>OX465596.1:322613571-323925000 GCA_950022295.1 Bromus sterilis | reverse complement strand
TCTCATTGTAGTAATTAATTTTTTCTTTTGTAGTAGTATTATTTCTTTTTCTCAGTTGTACTAATTTCATTTACTATGCTTTCTAGAAGGTTCGTGACAGATATGGAGGGTGAGACCTCCGCGGGTGGTTCTTCGTCACGAGGTAGGGGCCGGGGTACTGCGCTCGCACTAGGGACTCTACGGAGGTCTTTGCTCGAGAGTATGTCCTCGCCTCCTACTTCTGAGGTGCCCAGGGGGAGAGGATGTCGGACGAAGTGGGGTGGGAGAGCGGGCAGAGCAGGTGGTGGCCGCACGAGAGGGAGGCGGACAGCTGCGCCTTCCTCGCCACCACCTCCGGCTGATTCACCAGAGCACATGGTGTATCCCTCCTCGGAGAGTCCCGTGGTGGAGGAGGAGGCTACGTCCCAGCGCACGTCCTGGGGTCCGTGGCCGGAGGTGGAGACGCCCAAGGGGGAGGTTGGTGAAGAGGAGGCGGTTCCCACTGATGATGAGGCTGAGGGGGCTGAGGGTAACACCGTGTACCAGCGTGGGGGGTACACGGCTCCCGGCTGAGCCGGTGACTCCCGCCCATAGGTCGTTGATTACGCCTGATGGAGAGACTTAAGTGCACTTAATTACTTTGTTTCAGTACGCCGAGGTTTATGCAAATATCTGATGGCTTTTTTACTTTTTTGTATTGCAGGGGTTGGGCATACGCCTCGGGTGTCCGCAATCCCAACGGCATCCTTGGTGTGCTCATCAGGCAGAATTTCTCGGGGTTGGTTCAGTTGCCCGATGATGATTCGCCTCCGCAGCCTGGACTCTTTTGGGAGCACTATATAGCTGCCGAGGCCCCGTCAAATACGGCCGTCAACGGGGTCGAATGCCACACCAGAGCAGACATGGTGTTGAATGGCTTTCAGGTAATTTCTCTTTCACACAATGAGAACTTGAGAATAGCTAGGTAGTTGGTGCACTCATCAGTGTTGTCTCATGCTATTAATTGCAGGTCTATTACAAGGTCGAAGAGTCCATGGAGGAGGAGGCGGGAAAGGTGCTCATCTAAGAGTGCAGGCACCTCTTGCAGAACACAAGGCACGAGATGCGAGTGCAGGCGGTCCGTGACTACTACGCCAAGCGTGGCCTTAAGCGTAGCAAGTCGGAATGCCGAAAGAAGTATCTGACGAGGGACCAGTACATGATGGTAACCCCTTCTTGCGTCTTTTAGTTTCCTTGATTTGATTCCTAGCTAGCTAGGCCTATAATAGCTAATCTTCCTGTTTACTAACTTAGGTGCCACCGAGATGGTGTGCGGATAAAATGGATTGTTGGGAGGTCATTGTGGACCAGTGGTTCTCAGAAGCCTGGTTGGCCGCCCACAACAATGCCAAGGACCGGCGCGCCCAGATGGTTGGTGTGCCACACCATCAAGGCAGCCGCAACTAGCTGGTTACGGGCAAAAATGGGTATGTGTGCTTTGCTAATATTGTATTTTACGCACCCACAACTTAGCCGTTTACTAATATTGTTCTTTGCTTTGTCTTTTAGGCGGAGCATAATAAAACAGAGCTGCTTGGGGTGTTCGATAATTATGGCATGACCCATACAACGTCGTACAATAAGGCCGAGGCACTCTTAGAGTCGGATATTGCCACTCCGTAGACTTTCATCAACGTTGCCGCCTACGGTAAGATGAAGGCTTATCCTGAGGTGGCGAAGGAGAAGCACGGGAAGGATTATACCCCGGTTGGGAAGCCTATTGACCCGGAGCTGGTGATTATCTCTGGTGGCGGAAGGCGCCATGGCCATTGGAGATAAGTTGAGTCGGTGCAATAGGACTCTTCCTGAGATCAAGGCGCGCCAAACGAGCTCTTCTCCTGCTATAAGGACTCGTGCGCGGCCATTCAATCTCGCTATCAAGGTTAGCCATAAGGACTCTTGCATTCTTGTGTTCTCTCATCGAATATTACAGTGCTAACTATAGGAGTGGGGTTGCAGGAAGTTCTTGAGAGAGAGCGACAAAATACCCAGCGGCTACTCGAGGAGAAGGAGCGGTTGGCGGAGGAGAAGGCAGCAGAGAGAGCGGTTGGCGGAGGAGAGGACGGCGAAGGCTCTTGAGGAGGCCACGACACGCCACAATGCGTCGAACCGGGCCTTGTACGAGCTCATCGTGGTAAGTCACTTGTTCATATTCACCCAAAGAATGCATGTTATAATGTTTGTTTATATTAGGAACTAATATGATTGACTCGTGGAAAACAAATGTGTAGACTATGTGCGAGAAGACTGTCCAGGCCGCGAGTAGACTATGCCGATCATTTCTCCTGTGGGGACGGTGAGTATCTTTCAATGATCATCAATACCTTATTGAGTGGCGTCGTGCTAACCGCTAGTTGATCTTTTCGTGCAGCATAACTCTCGGGCTGCATCCCATGACCCTTCTCCCCCGTCAACCTCGGGCAACCCGACTGATGCTTCTCGGCCACCTCAGCCTTGAGGGCTACACTCCAGTAATTTATGTTCTATATTTTGCTTTATAAATGCTTAGTTAGTTTGAAAATGCATATTTAGCTTGATTTTCTCACAAAATGGTGAAGTTAGCTTCATTTGCTCAAAAGATACTAAAGTTAGCTTGAATCGCTCAAAAAATGCTAAAGTTAGCTTGATTCGCTTAAAAATTCTAAAGTTAGTTAAAGTGCCTAACAAAATGCTAAAGTGCCTCACAAATTGTTGGAGATTCATATGTTCTTGGATATGGTGTGATAAGTGCTTCTATATATATATACCCCTTAAGACCTTCTAACAACACCCCTTAAGACCTTATTCTAACAACAATTTCTTATTCTAACAACACCTCCCGTCCCCGGCCCGTAGCTACAAACTACCCGGTGAATACAACCGACCGAGAAAAAACCCACCCCACACCTTATCCTTTCCTCACGCACCCACTTCTCTCCTCACCCCCACCCCATCGCGATTCACCTCACCACGGAGCCGCCTCCTCTCCCCGGCGCCGCCTCCTTCTCCCAGCCCGGCGCGCCGCCTCCTCTCCCCGGTGGCACCTCCTTCCCCTACCAACCACCCTCCGCGCCCCAATCCAGCCACCAGAGGGCGCCCGCCGGCGGCCACACAGCCACGCGCCGCCCCGTGCCACCCCGACCCAGCGCACCAACGCGCCGCTCCGGCCCACCCCGCCCCGGCCTGATCCCCCAGCCATGAAGGCCATCTTCCCCAACCGCTCCGGCCCGCCCCGCCCCAGCTTGACCCCCCCAGCCATGAAGGCCATCTTCCCCAACCACGGCGGCCGTCGCCAGCAACAAAAGCTCCGACAAGCCGCCGGTCCTCCACGCCTAGCTATCTCCACCAGCCACAGTGGCCTCCCCCTCCCCGTCCACGCACTGATCTGGTCGCCAACTCGGCCATGGCGGCCTCCCGGCTACGGCCCCGCGCGGATCTAGTGCGCCTGTCCACTACTCCAGATCGGGAGCTTGTCCTGATTGGGTTCGGCCCGGCGACCCCTTGCATGATGCGGATCAAGGTCCTGCGCGGCAGGGCGTGGTCCTGGTACTTTCTCCTTCCCCTCAACTTTTGTGGTTAGTGGCTATCCGCAGTGTAGCATTTTTGCTTGGATTCAAGCGTGCAGTTCATCTTGGTTGGATTTGCTTATTTAATCTTTTCTTGCAGTGCATTATTGAGGAGCAAGGAGACATCTACAAAAATTTCGTTCACCATGTGGTTCTCCGCAGCCTAGTTCTACGATGATATGTAGTGCTGTGGCATGGGAAGATGCAGCTCACAACAGTCCGCACATCGTACCGCACATCGGAAACCATGAAACCCACCTACTCCTTTGGAAGAACAGTCATCGGCGGATGCAGCTCACACCAGCGGGTTTCCTTCAAAAAAATTGTGTGCAGCTAGCTTGGGAGAAAACAAATACCTCCCTGATGTTGTTGTACTATGTGATTTAACGTTTGTGTATCTGTATACAGAGAGAAAATTGTAATGCAGTCCATTTGTTCAACTCATGCGGTGTTGTATGCTTCAGATTTAGTGCACTTCATGAATTTTTTAAAAAATGCAGTTCACTCGCCTCGTCCATGCGGTGCACCCTCAGTGATAAAAAATATGTTGAAAGTTAAAAAAATAAGTGCATTTCTCTCTATCGATAAATGTAACCGGTCTCTGAAAGGATGCAGTTCGCTTCGCCGATTTCGGATCCGCGAAAAACACGTGCAATTCTGTTTTGCGATAATGCAGTGCGCTTGTCTGCCGGATGCAATCGGGTGCCCCGCGGCTGCAGTTCACTCGCCGATTTTTTGTTCCGCGAAAAACATGTGCGTTCTGTCTAGCGATAATGCAATGCGGTTGCCCGGCCAATGCAGTTCCCCTCGTCGATTCCGGGTCCGCGAAGAACGGAGTTCCGCGATTTACAAAAATCGACACAACTTTTAAACCGTAAGGAATTAAAGGATGTGTTTTACATATAAATGGAGCGCCTCGGCGATAGCTATCCAATGGTGTATCCATTGCATCAATCAGACAAACAAATCAAACCAATTTAAGCAAAAACTCCCGCTGTCCAAAAGAGGGCAGCAACACCATTTTTCAAATTACTTCAAAACCGTGTGGAATATGGAAAAGTGTTCAACATGTGGTTTAATCTACTACTCCAGGCGAATCCAATGGTGGATCATACGCATCGACCGGACAAGCGGTTAAAAAGTTCTACTCTCTACAAGATCCGAAAAGGAAAAACAGAGTTGCTGCGTTTTTTTGCGGCTAGATTTCTCTCAAATCCGTAGCGAATTAGACAAAGTGTTCTACATATGGATGGAGAGCCTGATTGATATCTTTCCAGCGGTATATCATTTGTATCATTCCGATGAACGGTTTAAGAGAAATCGCGAAAAAACTGCAGCTGTGAAAGTGAGTCGCCGCACCATTTTCGAAACTTCTCTTAATCCGTGAAGAATCGGGGGAAGTGTTCAACATACGGAAGATGCTCCTTTTCCATACAAATCCAACGGTGTTTCATACGCTCAATTCCGACCAACGGTTAAAAAGTTATCGCGAAAATATTGCACGCGATTCGTTTTTACCCGAGCTGCAGTGCTCCGAATTCAGCAGTGCGGTTCTCTTTGCGAAAATACTGCAGTTCGGAATGTTGTCAGAATAGTTATTCTGACATCGATGTCAGAATAGACCGGCTACATATATATATATATATATACTCTATTGGACACCCATGGTGAAGAATAATTATTCTTCACCCCGGTCGATGGACTTAAGGATGGTTTGCAGTAAACGAGTCAGCCGATCATAAATTTACATTCCACCGTTGTAATTTTACGTTCACATAAAAGCTAGCCCACTCCGGCGTGACCCTAGAAAAAAAAGTGCCCACTCCTCCATGCCTTTTTCTGATGAGGAGCAGTTTTCACCCGACGACGTTTATCTCTCGCCGGTCGACGGCGTGGGTTTGTTCCTGCCGATTGCGGTGGAAACGACGGCACCTTTTAACGACTAGGAGGCGATGGCGACTCCTCTCTCTCGCGCGCACGCATGGAGTACTCCCCATTCCTCTCTCATGAGGTAGCAACCCGGAGGCGATGTGAGATCTGGCGCGAGCTTGACGACGACAACGGCTTCTCTTGCGTTCCTCTCCACTGTCGGAAGTACTCTCGTCGGTAAGTGCCCCCTCCTCCTTTTCTTCCCCTCTCCTTCTCCATGAAATTTCTGAATTTTTAGGGTTAGGGTTCTTGTTTTTTTTTGCAGCGGGGCAGGGGAAGAGGATGAAGACCAAAAATTGAATGGAGAGAAAAGAGAGGAGCTTTCCTACTACCTGCATAGGAAGGGTGTGACGAAGCTGATGCTGCAGACGGAAGCCCTGCTGTGGGATCAATTCAAGGAGTTGGCGGCGATCATGAGAAACAACACTAGCGTATAAGATTTGAATCCAGCCAAAGGTAATCACCATGTTTCTTCTCTGTTTTTTATGAAATGTTTATTCCTTCTTCCTTGGAGATCAACTGTTTTGGATGAACTGGACTGGACCTGCTTAAGTAATTAATTTACGAGGCAAATGTTGTATTAGATTTCTGCGGCAGAAACCAAGATACCGAAAAAAATGTATGCAAGGGATTTGGTGTATGATATGTAGATGACAAAATGGTACTACATCAATGTATGCAAGGGATTTGGTAGTCTATTTCACATGCAGGTTTACAAAAATATATTAGTTTGACATGCTCCTATTTTTTTGGCCCCATATCTCTTACATTATCTCAGATTTCTTACATCTGGATTGGCTGTACGGTATGCTAGATTTTCAAATGTGACTGGTCGAAACCTTACATTGATGGACAATGACCCTCTCCTAGCCTATCAGTATTTATGGAAGCTGCAAATTTGAGTTATGAGTTATTTCAATTGACATGAGGTGAACACTAACCCTCACACAGTCTGTCAATCTTCGCTAATATTTTGGTTTAACCATCCCTCAATCCAAGAGTAATCTTGTATAACAGGAAAATATGATTTCCCATTCAAGTTGTTTGTTTGCAGTAGCATAAACCAGATGGGAATGTGCTATTTTTGGCGAGTAATCATGTAAGTTTAGCTAAGCTCCATCAATTGAATTTGATACTGTGAAGAAGACCCACACCATTATTTTTGCTTTAAATTCTTATATACTGTAAGACTTTGATTTTGTTCAGATTTAACATATATTCCTATCTTGCGGAGCCATCCATTCAATCATGGTTAGTTTCTTCTTCCCCCTATTTTGTACCACTGTACAACTAGATAGAGACGTGCAATTATTTACTTCCTTTTAATATTGTTTCATTTATATGCTGGATGGTTTTGGCACTATACCTTACAATTATCATTATGTGTCTGACCAATTAATGGGAGTACCTCTTCCACAATACTGTTCATTGTGAACAAACCTGGCACTGTCGTGAAGTTCAAGTGCTCTTCATGAGTTTTTTTACGACATGATTTACCTCAAGTTGTTTGCTCCTTTTGTGTCATCACAGATTGATGAAGTTTAGTAGTATTACAACTTTTAGTAGTATTAAGAAGATACATATTGAAGGGACTTAAGATGCTTCTACGTTTCATTTGATGACTCTGGTCATACTAGTTAGTACAAGACAGATTAATTGAATATAATGACTCCAGCCACTGGATCTGGCACAATTTGATAAAAGACACTTTAGTGTGCACTGAAACACTAGTTCCAGAGTTTGCCTTTTTGTCTTGTTTCTCGCACTACTTTTGATTCATACAAGCAACCAGCATGTTATGTGGTCTTGTGATTCCGATGACTTTTGTCGAAAAATGTGATTTCGATGAATTTTGTATCCAATACTCACATGTGATATCTTTGATTTTGATATTGTTTCCAGTTTAAGGTACTTAAGCCTCTGTTACTCAAGTGTTATATATATGATTGTGTGGTGGTGGCCTGACCTCTGTTACTCAAGTGTTATATATATGACCTCTAGCTATTTGTTGGTATGCTTTTGAGAACTGAAAATATGATGTTTGTAGGCGTGTGTTCAAATGGATCATAGCTAATATATGAGGGATGGGAAGTAATGTCTTTTTTGTTTGTGTGGGTGCAAGTAATGCTAGATTCAAATTTCAGAGCTTGTTTTACTAATAATCAGTAAAATTCAGATTTTGGTCAGAAGAAAGGTGAATCTAATGGCTTTAGTTTTATTGACAGGACAATATGTTGCTTCCAGCCCATGGAAATGAATGTTTTAATATGCTGCAATAGACTAGCACATGAACTGGCGGCGTTGGCAAGGACTCATGGGATTCAGGAGATTGTTGCTGATGTCCCAGAATCAGTTTAATGTACTCATAGAGTAGTTTATACTCAGGTTATCCTCAAATAAATAAAAAGTTTAAATCTGTATGATGGCATGGAAGTTGTGCCTCTGAGACTGACATCCCGATGTAATTAGTCCGGTAGTATTCAGTTCTATAATAATTCTGAATTAATCCTCCTGGTGGTTACCTAGTGTCAAGTGACATTCAGTGTTCTCCAAACGGATTTTATTTGTACTCGTAGAGATGATTTTTTATTATTATGTGAGCTATTTCCCGGAACCATCAATTACATGGAATCTATTTATTATATGGCTTGGTTATTCCTCAGGTCATGTAATTGATTCTGTGATTTTACGACCATTATGCTAGTTCTTGTATTTTTTTGTCAACTTCTGTACATTAATGCTTCTCATGTGGGTTGTGGCTGATTTTTCCCATCTGTAGAATTTTCCTACGTCATGGTTATCCAAATGCCTCATGAATGCTATTTTACATGGGTCATTAATTTTTAAGCTGGTTCTGAAGTTTCTTAGGCCGATGCTTATAAAAGTGCATGTGTATCAAAAGGATCAGTGGACTATTTCCTTATAGTAACTAAAAATGCCTTGTACAGAACGATTAATGGACTAGGTTGATAATGATTTTTGATATAGCAAGCAAAAATACCCGGGGTATAATAAGACTGCAAGCATATCTTATGAAAAAGTCAGGAACGCATCACTATTCCTTGCCGTAAAGTTATGACACCATCTTTCGTTTCATAGTGTGATGCGCCATCCTGGTTTCTCACAAGTAGAATGTAACTTACAAGCATGCATTCTGTAAGATTACCCTGCTTCCTTTTGTACGGTGGGAATTCAGTTTTCCTTTCTCCCCACTGTAAACTTACCTTCAATGGTTTGTTTCTTACGTTTTCAAGTTGTACCATGATCGGACTAGGGTGAGGAATAAGAATTCATCATCCAGGGTGATGAATAGTCTAACCCTACATATATATATATATATATATATATATATATAGTGAAGCTATTCATCACCCAGGGTACAGAATAATTTATTCTTCACCCGAGGTAATTTTACGAACCTTTCATATTTTTTTTACATTTGTAATACAAATAGTTACATTAATATGGATTCACTTCATAAATTTTGACATGAAAAAACAAAAATATTGATTATAAGATCAAAAAAATTACATTTTATGTATATTTTACACCATCATTTTTACCTTTGTAATTTTATGTAATATAAAATATATTTTACGGCGATTATATTTTTTTACGTTCTCTTTTTACGTATGAAATAAAACAAAATTTATGAAATTTAAAATTATGGTGCATTGATGTCAAAACAGAGGGGGGTGAGGAATAACTATTCCTCACCCAAGGTGACGAATAGTCTCACCTATATATATATATACAACCGGTCTATTCTGACATCGATGTCAGAATAACTATTCTGACAACATTCCGAACTGCAGTATTTTCGCAAAGAGAACCGGATATATATATATATATATATATATATATATATATATATTGACTATTCGTCATCCTGGGTGAGGAATAGTTATTCTTCACCCCCTCTGTTTTGACATCAATGCACCGTAATTTTACATTTCGTAAATTTTGTCTTATTTCATACGTAAAAAGAGAACGTAAAAAAATATAATCACCGTAAAATATATTTTATATTACGTAAAATTACAAAGGTAAAAATGATGGTGTAAAATATACATAAAATGTATTTTTTGATTTTATGACCAATTTTTTTGTTTTTTATGTCAAAATTTATGAAATGAATCCATATTAACGTAACTATTTGTATTACAAATGTAATTTTTTATGAAAGATTCGTAAAATTACCTCAGGTGAAGAATAAATTATTATTTACCTTGGATGATGAATAGCTTCACTATATATATATATATTGTTTTTTTGTCAAATGCAGGGTTTAAAAGAAAAACAGAAAAAACAGAGACAGTATAGGTTCTTTGCCGTCTGCAGGCAGTCAGCAAAGACCTTTGCCGTCTGCTTGTTGTCGGCAAAGAGGACACGTGTCACCCAGCTGTGCAATCTGGCAACAGACTGGGTGACCATTTGGTCAGTATGCCGTCTGCATATATCTGGCAGACGGCAAAGAGCAGTACTATGCCGTCTGCCCGACAGACGGCAAAGATCTAAAGAGAGGTGACATCCTGATGACGTCACCATTTCTTTGCCGTCTGTCGGTAGACGGCACACCTCGCCATTAACGGCCTGACGGAGGGGCATGTAATCCTTTTGCCGTCAGGCTCTCGTTGCCGTCTACTTGCCAATATACGGTCGGCAAAGGTCTTTGCCGTCCGTCGATTATGTGCAGACGGCAAAGCACCTCTTTGTCGAAGATATGGCTGACAAGAGCTGTGCCGTCCGGGGACAGACGACAAAGCTCTTTGCCGACAGCTAAAGGTGTGTTTGCCGCCTGCCATGGCAGACGGCAAACAAGAGAATTCCAGTAGTGAGGCAAAGGGGATGGTAGGGATTGGATGATTTTGATCATGTAATAGTTCATCAGATTGTTGGGGGCATGTTCCCTATCATCTACTTTGGTGTTTATCATCTTTTCTACAACTTGTTTCTCTTAATGCTTATCACTTTGGGCCCGAGTGCCATGTTTTCAGATCTGAACCACTTGTGTTTTCATTAGTATATTTATGATCTTGGTCCTATATATGAGTTGTATGCACCTATTATGGTCCGGAACCGGCGATCCCAAAGGTGACAGCTTGGGGAACCAAAGGGGATGGTCTATAATTTGAGGATTTCATGTATCCATTGACTTTATTGCTTTGTTCCGGTGCTCTTTGATAGGAGCACCTTAATCTCCATAAGTTACTTTTGGCCCCGTTCGTAGCGGGATGGTAGGACAAAAGATGTTGTGCAAGTTCTTATTGCAAGCACACACAACTACCTACGGGATACATGCCTAATGTTTGATATTTTCCTAGATGATCCTTGCTTTTCTGTGTGCCTTGCCTCGTGTTAAAATCTATTACATGTTCACTCTTATCCAAGCAGCGCCCAACCATCCATTTCCCTAGCCGACAGTGCTTTAATCCTACTGGTTACTACTAGTTTATTTTTGCTGTTTTACTTTTGCTGTCGCCACTACACTATCATACCACTGTTGTTATTAATATTTTGTTGCAAGCAAGTATATTTCAGGTGTGGTTGAATTGACAACTCAACTGTCAAAGCTTATAAATATTTTTTGGCTCGCCTTGTGTCGAATCAATAAATTGGGTTATCTTACCCGCGAAGAATATCTCGATCCCCTACAGTTGAGGGTCATCAGAAGTGTTTCTAATTTGTCTAGTAATCTACTGAAACTTTTACCACGGACCATGTAGGTGAAATGACGACAACATGCCAAGTCTCATCCTTTTTAGGTCATTTGAATTGAATTTCAACTTCAAGGTCATCATGCTCAAAATAAGTCATTTCATGCATTACAATTGCCAAATGAAGTAAAAAATGTTTGAAATTTCAGTATGTCGGTGCGAATGCTTAATGCTGATCATATAAAAAGTTTGGGGCGTAAAAGATATAAAAATGTTCAATTTCAAAGTCGTTTTAATAAAAAAATGCACCAGATGCATTAAAAAGCATTACTCAGCAACAATTACATACAAATGTTCTTAAGGCGCATTCCACTGAACATAGAGCACTACACATACAGTAATCACCCATAAGTCTTTGAGGAAAGCATAACTCACGACCTTCATCACAAAACCTTTTCAACTAATGAACAGGAAAATCCCTGCAATGCCTTCGTACATGAAGAGGAAAACGTAGTCTCCCATTTTCATGTGTGGACGAATTTCCATCTCAGCGTTCCACTTATGAATGAAAATAGTTCCATTCCTAGGGGAATTGTTGTATGATGACATCACCCTCTTATTCTAACCAATAGCTAGTGTTATTGGACTAGTAGAGGGGATCAATTCAGGAACAACTGATGGCGGCAATACCTGTTGCGAGACCAACAAAACAATTGTAACACTGAATGGACGCAAAATTTACAAAACTATATAACATGAAAGATAAATTTATACCAGGAAATTTTCGGCACAATCCATGTTGTCCAATGTATGCACGATTATATAACAAGATGCCATCATGCATCCAACACGATGACGCTTAATCAACGAGTTAATCGTTCTAGCAAGTTCTATGAGAGGCTCCAGATATCGGCACCGAATTTTGGAACGAGGACTAATCTTCAAATCTTTAACTACACGCTCAACATTGACTACATCAAACAAACATTTTTGTTAGTAGTTATTACAATTTTAAACCTGAAAAAAATAGCTGGTAAGACAATGCAAGACAGATAAATGCAATATTTGAAAGAAGACTAACTTTCCTTATTAGTCCATCGACGGTTCTAAGATGGAAACACCACATGTATGATAAGACCAGGTTGGCTCATATCACTAACACTTTCGTGCCAGATTCTAGCACATAACGTGCATATAACTCTCTCCACAGATCCTTCTGAAAGTAGCAGCGACCTCCAGCTTCGGTAGTAACCTTAACTCTGAAACTATATCCATGGTTCGTTTGTACTGTAACCATAGCCGAGTCTTCAGACATGTACATGGAGAACTTATCTATCAAAGTTGATGTAGAAGAGCAAGGGATGATCTGTAGGGAATAGTTGGGATGAGCAACCAAATCACTAAATTCAAACAAACAATTACTGTGTTTGTGGGGGGGGGATGTACAAGAACATACTGTAATGCTTCAAGAACACATCTCTGACAGTGATGTCAAACATCCCCTGTGTGCGGCCGAGGACACACAGTCCTCTCTGGCGACGACACTTTGGGAACTGACATTGAAACCACAGCTAAGATTCAAGAAATGAACGAATCTACAACAATAGACTACATTGATTGCGAGTTACAAGATGCGGATGAAGCCTCCACTAACCTTCATCCCCGTTAGAAATACCCAAATATGGTGTGTTGGCGGGTGTGGCGACGACGACTCTGTGTCGGGAACGGCTCAGGCACGGCGGGGGCTGCGTAGTCTCCGGCAGCGACGACTGCGTGGGGAGACGATACGTACGGACTCTTCGAGCGAGAAGAGAGTGACTTATACGTCCCAAACATATCTATAATTTTTTCTTGCTCCATGCATGTTTTGGGTGACATTGATATGCTTTTGATGCACTTTCATACACTTTTGATCATATTTGGACCAACCTATTAACTCAGTGCACCACAGTGCCTGTTTCTGTTTTATGCTGTTTTTGTATTTCAGGTTTTCCCATTACTTAAAGTGCCCAAAAAATTCCAGGGAAAATATAAAAAAAATCAGCGAGAAGGAAGCTTCTGGACGCCAGAAGGGCCCCCCACTAGACGGCCTGGTGGCGCGGCCCCACCCTACGCCGTGCCGGGGGGGCTGGACTCCCTGGTCCACCCGTGGCTGCTCCCTTCGCCTATATTTACCCCTCGGGACGAAACCCTCAAGGACATAACCCTTTTTCGCGATCTCCCCTCTGTCCCGCCGCCGCCGCCGTTTCGAGATCGGGGCTGCCAGGAGACCCCGTTGGAGGGAGGATTGACCTTCGGGAGCTTCTCCACCACCATGGACGCTTCCCGGATGAGCCCTGAGTAGTCCACCTTGGACCATGGGTCCATGATCAGTAGTTATGTGATGTTTTCTCTCCAATCTTGTGCCTCAATTCTTAGCCCTTGTGAGTTGCCCTACATGATCAAGGAATCTTTGTAATTCTTCTGCTGTTGCTATGTTGAGTTTGCTGGGATCTGATGGATTATGAGATTATGTTAAGATTGTGATGAGTAATATATTTGGTTCTTATCCTTTTATATTTATGTTCTCGAGTAATTCTTGCATGTTCCCCATTGCTTTTTATTACTTTGGCCAAGTGATGGATCGTAACTCCAAGAGGGAGCGTTATGCATGATTGTGGGTTCATGCTCCCCGATGACTAGCTTGAGTGACAGAAACATTAGTCTAGGGGATGAGCTGTTGCCACAGGGGGAAAACAACGGTACTTTTACTTGCGGGGTGCAAGGATTGTTTACTTTACGCAAAGTTCTTGTAATGCATTTGTCTGTTGCTTTGTGTTTTCCACTTTGGGTGGGGCTCGCAATTTAATACCAAAGAGATGCTTTGGATAGATATCTCAAGGTGGATGATTAGTGAGTAGATTTAGATGGATTTCGGTCTACTTGTCTTGGCGTACTGCCCATCCTTCTGAGCCTCTTCCTTCCTTTTGTAGCATAGTTAGCATTGCGGTGCGTTTTTAATCCTGTCAATTGCCCAGCTGTATTTGTTCACCTCGCATAGTTGTTTATCGTCTTTTGGGAGAGATACATCACTAGTGAACGTCATGGGACCCCGTTCCATATTTCCACCACTGTTTACACCTTCACTTTTATTTCCTGTTTTTACTGTACATTGCATTTATCACTACCACTATCATTATCTCTTGCGTTGATCCTTTGTAAATGGCAAGGCCAGAGGGATTGACAACCCCTCTGTACTCGTTGGGAGAAAAGTTATTTGTTTCTGTGTGCAGGTCCAGGTAAAGCAAGTGATTATCATAAACGACGCGTCACCTGCCGAGCCACCTACTTGTCGTCGTCGGAGTCCGTCAGAGACATAAACCTCAGTATCTTCACTGAGGGAAACTTACTACTGTGCTGCATCTCAACCTTCCACTTGGGGTAACCAACAAGGGGCGAGAAGCCATAAGGCTACTTCCTTGCTAGCATCAAGTAATTTCTGGCGCCAATGCCGGGGACTCCACTCTTCAAGATAGGGGAGTTGCACACTATCTTTTATCTTTGCTTTTTAGTATTGTTAGTTTACCTTATCGTTTTTATCTTTGTGTCTTTATGAAAAAACCAAAAAAATAGTTGCTACCTTTTGTCTTTGTCTGCCTACTGATGCTATCTTTACCATGGGTGTGGAAACACCTAAATATGGTAGGATGGACATGTTTCACTTGGATCGTCTTCGATCAATTTGTGCTCGCGCTAAAAACCCAACCGACTTGGTTGAGGTAAAATCATTGGATGAGCATGCTCATTATACGCGGCACCGCCTATCTCAGAAAGGGAAACACTTATGGGATCAAATACAAGTTTCTTATTGCTATGGTGAGTGGTTATGCCACATTTATGATTTTACTTGTTGTTCTAATATAGATCATAAACACCTTCCTTTCCAATGCGAGTTTAATGAAAATGAGATCCTATCTTCTTATGCTAAAGGTGTTTATGATTACTTTGATGTTGAAAAAATTGAAGAATTTTTTGCTTTTAAGGGTGCTTATGAGATTGCTTCTTCGATTGAAAAGTATTACGATACTATTCACAAGTCTGAAAACCTTGAAGTTCTTGCTTATTGCTTTGAGAATTATGTTTGCAATGATTATATTGAGGATTTTAAAAACAAAATGTTTGCTTCCCAAGAAGAGGCTAATGATTTCTATGATGAGGAATCCAATGATTCCAAGGACTCACTTGATACATCCCTTTCTGAAGATCTTGATACTTGCTTTGTTGATGGCCATGATGCCAATATGGATTATCCTTGCGAAAATGAACTTGCTATAGTTCCTTATGTTAAGCATGAAATTGTTTCAATTGCACCCAAACTTTATTGTACTATTATCCTTTTCAAATCTCCAACTCATATTCCGGAGAATTGTGCTCTTATTAAGGCTCATAGTGATGGGTTGCATTTATCTTATGCTCCTAAAGACCGTGTTGAAAACTATACACGTGTGCTTGTAGGTCATGAACAACATGTTTTACATGATAGTTATATTCTTCATGTTGTTCATGATACTACTGAAAATTACTTTGAGAGAGGAAAGTTTGGTTATAGAAACTTTCATGTTACAAAAACACCTCTCTCTAAGCTGAAACTTTTGAAGTTGTTCTTGTTTTACCTTCCTATGCATGTTACTTTGTCCTTTCATGATTTATTTACTTACAAGGTTCCTAGGCATAGGAAGTGGGTTTGGCTTAAATGTGTTTCATATTTGCTTCTCTTTGCTCTCTTTTGCTTCAACTCTTATTCTCTTGTGAGAGCATCTTTACAATCCATCATGCCTAGCTAAAAGGCGTAAAAGAAATCGCTCGTTGGGAGGCAACCCAATTTGTTTTCTTTCTATTTTTAGTAGTCTTGATGATTGTTACTACTGTAGCAACATCGTTGTATCTTTATTTTAAGCATTGTGCCAAGTTTTAGCTTCCGATTGCAAGAAAGTCAAAAGTTGTGACGTGCTGTCCAGAAAACAGATTCTGTCCCCTTGACGGAAAAATTGGCTATAAATCAGCAGATCATATATTTTTGATTTGATTTTTTTGAAAGCGTGCTCTATACAATTTTCTTTCGTGCGCCTGTTCTGAGTTTTTTGATTTAAGTTGCACAAGTACCCCAAAAAAATTATTTACTACATGCAGGTCTGTTTTTCACAGATTTTGCCACGTTTTGCCTCTTCTTCGTTTTGAAAACCTTAAACTTGCTTTTTCTTTGCGTAAACTTTTTGGAAATTTTGAGAAACAGTAGCTCTTCAAGAATATCATTATTTCCAGTAGAGATTTTTATTTTATTTTATCATTGGTACTAACCACTCTAATCACCTTATGATGAGTTCCGTATGAAGGAAGTTTTCAAGTATGCGAAGGAAGATGATGAAAGAAGATTCGGGAGTGTAAAGCGTTCAAGCTTGGGGATGCCCCCAAGAACCCCAAAAAATATCCAAGTAGACTCAATCATCTAAGCTTGGGGATGCCCCCGTTGATGACCCACAAGTGTAGGGGATCGCAATAGTCTTCGCAGGTAGGTATAACCCAATTTATTGATTCGACACAAGGGGAGCCAAAGAATACTTATAAGCCTTAGCAGTTGAGTTTTCAATTCAACCACACCTGAAAATCACTAGACAATATAATTAGTAGCAACGGTGTGTTGACGGGTGTAGCCTTTAAGACTTCCCCAATCACCAACACTACAAAGTAGTAACAAGTAGTAGCAGCAGTAATGAGAGCAACAGTAACAACGAAGGCAATGAAGATGAAAGATGGACTGGGGTTCAAGGTTTCACTAGTGGTAACTCTCCAAGAAAAAAAGAACAAGTGTTGGGTGAACAAATTACAGTTGGGCAATTGACAAAATTACACTAACTCTATCCAAAGAACAAACTAGAGCAATCCTAGTCTAAGAACCAAACGTAGGCATGTGTTCCGTATGTAGTTGTACGTGCTTGCAATAATAACTTGCACAACATCTTTTGTCCTACCATCCTGCTACGAACAAGGACAAAAGGTACATATGGAGATTAAGGTGCTCCTGTCAAAGAGCACCGGAACAAAGCATTAACACTCTATGAACACATGTGATGCTCAAATTATATCCCATCCCCTTTGGTGTCCCAAGCTGTCACCATTGAAATCGCCGGTTCTGGACTATAATAGGTGCATACAACTGTCGATAAGATCTAGAACAACAATTATAATCATGTACCCATAACGTGCTCAGATCTGAAATCATGCTACTCATGCACTAGTAACAAGCATTAAGAACAACAAAATTGCAGCAACAATAATTCATGAACCTCTTAGGACTGAACACGGTAACAATTCATCGGATCCCAACAAACACAACACCAATTAAATCATATGGATCTCAATCATGTAGGGAAGCTCATGAGAACTTTGTATTGATGATTTAGGGGGAGAAGATACCACATAGCTACTGCCAAGAACCCGTAGTCCAAGGAGGAACTACTCACGATCCATCATGGGGTGAAGAAGAGTTGATGAAGATGGCCCCGGGGGCCAAGGCCCTCTCCTGCAGGGTGCCGAAGCAGGATCCTAGTGACCCCCTAAGCTAGGTTTTGATGGCGGCGGAGATTGGGAGCGCTTCTGGAAAAAGGAGTTCGATATCTCGGGTTTTTGCGTCACGAGTAAATATATAGGCCAAGGGGGAGTCCGAGGCGGTCCCAGGTCACCCATGCGTCCACCCGGCGCGGGTCCACCCCTGGCCGCGCTACGAGGGCGCCTGGGGGCCCGGGGCCACCTCCTGTCTCCATCCTCCAGCTGGAGGACTCTTCCGATGTAAATATTTTTTGGTATTTTATTGGGAATTTTCTGAGCAACTTCATTTTTGGACCTTTTCTGCAATGCAAAGACAAAACAGACAGGAACTGGCACTGGGCTTTATATTAATAGGTTAGTACAATAAATGATTCAAAAGCATGGCAAAAAGATGCAGCAATGACACAAAAAGGGCATGGAACGAGCAAAAATTATAGATACGTTTGAGACGTATCAACATCCCAAGCTTAATTCCTGCTCGTCCTCGAGTAGGTAAATGATAAAAAGACAAATTTTAATGTGACATGCTACTTAGGAGTAAAGGAAATCAATCTAATGTAATGAACATACATAAGACAAAGACAAAGTGATATAAAACAATAGTCTATAGTTGATATTAAGCAAGCAATGAAGAACATATAAACAATTGAGCTCTTGCTGTCCGTGAATCGAATGTCTTAGTCGGAGTCCCCGTGCCAAGAGTGGGGAAGTTTTAGAGCATAAAAATACAGAATAGTTGTTGAGAACTCAATCTACTAAATTTTCACACATGGTCCCTTTGGAATCTCATTCTGACTCGTCCCCAGACCACTAGTCAGGTACAAGTCAAACTGATCCTCTCCCTTTCGACTTTGAGCACTCATGCAATGGATGAGCGCGAGCAAGATACATTGGCACTTAGGATGGCAAAATAGAATAATGAGGGGTAGGAAGTCAAAAGTGAGGTGGCCCCAGGCTATAAGTGTATGAAAGCCCTCCAATGGAACTAGTGGGGGTGCATCCAACTTGCTTGCTCATGAAGACCTAGAGCTCTTTTGAGGAGGCTCATCCTTGGAATATGCAAGCCAAGTTCTATAGTGTATAGATCCCCACATAGTTATCGATGAATGATATGAAAACTCTCCATGAAGTACGGGTGCTACTTTGAAGCACAAGTGTGGAATAAAGGATAGTAGTGCTGCCCCCTCTCTCTTTTTTTATTCTTTTTTCTTTTTCACCATTTTTTGTAATTTTTGATTTTTTGGGTGGCCTCCATGGCTCTTTATTCTCTTTTTTTATTTCGTCCACTTTGGGATCTTTTATTCCTTTCCTCACTGTAGGGGCAACACTCTATAAGAACATCCACACACTTTTATTTACTTACAACTCTGAATCAAAAAGTAATGACTCTATATGAATGCCTCTGCCAGTGTAGTAGTAGGCAATATGACAATGAAGGATAAGTCATATGAACATGAAGAACGAAGGATGTTGCATGGCAATATATCTCGGGAAGCCTATGGAAATTCCTTGATAGGTAGGTATGGTGGCTGTTTTGAGGAAAGATATAATGAGGTTTATGATGACAGAGCGTATCGTGCTAAGGGTTTGGATGCACCGGAGAAGTTTGCACCAACTCCCACGAGAAGGGCAATGCACGGTACCAAAGAGGCTAGAAAAATATGGGAAGGTGGAAGTGCCAACAATCGAACACTCGCATTAGTCCGAAGAACTCATGCACTTATTATCGGTAACTCTCTATCTACTCAGGTGATTCACAAAGAGACAAGTACCCCAAGGAGGAGTGTATGGGGGTTTGGTTATCCTTGCGCATCTTCGACCCATGGTACGTGGGGGTACTCTATATATTCCAACCCCGCAAATATTAGTGATCCTTGTAGTAGCTAGAGTTCTCAACTAATTTTTTTAGTTTTCGAAAATAAGTCACGGTTAGCCAAGATACGACACCTATCACTAATGGGCGCAAGCTCAATTGCATAAACATTCATCATTACTCAATCAATACCTCAAAACTATTGCAAGATATCCTAAGCTAGACCTAGTGATCTAGATTACCTATACACCACATATAAAACATACCATGAGACATATAAACCATTGCAATAGAAACAACTCTCTAAACAAATATAAGTGAAGCACGAGAGTTCTAAACTTACTACAAAAGAAATTAATTGCTCTCAAACAAGATCTAAGAGCAACTCTAACAGCTGTTGCAAAATGCAACACCAAAAAAGGTGATTTGCGGCAGCAGGTTTGCTGATTTGCGGCACCGCAACGGCGTCCGCTTTACCAGCTGCCGCAGATGCAGCGCGCGTTGCTCCAGCGGCTGCCGCATTTTGCAACACCTTGGCTGCACCACAACCTCACATTTTGCATACATTTGAAGATGAAACTTTGAGAGAATTGGTAAACACAAATATATAAATAACATCAAATCCATGTTGCATAGCATAATAGTTCAATGAAACATGAAACTAGAACAAGGTTTCATAGTTTATAGCTAAACATAATAGATAAATGCAATGTAGAAGCAATATAACCATGATCACTCCTCATTGCCGTTTTTGGTGTTGCTTGGATCTTCTTGCACATTGGCGTTTGCATTGGTAGTATGAACGGCCTCTTCTTGTTGCACGTTGCCATCATTGCCTCGACCCATGGTAGCTCCCATGTCAACATCAATGCCACCACCATTGCCTCCACCATGGCCTCCTCCCATGGTAGCTCCCATTCCACCACCATTGCCTCCTCCCATGGTAGCTCCCATGCCACCACCATGGCCTCCTCCCATGGTAGCTCCCATGCCTTGTCCCATGCCAAAACCAAATTCTCCTCCCATGGTAGCTCCCATGGCACCCATGAAGCTTCCCATGCCACCCATTCCGCCACCCATGCCACCCATGCCACCCAGGAAGCTTCCCATTCCACCCATGTATCCTCCCATTTTCCCCATGGAAGCTTGAAGCATTTGTTGCTTCTTCCTCATCACATCTTGTCGGCACATCTCAATGTAGGCTCTTTGTTGCTCACTATAACTCGAAGTGTCCATGAACATAAGTTCACGCTCGGCTTGCATTGCCTTTTGAGCTTCCTCCATTGCCAACTTTTTACTCTCGGTTTGCGCCTTGAGCTCTTAGGCTGCCGCCCTCTTCTCCTCGGCTGCCGCCCTCCTCTCCTCCATGGCCAACTCTTGTAATTTCATTTCCTTTCTCTCTTCGTCCATCTCCTTACGTCTCTCCATAAGAATGTTGAAAGATTGTTGGATGTCATCGTACCCGGTCTTCTTTCCCTTCAACTTTTCTTTGGCGGCCTTTCTTCCCATAATTTTCTTGGTCTTGGCAACGGAAGTGGCAATTGCATCATCATCCTCACTAGAATCATCTTCACCCTCATCAAAGTCACCGATGTTGGTCCTCACATTCTTTTTTGTCGGCATATCACGACTTCTTCACTTCTCATCATTCTCAAGCTCGGTCCAACAATGGTGCAAGGTGAATGATTTTCCTTTCTTGTCCTTCTTTCCCTTCTTGTTCACCCTTTCCTTGAACATACATTGTGCCATGTTGTTCTACAAATGGTAAAATGTTAACCACAAGTAAAAACACACAAACTCATTTTTATATGTGAGTTGCAATGTTTCAAACACTCACCCGATCATCTTCATTTGTGCCACTAGGATTTATGCGCTTGACATTAGCCAAACAAGCCGACCACTTTTGACAATCCGCTTGAATGGTTCTCCATTGATGACGAATTGACTTGGAGGATCGTTCGTTCCCATGAGGGTTGTGGGCATCGAAGAACTCCTTCATTCTCTCCCAATATGTGTCCCCCGCTTGCTCCGTGCCCACGGCGGGATAAAGACCCACTTTCTTCCATGCCAAGATGATAACAAGATCTTCTTTATTCGAGTAGTTTCCGATACGACGAGAGACACCGGCATCAACAAAACCCTCTTCATCCTCATCTTGAGTTTGCACATAATCTTCCGATGGAGTGTCTTGCGAGCCAACAAAATCATGATGACGCGAGGTCACATTCATGGTATCCAAGAAGAACTCATCATCCAAGCTAAAAGCACAAAAAATCACATATATTAAACGCTATTTACATTTACAATTCGTTGCTCAAAAGAGCGAGAGCAATACCTTTGCGACATTTCGTCGAGCACGTCTTGCGCGGGCAGATTCTCGGTGACCGTTGGCGGCGCTTGCAGAACGAATTGAGGAGGTGGCATCTCCCCATCCGTGGCCGGACTCGCACGGCTCTGGACGGTCTTCTGATTCTTCGCCCTCCCACCGGTGGCCGCTGTGGCAGCAGGGGGCCGCTTCGATGCAGCGGCGGAGGCGGCAACCGACTTCCTCTCCTTCGCTGGCGCCTTCCCGGTGACGCCCTGGCTCGAATTCGGTGCGGCGCCGGTGGGCCTGGGCGGCGCGAAAGTCTGGCGACGGAGGGGCGGCGGAGTAGGGTTTGGCGGACCGGCTGCGGAGGCTGCCGGAGCCGTGGAATCGACTGCGCGGTCCGTGAGGGACGCGGCCGAGGCTCCGGCGGGGCCGTCCATGGCGTTCCGGTCGCCGGCGACGGGCGTGGAAGGTCGGAGGCCGGGGCGGCGCGCGAGGGGCGGGAAATTTCCGACCGATGGTTGGGGAGCGCGCGTGCGTGGGGGAAGAAATGCGGCAGCGCCCAAGTGTGGAAAATTTGCAACGCGAGGGCGTCGTGCGGCAAAAATTATACGGCACCGTCCGGCGATGCGGCAGCTGCTGGAGCAGTTTTTTTGCCAAAAAGTGTTGCATATGGTAGGTAATTTGGGTGGTGTTGCAAAATTCAATAGCTGTTAGAGTTGTTCCAGGTGAAGCACAAGAGCTAGCAAAATAGACAGTAGATAAATTTAACACTCAACAGATATAAGTGAAGCTCTAGAGTGTTCTATGATAAAGTGGAGCGTGTATCTCTCCCAATCAAGCATGATAGGGTCCGGCATTGTAATGACCAGCAAAAAATTAATACAAAACAAAACTAAAAGCAAATATACAGACGCTCCAAGAACAACACATATCATGTGAAGCAATAAAAATATAGTGTGGAGAAGGACGAACTGATGATTGTTGAAGAAGGGGATGCACGGGGGCATCCCCAAGCTTAGACGCTTGAGTCTCCTTGAATTTTTTATGGGGGTGCCAGGGGCATCCCCAAGCTTAAGATTTTGGCACTCCTAAATCTTCTTTCATCATCTCCTTTCACACACTTGAAAACTTCCTTCACATAAAACTTCTCATAAACTTATTAGAGCGGTTAGTACAATAATAGATAATCTGCCAAAACAGGACATAGATGGCGCCGCTCCACAGCCCCCTCACCCCCGCCGCGTGCAGCCCGGCTAGATGGCGCCGCCGCTGCTGCCGCCCCGGCCCGGCCGCCCCGCCATGGCCTCGGGCACGGCTCGCCCCGGCCGCCCTGCTCCGCTGCGGGAGCCGCAGCAGCGGGTAAGCGGCGCCGCCCGCCGTCTCCCCGTGGCCACCGGCGGCTGCGCCCCGACAAACCTCCCCGGAGAGCCCACGCTGCCCCCCCCCCCCCCGCATCGGCCGTCGGCAGCCGCTGCGCCGGCCAGACCGTCCCCTGCTCGGACCGCCCGCGATGCTCCCCTGCTCGCGTCTAGAAAGCAGAGGAGGAGATCGATTGAAGCTGAGAAGGCCGGTGGGCCCCGCCCGTCAGTGGCCTAGCCGCGGGACCCGTCTGTCAGCCAGCTGACCCGGGCCCGCGCTCGCGTATTCCTGAGATACGTTTTCTCTTTGCGGAAGCGCACTTCTCTGCTGCCTCGGTTCGAAATGCTCTTTCCTTCGGGGTAAGCGTATTTTGGTTCTACTGCGGGCAGGCATGCGCTTTCCTCTCAGGAAAGCGTATTTAGGAGACTGCGCGTTCTCTCTCCGGCCGAAAATTCTAAGCAGTGAACGTTCACCCGATAGGCCCGTTTTCCCGCCTATCGAATGAACGGCCGTAACTTCGCGACTGCAACTCCGATTACGGCGATTCAAAATCCCAGGATGTCATTAGGCTTCGCCGGAGAACCGTCGGTCCCGTCGTATCTTTTCGGAAGGTGATCGTAAGTCCGTCCGGTGGATTCTTCGACCCCTCCCCAGGCAAGCAAGCCATCTGATATATGCTCTAAGCATTGTGCCGTGTTGTTCTTGTGTGTTTAAAATGTGATCTCGTCATGTTGCTTTAACGATGAACTAAACCCTGAGTTGTTAACTTGACTTGATATGCTTATGCCATGCTTACGTGATATGTTTATGTCGATCATGCTATGTTCACTCGTAAGTATCATGCTTGTGTTGTTTATACATTTCTACTTGATATGAAAATGATCATGCCATGTTTACTGGTTAGTATCATGCCCATGTTGTTAATGTTAATTATATCATGCTTATGCCGGTAGTTTTACATGTGTTGACCTTATGCTTTAATATCCATGCTTACTAGATTCATACCATGTCATGCTAGTGGTTGCACGTGTTTGGTGGTAGTGTTATGTTTATGCCATGTTGCCTTGTTCAATTTATGCTACAAGAACTAATGCTAAAACTTGATGTGTCAGAACCCCAACTAGGGTAAGTGCTAGGGTTTGAGTGCCCCTTTGCATCATGCAAAATTTTCAAAAGAAATCAAAAATGGGGAAAAGAAAAGCCCTGAGAAATTATTTCAAATGGCCAGATAAAAATATTTTTCCAAAAATCATTTGAATGATTGGAAAATTCCTATAAATGATACTGATCATTTTAAAAGTGGTTTGGGTATTTTCCCATACTCATGGAATTTTCTAAAATTCAAACAGTGCTCTGGAAATTAAAGTTTACCCCTATTTGAATTGAAATTCAAATTAATTGAATTTCAAAATTGTCCAAATTCTATATGTGGCTAGCTACTGGTCACCTAGTATTTATAAAAGTATTTGGGCATTTTTCTAAAATGCTCTGGTATTTTTTTATTAGATCAAACAAATTACAGAAAGAAAAACAGAGAAGAAATAAAAAGGGGGAACACCCTGGCTATTCCAGCCCAACTCATCCCCCCAGCCCACTGGCCTCGGCCCAGCCCGCAGCAACCGCTTGTCGTCTTCCCCACCGACGCCGAAGCAGCTCGGTGGCGGCCTGGGAGCACGCCGCGGCGCCACCGCGACGCCGAGGAGGATCCAAGGCCCCCTGCGCCTCATCCCCTCGCCAGGAGAACGCCCGGAAGCTCCCCGTGTTGATCCCCCTCCTCTGGTCCACCTCCTCGCCCTCTTCTGCTCGCTCTCACCGTCGTCCGAGCGCTGCCACAGAGCACGCCGCTAAGCCAGCGTGGCCATCGTCGTCAACAAGCCAGGCGAGCTTGTCCATCGCGTTCAGCGCCATCGAATCCCTCGAAGCCCCCTTCTAATCGAGCCAGAAGCGCACCAGGGGCGAGGCTAGCAACGACGAGTTCCGCCGGCCTCCGAGATCTCCATCGCCGGAATACGCCACCACCCGAGCTCCTCCGGCCTCGACGACCCCGCTGTTAGCTCCAGGGTGAGCTTGTCGTTCTTTCCCTCCACCTCTCGCTCGTCGCCGTGCCCTGAAACGTGTTTCGCCGTAGTCAGTGCACCGGCCGCCGCCATTGTCGTCGTGGACGAGCTCCACAGCCCTCCCCGAGAAACCCCAGTAGCACCGTTGGGTGCGGGAGCCCGCGAGGAGCACAACCGTGCCAGCCAAACCCCACCCCGAGCCCGTTTTGCAACTCCGGCGAAACTCCGGCGGCCCCCCGGCGAGCTCCACCATTAGAGCTAAACCAACCCTAATCCTAACCCTAAGCACTCACTGACAGGTGGGCCCTGCCCCTAATTAATCCGCTGCTAAGTTAATTCAACCGGGGATTAACCCCCTGAGGCTGACAGCCCGGACCCACTGGTCAGCCCCCCCCCCCCGTGACATCAGCCTGACCTCATGCTGATGCAGTAAGTCAATTCCAGAAAATAGAAATGATTTAAAATATTACAGAAAAATCCAAAAAAGGAGTTAAACTTTGGAAATTCATAACTAATTCATATGAACTCCAAATTGGACAAATAATATATGAAAAATGATCAGCATAAAATTCTCTATCCAAATATGCAACTTTCAACCTTGTTTGAGTTGATTTTAAAATGGAACCAGTAGCTTTTGCTATTTGGATTAAATGGAATTAATTCAAATTTAATTCAAATCCAATTCAAATTTTAACCATTGCAATGCACATATGATCACTTGTACTTCAGAAGCTTATCCCACACATGATGACATGGTATACATTGATCAAACATTAGCAAATGCAAGTTGACCTAATTTGAATAACATTTGGAGTTTGAATTTGAATTAAGTTTTCAAATCAACTTCAATTAACATGTGGCAAATTGAACCTAGATCAAACCAATACCTTTCACATCATGGACAACATAATCATGTGATTGTGCATTTCAATTCAATGTTGCCCCTTTGTTGATGTTTGTTTCTGGTACTAGCTCTTCCGAGACGGTGATCACCCCCGAAGAAGAAGACCACCGTTAAGACCCGTGTTTCGTCAGCAAGGCAAGCAAACCCCATTGATCATGTCTATAAAATCCCAATTCCCTCTCAGTCTCGCTTATGCATGTTTAGGAGATCATCTTGTATCGATTCTACCGCATAGTTGAACCCATATCCAATGCATGACCTATCACCTTGTCACAGTAGTAAGCAAACCACAATCCTAGCTGACATAGGAGTTGATTGATATCATGAAGCCCCTGCAACTGTTACAGCTTATTGCATGCTTAGTGTTACATGAGGTTGCTTTTGATGTGAGTCGGGATGATGATGAACATGGTGTTGATGAAAGTGAAACTGTGTCGGTGAATCCACCCTAATACAAGGTGAACGATGAGAGGTTGTGTAGGAGTACACAGTGGGTTGTCTCGTTGAACACCGCCTTAAGCATCGAGTTCTTGTATGGTAATCCAAGACAAAGAGTACAACCACACATTGGGCTCACTGACCCCTCTCGGCCTAGTACCTTGATCCATGTCGACGTCCAGGAGTCACATTAGTTCGGGCTTTCCATTTGACATGTGCCTAGAAAAAGAACGAAGGAAATGGTTGCATCATATAGATATGTGGGTGCACCTGTGAGGCAGGAAAACCATCTGCCAGAGGTGGCGTCTCGGTCACCTACATTGTTTGAGTCCGTTTCGTTGATCCGGCCGGGCTCTCGAGCGGAGGCAAACTCAGATAGTCGACTCCTGGAATAGACCGGTTGTGAGCGAAGTGTCGTGGTGAACATCCTCTCTGTCACCTCTTGAACGGTGGCGAGACATGGCGGTAACCGATGGTCATGTGTGTGTAGTTTACACCCTTGCAAGGTTAACAAAACTATTCGAATAGCCGCGTCCGCGGTTAAGGACTACTTGGAACCTGTACCTGATTATTAGACAACTTGAACTGGATACTTCTAAAATACACCAAGATAAGTGTGAGTGCTATGGTGTGCCTCCTCGCGGGGAAGTCGAGGAAGTAACCATAGTGGTGTATTGGTTGGAGATGTAGTGGACTCGTGTACGCTTCTTACCTCAAGTCTGGTATTCGTAGTTCAGGATTAGCCAAGTCAAAGCTGGCACTTCTGCATGATGAAACCCCACCCCCTTTACCTTGATACTTGAGCATGAGTAGTTTAGTTCTGATGTAAGTCTTGCTGAGTACGACTTTGTACTCACGTTTTCTTATTCTATGTTTTAGATAAGAACCCGACCCCGATGGAGTCACCTTCATGAAGCTCGACGTTGACTAAGTTAGCATAGTCCCAGACAGCAGTCTGGTCCCTCGTGGAAGGGCATGTTTGTTTACAAGGCTTCTCTAAGCCATTTGTTAAACTTGTCTATACTCAGACCTAATTTTCTTCCGTTGTATGATGTAATGTTGATCACAGACATGTGATCTTTGTATGCTCTATGTGTATATCAATAAAGAGTACTTTGTAGAGTTATGTGATGATACCTGCTGTTCATACTAGGCATGTGTGCTGCGTGTATGCTTATAACATGCATGTCTTAGTATGGGTTTTTGAGACCTTAGTTGTGATCTGGCTGGCGGTCTTTTATACACCAAGTGGCCCTTAGATGTGCGTAGCTTGGGGCATCGCGATGCGATTGCTCGTGACTCTGTCACGTGCGCACTTTGTTGTATGATCGAGCCCGCCCTAGACCCGACTAAGTGACCGGGCTGGAGTAAGTTTATGTAAGATTTAGGATCCAATCGATAACATGGTTGAGGCGACTTGTCTATGAGTATGGGATTCACCACCCATAAGCATTTAGACTTGTGAGCGGACGTTGAGGACCCATCTCAGTGGATCATCCGGCCTGAATGGGATGCCCCTCACGTTCGATGCTTACCGAGAACGTTCTGTGCTTGGCCTTGTCTGCTTAGACAAGTGGGTACGGTTCTCGGCTCTCCATGTGATTGTATCGTGACTGGGATTACATACGCTAACCCCGGGTCCCGACATGATGAACATAATATAACCGTTGATCAAGTGCCACCGAACCGGGCTTTATTCGTGCAACCACATTTTCCTGTATGGGTGGGCCTTAGCTTGGGCTATCGTAGTGCCTTCTACGAGTATCACCAAAGAGGGGAGGTTATGCACGTACGCTACCCTAGTCGGTAGGTGGTGATAACCTTGACATCCAGAGTTGTTTACCCGGGAGTCCCCATTCAGGACAGTGTTTGCCACAAGGTGGTCGTTTGCCAAGAGTTTGGCCGGTGTCTGGAGGACACAAGGATACCCAAGACAGTGTGTCGGTGATACCGTAGGGAGGTTACGCGGTAGTCGAGTTTCGTTGGAGAAGTCCTAGCCCACTATTGCGGAACGAGTTCCAAGGATCATGCGGGACAAGTTCCGGAGTGCTGGGTGGAGGAAGAACTCCATGGTGTGGGTAACGTGCACAAACTCTGCAGAGTCACAATCTATTCGAATAGCCGCGTCCTCGGTCATGGGACACTGTGGCACCCCGGCTCAGAGGACCGGAACGCCCCGTGCACCAGTCCAGAGATCAAGTCTTCTGGAGCACGACACTGATTGATATAGAACTGAACAACTTTCTATTACCAAATATAGGGGTACACGAGGTCTATTACAATGCTAGCGGAGACACAGCTTGCTCCTCAGGCTAGCCTCAGCTCTACACAACCAGCAGCATAACTCTAGCAGCGGAATATCGACGGCAGCGGAACAATAACGGCGATGACGAACACCAATCCACAGGGACACTGGCTGGGACACCTCCTAGCTCGCAAACACCGGGAACGTCGTCCTACGCATCCAAAGCACGGCCTGCAAATCCGGCATAACACGCCAGGTCAGTACATTGAATGTACTTGCAAGCTCACAACAACCATGCAACAAGGCAAAACGATAACATGGCAACAGATTAAGGTATATTAGTGAATTAAACAGGTGAGCAACAATATCATGCAAGCATATAATCAACAAGCATATTAACAACATTAAGTCTAATGCACACACAATGTACCCCACATGATCGTCACACGATCACGTGGCTTACCTCGGAGTCCTTATAGACTCAAGCACCGGGTCACCTCGTGACCATTCACTTCCACGGGTCGTCGCATGACCGAATGGGTCATCGCACGACCATTCAACGGGTTAGGTGTCCTCCGTTACCACCCAACCAAACCACTCATCGCATGACCATCCACTTACCACAAACTTGCCACCGTATTCAAGTTGATCGTATGGTGTGACCTAGTACGAACTGTGTCCCATGACCGAGGACGCGACTATTCAAATAGATTTTGACTCTGCAGAGTTTGTGCACGTTTCCCACATTATGGAGTTCCTCCTCCATCCAGCACCTCGGTACTTGTCCCACAGGATCCTTGGAACTCGCACCGCAGGAGTGAACTAGGACATCTCCAACGAGACCGATATACCGAGTGTCCCTCTTACCGTATCACCGACATCCCGTCTTGGGTAGCCCTGTGGTTCGGTGTCCACGTTACCACCAGAACCACCTGTGGTTAAGTGTCCTCAGTTACCACCAGAACCACTAAACTTATCCCAACACTAGACCGCGCGCATAACAAATTTGGCTGTCAGGACTATCGCCGCCTGCCTGATCAGGGCAGCGCGCGCGGTTGCCCCCCCTACTTGGTGATACAAGCAAGAGATCCCACCGGCGGACCGAATCAAGGCCGCCCATACAAGCAAATGTGGCTGCACAGATAAGTCCAGTTCGGTGGCACCTGATCAACTTGTCACGAAGCATATCTCCAACAGCGAACACAAGTATCAGGTGCAACATGAGTATCAGATCATAACCATGCATAGCATATTAACATGAGAGTTCCAGATATGATCAAGCACATTTTAGATGGTGAACTTATCCGTGTTAAAAAGATTCAGTTATTAGCATGGCATCATTTCGAAGGCAGTTAAGCATAACTTAGGCATAGCATGAACTAGCATAGATATAACATGATCAACTTAGCATGGTGTTGTTTGTGGTTAGATGGTGCATATCATAACATGACAAAGATATAATCGAAGCATGGCAGTATAACATCAATCATAACATGGCAACATGATCATAATCATCGATATAAGCATATCACGGTAAAGAAATTTTTAAAGACACGTCAAAGCTTTGCAAAGGTGCAAAGGGTATTGTGGCTTGCCTTTCAACAGAGGAGTGTGGAACACTCCCGGATCTTCAACACAAGCAAAACCCTGCAAAATATTTTATAAAAAGCAACGGGCAAAAGGTCAAATGCCATCTTTTGTTGGACCAGAAAATAACATCACAAAAACATGGCATGAAACCTATGCCAAACTGAAGAGGGGCTTGATACGAAAACAACGCAAAAAGAATCACCGCGTTTGGACTTACGGTTGCGAAGATATTGACGATACAGTGTCGGGGTGGAATACGCTTTCTGAAAAAGAAAACGTATTTCAGGCTGCTGACGAGAGAAATACGCTTTCTGCAAGTGAAAGCGTATTCTATCCCGAAGAAGAACAAAATACGCCTTCGGTGAATGAAGACGTATTCAGGGCCGAAGGAGCACGAAGTACGCTTCCCGTGGAGGTAAGCGTATTTGTTGGGGGCGCCTCCACTTTAAAAAAACGGCCCGGGGCCTCTGGCTGCCAGCGGGGCCCACACGTCAGGGTCTTCTTCCCTCTTCCCCTGTTTCGCTTCCTCTGCTCTCCAGGGAGCCCGTCGGGGCAGAGCACGGCGGGTCCAGCGCGGTGCTCGCCGCCGTGAGGAGGGGCGCGGCCACGGTCGCCTGCTGGGCGCGACAAGCCGGGCGGCGCCGTCCAGGGGTCGCGGGGCGGCCGGCTGCTTCGAATCCCGTGAGAGGGCGGGGCGACGACAGTGCCGCCCGACGGGGGGGGGGGGGGGGGCGAGGAGGAGTTCCGACGGGGTTTGGAGGCGGGGAGGCTCAGGGGCGGCTTTGAGGGTTCCTGCGGCGGATTGGGAGGAGGGGGTCGCCGGGCTGGCCCGGATTTATGCCGGAGGGGGAGCGGCGGCTACGGCGGCCTCCGGCGCCAAATTGTTCGTGGGTAAGGGGCTAGGAGGAGGTGGGTGGTGCAGTGGAGGTGCCCTGGGAGGCTCTGGGGTGCCTCCTTTTATAGGGAGAGGAGAGGTGCCGTGGCCGAGCCGTGCCACGGGGAAGACGACGGCGGCGGCGCTGTGCAGGGATGCTCGAGAGCGACTGGACGGCCGGCGTGCAGCTATGGGGCGCGGGAAAGCCTTGTGGCGCGGGAGGACACGAGGAAGAGGACGAGGGCGAGCTGCACGCAGACTGGATGCGACGGGCATGCGCGCAGAGCACGCCGGGTGCGTCCAAATGCATGGCCACCAAGGGCACTGGTGCCCACAGTGGGTTTCTTCGTGGCCAAGGTTGCCTAACGTGTAGTCCTTTCATTCCTGATGACAACAGTGCAAAAATATTGGACAAAGGTGCTATGGTGTGAGTTGGATCCCTCTGGAAAGTTTGATACAACAAACTTGGGCAAGAAAATAAGATCACATGCTGGGGTTTTGGATAGGTTCAAGCTATCTTCTGGGCTAGGGGTACAAAGGACTAGAGGTCTGGAAAGTTTGGGCTCAAACAAATCAATGTACATGGTACCTCCTTTGCAAATGGCACAATGCTGCAGAAGGTGTTTGTGCTGTGTCAAGGCTTGTACATAGCTCCCCTAAGCATGATATTCTGCAGAGCTCAATCATACATCAGGATGAGTATGTATGCCAAGTTTCACATCATTTGGAGCAATATGTTTGGTACTTCCTTTGTAAAGCACCAAATGGGTCAGGATGCATTGGTGAGGCTAGCATCACATAGGATTGTTTTAATTGGCTGAAAATTGGTTTAGCTTGGTCATTTGGCATGGTGCACATGTGTATAAAATTTCATAGCCATTGGACACACATAGATGGCACTTGCTTCACAATGTGGCCCACTGACCAGAAACTTAAACATGACAATGCACTCACATGGGTGATTGAATTTGGCTCATATTTGGTTGGGTGTAGTCATTTGGTGGTCGGATCATGCTCAAAAAGTTTCAAGGCAAATGGGATCCCCTATCATGCGCTTGCTTCACAATGCCCCCTTGCTGCACCCAAACTTTGGGAATTTATTGTGGGTGTTTGGCTATTCAAATGGTGGTGGAATTTGGTGGAGATCAATCATATGATCATATGAGATTGCACAAAAAGTTTCAACAGCAATGGATCAAGGAAAATGACACTCCCTTCACAAAGCTCCAATCTGCCCCCACAGACAAATGAATTTTTCTAGAGGAAAAATCCACTTGGGCTATGACATGTTTTTTGGAGAATTTGGCAAGATATGACATCAATGACATGTGGGAATTATTTGGGGATTTATGGAGCAATATAAATAGGGGTTGCTTCACAAACCTCAAATAATAGGAATATCCCTTTTAATGGAAAAAGGAATATATGGCCTGAATAAAATGGTGGCTTGGATGAGGTGGAACAATGGAATGGCATTGGAAAGGCTTGAAATCAAGGGTCACTTGAGCATGGAAAGAAAATATGCTCAAGTTTCAAGTCCAACGAGGTCATCAAAATCAAATCCAACAACAAATCCAGAAATAAATCCGAAAAGTTTTTGGAAAAAGAAAGTTCCAAAATCCAGGGTGTCACAGACACAGTTCGTACTAGGTCACACTATGGTCAAAACAAACCGGTATAATAATGGTGCTGAGTTGCTGGTCATGCGATGACCGGAATGATTGGGTGGTAACATAAGGACACCTAACCCGTTGAATGGTCATGCGATGACCGGAATGACTGGGTGGTAACATAAGGACACCTAATCCGTTGAGTGGTCATGCGATGACCCGTCACTTGAAGGTGGAGTCGGTAATGACTCCGAGGTAAGATGCATGGTCATGCGATGATCATGAGTGTTCCATGTGTTCTTTGCACTAGTCCTAATCATGGCAGAATGCTCATTTCATTATGATGATATTGATCATTCCATGTGTTGATTGTTATTTCTCTGGTTTTGCTCTTAATAGTATGCTAGATTCATCATGTTAATGTCGTTCAGATTCATCCTGTTAATATTGTTCAGATTCATCATGTTAATATTTTTTAAACTGCTATGCCATGATAACTAATATACTCTAATAACTTGTGCATGTTTGAATGTCATTGATTGCTTTGCTTGTTGTCTATGTTACTTGGTTTGCTTGTTTGCGAGTACATTCAAACGTACTCACATGGCTTTCATCCCTGGCTATTCGCGTAGCCAGATTTTGAGGTTTACCTAAGGATCCGCTTTCCCTAGGAGGAGTCGAGCGTTTGCGAGCTAGGAAGAGTAACCCAGTCAGATCCCTGTGGATTGGAGCCGCTCCCAGTCCGTGCTGCCGTAGACAGTTTATATTCCGCTGCCCCCATCTTTGTAATGAACCATCTATGGTGGTAATATATTGATTCAAGCCACTTTGGATTATGAATCCTTTTACAGTTGTGCCTATGTTCTTGGTACGTGTTGTAAGCGCGCACACCAGAGTGATTCCTGGGCTGGTGTGTGGGCGACACTCGTCTGTGTACAGTGGTATTCAGGCGGGGTGTCACAAACATGGTATCAGAGCAGCCATGCTGACTGTAGGTTACCCCTAGCTGGATTCATTGTCTCTTGCTTAGTAGAAAGCCCAGATGGATTTCAGCCATCTTTGCCACATCGACACGGCTACTATTGATCAAAAGACAATGTCATAGGATTTCACTCTCATCTATGCCCCGACTCTCATGGCATTCGTCTCCGGTGTGAAATTATCGCACTGGGCAATGACCGTGAGCCTTTAAAACCCCTAGGCAAGCCAGATATCCTCACCCTTCTTGCTAACCATGCTATATCTCTCCTTATGTCTAGTTTCCTTTGGGAAACGCCAGTTACATCTTTCCTCAAGCAACCATAGACTAGTTGACTAAGCCACCTTGGCTATGGTCATGCGGTGAGTTTGATGTTCTCCCTGAGGAAGTAGTATAAGCTTTATGCCAATTGCTACCAGGAGCATTGTGTGATTTTGCTTCTAAATCCTTAGAGAGGCATCGAGTGCCCTAAGTTACTGTTGTTAGTGGATCAGCATCCACGTGCGGATAGCCCGTATATTTCGAGCTATGTTTGCTTCCTGGTGTCTGTTGTTTGCTGTTTGCTCCGTCTTTGTCGGTTTTATTGTTTTTCCCTGAGTCGTCCCATCGGTAGGGAGACCGATGGTGAGCCCCATAGTGTTGCCCTATCCCGTGGAATCCGACATGGCCACTGTATATTAACAGTTGACGCAGTCGGAGTTGATGCCTGCCTAACCAGTGGACCGACCACCTAGCTACCCTTGGATTGGACCCCAGCCAACCCTAGTTGTCTGCCATGCCAGGCGTATCCTTTTCTTTGTCTGAGAAGATCTCCGCCATGCCTGTGTGCCCCAGCCTTGCTGCCTATAAAACCCCGTCCTCCTTGCTGCAGCATTCCCCGCTCAGTAAGCCAGACCACCAGAGAACCCCAGCAAGTTTCCCCCTGGAAACCATGTCCGGCTTTTTTAGAGCCCCCACCTTTCACAGCAAGACCTTGGCGGTCAACCATGCTGGTTTTCCCCGACTCCTTTGGGAAATGCTTTCCCAAGCCCTTGACTGTGTTGTTAACCCCGATTACCAGGTGTTCCAATCCGAGCCTGTCCCTGGCCTTTGCCGATATTGTGCAAGGGTGCTCATCCACCTTGGACCCAACAAGATTGGAGAGCCCGTAGCCTTTGAGGGAAAGCCCATGCCCACTGCAACGTTAGCCATTCAGACGGCTGTCGCAGAAGCTGTCACTCGCCTCCGATTCAAGTTTCCGCAGATCGGGGAGATGCGGGAGTTCCGCTACTTCCCAAATGTGTCAAGCTTTGGTTGCGAGCTTGCCGACACCACCAAGGAATCCGACCCGACAATAGTTCGTCTGGTCCAGTTCAGAACCGCCCAGGGACTACTGCTCGGCGGAATTCTTGGGGAGTTCAAAGCCATGGATAGTGGCATAATGCAAGCTGTTGGAGCCGCGTACCGCGTAGGACGCCAAGGTTCCTCTCAAGCCGTCGATCCCCTGCTGCCAAGCCCAGTGCTATCCTCTCAGGTCGTGCCACCCTCCCAAGTGGTGCTACCCTCCCAGCCCGTGGACGAGTGCAAGCTAGGCACTGTCTACACCGACCCCACCAACCGAACCATCATTCAGCTGTATCGGCAAGGTCTGCTCCAGCAAGATCCAGCCGCTGCCCCAGGAGTTGAGTCCGGACTAGTTGAGTTGCTCGACTTTGGGAAGCATCTCAGCCTGCGTCCTCCAGGAGAGCCCGAGCTAGAATAGTTCTTTAGGTGTTGCCTAGTTTGTCTTCCGCCCTCGTCAGAGGATGGGAACCGTAGTCCCGAGTGAGTGGTCATCGTAGAGTGCGTAGTCAGGTCGCGCTTGTTTCTGTTGCTTGTGTTGCATGTGATGCTTGTATCGTCTGTTGTTGTAATGCTTTATGCATGCCGTGTTTTTGTGTGCCTTTGTTGCATCTGTCCCCTGTTAAGCAGAAATGTTTAACAGAGCCGACAGTGGTTTTCCAAGATGTTTGTAATCAGTAGAGCACTTACACCCTTAACCTTGGACTCGTTCTGAGTCTCTAATAAATGCGAGCTGGTCCAGGTATATGTAATCCCAGAGTACATATACCCACTGGCATTAAAACATCTTAGTGTGGTTTGATCTGATGTGTTTTCTTGCATTTGCATGTATGCTGGGTTGAGTTTGCTGTTGGCACGTTGCACGCTCGCGCCCGCGCGAGATTCATTCCTCATGGGTACGATCACCCCAGTACCCGGATGGAATGCAAGGACACATCTCCCGCCTATCTGCGCATGCCCCGTTTTGCCAGACCTTTGACCCGGGATTCAGAGGCAATTTCCCAGCCCCTGAACCCAGTCCTAAAGCCAGTCGCAATCTCGGATAAACTCTGAGAATTTTATTGTGGCAAAAGCCTTGCAACCTTCCAGTACAATTGCAGACCCAGATCCTACCCCGATGCCGCCCAGCCTGGTTGTCACTTGATGAGGAGCAACCAGAGGCGAGACCCTCGCATTGCCAGAACCCCTCCAACCCCTCCAAGCCTCAGAGACAGTGGCGCCGCCGTCACCACTCTGCGTGATATCCGGCAGCCAGCTGCCTCGCCTCGCTGCAACCCTGCTCATTCCGCCGGTCTGAAGCGACGGTGGAACAAGCCTAGAGGACCACCAGCCGCCGCGCCATCGTCGTCTTGCTCCCGAGCTGCCGCATCCCTGCCCTCCCTTTCGCGAGCTCGCTCCTGTCGGGTGACCACCCACAACAAGAGCGACGAGCCGACCAGCGCAACTAGCAGCCCAGCGAGCAGGCACCGTAGTAGCTCCAGGAACACAGCCTCGCCAGGAGACCGTGGCTCCAGCTCCTCCAAGCCGAAGAGGTAGTAGAGCGGCATGGCGTGAGCTACCAGTAGCTGCGTCGCGGTCTTTTATAGCCAAGTCCGGTGTACGGTGAACGAGGTCCAAGAGCCTCGCCGCTCGACCACCGGTGTCCCCGAAGCGAATCCGCGAGCAGTGCCGCCATTGGTGCTGGCCCGCGATGCGAGAGCACTCGCCGCGTCGACCCGTGCACGCCGCGCACTACCGCCGTAGGGTCCCGAGTGCCCTATGGGCTAGATGCGTGTAGCCCCAGCTCCACTCAGAGCAGCACCACCGCAGGAGAAGCGGAGGTGACCGGAGGAAGAAGAAGAAGAGGCTGATAATGGGCCCTGGACCCACATGTCAGCAGGAGATCACTGTTCATCGGGGTGACGTTAGCCTTTTTGTAAAAGTGATTTTGTACCTTTTCTAAAAATGATGGCCCCTAGCAGTGGAGGTGATCCCGCGATATCCGTATCTCAATCATGATGCACCCATGCATCATTTTCCCCCAGTCCGGAAGTTTTCGAGGAGTAGGTGTGATTTTGAGCTAACCCTATGAATCTCTAGGACAAGATTCTTTTAAGGGGGGAAGGTTTGTAACACCCCAAAAATCGGGTTATCGATTTTTGTGTTGTTATTCCTTCCTAGCTTTTTCCTCCCGATCATTTTCCCCTGGAGTCTGGTTTATGACCAGAAGAATCCAGACAATCCTTGACCTTGCAATCCTTTTCTCTGCCCCTTTGCAAGGCAAGATCCCTCCCCAAACCCTCGATCTCGGATATGCAAGGGTATTGCCACGGCAAGTGCAATGTTCTTCATATCCGCTTAATTCCATTGGTGTCAATCGATGGAATTAAATCCCGGAAAATACCTGGACATCTCTAAAGGTTGTGTAAACTTGTGGATATGATCTTGGTTATCCTCTTAACCTCTCCCAAAGATATTGGCTATGATTGAATAAATGAAATTGTGATTTTCTTTATAAAGCCAATAATCCCTTTTTAGCCCATTTGGAAAGGAGCTACCATTTTGGTTGCCCCATTTGTGCTCAAATAATTGTGGATCTCCTAGTATCTAACCCATGGCCATTTATATCAAAACATGGGGTTCCATAGTTCAAATTATGAGCATAGCTTCCATTTGCAAATTCAGGGTAGAATAGCACTTTCCAAAGGAAGTGTTATTTATATTTGCCCATTGCCTCCCAAACTTTTTGTGCCTTTTACCCTGACCATTTCATGGTGTTGTACCAAATTTGAGCCCTAATGGCCAAGCCAGTAGTGCACACTAAATTCCCAAAGTTTCTGTCCAGCATGCAACTTTGTGAAGGAAGTGCAAGCTATCCTTGTCCATTTGAGCTGAAATTTTGTGTACATACTTATACTAGTGTATGATGAAGCTCTGCCAAATTTCAAGCCAAGGGGACCAGTGTGCTAGCCACACCACAGCACAAACACCTTCTGCTTAGTTGGTGCATTTGTAAAGGAAGTGGTATGTACGGTGGTCCTTTTGAGCTAAAACTTGGCAGAGGTAATCACCTATGGATAAGATTGCTATGACCCAATTTTCAGACCCATGCCCCAGGTGTGTCTCCCCTAGTTCAGCACAAATACGTTGCTGGTTACACACATGTCATGTCATTTTCAGAGCTCCATGCCATGCATGCCTTTCCAAGTGAGTTATTCCATCTCTTGAGGAGTCACCTCACACAGTGGACATGGTCCCAATCCAAAAGCATGCTCTAGACACGTGGGTTCCTGGGTGACCATGCACATGGCGTGCTCTGCAAGGTGCTTGTGTTGTCCCCTGCTTTCCCGCGTCCGTTTCTTCGCGTTTGGTCATGTACACCGTGCATCTCCACCTGGTCCTGACCACCGCGTGCAATATAGGCTTGTTTTGTGGCTGTTGGACACCTTGCCGACGCCGTGTTCTCCACGGCATGGCCGCCGCATGGCCATGCTCTCGATTCTTCGAGCTCGTGCTCGAGCCCCTCCCCGAGCTATAAAAGGGAGCACCCGAGGCCCCTCCCGCAGCAGCAGCGCAGCACCTCAGCCTCCCCCTTCCCCGAGTTCTTGGCCGCACCGCCGCGTCCAAGAGCACCGCAGCCATGGCCGCCGTCGCCATGGCCACGGCCTCAGCCCCGCGCTCCCTGGCGTCCCCGCGCCCCTCCACAGCCCCCTCACCCCCACCACGCGCAGCCCGGCAAGATGGCGCCGCCGCTGCTGCCGCCCCGGCCCGGCCGCCCCGCCATGGCCTCGAGCACGGCTCGCCCCGGCCGCCCTGCTCCGCCGCGGGAGCCGCAGCAGCGGGTGAGCGGCGCCGCCCGCCGTCTCCCCGTGGCCACCGGCGGCTGCGCCCCAGCCAGCCTCCCCGGAGAGCCCACGCTGCCCCCCGCATCAGCCGTCGGCAGCCGCTGCGCCGGCCAGGTCGTCCCCTGCTCGGCCCGCCCGTGACGCTCCCCTTCTCGTGTACAGAAAGCAGAGGAGGAGATCGATTGAAGCAGAGAAGGCCGGTGGGCCCCGCCCGTCAGCGGCTTAGCCGCGGGTCCCGTCTGTCAGCGAGCTGACCCGGGCCCGCGCTCGCGTATTCCTGAGATACGTTTTCGCTTCGCGGAAGCGCACTTCTCTGCTGCCTCGGTTCGAAATGCGCTTTCCTTCGGGGTAAGAATATTTCGGTTCTACTGCGGGCAGGAATGCGCTTTTCCCTCAGGAAAGCGTATTTCGGAGACTGCGCGTTCTCTCTCCGGCCGAAACTGCTAAGCAGTGAACGTTCACCTGATAGGCCCGATTTCCCTCCTATCGAATGAACAACTGTAACTTCGCGACTGTAACTCCGATTGCGGCGATTCAAAAGCCCAGGTTCTCAGTTTTTCGAGCCCGTTCCGTTGTTGTAAACTTCATGATCTGTTTGCATTGTGAGATTGACCCTTTTTCCCCCGGATGTCGTTAGGCTTCGCCGGAGAACCGTCGGTCCCGTCGGATCTTTTCGGAAGGTGATCGTACGTCCGTCCGATGAATTCTTCGACCCCTCCCCAGGCAAGCAAGCCATCTGATATATGCTCTAAGCATTGTGCCGTGTTGATCTTGTGTGTTTAAAATGTGATCTCGTCATGTTGCTTTAACGATGAACTAAACCCTGAGCTGTTAACTTGACTTGATATGCTTATGCCATGCTTACGTGATATGTTTATGTCGATCATGCTATGTTCACTCGTAAGTATCATGCTTGTGTTGTTTATACATGTCTACTTGATATGAAAATGATCATGCCATGTTTACTGGTTAGTATCATTCCCATGTTTTTCATGTTAATTATGTTATGCTTATGCCGATAGTTTTACATGTGTTGACCTTATGCTTTAATATCCATGCTTACTAGATTCATACCATGTCATGCTAATGGTTGCACGTGTTTGGTGGTAGTGTTATGTTCATGCCATGTTGCCTTGTTCAATTTATGCTACAAGAACTAATGCTAAAACTTAATGAACATAATATAACCGTTGACCAAGTGCCACCGAACCGGGCTTTATTCGTGCAGCCACATTTGCCTGTATGGGCGGGCCTTAGCTTGGGCTATCGTAGTGCCTTCTACGAGTATCACCAAAGAGGGGAGGTTATGCACGCACGATACCCTAGCCCCGTAGGTGGTGATAACCTTGACATCCAGAGTTGTTTACCCGAGAGTCCCCGTTCGGGACAGTGTTTGCCACAAGGTGGCCGTTTTCCAAGAGTTTGGCCGGTGTTTGGAGGACACAGGGATACCCAAGACAGTGTGTCGGTGATACCGTAGGGAGGTTACGCGGTAGTCGAGTTTCGTTGGAGAAGTCCTAGCCCACTATTGCGGAACGAGTTCCAAGGATCATGTGGGACAAGTTTCGGAGTGCTGGGTGGAGGAAGAACTCCATGGTGTGGGTAACGTGCACAAACTCTGCAGAGTCACAATCTATTCGAATAGCCGTGTCCTCGGCCATGGGACACAGTTCGTACTAGGTCACACTATGGTCAAAACAAACCGGTATAATAATGGTGCTGAGTTGTTGGTCATGCGATGACCGGAATGATTGGGTGGTAACATAAGGACACCTAATCCGTTGAATGGTCATGCGATGACCAGAATGATTGGGTGGTAACATAAGGACACCTAATCCGTTGAGTGGTCATGCGATGACCCGTCACTTGAAGGTCGAGTCGGTAATGACTCCGAGGTAAGATGCATGGTCATGCGATGATCATGAGTGTTCCATGTGTTGTTTGCACTAGTCGTAATCATGGTAGAGTGCTCATTTCATTATGATGATATTGATCATTCCATGTGTTGATTGTTATTTCTCTGGTTTTGCTCTTAATAGTATGCTAGATTCATCATGTTAATTTCATTCAGATTCATCCTGTTAATATTGTTCATATTCATCATGTTAATATTGTTTAAAGTGCTATGCCATGATAACTAATATACTCTAATAACTTGTGCATGCTTGAATGCCATGGATTGCTTTGCTTGTTGTATATGTTACTTGGTTTTCTTGTTTGCAAGTACACTCAAACGTACTCACATGGCTTTCATCCCTGGCTATTCGCGTAGCCAGATTTTGAGGTTTACCTAAGGATCCGCTTTCCCTAGGAGGAGTCGAGCGTTTGCGAGCTAGGAAGAGTAACCCAGTCAGATCCCTGTGGATTGGAGCCGCTCCCAGTCCGTGCTGCCGTAGACAGTTTATATTCCGCTGCCCCCATCTCTATAATGAACCATCTATGGTGGTAATATATTGATTCAAGCCACTTTGGATTATGAATCCTTTTACAGTTGTGCCTATGTTCTTGGTACGTGTTGTAAGCGCGCACACCAGAGTGATTCCTGGGCTGGTGTGTGGGCGACACTCGTCTGTGTACAGTGGTATTCAGGTGGGGTGTCACACCCAAGCGCCACCAAGTTCGCCGACGTGCGCAGACGTGGCCACCGACAACCGTTCGCTCCGCCGTGTTGTCCAAGACGTTCCCCGCACCCGTCTTCGTCTTTGCTCCCGATCAATTGAAGCCGAGGACCTATCTGGAAGACGCCAGCTTCGATTTCCTCCGCCACCTCCATCAACCTCCGGTGAGAAATTGTGTCGCCGCCGCTGCACCTCCGGTCTCCTCGTCCCCTCCGGCGTGCTCAGGGTGAGTTCTTCTCCCCTACCCGCCTTCCCGTGCTCCTCCAGGCCCCCCCGTCGCCGAGTTCAACTGGAGCAGAGCCCGGCCGTCGTGGGCTTGCTCGTCGACGCGCACCCGGCCAACTTTTGGCCACCCAATCCCCTCCACTTGACGCGCGTGTGCGCGAGGGCCCGGTTGGTGCCCTCCCCGTGCCTTCCCATGGCCGGGAGGCCAACCCCGGCGATCCTCCGCTGTGTCCCGTGGCCACCGCCGGCCAGCAGGTGTGATTAGGGCCTAATCCCCCCTAATCACCCACTAATAGGTGGGGCCCGACCCTTAATAAACCTGTTTAAATTTAATTAAACAGAGAGGTTAACACTGTGCCACTAAAAGTGGTGCCCTCATGTCAGCCACCCCCCCCCCCGACGTCAGCAATGCGTCATGCTTGCGCAATAAATCAATATTCTCTATTTAATAGAAAAATTCAAGAAAATAGCTAAATCTTTGAAATTCAATAACTTTTAAACCATAAATCAAAATGAAATAAATAATATATGAAAAATTATCAGAAAAATGCAAGGAATCCAAATATGAAACTTTCAAGCATGACAAAATAGTTTACAAAGATCAAACAATAGCAAATGAAATTTGTACAATTTTGAATAATCATTTGGAGTTTGAATTTGGAATTCTTTTCCAAATATACTTCAATTAATATGTTGAAACATGAACATACCCCAAATCAGTACCTGCCATGCTATGTTATGCATCGTGTTTGAGCATTGCAATGTGATGTTTACATTGTTGTTGTCTCGGTGTTTGCCTCTTCTCGATAGATTCTTCGCCGGACGTAGTTTCCGACTTCTCTGAAGAGTGACACGTCGTGATCGTCATCAAGGCAAGCAAACCCCATTGATCATGTCTATATAAACCCATTTCCCTCTTGTTCTCTTATGCATGATTAGGTGATTCACATGTTACCATTCTACCGCTAGTTGAACCCATCCTTTGCATGACCTATCATTGCCGCCACAGTATTAAGAAAACCTCAACCTAGCAGATCCAGGATTGTTTGTGTTCATCATGTGGCCCTTCATCCATGTTATGCTATGCCATGATTAGAGTGATTGCAATGAAGATGATCCATCTGGGTGATGTATCGGGATGGTAGATAACAATGCAATATAATGGTAATGTGTTGGTGAAGTCACCCTAACAAAGGTGAACAATGAGAGGCTGTGTAGGAGTACATAGTGGGTTGTCTCATTTACACTGCCCTAGGTCCCAAGTTCTCGTGTTGTGATCCAAGACAAGAGTAGTTCCACATGTAGGGCTATGGACCCCGTTTGGCCTACTAACTCACCGCGACTATGGTCCAGGATTCGCATGGGTTATTGCTTCTTTGATTTGATTTTGTGCCGAAGTGGGAGGTGATGCACGGTTACTTTGTAGCACGGTTTTAGGCAAGCGCAGTACCATCCGTCGAGGTGGGCTTGTCGGACCGTTCATACATCATTTGAGTCCTGAATGGAAACCCCAGCCGGATTTCTGCTCAAATAGGCGATCCCCTGGACTAGAGTTGGAGACGTGAGGTAAGTGCCTTGGTGTTTATCCTCGTCCGACATCCTCTTGAAGGATGACGAGTAACGAGCGGTAAGTGATGACACGTGTGTGAAGCGTACACCCCTGCAGGGTAATGATCTATTCGAATAGCCGTGTCCGCAGTTATGGACTACTTGGACCTATACTTGATTATTAGATAACTTGAACGGATACTCTAAAACTGCCAAGATAAGTGTGAGTGCTGTGGGTTTCTTCCTTGTGGGAAGTCAAGGAAGAATCCATGGTGGTGTATTGATGTGGTGATCAAGATTAGATGGACTCGAGTGCGCTTCTCATCTCAAATCTATGTACTCGTAGTACAGGATAGCCAAGTCAAAGCTTTCTGCATTACAACCCCACTTGCCTTTACCTTGATACGTGAGCACAAGTAGTATAGTTCTGATGTAAGTCTTGCTGAGTACGACTTTGTACTCATGTTTGCTTAATCTATGTTTTAGAGACGAGACCATTGACCCTGATGGTGGCCTCCGCATCAAGATCGACGTCGACGAAGTCATGTAGTTTCAGACAGCAGCCTGGTTCCTTTGGAGGGTCATTGTACCTTCTTTCAGGCTTCTTAAGCCATTTGTTAAACTTGTCTTTACTAAGACATAATTTTCTTCCGTTGTTGTTTGATGTAATGTTGGATCACAGTCATGTGATCTCTGCTTGTAATACAACTACTATATCTGCTCTGTTTAGCAGATGCAATAAAGTCTATGAGTTTGTAGAGTTCATGTTGTGTTACCTGGTGTTATACACTTGGAATGCATGTTGCGTGTATGTTTATATCGTGCATGTCATGTTTGGGGTTCGATAGCTTAGTTGTGATCTTGCCGGCGGTCTTTCTTACACCAAGTGGCCCTGAGATGTGCGCAGCTTGGGGCATCGTGGTGCGATTGCTTGTGACTCCGTCATGTGGCACACTTTGTTGTACGATCGAGCCCGCCCGAGACCCCTACTAAGTGATCGGGCTGGAGTCTGTTTATGTAAGTGTTATGATTCAATCGATAATATGGTTGAGGCGACTTTTCTATGAGTATGGGATTTCACCACCCATAAGCATTTAGACTTGTGAGCGGACGATGAGGACCCATCTCAGTCGATCATCCGGGCCTGGATGGGATTCCCCTCACGTTTGAGCTTTCCGAGAGTGTCTTGTACTTAGCCTTGTCTGCTTAGACAAGTGGGTATGGCTCTCGGCTCTCCATATGATTGAGTTGTGACTGGAATTACATACGCAAACCCCGGGTCCCGATAGACTTGGTATCAGAGCAGGACTGTCTATAGGATTACTAAACCTTGGCCGAAGTTGAGTCTAGCATTCTATAGTTATATAGTTACTTGGGTATATGGGAACTACGTAAGACTTCATTTTTCTCCTTACCCTCATCGATCTGTGTTCTGAGTCACCCTCATTTTTCTACAGTAAGATAGGACTAGGCTCTTCTATGTCTATACTAGAACATCTCATTGTTTGATTCTCAGTAGCTGTAGGAATGTTTTGGTTGTGTCAAGTCACCATTCCATCGATCCTTTTGAGAAGGTTCTGATCATTCTTGCAGATTGATTCATTTTTCCACCCCGGTACAACCGTTATGCTGCCCGAATTGTTCCGTGATTCCAGTGAATCCGATGCTTTTGCATTACAATCTTGTCCGCTCTTAAGTTATGTCATATTTGCTTTGATTCTGGAGCTTCTCATTCCTTTTTGTCTTAAAAGTTCGCACTCCTGCATGACATTTCATTCGAGGAGTTGCCTACCTCTTTCATGATTAAAACTCCAGGATCCACATGGCGTACCAGTAGAGTAAGTCATGACAATGAAATTGCTGTTGAGGATCTTGTATTCCTTGCTTCTCTCATATCCCTCAAATCTTCAGATATCGATATCATCTTAGGTATGGATTGGTTGCTCACTCATCCTTCCGGCAAGTTAGTTCATTTCGCATCTCAAGGTTCAGAAACCCAGCTATATTCGTTGAATGAACATCCCCTTCCTAACCTTGATATTCCGATAGTTTGTGACTTTCCGGATGTCTTTCCAGAAGAGCTGCCAGGAATGCCTCCTGACAGATGTGTAGAATGCATTGTAGATCTTGCCCCAGGAACCGCCCCAATTTCCAGACGCCCATATAGAATGGCCCCACATGAGTTAGCTGAGCTTAAAATCCAACTCAAAGCTTTGTTGGCAAAAGGCTTCATCCGCCCTAGCTCATCTCCATGGGGTTTCCCCGTTTTGTTCGTAACGAAGAAAGATGGAACAAAAAGGATGTGCGTAGATTATCGCCCGCTTAATCTAGCGACGATAAAGAACAAGTACCCACTTCCCAGTATCAATGATCTTTATGATCAACTTGCTGGATCCTCGGTCTTCTCCAAGATGGATTTGGTATTAGGTTATCATCAAATCAAAATCCGAAACGAGGACGTTCCCAAGACGGCTTTCACTACTCGTTATGGTCTTTACGAGTTCACCGTCACGTCCTTCGGTTTAACCAATGCCCCCGCCACATTATCGCGCTTGATGAATTCGATCTTCATGGAGTACTTGGATAAATTTGTTGTAGTTTATCTGGATGACATTCTCGTCTACTCGAAGAACGAATAAAATCACGCAGAACATCTTAGGCTGGTGATACGTCCCAAATGTATCTATAATTTCTTCTTGCTCCATGCATGATTTGTGTGACTTTTCCATGTTTTGCTTGAACTTTCATACAATTTTGATCATATTTTGACTAACCTATTAACTCAGTGCACCCAGTTGCTAGTTCCTGTTTTCCGCTGTTTTTGTATTTCAGGTTTTCCGGCCATTAAAAGTGCTCCAAAAATTCCGGAAAAATTATATAAAAATTCAGCGTCCCGGAAGCTTCCGGAATAACCAAGACATGGCTGGAGGGCCACCACCAGTGGCCCAGGAGGATGCCTGGCGCGGGTCCACCCTAGGCCGCGCCACCTGCCCTCCTGGCTGCCCTGTGGCCCCCCTGGCCCCCTCCTTTGGCCTATATTTAGCCCCCGCGGAGGAATCCCTAATATCAAAGTACTTTTTCCAGAAACGATTCTGATCAACGCCGCCATCGCCGACAAGCTTCGGGGGACCAGAATTCCTGTGCTGGCACCCTGCCTGGATGGGGAAAGTGCCCCCGGATTCATCTCTATCGACGTTGCTTCCTCCCTCCATGAAGCGGGAGTAGTTCTCCCTCGGGGCTAAGGTTTCTACCAGTAGCTATGTGGTCAATTCTCTCTCCCATGATGTGATCTTCGTTGTGATCATAGGCTATGCTAATCTAGGGTGATCCCATGATATTTCCCCTTCCTCTATGTATTGGATTGATGTACTCACTTGATCTTATCTAGTATAATCCCGGAGACCATGGTGACAACGGTCTATTGGACATGGGTTAGAAGAATATTTTCATGAGTGATTTCCTCTTTTGTGTGTTGATTGAAGATTGAGAGTCTCTTGGTGGTTGTCTTTGACTATCCTTGAGATATGTTGTGGTGATTGTGGTACTCTCTTTGGATGGCCGCGGTGACATTGGGAAATCCATAGATGAGATCTCCGAACTCTGAGGTGTGCTTTTGTAGCCCTACACAATTCTCGTCCTCTCTTGACCACAAAGGAATGACCTCCGAGTATGTCTCCATTGCATGTTTTATGGGAAATATCTTGTGATTAGACTGTGTTAATGTTGTTGGGAGTTGCCACTAGTGAAAGTATGAAGCCTAGGCCTTGTTTTCCACCATTGCAATACCGTTTGTGCTCACTTTTTTCACATGTTTACTTTCTTCACTTTTTATTACAGATTTATATTACTTTGTTTTGCCACACCTATCACCCATATTTTACCATCTCTTCGCCAAACTAGTGCACCTATACAACTCCTAGTTGTATTAGGTGTGTTGGGGACACAAGAGACTTCTTGTATCTTAGTTGCAGGGTTGCTTGAGAAAGACCATCTTCAACCTCTACTTCCCTGAGTTCGATAAACCTTAGGTCATCCAATTGAGGGAAATTGCTGCTGTCCTACGAACCTCTGCGCTTGGAGGCCCAACATAGTCTACAAGAATAGAAGCGTGCGTAGACATCAAGCTATTTCTGGCGCCGTTGCCGGGGATGTAAGCGTTGAAGGTATATCTTTAGATCTTGCAATTAAATCTTTTCGTTTATTTTTTTATTTTTTCTAGTTATGCTTATGGAAAACTGCACTCTTAGTTCACTGTTTGGGGATGGCCGATTTACCAGACCCGTGGTAGAGAAGTCTCCTCCACCTACTGAATGTATCCCGTTCAAAATACCACTTGGGATAATTGAAATAATTAGGAATGATTGTTATGCAGGGGATGGAACAGTCCATCCTAGTACTCATTTGTTGAAACTTACAGAACTTTGTGAGTTGTTTAAGATTTCAGGTTTGACAAGAGATGGAGTCATGAGGAAATTATTTTTCTTGTCACTGAAAGGAAAATCATTGGAATGGTATAGGCTACTAGATGATTCTCACCTACGGGATTGGGAAGAGATCCAATCTCTCTTTTATTCCAAGTTTTATCCTCCTCATGAAGTCCATGTGAATAGGAATTATGTTTATAATTTCTATCCTCATGACGGAGAGAGCATATCTCAAGCTTGGGGGAGACTGAAAACTTTAATGCTAAAATGTCCTAACCATGGGCTCCCTAAAGATATAATTGTTACTAATTTTTATGCGAGGCTCTCTCGACAGGATAAAGAGTTGCTCAATGCTTCCTCTATGGGTTCTTTCACAAACGAAAAGATTGATGCTAAACGGGAACTCCTTGAAAGAATTCAACGCAATACTGAAGATTGGGAGATCGACAAAGGTAAAGACTCAGGTATAAATTATGAGTATGATTGCATTAAGTCCTTTGTTGAAACTGCAAGTTTTAATAAGTTTAGTGCTAAGTTTGGGCTTGATTATCAACTCCTTGTTGATTTCCTCAAATCTTTTGTTTCACATCTTAATATGCCTAAGAAGAATTGGATCAAGCATCATGAACCTTTTAAAGAGATTTGCAAAGAAAATGAAATTTTTCATGATGATTGCAGCATGCATGATCGAATTCCTGAAAATGAAGTTTTATATAAGCATGTTAATTTTTGTGGAGTGAATAGACCTTGTGAAAGGCCTATGATTGAAGACGACAAGTATTGTAAGCAACATAAGCATGAAAGAACAATCACTTGGGTCAAAGATTTAAATGAAATTGCTAGAGAATTGTGTGACCTTTATCCTTTTACTTGTGAACTTTGCTGTATAGAGGGTCACTTCAATTTTCAATGCATGAACTTTCAAAGCATAACTGTTAATCAGTTGTGTGATAACATGATCACTTCTGATCTTTATGATGAACTTATGTTATTTTTGATGTGTGAAGAGTTATCAGAAAAGACTTCTTAGCTACATGTTAATGCCTTAGGAATTAGCAACACTTTGCAAAATTGCCATCTCTATTGCGTTGTTAATTGCCATGAAAATGATTACATAAGTAAAATTAGAAAGGAGGGAACTTTACCAAAGTATAAAACCGTCTCTTATATCTCTACTAATAAAAAGGAGAGTTTCTCCCAAGTTCCCCCTATTGTTTCTAATGATAAACCAGGATATGTGGAGAAACATCATCTCCAACCACTCCCTCCTAAGATGAAGAAGAAGAAAAAGAAGAGGAGCAAGAAGGAAGAAGAATGGGTATCAACCTGGCCTGAGCATATCCCTCGCATCAATTTTTATCCTAACAGACATACATTTTTGGAGGACGGTGAGCTTGATTGCATTCATTATTATCCTGATGTTAAGTCCGTAGGCACTATTGAAGATGATTTTGATTATTATATGCATGTTACTTTTTGTGATTGGGAAAATGATGATAATGCTACTTATGATCTTGAAAATCTTTTTGGTACCAACTCTGAGAGTGATGATATGGAAAGCTCTAAGCTTGGGGATGATAGGGTTGCAAGTCCTTTACCCATTAGTGATGTGGTATTTGATAGTTCTTTTGCTAGTAAGAATAAAGACAACATGTTTACAAATATAGTTGCTAGCAATGATAATGCTCTTCTCTACTACGATGATGTTATAACTCCTATCTATAGTGATTATAAAGGTACCTATGACATAAGGAGAAATTATCCTTATGAAACTTTTTATAATCATGGAGGGAATTACTCCCTTGTTGAACACCATCTTCCTAATACACAATTAATCTATAGTGTTCAAGTTGTTTATGATAGACCTACTTCCACTATTACCTATGAGAAAGATTGTGTTTATGTGGAGAGTAAGAGTACCCTTTTGCATGTGGATCATGGTAACAATGCTTTATGTGATGCTTATATTGTTGAGTTTATTCATGATCCTACTGGAAATTATTATGAGAAGGGAACATATTCTTATAGATATTTCAATAATATCAAGTTCCCTCTCTTTATGTTGAAGGTTTTGAAGTTGCACTTATTTTGCCTTCCTATGCTAATATCTTTATGCTTCAATGAGTTATTCCTCTACAAGATCCCTTTGCATAGGAAGCATGTTAGACTTAAATGTGTTTGTTATTTGCTCCTTGATGCTCTCTTTTGTTCTTCAACTCTTATTCCTTATTCCTATGAGAGAATCATTAAAATCTTAATCCTATCTTTATGGCTATAAAGAAAGAGCTCTAGGGAGACAACCCTTGTTATCTTTAGTTTGAGTTTTTACTTTAAGTTTTTAGTGGTCTTGATGATTGTTACTATTGTAGCAACATCATTGTATCTTTATTTTCAAGCTTTGTGCCAAGTCTAGCCTCCGATTGCAAGAAAGTTCAAAAGTTGTGGCATGCTGTCCAGAAAACAGATTCTGTCCTTGGACGAAACAATTAGCCTAAAATCACCAGCTCATCTTTTTGATCTGAACTTTTTTGACAGCGTACTCCATACAATTGAATTTCGAGCGTCTGTTCTGAGTTTTTTTATTCGAGTTGCAGAAGTACCCCTAATAAATTCTTTACTACCTGTTGTTCTGTTTTTCACAGATTCTGCCACGTTTTGTCTCTCCTAACTTTTGAAAACCTTAAGCTTGCTTTTTCTTTGCAAAAACCTTTTGGCAATCTTGAGAAACAGTAGCTCTTCAAGAATATCTTTATATCCAGTAGAAATATATATATATATATATATATATATATTTATTAAGGGTACTAACCTCTCTAATCAGCTTATGATGAGTTATGTATGAAGGGAGTTTTCAAGTGTGCGATGGAAGATGATGAAAGAAGATTCGGGAGTGTCAAGCGCTCAATCTTGGGGATGCCCCCATGCATCCCCAACAAATATTCAAGGAGACTCAAGCTTCTAAGCTTGGGGATGCCCCCATGCATCCCCTTCTCCATCAACAATCAACAGTTCGTCCTTCGTCTCACTATATTTTTATCACTTCATGCGTTATGTGCTATGGTTGGAGCGTCTCTCTCTTAGGTTTTATTTTTAGTTCTATGTAGCTTTGCTTGCTATTCATAACAAGTTAGATCCCGTCTTACTTTGTGTGGGAGAGAAACACGCTCCACTTTCAAAATCTAGAACACATCATAGGATTCTTCATGCCTATCGTTTTGCTGTTGTGTGTTCTGTATCTTTTCGTAGCTACTGCCATGTTTAGTTTTAGTTTTAGTTTGTCTTTAGCAAGAGCCTTGGCTTTTTTTAGTTTGTTTCTTGAACTCTCTTTAGTTTTCATGTTTATCTTGTTAAGAGAGTTGGTTGTGGCACTGAGTTATGTCTTGTCTTGAGAGTAGGTAATTGAGGTTGCTATTTAATTTTAGTAGTAACTTGCAATAGTTTTGAGGTATTGATGTGAGTAATGTTTGAACTTTTGGTGTCAAGAGCTCCAGCCTATTAGTAATAGGTTTCGTATTTTGGGAAATCCGTGTTTATTTTCAAAAAATTACAAAACTAGTTGAGAACTCTAGCTACTAGATGGATCGCTAATCTTCGGAGGGATCGGATATTAGAGTACACTCACGTACCATGAGTTGAGGATGCGCAAGGATAACCAAACCCCCATACACTCCTCCTCGGGGTACTTGTCTATTTGTGAACCTCCTCATTAGATTTAGAGTTACCAATAATAAGTGCATGAGTTCTTCGGACTAATGTAAGTATTGAAAGTTGACACTTCCACCTCCTCATATTTCCTAGCCTCTCCCGTCCTGTGCATTGCCTTCTTCTCACTCCGAGAGTTGGCGTCCACCTTCGCCGGTACAAATTAGAGTGTTGCCCTTAAGTGAGGAAAAGATCCCAAAGTGGACAAAATAAAAGATCCCAAAGAGAACAAATGAGAGTTAAATAGAAAGAGCCATTGAGGCCACCAAAAAAATAGAAAAAATAGAAAAAAGAGAAAAAGAAATAAAAAGAGAGAAATGGGCAACACTACTATCCTTTTGAAAGATCCACACTAGTACTCCCTCTTATCCTTGTACTCCATAGAGATGATCATGCATATAGCTATGTGGGGACCCTTCACACTATAGAACTTGGCTTGTATATTCCAATGATGAGCCTCCTCAAACGGTCTCTAGGTCTTCTTGAGCAAGCAAGTTGGATGCACCCCCACTAGTTCCCTTGGAGAGCTTTTAGCTCACATGTGCATCCGTTGCATGGAAATCCCTACTCCTCACATCATATCTATCATATGGCCTTCTCTCGCCTATGGTTGTCCTCATTGATGTGAGCCTTTCACACCTCTTTTGTCTTCCTCCTCCACCTTATTTCTCTCTTTGCCATCCTAAGTGTCAACTTTCGTGCTTACGCTCATCCATTGCATGAGTGCTCAAAATATCGAAAATGAGTGGATCAAATTGACTTGTACCTGGCTAGTGGTCTGGGGACGAGTCAAGATAAGATTCCAAAGAAGGCCAAGTGTGAAACTTTAGTAGATTGAGTTCTCAACAAAAATACTTTTTTCTCGTATTGCCTATCCCCTTTCTTGCACGCAAACACCATTTGGAGACATTCGAGTCACGGACAGCGAGAGCTCTTGCACCCTTTGTTCTTTTGTTGCTTGTGTCAATGCTAATATAGACTCTTGCTTATTAAGACTTGAATTAAATTGCATGATTTGACTGCTTTACTTAAAAAGTCCTTATATGGTTGTGTGTCATGTCGCCACAGAAATTATGCTTGTTATCATTTCCCTACTCGAGGACGAGCAGGAATTAAGCTCGGGGATGTTGGTACGTCCCAAACGTATCTATAATTTCTGCTTGCTCCATGCATGATTTGTGTGACTTTGCTATGTTTTAATTGAACTTTCATACACTTTATATCATATTTGGACTAACCTATTACCTCAGTGCACCCAGTTGCTAGTTTCTGTTTTCCGCTGTTTTTGTATTTCAGGTTTTCCGGCCATTAAAAGTGCTCCAAAATTTCTGGAAAAATTATATAAAAATTCAGCGTCCCGGAAGCTTCCGGAATAACCAAGACATGGCAGGAGCGACACCACCAGGGGCCCAGGAGGGTGCCCGGTGCGGGTCCACCCTAGGCCGCGCCACCTGCCCTCCTGGCTGCCCTGTGCCCCCCTGGCCCCCTCCTTTGGCCTATATTTAGCCCCCGCGGAGGAAATCCCTAATATCAAAGTACTTTTTCCAGAAGCGATTCCGATCTCTGCCGCCATCGCCAACAAGCTTCGAGGGACCAGAATTCCTGTGCCGGCACCCTGCCGGGACGGGGAAGTGCCCCCAGATTCATCTCCATCGACGTTGCTTCCTCCCTCCATGAAGCGGGAGTAGTTCTCCCTCGGGGCTAAGGTTTCTACCAGTAGCTATGTGGTTAATTCTCTCTCCCATGATGTGATATTCGTTGTGATCATAGGCTATGTTAATCTAGGGTGATCCCATGATATTTCCCCTTCCTCTATGTATTGGATTGATGTACTCACTTGATCTTATCTAGTATAATCCCCGAGACCATGGTGACAGCGGTCTATTGGACATGGGTTAGAAGAATATTTTCATGAGTGATTTCCTCTTTTGTGTGTTGATTGAAGATTGAGAGTCTCTTGGTGCTTGTCTTTGACTATCCTTGAGATATGTTGTGGTGATTGTGGTACTCTCTTTGGATGGCCGCGGTGACATTGGGAAATCCATAGATGAGATCTCCGAACTCTGAGGTGTGCTTTTGTAGCCCTACAAAATTCTTGTCCTCTCTTGACCACAAAGGAATGACCTCCGAGTATGTCTCCATTGCATGTTTTATGGGAAATATCATGTGATTAGACTATGTTAATGTTGTTGGGAGTTGCCACTAGTGAAAGTATGAAGCCTAGGCCTTGTTTTCCACCATTGCAATACCGTTTGTGCTCACTTTTTCACATGTTTACTTGCTGCACTTTTTATTACAGATTTATATTACTTTGTTTTGCCACACCTATCACCCTTATTTTACCATCTCTTCGCCGAACTAGTGCACCTATACAACTCCTAGTTGTATTAGGTGTGTTGGGGACACAAGTGACTTCTTGTATCTTAATTGCAGGGTTGCTTGAGGGAGACCATCTTCAACCTCTACTTCCCTGAGTTCGATATACCTTAGGTCATCCACTTCATGATAGTGGTATCCAAGAGATCAAAGAGAACCTTGCTAGCAAAAGTGCTAAATGTTTCTCTGTAAATGATCAAGGAATAGTATTCTTTGTGAATCGTTTCGTAGTGCCAGAAAACCACAACCTAAAACAGATGATCCGTCAGGAAGCTCATGACACACCTCTCTTGATTCATCCCGGTAGTACGAAAATGTACCGAGATCTACGCCAGAGATTTTGGTGGACCGTTATGAAGCGAGAAATCGCTCAATTTGTTGCTGAATGTGATGTTTGTCATCGCATTAAGGCAGAGCTCCAAAGACCTGCTGGTACTCTTCAACCTTTGCCTATCCCACTGGCTTTCCAAATTCTCAAAAATGAAACAATGCCATTTTCGTGGTCATTGACCGTGTTTCCAAAGTTGCTCATTTCCTTCCTGTTCGCGAGAGTATAACTGCTAGTTAGTTAGCGGATCTTTATGTCTCTCAGATAGTCTCTCTCCATTGTGTTCCTTTGGAAATCAGTTCGACCTTGGATGTCTTTTCACCTCTCGATTTTGGGAAAGTTTTCAAAATGCTATGGAAACCCATCTCTCCTTTAGCACCGCCTTTCATCCCCAGTCAAGTGGTCAAGTAGAAAGAGTCAATCAAGTTCTGTAAGACATGCTCAGAGCTTGTGTTATCTCATTCGGAAAGAGTTGGGAGAAATATCTTCCATTCACTGAGTATGCTAATAACAACAACTTCCAATCTAGCTTGGGCATGGCACCCTTTGAATTTCTCTATGGCCGAAAATGTCGGACACCATTGAACTGGTCAGAACCCGGTGAAAGAAAATTCTTTGGACCGTATATGATCCAGGAAGCAGAAGAGATGTAACGACCCGGTCCCAAAAGGAACCAAGTCTACTGTGCTTCTGTGCTATCCCTGGATCAGTATGCTAGCACACACAGTACTCGATGAAATACCATGAATCACATGTCAAAAAGTAACGTAAATACATGGTATTTATTACCTTATAGCCTTTGGGCTAGAATACACCGCGGAAACAAACAATACATAAGTGGAGTCCCATCAACACCAACGGCAAAGTTGAGTGTAGACATCGTAACCCTACATCGCATCACTTACTCGTCGTATACAATCCTGCAACACCGAAGGTTACAACCCAAAATGGGTCAGTACTTTGAATGTACGGCAAGTTACTCCCAAAAAAATATATAACAGACCTATCTTCTACATGCAATTTTGGCTGGTGGAAAAGCTCTAGGAGTTTCAGTTTGCATAAAGCTGATTTTGTCCTACTCAAAGAGTATCATAACAGTACTACAAAGCTCATAATATGATTGAATTGGTTTCTCCAAGTCAATCTATTCCCAAAGTTCATTAAACCCGATTGATTAATTAAATATGATGAGATCCGTCAACATTCCCACTTCTAGATGCTCAAAGTTGTCCGTAACCGGGGACACGGCTAATCATGATCAGTTTGTACACTCTGTAGAGGTTTGTGCACTTTTCCCCACAAGACTCGACCACCTCCATTGGTATTCGCCACACTACACTTTGTATGGAAATAGGAAGGTTGAGACATGGTCTTTTAGAAGAGTTTCCCTTACTCTGGCGGTGCCCATCCCACCTACCAACACTACGTTCGTAGCACCACCTAGCAAGAGTCACTACTACTAATTAACCAAGCCAGAGCCCATAATGGCTTGTGGCTGCACACGTAAGCTTCTAGTTATGAAAAATATGATTGATCCCTTTAAGCCTGGGTGGCATTCCGCAGTGATTACTGGCCATCTCCAGGTCACTCAGGAAAATCCACTGGTTCCTCCAGGGTGCCCCCAACCATTCCACCCAGGTGGTTCATTAAGATTATCTTGGTCCTGTTTACTACTTAGTCACTCATACCTCATAATGGATCACTTCCCAATCCACGTCTACTTAGCAAAGCAGTATAATTCTACACGGTGGCGACAATGATATAAGGTTCAGACCTACCTCAATGAACTACTGGGTGTAATAGCATAGCATAATATATAATCCTATCAATGCATAATATTTAAGTTGGACTACAATGCATATAAAAAAATATAGGTAATACTGGAGCATGATCAAAAGAGTAACTTGCCTGGATCCTGAGGATGAAATATTCTACTCGTAGTCATCTCTCCATCTCGTTACAATATATCTAACGGTAAAAGAGAAACACTTCAACACACAACTCAATCCAAAGTGAAGATCCAAATAAGATACAATTACAACATAAATATTTAGTTATTACTATTAATAAAATAATTACTATGGCATGGATAGGTTGAGATAGGATCAAGTTGGATTGGATGGAAATATGATGGAAATCATATATCCGAGGATTGTAAAATCAATTGGATATGTTGAAGGTTGATTATAAAATCAATTAGATGGAGAGTATGTCAAACTCAGTTGGTTTGTCCATATGAATATTTGAATAGGAAATCAATTCTTGGATTGGATTGAAAAAGATCCGATAGAAATCGTGATGATCTTGTTGAGAAGATTGAATTTTTGTAGCCAAATTTATATAAAAAAAGAGATATACTAAATGGAAGCTAAGACGAAGATTTGAGGTCAAAATAGTGTATTTATATGATGGAAAGAATGTGACAATTGTCCAAACAGAAAGATTTGATATTAAGGATCAAATTTGATGAAGAAAATATTCCGAATAAATTATAGAATAAGATGTATACCAAATATACTCAAATTATAGAAATAAATTTGAGTTAAATTTCAAATTATCAAAAGTGGAATATTACTGGAAAATAATAAATTACATTTTCCAAGGAATCCGGGGATATGAAATTTGTCGAAATCCGAATTACGGGATAGAAGATATGAATTTTTGAAGTTTGGATATTTTTGCTAAAATGAATTACGGGATTAATAAAAAGGATGCAAAATGGCGAGTTCTGATAGGTCTGTACCCATTCGATTTTTACAAAATAAAATGATGAACAAAGAGGGGAGAAAGGCTCACCGGAGATGTCGCCGGAATTTTGGAAAAAGGTCGCGGGCGTCAATAAACAGCCGAACGGGATAGAGGATGATTTGGGCTACTCGATGGACAAGGTTATAGCTCCATGTTCGCCTTCGGATAGCCGAGAAGTTCCACCGGAGTAGAGAAGAACGCATGAAGATCACAATGACACGGACGGCGTGCTCCGGCCTTGCAATCGAGAGGAAAAATATGTCACAACGGTGCGCATCGGCAAGGGGAAGAAACTAGAGGAAGAAATATGGACTAGGTACCTTCCATGGTGACGAAATCTTCATCGGAAGAGTGGATGTATCCTAACTCCGGCGATGAATTGCTAACGAATGAGAGTGTTTTGGAGAGGGACTTTCTGCGTGGGGATGTGTGGTTCAAAGGGGTCCTAGGGCGGTATTTATAGGGTCATGGGAGGTCCATAGAATGAGAGTGAGCAAGGTTTTGGAAATGGAGTTAATGACATTCATGGAGAAATAATGGGCATTAAAAGCGAGGTTTTGGAAATAGATTTAATGGCATTCATGGAGTAATAATGGGCAATTAAAAGCATTAAAACGCGTGTTTGTTTCCGTGAATGAATTCCTCATGAACTTGTCCACAATTTTTGTGTAGGTTCTGAAATGTATCGGTCAAAAGAGTAGATGGGAGGAAAGGAGGAAGAGCTTCAGTTGCCATGGCGATTTTCTTCTGTGTTCACGTACACATGAATGAACGAGAGGAAGAAGACAGCTCGCTTGGGCTATGGGCCTTAGTGCAAAATTTGTCCCAAGATAAAGAAAAAGGAAAGAGAGATAGAGGGAAAAAATTAGATAGATGACCTCAGTCCAATTGACTTAGGAATCCTATTTTTATTATTTGGGTTAAACACTCTCAAATAAAATTGTATAGGCCAAATAAAACATAGAGAGTCTAGGAAAACTATATTTCCCTCTCAGAATAAATTTTAGAAATAGATTTTTATAAAAAAAACTCATTAACGACATTACTAAAAAAATTAAATACTGTTTTTGGAGAAGTCATATTATCTCCTCTCATTTTGTTTAATAAATTATTGGAAATATTTAAATATCTCTTAAACGTCAATATCCAATAAACTCCAAAATAAGAATTCGAGAATGAGTATGGGACCACAATAAATTTAAGAAAGTCATTTTATTCTCACTCGGAAATATTTAATTGTGGTTCGTACCAAACTTCAAAAGGACAAAAGAAAGAAAATCATTCTTTGAAATTTTGAATAAAGTTCACAACCAAAATTTTCATTATTGGATAAATGATTATCCAATTTTATTAAATGGTTTGTAAAGGTTTAAACAAAAACTCAAGGGAAAAGTTTTCATTTACCCCAAAATCAAAACAATTCAATCAATATTATATTATTTATTAACATTCCAAAATTTGGAAAATTTTGGGATGTTACAAGAGAAGGTTCGCATTATCCGTGAGCAATTGAAAACAGCCAAGTCTCGTCAGAAAAGCTACTATGATCGTCATCATAGGCACAAAAGCTACGAGCTGGACGAGAAGGCTTACCTCCGGATTACTCCTCTGAAGGGAACCCATCGCTTCGGTATCAAAGGCAAATTGGCCCCACGTTACATTGGTCCCTTTCGCATTCTAGCTAAACATGGAGAAGTTGCCTACCAACTTGAACTATCCCCGCATCTTTCTCAGGTTCACGATGTCTTCCACGTATCTCAACTCAGGTGTTGCTTCAAGGATTCCATCCGGGAAGTAGACCAAGAAACGCTTGATCTCCAAGAAAACCTGTCATATCGAGAGTATCCTGTCCGTATCCTCGATGAACTGAGCGCACCACCCGACGTCAGAAGATCAAGTTCCTCAAAGTGCAGTGGTCCAACCATTCTGAGAAAGAAGCCACCTGGGAACGAGAAGATCATCTTCGAGTCGAATACCCCACCCTCTTCCCGACGACTTCTGAATCTCGGGACGAGATTCTTTTGGGTGGGGGCGAGTTGTCACAACCCTAGTTTGGTATGTGCTTTTTATTTATAGAAATAAGGCATCATGTTTAATTTTCCTTCTTTAATAATTGGGGATTTGGAAAAGCTTCAAAAATAATTTAAATAAATGGCCAGAGAAATTTTTCCAAAAATCTTCTGAACTCTTTAAAAATCTCTATAAATGGACATGATCACATTTCAAGTGTTGTGGGTCCAACCACATGCTCAAGGAATTTTCAAAAATTCAAACAGAAGCTTGGAAATTAAATTTAAATGATATTTCAATTGAAATTCAAATGTATTGAATTTCAAAAATTCCAAAACAGTGGGTGTGGCTACTTATATGTCACCTAAGCCCAAATAAATTGTTGTGGAATTTTATAAAAATGTTTTGCTATTTATTGCAAAACAAAACAAATAAACAGAAAGAAAATAAAAAGAAAATAAGAAGAAACTCACCTCACCTACCTGTCCCACCTGGCCCAGTGGACTGGCCCAACAAAAAGGGGCATAGCCGTCTTCCTCCACTATCCAGGAAGGCAGCTCGCCGGCGACCCCGGCATGGCCGCCAGGCAGCTGCCTGTCTGCCCCCTGTACTTTATTGCCGCCTTGGAGACGACCTGGGCAGCCTCCTCCATTTCCCCCCTCCCCCTTCGTCTCTAGCGAGATCCCGCGAGGACCCGAGCGCCACCAAGTTCGCCGACGTGCGCAGGCGAGGCCACCGGCCACCGTTCGCTCCGCCGTGTTGTCCAAGACGTTCCCCGCACCCGTATTCGTCTTCGCGCCCTATCAATTGAAGCCGAGGAGCTCTGTGGAAGACGCCAGCTTCGATTTCCTCCACCACGGCCATCAACCTCCGACGAGCAGTTGTGTCGCCGCCGCCGCCCCTCTGATATCCTCGTCCCCTCCGGCGTGCTCAGGGTGAGTTCTTCTCCCCTCCCCGCCTCCCCGTGCTCCTCCAGGGCCCCCCCGTCGCCGAGTTCAACTGGAGCAGAGCCCGGCCGCCACGGGCTTGCTCGTCGACGCGCACCAGGAAACCTTTTGGCCACCCAATCCCCTCCACTTGACGCGCGTGTGCGCGAGGGCCCGGTTGGTGCCCTCCCCGTGCCTTCCCATGGCCGGGAGGCCAACCCCGGCGACCCTCCGCTGTGTCCCGTGGCCACCGCCGGCCAGCAGGTGTGATTAGGGCCTAATCCCCCCTAATCACCCACTAATAGGTGGGGCCCGACCCTTAATAAACCTGTTTAAATTTAATTAAACAGAGAGGTTAACACTGTGCCACTAACAGTGGTGCCCTCATGTCAGCCACCCCCCCCCCCCCGACGTCAGCAATGCGTCATGCTTGCGCAATAAATCAATATTCTCTATTTAATAGAAAAATTCAAGAAAATAGCTAAATCTTTGAAATTCAATAACTTTTAAACCATAAATCCAAATCAAATAAATAATATATGAAAAATTATCAGAAAAATGCAAGGAATCCAAATATGCAACTTTCAAGCATGACAAAATAGTTTACAAAGATCAAACAATAGCAAATGAAATTTGTACAATTTTGAATAATCATTTGGAGTTTGAATTTGGAATTCTTTTCCAAATATACTTCAATTAATATGTTGAAACATGAACATACCCAAAATCAGTACCTGCCATGCTATGTTATGCATCGTGTTTGAGCATTGCAATGTGATGTTTACATTGTTGTTGTCTCGGTGTTTGCCTCTTCTCGATAGATTCTTCGCCGGACGTAGTTTCCGACTTCTCTGAAGAGTGACACGTCGTGATCGTCATCAAGGCAAGCAAACCCCATTGATCATGTCTATATAAACCCATTTCCCTCTTGTTCTCTTATGCATGATTAGGTGATTCACATGTTACCATTCTACCGCTAGTTGAACCCATCCTTTGCATGACCTATCATTGCCGCCACAGTATTAAGAAAACCTCAACCTAGCAGATCCAGGATTGTTTGTGTTCATCATGTGGCCCTTCATCCATGTTATGCTATGCCATGATTAGAGTGATTGCAATGAAGATGATCCATCTGGGTGATGTATCGGGATGGTAGATAACAATGCAATATAATGGTAATGTGTTGGTGAAGTCACCCTAACAAAGGTGAACAATGAGAGGCTGTGTAGGAGTACATAGTGGGTTGTCTCATTTACACTGCCCTAGGTCCCAAGTTCTCGTGTTGTGATCCAAGACAAGAGTAGTTCCACATGTAGGGCTATGGACCCCGTTTGGCCTACTAACTCACCGCGACTATGGTCCAGGATTCGCATGGGTTATTGCTTCTTTGATTTGATTTTGTGCCGAAGTGGGAGGTGATGCACGGTTACTTTGTAGCACGGTTTTAGGCAAGAGCAGTACCATCCGTCGAGGTGGGCTTGTCGGACCGTTCATACATCATTTGAGTCCTGAATGGAAACCCCAGCCGGATTTCTGCTCAAATAGGCGATCCCCTGGACTAGAGTTGGAGACGTGAGGTAAGTGCCTTGGTGTTTATCCTCGTCCGACATCCTCTTGAAGGATGACGAGTAACGAGCGGTAAGTGATGACACGTGTGTGAAGCGTACACCCCTGCAGGGTAATGATCTATTCGAATAGCCGTGTCCGCGGTTATGGACTACTTGGAGACCTATACTTGATTATTAGATAACTTGAACGGATACTCTAAAACTGCCAAGATAAGTGTGAGTTCTTTGGGTTGCTTCCTTGTGGGAAGTCAAGGAAGAATCCATGGTGGTGTATTGATGTGGTGATCAATATTAGATGGACTTGAGTGCGCTTCTCATCTCAACTCTATGTAGTCGTAGTACAGGATAGCCAAGTCAAAGCTTTCTGCATTACAACCCCACTTGCCTTTACCTTGATACCTGAGCATAAGTAGTATAGTTCTGATGTAAGTCTTGCTGCGTACGACTTTGTACTCTTGTTTGCTTAATCTATGTTTTAGAGACGAGACCACTGACCCTGATGGTGGCCTCCCCCTCAAGCTCGACGTCGACGAAGTCATGTAGTTCCAGACATCAGCCTGGTTCCTTTGGAGGGTCGTTGTACTTTCTTTCAGGCTTCTTAATCCATTTGTTAAACTTGTCTTTACTAAGACATAATTTTCTTCCGTTTTTATTTGATGTAATGTTGGATCACAGTTATGTGATCTCTGCTTGTAATACAACTACTATATCTGCTCTATTTAGCAGATGCAATAAAGTCTATGAGTTTGTAGAGTTCATGTTGTGTTACCTACTGTTATACACTTGGCATGAATGTTGCGTGTATGTTTATATCGTGCATGTCATGTGTGGGTTCGAAAGCTTAGTTGTGATCTCGCTGGCGGTCTTTATTACACCAAGTGGCCCTGAGATGTGCGCAGCTTGGGGCATCGTGCTGCGATTGCTCGTGACTCCGTCACGTGGCACACTTTGTTGTACGATCGAGCCCGCCCGAGACCCCGACTAAGTGATCGGGCTGGAGTCTGTTTATGTAAGTGTTATGATTCAATCGATAATATGGTTGAGGCGACTTGTCTATGAGTATGGGATTTCACCACCCATAAGCATTTAGACTTGTGAGCGGAAGATGAGGACCCATCTTAGTTGATCATCCGGGCCTAGATGGGATGCCCCTCACGTTCGAGCTTTCTAGAGTGTCTTGTACTTGGCCTTGTCTGCTTAGACAAGTGGGTATGTCTCTCGGCTCTCCATATGATTGAGTTGTGACTGGAATTACATACGCAAACCCTGGGTACCGTCAATGAAAGATGCACCGGGGTTCAAGGTTTCACTAGTGGAAACTCTCCAAGAAAAAAGAACAAGTGTTGGGTGAACAAATTACAGTTGGACAATTGAAAAAATTGCACTAACTCTAGCCAAAGAACAAACTAGAGAAATCCTAGTCTAAGAACCAAACGTGGGCATGTGTTCCGTATGTAGTTGTACGTGCTTGCAATAAGAACTTGCACAACATGTTTTGTCCTACCATCCTACTACGAACGGGGCCAAAAGGTACTTATGGAGATTAAGGTGCTCCTGTCAGAGAGCACCTAAACAAAGCATTAACACTCTATGAACACATGTGATCCTCAAATTATAGCCCATCCCCTTTGGTGTCCCAAGCTTTCACCATTGAGATCGCCGGTTCCGGACTATAATAGGTGCATACAACCGTAGATAAGATCTAGAACAACAATTATAATCATGCAACCATAACGTGCTCAGATCTGAAATTATGCTATTCGTGCACTAGTAACAAGCATTAAGCACAACAAAATTGCAGCAACAATAATTCATAAACCTCTTAGGACTGAACAAGGTAACAATTCATCGGATCCCAACAAACACAACACCAATTACATCATATGGATCTCAATCATGTAGGGCAGCTCATGAGAACTTTGTATTGAAGATTTAGGTGGAGAAGATACCACATATCTACTGCCAAGAACCCGTAGTCCAAGGAGGAACTACTCACGATCCATCATGGGGTGAAGAAGAGTTGATGAAGATGGCCCCGGGGCCAAGGCCCTCTTTGGAAGGGTGCCGAAGCAGGATCCTGGTGACCACCGTAGCTAGGTTTCGATGCCGGCGGAGATCTAGAGCGCTTTTGGAAAAAGGAGTTCGATATCTCGGGTTTTTGGGCCACGAGTAAATATATAGGCCAAGGGGGAGTCCGAGGTCGTGCCTAGGTCACCCAGGCGGCCACCCAGCGCGGGTCCACCCCTAGCCGCGCCAGGAGGGCGCCTGGGGGCCTGGGTCCACCTCCGGACTCCATCCTCCGGTTGGAGCACTCTTCCGATGTAAATATTTTTTGGGAATTTTCTAAGCAACTTCATATTTGGACTTTTTCTGCAATGCAAAGACAAAACAGACAGGAACTCGCACTGGGCTCTATATTAATAGGTTAGTCCAATAAATGATTCAAAAGCATGGAAAAAAGATGTAGCAATGACACAAAAAGTGCATGGAACGAGAAAAAATTATAGATACATTTGAGACGTATCACCCGTGCATGCCCTTCTCCATCAACATTCATCAGTTAATCCTTCTCCATACTATATTTTTATTGCTTCATGCGTTATGTGCTATGCTTGGAGCGTCTTGCTCTTTATTTTTAGTTTGTTTTAGTTTTGTTTGCCGTTCATAAAAAGTTATAACCCAACTTTCTTTTTGTGGGAGAGAAACACGCTCCACTTTAACCTAGAACACATCTTAGGATTTTCATGCTTATCTTTGCTGTGTGTGTGTTCTTTATCTTTTCGTAGTTGCTGTCATGCTTAGCTCTTAGTTTTCATGCTTATCTTTTTAAGAGATTTTGTTTAGGTTGTTGCTGGAACTCTCTTGAGTCTTCATGTTTATCTTGTTTAGAGAGTTGGCCTGTTGCACTGAGTTGTGTGTTTTGACTTAAAGTAGGTAATTGAGGTTGCTATTCAATTGTAGTAGTAACTTTCAATAGTTTTGAGGTATTGTCTTGAGTAATGTTTGAACTTTTGGTGTCAAGCGCTTTAGCCTATTGATGACACTGAAGTAGTGCTCTTCGTTGGCTACCCCAAGTGGAAGGTTGAGATGTAGCGTAGCATAATTTCCCTCAGTGAAGATACCAAGGTTTGTCTCCAGTAGGACTCCAGCAACGACAAGTAGGTGACAACGGCGCTAGAAATTACTAGAACAAGAGTTGACGTGGACCTGCACATAGATACATATAACTTTGCTCCCAACGAGTACAGAGAGGTTGTCAATCTCTCCGGCCTTGCTGTTTACAAAGGGTCAAAAGAAAGAGATACAAGATAGTGATAACTGCAACTAGAAATTAAAATAGGAAGTAAATTGAGGGTGTAAACAATGATGGAAATATGGACCGGGGTCCCATGATGTTCACTAGTGATGTCTCTCTCCCAAAAGACGATAAACAACCATGCGAGATAAACAAAATACAACTGTGCAATTAACAGGATTAAAAACGCACCGCAATGCTAACTATGCTACAAAAGAAAGGAAGAGGCTCAAAAGCATGGGCAATACCCAAAGACAAGTAGACCGAAATCCATCTGCATCTACTCACTAATCATCCACCTTGATATATCTATCCAGAACATCTCGCTGGTATTAAGTTGCGAGCCCCACCCAAAGTGTAAACCCAAAGCAGCAGACAACTGCATTAAAAGAACTTTGCGTAAAGTAAACAGTCCTTCCAACCATGGTTACAAGCACCGTTGTTTCACCCCTTGTGGCAACAACACATCCCCTAGACTCATGTTTCTGTCACTCAAGCTAGTCATCAGGGGGCATGAACCCACAATCATGCATAACGCTCCCTCTTGGAGTTACTACCTACTACTTGGCCAAAGCAATAAATAGCAACGGAGAACATGAAAGAATGACTCAAGAACACAAATATAAAACGATAAGAACCAAATATATTAGTCATCACAATCTGAACATAGTCTCATTATCCGTCAGATCCCAGAAAACTCAACATAACAACAACAAAAAGAATTACATATGTGCTTGGATCATGTAGGGCAGCTCACAAGGTCTAATCCATGAAGAACAAAGAGGGGGAGAGGACATCACATAGCAAATGATCATGGACCCATGGTCCAAGGTAGACTACTCACGGCTCATCCGGGAAGCGTCCATGTTGGTGGAGAAGCTCCCGGAGGTCAATCCTCCCTCCGTCAGGGTGCCGGGAAGAGGTCTTCTGGTGCTCCCGATCTTGGAAGCGCGGCGGTGGCGGAACAGAGGCGAGATCGTGAAAAGGGTTCTATCCTCAGGGGTTTGGGACGAAGGAAATATATAGGCAAAGGGGGGAAGCCAGGGGGCCCACCAGGTGTCCAGGCGGCCTCCCAGCGCGCCCCCACCCTAGTCCGCGCCACCTGGCCGCCTGGGCACCAGGTGGGGCCCCTCTGGCCCCCCTTCGGGACTCTGGAAGCTTCCTTTACGCTGATTTTTTATATATATATTCCTGGAATTTTTCTGGCATTTTACGTAATGGGAAAATCTGAAATAAAAATACAGCAGAAAACAGAAACTGGCACTGGGGTGCACTAATTTAATAGGTTAGTCCCAATATGATCAAAAGTGTATGAAAGTGTATCAAAAGCATAGCAATATCACCCAAAACATGCATGTAGCAAGCAGAAATTATAGATACGTTTGGGACGTATCAACATCCCAAAGCTTAATTCCTGCTCGTCCTCGAGTAGGTAAATGATAACAAACATAATTTCGGTGGTGACATGCTACCAACCATATAAGATCAATCAAGGCATGAAATTAAATTCAAGTCATAACAGGCAAGAGTCTATATTAGCATTGAAACAAGCAACATAACAACATAAAGGTGCAAGAGCTCTCGCTGTCCGTGACTCGAATGTCTCCAAATGGTGTTTGTGTGCAAGAAGTAGGGGACGGGATTACGAGAGAAAAACATAATATATATCTTTGGTTGAGAACTCAATCTACTAAAGTTTCACACTTAGTCTTCTTTGGAATCTTATCTTGACTCGTCCCTAGACTACTAGCCAGGTACAAGTCAAACTGATCCACTCCCTTTCGATATTTTGAGCACTCATGCAATGGATGAGCGTAAGCAAGAAAATTGACACTTAGGATGGCAAAGAGAGAGAGAGACAGATGGTGGAGGAGGAAGACAAAAAGGTGTGAAAGGCTCACATCAATGAGAACAATCATAGGCGAGAGAAAGCCAAATGATAGATATGATGTGAGGAGCAGGGATTTCCATGTGATGAACCTCAACTGTAGGGGATCGATTGTAGCGTTTTCGATAAATAAGAGTGTCGAACCCAATGAGGAGCAGAAGGTATTGGTAAGTGACTTTGGTAAAGAAATAACTGCAGGCACTGAACGATAACTTTTTAGGGGTTTTCAGTATAAGCAACAAGAAGGTAAAAACAAGCAAGGTAGAAGGCACTAAGGAGTAACAAGTGGCCCAATCCTTTTGAGCAAAGGATAAGCATGGCACCTGAACTTATAAAGGCTAAAGTGTTCTTGAGGACACACGGGAGAGGTAGTCATGTGCTTTCGCCATATTCTGTATCGGTACTATGTTTTGTGTTGGTAAGTGTTGAGTGGGTGGATCTATGCTAGTACACCTTGTAGACTAAGATAAGTCACTCTTACGATTAAACATCTTGCAAGCATCCGCAAATACAAGATAGAAATTAGGCATAGGCCTAACCACAACAATACGATCAAGGATCCATTATTCCCTTGTGCAAAAGCATGCAAACTGGGGTTCAGGTTTCTGTCACTCCGGCAACCCACCGTAAGCATTCTTTATACACAATGCATTCCCCTAGGTCCTTAGAAAGGCGAAGTGTTGAGTGTTCGACTCACACAAGACCACTAGGAAAATAACAACACAACTTAAATATCAAACAACACATATTACTTCAACATCATATGACTACTAACAACTAGACTTCTGCCATGTCCTCAAGAACTAAAGTAACTACTCACAAGTCATAAAAGAGATAATGATCAGTGGGGATAAATATGTGATAAACAATCTGGACATAACAATATTTGTCCAACAAAACTCAATAGCATTCACCACAAAGGATTAATCAACACCGGTAGAGTAGAGAGGATAGATAGTATGGATTACAACACACGATACACTTGTGAGATGAGATACAATGGTGCTAGAGATAGTGTTGATGTTGGGGATGATGTTGATGATGATCTCGATGATGGCCGTGACGATGGTGATGATGATGGCGATGATCTCCCCTTCCGGGAGGTGTTCTCCCCGACGGAATCTGCCCACCGGAGATGTCTTTTCTTCTCTTTGGTTCCCGCCATGGAGCGGCGGCGGAACCCGCGAAACTCCTCCTCTTTTAGGGTTTTCGTAAGACAATGAATAAATAGGCAAGAGGGGGGAGCCTAGGGTGGCCCCAGGGGCCAGGCGGCCACCCGACGCGCCCCTGGTGGGGGCCGCGCCAGGGGGGCGCCTGGGCACCTGGTGGCCCCCCTCTGGTTCCCGTTTTGCGCGTCCCCGTCATTCTTTTGGAAAATAGCCTCCGTCGATTTTCAGGTAATTTGGACATGCTTGATTGTGGGTTCATGCCCTCTGATGACTAGCTTGAGTGACAGAAACATGAGTCTAGGGGATGTGTTGTTTCCACAAGGGGTGAAACAACGGTGCTTGTAACCATGGTTGGAAGGACTGTTTACTTTACGCAAAGTTCTTTTAATGCAGTTGTCTGCTGCTTTGGGTTTACACTTTGGGTGGGTCTCGCAACTTAATACCAGCGAGATGTTCTGGATAGATATATCAAGGTGGATGATTAGTAGTAGATGCATTTGGATTTCGGTCTACTTATTTTTGCATACCGCCCATGCTTTGAGCCTCGTCCTTTCTTTGTAGCATAGTTAGCATTGCGGTGCATTTTAATCCTGTCAATTGCCCAGCTGTGATTTGTTTACCTCACATAACAGTTTTACCGTCTTTCGGGAGAGAGACATCACTAGTGAACATCATGGGACCCCGGTCCATATTTAGCATTGGTTTGCGCCCGTAATCCTGTCAATTGCCCAAATGTGATTTGTTTACCTCGCATAGCATTTTTATTGTCTTTTAGGAGAGAGACATCACTAGTGAACATCATGGGACCCCGGTCCATATTTCTCATCACTGTTTACACGCTCAATTTACTTCATGCTTTTACTTTCCATTTGAAATTACCACCACTATTATCTGTTGTGTTGATCCTTTGTAAACAACAAGGCCGGAGAGACTGAAAACCTCTCTGAACTTCGTTGGGAGAAAAGTTACTTGTGTGTGTGCAGGTCCAGGTGAAGTAAGCAATCTTAGATTGTGAACGACGCCATTGTTCACTTCACCACCTAATTGTCGACCTTGGAGTCCTACTGGTCGATCTCAACCTTGGTATCTTCACCAAGGGAAACTTGTCATTATGCTACATCTGATCCTCCACTTGGGGTAACCAACGAAGGGCGAGAAGCCATTATAAGCTCTCGCATATGAAGCAAATTTTTGGCGGTGTTGCCAGGGATTCCAAGGAGCAACAAAAGATTGGTCCCGTCAACCGCCAAATTTCTGGCGCCGTTGCCGGTTACTCCAATCTTCAAGATAGGGGAGTTGCACTCTATCTTTTACCTTTGCTTTTTAGTCTTGTTAGTTTACCTTTCAGTTTTTATCTTTGTGTCCTTTATCAAAAATCACAAAAAATTTGTTTGTCACACTTGCTGCTACTATGGGTTCCACTGAAAACACCAAGTTGTGTGACTTCACTAGTCAAAACAACAATGATTTTATCTACACTCCTATTGCCACACCTGCTAATTCAGCTACCTCTGATCAAATTAAACCTGCCTTGCTGAACCTTGTTATGAGAAATCAATTCTCCGATGTCGGAGATGATGCTGCTTTACACTTGAATAATTTTTTTGAACTCTGTGATATGCAAAATTATAAAGAAGTAGAAGGTGATATTGTTAAGCTTAAGATTTTTCCTTTCTCCTTGAGGGAAGGAGCTAAAATCTGGTTTCAATCCTTGCCTAGGAATAGTATAGATTCTTAGGATAAGTGCAAAGATGCTTTTATTGGGAAGTACTACCAACCTGCTAAAATTATCCAATTAAGGAGTAACATTATGAATTTTAAGCAATTGGATAATGAACACGTTGCCCAAGCTTGGGAACGAATGAAATCTCTTGTTAAGAAATGCCCTACACATGGTTTGACTATTTGGACGGTCATCCAGACTTTTTATGCATGCTTGAACTTTACCTCGCGGAACCTGTTAGATTCGGCCACGGGAGGAACCTTTATGTCAACAACACTTGGTGCTGCCACAAAACTCCTAGATGAGATGATGACCAATTATTCCCAATGGCACACCGAACAAGCTCCAACAGGTAGGAAGGTAAACTCTATCGAGGAGATTTCCTCCCTAAATGAAAAAGTTGACTTGATTATGTCTGTAATTACCAAGCAATCTCCTATTGATCCTCATGATGTTCCTTTAAATTCTTTGGTTGCTCAAGAAGAAGTAGATGTGAACTTTATCTCTAGAAATAACTTCAACAATAATGCTTATAGGGGTAACTTTGCTAGCAATCCTAGACCGTTCCCATCCAACTATGGGAACAACAACACTTATCCTAGCAACAAGAACCCCACTTCTGAATTAGAAAGCATGCTTAAAGAATTTATCACTACCCAAAAAGCCTTCAACAAGAGTGTAGAGGAAAGATTAGACAAATTAGATAATCTCTATTTGAAGGTAGACAACTTAGCCCTTGATATTGATATGCTTAAAATTAGAACCTCTCCCCTCGAGGAGAGGAAGGCCACTCCTATTAATGCTGTCCAATTGCAAATTAATGAAAACATTAGGATGATGGCTAAACTTAAAGAAAGATGGGCTAGAGAAAAGGAGGAAGAAGATAGAATTAAGAGCCTTCCTCTACACCACACTGTTACTACTATCCAAGTCGTTGAGGACACCCAAACTTTTAGCACCCAACACACTCCTAGTCCCATTGGACCTATTAATGGTGATGCTATTACCTCAACCATAGAAGAAGAAACTCCTATGAACATAGTGGCTTTCAAACAAGTGAGCCTAGATGACACCACTACCACCTTTGATACTAGTGACATTGATTTTGATAGTTGCACCCTCTCAGAAGTTATTAGCTTACTACATAAAATGTCTAGAGACCCCCACACTAGCACACTAAATCTTTCCTTCACGGAGCATATCACCAATTCTCTCATCAAAGCTAGGGAGGAGAAGCTTAGATTAAAAGCCTCCATACCTAGGAAGTTAGAAGACGGTTGGGATCCTATGATCAAAATTAAATTGAATAATTTATCTTGCTATGCTTTATGTGATGTTGGAGCTAGTACCTCCGTTATGCCCAAAAGAATGTATGATATGTTTGAATTGAAACCTTTTGATCCTTGTTCTTTTGGTGTTCGTCTCGTTGATTCTTCCGTAAATAAACCTTTGGGGAAGATTGATGCTGTTCTTATCATTGTCAATGACAATTATGTTCCCGTTGATTTTACTATTATGGACATAGAGTGTGAACCTTTATGTCCAATTATGTTGGGACGTCCTTTTCTTCGCACCGTTGGTGCTGTTATTGACATGAAAGATGGGAATATAAAATTTCAATTCCCTCTCAAAAAGGGGATGGAACACTTCCCTAGGAAGAAGATTAAGTTACCTTTTGAGTCGGTCACGCGGGCTAGCTATTCTCTTTCACTCGATAAAACTTGATCTTTTTGCTTTATGCGTAGCTTAAAGGCGTAAAATAAAGTGCTTGTTGGCAGGCAACCCAAGATGTTTTTACTTTTGTTTTTAGTGGTCTTGAGGATTGTTACTACTGTAGCAACATCATTGTATCTTTATTTTCCAGCTTTGTGCCAAGTTTAGCCTCCGATTGCAAGAAAGTTCAAAAGTTGTGACATGCTGTCCAGAAAACAGATTCTGTCCTTGGACGAAAAAATTAGACTAAAATCACCCGATCATCTTTTTGATCTGAATTTTTTTGAAAACATGCTCCGTACAATTGTCTTTCGAGTGTCTGTTTTGATTTTTTTGTTTTGAGTTGCAGAAGTACCCCGAATTTTTTTACTACCCGCTGTTCTGTTTTTCACAGATTCTGCCACGTTCTGCCTTTCCTTACTTTTACAAGACTTGTGCTAGCTTTTTCTTTGCAAAAACTTTTTGGAAATCTTGAGAAACAGTAGCCCTTCAAGAAAACTTTATTTCCAGTGGAGGCAAATTATTTTATTAAGGGTACTAACCTCACTAATCAGCTTATGATGAGTTAAGTATGAACGGAGTTTTCAAGTGTGTGAGGGAGGATGATGAAAGAAGATCCGGGAGTGTCAAACGCTCAAGCTTGGGGATACCCCCATGCATCACCAATAAATATTCAAGGAGACTCAAGCGTCTAAGCTTGGGGATGCCCCCATGCATCCCCTTCTCCATCAACAATTATCAGTTCGTCTTTCATTCCACTATATTTTTATCACTTCATGCGTTATATGCTATGCTTGGAGCGTCTTGCTCTTTATTTCCCTTTTAGTTTTCTTTAGCTTTGCTTTCTGTTCATAACAAGTTAGAACCCAACTTTCTTTGTGTGGGAGAGAAACACGCTCCACTTCCAAAACTTAGAACACATCATATGATTCTTCATGCTTATTTTTGGGAGAGCGACAATTGCCCAGCTGTGATTTGTTTACCTCGCATAGCAGTTTTATCGTCTTTTGGGAGAGCAACATCACTAGTGAACATCATGGGAACCCGGTCCATTTTTCTCATCACTGTTTACACGCTCAATTTACTTCCTGCTTTTACTTTCCAGTTGCAATTACCACCACTATTATTTGTTGCGTTGATCCTTTGTAAACAACAAGGCCGGAGAGATTGACAACCTATCTGAACTTCGTTGGGAGAAAAGTTACTTGTGTGTGTGCAGTTCCAGGTGAAGTAAGCAATCCTAGATTTTGAACAACGCCATTTTTCACTTCACCACCTACTTGTCGACCTTGGAGTCCTACTGGTCGATCTCAATCTTGGTATCTTCACCAAGGGAAACTTGTCGTTACGCTACATCTCACCCTCCACTTGGGGTAACCAACGAAGGGCGAGAAGCCATTATCATCTATCGCGTATCAAGGGGCCAGGCACATCATCAGAGAGATCCCAACTGCTGAACTTGGAGATCCACTTGTCCTCGGGAGTGATGCTCTTCTCTGACCCTACGTTCGCTGACATCCCCTAAGCCCTGTAGAAGTCTTTCTGAAGCCTGCGGTTCTCCTTCTCTCTCCTGTGAGCCTCATACATCCTGTGCTGCATGTCCTGCTGGAAGCAAAAAAAGGTTCTTGACCTTCCTCGTAAGCTTAGCAGCCCACCCAGGCTTCTCAAGGTCTCTGGTAGATGACCCAGCAACACTGTCAAACCTGGCACCAGAGCGTGTATGGGGACCACGGTCACCACCTGCGGTAGGCTCCTCAGCAATCTCCTCATCTAAGACGGCGGGAGAAACATGACCAGGACCATGAGCTCCAGCCCATGTGTACTTGATGCGCAGCTGAACTATCTCATGAGAGGTAAGGGGCCCAACTGGAAGTCTCTCAACCTCAAAATGAGCTGCCCAAGTGATCTCGAATAGAACCTAAAGATACGGTCCATAAATCGGAACCTTCCGTTCCATCATGGCAAGGTAGAGCTCCTCCCACATGATGTCACAATCATCCAGAGTCCGAGTGGTGCCCTTGCATTCCATGCAGAGAAGAAGCATGTTCAGCAGATAGCTGTGAACCATGTCCATATTGCCCACTCGAGGGAACAGAGAGGTCCTGAAAATACGGTGCATGATGTCCAAGAACGGGGTGAGAACCACCATGTACTTCTCGTTCCCCTTTGCATCAGTGTAGGGGATAGACGTTTGATACAGACCCAACAAACTCTTGTTCTTGGCTGCCCCCTTACTGTGAGGGCGAACACCCACTGGTTCCGCCAAAGTGGTGAACGAAATCCTCAGAGCCTTCATAAATGCCTCCCATGTGCAGCTCAGCTTCTCATCTTTGCACATCCAAATCTTGGCCCGATCATCACGGTTGGTGAAGTACACAGTAGCAAAGAACTGGGCTAGGATCTCGGCATCGAAATCCTTGTTAAAGGAGTTGATGTCGAGGATCCCAAACCGCTCACACAAAGCCATAGCATCTCCAAAGTAACCTGCTTTATCCCTCATATGCTTCAGGTTGACGGACTTCACATGTGGAACAAAAAGGTTCTTATTTTCCTTCAACACCACAAAGAACACATCCCGCTAAGCCTTATTCCAGAACTGAGTGCCCATAAGATCAGGGTCTTGATCCCTACGGTACGGATTGACTTCACGATATGCCTTGTACTCAGAGAGAGGAAGCTCTGACACAAGCTTTTTCGGCTCCTTCCGCTTCTGGGCAGTTTTCTTCATGGATCGACTTGCTTGACCGGTGGCCTTGCGCTTGGGGTTGAGACGAGAGCCATCACCTGATGAAAACAAAAACCAAGAGCGAGGGAAAAGCAAGACATGAGATGCAAAAGATCAGAAGTATTTGAATGAGGTACTGCAGTTGATATGCCGTCAGTTCAGGCAGAACGGTAGTACCGTGCCTCGGGCGGTAGTACTGCCCCGTGGTAGTACCGCTGGAGACCAGCGGTAGTACCGCAGGTGCCCAGCTGTATTACCGCTCGGGCGCCTGTGAGCACGGATCTCAGATCCGGTACTACCGTCGTGCCAAGACTCCACACCAAACCAATACAAATACAAATACATCATTCCTATCTAGCAGTCATCCTTAGTCCTCAAAGTGCCTAGATTTAGCCAAAAACCTAGTGGATCCAAACAACATTGCCCTAACCACGAGATCCATGAGAATGAACCAAAGAGAGGGAGGAACGGGGCAATACCGGGATCCATGGCACACATGGAGGGTGGGGATCGATCCCACCGGAGGAGGAAGGAGGAGATGGCGCAGAGTCGGCACACCAGGGCCGGGTGCTGGGGCGGGCGGCGCTGCTGTAGAGGTTGGAGAGGAGTAACTGAATGGGGTAATGGGGAGGAACTCCCCCGTACCCCTTCGGTTTTAACCCTCCCCGATACAGCGGTAGTACCGTGACCACGGGCGGTAGTACCCCTGGCAGCAGAGCAGCCCAGCCAAGATTCAATATGGTGAGCTTTTTCAAGTGGAGTCTTAGGGGGATAGGCTTAGGTTGGAGACTCAAAAAACAACAGCTGTATGGGCACACTCCGAGATCAAGACATAAATGAAATCATGAGCAATCTCGGAGTGACCAAAATGCAAGAACTCAAAAGCAAACATAGAAACGAACCAAACCTCCCAAGGGGAGGGGCGGTGGACGAAGCCACCATGTTTGAGCTTATTTGGTATGACACCACAAAGATGTATCTTGGGTCCATTGCCAATGCTCTTGTTTGAAGCACCGTTGCCACTTTGGGTGACCATGATAGCCGCCGAAAATTACCATAGTGAAAGAAATTTATCTCTTTTTGCATAATAGGTGGAGTGATTGCCTATGAATTAAGCAACACTCCCCCAATGTCCATGCCTACATCCAAACTAGATACTATGTTGAGATAGCTTATGTGGGCAAGCTTCTCAAACCACATTACTCGAATCAATGATATTTAGCTCATGCCTTAACTCTCGAAATCTTGCTTCATCCAAGGGCTTGGTGAAAATATCCGCAAGTTGATCTCCGGTCTCCACATATGAAAGAGCAATATCACCGCGCTTCACATGATCTCGGATAAAATGATGACGAATCTCAATATGCTTCGTCTTGCTATGTTGAACAGGGTTGTAGGCGATCTTGATAGCACTTTCATTGTCACATAAAAGAGGAACTTCGTCACAAGTGACACCGTAATCCTTTAAAGTTTGCCTCATCCATAATAGTTGTGCACAACAACTTGGAGCGGCAATGTACTCGGCTTTGGTGGTTGAGAGGGAGACACAGTTTTTCTTCTTGGAAGACCAACTTACCAAAGACCTACCAAGGAGTTGGCATCCTCCGGAAGTAGACTTCCTCTCCACTTTGTCTCCCGCCCAATCTGAATCCGTGTACCCAACGAGGTTGAAGCTTGAGCCCTTGGGATAACACAAGCCAAAGTTTGGGGTATGAACCAAATATCGAAAGATTCTTTTGACAGCCACTACGTGGCTCTCCTTTGGTGCGGATTGAACATGCCCACACTCAACATAATATCCGGCCTAGATGCACAAAGATACAACAAAGAACCAATCATAGAACTATACTCCCTTTGGTCTACCTCTTTGCCGTTCGGGTCGAGGTCAAGTTGACACTTGAGGAGCATGGGGGTCTTGGCCCCCTTGAGATCATCACACTTGAACCTCTTGAGCATGTCTTGAGTGTATTTTGCTTAGTTGATGAAGGTTCCTCTTGGCCATTGCTTCACTTCAAACCCGAGGAAGAACTCCAACTCTCCCATCATAGACATCTCAAACTTGTCGGTCATTAGCTTAGAAAACTCTTCATTAAAAGATTTTTTAATCGAACCAAATATAATATCATCAACATATAGTTGGCATATGAACAATTCCTCACCAACCTTATTAGTAAAAAGAGTGGGATCGATTTGCCCAATTTCAAACCCAAAATCGACTAAGAACTCGGTAAGGTGCTCATACCAAGATCATGGTGCTTGCTTAAGGCCATAGTGAGCCTTATAGAGTTTATAGACATGATTGGGGAACTTGGGGTCCTCAAACCCGGGGGGTTGCTTGACCTATACCAACTCATTAATGGGACCGTTAATAAAAGAACTTTTCATAGCCATTTCATATAGCTTGAAGTTATGATGAGAAGCATAAGCAAGTGCAATATGAATGGATTCAAGGCGAGCCACGGGGACAAAGGTTTCACCATAGTCAATACCTTCGACTTGAGAGAAACCTTGTGCCACCAACCTTGCCTTGTTCCTCACAACAATACCATGTGCATCTTTCTTGTTATTGAATATCCACTTGGTCCCAATGACATCATGATCACCTTTGGGTCTCTCCACTAAAGACCACACCTTGTTGCGCTTGAAGTTATTGAGTTCATCATGCATCGCTTCAAGCCAATCCGGGTCTTCAAGCTCCTCAAATACCTTTTGGGGTTCCACACAATAAACAAACGGATTATGGGCACAAAAATTTCTTAATTGACTACGAGTGGTTACTCCTTTCCTTAGGCTTCCATGCACTTGATCCACCGAATGATCTTGAGATGAAAGCTTGGATGCAATCTTGGCCGCACGACGTGCTAAAGTTTCCTCAAGTGATCCTTGAGAATCCTCTTGAGGGTTATCTTCGGGAGATTGAGAACCATCAAGGACTTTCTCATCATCTTGAGCTTGCCCTTGAGAGAGAACTTGATCTTGGTCATCATTTGGTGCACCACCATTATCAATGACTCGATCTTGACCTTGATCTTGTTTGGTTGGGGAAGGGCCTTCATTTTGTTCTTGGTTTGCTTGTTGCTCTTGTGAAGATGAGGGCTCCACATGAGTAGAACATTGTCCTTTTCCTTCCACCACAAGGGGTTCCTCAATGGGTAGGATATGACCCACACCCATTCTTCTTATGGCTTGAGGAGGAATTTCATCATCTACAACCAATAGATCACTTTGCTCCACTTGGGAGCCATTATGTTCATCAAACTCCACGTTACTAGATTCTTCAACAAGCCTGGAGGACTTGTTGTAGACTCTATACGCGTGAGAGTTTTAAGAATAACCAACAAATATGCCCTCAGTTGTTTTTGACTCGAAGTTAGACAAACGAGCACCCTTTTTGAGAATGAACCACTTACACCCGAAGACCCAAAAATACTTGATGTTGGGCTTCTTCCCGATGATAATTTCATAGGGGTCTTGTTCAAGATCTTGCAGAGATAAAGACGGTTGGTTTCATGGCAAGCGGTGTTGATGGACTCCGCACAAAAGTTGTATGGACTTTTGAAATCCGCCATCATGGTTCTTGCCGCATCAATGAGAGTGTGATTCTTCCTCTCCGCAACACGATTTTTTTGAGCGGTAGAAGCAGCGGAATATTGATGTTTGATCCCCTCATCACCAAGAAATTCATCGAAGGTGTAATTCTTGAACTCGAGGCCGTTGTCACTTCTAATAGCCAATATCTTTGAATTGTGTTGACGTTGAGCTTCATTAGCAAACTTGATGGCGGTTTGTTGGGTCTCACTCTTCCTCTTGAAGAAATAAACCCATGTATATCTTGAATAGTCATCCACAATCACCAAGCAATATTTCTTTCCACCAAGACTATCATATGTGGGAGTCCCAAAGAGGTCCATGTGAAGGAGCTCCAAAGGCCTCTTGGTGGTAATGATATTCTTGACGGGATGTTTCTTCTCATGTAATTTTCCTTCAATGCAAGCCCTACAAGCACAATCTTTGGCAAAACTAAAATTTGTTAGTCCAATGACATGCTCACCTTTGAGAAGTGTTTGCAAAGACCTCATATTGACGTGGGCTAGTCGACGGTGCCAAAGCCATCCCACGTCAACTTTAGCCATTAGACATATGGAGGTATTGGTGGGGACTCGTGAGAAATACACCACATACATATCGTCAACTTTAGCCATTAGACATATGGCGGTTTTGGTGGGGACTCGTGAGAAATACACCACATACATATCGTCCTCCACATGTCCAACAAAGGCTACTTTAAGAGTTTTGCTCCACATCACGGTGACCATGTCCACATCAAAGAAAGTACAAAGGCCCATCTTGGCAAGTTGATGAACGGAAAGTAAATTGAAAGAACAAGTCTTGGCTAGTAAAACATTCCCGATAGTTGTGTCCGGAGAAATGATTACTTTGTCGTGACCCAATACCTTTGACGTTTTTGCATCACCAAATTGGACCAGGGTGTCACGAGATGATTGAAAGTCAATGTCCACCAACAAGTCCTTGCTTCTAGTCATATGACTTGTAGCCCCGCTATCAAGTATCCATGAACCTCAACCGGAAGCCGCCACCTACATGAGATCAATGCTTGGGTTTAGGGACCCATTCACGAATGGGTCCTCTTGCCTTAGTAACTAGGGTCTTAGGAACCCAAATAGACCATGCAATGTATTCATCATAAGAACCAACAAATTTGGCATAAACATGCCCATCATTAGTGCAACCAAGAATATAAGAAGGGTTAGTAGGAACGGCAAAGTCATTGGTGATGGCATTGCCACTTTTGGCTACACCACCCTCAATAGGCTTTGCCACTTTCTCCTTTGGCTTATCTCCTTCCTTGACAAAAGTAATCTCCTTGGAGGGAGGGCAGACCTTGCCCTTCTTCTTGTTGTTTTTCTTCTTCTTTGATGAACTAGCACCAAAACCAATGCCTTCCTTGCCAATGACCTCCTTTTGAGAGCTTAAGAGATAATTAAGAGATTTCTCCCCTTGAATGCAAGAGACAAGTACCTTCTCGACTCGTGCCTTCAATCTAGAGTTTTCCTCAACAAGAGGAGCATGCTCACAACACGGGTTAGATGAACTAGGTGTCTCAAGCATAATGATAGGAGGGAAAGTATTTATCTCTTTAGTGAGTTGAATGCTCACTTCCTCATGTGCCTTCTTGAGAGTCATGAGTTCATGCTTTAAGGATTTGTGATCCTTTTCGACTTCCTCATGATCCGCAAGAAGTCTTTCATGAGCCTCAAATAGTTCTTCATTTTTAGTTTTGAGGTCACAAGCAATAGCATTGGCATGTTTAAGGTTAAGTTTTAGCTTAGCAATATCAATGGCATATGTCTCCTCAAGAGATACCATAATCTCACACTCTTCCTCATGAGATTGAGATAGCTCTCCAATCTCATCTGCATAGTCGCGACTATGCCCTTGCATCTCGGTGATGGTTTCATCAAGTTGCTCAATATAACCATGAGATCCACCTAATTGTTCCAAGAGGGTCACAAAGTGCCTCTTAGTCTCACCTTTGAGCTTTGACATGAAGAGCTCAAACTCATTTTCTTCATTTTCCTTAGTCTCGTCCTTTTCTTCCACACAATCCACCAAAGATGGGTGAGTGGAAATGAAAGGTTTACAGAGAGGAGTTACCGAGGTAGTCTTGTCCATAAGACACTTGTGGATGATGCGAGGGTTCTCGTTGGGGGAGTCGAAGAGTGATGTTGATGGAGGTGGGTTGGTGACGATAGCAACGGTGGACGTAGCCACAATTTCACCGCCTTCATCATCGTCATCATCAGAGAGATATTCTTCAATAGCCACGAATGCACGTTGAGGCTTCATCTTTGCAAAGGTCTTGTTTGATGGTGACTTGGAATTGTACTTCTGGATAAGCTTTCCACCATGGACTTATCTCTTCTCATACGGTCAATCCGCAACAAAGTGACTCACATTTCCACAATTTAAGCATGTCCTTATCCTTTGGCCCTTAGGCTTGAAGCCACTTGAGTTTGACTTGAAGTTCTTCTTGTTGCCCCAAAATTTCCTTGATGCAAGAGCCATGTGCTCATTGAAAGCATACTTGGTATCTTCCGGGCCAACCTCTTCTTCATCCTCTATAACACACACTTGAACCTCTTTGGCCTTCAAAGCAAGAGATGGCATTTTGTTGACACCTTGGCAGGCCAACTTTATGTCGGTCGTGGAGTTCAATATTTCCATGGAAATGAACTCATCCAAGACTTGATGGGAGGTCAAGGAATTGAAGTCCGACCTTTGATGAATGACTTGTGTGATGGAGTGCCGAAAGGGGAGAATGGCCATGATGAACTTCCTTTTGATCCAACCATCATCGGTGTCCATGCTCCCATGATCCGTCATGAGGTTGGCAAGAGCAACAAGCCTTTGGTAGAGATCTTCGGGAGACTCTCCTTCAATCATGACAAAGTGGTCGCTTGATCTTGAACTTTGTAAAACTTGGAGCTTCGAACGCTTGAGCTTCCCATAATTTTCCTCTCAAGAAAGTCCCATGTCTCCTTGTCCGTGGTTAGCTTCCGGAAAAGGGTCTCTTGCTCATACTTTATCCCCTTTTGGATCATGAGAAAGGCATGATTGTTGAGGGAGTTGTTTCACCATTCTCTTGGAGTCATGTTCTTGCGGTCATGGACATGAATCCTTCTTCGGTGATAGTCCACAATTCTTTCGAAGAGCCTCTCATGTGATTCTTCATACGAAAAGCCCAACGTGTATAATCATCTTTTTCAAGAATGGGTTGTGTACCTACATGTGTGAAATGAGGTTCGGGATGAGGAAATTTCAAAAAATTAGGAGGGGGAACAGCGGCGTGTATTCCCGATCCAGTCCCGGTGAGAGGAATGGGAGGTATAGCACTACTACCATCATCATGTGCATGAGATATGCCATCTTTCTCTCCCAACCTTGGATTGTTGGGTATGATGTTGGTAGTGTGCGTTGGGGACAACCGAGACATTAGAGCACGAAGCATGTTCGTCATATCACTCATTTGAGATTTCATGGAGGACATGCCTTCATTATACTCAACACGAGAAATAGATGATGAGCCATCCTTCGTGAATGTGTTAGTAAAGTCCTTGGTGCCCCCATGTGTTTGCACAACCGGATCCTCCGTTCTCTCCCCTAAGTTACGCTCTTCCGATTTATCCCCTTGCGACATTCTCTTAAGGCAGTAATGGCCTTAACAAGAGACGAGGCTCTGATACCAATTGAAAGGATCGGGATGTCGACTAGAGGGGGGGGGGTGAATAGGCGACTAACAATTTTTAAGATTTTCTTAAAAAATTAAGGCTCAACAATAAATATAGGTTGTCTAGATGTGCAACTACGTGAGCAACCTATATCCCAACTAATGCAACACTATATGAGCAAGCAAGATATAAGCAATGAAAATAACTTGCAAAAAGTAAAGGTAAAGGGGAACACGTGAGACAAGGATATGTTGCCGAAGTTCCTTCTCTTTCGAGAAGTACGTCTCCGTTTGGAGAGGTTGAGGAGGACAATGCTCACACGAAGGCAACAAGGTCCACCTATTTCTCCTCACGCTATTACCAATGCAAGATGTCGTGATCCACTACGCGGCAGCCTTGAAGGTGGCAACCAAACCTTTACAAACAGGGTTGGGGCAATCTCCGCAACTTAATTTGAGGCTCCCAACGAAACCACGAAGCTTCACCACAATGGAATATGGCTTCGAGGTGACCTCTTCTGTCAAGGGCACCAACACGCCCAAGAGTAACAAGATCCACAAGGGATTAATGGGGGAATCAAATATCCTTTGGTGGAAGTGTAGATCAGGGCCTCCACTTCCAAACCCTAGAGAATCAACAAGTTTTGATGGCTAGGGAGGGAGATCAGGCAAGAATGGAGCTTGGGCGTCAATGGAGGAGAGAGAAATAAATGAGTTGAGTCTCAATGGGGAAGAAGGCCCCCTTTTATAGGTGGGCATTAAACAGCCGTTGGCAGCCCACCAACCACGGTAGTACCGCTCTGCGAGTGGTACTACCTTACATGCGTCGGTACTACCGCCACCACGGTACTGCCAAGGGTCAGTACTGTGCCCACTACCGTAGAGTCCAGATGGATTCTGGTAGTGGGTGCGGTACTGGCCCACGGCACTACCGCAGGGAGGTACTACCTCGCTGGGCATGGTACTACCGAGGCCCAGTGTCGTGCCCACTACCGCAGAGTCTAGTGGGATTCCGGTAGTGGGTGCGGTACAAGCACACAGTACTACCGTGGAGCGGTACTACCGCTCCACAGTACTACCGAGGCCCAGTGCCATGCCCACTACCATAGAGTCCAGAGGATTTACGGTAGTGAGTATGGTACTAGGCCACGGTACTACCGTGGTGTGGTACTACCGCTCCTAGAGCGGTACTACCGCCCTGCAGAGCCAGGGAGCCAATGCCACCATGACAAACTACTCCACGACGCAATGGAAAATATGTGGGTGCAGAGATTGTGTATGTGTGATGATTCCACCCACCATTCCACAGCGGATCCCCTCTTAATAGTACGGTTTTCGTACGACTCAATTTACCAAAAATAATTTTAAAGGAAAACTCTGTCTTCACGCTCCATCCACTGAGGGGAAAATAACCGTCTTGTGCCATGAATATAATTATCTGAAATGCTCATTGCACATGGTTAATCGAAAAATGTATTGTCATCAATCACTGAAACCAACCAAGGGGAAATATGCCCTATCAGGGATACACGGGGCCATCCCCAATCTTAAATGCTTGAGTCTCCTTGAATATTTCTTGGGTTCCAGGGGCATTCCCAAGCTTAAGCTCTTCGCACTCCTGGATCTTCTTTCATCATCTCCCTTCGCACACTTGAAAACTCCCTTCATACGAAGCTCATCATAAGCTGATTAGAGCGGTTAGTAACCCATAAATAAATAATTTTCCTCTACTGAAAATAAATATTTTCATGAAGAGCTATTTTTTCTAAATATTGCCAAAAAGTTTTTGCAAAGAAAAAGAAAGCTTAATATTTGCAAAACGAAGAAAAATCAAAACGTGGCAGAATCTGTGAAAAACAGACCAGCATGTAGTAAATAAATTTTTTTGGGGAACCTCTGCAACTCAAATAAAAACCCAGAACAGACGCCGGAAAGCCAATTGTATAGAGCATATTATAAAAAAAATCAGATGAAAAAGATGATCTGGTAATTTTTGGTGAAATTTTCCGTCAAGCAGACAAAATCTGTTTTTCTGGACAGCATGTCATAACTTTTGATCTTTCTTGCAATCGGAGGCTAAAACTTGGCACAAAGCTTGTAAATAAAGATACAATGATGTTGCTACAGTAGTAACAAGCATCAAGACCACTAAAACTGAAAGTAAAAACATTTTGGGTTGCATCCCAATAAGCGCTTTCTTTTATGCCTTTGAGCTAGGCATGATGCAAAAAGATCAAGTTGTATCAATTGAATCATCATCAAGATCATCAAAAAGATCTTCAATAGTACGACCAGTCTTAAGAGGGTTTCAAATAAGGGCCTAGTAGTAACACTTCTAGGAACAAAAGCCAAGGTAGTAAGACCAATTGGAATTTCATTTCTAATTTTATTCAAGAGAGGTATCTCTTCCAAGGTTTTCACAATTTCCACATCCCCGGCAACGGCACCAGAAATTAGCTTGATGGCACTGAAGTAGTGCTCCTCGTTGTTTACCCCAAGTGGAAGGTTTTAGATGTAGTAGCGGCTAATTTTCCTTACAAGAGGACTGTAAGGTTTATGGAATCCAGGAGGACTCCAAGTATCAACAAGAAGGTGGTGAAGTGAGCAACACGTCGTTTACTCTATATTACTCGCTTAACCTGAACCTGCAGATGACAGAAGTAACTTTGCTCCCAACGAGTTCAGAGAGGTTTTCAATCTTTCTGGTCTTGTCGTTTACAAAGGATCAGAACACAAGCGGGAATAGAAGTAGTGATTGCAACTGAAAGGAAATAAAAGCAGTAAATGATGGAGGTGTAAAAAATAGTGGAAATATGGACTGGGGTCCCATGATGTTCACTAGTGATGTCTTCTCCCAAAAGACGATAAAACAACTATGTCAGGTGAACAAATTACATCTGGGCAATTGACAGAATTATAAACGCACCACAATGATAATTATGCTACAAGAAAGCTAGAGGCTCAATCGTATGGGCAGTACGCCAAGAAAAGTAGACCGTTTATACATCAACATCTACTCACTAATCATCCACCTTGAGATATCTATCCACAACATCTCGCTGGTATTAAGTTGCGAGCTTCACCCAAAGTGTAAACTCAAAGCAACAAACAACTGCATTAAAAAACTATGCGTAAGGTAGACAATCCTTGTAACTGCAGTTACAAGCACCCTTTTTTTCTCCTTGGTGGCAACAACACATCCCCTAGTCTCATGTTTCTGTCACTCAAGTTAGACATTGGGGGCATGAACTCACAATCATGCATAATTATCCCTCATGGAGTTCCAATCTACTGCTTGGCCAAAGCAATAAATAGCAACGGAGAACATGCAAGAATACTCAAGAACAAATATATAAAAGGAGAACCAAATATATAAATCATCACCATTTGAACAAAATCTCATAATCCATCAGAAAGCAGCAAACACAACATAGCAACAGCAGAACTAATACATAGATGCCTTGATCATGTAGGGCAACTCACAAGGGCTAAGAATTGAAGCACAAGATTGGAGATAAAACATCACATAGCTACTTGTCATGGACCCATGGTCCAAGGAGGACTACTCACGGCACATCCTGGAAGCGCTCATGGTGGTGGAGAAGATCCCAGAGATAAATCCTCCCTCCGACAGGGTGCCGGGATAGTTCGTCTGGCGATCCCGATCTTGGAATCGCGGCGGCGGCGGAACAGTGGTGAAAATCGCGGAACAGAGGGCCTCTCGAGGGTTTTCAGAACGGTGGCTAAATATAGGCGGAAGAGGCCTGGCCCCACCAGGCGGGTCCCTGGCGGCCTCCCCCTGGCCCTCGCCAGGTGGCAGCCTCGGAGGGGGCCCACCACCCTTCGACTCTCCTTCGGGCTCCTGGAAGCTTCTGGACTGCTGATTTTTCATATATTTTTTCTGGATTTTTCCGAGCACTTTAAATATTGGTACATACCTGGAATGCACGGACAACAGCAGACATAAACTGGCACTGAGTTAGTAGGTTAGTCCAAATATGTTGAAAAGGTACGAAAGTGTAGCAAAACATATAGCAATATCACTCATATAAGCATGGAACAAGCATAAATTATAGATACGTTTGGGACGTAACAGCAGTAGCAGCAAGTTCGTCGGTCATCTTGTTCGCGGCAATCTCGTCATCAACCTTAGGGATGGCGACCTTCTTAGCGTCGATGGACATGGCGAAGTAGAGGAAGTAGTCGAGCAAAAGCGAGCAGTCGCGTCATAGATGCTCCCCAAAAACTTAATTGCCCTTTCCAGATGCAGGATCGCAAAGGGAAGGGTTCCAGAGGCCTGCTCTCACATACATCCGTGCATGCGGTGGACGTGCTAGGATCGCTGGAGGCAACAACAGTGAACGGAACGACGTTGGGCAGTGCGCGCGAGGAGTAAGAGCGGATGCGACCTGTTCTGTGTTGCGACTAGAGGGGGTGACAAGGTACAATTACAAATTTTAACCATTACTTAGCAATTTTAGATAATATCACGGAATATGAAAGTGAGTATCGTCGTTTGGTAACAGCAGATGACATGGGGATGGCTGAAGAGGGGGACAAACCAAGGTTGGTGTCGATGCTGCCGGAATCGAGCTTGGGGACAAACACAGTGAGACACCGCGATGTACCAAGGTTCGGGGCTCTCCGTAGAAATAACACCCCTAGTCCTGCCGAGCTAGCTATAAGCAATAACTCTGGCTACAATGAATGCTCCTTGAGCTGTATGAGAGGAAGGAGAAGAGGGCTCTAGGCACAACTCTCTCCTGGCTCTCTCTGGTGGGTGAAAGGTAATAAGTGCTCCGTCGTCGTCCCTCACGCAGGAGGGGTACCCGGGGATCTTATAGGCCGAGCCCGGGGTACAAAGGTAAATGTACAATGGGGAGGACCCAGCTGCCAGCCTCAGACTAGAGGTTGGACCCTCATGACGTGTGCTTCTGGATAACCCGGAGTAGACTTGCGGCTCTCCATACCGTTAGGTTGTAGCTCTTGCGTAGTAAACAGTGGTCCGGAGTACTGAACAGTGGTCCGGAGCGCTGAACAGTGGAGTTGGGAGCTCGGTCTTGTCGGCCTGTCCGCGTGATCGGTGCTGGAGGGGACAACACGCCCGTGACAGCCCGGATCTTCTGGGATTGCGCATTGATGAGCTTGTACCAGGTGTCTGACCTGGTATTCGGCTCGGATGTTACTGTGTCCTCTTCGGACGAATGAACTTAGGTGAGGCCGATTGCGCTCTCTTGGAGCAATCGTCCTCCGACCTAATCAGTCCGGCACATTGCTTGCTTGGTCTTGATTAGATCGGCCTTTCTCCGAATGATCTTCATGCCGGCCAAAATTAGCTCGGCCTCACTTAGATCGGCGATCATTAGATTGGTGATCTTTGCTTTGACATAATATTTCTCCTGGGTGACCCTACCCGTGGGTCATTCCCACGACAGTATCCCCTGAAGCTGCGGAGGTCCCGCCGAACTAAGTGACAGCGGAGCCTGCACAGGTTCCTCCCATACTTATCTTGAATCTTGTATCTGTTTTTCTTTTCTGACCGATTGCTCTCAATTGGCCGATTTCTTGCAATGTGCCGATTGCTTGCAATCTGGCGATTACTCTTGTTGAGTTTGGATGCTTCTCGACCGACGGATTGCAACTCGTGCTCGGTCGATCGCTCTTGCAATTTTCGCCGACTGCTTATTTCCCTCAGCCGATCTGGCCAACGGTTGCTTTGACCAGAATGTTGACCGAAACATGCCGCTTCAAATTCGTCGTGGATTGCGGAGCGACGTGCCACGATGGACGTGACATAACTGCCACCTCGAGCCACGCGCGCACGTCCTGTCCCATCCGCCGGATCTTCTGTGCTCCGATTTTGTGTTGCTCTGGTGGTAAACGAGGCCACACCGGCCACAGAATTGGCAAACCGGATCCCACCACCACCTCTTGGCCCTTTAAATAGACGGAGGGTGGGGATGTGGCTCGCCCCCGCCCACTCATCTTCTTCCTTTTGCTCTCCTCCTATGTTTCCGCCGCGGCCTCTACGCGTGCCTTGTTGCTGCCACTGCTGCCGCCAAGGCTCGGATCTGCCCCGACAGCCACCTCCTCGCTGCTCACCGCCGCTGCCGCCAACATTCACCATCGCCATTGGTGGGCGTGGTTCTCGGTGCCTGTCGCCACCGCCATCTCCTTCTTCATCTTCTTCCTCGCCCACCACGTACTCTTCCGCCTCCATGGGGGACAACGCCGCCGCCTCCAGCCAGCGTGGTTCTTGGAAAGGCTCGAACGTTAGGGAAGTGCAAATTCTCCTCCTCCGCGCGCGCAAGATCCCGGCGGACATCGATTTCCGCGTCCTCGGCGATGAACTGGTGTCTACTCCCGCCGCCGGCGAGCGCGTCGTCTTCCTCACGCACTATGACCGCGGGTTAGGGCTTTCGGTGAGCAAGTTCTTCCGCGACTTCCTTGATTTATTCGCCTGCAACCGCACCACCTCGGCGCCAACGCCATAATGCTGCTCTCGGCCTTCGTCACCCTATGCGAGGGCTACCTTGGAGTGCGGCCCAATGTTGGATTGTAGTCGCGACTCTTTTATCTGCGCACCTTCCGAGTGGGAACTGGAGCATATGCCCCGGACCCAGCAACCGGCAAAAACAAAGAGATCAAGGTTTCGCCCGAATGCGAAGCCACCGTTATCAACGTTCGCCGATCTGGATTATACCCTCATCCTCAGCCACCGCAGTCCAGCAAGGACTGGTAGATGGGATTCTTCTATGTGTCAACGCCGGAGGGCAAAGATGACCTCTTGAATTTGCCGAAGTTCTCTCTGCCCCCTCCAACCAAGAACAACTGGTCTGAGAAACCCGGGGATGGAGACACCGATCTGGAACTCCAAGTGGCCCGGATCGCCAAGCTGATGACCAAAGGATTGCGCCTTGCCGACCTGGTTGCCACCTGGATCTGCCGCCGAGTGCTCCCCCTGCAGCGCCGGTGCCACCGGATGTGTGACATGAGCAACCAGTTGGATCCCACTCGGATCTCCACCATCCGCGTGAGTGAAGAGGAACATGTTCAGCGAATGCGCTTTCTTACTGATGCCAAGCTGGTTGATCCCTTCAAGTTTGGGTTGAGGGCGTACAATCGGCTCAGACCTCCTCCCGTGGTATGCTTGTGCTTCCGATCTTACATTCACGTTTTCTCTGTTCCCTTGGTTTATTCTGATCAATTGCTCTCGCAGAAATTCATCGGCTCAAGGGCCATGCAAGATGGGCAGGCCTTCTCTACCTACCATCCCGACCGCTCGGCCGAATACGCCGAAGACTTCGAGCTCGCGGTGGAGTCTGACCCTGAAAATGAGGCCCGCACTGCCAGCTTGGGACTTGGCTTCAATCGGTCGGGTAAGTTCGATTCCTCCATCAAACGCTTCATGGTCGAATGGAGTAGTAGTGATGCTGATGCTCCTAGTGACTACGGCGCAGAGTCCCGCCCGACTGCGAAAACGGTGGCCGAGGGAAAACGCCCACAAATAGATGATGTATGTAACAACACATGATCTTAATAGGAATGATAGACTACTCATATCAACAAGGTGCACCTTCTTTTTCGGGAGCCCATCAGGAAAGAACTACCAGGTTAAGCGTGCTTGGCTTTGAGTAGTATTGGGATGGGTGACCTACCGGGAAGTTGATCCCGGGTGCGCACGAGTGAGGACAAAGTGTGCAGAAAAGACTAGTGTTGGTTTGTGAGGATAGCCTAGATCCCAGGCGCATCGACCATGAAATAGGTGGTTAACCGGTTAGGAGTGGCTGGGGCGTGACAGCTGGTATCAGAGCCGACCTTGACAGTTACACAGTGTGTGTGTCGGTCGGTGAGGCTTACATGGGGTACACGTTGGATGCCTGCAACTGGCGCACACAAACGTGTGCCAAAGGAGAACGTTCCTGCTGGGCCAATGGGGATGTCGTTTCCTTTGATGGGTGGTGTATGTAACAGCGTAGGATCTCAATAGGTATGATAGACTACTCATATCAACAAGGTGCACCTTCTTTTTCGGGATCCCATCAGGAAAGAACTACCAGGTTAAGCGTGCTTGGCTTTGAGTAGTATTGGGATGGGTGACCTACCGGGAAGTTGATCCCGGGTGCGCACGAGTGAGGACAAAGTGTGCAGAAAAGACTAGTGTTGGTTTGTGAGGATAGTCTAGATCCCCGGAGCACCGACCATGGAATGGGGGTTTAACCGGTTGGGAGTGGTCGAGGCATTACAATGTCCCTGTTACTTCCAAAGTGATCAAGAAGAAAGGCTCTCAAGGTCCGAGGCGCCAAGCTCCGCCTCCGACTACACCTAGGCCATCCGGCCATGTGCCGTCTCCCGCGCCCTTGAACATTGCTCCCCCATGCTTCACCATGGAAAACTTCGCTGCCAATCTGCCCTGAGCTGCCGGTTATTTCCTTCTGTTCCTTTTGATTCTTGTCCGATCACTCTTTTTAACTTGTACTTTTTGCTATGCAGGGTTGTCTGAGTTGTTGCTACCGTGGTGCCCGGGGTTCCTGTCGTGGGAAAGTCACGAAATATGTCCGAAGAGTCGAACTTAGCATGGGACCTTTGCTGCGAGGCGATTTCATGGAGAGAGTCGACATGGACAAGAGACTCGATGATTTACCCAGGTTTCATACCCTCTTTGTCTCGAGGTAAAAGCATACTCCTACTTCTTATTATTATGGGTTCTGACTCTCGAAAGGAGAATCGGTTGATCGATTACAAGAGAGTCGACTCGTGAACTTAGTCTCGACGAGATCTAGGTTTCGCCGACAAGTGTCTAATCCTATCTGGGATTGAGATTGTTCTTGGCCCTTGTCAGAACCCCAACTAGGGTAAGTGCTAGGATTTGAGTGCCCTTTGCTTCATGAAGAATTTTCAAAGGAAATTCAAAATGGGGAAAATAAAAGCCCTAAAGAATTTAATTAAATGGCCAAACAAAAATTTCTTCCAAAAATTCCTCTGGTATTTTTGAAAAGTCTTATAAATATGCATGATCACATACAAAGTGAAGTGGGTCCCACTGCATGCACGAAGATTTGTCAAAAATTCCAAATAGGGCTTGGAAATTAAATAATACCCCTATTTGATTTGAAATTCAAATTATTTTAATTTCAAAAATCTCCAAAACTTCTGAGTGGCTAGCTATATATGTTATAAGCCCACATAAAAGTTTTCATGATTTTATAAAATGCCTTGCTATTTTATTTGGGGCAAAACAAATAACAGAAAAAGAAAACAGAAACAAAAACACAGAGAAAAGGAAAAACAAAACCCAGCCCAAACCATTTGGCCTCGGGCCCAACTAACCGAACCCCGGCCCAAGCCCACGAGGGGCTTGTCGTCTACCCCAAGAAGCTCGCTGTCGAGCATGCCGGGGGCGACGACCGCCACCTCGACGGCGAGCGCCTTCTAGGCCCCCTCGAGGCTTCTCCTTGCGCCACCACACTAGCCAGGAGCCGCCACACCTTTTGCCCCCATCGCCGCTTCCCTAGCCCTTCTTCCTCGTCGTTTTTCTGCCGCACCCGAGATCTCGGCGGAGCGAGCCGCCGCGCCCGCGTGGCCAACAGCCACCAGCCGCCGTGCGACCGTGTCTAGCGTCACCAGCACAGTCGTCTTCTTCGCCCTGGAGGAGGCCACGATCCCGGACCCCCTCGAGCTGCCGGATTCGCCAACAACTTCGTCGTTGGAGCCGCGCATTCACCGTCATCGATTCGCCGCCTGCAGTGCTCCCTCGAACCCGCCGTGGACGCCATCGTCCTCCTAGCGCTCCGGTGAGAAGAACCCCCTACCCCCGGCCCTTCTCGCGCACGGATTCGCCGTTCCCCCCTTCACCAGTGGTGGCCGCCGCCATTGCCGTCACGGCCGAGCTCTAGAGCTCCCCTCGTGGCGCCCCGATGCCACCGTTGGATGCGCGAGGACGCGGGAGACATCCCAGTGCCCTCCCCTCCTTCTCCCGTGGCCTGTAGGCAACTCCGGCAAGGACGCCGCCGTGGCCAGTGCCACCGGCGTCAAGCCGCCGGTCATTAGGGGCTAATCCCCCTGTTAGTTGACCCCCCAGGTCAATGACAGGTGGGGCCCTGCACCTAATAACCCCTGTTTATTTTTAAACAGAGGGGATTAACCGCCACTGAGGCTTACAGGTGGGCCCCTGTTGTCAGCCCCCCTGTGACATCACCCCCACGTCACCATGACGCAATAAATAGAAAAACAAATTAAAAGAATTCCAGAGAAATCAGAAAAATCCAGAAAATAGACAAAACTTCAATAAATCATAGAAAATTCATATTAACTCCAAATTGGACAAATAATATATGAAAAATGATCAGCAGAAAATAATCTATCCAAATATACAACTTTCAGCTATGTTTTAGTTGAATTTAAAATGGGACCAGTAGCTTTTGCTATTTGGCTTAGTTGGAAATAATTCAAATTAAATTCAAGTGCTATTCAAATTTGAACCATTGCAATACACCACATCTCACTTTAACATCAGAGGCATATCAAACACATGATCACATGGGTTACGATGGACAAACATTAGCAAATGCAAATTGACCTAACTTGAATAACATTTGGAGTTTGAATTTGAATTAATTTTCAAATCAACTTCAATTAAAATGTGAAAAATTGAACCTAGGTCACATCAATACCATTCACATCATGTTAAAACATAAACATGTGCTTGTGCATTCTATTACAATGTTGCCCCCCCTCTTGTTGATGATTGTGCCGGTAACAGTGCCTCTGAGACGGCGATCACCCCCGAAGAAGAAGACCATCGTTAAGAATCGTGTATCGTCAATAAGGCAAGCAAACCCCATTGATCATGTCTATGAAATCCAAATTCCCTCTCAGTCTCGCTTATGCATGTTTAGGAGATCACCTTGTTATCGATTCTACCGCATAGTTTAACCCATATCCGATGCATGACCTATCATCTTGTCACAGTAGTAAGCAAACCACAATCCTAGATGACAAAGGAGTTGATTGATATCATGAGGCCCCTGCAACTGTTACAGCTTATTGCATTCTTAGAGTTTATAGTGAGGATGCTTTTGATGTGAGTCGGGATGATAGTGAACATGGTGTTGATGAAAGTGAAACTGTGTTGGTGAATCCACCCTAATACAAGGTGAACGATGAGAGGTTGTGTAGGAGTACACAGTGGGTTGTCTCGTTGAACACCGCCTTAAGCACCGAGTTCTTGTATGGTAATCCAAGAAAAAGAGTACAACCACACATTGGGCTCACTGACCCCTCTCGGCCTAGTACCTTGATCCGTGTCGACGTCCAGGAGTCACATTAGTGCGCGCTTTCCATTTGGCATCTGCATAGAAAAAGAATGAAGGAATGGTTGCATCATATAGATATGTGGGTGCACCTGTGAGGCAGGAAAACCATCTTCCAGCGGTGGCATCTCGGTCACTTACATCGTTTGAGTCCGTTTCGTTGATCCGGCCGGGCTCTCGAGCGGAGGCAACTCAGATAGTCGACTCCTGGAATAGACCGGTTGTGAGCGAAGTGTCGTGGTGAACATCCTCGCTATCACCTCTTGAACGGTGGCGAGACCTGGCGGTAACTGATGGTCATGTGTGTGTAGTTTACACCCTTGCAAGGTTAACAAAACTATTCGAATAGCCGCGTCCGCGGTTAAGGACTACTTGGAACCTGTACCTGATTATTAGACAACTTGAATGGATATTTATAAAACTCGCAAGATAAGCATGAGTGCTATGGTGTGCTTCCTCGTGGGGAAGTCGAGGAAGTATCCATAGTGGTGTATTGGTTGGAGACATGTAGTGGACTCGTGTACGCTTCTTACCTCAAGTCTGGTACTCATAGTACAGGACTAGCCAAGTCAAAGCTGGCACTTCTGCATGATGAAACCCCACCTCCCTTTACCTTGATACTTGAGCATGAGTATTATAGATCTGACGTAAGTCTTGCTGAGTACGACTTTGTACTCACATTTGCTTATTCTATGTTTTAGATGAGAACCCAGACCCCGATGGAGTCACCTTCGTGAAGCTCGACGTTGACCTTGGTAGCATAGTTCCAGACAGCAGTATGGTCCCTCGTGGAAGGGCATGTATGTTTACAAGGCTTCTCTAAGCCATTTGTTAAACTTGTCTGTACTCAGACCTAATTTTATTCCGTTGTATGATGTATTGTTGATCACAGACATGTGATCTTTGTATACTCTATGTGTAAATCAATAAAGAAGTACTTTGTAGAGTTATGTGATGATACCTGTTGTTCATACTAGGCATGTGTGCAGCGTGTATGTTTATAACATGCATGTCTTAGTTTGGGTTTTTGAGACCTTAGTTGTGATCTGGCTGGCGGTCTTTTATACACCAAGTGGCCCTTAGATGCGCGCAGCTTGGGGCATCGCGATGCGATTGCTCGTGACTCTGTCACGTGCACATTTTGTTGTATGATTGAGACCGCCCTAGACCCCGACTAAGTGATCGGGCTGGAGTAAGTCTATGTAAGAGTTAGGATTCAATCGATAACATGGTTGAGGAAACTTGTCTATGAGTATGGGATTCAGCACCCATAAGCATCTAGACTTGTGAGCGGACGATGAGGACCCATCTCAGATGATCATCCGGCCTGGATGGGATGCCCCTCACGTTCGATGCTTACCAAGAACGTTCTGTGCTTGGCCTTGTCTGCTTAGACAAGTGGGTACGGTTCTCGGCTCTCCATGTGATTGTATCGTGACTGGAATATATGCTAACCCCGGGTCCCGACAGACTTGGTATCAGAGAAGGACTGTCTGTAGGATTATTCAACCCTTGGTCACAGTTGAGTCTAGTATTCTATAGTTATATAGTTACTCTGGGTATAAGGGAACAACCTAAGGCTTCTTTTTCTCCTTACCCTCATCGATATGAGTTCTGAGTCACCCTTATCTTTTCTACGGGATGATAGGACTAGGCTCATCTATGTCTTACTAGAACACCTCGTTGATTGCTTCCTTGTAGCCGTAGGACAGTTGTGGTCGTCTAGAGTCTTCGTGTTTTGAGTTCCTTGAGGAAGTTCTGTTCAATCTCCTCGAGGTTGTCTTGTTTTCCATCCTGGTGTAGCCGTTATGCTGCCGGATTCATTCCGTGTTCCTATGAGTCATTGCCTTCGCATTATGATCATTTCTTCCGAAATCATGTCCTCTTGTCTTTGATTCCATGATACAACATGTTCTGATTGTTAATCTTTATCACACAGGATGTCAGGTGGAACTCGTAGTGCTGTTCGTCGGAATCGAGACCGTGTTCGGAATCGAAATGATGATGAACCTCTACCACCGCCTTCTGCGGCGGAAATCATGATGGAAGCTGAACGAAATAGACGTGATCAAACACGCCTTCTGGAGCTCATCGAGAAGAATACCGCCCACCATCGTAATGTGGTAGTGAGCATTCAGGACTTCATTGTAACAACCCAGTTTTCACAAAAATTAAAAAATTTGATTTCGGTGTGAATTGATTGATTGCCTGATTTGTTTGCGGTGTTTGCATCCCCGATTTATTGATCGGCGATTATTTCCCCCCTCTTATCTCGTATCGGACGGAGACCGACCCTTGCCACCCTGACACTCGACCTTTGCGACACCGGGTTTCACCCGATCACCGTCGCGAAAACCGCACGAGACTAGCCGCAGCCAACGGAACGAAAAACCCCGTTTAATAATTAAACGGGATATTTTTATAGCGCACCAGAAAGTGCTTTCGAAACGGTTCCAGCGCGAGGTGAACGCCTCCGGCTCGACTCGCTGATCGCGCAGTTCGAAATTTTACCCGAATCGGAGGTACTGTGGACCCCCGGCGGTCAGAAACGTGAGCACTACGCGCGCGAGAGAAAAACCGGGGATGTTTTTGCAAACTGCCAGCCACCGGGGCTATATAAAGACCACCGCACTCCCACCCATTTTAGGGTTCCCTAGCCACAAATTTGCAGCCACCCCCCTAACAATGCCCTCAATTTCGCATTTTGCCCAATTTTTCCCAAAAACCTAGCTCCTTGCGATCTGAACCGTTGGATCGGCCGATCCAACGGCCCAGATCCACCTGGCCTCCACCTCTCTCCTCTCTCTCCATCCCGTGGAGCCCGAGCCAGCCGCCGGCCACCGGAGCACGCAGCAGCCGACGCCGCGCCTCCCCCCTCTTTCTCCCGCCCCTCTCTCCCTCTCCTTCTCATTTCCCTCTCCCCCCTGGCCCCTTACCTCCTCCTTCCTCGCAGGTACCCAGCGCCGCCGCCACCATTGGAGGCCGGAGGCCGAGCTCCGCCCCGAGCTCGCCAGGCGCCGCCTCCCACCGGATCCGGCGAGATCCGGGCGGATCTGCCACGACCCCGCCGCCTGCGCTCCTCCGAGCGCCGCCTCCCTTCGCTGGTGGCCGGCAAGCCAGCCGCCGGCACCGCCCTGGCCTGGCCCCAGGTTGGGGTCGGGACACCCCGAACCGGCCGCCTCCAACGCCCGCTCGCTGCCCCCTATGGGCCGGCCCAGCTGCCAGGCGGCCCAGCTAGCCCCAGCGCGGCCCAAGCCGCCCTCAAGTCCAGCCAGGCCAGCCTCCAGGCCGTTTTGGGCCGAGGCCCAAAGTGAGATCTGGCCCGAGTCCTTTTTTTTAACCCCCTGCAATTTTTTCTAAGTGCTGAGATTTTGCTGCTGATTCGATTTTGCAGCGTTAATAACGCCTAAACCGTAGCTCCGATGAACGTGCCCCCAAAACGAAAGTTGCTCAGTTTTGCATGCTCCAGCTTTCGTATGTAGAAAGTTTTTCCGTTTGAGCTCATCTTGATTGTGTAATTGTGTGCTGAACAGGGCATCAGGCCGTTAAACTGCTAATTTTTCCTGTTTAGTGCTGCTGTTATTATTTTGTTGCAACTTTGCATGATGATTGTAACAAATCCATGAGGCCTTTTGCTTTGATTCTTTTTCCATTGTGTTAAGAATCATGTGTACTTCAATTACATGATTTAACTTGCCATGTTTGGGTGCTTTAGATGTATTAAATCTTGCTCCAAAGTAGCTACCCTGCTGTTATTGTGCTGTTGTTGCTGAAACTGTTATTTTGTTGCAACTTCGGTCGACGAGTGTGTCGCGACCGTTTATCGGAATTGAGTGATTCCAATTGCATATTTATAAGCATCATGTCTACTTTCATCCCATGCATTGCTATGTCATGTTGCTGCATTTTTTCATATAGATTTACCCCTGTTTATACAGCATGTGTGCATAGATTGTTTTGCTTATATCTTTTTAACCGTAACTCCGTTTGGGGTGTTCTTTATATGTAACTTGATTAGTTTTTCATGTAATTTGTGTTTATGCTATTGTTTTCTGCTGTTAACCAACCTAAAATATGGTTTAGGGCAGAACAGTACCAAATGTTTTAATCATCGTGCGGCACTTAGTGTTATGCCATGTTTAGGATTGTGCCCCACTTAAATTGTCTAGCATAGATAGTTTACTTTGTGCTTCACCTCTTGAAATATTTGTGTGCTATGTCATGCTTGCTTGAGTTCCCATGTTAACAACCTTTTTTTTATCACCTGTAGCTAAACAACTTGAACCACTGTAAACGTGCGGTATCGTCGTGTGTGACGAGTACTCCACTTAAATTCTTAGTAACCGCTCTCGACGGTAGGTGCGATGTCTCATGTTGCTTCTTGTTGATGCTTGCTCGTGTTTGCTTCGTAGTAATAGATGCTTGCTCGTTGATTGCTCTCCAGTGTTTCCTTCTTGTGTGCTTCCGCGGGTACCTCTCGGAGACGATGCGAGATTGCGATCAACTACACCTTCGGAACCCGACTTATCAACATGCAAGGACTATACATTACTTATGATCCATTCTATTTCAACCAGCGGTTTGCATGCTAGTCTAGGTTAGGTTTGATGTTTGATCCTACCACATGTTTACAGCCTCTTTCAAACCGATACAGCCATGTCCCCTCCCAGCAAACCATGTTCTGCTATGTTACTATTGCTCGTTGCTCAGCCCCTGCTTAGTATGCATGCTTAGGATGCTACGATGTTACCCTGTTACTCCTTGGTTTGGGATATCAAATTATTATTATTGTTGTTGATGATATGATTATTATAATGTTGATTATATTCGACGAAGGATGGAAGGTCTAGGCTATCCCGCCCCGACGCTTTGTTCCATTTGAGTCACCTAGGATCCGAGTTCCGGATATTGGTTTTAAGACTGAGCGTGCTTAACCGCGTGTGGGATTTTATGGGGTCCCCTTGTAACAGCCCATGTGCAATAATTATAAAACATCCTGAGATTGTACTTTGTCTGTTGACTTTGTAACTTGGCATGATGCTAAACATTATGATTTCATGTGGTGATTTAAATTTGCATTGGGATTGGGGCCCATTTGGTTTGCTTGTTTTTGCATCCAAAATGGTTCAAGAAGGGTGTTGGAAGAATTTTAGTTGTTGCATGCATGCTCTCCCTAACCCCAAGTTGGGCATAGACATTTCCTTTGTTATGGCAAGGGTTTCTAAAGCCTCAAATTATTTTTGCCATCATCAAAAATATGGGATCTAGTTCAAAGTGATTTTGAATTCAAAATGAGCTCATAATTTTGTTGTTTCCAAAATTTCCCAAACCATTTTTGGAAATTGAGGAATAATGCAAGGTGTGAGATTCTTGAGCTCATGGATTTTTTACCCTTGTGTTTATTTGCAAAAAAATCCCAAGTGCACCTTTTTTTTATTGAAAAAAGGTACTGTTTGCATTATGGTGATTTTTCTCTGCATCCAAAAATTGCCCAACCAATTTTGGATGATCAGACTTGTTGCCAAAGATATTTAAAAATATTGTGCTATATTTTTCATAATCTCTTTCCTTCCTCTTTTCTTTTTTTTTTCTGCTGCGTTTTCTAAAATGCAGAGGTTTCTTTTCCTCCTCTGCATGCAGGGAAGCCCAGCCCATCCGGGGCCTGGCCGATTCGGCCCAGCAAGAGGAGCCCGCGCCCTCCATCTTTTTTTTCCTCTCTCCCGCTGACCGCCCGAGCCCGCTTGACAGCGTCTTCCTCCTCACCTTTTTCCCCTTTCTCCCGACGTCAGAGCAAGGACGAGGAGGGAGCCGGCGTGGAGCCCTCTCGCCAGCGTCTCCATCCTCCCCCTTTATAGGCAGGGCTCCGCCTCGCCTCGGGAAACCCTAGCTGCCCCGTTCCCCTCCTTGATTTCGCCCGCCGCCGCTGCCATGGGAGGAGCCGAACTCCCCTGTTTCTCCGGTGAGTCGCCGGAATTCGGCGTCGTGGTGGCCCGTGAGTGCCCGTGCTCTCCTGTCCGCGGTCCTTCACACCCCTGCGTTCCGTTTTCTCCCGTAGGCAGGAGCTAGGAGTTGTGCCTTCTGCCACCGTCTTCCTCTCGCCGGGACGTCGTCTTCCCCAACGTCGACCTCGGCGAGCTCGCGTCCCGCCTCTTCTGCTGTTTAGAGATCGTCCTCAACCCCCCCCCCCTAGGTGAGCGTGCGATTCCCTTCTGCCGCCTCCTGTCGTGCCCGTGGTAGTTCCCCGCAACGCCGTGAGCCGCCGCGGCGAATTCTCGTTGCCGCCGCAGGGCTCGTAGTCGTCGTGCCCGTGGCGTGCCCGGGACGCACGCACGCGTGTCTTGTTCGTGTCCAGGACGCGCAGGAAGCCCGCTAGGAGCCGTCGTGGCCTCGCTCCTGTCCGGCCGTGGTGTCTGAAACTGCAGAGTGCAGGCGCCGCCGCGCTGACGCCGGCGGGAAAGGAGCCCCCTTTCGGCCACCTTTTGAAGATCTCGGGGCACCCATGGTTTCGTGGTGGTGCCCCCTCCCGTTTTTGTGGCTTAGCAGCGTTGGAGTAGATTCTAAGGCGTCGGCTGCGTCTCGGTAAGGAGTCGCCGTCGATGGGTTCAGGCCCAGCCATGGTTCAGACATAGCACGACCACTGCTTATGTTGGTAGTGCTGCTACCTTTGTTCAGATAACTCGAAGCAACACAGTGGCAAGGGGGCCAGGTTGGTAAGAGGGACGTCGCGGGTTCGAACCCCAGCAGCGCCAAAGGCCCCAAAATTTTGCTCTTTCTCCACGAGACTGGCTAGTGGGTCCCTCGCGTCAGCGAGACGTGGCCCGTACGATCCGTGGGCCGAGCCCATAGATCGCTCTGTAGCTGGGCCGCAATTGTCCGAGGCCAGCCCAGAGAGGCCGAGCCTTTTCTTTTTTTTTCTTTTCTGATTATTTTTTTTCCAAATTTGATTTGAATTCAAATTCAAATCGGGATCTGGACATTTGAACTTGCCACCCCAAACCTTGTCATGCTTTATATGAATTTGGGGTGCTTTGAGCCACTGATCTTAATGGAGAGGTCTCATTTTGCATTTTGCCACCTCAAATAATTGAGGTGTGGTAATTTTGCAGTAACCCCTCCTTTTTCTTTTGTTTGACCGAGTCTTCCCCAAATTCAAATTCGCCGTGCCATATATGAATTTTGGGTAGTTTCATCCAAGGAGTTGCATGGTGATAATGATTTAATCATTTGAGCCTTTCCCAAATGCACGTAGTGTAACTTTTACACTCAGCCCCCTGAACCCCAGCTGGAACTGCAAATGTGTTCGAAAACTCAACTGGTACCATATTATATATGGGTTCGGGGTAGTTTTCTACAAGGATTGCAATGGTGATGTCCTCATGAAGTTTTGTGCAACTCATGTGAACAAGGTGTGACCACCTGATCCAGAATCATCTGTCTTTCTTCTTGCATCATTTTGACTTCAGTGCATTTTGAAATGATGATCATCAGTCCTTTTCAAGTTTGTTTCATTGTCATCTTCAATCATCTTTCTTCAAAGTTAGCCCCTAACATATTGTCATATGCATGTGGCTGGTTTCCAACTGTTGTTGCACCTTCCTCGTGTCAAATTCACCGACACTACTCCGTCTCCGGAATCGATGATTACTTTTCACGTTGTTTTATTTATGTTGTGCTTCGTTGTTCATGCCATGTTGACATGCTACTTACACCAAATAAGGCTAGGACCAAAGCCATCTTCACGTAAATAAATTGCATATGAAGTTGTTGACGTGTCGTCACCACCTTCATTTAAATTGACTAGATAGGGTCACAGCATGTCAAATTAAACTTGCTCATATCATCCTTGCGTGTGCATTGTACCCGTTACTTACTTGTGTGCATTTTCTTGCCGGTACATTACGTTAGCACCTGAGACCGCCGAGGAGACTTACGTGGAGGTTTCCGACACCGAGCCCGAGGATCCTGCTGCGTCTGCTTCGACGACCGATTACCCAGGCAAGGGGAAGATTCATACCATTACTTGATACCTTTCTGCCTACCTGCTTAGCTGTATCCTAGAACGGTTGTTTGATCCTATCCACTTTGAGTACGCCACCTTCAAAACCCAAATAGCCATGATCCCCACATCTCAGCAAAACATTGTATTGCTAAGTTACCGCTGCTCAGCCATTGCTTAGTATGAGTAGGAAAACTTGCTGCTTACCCTATTGCTTTGGTTTGGGATATCATGTTATTTAAAGAAGTTGGTTGATATTTATTATAATTATGATGTTAAATTTATACTTGACGAAAGATGGGAGACCCGGCTGTTCCCGCCAGGTGTTTTGTTCCATTTGAGACACCTAGGTCCCGAGTTCCGGGTATTGTGTTTCTTGACGAGCGTGCCTAATCGTGTGTGGGATTCTATGGGGTCCCCTTGTCTTACCTACCTAGCTTCGTACAATTCTAGTGGTGGCCCGAGCTGATTTTACTATTTGCAATGTGTGTGTGCTGGTGGTACCCCAGTTGTTTACAAACCACCTTGGGCCAGGAGGACTTGTGCCTTGGCTGGCCCACTCTGACCGGCTGAGGACCCGGTCTCATATGAGAATTTAACCGGCTACCCAAACCCGAGTTATACGGTAGAGACCGATTCGAGAGCGTGGCCAGCTTTTGAGTTGGGTGTCGACTCACCGAGGGCCACCCGGAGTTGTGCGTTGTTAGTTAGGAGGGACTCTGACGTTCCGGAGTTTCAGGCGCTTACTTAGCCAAGTGGAAACCGGGCGTACATGCGAAGCCTATGATGGGCAGTTGGTACACCCCTGCAGGGTTAAATCTTTTAGAAAAGACGTGTCCGCGGTTATGGACGACTTGAGACCTACTCCTTGTTCATAGAGTAACATCAATTTGAATCTTAATTAAAACTTGACTACCGTGTGAGTGCCTAGGTTGCTTTTCTTCGTCCAGGGGGACCGAGAGAAGATCCAGGTTGTGTTATGCTTGACGTAAGTAGGTCGATAGCAGACCTATGACGCGATGTCACGTGCTATTCTTGGATCTTACCTCTACTCTAATAGAGCGATAGCCACCATAAATGCTAGTGCGGCTGCAACCTTTACCTTTACCTTGTCTTACCGTAGGAAGTCGGTTATCCTGTAATGATATAATCTCACCCCGTTTTACTTTTGTGCCTTTACTGTTTTGCCTGATCGGCCGCTGCAGTGGAGTACTTTCTTGACCCGAGCTCTGGACGATACTTCGTGGAGGTGCCTCCGGAGGATGACGATGAGTTCGACCTTGTTCAGTAGATCCTACAGTTGGGCTTCGACGATCCGTGGGTGGACTCTTTATGTGCAGCCCTCTCTAGGGCAATTTGGCTTTTGACCGTACTCGGTCGTGATTGTCTTCCGCTTGTCGCATGATGTACTGTTGGGTCCACGGACCTCTAAGATGATGTAATAATTATCCAACGGCGATGTATGCCTTGGACTTTATATTTATGTCTTAGTTGAAGTTCTTGTTCTTATACTTGTTGTTGAGAATCCGGCAGCGACACGAGTGTGAGTGTCGTGAGTCGGTGGCTCTTTATGCGCTACTAACTTGAGCGGGACGCGAAAGCGACTAACTCGAGTTAGCACCGCATCGGGGGCCTTACAACTTGGTATCAGAGCAGGACTGACTGTAGGACCCCTTACTGGCCGAAGTTGAGTCTAGAAACTATTTTGTAGTTACTAAGGAAAAAAATTGGAGAGTAGGAACTCTTTCTTTTTCTTCTTACCCCACCCTGCCACCCCTTTTCTGTGAGGAAGTGAAACGTTGTTTTCTCTCTGCAACTTATCCCCTTTCAAAAACAAATCTAGGTTCTCGTTTACATGAGGCTCCGATTCCTCTATAATTTTTTGCTAGCAACGAGATGTGTTGGCGTCTTTGAGACCACTAAGCCGCCACTTGGGGTTGACTGCTCTACCTCGCTTACGGCGTACCCCAGGTGAAACGTCCATACAGGATTGGCGGGCATCCTATGGTAATATGGATGTGGTGTCTTTTCCCCTATGGACGACCGTGATGGCGGGCCGCTCAGGGCAGATGTCTCATTGTTCAGGTTTCCAACCGCTCGTATATATTGTTGTGTGCTCGCTAGCAGATTATTATCTTGGATTCGGATGATCTTGGTTTGGGGATTCCAGTAGCACCTAGCTATCGACTTTCCGGGTTAACCTTGGTGGAATTTTAGCCTTCGGCTTTCTCATACCTCGTGAGAAAGTTTTGTTGACAATATTGCTTTAACTTCTGGTTACTTCAATGATTCGACCATGTTCTCATAAGTGTTCCTGTGTACAGGATGCCAAGAGCGAACATGCCGCCGCCAGAGAACCCTATCCTTGGGGAGGCTATAGCCGCAGTGGCTCAGGGCACAACTGCGATCCTACAGATGCTGCAGAACCAGAATACCCAGAGGAATGATCAACCACAGTACACCACACTGCATCATTTCCTCGCGATCAACCCCCCCAGGTTCTCCGAAGCTCGAGACCCGCTGGAGGCGGATGACTGGATCGCAGAGATCAAGAAGCACTTCAATGCTAACACCGTCAGACCCGTCGACTACGTCACCTTTGCCTCCTTCCAGCTTCAGGGTGCAGCAGCCAGCTGGTACGATACCTACAAGGCCAACAAGGGCGATGCTATCATCACGTGGGCAGACTTCGTCGCAGACTTCAGAGCAGCGCATATTCCGAGTGGCCTGATGGACAGGAAGCGTGAGGAGTTCTTGGCTCTGATACAGGGTGACAGGTCAGTTCAGGAGTACAACCTGGCCTTCGTCAGGCTAGCCAGGTACGCTCCAGAGGAGGTCAGCACAGAGGCTAAGAAGATTGCGAGGTTCCGTGGAGGTCTCAGCACAGAGATCAAGTACGCGCTCACTTAGTGCAGTCCCACGCTGTTCTCACAGTTCGTGGATCAGGCTATCCGTCAGGAGTCAGCCAGAGCGGAGTGGGATGCAGACAGGAAGCACCAGCGTGAGCATAGTTCCGCAGTGATGATCCACAAGAAGGCAAAGACTTGGGTTGCAGAGGCACCACGGTAGAGGCAGCAGTACCAGCAGAGGGGGGCAGTTGTCCGCACTTTTTCCCGCCCTCCCGTACCAGTTCAGCAGGGGCCTCGCTCTACACCACCACACGCGAGGCCACCCAAGCCGCAGCAGCAGCCCAGGCCGGGCGTGATCTGCTACAAGTGCAGAGAGCCAGGGCACACGTCTCCCAACTGCACCGATCCGCGCTTTGCTCGGCTTCCACCGCCTCCACCTCGCTCTACTCCGAGCACCGCGATGGTGAAGGCTCAGCCACGTGCAGTTCGTGTGAACAACGTGATGCTCACAGATGCTCAACAGTCTTCAGAGATCGTTCTTGGTAGGTTTCTTGTGTGTTCAGTTCCAGCGACTGTTTTGTTCGATTCCGGAGCTTCCCATTCCTTCATGTCCGATGCTTTTGCTAAGTCCCTTGACCTTCCAAGAGAGAGGTTGCCTACACCTCTAGCAATTGCTTCCCCAGGATCGAGGATGCAGTCCTCAGGCAGTATCCTAGATGTGGAAATCTGTATTCAGGGTCTTATCTTTTCAGCATTCCTGGTTGTCTTGCCTCGTTCCGACATTGATGTCATTTTGGGCATGGATTGGCTTGTGCAACACAAGGCCAATATTGATTGTCCGACCAGATCTGTCAAGTTGACACATGATTTAGGCGCAGAGGTCTTGTACACTTGTGGCTCTATGTCAGGACCAGCACAGTTGTACGCGTTGAACGCAGGAATTGCGCCTTTGCTCGAAGAGGTCAGAGTTGTCTGTGAGTTCCCAGACATCTTTCCGGAGGAGTTGCCAGGAATTCCCCCAGTTCGAGCTATTGAGGTCATTATTGAGCTAGAGCCTGGTACCCAGCCGATTTCTCGGCATCCGTACAAGATGTGTTCGAAGGAGTTGATTGAGCTCAAGAAGCAGTTGACAGAGTTGGAGGCAGGCGGTTTTATCCGCGCCAGCACTTCCCCTTGGGGTGCACCAGCTTTGTTTGTCCAGAAGAAGGATGGGACTAGCCGCTTGGTCCAGGACTATCGCGTTATCAATAAGAAGACCCTCAAAAACAAGTACCCTTTACCCCGCATCAATGATCTATTTGAGCAGTTAAATGGGGCTAAGGTGTTTTCCAAGCTTGACTTGAGGATGGGGTATCACCAAATCCGTGTTCGTGAAGAGGATATTCCCAAGATCGCGTTTAGCACACGCTATGGGCTGTATGAGTTCACAGTCATGACTTTTGGGTTCTCAAATGCCCCTCCAACATTCATGAGAGCTATGAACTATCTGTTCCAAGATTGGCTTGATGTGTTTGTGATCCTCTACCTCGACGACATTCTTGTCTATTCCAAGTCAGAGGCTGAGCATGAGGAACATTTGCGCTTGGTGCTGCAGAAGTTAAGAGAGCACCGATATTACGCCAAGTTCTCCAAGTGTGAGTTTTGGCTGGACAAGGTCAATTTTCTGGGCCATGTCATCTCCGCTGAGGGAATTGCGGTTGACCCAGAGCGAGTCCGCACTATTCAAGAGTGGGCTCCGCCAAAGAACGTGAAGCAGCTAAGGAGTTTTCTCGGCCTCGCCAGTTATTGCAGGAGATTTGTTCAGAATTTCTCCAAAATAGCCAAGCCAATGACTGAATTGTTGTGCAAGGACAAGCGGTACACTTGGTCACCAGCTTGCCAGTCAGCCTTCGAGGAGTTGAAAGAGAAGCTGACCACAGCTCCAATTCTCACGCCGCCAGATGAGTCACAGCCTTTTCAGGTGTTTTGTGATGCCTCTTTGCAAGGTCTGGGGAGAGTTTTGATGCAAGGCAGGAATATTTTGGCTTATACCTCACGGCAGTTGAAGACAAGTGAGAGGAATTATCCCACGCACGACTTGGAGCTTGCAGCTGTTGTGCATGCTTTGGTCACTTGGCGACACCTCCTCTTAGGGAGGAAGGTGGATGTGTTCACCGACCACAAGAGTCTGAAGTACTTGTTCACTCAGCCAAATCTGAACTTGAGGCAAAGAAGATGGCTTGAAACCATTACTGAGTACACAGTTGATATTCAGTACACGCTTGGGAAGGCGAATGTCATAGCTGATGCGCTGAGCCGCAAGGGCGATTGCAATAATATCCAGGTGCAGAAGATCCACCCTAATTTGTGTGAGTCCTTTCGAAGGCTCAATCTCGAGCTAGTTCCAGCAGGCTATCTGGCCAACCTTGTGGTAGAGCCCACTATCCGTGAGAAGATTCGTGAAGCTCAGTCTGGCAGCTCAATGATTCAGAAGATCAAACAGGGTATTGCCGCCTCAGTTCCAAAGTACGGTTGCTTTTCAGTGCATAATGACGGCACCGTGTTGTTCGAAGAGCGAGTTGTTGTTCCCAAGGAAGGAGATCTCAGAGAGGTCATCATGAAGGAAGCCCATGATACTAAGCTATCGATTCACCCTGGCAGTACAAAGATGTATCAAGATCTCAAGCAAAGCTTTTGGTGGACTCGTATGAAGCGGGATGTTGCCCGTTACGTGTCTCAGTGTGATTTGTGCAGGAGAGTGAAGGCACAACACCAGAAGCCTGCCGGGTTGCTTCAGCCACTTGAGATTCCGGAGTGGAAATGGGATCACATAGAGATGGATTTCATCACAGGCTTCCCTTTGTCACAGAAGAAGAACAATGCCATCTTTGTTGTCATTGATAATCTTTCCAAAGTTGCCCACTTCTTTCCAGTGAAGGATTCCATTTCAGCAGCTCAGTTGGCGGATTTGTACACCGCAAGAGTTGTATCCTTGCATGGCATTCCCAAGAAGATCAGTTCAGATAGAGGCAGCCTTTTCACCTCTAAGTTCTGGCAGGCCTTTCAAAAGGCGATTGGTATGACAGTGTTGTTCAGTACCGCTTATCACCCTCAGACAAGTGGGCAAGTTGAGCGTGTGAACCAAATCCTCGAGGACATGCTTCGGGCATGTGTCATCTCGTTTGGCATGAAGTGGGAAGAGTGCTTGCCGTATGCTGAGTTCTCTTACAACAACAGCTATCAGGCAAGTCTGCAGGCAGCGCCGTTTGAAGTCTTGTATGTCCGCAAGTGCAGGACACCTTTGAACTGGTCCGAGACAGGCGAGAGGCAACTTTTCGGTCCAGATGTGATCCAAGAGGCAGAGGACAGAGTGAAGATTGTCCGAGAGCACCTAAAGGCAGCACAGTCTAGGCAGAAGGCCTATTATGACAAAAGGCACCGTGGTGTAGCGTTTCAGGTTGGTGATTGGGCGTACCTGAGAGTGTCTCCGTTGAGGGGAACTCACCGCTTTGGCATCAAAGGAAAGCTCGCTCCAAGATTTGTCGGACCTTTCCGCATCCTTGAGACTAGAGGACCTCTTGCCTTTTGGCTCGAGCTTCCAGAGAGTCTGTCCATGGTGCATGATGTGTTCCATGTGTCCCAGATAAAGCAGTGCTTCAAGCAGCCAGAGCAGGCTTTTGACTTGGGCGAGATCCAGCTGAGTGCGGACCTTTCCTACTCAGAACGTCCAGTCCGTGTTCTTGAGACATCCGAGCGCAAGACGCGCAACAAGACCGTCAAGTTCATGAAAGTTCAGTGGGCACATCATTCGAAGAAGGAAGCAACGTGGGAGCGCGAAGATCATCTCCGTTCTGAGTATCCGGAGTTGTTTCAGGCTTAGATCTCGGGGCGAGATCCTGTGTTGGTGGGGGAGTGCTGTAACAGCCCATGTGCAATAATTATAAAACATCATGAGATTATACTTTGTAACTTGGCATGATGCTAAACATTAGGATTTCATGTAATGATTTAAATTTGCATTGGGATTGGGGCCCATTTGGTTTGCTTGTTTTTGCATCCAAAATGGTTCAAGAAGGGTGTTGGAAGAATTTTAGTTGTTGCATGCATGCTCTCCCTAACCCCAAGTTGGGCATAGCCATTTCCTTTGTTATGGCAAGGGTTTCTAAAGCCTCAAATTATTTTTTCCATCATCAAAAATATGGGCTCTAGTTCAAAGTGATTTTAAATTCAAAATGAGCTCACAATTTTGTTGTTGCCAAAATTGCCCAAACCATTTTTGGAAATTGAGGAATAATGCAAGGTGTGAGATTCTTGAGCTCATGGATTTTTTACCCTTGTGTTTATTTCCAAAAAAATCCCAAGTGCACCTTTTTTATTGAAAAAAGGTACTGTTTGCATTATGGTGATTTTTCTCTGCATTCAAAAATTGCCCAACCAATTTTGGATGATCAGACTTGTTGCCAGAGATATTTAAAAATATTGTGCTATATTTTTCATAATCTCTTTCCTTCCTCTTTTATTTTTTTTGTCTGCTGCGTTTTCTAAAATGCAGAGGTTCCTTTTCCTCCTCTGCATCCAGGGAAGCCCAGCCCATCCGGGGCCTGGCCGATTCGGCCCAGCAAGAGGAGCCCGCGCCCTCCATCTTTTTTTTCCTCTCTCCCGCTGACCGCCCGGGCCCGCTTGACAGCGTCTTCCTCCTCACCTTTTCCCCTTTCTCCCGACGTCAGAGCAAGGACAAGGAGGGAGCCGGCGTGGAGCCCTCTCGCCAGCGTCTCCATCCTCCCCCTTTATAGGCAGGGCTCCGCCTCTCCTCGGGAAACCCTAGCTGCCCCGTTCCCCTCCTCAATTTCGCCCGCCGCCGCCGCCATGGGAGGAGCCGAACTCCCCTGTTTCTCCGGTGAGTCGCCGAAATTCGGCGTCGTGGTGGCCCGTGGGTGCCCGTGCTCTCCTTTCCGCGGTCCTTGACACCCCTGCGTTCCGTTTTCTCCCGCAGGCAGGTGCTAGGAGCTGTGCCTTCTGCCACCGTCTTCCTCTCGCCGGGACGTCGTCTTCCCCAACGTCGACCTCGGCGAGCTCGCGTCCCGCCTCATCTGTTGTTTAGAGATCGTCCTCAACCCCCCCCCTCCCTAGGTGAGCGTGCGATTCCCTTCTGCCGCCTCCTGTCGTGCCCGTGGTAGTTCCCCGCAACGCCGTGAGCCGCCGCGGCGAATTCTCGTTGCCGCCGCAGGGCTCATAGTCGTCGTGCTCGGGGCGTGCTCGGGACGCACGCACGCGTGTCTTGTTCGTGTCCAGGACGCGCAGGAAGCCCGCTAGGAGCCGTCGTGGCCTCGCTTCTGTCCGGCCGTGGTGTCTGAAACTGCAGAGTGCAGGCGCCGCCGCGCTGACGCCGGCGGGAAAGGAGCCCCCTTTCGGCCACCTTTTGAAGATCTCGGGGCACCCATGGTTTCGTGGTGGTGCCCCCTCCCGTTTTTGTGGCTTAGCAGCGTTGGAGTAGATTCTAAGGCGTCGGCTGCGTCTCGGTAAGGAGTCGCCGTCGATGGGTTCAGGCCCAGCCATGGTTCAGACATAGCACGACCACTGCTTATGTTGGTAGTGCTGCTACCTTTGTTTAGATAACTCGAAGCAACACAGTGGCAAGGGGGCCAGGTTGGTAAGAGGGACGTCGCGGGTTCGAACCCCAACAGCGCCAAAGGCCCCAAAATTTTGCTCTTTCTCCACGAGACTGGCTAGTGGGTCCCTCGCGTCAGCGAGACGTGGCCCGTACGATCCGTGGGCCGAGCCCATAGATCGCTTTGTAGCTGGGCCGCAATTGTCCGAGGCCAGCCCAGAGAGGCCGAGCCTTTTATTTTTTTTCTCTTCTTCTCCTTTTGTTTTTGTTTCTTTTCTGTTTATTTTTTTTCCAAATTTGATTTGAATTCAAATTCAAATCGGGATCTGGACATTTGAACTTGCCACCCCAAACCTTGTCATACTTTATATGAATTTGGGGTGCTTTGAGCCACTGATCTCAATGGAGAGGTCTCATTTTGCATTTTGCCACCTCAAATAATTGAGGTGTGGTAATTTTGCAGTAACCCCTCCTTTTTCTTTTGTTTGACCGAGTCTTCCCCAAATTCAAATTCGCCGTGCCATATATGAATTTTGGGTAGTTTCATCCAAGGAGTTGCATGGTGATAATGATTTAATCATTTGAGCCTTTCCCAAATGCACGTAGTGTAACTTTTACACTCAGCCCCCTGAACCCCAGCTGAAACTGCAAATGTGTTCGAAAACTCAACTGGTACCATATTATATATGGGTTCGGGGTAGTTTTCTACAAGGATTGCAATGGTGATGTCCTCATGAAGTTTTGTGCAACTCATGTGAACAAGGTGTGACCACCTGATCCAGAATCATCTGTCTTTCTTCTTGCATCATTTTGACTTCAGTGCATTTTGAAATGATGATCATCAGTCCTTTTGAAGTTTGTTTCATTGTCATCTTCAATCATCTTTCTTCAAAGTCAGCCCCTAACATATTGTCATATGCATGTGGCTGGTTTCCAACTGTTGTTGCACCTTCCTCGTGTCAAATTCACCGACACTACTCCGTCTCCGGAATCGATGATTACTTTTCACGTTGTTTTATTTATGTTGTGCTTCGTTGTTCATGCCATGTTGACATGCTACTTACACCAAATAAGGCTAGGACCAAAGCCATCTTCACGTAAATAAATTGCATATGAAGTTGTTGACGTGTCGTCACCACCTTCATTTAAATTGACTAGATAGGGTCACAGCATGTCAAATTAAACTTGCTCATATCATCCTTGCCTGTGCATTGTACCCGTTACTTACTTGTGTGCCTTTTCTTGCCGGTACATTACGTTAGCACCTGAGACCGCCGAGGAGACTTACGTGGAGGTTTCTGACACCGAGCCCGAGGATCCTGCTGCGTCTGCTTCGACGACCGATTACCCAGGCAAGGGGAAGATTCATACCATTACTTGATACCTTTCTGCCTACCTGCTTAGCTGTAGCCTAGAACGGTTGTTTGATCCTATCCACTTTGAGTACGCCACCTTCAAAACCAAATAGCCATGATCCCCACATCTCAGCAAAACATTGTATTGCTAAGTTACCGCTGCTCAGCCATTGCTTAGTATGAGTAGGAAAACTTTCTGCTTACCCTATTGCTTTGGTTTGGGATATCATGTTATTTAAAGAAGTTGGTTGATATTTATTATAATTATGATGTTAAATTTATACTTGACGAAAGATGGGAGACCCGGCTGTTCCCGCCAGGTGTTTTGTTCCATTTGAGACACCTAAGTCCCGAGTTCCGGGTATTGTGTTTCTTGACGAGCGTGCCTAATCGTGTGTGGGATTCTATGGGGTCCCCTTGTCTTACCTACCTAGCTTCGTACAATTCTAGTGGTGGCCCGAGCTGATTTTACTATTTGCAATGTGTGTGTGCTGGTGGTACCCCAGTTGTTTACAAACCACCTTGGGCCAGGAGGACTTGTGCCTTGGCTGGCCCACTCTGACCGGCTGAGGACCCGGTCTCATATGAGAATTTAACCGGCTACCCAAACCCGAGTTATACGGTAGAGACCGATTCGAGAGCGTGGCCAGATTTTGAGTTGGGTGTCGACTCACCGAGGGCCACCCGGAGTTGTGCGTTGTTAGTTAGGAGGGACTCTGACGTTCCGGAGTTTCAGGCGCTTACTTAGCCAAGTGGAAACCGGGCGTACATGCGAAGCCTATGATGGGCAGTTGGTACACCCCTGCAGGGTTAAATCTTTTAGAAAAGCCGTGTCCGCGGTTATGGACGACTTGAGACCTACTCCTTGTTCATAGAGTAACATCAATTTGAATCTTAATTAAAACTTGAGTACCGTGTGAGTGCCTAGGTTGCTTTTCTTCGTCCAGGGGGACCGAGAGAAGATCCAGGTTGTGTTATGCTTGACGTAAGTAGGTGGGTAGCAGACTTATGACGCGATGTCACGTGCTATTCTTGGATCTTACCTCTACTCTAATAGAGCGATAGCCACCATAAATGCTAGTGCGGCTGCAACCTTTACCTTTACCTTGTCTTACCGTAGGAAGTCGGTTATCCTGTAATGATATAATCTCACCCCGTTTTACTTTTGTGCCTTTACTGTTTTGCCTGATCGGCCGCTGCAGTGGAGTACTTTCTTGACCCGAGCTCTGGACGATACTTCGTGGAGGTGCCTCCGGAGGATGACGATGAGTTCGACCTTGTTCAGTAGATCTTACAGTTGGGCTTCGACGATCCGTGGGTGGACTCTTTATGTGCAGCCCTCTCTAGGGCAATTTGGCTTTTGACCGTACTCGGTCGTGATTGTCTTCCGCTTGTCGCATGATGTACTGTTGGGTCCACGGACCTCTAAGATGATGTAATAATTATCCAACGGCGATGTATGCATTGGACTTTATATTTATGTCTTAGTTGAAGTTCTTGTTCTTATACTTGTTGTTGAGAATCCGGCAGCGACACAAGTGTGAGTGTCGTGAGTCGGTGGCTCTTTATGCGCTACTAACTTGAGCGGGACGCGAAAGCGACTAACTCGAGTTAGCACCGCATCGGGGGCCTTACACCCCTCTTCTTACCTATCTAGCTTCAAACATTTCTAGTGGTGGCCCAAGCTGATTTTACCTTTTGAAACCGTGTGTGTGCTGGTCGTACGCCAGTAGTTTTCAAACAACTCGGGCCAGCGGAGACATAGTTCCTTTGTTGGTCCACACCTAGAAGCTAGGGGGCTGCCCACATCTATTTGGGGAGCTAACCCGACCTCGTCCAGACGGTAGAGGCCGATTTGAGAGCGCGGACGGCTTTTGAGTTGGATGTCGACTCACCGGGGGCCACCCGGATTTGTGCGTTGTTAGTTAGAGGGACCTGTCGTTCCGGATCTCTTCGAACTAAATCATAAAATGGTTGCCTATGATGGGTAGCAACTGAGAGAGATGGGAGACCGTGCGGAACCTTGTAATGGGCAGTTGGTACACCCCTGCAGGGTTAAATCTTTTCGAGAAGCCGTGTCCACGGTTATGGACGACTTGAGACCTACTCCTTGTTCATGGACAACAACAACTGAGATAATCTTTAATAACTTGATCAACGTGTGTGTGTGCCTTGATTGCTTCTTCTTTGTCGGGATGCGAAGAGGAGGACAAGGATAGGATAGGTGTTATACTTGCGTAAGTAGTTGATAGCAAGACTTGTTGGAGGCGATTCCTCATCGAATGCTTGGCTTCTTATCTTACTCTCTAGATCGTTAGCCACTTCATAAATGCTAGTGCGGCAGCAACCTCACCACTTACCACATCCTTACCGTAAACTACTAGTTTTCCTAGAATGATGAGTGATGAAGTCCTTGCTAGGTCAGATGACCACTACAGTTGGATGCTGAGTACCTCTGTACTCATGATACTACCCCCAAACTCTTTTCAGGGTTCTTGATCGACAACAGGTATGGTGATCGACGTTTCACGTGGAGACTCGACGACGACTAGTTAGGCGGATCCCGGCGGAGGGCCTGGACCCGTGTGGTTATGGGGTCGATGTTTTTCTCTTTGCCACTAGGCACTTGATTGTAGTCTGTACTCAGACATGTATCTTCCGCTGTTGTACTATATTTGAGGCAGTTGTATGTCGGTTGTATGAGATGTTGTATCCTTGTATCTGTAATGTTGTGATACCATGTTGGAAATCCGGGGCATATGGCTTTGTCATATGTCGCGGTGGGACCGATATGTTCTTCGTCCTCAGATATGGGTGGAAACACCTAGATCTGGAATAGTACCGCATATCGGGCCTTACATTCATCCTCCTCAAGCCACCGGTATTCTGATGTTCTTTTGAGCCCCTTGAAGCTAATGATTGGCTCCGTTCCATCGAGCGTAAGCTTGACACTGCACATGTTGCTCCCAATGACCGAGTTATTTTCGCGGTATACTTCCTGGAAGGTGCTGCTCTTCAGTGGTGGGAGAACTATGTTGCTATGCAGCCAGATGGTCACGTAGTGACTTGGCAGGAGTTCTGTGTTGCCTTTCGAGGGTACCACATTCTGGATGAGTTGATGGAGCGCAAGAAGGAAGAGTTCTGCAATCTGACTCAAGGAAAGATGTCCATTCATGAGTATGTGAGAGAGTTCAACCGTCTTGCTCGTTATGCCCAAGTTGAGATCACCACCGATGCCAGAAAGCAGGCAAGGTTCCGTAAGGGACTTAGCCCCATCCTTCGTCATGATCTCAACCTCATCGAATTTTCCACCTTTGAGGATTTAGTCAACAGATCCTTCAGAGCTGAGCATGGCAATGAAGTGTTCGAAGAGTCTCGCAAGCATGCTCTTGAGCTTGCTCCTTCTTCAAGTTCAGCCCCTCAAAAATGCTGAATTTGGATTCCAACCAGAGCCATACCTCAAAAATTTCTGCAGAGACCAACCTCCAGAATATGCCATCCACCCCAACACATTATTCCACCCCGGAATGATGGTGTGCAGCCAAGTAATCCCACTCCCAGCAATTCAGGCAGGGTATGCTTTAAGTGTGGTCTTCCAGGCCATTACTATCGTCAATGCCCTCAGGTCTTGATGGCACCACGTCATTCTCGACCCAAGCCTCCAAAGAAATCAACCACCATAGCCTTTCTAGAAAAGCCTTCATCCACTAGTAGTGGTTGTGTGAACCAAATCTCAGTTGAGGAAACCACTGCTGCTTCTGACGTCATCCTTGGTACACTCCCAGTCAATCATGTTCCCGCCTCCGTTCTTTTCGATCCAGGAGCTTCTCATTCATTCATGTCGGAGAGTTATGCACTTCGTCATGAATTCCCTTTTGAAGAAATGTTTTCTCCAATGATCATTCAAACTCCTGGTTCAAAGTGGCAAACTAATAGAGTAAGCCATGGCAATCAAATTGCAATTGAGGGTTTAGTATTCCTTGCTTCACTTATAGCCCTCAAGTCTTCGGACATTGATGTCATCCTAGGAATGGATTGGTTATCAAGGCAGAATGCTTTCCATGATTGTAAAGCCAAGTCAGTTAAACTCACCCATCCTTCAGGCCAGACCATTGACTACACCTCACCCAGTTCTAGAATCCAGATGCATACTTTGAATGTGCTTCCCCTTCCTGACCTTGAAGATGTTCCGGTGGTTCGTGACTTCCCGGATGTCTTTCCTGAAGAGCTGCCGGGGACGCCACCCGACAGATGTGTAGAATTCATAGTGGATCTTATACCAGGCACAGCCCCAATCTCCAGACGCCCATATAGAATGGCCCCACATGATTTGGCTGAGCTAAAAACCCAACTTGATGCTTCGTTGGCAAAAGGCTTCATCCGCCCTAGCTCATCGCCATGGGGTTGCCCCGTTCTGTTCGTAACGAAGAAAGATGGAACAGAAAGGATGTGCATAGACTATCGCCCGCTAAATCTAGCGACGATAAAGAACAAGTACCCACTGCCCAGGATCAATGATCTTTATGATCAACTTGCAGGATCCTCTGTCTTCTCCAAGATGGATTTGAGATTAGGCTATCATCAAATCAAAATCCGAAACGAGGACATTCCCAAAACGGCTTTTACTACTCGTTATGGTCTTTACAAGTACACCGTCATGTCCTTCGGTTTAACCAATGCCCCCGCCACATTCTCGCGCTTGATGAATTCGATCTTCATGGAGTACCTAGATAAATTTGTTGTGGTTTATCTTGATGACATTCTCATCTACTCGAAGAACGAAGAAGAGCACGCAGAACATCTTAGATTGGTATTGATGAAACTTAGAGAGCATCGCATGTATGCTAAATTCTCCAAGTGTGAATTTTGGCTACCATAAGTGACCTACTTAGGCCACGTGATTTCTGCAAAAGGTGTTGCAGCCAATCCCGAGAGAGTTCAGGCCGTCCTTGACTGGACTCCACCTGATTTGGTTAAGCAAGTTAGGAGTTTTCTTGGCTTAGCAAGCTATTGCCGCCGCTTCGTCGAGAACTTTTCTAAAGTTGCAAAGCCTCTTACTGAACTCCTCAAGAAAGATAAGAAATTCCAATGGACTCCCAAGTGCGAGGAAAGCTTTCAAGAGCTAAAAAGAAGATTGACTTCTGCACCCGTACTTGCACCTCCAGACACCAAAAGGGATTTCGAGATCTATTGTGATGCTTCACGGCAAGGGTTAGGATGCATACTTATGCAAGATAGACATGTGGTAGCTTATGCTTCACGCCAGTTGCGGCCACATGACGAGAACTATCCTACCCATGATCTTGAACTCGCTGCCGTAGTTCATGCCCTGAAGACTTGGCGACATTACCTCCTTGGTAATCGTTGTGAGATCTACTCCGACCACCAAAGCCTCAAATACATATTCACCCAGCCAGATCTTAATCTCAGGAAAAGATGCTGGATTGAGTTGATAAAAGATTACGACGTAGGAATTTCTTACACCCCAGGCAAAGCCAACGTCATGGCTGATGCACTAAGTCGTAAGTCGTATTGTAACAACCTAATGTTACAACAGTATCAACCACTTCTTCATGAGGAATTTCGAAAGCTCAACCTCGAGATTGTTCCTCGTGGATCTCTTTTCAACTTGGTGGCGAAACCAACCCTTGAGGATCAAATCATAGTTGCCCAAAGGCGTGCACGAGGTGTACGTCGGATCAAGGAGAACATTGCCAGCGGAGTTGCTAAATGTTTCTCCACAGATAGTAAAGGAACGGTATTCTTTGAAAATCGTTTGGTAGTACCTAAGAATAGGGATCTAAGGCAACTCATCCTCAAAGAAGCCCATGACACACCCCTCTCGATTCATCCCGGTAGCACAAAAATGTACCGAGATCTATGCTAGAGATTTTGGTGGACTAGGATGAAGAGAGACATTGCTCGATTTGTTGCTGAATGTGATGTTTGTCGTCGCATTAAGGCAGAACACCAAAGACCTGCTGGCACACTTCAACCTTTGCCTATTCCCGAGTGGAAATGGGACAAAGTTGGTATGGACTTCATCACCGGCTTTCCAAAAACCCAGAAAGGAAATGATGCCATCTTCGTTGTCATAGATAGGCTTTCCAAAGCTTCTCACTTCCTTCCCGTTCGCGAGTCTATAACTGCTAGCCAGTTAGCGGACTTGTACGTCTCTAGAATTGTGTCTCTTGACGGTGTTCCTTTGGAAATCAATTCTGATCGTGGTAGCCTTTTCACCTCTAGATTCTGGGGAAGCTTTCAGAATGCTATGGGAACTCATCTCTCCTTTAGCACAACTTTCCATCCTCAGTCTAGCGGTCAAGTTGAAAGGGTTAATCAAATCTTGGAAGACATGATCAGAGCTTGTGTTATCTCTTTCGGAAAGAACTGGGAGAAATCTCTTCCATTCGCCGATTTTGCTTATAACAATAGCTATCAATCTAGTCTGAACATGGCTCCCTTTGAATTCCTCTATGGCCGACGATGTCGAACACCCCTAAACTGGTCAGAAACCGGTGAAAGACAACTCTTTGGACCGGATATGATCAAGGAAGCAGAAGAGAAAGTTCGCATTGTTCGTGATCGTTTGAAAGCCGCACAGTCTCGTCAGAAAAGCTACTATGATCGTCATCATAGGCAAGAAAGCTACAATCTGGACGAGAAGGCTTACCTTTGGGTTACTCCTATGAAGGGAACCCAACGTTTCGGTATCAAAGGCAAGTTGGCCCCACGTTACATCGGACCTTTCCGCATTCTAGCCAAGCGTGGAGAAGTTTCCTACCAACTTGAACTACCCCCGCACCTTTCCCGGGTACATGATGTATTCCATGTGTCACAACTCAGGCGTTGCTTCAAGGACACCATCCGCGAAGTCGACCATGAAACGCTTGATCTCCAAGAAGACCTTTCTTATCGAGAGTACCATGTTCGTATTCTTGATTCAGCAGAGCGTGTCACTCGCCGTCAGAAGATCAAGTTCCTTAAAGTTCAATGGTCACATCACTCCGAGAAAGAGGCAACCTGGGAAAGAGAAGACCGCCTCCGTGCTGAGTACCCCACCTTCCTCCCGACAACTTCTGAATCTCGGGACGAGATTCTTTTGAGTGGGGGCGAGTTGTCATAACCCCAACTAGGGTAAGTGCTAGGATTTGAGTGCCCTTTGCTTCATGAAGAATTTTCAAAGGAAATTCAAAATTGGGGAAAATAAAAGCCCTAAAGAATTTAATTAAATGGCCAGACAAAAATTTCTTCCAAAAATTCCTCTGGTATTTTTGAAAAGTCTTATAAATATGCATGATCACATACAAAGTGAAGTGGGTCCCACTGCATGCACCAAGATTTGTCAAAAATTCCAAATAGGGCTTGGAAATTAAATAATACCCCTATTTGATTTGAAATTAAAATTATTTGAATTTCAAAAATCTCCAAAACTTGTGAGTGGCTAGCTATATATGTTATAAGCCCACATAAAAGTTTTCATGATTTTATAAAATTCCTTGCTATTTTATTTGGGGCAAAACAAATAACAGAAAAAGAAAACAGAAACAAAAACACAGAGAAAAAGAAAAACAAAACCCAGCCCAAACCTTCTGGCCTCGGGCCCAAGCCCACGAGGGGCTTGTCGTCTACCCCAAGCAGCTCGTTGTCGAGCATGCCGGGGGCGACGACCGCCACCTCGACGGCGAGCGCCTTCTAGGCCCCCCGAGGCTTCTCCTTGCGCCACCACACTCGCCAGGAGACGCCACACCTTTTGCCCCCATCGCCGCTTCCCTAGCCCTTCTTCCTCGTCATTTTTCTGCCGCACCCGAGAGCTCGGCGGAGCGAGCCGCCGCGCCCGCGTGGCCAACAGCCACCAGCCGCCGCGCGACCGTTTCTAGTATCACCAGCACCGTCGTCTTCTTCGCCCTGGAGGAGGCCACGAGCCCGGACCCCCTCGGGCTGCCGGATTCGCCAACAACTTTGTCGTCGGAGCCGCGCGTTCACCGTCGTTGATTCGCCGCCTGCAGTGCTCCCTCGACCCTGCTGTGGACGCCATCGTCCTCCTAGCGCTACGGTGAGAAGAACCCCCCTATCCCCGGCCCTTCTCGCGCACGGATTCGCCGTTCCCCTCTTCACCAGTGGCGTCCGCCGCCATTGCCGTCGCGGCCGAGCTCTAGAGCTCCCCTCGTGGCGCCCCGATGCCACCGTTGGATGCGCGAGGACGCGGGAGACATCCCAGTGCCCTCCCCTCCTTCTCCCGTGGCCTGTAAGAAACTCCGGCGAGGACGCCACCGTGGCCAGTGCCACCGGCGTCAAGCCGCCGGTCATTAGGGGCTAATCCCCATGTTAGTTGACCCCCAGGTCAATGACAGGTGGGGCCCTGCCCCTAATAACCCCTGTTTATTTTTAAACAGAGGGGATTAACCCCCACTGAGACTTACAAGTGGGCCCCTGTTGTCAGCCCCCCTGTGACATCACCCCCACGTCACCATGACGCAATAAACAGAAAAACAAATTAAAAGAATTCCAGAGAAATCAGAAAAATCCAGAAAATAGACAAAACTTCAATAAATCATAGAAAATTCATATTAACTCCAAATTGGACAAATAATATATGAAAAATGATCAACAGAAAATAATCTATCCAAATATACAACTTTCAGCTATGTTTTAGTTGAATTTAAAATGGGACCAGTAGCTTTTGCTATTTGGCTTAGTTGGAAATAATTCAAATTAAATTCAAGTGCTATTCCAATTTGAACCATTGCAATACACCACATCTCACTTGAACATCGGAGGCATATCAAACACATGATCACATGGGTTACGATGGAAAAACATTAGCAAATGCAAGTTGACCTAACTTGAATAACCTTTGGAGTTTGAATTTGAATTAATTTTCAAATCAACTTCAATTAAAATTTGACAAATTGAACCTAGGTCACATCAATACCATTCACATCATGTTAAAACATAAACATGTGCTTGTGCATTCTATTACAATGTTGTCCCCCCTCTTGTTGATGATTGTGCCGGTAACAGTGCCTCCGAGACGGCGATCACCCCCGAAGAAGAAGACCATCGTTAAGAATCGTGTATCGTCAACAAGGCAAGCAAACCCCATTGATCATGTCTATAAAATCCCAATTCCCTCTCAGTCTCGCTTATGCATGTTTAGGAGATCACTTTGTTATCGATTCTACCGCATAGTTGAACCCATATCCGATGCATGACCTATCATCTTGTCACAGTAGTAAGCAAACCACAATCCTAGGTGACATAGGAGTTGATTGATATAGGAGTTTATAGTGAGGATGCTTTTGATGTGAGTCGGGATGATAGTGAACATGGTGTTGATGAAAGTGAAACTGTGTTGGTGAATCCACCCTAATACAAGGTGAATGATGAGAGGCTGTGTAGGAGTACACAGTGGGTTGTCCCGTTGAACACCGCCTTAAGCACCGAGTTCTTGTATGGTAATACAAGACAAAGAGTAAAACCACACATTGGGCTCACTGACCCCTCTCGGCCTAGTACCTTGCTCCGTGTCGACGTCCAGGAGTCACATTAGTCCGGGCTTTCCATTTGGCATCTGCATAGAAAAAGAATGAAGGAATGGTTGCATCATATAGATATTTGGGTGCACCTGTGAGGCAGGAAAACAATCTGCCAGAGGTGGCGTCTCGGTCCCTTACATTGTTTGAGTCCGTTTCGTTGATCCGGCCGGGCTCTCGAGCGGAGGCAACTAAGATAGTCGACTCCTGGAATAGACCGGTTGTGAGTGAAGTGTCATGGTGAACATCCTCACTGTCACCTCTTGAACGGTGGCGAGACCTGGCGGTAACTGATGGTCATGTGTGTGTAGTTTACACCCTTGCAAGGTTAACAAAACTATTCGAATAGCCGCGTCCGCGGTTAAGGACTACTTGGAACCTGTACCTCATTATTAGACAACTTGAATGGATACTTATAAAACTCGCAAGATAAGCGTGAGTGCTATGGTGTGCTTCCTCGTGGGGAAGTCGAGGAAGTATCCATAATGGTGTATTGGTTGTAGACATGTAGTGCACTCGTGTACGCTTCTTACCTCAAGTCTGGTACTCTTAGTACATGACTAGCCAAGTCAAAGCTGGCACTTCTGCATGATGAAACCCCACCTCCCTTTACCTTGATACTTGAGCATGAGTATTATAGATCTGACGTAAGTCTTGCTGAGTACGACTTTGTACTCACGTTTGCTTATTCTATGTTTTAGATGAGAACCCAGACCCCGATGGAGTCACCTTCGTGAAGCTCGACGTTGACCTTGGTAGCATAGTTCCAGACAGCAGTCTGGTCCCTCGTGGAAGGGCATGTATGTTTACAAGGCTTCTCTAAGCCATTTGTTAAACTTGTCTGTACTCAGACCTAATTTGCTTACGTTTTATGATGTATTGTTGATCACAGACATGTGATCTTTGTATACTCTATGTGTAAGTCAATAAAGAAGTACTTTGTAGAGTTATGTGATGATACCTGCTGTTCATACTAGGCATGTGTGTTGCGTGTATGTTTATAACATGCATGTCTTAGTATGGGTTTTCGAGACCTTAGTTGTGATCTGGCTGGCGGTCTTTTATACACCAAGTGGCCCTTAGATGCACGCAGCTTAGGGCATCGCGATGCGATTGCTCGTGACTCTGTCACGTGCACATTTTGTTGTATGATCGAGCCTGCCCTAGACCCTGACTAAGTGATCGGGCTGGAGTAAGTCTATGTAAGAGTTAGGATTCAATCGATAACATGGTTGAGGCGACTTGTCTATGAGTGTGGGATTCACCACCCATAAGCATCTAGACTTGTGAGCGGACGATGAGGACCCATCTCAGATGATCATCCGGCCTGGATGGGATGCCCCTCACGTTCGATGCTTACCGAGAACGTTCTGTGCTTGGACTTGTCTGCTTAGACAAGTGGGTACGGTTCTCGGCTCTCCATGTGATTGTATCGTGACTGGAATTACATATGCTAACCCCGGGTCCCGACAGCCCTGGATCTCATGAACCTCGGCTTATAAAGGCATCGGGTCCCTGGATTCGGCGAGTCCGACTCCGACACGAGGTGGAGTCCTATTCTACTTTACAAAATATGCTATGTGCTATACAAGGAAAGTCGAACTCCTTCTACGGCATCGATCTTCTTTCCTTGGCGCAGCCAGCCCTGGGCCGGGTCTTCATCCTCGGGCCTTCCGTAGGTGAGTCGGCCCATAGATCTAATGCTGGGTCACGGGCTTGGTCTATCCCCCCAACATTAGCCCCCAGGATTGGTGTGATGCTTGATTCTCGCGGCAATCTTCTTATCTCCATTATGGTTGTCGACTCCTTAATTGGACGGGCCGACTCCCAACCTTTCTGAGATTTGTAAGGAGTCCATGTCGATCTTTTTGGTCTTCAAGATAATCAATCTTCGTTGAGCCGGCTCTTGTAACTGAACTGATTCACACTCTCTAGTGTTTAAACCCCGCTCTACTTTTTAACATTAGATCCGACTTTTCCATTTTCCTTGGAATCCTCAGACGGTTTTTATCTCGATTCTGGTCGCGCAATCAATGCCCACTAGATTCGTTTGCGAAAATCGAGGGATTTCTTGCTGTTAGACATCATCATGCGAAGCCTTGGGTTCTAGGATGGTTTCCTTTATAAATAGGTTCCCGTTCCCATCTGCCTTTTACATCCCGTCCATACCTCTTCTTCATCGTCTTCTTCCTCGCGCACTGAAGGTCCCGAGCTCTATCCCCATCGCGGCGTCAAGCTTCCCTTCGTCAGCAATTTGCGAAGAACGAACTGGGGCCATGCCATTCCCGCACGTCAGTCGAGTAAGTTCTTCATCCCCTACCTCTTGCTTCAGTCATTTTTCGCTCGTCACCTTGTTACGGACCTTCGAGCTTTTACTGTTTGATAACCTGAAGTAGTTTTTAGTGGTAGATCTCGATGTGCATGTGGGCACGTAGGTTAGGATTCCCCATATACCGCTCCGCGTCCATTACTTGTTCGAGAAGATGCGATAGATCTGTAGGTTTTAACCGTTTAAGGTTTTCGGTAGGCTGATAAATCTTCTCATATTTTTATCGATTTTCCTGAGCCCAGTAGATCCGTTCATGTCATTGTAATTTGTGAAACTTTTTTGCGTAGTCATCTTAGAGTCGGTTTCGGTCCGACTCCTTGGATTCCAGCTAGAGTTATTCTATGTTTTGTCTTAGTCAGCTCAGTACATATTTTCTTTTATCTTCTAGGTCCGACTTTTGTGCCATGGGTAATAAGGTTCTTGCCTCTAGGAAGCCGGCAGGCAAAAAGCCACCAGTCCCAAAGCCGCCGACTTAGAGAACAACTATAGAGGAAAATTGGGCCAAGAGTCAAATGACTATAGAGAAATTGAACAAAATGCTGGTAGATGGAATTGTCCAGCCCCAAACTGAGATTAAGTGGCAGTTCCCTGCAGAAGAGACCCGGTCAGCGCCTAGGGAAGGCGAAGTTATAGTTTTTGCTGATCATGTAACCCAGGGATTTCATCCTCCCGGGTCAAAATTCTTCAGAAGTGTGTTATACTGCTACAAGCTACACCCTCAGGATTTGAGTGACAATTCGGTACTCAACATATGTCACTTCCAAGTGTTCTGCGAAGCTTATATACGGATAAAGCTGACTTTGAATTTGTTTGCCGAGTTCTATTACTGCAATCGGCAGACTGAATATAGCGGTGGTCTGGGTCTGGAATGTGGTGGGGTCACCATACAGAAGCGAGCCAAGTCGATCTTCCCTGCACCCAAGCTGTCAAGCAAGGTGAAGGACTGGCAAAAATATTATTTCTATTGTACTTTGGTAGATATCCAAGCTGAGCATCCTCAGCCCGGCTTTCGTGAGAGTCGGCTGGTGTTTCATGATGGTTTGAACCTTTTTCCCAAAGACAGTCATCAAAATAGAAATGAACTGATCATTGCTCCGATGAGGGCTTTGATGGCCCATAGGCTCACTGGCAGAGACCTGACCCGATGCTGGGTGGGTTGGAAAATCCAGCCTCTCAGCATAAGGGACCGACTTATGTGCGAATACAAAGGGAAAGATGATCCCATGCGTTTTTCTCATAATGAACTTACTACAAGCGAGTTGCTGACAGATTGTAAGAAATTCCTAGCCGAACGTCTTGAAGATCTCAGGAAGTCGGCCTTGCTCCATTTTGCATGGATAATCCGGCTCCAGCGGTATGTTTTTGTCACATATTATTTTGACATGCTATATGTTCAAGTGTTTTTTATCGCCAGACTTGTTTTCTTTCTAGGAGGATGATCCATGGTGGAATGGTGGTCAAGACCTTGCCAGGAGTGCTAAGAGTCCGAGTCATACGGTAAGAGCCGATCAATCTTCTTTCCTGCAAATTATTTCTTTTCCTGACCCTTTTCGTCCTTCGTAGGGTGACTCGGATGATCATGAGGAGGAAGAAGAAGATGAGGAAGTGGAACAAGACAAAGTTCCTCCTGTTGAAGCCGGATCTCGAAAGGATAGTCAGAATGAGGATCCACCGGTATATGTCCTTTGCCGACTATCTATAATGTTGTTTTTAGTAGGATTTTTGTATCCTTATGTTGTATCTTTTTTTCTTAGGCACAAGCCAGAAGAGGCGTACCCGTAGTACCGACTCGAGGGGGCCTCTCTTAGTTATGGAAAATGAACCTCTTTGTGTTCGTGGAAAAACTACTGATGTGTCGACTCCTTCCCGTAAGTCGGAAGGTTTCAAGGATAAGCAACCGCAAGACGGCAACTCTTCTTCTGAGGGATCATCTGTCCAAGCTCCTATCCCTATCAACCGTGGGTAAGTGCCGATATTATTATGCCGACTTCATCTGCTTATGTATATCTTCTGACGAGTCATGTTTCTTTCTGTGAGCAGTGCTCGAATTGATCCCAAGGATTTGGCCGACTCTGAAGTTATGAAGGAGTCGGCAGATTTGCGAGCATGTTTGCCAGAAACTACTATTTCTGAAGAATTCAAGAAGGTCGGCTTGAATAAGTCAAGTCCTTCAGGTCTCTACAAGGATACTTCTCCTGTTGATGGCGCCGAAAAGCCGTAGACTCAACCTGAAAAGGATGAGCCAGCTCCCAGTTCCAACCCGACTCTTGCTGTGGAGAACGTGGTTGTTGATGATGAAGTAATGATCACAGGGAATCACCAGGGCGTCCCACCTGCTAAAACAGTCTTGGCGGAAGTTTTGTATAGTAAGGAGCAGGTGGTGAGTCGGAATCAAGAAGGAAAACTTCTCTTGAAGAATTGTATAAGCGGTCGCTAGCTTGTTCTACTGAGCAACATAGCATAGTTCTCCAACTCCGACAATGCTATGAGGTATTTTTCTATGCTGCCTTTGTTATGTACTATCCGTAGCCCCCATAATCAGGCATGGTTGTGGAAGGCCATGGTGGGTTATGTTTAAGGGAAATTGAGTTATTACCATCATCAGTCGGCATAACACTCTTGTAGAATTAAGAGTCAAAATCTTTTCTGAACTGTAGCCCCCATGAGCAGGTGAGATATAATATCTCGCCAGGCTATAGATTTTTTGAAGGCGTATCCCCCAAGTAGCTAGTTAGGCAATGTTTGTCTGAGTAGATACTTCATCGTATCTTTGTGTTTGACATGTTGTAGCTTTAAAAGCCGACAATGATGTTGTTCAGCTTGAATAAAACTATAGAGCCGAATTTGTTGGGATTCGGAGTATAAAACAAAAAAAACTTCGGCACTACGAAAACCAAACCCAAGAACGGACCTAGGAAGATGCATATGAGAATATCGATCTTGTTACCTTCTTGCAACCGTTCAATGGATGCACTCTCTCTAGCAGCGGAAGATGTTGATGGAGAGTTGAAGAAGCGTGAAGATGAATAATCCCACAAACAGATCTAATCACCGTGGAGTCCCTCGAACAAAGATCGAATGCACGATCTCTCTACGGTTGATCAACAGGTACAGTCTAGATGATCTGGCAGGGCTCCGCCGTCCAGAGCTCGGTGCCACCGGAGTCTAGAGGAGGGAGGAGCAGCCCTTCGGGGTGGTGGAGATTGGATCTAATGAGAGGGAGAGAGAGGGGGCAGCCCTTCGGCGGAGAACAAATCCAATTCTCTGTTGAAGGGGTGCCCCCACCTCCTCTATTTATAGGGGGAGGGGATCCACCTTGGAGGAGGGGGCAGCCCCCTAGGGTTCCCCTCCCTAGGGTTGCGCCAAGGGGGAGGGGGGAAGCTTCCTGGAAGCTCCCCCAAGGCGCCCTCCCCTCTTGGGATCCCTTGGCCCATGTGCTCCCTCCCCACTTGGGCCTTCCAAGTGAGAGGGAGCCCATTGCTATTAAATTCATTAATTTAATTTCAAAACCTTTTCGAAATACATAATAAATGAATATTAAATATATCTAGATCAACTTGGAACTTTTCCGGCCCTCCGGTTTTACCCGGTTTTCTTAAAACTCTTCCCGGTACTTGACCGGGTCCCCGAAACGATTCTGGTTTTTCTCATCGATTATAACTCGATCACTCCGAGACTTTCGCGGTGTGATAAATACATGCTCCTATCACTCTAGTACTCTACAGATCATCTACCTTTAAGTGTGTGACCCCATAGGTTTGGTAGGGTACAGACATGAACCGGAAACTTATTTTCCCGCGGAACAATAACCGATAGCGGAGCCATGGACGCCCATAACGGTTCCCGTACCTACACGAATATAAATTCGAGTGAACCACAAGCTTAACATGCCAATCCTATTTGCTTCACGATACTATAAAAAACCTGAGGTGAGATCTATTAGGTATCCGCATGATTAACCATTAACCATTATACCAAGTCATCCTCCTTCTTGTTTTGTTCCATTTTTCTCGTTTAGTATTCCGGTATCCCTTGTGATCAATTCACAGTGTCTGGCCAGACGATGTTGGATGCCGTAATAACGAGTGGGCCCAAAGAAGTATCTCTCCATCGTTAGAGGAGCAAATTCCCAACTCGAATCGTTAAGTCCCTTGACATACTTTCAGGTGTGAGTGATCAAAGCCGTTATTGCCACGCCTGTTACGGGTGGTGTTGGGACAATGTCAAAATCCACCCTCCGGTATGAATTACGAAACATTCTTATGGTCAGGAAGGACACATGCATATTAACTTTAGATGATTTTACTTATAACATGGAAACGATGTGATCTCAAAGTAAGTTATACAATTGCATCGGTTCATCACCCTTGTTCCGGCAACAATGTGCTCCCATGAGTTACTGGCATTTCCAATGCCCTATGAATAGGAAAACATGTCGTCCATAACACACGGGTTAGTCCTAGAGGCAGACTAAGAACACTTTGTGTTTATACTCTACACCTGCATATGGGTTTTCCTCCGAAGGCAGTTAACATGCTACTTTCCAAACCTCCGGATAGGCCATTGCAGTTATAGCATAGACATATAAACATTAATAATGAACCTGGAATTATAATAATAAAATTTATTATTGCTTCTAGGGCATAATTCCAACAGAATTAGCCAAGCGCGAAATAGCTGAAAAAGAAGTCGATAATCTCCTTGACGAGTTGAAGAAGAAGGATGAAGAACTGAGTCAGGCGAAATCCGACTCTGCTTAAGTTGAGAGCACCTTGTAAAAGGCATGTGATGATTTGACGGCTCAGCGTGTCGCGGCCGAGAAGAAACTTGAGTCGGCTGAGAAGAAGCTGGAAACGCTGAAGGGCAGCATCAGCCGACTCGTGTCAGCAATTTTTGGTAAGTTTGAAAGACTTTTGGTAAGGTATGTTTTCCTGTCTTTATGTGTTGTTTTGCTGACTTGTATTTTTTGTTTAGGCAAGGAGCATGATATTGTGAAGGAGTCACCTGCCATGAAGCTGACTTGTACCTTTTCCATCATCAAGAAATTGTTCGAGGGTGCCTGTAAGGCCATAGGTGCAACTCAGTCGAAGCCCCCAGGTATGAAGAGAGTGACTGATATGATGGGGCCTCTTTTAATTGTTCCTGAATGGGTGAAGCTCGGCAAGCGGTCATCTTGTCGTATGGGTGTGATGCGAGTGATACGTCCCAAACGTATCTATAATTTATGCTTGATCCATGCATGTTTTGTGTGATATTGCTATGATCTAGATACACTTTCATACACTTTTGATCATATTTGGACTAACTTATTAACTCAGTGCACGCCAGGTGGGGCCGCGCCGGGTGGCCTCCTGGACTTCTGGTCCCCCCCCCCTCGGTGCCCCCTTTGGATCCTATTTATTCTCCCGTCGCGAAAACCCTGATTCGTGACCCCTTTTCTCCAGAAGCAATTCCGATCTCCGCCGCCATCGCCAACAAGCTTTAGGGGACCAGAATTCCTGTGTCGGCATCCTGCCGGGACGGGGAAATCCCCCCGGATTCATCTTCATCGACGTTGCTTCCTCCCTCCATGATGCGGGAGTAGTCCCTCCTCGGGGCTAAGGTTTCTACCAGTAGCTATGTGTTCTTCTCTCTCTCCCATGATGTGATCTTCATTGCGATCATAGGCTATGTTAATCTAGGGTGATCCCATGATATTTCCCCTTCCTCTATGTATTGGATTGATGTACTCACTTGATCTTATCTAGTATAATCCCCAAGACCATGGTGACAACGGTCTATTGGACATGGATTAGAAGAATATTTTCATGAGTGATTTCCTATTTTGTGTGTTGATTGAAGATTGAGAGTCTCTTGGTGCTTGTCTTTGACTATCCTTGAGATATGTTGTGGTGATTGTGGTAATCTCTTTGGATGGCCGCGGTGACATTGGGAAATCCATAGATTGAGAACTACAAACTTTGAGGTGTGCTTTTGTAGCCCTACATAATTCTCGTCCTCTCTTGACCACAAAGGAATGACCTCCGAGTGCGTTTCCATTGCATGTTTTATGGGAAATATCATGTGATTAGACTATGTTAATGTTGTTGAGAGTTTCCACTAGTGAAAGTATGAAGCCTAGGCCTTGTTTCCACCATTGTTACACCGTTTGTGCTCACTTTTTTCACATGTTTGCTTGCTGCACATTTTATTACAGATTTATATTACCTTGCTTTGCCACACCTACCACCCATATTTTACCATCTCTTCGCCGAACTAGTGCACCTATACAATTCACCATTGTATTAGGTGTGTTGGGGACACAAGAGACTTCTTGTATCTTAATTGCAGGGTTTCTTGAGAGAGTCCATCTTCAACCTCTACTTCCCTGAGTTCGATAAACCTTAGGTCATCCACTTGAGGGAAATTGCTGTTGTCCTACAAACCTCTGCGCTTGGAGGCCCAACATAGTCTACAAGAATAGAAGCGTGCGTAGACATTAGCGTGGTTTAGAGCTCGCCAAAGCCTATCATCCCACCCTAAAGCCGGAACTTTTAGCTGCCGGCTTCCCTGAGTTCAATGCCGACAACTCCAAGTTCTCCAAAGATGATCATACCAACATTCGCAGAGAGACTTGTTCGGCCACCACCAAGATAGCTGATGGGATGGAGTTGTCTTCTTTGGAAGCCGGGTATGATGATACCAACAAGAGGCGACGAGTCGATCTGCCTTCTCCGACCGAGTTTGCTATTCTTCCGTCTCCGAAGAAAGTCCCAGAGTCGGCGGGTTCTGTTGAGCCGACTTCAGGTGCGGAACAAGATGAGTTGAAGATGGATGACATATCTGATGAAAACTTGGTTGAGATGTGTAATGCCCTTATTTCGTCTGCTGGTGGTTGTGGGTCATCATCACAAGGCAAACTCGGTGATCAAGCGTAGGATCTTTATGCGACCGATTTTAAAAACTTTATGATACGGCCATAGTGTCGTGTTTGTAATATTTGGAAAACATGTCCCATGACTTATGACCAGTGTGTTGGTCAAATACTCTTGTGCTAGTTTGCCTTTGATTTTCCTCGTGGCCTTTGAATGCTGATCTTTTTATGGCGCAAGTCGGTTTTCACCTTTTTCCCTTTTGCTTGTTGAATCATGATAGTCGTTTCTCGAGAGAGCTTGACCTTGACTGAGTTTCATGCTTTGAAGGAAAACCGATTCCATTGTAGCTATTTTTCGTAGGCAGAAGAGTTGGCGTGTGTGTGCCATAGTGCCAATCCTTTGGTAAGAATTTTTCGAAGTGTTATTCCCCAAGAGTCGGTGTATGCATCCGGGTGCTGTACCGAGTCTTTGCTTGAGAAGAAACTTTGAAGTGTAGTCCCCATGAGTCGGTATGTGCATCTGGGTGCGATGCCGAGCCACATAGGTCTAACTTGCAAAAATTATTTTAAATGGTTTTAAGATGCAGGATGATGAAAAAATTGAGTATGCAGAGGCTAGTAGAATCTGACTCAGACCTCATCTTCTCGTGTTGATAGAGATTATTCGTTCAAGAGTCGAAACTTCTCTATAGAGCCGGCTTTTCAAGGACTAGCGTGCCCGACTCTTAGGAATAAATTCGATAGGTGTTTTATGTAAACCCCGAAGTTTAGACCAACCGGTTGCACGTTAGTTATGTAAGCACTGAGCTGTACAGATCGGACGGCGTGGGTGGCCATTTCATGTATGTGCCGGGATTTCTTTGGTTAAGAGTCGATGGGAGCCATCTAACTCCCCTACTGCCCCTTATTAAGCAGACACATGTGAAGTTTTACATATATATGCCGACTTTTCTGGTGAGAGTCGATGAGTATCATCGAGCCCCCCGATTTGCCTTATCGAAGAAATATACATGCTCAGAGCCGGTAGAGGGTTGATCAATCCCCCAGGTCTCTGAGAAAAGGTGTAAAAATATGTAATTGATGCAATATGATGTGATGTATATGATGAGATATGAACATATCGAGAACAAGAAAGTCAATCATGATGAGAGTCTACTCTATGAATAAAAATGGCGAGAGCTGGTGCGACGAGAATCGACTTTGTTTATGGCGAGAGCCTATTGCGATGAAAATTGACTTTATTTATGGCGAAAGCCTGTTGCGATGAAAATCGACTTTGTTTATGGCGAAAGCCGGTTGCGATGAAAATCGACTTAAAAACATGGCGATAGACTAGTGCGATGAAAATCAACTTATATTGGGAGTAAGAAATGGAGATCCGACTCTTATTGTGGTCGGGTCCATGTTCCTGATCTCTTGTAGTAGCATGAGCCGGCTGGGTCGCCGTCGTACTGGTTTGCCTTTTGGATGTTTTCCTCAATTAGGCGTTTGTAGTCTTGCATGAAGTAGCACTGATCCCAGGTATGAGTAGCAGGGCGACCGGGTTTGGAGTGCTTTGGGCAAGCTTCTTGGATGGCTTGTGCGCAGTCCCGGTATCTTACTTCCTGCTGTGATGGTTGTTCGTAGCTCTGGGCATAATTTTCGTTGTGTCTTTCCAGGTGGCGTCTGCGCTTCTTATTGCGCGTCCGGCTTTGGCTTGGGATTCCCCGTATCTAGCTTCATTGGACTCGGCAAACTGACGACAACATCTACGAGCCCCCGCAGGTCTCCGGCTACTTCCTTTATGCGCTTTAACGCGTTGGTTATAGGTGTAAGCCGGTGATTTATCGACTCCTGGGGGCCGTTGTGATGTAATTGCTGTGAGAGTCGGTCTTGAGCTTCTACGAGGTTTTTATGTTCCGAAACTATCTCTTTCTGCAGCCTTGTAGTTTTTTCCTGATATTCCTCTAGTTCCTGATCAGAGTTGTTGTTTATTCGACTCAGTCGCTGCCATACGTTGGTGGTTTGCATGTCTGAGTCGTCTGATGGATTCTAGATGTCATCGGCTTTGTAATTTTCATAAGTCGGGCTTCTATCTTCCGAGGAGTGTCGTCGTCCACGAGTTTCTGTAGTGTAGACGGCTCATTCCTGAGGGGATTCTAGGTAGGGAGAATCTGGATTGTACTCCTCTAGTTCCGATCTGATTCCACCTTTTTTAACGGATCGGATTGACCCGGTGTCTTCATACTGATCCTCTTCTTGGTATGAGTCGGCATCAGAGAGATTTTCTGTGTTGAAGTGAGTCAGGATATCAATGGCATGTTCTAGCTCTAGGGACCCGCCAATAAACCCTACGAAGGTATGGCGGGGAGCGGTGCTTGGCAGACTCATACCTTGAGAGTCGCTTATTTGTTGATAGGTTGCTGCTGCGTTTCTCAGGCCATAAGGTATAGTAAGAAGCCGACTCAGGGTCTCCGTGAAATCTTTAGGATCTGGCTCTGGTTCGGCTCTATTATTTGACCGACGAAGATGTGGATAGATCCGATCTGGACCCGATATCCTGATTCGATGGAATCATCTTCAGGTTCCCAAGTTGAATCGTCGATGCAGATCTTTCCGCGCCGGCTTCTGGTGATCTGTCCAGCAACTAATCCTTTCATGCCTTGCAGAGCTCCCTCCATAATCTCAACACCTATGAGCGCAGGCCCCACGGTGGGCGCCAACTGTCGTGGGAAAGTCACGGCAGATGTCCGAAGAGTCTAACTTAGCATGGGACCTTTGCTGCGAGGCGATTTCATGGAGAGAGTCAACATGGACAAGAGACTCGGCGATTTACCCAGGTTTCAACCCCTCTTTGTCTCAAGGTAAAAGCCTACTCCTGCTTCTTATTATTATGGGTTCCGACTCTCGAAAGGAGAATAGGTTGATAGATTACAAGAGTGTCGACTCGTGAACTTAGTCTCGATGAGATCTAGGTTACGCCGACAAGTGTCTAATCCTATCTGGGATTGAGATTGTTCTTGGCCCTGGATCTCATGAACCTCGGCTTATAAAGGCACCGGGTCCCGGGATTCCGCGAGGCCGACTCCGACACGAGGTGGGGTCCTATTCTACTTCAAAATATAATATGTGCTATACAAGGCAAGTCGAACTCCTTCTACGACTTCGATCTTCTTTCCTTAGCGCAGCCAGCCCTGGGCCGGGTCTTCCTCCTCGGGCCTTCCGTAGGCGAGCCGGCCCATAGATCTAAAGCCGGGTCACGGTCTTGGTCTATCCCCCTAAAAGTTCCTCCGACTGTGCGCCCAGTCACCTCCGCTACCTCCTCTATAGTTGTGGCTTCGCGCAAGAGGGCTTCTGCCTCCGAGACATCCAAGGCCGAGCGCGCTAAAAAACAGAAAGATGTCGCTGCTGCCAAGCAAACACAGCAGACTACTCCTCCTCCGAGCTCCGCAGCTGCTACAGGTCCGATTGCTGGCTCGCACTCTATTGCTCCTACTGCGTCCACCACTGCTGCTTCGATTATGATCGATCAGCCTGGGGTCGTGCGCCCCGAAGTGCCGATCGTGGACTTGACTAATGCAGGTGCCAATTCGCACGGGACTTCTCTAGTCCGGGCCACTATTCCTGAAGATATAGCTCATGTAGCCAGATCAGAGAGCTCCGCTGCTGCCCCCGCCGACCCTACTGCTCCTCCTCCTGAAGGCCCCCAAGTGTCCTACCCGATTGCCTCCCACATCCCCGCTCAGGTTAGTACTGATGTGCCCCAATCCTCCAGCGCTGTTGTGTCCCAACCGCCTTCCACCATCCGCCAGCTTTCGCGGGTCGATCGGTTTCGGCTGGCGTACACTGGCGAACTTGATGTTCCGCCAGTTCAGCCTTCGTCCTATTCCGCCGCTCCTCCTCCTGCTAGGTCCCAGGACCAGGTCCCAGCCCATCTTCAGTGCCGATTGGGTGGCCTTGCCACTAAAATTAAGAATTTTGCTACTAGAGCCCTTTCCCAAGTTCTCGCCAGTGAGCACTCTGTCGTGGTAAGTTTTTCTTCCTGTGGGGGCGCCTCAGCGCACCCACCAGGTGTAGTCCCCAAAATTCGGGCCGATTGCTTGCAATCAGCTCAGATCTAATATTTTTGTTTGCTACTCTTTAGACCTGATCATGCCATTTTTCAAGCCATCTGTGACAGATGTCAAAATGTTTTTAATGAGCTAAATGCCGCTTATTCAGCAGGCCAGAAGTCTCTTGCTTCCCTGAAGAAGAAGTTTGACGCTCATACTATGAAGATTCAAGAGCTGACAGGTGAGCTGTTGCTTGTTACTCGCTTGCTTCCGACTGCTACTGCTTTCTGACTTTTTTGTACTTTAATCCCTAGCTGTTGCTTCTCACACCTCCTAGCTGGAGGCATCCCAGAAGAAGATCGCCGAGCTGGAGAATCAGCTCGGTGAGAAGAATGTCCAGCTCGGAAACGCTGAAAAAAAGCGCTACCGACTGGCCACTGTTGAGGCCGAGCTGCAAGCCAAGACCCAAAAAATGACAAGTGACCTCGTCACTGTGAAGGCTGCTCATGCTGGTGATATGCAGAGGCTGGTGGATGCTCGGATTGAAACAGAAGGCCAGCTGATGAAGGAAAGGGATATGGCTGTCAAACACCAGAACAAGCACCGAATTGCCCAAGCCCACGTCGACCTGTCACTTGCTTGCCTGCACAGAGTCGACATCGCCCTTGCTAGTACCTTCTCATTCTTATTATTCCTTATTCTCTAATCTGACTTTCCTGTACTCCGATCTTACTTTCTTTCCGATTGCTTTTTTGCCAAATGCCTGGCCCCACTCTACTATTGCTGCTACTGAAGCTGTAGCCAAGGCCCGCCGAACTAGAGGTCTGGAAGTTTACGCTAATGCAGGTTGGGACCCCGAAGACTTTGTTGTAGCTCTGGACGCCCGAGTGCCTCTAGTGAAGGGTGCTCTCTGCACCTTCAAGACTAGAGTTCAGAAGTTAAATGACATGCTCTTCAAGTCACGGACGAAGCCGATTGCTGGTGAAACGACTACTGATGTGGCTCGGAACCTCAAGGCCTCGCCTCGGCAACTTGAAGTACTGCTTGATTCTATCGTCCGATCTGGAGTGCAGGCTGCTCTCTCCATTGTTATGAGCTGGTACCCTGATGTGGACCTGGACCTGCTGCATGCCATGTGGGCCGGGTCGGAGGCCAGTGTTGGTGAGATTTGGCCGTGAATTTGCAAAATCACTGAAGAGCTTGTAGTGCCATTGATCCTTTGGAGCACACTCCCTATCTTGATGATGATGGTTCTTTGGTCCCACAAGCATCTCTCAACGATATTCTCTACACCACCACTTAAGAAGGCACTCAATCTCGGCCTGCTCGTTGGTGGAGTACTGCATCCAACTCCTCACTGTATGTGCTTTCCAGCGAAGAGGGTGAAGATTCGTCCGAAGAGCAATCGGAGAGTGCAACTCGAGGGCCACCGATCACTCAGCCCGAAGCCACTGCCACTTCAGCTCCAGGAGGTGCCACTAGCACAACTCCAACTTCTTCAGCTACCCCTGGTCCAAAGTCCACGGCCCCTTCGACTACCGCTCCACCTACTCAAGGTGCGCCGACTTCCTGAGTTCGGCTTGCTTTATTTACCTGCTTTGCTTGCAAACAGTTCGGTCAAACTCAAGTGCGCCCGCTGAGGTCCACTTTCATGTAATAATCAACATTCGGCCAACCGGCCAGGTTTTCTTTTGAACATGGTTTTTGCTAGCTTTCAATGTTCTCTTGCCTTTGCGTTTTCAAGCTAGTTTCCTTTTTCTTTGCATCCTTTCTTCCTTAGTCGATATTCCTGCCAACCATATAGCCGACCTGCGGTCTGCGGCTGGGTCAGAGAATAGACCTCGAAGGAAATTTGAAAAGTACTTCTAAGTTTTCAGCTCTTGCATAAAGGCAAGGGATTACGGACGGGACGATTGCAGCCCGCCGACTGTTGGCCAGCCGTTCTGGTCACAATCGATTGTGTCTGCTGTCGTCTAGGTCCAAACTAGATATACTTTAGAGTACGAATTTTCCGATTGATGGTTCTGTTCTCCCACGTTCACCCGACATTACAGCCGACCTGCGGTCTATATTCGGTTCGAACTGACACCCACAAACCCATCGCTCTTCTTGTTCTTTCTCAAGTATACCCATTTCGGTGCAACCGACCAGTCCCCGGGTCCGCTTTTGCCGACCTTGGGACTGGGAATGAATGCACAAATTTCATCTTTTAACTCCCGCCGAATGAAGTCTCATGGACGCACGGCGATTCTCGTTCATATATTGCCACGAGAAAATACAATGATACCGCTCAATTGTAAAACAGACACAATTTCTCGGCGTTCCAGGGATACTCCGTTTCTTGTCCTGAAGTGTCCAAATATCAGGTCGGCTTTCTGCAATCGATGAGGTAGTATGCATTGTTCTTGAGCGCCCTACTGCCGATGATTGGACCTTCCCAAGGAGAGGATAACTTGTGTTGATCCGCCGATTTCTGGATTCGGCGGAGCACCAAGTCACACTCACGAAAAGCTAGGGGACGGATCTTCTTGTTGTGGTACTGACGCAGCTTCTGCTGGTATATTGCCGACCTGGACAGGGCTAGGAGACATGCTTCTTCTCTTAGATCGACGCCGTCCTCTCGAGCTTCCTTGACTTCTGCCTCCGTGTACATGGCGTGACGAGGTGAGTCGAACTCAATATCAGAGGGGGTTATTGCCTCCGCGCCATATATGAGGAAGAAGGGAGTGAATCCAGTTGAGCGGTTTGGTGTGGTGCACAAGCTCCAGAGCACGGCTGGCAGTTCATGAAGCCATGCTCCGGGTGCTCTCTCAAGCGGCTCAACCAATCTTGGCTTGATCCCAGATAAGATGAGGCCATTTGCTCGCTCTGCTTTCCCATTAGACTGCAGGTGAGCTACAGACGCTACGTCTAGCCGAATGCTCTGCTCGGGCGCATACTGCGCTAATGCCCCTTTTTCTAAGTTTGTGCTGTTGTCAGTGATGATGTTGTTCGGCACTCCATATCTGACTGTAATATCCACAATGAATTTTACCATAGTCGGTCCGTCTAGATTCTTTATCGGCCTTGCCTCGATCCACTTGGTAAATTTGTCCACTGCCACCAACAAATGTGTCATGCCACCTCTAGCTGTCTTGAATGGTCCGACCATGTCCCGTCCCCAAACTGCAAACGGCCATGTGATCGGAATGGTCTTGAGTGTTAAGGCTGGTATATGGCTCTTGGCTTTGAATCTTTGACACCCATTGCAATGTTTCACTAGCTCTTCTGTCGTTGCTTTCGCAGTCGGCCAGTAGAAACCATGGCGGAAAGCCTTGGCAACTATCATTGTAGCTGATGCGTGATGGCCACACTCTCCTTGGTGGATATCCCGCAGCAGTTCCAACCCCTTGTCTTCTTCAACACAGCGATGGAGGACTCCGGTCGCGCTATAATGTACTAGCTCATTGTTGATGATGGTGTATGCACCAGATCGGCGCTGGACTTGCCGAGCTTCCACTTCGTCTTGGGGGAGTGTTCCGTCCACCAAAAAAATCTGATTGGTTCTGCCCATGAGGGCGCAACGACAATTACCATTACAGCAACTGCCTCTGGTTCTGGTTGTTCGGCTTCAGATACTAGCAACTCGGAGGAGGAGGAGCCGATTGCATATTGCATGACCACATCAGTCCCCGAGTTGACGACAGCAACCCCTGGTGTGACCGAATTCTTCACCAATTTTTGCTTCTTGGCCAATTTTTGTGCTTCAAGTTCTTCCATCTTCAGGTCGGCCAGAATAAAGATGGACTCTGATTTTGGGGAAGGCTTGATAGATGAATTCTGAATGTCTTCCAAAGAAATGCCTGCTGGAATGTCTTTTCTGGTGGATCCCAATTTGGACAGTGCATCTGTTGCTTCATTTTTAGCTCGGGGAACGTGATGGAATTCGCACCCTTCAAAAAACCAGAAAGTTGCTGCACAAGGAATCTATAGCTTGCCATGTTTGTGTATTTTGCATCCCAAGTGCCAGTGCATTGCTGCACCACTAGATCGGAATCTCCATAACATAAAATCCTCTGAATGCCGATCTCTTTGGCCAATCAGATACCATGGACCAGTGCTTCATACTCGGCCACGTTGTTCGATGTAGCAAAATGGATCTACAGCACATATCTGAGCTAGTCACCCTTTGGGTAAGTGAGAACAATGCCAGCCCCTAGTCCGGTCATCATCTTGGAGCCATCAAAGTGCATTTGCCAGAACTTGGAATCCGGACAGGGGGGCTCATATTGGGTTTCTGCCCAATCCACGAGGAAATCTTCCAAGGCTTGGGACTTGATTGAAGTGCGCAGATCATACTTGATACCATGATTTGCAATCTCAATGGCCCATTTTTTCACCCTTCCAGATGCATCCCGATTGCCTATGATTTCGGCCAGGGGCGCTGAGATGACAATTGTGATTGAATGCGCTTGGAAATAAGGCTTCAGTCTCTTTGCCACCATGTACACACCATAGCTCATCTTCTGGTAGTGGGGGTAGTTTTTCTTGGAGGCCAAGAGCACTTCACTGACATAGTATACTGGCCTCTAGACCAATTGTGCTCTGTCCTTTTCAGGACGTTCGACCACCATGACAATGCTGATCACCCGAGTGGTGGCTGCGATGTATAACATCATTGGCTCCTTCTCAGTAGGAGCTGTTACCACTCGAGCAGTGGATAGCATGCGCTTGAGCTCTTTGAATGCTTCGTCTACTTTTGGAGTCCACGTGAACTTGTCTGTCTTCTTCATCAGTTGGTACAAGGGAATTGCTTTCTCTCCCAACCGACTGAGGAATCGGCTGAGCGATGCCAGGCATCTGGTGAACTTCTGGACATCTTTGAGATTTCTGGGCTTGTTCATACGCTCGATTGCTGCAATCTTCTCAGGGTTGCACTCAATTCCTCTCTCAGACACCAAGGATCCGACCAATTTGCCGGCTGGCACGCCGAACACACACTTCTCTGGATTGAGCTTGATCTTGTAAGTGCGCAAATTTGCGAATGTTTCTCAGAGATCTTCTAGTAAGGTTGACCCTTGCATTGACTTGACCACAAGGTCATCTATATATACATGAATGTTCTGGCCGACCTGAGATCGGACACATCGCTGCATAGTACGCTGATAAGTCGCACCGCCATTTTTTAGGCCAAAGGGCATGGTGATATAGCAATAAGCCCCAAAAGAGGTGATAAATGCAGTTTTGATTTGATCTTCTACAACAAGTTTGATCTGGTGATAGCCAGCTATGGCATCCAGAAAACATAAGAGCTGTCAGCCAGCTGTAGAGTCCATCACTTGATCGATACGGGGCAAAGCAAAAGAATCCTTGGGGCAGGCCTTATTCATGCAAGTGTAATCTATACACATGCGCCAAGTTCCATTCTTCTTCATAACTAGAACTGGGTTTGCTAACCAGTCCGGATAGAACACTTCCATGATGAATCCTGTTGCGAGCAACTTGGCGATCTCGTCACCGATTGCTCTTCTTCTGTCCTCTGAAAAACGCCGAAGTGGCTGCTTAATCGGCTTGGATCCGGGTCGGATGTGAAGCTTGTGCTCGGCAAGTTCCCTCGGTACTCCAGGCATGTCCTGTGGAGACCATGCAAAGATGTCCCGGTTCTCATGGAGGAACTCGACGAGCTCGCCTTCCTATTTGTTGCTGAGTCCAGCTCCGATAATCACGCACTTGCTTGGGTCGGAGAGGTCCAAAGCCATTCTCTTTCTGTCCTTGGCTTCTTGGAACGCAGTCTCATCGTATGATCTCTTGGTCTTCGTGCTCGGCATGGGTGCCTTCATTTGAGCTTGAGCCATTGCTACGACCTTGTCAATCTGGAGCCTGTCTGCATCAATGACAAGGGAATCGGCTATCTTGGAGCCAGCTGATGAACACTCGGGGGACTTCTTGTATTCACCGCACATAGTGATGGGACCATTCGGCCCTGGAAGCTTCATCTTCAAGTAGGGCTGGAACACATTAAGCACGAACTTGGAGATTGCAGGCGCTCCGAGCAGAAGATGGTACGGACTTCTCAAATCGTCCACCTCGAACCAGATCGGCTCGCGACGGAAATTTTCCTCCGAACCAAACACTACCTCCAGCCGAATGCGTCCCAAACGAGTACATGAAACGTCGGGCACAATACCATGAAAGATGGTCTGATTGGGATGAAGCTCGCTCTCACTGATGCCGAGCTTGATCATTATATCGCGGTGCAGAATATTGATGGCACTACCTCCATCGATGAGAGTTCTGGTGAATCTGCATGAATATTTGGGTGCTGCCACAATTGAATCTACCACAAGTGCATAGCTGCCTGGGTTCGGATTAAGCCTGGGTGGTCCTCTCTGCTCCATGTGATAAAATTTCCCGACCAGCTCATGAACTGGGGGACCGCTGGCATGGTGGCATTGACTGCCTGCTCTCGGGCTCTCCGACTGCCCTTGTCGTCTGACTCACTTGTGAAAATCATGTATGCTACATCTTGGCGCGAGAACTGCTGACGCACATTCGGTGGCGGTGGACCTGGGGGTGGGGGTGGGGGTGGTGGGAGATTTCTTGATCCTCGTTTCGACAGACGCTTTACCCAGATACGTTGCCGAGTGGTGTGGGATGCGGGCTTGAAGACTCCACTGTGCATCTTGCATGGATGGTTCATCATGTCCTCGAAGGTGTATGGGGCCGGATCGGGCCCTGTGGTCTTTCTACAGGTTTCTGCCTCTGACTGCCTCCCGCAGCCCCTGGTTCATCTTGCTGATGGACTACTGCCACCTGCCGGTTGCCGTACTGAGCATCCGGTTGTTCATCCTTCCTCTTGTTGAAGCATGTGTTGTTGTTGTTGTTGAAGTTGGGGGTGTTGTTGTTGTTGTTGTTATTGTTGAAGTTGTTGTTGCGTTGGATCTCGCGCCTCTCGCGCTGATTGGGACCTATCGACCCTCCTGCCTTTGCCGATTGTTGTTGTTGCTGCTGTCCAGAGGACTGTCCCTGGATGAAACCGCTGTCTCTCAACTGGATCGGGAGCATTGCGGCATTAGACTCAGCGAATGAATTAGCTATCCTCATCAGATCGGCCAAAGATGTGATCTCCTTGCGCGGGAGCTTGTGCTTCAATAATGACCCATCCAAGCAGCTCTCAGTGAAGTACTGGATGGCTTGGATCTCATGAACTCCCTCCCAAGTGTTTCTGAGCTTGATCCACCACTGAAGGTAATCGCGAAGGGGCTCGTCCTTTCCTTGTACACACAACGCCAGATGCCGTGGCAAACTAGGGCTCTCATATGTGCCAGTGAAGTTGCAAACAAACGCATCATCAAAATCCTTCCAACAATTTATGTTGTTGCTAGGGAAACTGTTCAACCAGGACCGAGCTGACCCTTGGAGCATGAGTGGTGCATAGCAAACTGCCACACGTCGACTGCCTCCTGTGATGCCAACTGCGGTCATATAATCGACCAACCAATCCTTTGGCTTGACTGATCCATTGTACTTGGGGGTGTCCCTGGGCAATGTGAAGCCTTTGGGGAACTGCTCTTGCCGAATGTGTGGCCCGAAACAGGCCGGACCTGCTGGTGCATCGTCTTCTGGCTGCTTATCTTGCTGCAGCTGCTCAATACGGTGCCTCATATCATTATCCGCGATGTCGTTTCTTTGCGGAAATTTATCTCAACGAAAGTTCGACGTCGACATGGAGAAGAGTCCCTTGTTGGTGGTGTTGAAGATCGTCGACTCTCTTTTCTCCCCCCTCTCCCCCGGATCGTCCTGGATCTCGGGACGAGATCCCTTGTTGGTGGTGTTGTATTGTAACAGCCCAGTTTTCACAAAAATCAAAAAATTTGTTTTCGGTGTGAATTGTTTGATTGTCTGATTTGTTTGTGGTGTTTGCATCCCCGATTTATCGATCGGCGATTATTTTCCCCCTCTTATCTCGTACCGGACGGAGACCGACCCTTGCCACCCCGACACTCGACCTTTGCGACACCGGGTTTCACCCGGTCACCGTCGCGAAAACCGCACGAGACCAGCCATAGCCTCCGGCTCGACGTGCTAATCGCGCAGTTCGAAGTTTTACCCGAATCGGAGGTACTGCGGACCCCCGGCGGTCAGAAACGTGAGCACCGCGCGCGCGAGATAAAAACCGGGGATGTTTTTGCAAACTGCCAGCCACCGGGGCTATATAAAGACCACCACACTCCCACCCATTTCTAGGGTTTCCCTAGCACAAAATTTGCAGCCACCCCCCTCCACTTTGCCCAGTTTGCCTCCCAGATCCCAGAATTTTCGGGCCGTTGGATCGCGCGATCAGACGCCACCTTTCTCTCTCTCCTCTCTCTCTCCAACCGTGCACCCTGCCCATGGAGCCGTCTCCACGCCGCCTCCGGCCCCGCGCCCGCGCCGGCGAGCCGCCGGAGCAGCCCACCGCCGGCCACCCTCCTCTCCATCTCCTCCTTCCCTCTCTCCCCTCTCCTTTCTCTCCTCTCCCTCTCATCCTCTCTCTCTCTCTGTGTGTGTGCAGCAGCAGGAGCCCCGCCCGCCGTGGCAGCCCGAGGCCGCCGGCCCGAGTTCCCGAGGCCGCTCGCCACCAACCGCCTGGACCGGTCAGGTGGGCCGGCCAGGCAGGTGGGCCGGCCAACCAGGCGGCCCAGCAACCCCAGCGCGGCCCAGCCGTCCCTCCCGTGCTCTCTGGCCAGGTGGGCCGAGGCCCACTAGGGGTGAGCCATCCCCTTTTTTTTCTCTCTGTTATTTTTTTTCTGTTGCAAAATCTGCTAAGTCCTTTACTATTTTGTTGCTGATGCTGTTTTGTAATGTGATTTCCCGTTAAACCGTAGATCCGATGAACGTGCCCCCAAAATGAAAGTTGCTCAGTTTTGCGTGCTCTAGCATTCGTATGTAGAAAGTTTTTTGCATTTGAGGTTGTCTTGTTTGTGTAATCGTGTGCTGAACAGGGCATCAGGCCATTAAACTGCTACTTTTTCCTATTATGTGCTGCTGTTATTATTTTGTTGCAACTTTGCATGATGATTGTAACAAATCCATGAGGCCTATTGCATTGATTCTTTCTCCTATGTGTTAAGAATCATGTTACTTCATTTCCATGCTTTAACTTGTCATGTTTGGGTGCTTTAGCTATATTAAATCTTGCTCCAAAGTGGTGATCCTGATGTTAATGTTCTGCTGTGCTGAAAACTGTTATTTTGTTGCAACGTCGGTCGACGAGTGTGTCGTGACCGTTTATCGGAATTGAGTGATTCCAATTGCATATTGTTAAGCATCATGTCTACTTTCATTATATGTATTGAATTGCCATGATATGCTTTCTGGTCATATAGGTGTTTAGATCCAAAGTTTCTATGCTGCTGTTTTTGACAGCCACCTCAGTTTTTCACGAAGTCTGTTACTTTGCGATGCCATGTTGTTTGCTTAATATCTTTTGATCTATGATGCCTATTTGCATGATTATTTTTGCCATGCCTTCCTTGTCATGTCTAGTTTAATTTCATATCATCTGTGAGCATGTTTGCATTCATTATGTTGTTTATGCAGTGCTCTAAAGTGTGCTTCGTGATGTTGGCAGTTTGTGCCCGTAACTTGTTTTGCTTGTATCTTTTTAACTGTAACTCCGTTTGGAGTGTGCCTTATATGTAACTTGATTAGTTTTTCGTGTACTTTGTGTTTATGCTATTGTTTTCTGTTGTTAACCAACCTAAAATATGGTTTAGGACAGAACAGTACCAAATGTTTTAATCATCGTGCGGCACCTAGTGTTATGCCATGTTTAGGTTGTGCCTCACTTAAATTGACTAGCATAGATAGTTTACTTTGTTCTTCACCTTTTGCCATGTTTGTGTGTTATGCCATGCTTGCTTGAGTTGCCATGTTAATAACCGTTGGTTGATCACCTGTAGCTAAGCAACTTGAACCACCGTAAACGTGTGGTATTCGTCGTGTGTGACCGATACCCCCACTTAAACTGTTAGTAACCGTTCACGACGATAGATTCGTATCGCGTTGCCGTGTCGTGTGCTGTATTCTTGATCTTGTGTTGCCCCGTAGTAATAGAGTGCTTGCTCGTTGATTGCTTTCTAGTGTTTCCGTCTTGTGTGCTTCCGCGGGTACCTCTCGGAGACGATGCGATCTTGCGATCCACTACACCTTCGGAACCCGACTTATCAACAGGCAAGGACTATACATTACTTATGATCCATTCTATTTCAACCAGAGGTTTGCATGCTAGTATAGGTTAGGTTCGATGTTTGATCCTACCACATGTTTACAGCCTCTTTTAAACCGATACAGCCATGTCCTTTCCCTGCAAACCATGTACTGCTATGTTACTATTGCTCGTTGCTCAGCCCCTGCTTAGTATGCATGCTTAGGATGCTACGATGTTACCTGTTACCCCTGGGTTTGGGATATCACCTTATTATATTGTTGTTGATGATATGATTATTATAATGTTGACTATATTCGACGAAGGATGGAAGGTCTAGGCTATCCCGCCCCGACGCTTTGTTCCATTCGAGTCACCTAGGATCCGAGTTCCGGGTATTGGTTTTAAGACTGAGCGTGCCTAACCGCGTGTGGGATTTTATGGGGTCCCTTTTTCTTACCTACCTAGCTTCAAACATTTCTAGTGGTGGCCCAAGCTGATTTACCATTTGAAACTGTGTGTGTGCTGGTCAGCTGCCAGTAGTTTTTAAACCAACCCGGACCAGCGGAGACATGGTTTCCCTGTTGGTCCACCTTTGACCGGCGAGGGACCGAGGCCTCACGTGAGGCGTCTCGGTAACCCAAACCCTGTTGAGACGGAAGAGTCTGGTCCGAGAGCGTGGCCAGCTTTTGGATTGGGTGTCGACTCCCCGGGGGCCACCCGGATTTGTTTGTTGTTAGCTAGAGGGACCTGTCGTTTCGGATCTCTTGGAACTAAATCATAAAATGGTTGCCTGTGATGGGTAGCAACTGAGAGAGATGGACGTGCGTGCGGAGCCTCGTAATGGGCAGTTGGTACACCCCTGCAGGGTTAAATCTTTTCGAGAAGCCGTGTCCACGGTTATGGACGACTTGAGACCTACTCCTTGTTCATAGACAACAACAACTAAGATAATCTTAATATAACTTGATCAACGTGTGTGTGTGCCTTGACTGCTTCTTCTTCGTCGGGATGTGAAGAGGAGGACAGGATAGGATAGGTGTTATGTTTGCGTATGTACCTGATAGAAAGACTTGTTGGAGGCGATTCCTCATCGAATGCTTGGCTTCTTATCTTACTCTCTAGATCGTTAGCCACTTCATAAATGCTAGTGCGGCAGCAACCTCACCACTTACCCCTTCCTTACCGTAAACTACTAGTTGTCCTAGAATGAAGAGTGATGAAGTCCTTGCTGGGTCAGATGATCACTACAGTTGGATGCTGAGTACCTCTGTACTCATGATACTACCCCCAAACTCTTTTCCGGGTTCTTGATTGACAACAGGTATGGTGATCGACGTTTCACGTGGAGACTCGACGACGACTAGTTAGGCGGATCTTGGCGGAGGGCCTGGACCCGTGTGGTTATGGGATCGATGTTTTTCACTTTGCCAGTAGGCATTTGATTGTAGTCTGTACTCAGACATGTATCTTCCGCTGTTATATTGTATTTAAGGCAGTTGTATGCCGATTGTATGAGATGTTGTATCCTTGTATCTGTAATGTTGTGATATCATGTTGGAAATCCGGGGCATATGACTTCGTCATATGTCGCGGTGGGACCGATATGTGCTTCGTCCCCGGATCTGCATGGAAACATCTAGATCTGGAACAGTACCGCATATCGGGCCTTACAGTGTAACTCTCATTTTTTTTGTTTGACTAGTTAAAACTTCCGTCAAAATATTTTTGGCATGAAAGATACTGATTTCCCCTCACCGCACCATGAGCTTGTATGGTTACAAAAGGGAAACTTTTGAATAAATTTCGAGATGGCACAAGAAAGTCTAAGTTAGGAGTGGCCGGTAAATACCACATATAGTTAGGTATGGTGGACTCAAATGGAATAACTGGTTTCAAGGATTTTTGATGCACAAGCAGAATTCCGCTTAGTGCGAGCGAAGGCTAGCAAAAGACTGGGAAGCGACCAACTAGAGAGCAATAACTGTCATAATCATGCAGAGCGACAAAGCAACATTGAATCGGGCATGAAAGTGATATAACTATTATGAAACAAAAAGATCATCAAGGAAAAATAGACTTTTAGTCATAAGCATGTGTGAACATGTGCCAAGTCAATCCAAAAATTCTCCGAAGGGAAATACCACTTCAGTATGCCAAACCATGAACAATGCAATGCATGTAAATCATTTCAACAACACATTATGTACTCTAGCTATTTGAGACTAGCCACAAGGAAAGCATGAACACTGGGAAAGCATTGTAAACATAGCACTATGTCGCTACAAGCTGGTCTCTAGATCATAAGTACAGGCATATGTACAAAAGTAGAAACAGGAAGAGTTCATACCGGTTTTCCTTGTTGCGTCCCTTCCGTCGATCCTCGTCATTACTGCCTGGTCACTTGCACGATCGAACGTAGGAAATATAATCAAATGCCATCACAGACTCGAGCTGAACTCTGAAAACAAAGCAAACGAAAGAGAGAAAGGAAATCTTTTTGGGTTTTTTTAAATGTTAAACGAGAGCAAAAGAAAAGAGAAAATATTTTTTTTGTTTTTTCAAAGAAAGAAAGAAAGAAGAACGGGCAAACGCTTCGAAAAGATCAAAGCGAACAAAAATAAAACGGATAATACAATGGAAAAGTGAGAAGGGCACGTACTCCCCCAAGCTTAGGCTTTTGGCCTATGTTGGTAGTAGCTAATGTCCCCAGGAGCCTCCTGCTCCAGGGTAGTACTGGTGAGTCCAAGGGTCGTATGAGGCTTCCGGTGCGTACACCGAAGTCCTCGGATCCTCCCACGAAGAAGGATCCGCGCTCCAAGCAGAGGAAGACCCTTCACCAAACTGGGTGATGGTCTCTCCCTGGAAAGGTGGGAACTCACCATGCTCCTCCTCGTCGGGCACAACCCCCTCCATGGGGTTATGAAACTGATGCTGGACCACGAACTCATCGAACTGGATAACATCAAAGGACCATCCGTTCCTGCGAGAAAAATCGAACAAAAGAGGTGCAGGTAGACGGATCTTGCGTTCCGTGGTAGCTCCGAAACGCAAGATATAATCAAGGTTACCAAACTCGGAAGTCATGGTAACAAACTTATGCCTTTTCATAGAAGCAAGATCAAAACTTAAATAAGTAAAATGCTTATCATCGGGGTGTGGGGTGCCATTAAGAGACTCTAGGATAAGTGTGGCGTAAACGCCACCAAATAAATCTCCCTTGTTACCGTTCATAGCAAGGCGTCGAGCAATTAAGGCACCCACATTATAATCAAACCTCCCTGAGAGGGCGGTTGCCAGGATAACAATATCCGGCGCAGATATGTTGCTCGTGTTGTCACGAGCTAACACCCCTCTAGCAATAAAATACGCAAAATACCTGAGGTGTGGGAATAAGATGCTGGAGATCTTTGATCGATGAATATCCCTTGTATCCATGCTACAGAGAGAGTTGAAGACGGTTCTCAGCTCGGAGGGCTGAGAGCTCATCTTCTCCGTCAATCCAATGTTAGGCACACCTATTATTTCACAAAACTTTTCCAAAGGCAAGGTCAAAAGATCATTGTAAATTTTAAATTCAACAAAACCAACATCAAGGTTATATCTAAAACTGTTAATGAAACAGGAGGTGAGTTTTTGATACTGAGCAACACGGCACGTTGCGAGCCGCGTCAGACCTGCATTAGAACAAAGATTATAGAACTCCTCCTTAATTCCTGCAACTTCAAGGAATTCCTCGCACGGGAAAGTCATTGCACGTGCTGGATTTGTGTCCTCAAACAACTCTAAGGGCACATGATCTTCGTTGTAGCTCACCCTAGCAGTCGAGGGTGAAGTTGCAGCTCTTGTAACTCGATCAGAGCGCTCGGGCTTTTTCTTCCCAAGCCACCCCTTTGCTCTTCCTAGCAAACTCATTTCTGAAATTTTTGACAAATTACAAAAACGAGGATTTAAACAAAGTGAGTTAAGGAAAACTACTCAACTCACTTACCTAAGGCATAAACTTGCATCAAAAATTGGAAAATAAAATTCTACACATGCATGCAAGCTCATATAAACAGCACCAAGAGCTACTAAATACTCACAAATGAGTCCACCAATCAAAAATCTAATTGGAGGGGTGAAGGAGTTACATACCAGGGAGTATTTGCTCAAAATTTCAGCTCGAGTGGTGGGTTGTAGAGAGAGATCGAAAATCGCCTCCAAGAACAGCAAGAACGCAAGAACAAAGTGCAGAACTCGTGTTTTTGGAGAGAGAAGAAAAAGGAGAAAGAAGACATACCTAGAAGTGGGGCCTGTGGGCCCCAGGCGCCCTGTGGGCGCGGCCAGGGGGCAGGCCGCGCCAGCTGGCCGCCTGGGCCACTGGTGGCCCCCCCTGGTCAGCCCCAGGTGCCTCTGTGTCACTCCTGGCATGGAAATTTTTATTTTTATTTTTCTGGAATTTTTCTGAAAACTTTACTGTTGAAAATTTCTCGGAGTTCAAAACGCTGCAAAACTTTCTGAAAACTTAAAGCAGTGATTAGTATTGTGAAGCTTCAAAAACATAAAAACTTGGTACAGCAAAGAGAATGAAAGCTAAAGCAAATGAAAACATAACAAGCTTAACTTTTTACCTATATAAAACAAGCTCACTAGTAAGGTTGATCAAGTCTTACCAACAACCCGGCGATATATAGAGAAAAAAAGTCTCACCTCTTATGAAGTGGTCATTGCACATTTACTTTAATGGACATCGTCCCCACCATAATTGTTTTGTATTTGTGGTGTACATGTAGTGGACAGTCCCATTCTCCAATCTTCACGGTCTCAACATTCTCTATAGAGTTAAGACCATGCCTCTTGTCGATCTTCTTTGGAAAATACACCGTGTGTTCTTTATCATCAACGTTGAAAGTGACCTTTCCTTTATTGCAATCAATGATAGCACCTGCGGTGATAAGAAAAGGTCTACCAAGAATAATGGACATGCCCCCATCCTCGGGCATGTCAAGCACAACAAAATCTGTAAGGATCAAACAGTTAGCAACTTCAACGGGAACATCCTCACAAATACCAATGGGGACAGCTGTTGACTTGTCAGCCATCTGAAGAGAGATATCTGTAGGGATTAGTTTCTCTAAACAAAGCCTCTTGTAAAGAGAGAAAGGCATAACACTCACTCCTGCACCAAGATCACATAAAGCAGTTCGGACATAATTATTCTTTATGGAGCAAGGAATGGTGGGTATACCTGGATCACCGAGTTTCTTAGGAATCTTGCCACTAAAAGAGTAGTTAGCAAGCATAGTGGATATTGCCTCATTAGGAACTTTTCTTTTATTAGTAACAATATCTTTCATATATTTCGAATAGGGAGGTAACTTAATAGCATCAGTCAAAGGGATTTGAAGAAAAAGAGGTTGCATCCATTCACAAAATTTATTGTAATGCTCTTCTTCTTTAGATTTGAGGGACTTACCTGGAAAGGGCATGTGTTTCTGTACCCATGGTTCTCTTTCCTTCCCATGTCTTCTTGCAATGAAGTTTTCTCTAGAGTACCTCTTGCGTTTATCGGGTGCTTCTTCTTCTCTTACCTTGGAAGAATCATCCTTCTCCGCGTCCTTTTCTTCAGGCTGGGCACCGTCTTCTGTTTCAGCATCGGAGGTAGATATGCTGTTAGGATCAACAGCTGGCTTTTCACTTTTAATAGGATCATCGGGATTGTCAGCCTCCTTGTGTTTCTTCTTCTTTTTCTTCGGAGAGCTAACAGTCTCGTCTTCTTCTTGTACTTGAGAATCTTGCTCGATCCTCTTTGGATGCCCCTCAGGATAGAGTGGGTCCTGGGTGTGTGTTCCACCCCTAGTTTTGATGCCATAAGCTTATATGTCCTGTTTGGCATTATTAGCAAGCAAATATTTTTGCACATTAGAAATTTGTTCAAGCTGAGTTTGAACCATATGAAAATGCTTAACAAGACATTTAACATCATTAACTGTTCTTTCTAGAACATCACACAAACTTTTGATAGCAAGAGAGTTATCATGCAACTGACTTTGTAACTTCCTATTAAAATGGTCTTGCTTAACAATAAAATTATCAAGCTCATCTAAGCATTGGTCGGGAGGTTTACCTTTAGGGATGTCACTTTCAGTAAAGTCTAATAGAGAGTGTACCTCTACCAAGGGAGGGTGAGTAGTAAGCTCACACAACTTCTCGATAGGCGGTAAATTCTTCACTTCTTCGGCTTTAATACCTTTATCCTTTATAGACTTCTTCGTTTCTTGCATATCTTCGGGGTTCAGAACAAGCATGCCCCTCTTTTTCTGTGGTAGAAGTGGATCAGGAACGGGCCAATCTTCATAGTTCTTGGCAATTTTGCACATTAATTCTTCTCCATCGTCCGATGTTCTTTCCCTGAAAACACAACTAGCACAACTATCCAGATAGGATCTGGATTCATCGGTTAAACCAGCGTAAAATATATCAAGCAGTTCATTCTTGGGGATTCCATGTCCCGGCATAACCTTAAGTAAATCACAAAACCTCCCCCAAGCTTTAGGGAGGTGCTCATCCTGCAATTGTTTAAAGTTATAGATTCTTTGCAGAGCAGCATGTTGCAGATGAGCTGGGAAATATTTATCAACAAATAACTGGACAAAGTCCTGAGGACTCTTAATGGAACCATAGGGTAGTGCATCATACCATGATTTAGCGTCTTCCTTCAAAGAAAAAGGAAAAAGCTTGGCCACATAGAAGTTTCGTATCTTCTCATCAGTAGTGAATAGGTTTCCTAGCTCAGCGAGTTTGGTCAAGTGTGCTATAGCATCATCATTTTCTCTGCCATAAAATGGGCCAGCCTCGACTGTAGATATAAGTGAAAGATCAACAGAGAAATCATAATCAGGATCAGTGATGCATATAGGGGATGTGGAAAATTTAGGATCAGGAATAGCTTTGTTCTTCATGGAGTGCTTTTTGAGCAGCTCCTTAACAGCACCAGGGTCAGAGTCGACACACTCTATGAGTTCCCTGCAAAAATCATCATCAAGAGTAACATAATCATCATCAAGGATTCTCTCCTTGAGGTCATCTAAGCACGGGTAACCAAAGGTTTTGCAGGTAGGAATATAGGTAGCAGGGGTCTCGGTCTTGGATTTCGCTGCAGCCTTAGCAGTCTGAGTTTCAATATAGTGACCAAGAAAAGTAGCATCATGAAGAGTAGTGGAAGCATCATCAAAAGTACCGGACATAGTGACAGACTCAATAGAAGCATCATGTAGTGGTGGTGAAGTAAACTTACTCATAACAGAAGGTGAATCAAGTGTAGCACTAGTGTTCAGAACAGTACCTTTTCTTGTACGGGATGGTAAGATCGGGACCTTGGGGTCTCCTTTCTTACCCATAGCGGATGATGTGCAGCAGACATGATACTTCAAGTAGACTTGTAAATATTGCTATGGCTCCCCGGCAACGGCGCCAGAAAACGCTGCTTGATGCCCCACAGGCGTAAGGGATCGAGATAGTCTTTGCGGGTAAGTTAACCCAATTTATTGATTCGACACACGGGGAGCCAAAGAGTATTTATAAGCTTTGACAGTTGAGTTGTCAATTCAACCGCACCTGAAATATACTTGCTTGCAACAATAGATAAGTGGTAATGGTAATATGATAGTGATAGTGGCAACAGCAAAAGTAACAACAAAAGTAACAACTAATGACCAGCAGGATTAAAAACACTGTAGGCTAGGGAGATGGATGGTTGCGCACTGCATGGATGAGAGTGAACATATGATAGATTCTAACACGGGGCAAGGCACACAGAAAAGCAATGATCATCTAGGCACATATCAAACATTAGGCATGTATCCCGTAGGTAGTTGTGCGTGCTTGCAATAAGAACTTGCACAACATCTTTTGTCCTACCATCCCGCTACGAACGGGGCCAAAAGGAACTTATGGAGATTAAGGTGCTCCTTTCAAAGAGCACCGGAACAAAGCAATAAACTCAATGGATACATGGAATCCTCAAATTATGGACCATCCCCTTTGGTGTCCCAAGCTGTCACCTTTGGGATCGCCGGATCCGGACCATAATAGGTGCATACAACTCATAGATAGGATCTAGAACACAAATATATTCATGAAAACACATAGGGTTCAGATCTGAAAACATGGCACTCGGGCCCAAAGTGTCAAGCATTAAGAACAAAAAGTTGAAGCAAAGAAGATAAACACCAATCTAGATGATAGGCAACATGCCCCCAACAATCTGACGAACTATTACATGATCAAACTCATCCAATCCCTACCATCCCCTTTGCCTACAGCAGGGAATTACTCACACATGTGAAGAGAAGTCATGGAGGATGGATGGAGTGGTGATGGTGATGACGATGGCGACGATCTCCCCTCTCCGGAGGCCAAATCAGCCTCCAGATTAGCCCTCCCGAAGAAGAACAGAGGGTGGCGGTGGCTCCGCGACGGAAACTGGGAAAACGACTTCTCTTCTGGGGTTTTCCCGTCACGTGGATAAATAGGAGTCTCGGTTGGGCACCAGAGGAGGGGGGAGGCCCCCAGGCGGCCAGAGGGCGCGGCCCCACCCCTGGCCGCGCCAGGGGGGCGCCTGGGGCCCCCAGGGCTCCCCTCTGGTCCCACTTCTGGCTTCTGGCTCCTTCGGGTGCGTGGATTTTCTGGTATTTTTCTGGGAATTTTCTGGAACGTCTAAAAATCCATTTTCCTGCACACAATAAAACCATACTAGAAGCTCTGCTGAAAGCAGCGTTAGTCCGGGTTAGTTTCGTCCAAATCATGCAAGAATGAGGGCAAAACAATAGCAAAAGTGTTTGGAAAAGTAGATACGTTTGAGACATATCACTCGCTCATGAAGACCTAGAGCTCGTTTGAGGAGGCTCATCCTTGGAATATGCAAGCCAAGTTCTATAGTGTGAAGGTCCCCACATAGCTATATGCATAATGATCATCTCTATGGAGTACAAGGATATAGAGGGAGTACTAGTGTGGATCTCTCAAAAGGATAGTAGTGTTGCCCCTTTCTCTCTTTTTATTTCTTTTTCTCTTTTTTCTATTTTTTTGTATTTTTTGTGGCCTCAATGGCTCTTTCTATTTAACTCACATTTGTCCTCTTTGGGATCTTTTATTGTGTCCACTTTTGGATCTTTTCCTCACTTAAGGGCAACACTCTATTTTACAAGAAGGTAAAGGAGATCTTTCACACTTTACAAGGTACTCAAAATCATAAAGAAGATGTAACTATCATGATGTATGCAATGTATGTCGCTGCCAGTGTAGCAGGAACATGTATGACATGAAGATCAAGTCATGAAGAGGTTGATGTTGAATGGCAATATATCTCGGAAAGGCTATGGATATGCCTTGATAGGTAGGTAAGGTGGCTGTTTTGAGGAAAGATATAAGGAGGCTTATGATGACAGAGCGTATCATGACAAGGGTTTGGAAGTACCGGCGAAGGTGGACACCAACTCTCGGAGTAAGAAGAAGGAAATGCACGGCACGGGAGAGGCTAGCAAAATATGGGAAGGTGGAAGTGTCAACTTTCAATACTTACATTAGTCCGAAGAACTCATGCACTTATTATCGGTAACTCTCAATCTAATAAGGAGGTTCACAAAGAGACAAGTACCCCCGAGGAGGAGTGTATGGGGGTTTGGTTATCCTTGCGCATCCTCGACTCATGGTACGTGAGTGTACTCTAATATTCGATCCCTCCAAAGATTAGTGATCCATCTAGTAGCTAGAGTTCTCAACTAATTTTGTAGGTTTTGCAAATACACACGGATTGCCCAAAATACGACACCTATCACTAATAGGCTAGAGCTCTTGACACCAAAGGTTCAAACATTACTCACAACAATACCTCAAAACTATTGCAAGTCACTACTAGAATTAAATAGCAACCTCAAGTACCTACTTTCAAGACAAAACACAACTCAGTGCAACAACCAACTCTCTTTAACAAGATAAACATGAAAACTAAAAAGAGTTCCAGCAACAAACTAAACAAAAGCCAAGGCTCTTGCTAAAGACAAACTAAGACTAAAACTAAACATGGCAGCAGCTACGAAAAGATAAAGAACACACAACAGCAAAAAGATAAGCAAGAAAAATCCTATGATGTGTTCTAAATTTTGAAAGTGGAGCGTGTTTCTTTAGGGATACTTCTGCAACTCAAATCAAAAAACTCAGAACATACGGAAGTTTCGTAATTGTATAGATCACGCTGTGTAAAAGTTTCAGCTGAAAAAGATGAACTGCGATTTTTCTGGAATTTTTCTAGTCACGAGGACAGAATCTGTTTTCTGGACAGCATGTCACAACTTTTACTTCCCTTGCCGTAAGAGGCTATAACTTGGCACAAAGCTGAAAAATAAAGATACAATGATGTTGCTACAGTAGTAACAAACATCTAGACACAACAAAAGCAAAAAAAGAAAAACCTAAATTCGTTGCGGGCTGCCTCCCGAAAGCGCTTTCTTTTATGCCTTTAAGCTAGGCATGATGCAAAAGAAGAATCAAGGGTCTCCAAGATCAGAATCATAAAAACCTTCAAATTGATTTTCAATAAGCTCATTCTTCTTCTTCCTAGGAAATAGGTACTTACCTTTCGCCATACCGCGTAAGCGTATGTGCCCGTTACCAATATCAATGAAGCCTTTCATAGCACGGAGGAAGTCTCTTCCGAGCACAATGTTACTTTGCTTTGGCTCCATGATGAAGAAATCCATTGGTGCAGTCCTATGAAGGAATGCAACTTGGACTTCTTTTACCTTTCCTTTAATCTCTGAAATATCTCCATTAGAATGTTTATGATAAGATGATAATTTATCCATATCTAGCTTCAAAGAATCATAAACTATTTTTGGCATAGTAGAAACTGTGGATCCAATATCACAAAGAGCAAGGAAGCCTTGGTTAGAGATGCTAATCCTAACAAAGGGCTCCCAATCATCATCTATCTCCAACATTTCTTTCTTGTTGGACCTAAGTTCCTCTACTTTCCTCAAATCTAGAGCATCCAATCTTTTTTCCATAGTGGCAAGTCTATCTATGACAGTATCAATACTACGATCATAAACAAAATAACTAGATAGACTATGCAAAATATCAAGGGCCCTAACTTCATCACACTCTAGAAAGTCTCCTTCAGCTATAATGTCAAGAGAGTGTTTAAACCACTTAAAAAGACCATGGTAAAAATTTCTAAGCACAATTTTTATAGGTATCCAAGGCATAATTCTTTTATGTGCTTCAGAGATTCTGTCCCATGCCTTCTTCATATTTTCTCCATCTCTTTGACAAAAATCGAGAACTTCCGATTCCCGCAAAGCACCTAGCCCTAACATGTTCATCTAAACAAGAAGGACTACTAACAGCAAGATAAACAAAAATTTTGTGATTTTTGATATAAGACACAAAGATAAAAATTGAAAGGTAAACTAACAAGACTAAAAAACAAAGGTAAAGGGTAGTGTGCAACTCCCATATCTTAGCACTCAGAGTCCCCGGCAACAGCGCCAGAAATTTTCTTGATGGCGCGAGAGTTGACGGGTGTAGTCTTCTCGCCCTTCGTTGGTGAGCCCCAAGTGGAAGGCGTGATGCAGCACAACAGCAAATTTCCCTCAGTAAAGATACCAAGGTTTGTCTCTAGTAGGACTCCAGAGATGATAAGTATGTGTCAGCGGCGCAACTGACGCGGACCTGCACACAGACACAAATAACTTTGTTCGCAACGAAGTTCAGAGAGGTTGTCAATCTCTCCGGTCTTGTTGTTCACAAAGGATCAAACACAAGGGATAATGATAGCAACTGAAAGTAAAAGCAGAAAAGTAAATGAGCGTGGAAACAGTCATGAGGATATGGACCGGGATACGTGATGTTCACTAGTGATGTCTCTCTCCCAAAAGACGATAAAATTGCTATGCGAGGTAAACAAATTACAGAAGGGCAATTGACAGGATTATGAACGCACCGCAATGCTAACTATGCTACAAAAGAAAGGAAGAGGCTCAAAAGCACGGGCAGTACGCCAAAATAAGTAGACTGAAATCCAACTGCATCTACTACTAATTATCCACCTTGAGATATCTATCCAGAACATCTCGCTGGTATTAAGTTGCGAGCCCCACCCAAAGTGTAAACCCAAAGCAACAGGCAACTGCATTAAAAAGCACTTTGCGTAAAGTAAACAATCCTTGCAACCGCGGTTACAAGCACCATTGTTTTCCCCCTTGTGGCAACAGCACATCCCCTAGACTCATGTTTCTGTCACTCAAGCGTGTCATCGGGGGGCATGAACCCACAATCGAGCATAACGTTCCCTCTTGGGGTTACTACCTACTACTTGGCCAAAGCAATAAACAGCAACGGAGAACATGCAAGAATTACTTAGGAACAAAAATATAAGAGATAAAAACCAAATATATTACTCAATCACAATCTGAACATAATCTCATAATCCAACAGATCCCATCAAACTCTGCACAGCAACAACAGAAAGATTACAAAAGTGCCTCGATCATGTAGGGCAGCTCACGAGGTCTAAACCATGAAGAACAAAGAGGGGAGGAGAACATCAAATAGCTACTGATCACGGACCCATGGTCCAAGGAAAACTACTCACGAGACATCCGGGGAGCATCCATGGTGGAGAGGAGACTCCCGGAGGTCGGCCCTCCCTCCGGCAGGGTGCCGGGAAGAGGTCTTCTGGTGCTCCCGATCTCGGTAGCGCGCGGCGGCGGAACAAAGGAGAGATCGTGAAAAAAGGTTCTCGTCTCGAGGGTTTCACGCCACGGGGAATATATAGGCGAAGGGGGGCATCCAGAGGTGGGCCAGGGGCCCCAGGCGCCCCCCTGGCGCGGCCAGGGGTGGGGCCGCGCCGGGTGGCCGCCTGGGCCACCCCTGGCTCCCCTCTGGCCCCACTCGGGCTCTTCGCGAAGCTTCCTGTACGCTGATTTTTCCTATATTTTTCCCGGAATTTTTCTGGCACTTTTTATATGGGGGAAAACTAAAATAGAAAAACAGCAAAAAACTGGAACTGGCACTGGGGTGCACTGAGTTAATAGGTTAGTCCAAATATAATCAAAAGTGTATGAAAGTGTATCTAGATCATAGCAATATCGCACAAAACATGCATGGAGCAAGCAGAAATTATAGATACGTTTTGGACGTATCACCTACAGCTGTGCCAGGACCAATACTATGGCGGCAACCGAGCCCACCGCCAGCGAAGGAGAACTCGACGACCCAAAAGAAAGGCGCATGGGTTCTACACAGAGATCCCGGTCGACGAGCTACAGCACGAAGCAGAGGACCAGCCGACCACTCGATGTCCCGCCACCAGCCAGGCACCCGCCGCACGACAAGACACCGACTCCGAGCTCGAGATCAGCGATCGTTAAAATCATCGCCAACGAAGAAGGAATCGATGACCCAAAAGACAGGCGCGAGGATTCTACGAAGAGGCCCCACTCGACGAGTCGCACTATACAGCTACGCGATCGCCGACCACTCGACGACCCGCCGCACGGACAGCTGTCGCCCGCCAGGACAGCAACTCCGAGACTCAGACCGGCGAATTCTGAATTTAATGAAGCTGATGACTCCATATGATGATGGTGTTAGAAAGTCTCTAGAAGTTTTATATGATATAACTTTCTTTGTATTAGAGTTGTGAGCAATTGTAAAACATACCTTCTCAAATAGCAAAACTTGTATTGCTTAATTGGTAAATGAGAAGATGGTTCTCAAGGAATAAACCAATGGGAGAAAAGTGAATTCTTTGACCAGGGTGATTGACCCTGCCTCCAGATAACAGAGTAACGCAACGGAAAATGACTCCATGAGAAGAGGTGTCAGAACCCCAACTAGGGTAAGTGCTAGGGTTTGAGTGCCCCTTTTCATCATGTAAAAATTCAAAAGAAATTCAAAAATGGGGAAAAGAAAAGCCCTGAGAAATTATTTCAAATGGCCAGACAAAAATTTGTTCCAAAAATTCCTCTGGTATTTTTGAAAAGTCTTATAAATATGCATGATCACATATAAAGTGAAGTGGGTCCCACTGCATGCACCAAGATTTTTCAAATATTCCAAATAGGGCTTGGAAATTAATTGAATACCCTATTTAATTTGAAATTCAAATTATTTGAATTTCAAAAATCTCCAAAACTTGTGAGTGGCTAGCTATATGTTTTATAAGCCCACATAAAAGTTTTGAGGATTTTACAAATTGCCTTGCTATTTTATTTGGGGCAAAACAAATAACAGAAAAAGAAAAACAGAGGAAAGCAGAGAAGAAAAAGAAAAACAAAACCCAGCCCAAACCTTTTGGCCTCGGGTCCAACTAACTGCACCCCGGCCCAAGCCCACGAGGGGCTTGTCGTCTACCCCAAGCAGCTCGCTGTCGAGCATGCCGGGGGCGACGACCGCCACCTCGACGGCGAGAGCCGTCTAGGCCTCCCCGGGCTCCCTCTCCTCGCCACGCAACGCCCCTGGACGCCCCCATTCCTTTCCCCCTCCTCCAGCTCCTTTTCCCCTTCTCTGCATCGCGAATTTGGCCGCCACAGAGAGCACGCCGGAGCGGCCCCGAGCTAACCACGCGGCCACCGGCCTCCTTCCTCTTCGCCGTGATCTCCAGGAGGCCAATCTACGCCATCTTCGTCGGTTCCCCTGGCTAATCGAGCCCGAACAGCTCCAACCGCGACGCCAGGGTCATCGTCTTCCCGCCGGCCGCCGTGGAGATCTTCTTCAATTACTCTGTCAGCCGACGTCCCCAGCCTCCATAGCCAACGTCTTCGAGCTCCTGGTAAGCTTCCCCTTCTCCCCAACCCCTCCGCGCTCCTTCCCTTGCCCCCAATCGCCGTGCACGTCGTGCTGCTGCTCCGACCGCCGCGGACCTTGACGTCGGCGAGGCCTCAGGCCTCCCTTGAGTGCCCTGAAGGCCCTAGGAGACGCGGTCGAGCGAGGGCTTCCGTTTGGAACCCCCAGCTCCCGCTCCCGTGCCCTCTGTGCGGGCATCGCCGTGTGCTGAGGTCGCCGCCGGCTAAACGCCGGTGGGTAGTGTGATTAGCCCAGCTAATCACCCCCCCGTACCCACTGACAGATGGGGCCCCCTGGCCCTAAACCCCCTCTGTTAATTAAAAAAAATAGTTTAATTAAGCTGACCCACTGACAGAGAGGCCCCACCAGTCAGACCCCCCCCCCACGTCATGCTGATGTCAGCATGACGCTGTAATTCATTTTCTGAATTAAAAGAATTCCAGAGAAATCAGAAAAATTCAGAAAATAGCCAAAACATCAATAAATCATAGAAAATTCATTTTAACTCCAAATTAAACAAATAATATATGGAAAATTATCAGAAAAATGCAAGGATTATGAATATGCAATTTGTTTTCATGTTTGACCATTTTAAAATGGGTGAACAGTAGCAAACATGCATATGGCATAATTTGAAATTGAATTTGAAGTTTGAATTTGCAATTCTTTTGCAATGCACTTCAATTAAATGGAATTGTAAACACATCAGTACCATGTACATCATGTTATCACAACTTATCATGTGCTTGAGCATCGCAATTATATTTATTCCTTGTTTGATTGTTTGCTCGATAGACGTGCAACTGGAATCGGAGGCCACCCCCTTCGTTGAAGACACCGTGTGTGAACCTCATCAGCAAGCCATGCATACCCCATTGATCATGTCTATAAAATCCCAATTCCCTCTTAGTCTCGCTTATGCATGTTTAGGAGATCACTTTGTATCGATTCTACCGCATAGTTGAACCCATATCCGATGCATGACCTATCATCTTGTCACAGTAGTAAGCAAACAACAATCCTAGCTGACATAGGAGTTGATTGATATCATGTGGCCACTGCAACTGTTAATGCTTATTGCATGCTTAGTGGTACAATGAGGTTGCTTTTGATGTGAGTCGGGATGATAGTGAACATGGTGTTGATGAAAGTGAAACTGTGTTGGTGAATCCACCCTAAGCAAAGGTGATCGATGAGAGGCTGTGTAGGAGTACACAGTGGGTTGTCTCGTTGAACACCGCCTTAAGAACCGAGTTCTTGTATGGTAATCCAAGACAAAGAGTACAACCACACATTGGGCTCACTGACCCCTCTCGGCCTAGTACCTTGATCCGTGTCGACGTCCAGGAGTCACATTAGTTCGGGTTTTCCATTTGACATGTGCATAGAAAAAGAACGAAGGAAATGGTTGCATCATATAGATATGTGGGTGCACCTGTGAGGCAGGAAAACCATCTGCCAGAGGTGGCGTCTCGGTCACTTACATTGCTTGAGTCTGTTTCGTTGATCCGGCCGGACTCTCGAGCGGAGGCAACTCAGATAGTCGACTCCTGGAATAGACCGGTTGTGACCGAAGTGTCGTGGTGAACATCCTCGCCGTCACCTCTTGAACGGTGGCGAGCAAAAGGCGGTAACCGATGGTCATGTGTGTGTAGCTTACACCCTTGCAAGATTAACAAAACTATTCGAATAGCCGCGTCCGCGGTTAAGGACTACTTGGAACCTGTACCTGATTATTAGACAACTTGAATGGATACTTCTAAAACTCGCAAGATAAGCGTGAGTGCTATGGTGTGCTTCCTCGTGGGGAAGTCGAGGAAGTACCCATAGTGGTGTATTGTTTGGAGACTTGGTAGTGGAATCGTGTACGCTTCTTACCTCAAGTCTGGTACTCGTAGTACTGGACTAGCCAAGTCAAAGCTGGCACTTCTGCATAATGAAACCCCACCTCCTTTACCTTGATAATTGAGCCTGAGTAGTTTAGTTCTGATGTAAGTCTTGCTGAGTACGACTTTGTACTCACGTTTGCTTATTCTATGTTTTAGATGAGAACCGGACCCCGATGGAGTCACCTTCGTGAAGCTCGACGTTGACCTTGGTAGTATAGTTCCAGACAGTAGTCTGGTCCCTCGTGGATGGGCATGTTTGTTGTACAAGGCTTCTCTAAGCCATTTGTTAAACTTGTCTGTACTCAGACCTAATTTTCTTCTGTTGTTTGATGTAATGTTGATCACAGACATGTGATCTTTGTATACTCTATGAGTAAGTCAATAAAGATATACTTTGTAGAGTTATGTGATGATACCTGTTGTTCATACTAGGCATGTGTGTTGCGTGTATGTTTATAACATGCATGTCTTAGTATGGGTTTTCGAGACCTTAGTTGTGATCTGGCTGGCGGTCTTTTTTACACCAAGTGGCCCTTAGATGTGCGCAGCTTGGGGCATCGCGATGCGATTGCTCGTGACTCCATAACGTGCACACTTTGTGGTATGATCGGGCCCGCCCTAGACCCCGACTAAGTGATCGGGCTGGAGTAAGTCTATGTAAGAGTTAGGATTCAATCGATAACATGGTTGAGGCGACTTGTCTATGAATATGGGATTCACCACCCATAAGCATTTAGACTTGTGAGCGGACGTTGAGGAGCCATCTCAGTTGATCATCCGGCCTGAATGGGATGCCCCTCACGTTCGATGCTTACCGAGAACGTTCTGTGCTTGGCCTTGTCTGCTTAAACAAGTGGGTACGGTTCTCGGATCTCCATGTGATTGCATCGTGACTGGAATTACATACGCTAACCCCGGGTCCCGAAAAGAGGAAATATGCTATTGATGATGATCATGGTATATTAGTTAAAGCCTTAGTTTAAAAATAATAAAATTGTCATGAATACGTTCTGTACAGAACAATAATCATGATCTTCTTAAGTGAAACAAAAGGGACACTGCTCATAAATTACGAAGGATTGATGGTTACCTAGGAAACGAGGAGAAATGAAATCATATTGAGTTGCATATGGGATGGCTCACATCCTATGAAATAAAGTAGTTATTTCACATTCTGAATAACCAGGAAGTTATTAAGAATGATGCAACACATAAAGGCATGATTTGGCACATAAAAGATGTTATGGCTAAATTCAATAATGATTGACTACGGAAGCATAGTAATGCTAAATCATTATGGGTATTTCATTCACGAACACTATGAAGGGACCATAGCTTGAAATTGAATCACACTCAAGTTGTGGAATTTGAAGAGAAGTAGCAATTGGCATAACGAAAGAATGTTTCGATAAGATGGACCATAGTACCTCAAGGAAGAAACTCTCAACCTTGATTTGATCAAGTGATTTTGAAGTAATCAAAATATTGAGATGGACTGCAATTTCATGAAACTGAGTGGGAGCTTTGGAGACTTCCTGAAAACTTGGAATGCAGAGAGCATTCTCTAAGTGGGAGATTTGGGAGCAATATTATTATGTCTGACATAATTAGAATAGAAACTTAATAAAAGCTTACTTACAGATATATGTCGGATATATTTGAGTGGGAGCATAATGTCAATTTCATATATATACGATGATATATGTGAAAACAATCTCATATATATACGTTGATATACATGGAGATTAAGGCTAATAAGATGAAAGGATTATGAGAATCTTATATGAACGAAATACAGATGTGTCACACACTAAAATCTATAAGGATAGATTAGGACACGTGTAATGAACATCAAAAGGATTGGAATGATATCCTAAACAAGAAAAGGTTCTTGTGGCTAGGAATTATATAAAGGATGTAAAACCTTAATATCACAAAATAATGTTTTAATGGAAGAATAGGGATGCACTTTGTCTCAAGACATGTGATCCTATATGACCTTTGACATATGATTCTACCATAAAACGGAAGTTGTGAATCCAATAACAGAATGACTCAAAGGTTCTTAGAAGAAGAACAGGTTCCGATGTGCTTGGTTGGCAAAACACAGAACCTGAGCAAAGTCCAAGCATTCAGTATCTGAAGAGAAACTGAGGACAATACTCTAAATGATAGAAAAGATAATATACTTGAATGTAATACTGGATTACAATTGCAAGCCTTATTATTGGTCTATATGAATTAGAAATACCACCAAAAGGAATAGAAAGGAAATGTGAGCTATAATTTCACGAACCAAAACTCTACAAAATATAAATATCTACTTAAGGAAGTAGAAGGTTGAAAAAAGTTTAGCGTAAGAAGTTTAGACTTATGGCTGAGTGTATTTTTCAGTATACATGACGATGGGAGTCCTAGGGACTAAAACCATTTTGTCATTAGAGAATACTGTAAAATAAGAAGTCTCACTCTCCCGCCAAACTTATAATTCAAGCATTAATAGATAATGAAAGGTATATCAAGCAAGTTGACCAATACCTGTTGCAAAAGGAACATACGAATCTGAATGGTATAGATCGTTGACGAAACCTCTTCCATGAGCAAGCATGATCAATAAACACTTATATGATAAGATGATTATGATCGAGAAAATATGCAGCTAGATTATTTGCTATCTAGTGCAAGTGGGAGACTGTTGGATATATGCTCTAGAGGAAAATAATATATGATTATTCCAATATATCTAAATAAGTTCATGACCAGTTTCATACTGTGCTGGAACTGTATCAGTGAAACAATGATACATGTGTGGTATAGAAACAACCAGAGTTCCTAGTCAGACTCTCATGATGACTGGTTTATCATCAACTGATGATTGTGGTTTCACGATCATGGACAATCAAGTCAATTGACGGCAAGGTCACCTCATTGAATGAATGACGTGATGAACATTACCCAATGCAAGCATTGCAACATGATCAAATCGTAAAAGTTCAGTGTTGTAATTACAGAACGTAGTAGCCTGTTCCTTTGACCGTGAGATCACGAATAATTGCTATCTTCTGAGGATGCTTTGAGTGCATTAACCGTCACACTGAAACATGGTGACCATAAAGGTGTATCTTGGGCTATCCGATGGGATATGTTGAGGAGTGTTGATTCAAGAGCGGGATTTGTCAACCCATATAATGGAAAGATACTTGATGGCCAACTCGGTGAGATTGCATCCATAAAGCTGCGCAGCGTGTGACTAGGTCACAAGGATGAATATCACGGAACGAGTGAATAAGATTTTTCGGTAACAAGATAGAACTAATGCATTGGATGCAGTTGATCGAATCTTGGACTAATCTAGTATCGCATGACAAAGGGAATGGTATACAACGTGTACGGTTCAATCGGTTACTTCCCGAATGCACAGGGGTCATTATGGGCATCCAGGTCCCGCTATTGATCATTGGTCGTAGCCTTTGTCTCGGTCATGACTGGAGTGTTCTCGGACCTTAGGGTAACACACTTAAGGGCTCGATGAATATCAGAGACCTTTTCGGAACTATCGGAGTTACCGGAGAAGAGAGAAAGACGTACCGGAAAAGTTTCGTGTTAGTCCGAAGGACGTTCGGAGTGAGCTGGAAGGAGTTCCGGATCATCGGGAGATGAAATAATATGTATTATTTATTAATTAAGTGAATTAATAATTAATAATAATTTATTTCAGATTAAAAAGTGCAATGGGCCTTATTTGTGAAAGAAGCCCATTAGGGGAAGGAGGAAAATAAAAGGGAAAAGGAAAAGAAAAAAAAGAGGGCGCCATGGGCCTTGGGGCCCATGTGGGTGGCGCCCCACTTCCCCCCCCCCCCTCCTCCTAGCCGCACCCTCCCTCCTTTGCAAGGGATTAGTCCCACATTGCCAAGGGAAGGGGGGTTGACTCCTTCCATCTTCCTATATAAAGATGGGCAGGGGTGCACTTCTTTAAGACAGAAAAATTCGCAGAGAATTCAATATTACTCCGAATTGAGATCGGTTTTCATCGCTCTTCTACCCTATATCGTCTCTCTCAAGCCGGGTCCCCTTTTATGGAACCTGTGCTGGGATTGAGGCTTCTCTGCTACGCGGACGCCGTCGTGCTGCCGAAACTCCGGTTCTGGGAGGTCTACTTCTTCCACCTTCGCTGGATCGGAGAACGGAGGTCGTCATCGAGTCCGTACGTGTGCGAGTACTACGAGGTGCTGCACGTGTGGCACTATCACCCCATCAGGGTGCTAACACAGCCAGGGGGCTGTGAAAGGTTTACGGCTTCATCAACCACGTTTGCGGGAACATTTCCCGCGCAACGGACTACACCCTGAGGTATGTTTCTGCAAGTCTTTCCGTTACGGCATTACAGCTAGATAGATCTTGGGTTAAGGGCGACGCTAGTTAGAAAAATTATTGTTTTCTGCTGCGAGACCCAACAGAATCTTCATGGATGGAGGCAGCAGCATGAACATAATCTTCGTCAGCACTCTACACAAGATGTTGATCCCACGACCAGTATGGAAGAAATCAAGCACCGTGTTATACGGAGTAGTCCCAGGAGAAGCGGCTACTTCCCGTGGAATAATCAAGCTCGAAGTTGTCTTTGGCAACAGACGCAATTTCGCAAGACACACCCTCGAGTTCGAAGTACTCGATTGGCAGTCGCAGTACCACGCCATATCGGGACGTCCAGCATTCGTGCAATTCATGGCGATTCCGCACTGCACCTACCTCAAACTCAAGATGCCAGGATCCGCGGGCGTCATTACAGTCAACGGGAGCTTCACCAAATCAGACCAATGCGACCGCGAGTTAAACAAAGTCTCCGACACCTTTGGAGCCGAGCAAGAACCCACAGAGATAGCCATGGCGACAGACAAAAGTATCTTTCCGCTGGCAAGTCGAAGTGAGTCAAAAGAGTATGGGCGAGACTTCAGGATCGACGGCGACACGGTCACCCACCAGGTGCACCCGACGGACCTAGAAAAAGAAGTCCTCATATACGCCCGCCTCCCGGAAGATCAAGCGACTGCCCTCATCGCTTTCCTCCGCGAAGAATGGGAAATCTTTGCTTGGTGCCCAGCCGACATGCCAGGAGTACCGCGCGAGTTCGCAGAACACGTGCTGCGCATCAAGCCAAACACGAGACCAGTGAAGCAGGCAATACGAAGACTCTCGGAACCCAAGCGCAGAGCAATTGGAGAGGAGGTCAACCGATCACTCGACGCCCAATTCATCCGAGAGACGAAGAAAGCCACTTGGATCGCCAACCCCGCGTTGGTCCCCAAGAAAGACAAAGACGTGCTGCGGATGTGCGTCGACTACGGGCCAGTCAACAAATACTGCCCAAAGGATCACTTTCCCCTGCCAAGAATCGATCAAATAATCGACCCAACTGCAGGATGCGACCTACTATCGTTCCTCGACGCCTACTCAGGACACAATCAGGCCAGGATGGAGAAAAAAGACGAAGAGCACGCTTTGGCCACAACCCCTTGCAGCACATCCCGCTGCCCCCAAATGCCTTGTGGCCTAAACAACGCAGGAACAATATACCAGCGAATGGTGAAAGCATACATGAGAAACCAGAGTGGTGGAAACATCCAGGTCTACATAGACGAGATCATCGTCACAATCAAAGAACTCGGACTAGAAGCAGACACAGAGGATGACAACACAGGTGAACCAGCGCAAGTGGCAGCCGCAAACCCAATCGTTAATGAAGAAGCCAACAACGCAGTCGAGGAGCCGGAGCCAGCCGCACCCGAAGACCCATCTTGGAGAGAGCCGCTCCTCAGATTCCTAATCGAAGGCACCCTACCGCAGGACGTCGCAGAAGCCAGACGCATTAGTCGGCGATCCAAAGCATTCACAGTAATCAACGGACAACTCTACAAGCGCAGCATTTCCCAGGTCCTACGAAAATGCATAGACGAGGAAGACGGCAAAACCCTACTACTGGAGATCCACGAAGGCACCTGCGGGCACCATGCCAGCAGTCGAGCACTCGTGGCAAAAGCCTTTCGAGCAGGACTCTACTGGCCAACAGCCATGAGAAACGCAGAGGATATCACACGGCGTTGCATCGCCTGTCAAAAATTCGCCCGCAGAACGCACGCTCCAGCCTCAGAACTCAAGAACATACCACTATCATGGTCGTTCGCCACCTGGGGACTCGACATGGTGGGCCCGCTCAAGAAATCATCAAAGGGAGGAAAAACACACGTGCTAGTAGCAGCCGACAAGTTCACCAAGTGGATCGACGCAGTGCCCATCACCAGCTCCACGGCCCTCACGGCAGTGAACTTTATCAAATCAATAATCTGCAGGTTCGGAGTACCACACAACATCATCACGGACAACGGTACGAACTTCACAGCGGCAGAATTCCAGAACTTCTGCGAAGAACTGGGCATCAAAATCAATTACGCATCAGTCGCGCACCCGCAGTCCAACGGCCAGGTGGAAAAAGCAAATGGCCTAGTATGCGGAGGAATCAAAAAACGGCTCCTTGAACCACTCGAGCAGGCCGCGGGAAACTGGATAGAAGAACTCCCTGCAGTACTTTGGAGCCTGCGCACTACCCCAAATACCGCAACCCAGTACACACCTTCCTTCATGGTGTACGGGTCGGAGGCAGTGCTACCACACGACCTAAAATTCGGGGCACCCCGGATCTCGGGGTACGAAGAAGAAGAAGCAGAAGAAGCACTGTAAGATGACAAGGATACAGCAGAAGAAGCAAGATACACAGCTCTAGCAAGGTCAGAGGGGTACCAGGACAAGCTGCGCACTTATCAAAGCAGCCGCCTGCGCACCAGAACATTCAACAAAGGAGACCTCGTCCCGCGAGTGATACAAGAGAAAGTCCACAAGCTTGCCCCCCAATGGGAAGGACTGTTCATAGTCCCAAAAGTCATAGGAGGAGGCGCCTATAGACTGACGAACCCGAAGACTGACGAGGACGTGGGGAATCCATGGAACGTAGCGAACCTACGCCTGTTCTACCCATAGTCTCCACCCTTCATGCTCAACTGGCAACTCATGTAACCATTCGACGCAATAAAATGATGTTGCCCAAATACTACCACCTCAAAGCACTCAGGGGCTCGAGTACAAAACTCCCCCCGAGAGACGCTATCGTCGCTCACGCGATCTTTCACCAAAGTACTCGGGGGCTCGAGTACAAAACTCCCCCCGAGAGACGCTATCGTCGCTCACGCAATCTTTCACCAAAGCACTCGGGGGCTCGAGAACAAAACTCCCCCCGAGAGACGCTATCGTCGCTCACGCGATCTTTCACCAAAGCACTCGGGGGCTCGAGAACAAAACTCCCCCCGAGAGACGCTATCGTCGCTCACGCGATCTTTCACCAAAGCACTCGGGGGCTCGAGTACAAAACTCCCCCTGAGAGAAGCTACCCTCGCACACGTGATCTTTCACCAAAGCACTCGGGGGCTCGAGAAAAAAACTCCCCCCGAGAGACGCTATCGTCGCTCACGCGATCCTTCACCAAAGCACTCGGGGGCTCGAGTACAACCTCCCCCCGAGAGACGCTATAGTCGCTCACGCGATCTTTACCCAAACCACTCGGGGGCCCGAGCACCATCTCCCCCCGAGACGCTATCGTCGCTCACGCAGCCCGAAAATTAAAGGGTCCAAGAAAAAACCCCTGACAGGCGCCACCTGCTGAAAATTGTTCGGAATCAAAGGGAAGACACGGCTACAACCAGATGGAACACCAAGTACTCTGGAAAAATATGGATGGAGCGCAGGACACAGACAATCCTTTAGTCTTCACCTGATCACCAACGATCACCTAAAGACTCGGGGGCTACTCCCATCGGGAGCGCTGTCGCGCACCCGATAAAAAACGACAGTTAACAGAAGAACAACAAAGGAAGCAAATCTCAGCCTACGTTCGACTCTACGACTCGAACGTAGCCTCGGGGGCTACTCCCATCGGGAGCGCTGTCGCGCACCCGATAGAATCCACAGTACAAGAACTTGACGGACTCGAAGACATCTCTCGTTGAAAGACTTAAAGATAGATCCCATCGCAAAGGACTCAAAGACAGATTCTATTACAAAGACTCAAACACAGCTCGCATTACAAGGACCCGAAGATCATTCTCAGTACGAAAAACTCGAAGTACATTGGATAGAAGGCAGCTCTGATTACTCGAAGGCAATCCTCATTACATGGAGAACCAACCTAGTTTACAAAGATGAAGCAGCGGACAAGATTACAGCACCAATCATCCAAGGAATTATGACTTCTACATGTGTGCCCATGCTGGGGAGATTGGCGCCAATAAGACAACGAGCATCATCACAGACAAAGGAGGAGTCGAAGCAGCTAGCTCATGATGTCAATGACATAACAAAAGGTGAAGGTCGACTTATTTGCGGAGCACCGAGGACGATGCTCCACCAGCTTCTTCTCCTGCTCCACCAGCTTCTTCTCCTGCCAAGCTGCCGGCGAAGATGACGCCGCTGCCTCTAGTTCTACAAGGTCGCATGGCACGCCCGCTTGATGGCTAGCTTGACGTCGAGGTCCTCTTCAGAACTCGAAGGCAGAATATCACCACTCGAGGAGTCGCCAGATGATGAAGCCGTTGAAGACGTGGGCGTAGGACAGCCCGACCTGCCAGAATTGTCGCTGCTTGTCTCCTGCCAGGATGGATCCATGCGATTGCCGCTCGGGTCAAAAGCGCGGATGGTGAGAGTATTTTCCCCATCAAATGGAAACAAAGAGTATCACCATCACGCAAGTTCAAACGCCGAGAAAACGACTTCCAGCCAAAACCAAGGAAAATCAAGCCGAAACTGTCGGTCTCCAACTCAACATAAGAAGGAGGCCGAGAACACCCCTGAAGACGAAGAAGCAGGCCATCCAGACTACGCTCAAAAACAATGGCAGCAAATGCAGAAGGAAGAAGAATGCGAGCAGCGTTTCGGCCACGGACGCGTAGGAGAAAGTCATAGCGCCAAAAACCCTCCTCTGAAGACAAGGAGGAAGGTGTTGACGGTGCACTAGAACGGCCGCCGCGAGAGGAGCGCGGAGTACGACCATCGCGGCCACGGGGAGCACGGCCACGGCCGGTCATACCTGCACCTCGCTTGGGTCCCATGAGAGGAGGAAGAGAAAGAGGAGCAAGATGAGCAGAGGTCGAACAATGCTACTAGACGAAGAAGAAGGGTCTATTTATAGCACAAACCCAAGAGCACGCAGAAGCCCAGACGACGGCAAAAATTAATTCAAAGACCAAGCGCGTTGGGCGATTCGAATTCCGAGACAAACATGCCTTCACACGGGAGGCACAGTACGCTGGACGCGTCAAATCTCACGCGTTTTCAATGCGCGCATCGGTAACTCAACAGGCGGCTACAGCACGCCACAAAGGCTATCATTATGACCGGTCATGAAGACTTGATGGTTCATAGACAGAGCATCTTTGACGGTCCTCCAGCAAAGAGATCGTTATCCTTACCAAGAAGAGGTAAATTAAAATGGCAGCGCAAAAAGAAAAACGCAGTCTGCAAACACCGTTTTCACTGACTCAAATACATTTTTTAAATATATTTAACTCCCATCAGGAGCGTATCCACCCATGAGAGTTTCCGGTGCTCCCTCATCTAGAAGTAAAGACGTGCTCGAGTGATTACTCGCACCCATGAGAGTTTCGGGTGCTCCCGCACCTAGAAGTAAAGAGGTGCTCGAGTGATTACTCGCACCCATGAGAGTTTCGGGTGCTCCCTCTCCACGACACAAGATAAGCAGACCTGCACTCGCCAGATCGAACGGTCCCAGAGTACCGGTTGCTCCCTCACCCCGAGAGCGAAGGCAATACTCGAATGATTACTCGCAAAACTCAGAGTACCCGAGAACTCGAATACCTCCCGAGAAAAGTACTCCTCTACATTACTCCTCGCCCGAGCGCTCGGCAAAGCTCCGCGAGTGACCGCAAAAACAGCTCACTTGATTGTTTATTCCAAGTGGTTGCATTATCAACTAGGCTCCGCGCCTCAATAAAAAATACATATTCCTGGAACACGATACACTGTGCCCAGATGCCACACAAGCTTAGCGTGTAGGTAAGACCCCGCTGCGCAGATCGGCCAGGCTGGGACTTGCCGCAGAGCGATTTCACTCCCAATCTTTTCCATGCGCTTGCATGATAGAAAAAGCCGGGCGGACGCGCCTAGGCTACGAACCTTACTAGCGGCAACTGATCATTGTAAGACCTGCAGCGGCATGACTTTTGCTCGACACCAGTGTTCCAAGCTCATGCCGAGGGACGTGATCTTGATTGGGCTACTGCGGTTTTTTCCACTAGTGCAATTCACCAAGGCTCGACCAGTCGACTCCTTGGGCCCTTTCAGCTTAGCAATCCCTCGAAACAGGTTTTTTCATGGCCCTAGACTGCCAGCGACCCACGGTTGAACCGTGCATACATCGAAATGACGCAAGAATGGACCCGAGTCCCTGCGCGACTCTTTGAGTCCCACAGGCACTCGAGGCTACTGACGAGGGGGTGATCCCACGACTCCTATGGATGAGCCTACCCGGTGTACCCGAAGACAGAAGTCCCACAAAGATGCCGCCTGGGCCCAGCCTTGGCCCACTAGTGGCACCGACATAGGAGTCCGCGACTCATAAGGAAGGTGCAAACTTGTTGTACGGTACAAGATCAGGGTTAGGAAACCTCCTTTGTAATCCAGGAAGGACTCCCCGAGACCTAGCCTAGTATATAAGGGCTAGGAGGGGAGACGTCAAGATCATCCAATACACAATCTGTAACCCTAGCCTTGTGCGCACTAGCCTTGGCTTCCCTGTAATCGCCATCTCCAAGCAATAATATCCAGCAGGAACGTATCCTCCTATTAGCCGACAAGTTGTCGTCCAACCTGTGCCTCTCATGACTAACCCAGGGTCCCTGACCATGGGATTTGCCGGGGTACATCCCCGTCACCCAAGCTGCGCACATCTAAGGGCCACTTGGTGTATAAAATACCGCCAGTAAGATCACAACTAAGCTATCAAACCCCACACTAAGACATGCATGTTATAATCATACATGCAGCATACATGTCCAGTGTAAACAGCAGGTACACATTGCATAAACTCTACAAAGTATATCTTTATTGACTTACACATAGAGTACACAAAGATCATATGACTATGATCCATCATTACATCAAACAACGGAAGCAAATTAGGTCTGAGTACAGACAAGATTAACAAATGGCTTAGAGAAGCCTTGTTCAACATACATAGCCCTTCCACGAGGGACCAGACTGCTGTCTGGAACTATACTATCTTAGTCAACGTCGAGCTTCGTGAAGGTGACTCCATCGGGGGTTGGGTTCTCATCTAAAACATAGAATAAGCAAACGTGAGTACAAAGTCGTACTCAGCAAGACTTGCATAAGAACTATACTACTCATGCTCAAGTTTCAAGGTAAAGGGAGGTGGGGTTTCAACATGCAGAAGTTCCAGCTTTGACTTGGCTAGTCCTGTACTACGAGTACCAGACTTGAGTTAAGAAGCGTACACGAGTCCACTACCAAGTCTCCAACCAATACACCACTATGGATACTTCCTCCACTTCCCCACGAGAAAGCATGCCATAACACTCACACTTATCTTGGCAAGTTTTAGAGTATACGTTGAAGTTATCTAATAATCAAGCACAGCTTTCCAAGTAGTCCATGACTGCGGACACGGCTATTCGAATAGTGTGTTAACCCTGCAGGGGTGTACCGCTACACACACATGACCATCAGTTACCGCCAAGTACTGGTCACCAATCAAGGGGTACCGGCGAGGATGTTCACCACGACACTTACCTCACGGCACCGTTCTAGTCCAAGGTGTCAACTGTCTGAGTTCCAAACCCAACTGGAATTCCGGCCGAGTTTCCAGTCAGGACTCAAACCATGTAGACACGACTGACAAGCCCACCTCGACGGATGGTTCTCCGCTTGACAAGCCATCTTCTACAAGCCCTACCATGAATGACACATTTCATTTCCTTTATATTTCTATGCATATGCCGAATGGAAATCCCGAACAAGGTGTGACTCCTGGACTTGGATCGGGGTGAGTTAATAGGTCGAGGGGGGTCAGTGAGCCCAATGTCTGGTTGTACTCTTTGTCTCGGATTACCATACAAGAACTCGATCTTAAGGCGGTGTTCAACGAGACAACCCACTGTGTACTCCTACACAGCCTTTCATCGTTCACCTCATATTAGGGTAGATTCACCAACACAGTTTCACCTTCATCAACACCATGTTCACTACCCTCCCGACTCACATCAAAAGCATCCTCATTGTAAACTCTAAGCATGCAATAAGCACTGACATTTGCAGGGACCACATGATATCAATAAACTCATATGCCAGCTAGGATTGTGGTTTGCTTACTACTGTGACAAGATGATAGGTCATGCATCGGATATGGGTTCAACTATGTGGTAGAATCGATAACAAGGTGATCATCCTAATCAATGCATAAGAGAGACTGAGAGGTAAGTGGGATTTTATAGACATGATCAAAGGGGGTTTGCTTGCTTTGCTGACGAGGTTTGGTAACGGTGTCTTCAACGAAGGGGTGGCCTCCGGTTCTGGCTCCACTTCTATCCGGACAAGCATGGCAAACATAGGATCAATATAAATGCAAATTCACAATCACATGATCAAGATTGTAATGTGATGTTCCTGGTTGAAATAAGTTGGCAATTCCAGTTAAAAGAAGTGCATTGCGAAGTCATTCGCAAATTCACTCCAAATTTGAATTCAAAAGAATGTCATATGCATATTTGTCTCTGTTCACCCAATTTAAATTGGTCAAACATGAAAACAAAGTCCATATTCATATTCCTTGCATTTTTTCTGATAATTTTACATATATTATATGCCTAATTTGGAGTTAGTATGAATTAATTATGAATTTCCAAAGTTTATTGCATTTTCTGCCTTTTCTGGATTATTTTAAAAGATTTAACAGTTTATTGCGTCAGCATCACCTCATGCTGACGTAGGGGGGGCTGACTGGTGGGTTCGGCCTGTCAGCCACAGTGGGGTTAATCCCTCTGTTTAAATTAACAGAGAGGGGGGTTAAGGGCTAAAGGGGCCCACCTGTCATTGACCTGGGGTCAACAAACAGGGGGATTAGCCCCTAATTAAGCGGGCCACGTCGGCCTCGCCGGTGGCTCGACGCTGGTGTCCAAAATCCACGGCGTAGTACGCACAGACGACGGCTCGGGCCACCGTTTGGTGCGCCATAGGCACCAAACGCGAGCCCTTGCTCGTGCGCGTCGGTTAGAGCAGGTGGGAGGCCACTGGGTGGCCGAAGTTGAGGCCGGCGACGAGGGGTTGCGGCGGCCGGAGCTCGGGTGTTGGTGATGGCGTCGCTCGAGGCTGCAAACGAGAGGGCTTTTGGGTGTAGAGTCACCAGTGAACGGCAGCGAGAAGAATGGGCACCTCCGCGTGACCATTTGGTCACCGGAGCGTTGCCGGCGACGACTCGCACGGCGGCGGCGCTCGGCTTCCATGGCGGCTCTGGTTAGAGGGCACGGGGGAACGCGGGAATACTCCGGGAAGAAGCAGAGGCTCACCAGAAACTCGACGGAGGCAACGGTGTGGTCGGGAAGGGCTCGACAGGGAAGAGTTTTGGCTGCGACTCACGGCGGCCGGCGAGGAGGAAGACGATGGGGGCAGCGCCTATGGAGCTTCCCGGTTCAATTGCTTCAGCACAAAGAGGTAGTCGATGTCGAGGAGCGCATTGGACACCACGGTGGTGGCTACTTAGGTCGTTGGTCGCCGCCGTGCACGTCGGCGATCTGCGGTGGCGCTCGGACGATGGAAGAAATGGCCAGGGCGAGGGGGAAAGTGGCTAGGGAGAGCGGGAATGGATGAAGGGAAGTCCAAGGCGTCGTCGTGGTGCGTCTAGAGGGCTCGGTGATGTCCACGGCGAGCAGGATGTGGCAAGGCAGCTTCGGCGGAGAGTGCATGCATTCCGCCGAGCACCTTCGGGGCGCGGGGAGGAAGAGACAAGCGGGGGAGGCTGGGCTGGACCGGCTAGCTGGGCCTGGGGCTTAAGTTGGGCTGCTTCCAGGTTTTCTCCCTCTTTCTTATTTCTTTTTAGTTTCTTTTCTGCATTTTTGTTTAGCTTAGCAAATAAAATAGCTAGGCATTTTTATAAATGCTCAAATCTTTTATATGGAATTACATGACTAGTAGCTAGTCATATCCAGAGTTTGAAAATTTCTGAAATTCAAAATATTTGAATTCAAATTCAAATAGGGGTATTTATTTAATTCCAAGCTCCTGTTTGAATATTTGAAAAATCTATGAGCATTGGTTTGAATCCAAATCACTTTATATGTGATCATACTCAATTATGAGACTTTTCAAAAATGCAAAAGGAATTTTTTGAGTAACTTTTATTGTGGCCATTTGAATGAAATTCATCTGGGAGGTGTTCTCTCTCCCATTTCAATTTCAATTTGAAATTTTTTTCATGAAGCAAAGTGAGACTTGATCCTAGCACATACCTAACAGAGGGTTCTGACAACTCGCCACCACTCAAAAGAATCTCGTCCCGAGATTCAGAAGTCATCGGGAGGAAGGTGGAGTACTCGGCACGGAGGCGGTCTTCTCTTTCCCACGTAGCTTCCTTCTCGGAGTGGTGTGACCATTGCACTTTCAGAAACTTGATCTTCTGACGACGAGTGACACGCTCTGTGGAATCAAGAATACGAACGGGGTACTCTCGATAAGAAAGGTCATCTTGGAGATCAAGCGTTTCATGGTCGACTTCGCGAATGGGGTCCTTGAAGCAACGTCTGAGTTGTGACACATGGAATACATCATGTACTCGGGAAAGGTGCGGGTAGTTCAAGTTGGTAGGCAACTTCTCCATGTTTAGCAAGAATGCGGAAAGATCCGATGTAACGTGGGGCCAACTTGCCTTTGATACCGAATCGTAGGGTTCCCTTCAGAAGAGTAACCTGAAGGTAAGCCTTCTCATCCAGATTGTAGCTTTCTTGCCTATGATGACGATCATAGTAGCTTTTCTGACGAGACTGGGCGGCTTTCAATTGATCACGAACAATGCGAACTTGATCTTCTGCTTCCTTGATCATATACGGCCCAAAGAATTGTCTTTCACCGGTTTCTGACCAGTTAAGGGATGTTCGACATCTTCGTCCATAGAGGAATTCAAAAGGAGCCATGTTCAGACTGGATTGAAAACTATTGTTATAAGCAAATTCGGCGAATGGAAGAGATTTCTCCCAATTCTTTCCGAAAGAGATAACGCAAGCTCTGAGCATGTATTCCAGGATTTGGTTAACCCTTTCAACTTGACCGCTAGACTGGGGATGGAAAGTTGTACTAAAGGAGAGATGAGTTCCCATAGCATTTTGAAAGCTTTCCCAGAATCTAGAGGTGAAAAGGCTACCACGATCAGAATTGATTTCCAAAGGAACACCATGAAGAGACACAATCCTAGAGAGATACAAGTCCGCTAACTGGCTAGCATGTCAGAACCCTCTGTTAGGTAATGTGCTAGGATCAAGTAACCTTGCATCATGTCAAATTTTCAAAGGAAATCAACTTCAAAATCCAAATGGGAGAAGGAACACCCCCCAGATGAATTAATTCAAAAGGCCAGATAAAAATCTTCTCCAAAAATTCATGTTAGATTTTTGAAAAGTCTTATAAATGAGTGTGATCACATATCAAGTGATGTGGGACCCATCCCATGCTCATAGATTTTTCAAATATTCAAACAGTGCCTTGGAATTAAAGAAATACCCCTATTTGATTTAAGATTCAAATTATTTGAATTTTAAAAATGTTGAAATTTTATAAGTGGCTAGTCTTTATTACTATGAGGCCACATAAAAAATTTCAGCATTTAAAAAAATGTTTAGCTATTTTATTTAGCCAAACAGAACAAATGACAGAAAGAAAATTAGAAAAGAAAACAGAAACCTTACCTGGCGCCCAGGCGAAGCAGGCCCACCCCAGCCCAGCCGGCCCACAGGGGCAGGGGCGTCTTCTTCCCCCTCCCGCGCCTCCAAGCTGCTCGGTGGAATGCCACCGAGCTAGCTGGTGACGACACGTCGTCGTCGAGGAGCTTCCAGCCCTCCTCGTGGTCTCTTCTCGCACCTGGACGCGCCTGGAGACGCCGTGAACTCATTCTCCTCCTCCAGAGCTTCCTCCTCCTCCCGTGCTCGTTTCCGTCGCCACCCGAGAACTCGCCGGAGCACCGCAGCGCTCCCGCGTGGCCATTGACGTCGAGAAGCCAAGCCAAGGTGTCCAGGGAGTTCGTCGTCGTCGTCTTCACCGACTTGCAGAAGGAATCGATTCCGGAGCCCGCGTAGACGCCGAATTCTTCCTCGAGTCCCCGCCGGCCGCCGTGAAGGACTTCGTCGATTCCGCCGCCGTTGAACCACCCCAGCCCTCGCCACCACCTCTACTAAGTTCAGGGTGATCTTGCAAGCGAAACCCCTCTGTCTCCCCCCTGGATTTCTCACTCTAGCCGGATCCGCCATGGTTGCCGAAGCATGTCGCCGCCATGGATGAGCTCGAGGTCGCCCATGTGCCCCTTCGTCTCAGCCAGAGCGTGCGTTTGGCTCCTGAGCATGCCAGTGTTCGAATGCACGCGAGATCAGCCCGAACCGTGCGCTACAACGTTGACTACAACCTCGCCGTGGTTCTGCTTCCGCCAGAGTCGTCGCCGTCGTCGCTCCCGACCTCCCCACGACCCCCTGTTGCCTCCAGAAGACGCGGACGACCTCCAGGAGCAAGCCGGTGCCCTCCGTTTTCCCTCCCATGGCCCCTAGCTCACTCCGGCGAGTCGCCGCCGTGGCTCCAGTCGCCGGCGTCAAGCCGCCGGTGGGTTAGCCACTAATCACCCAGTTAGTGACCCCCTGGGTCACTGACCAGTGGACCCAGTGGCTTAATTAAGCCACTGGATTAATTTAACCCACGGGTTAAGTTAACCCAGTCACTGACAAGGTGGCCCCACATGTCAGCCCCCCCCCCTGACGCCAGCAATTGCGCAATAAATCAATTTAAATGAATTTCCAGAGATTATTTGAATTAAAAGAATTCCAGAAATTCCAGAAAATACCCCAAACTTTGGAAATTCATAGAAAATTCATATTAACTCCAAATTGGAAAAATAATATATGAAAAATGATCAGGAGAAAATTATCTTTCCAAATATGCAACTTTCAACTCTGTTTGAGTTGAATTTAAAATGTGATCAGTAGCATTTGCTATTTGATTTAAATGGAATTAAATCAAATTCAAATCAAATATTTTTGCAACTTGAACCATGGCAACATGCTACATTTCAATCACCAATCAGAGGCATATCATACACATTTGAAGATGATTCAAAATGATCAAACTATGTCACTTGCAACTTGGCTAATTTGAATTCAAATGTGGATTTTGAATTTGCATTTCAAATGCAATATACTCCACTTAAATGGAATTGCCTCACACATCAAAACTTATACTTCAAGTTTCAACATTCATTCATGTGCTTGAGCATTGCATTCATATTGATTGCTACTTCGTGCTTTGTTTGTCGAGTAGAGGTGGAACCGGAGCAAGAGGCTGCAACCTTCGTTGAAGACCCCGAACCCGAACCTCGTCAGCAAGGCAAGCAAACCCCCATTGATCATGTCGATAAAATCCCACTTCCCTCTCATGTCTCGCTTATGCATTGTTTAGGATGATCACCATGTTACGATTCTACCGCATAGATGAACCCATTCCTTTGCATGACCTATCATTTTGTCACAGTAGTAAGCAAACCACAATCCTAGCAAATGTAGGAGTTGTTTGATATCATGTGGCCCCTGCAATGTTACTGCTTATTGCATGCTTAGTATGATACCATGTTGTTACTGTGATGTGAGTCGGGATGGGAGTGGTCATGTTGATGATGGTAGAAAAAGTGTTGGTGAATCAACCCTAATACAAGGTGAACGATGAGAGGCTGTGTAGGAGTTGTTTGATATCATGTGGCCCCTGCAATGTTACTGCTTATTGCATGCTTAGTATGATACCATGTTGTTACTGTGATGTGAGTCGGGATGGGAGTGGTCATGTTGATGATGGTAGAAAAAGTGTTGGTGAATCAACCCTAATACAAGGTGAACGATGAGAGGCTGTGTAGGAGTACACGGTGGGTTGTCTCGTTGAACACCGCCCTAGTACGAGTTCTTGTGTGGTGATCCAAGATGAAGAGTACAACCACACATTGGGCTCACTGACCCCTCTCAACTTACTAACTCATCCCTTTCGATGTCCAGATGTCGCAATAGTTCGGAGTTCTGGTAGGTCTGTGGCCTGGCTGCTAAGTGAGAGAACGGCTCATCCGAGACCGGCTTATGCACCACGCACACATCACTTGGGTCCACTTCGGTAAACCGGCCGGGTTCACGATAGTGGTAGCCTACCCAAGTAGGCGGCTTTCTCGGACTAGATCGGCTATGAGGTAACAGTTGTGGTGAGCATCCTCGCTGGCACCCCTTCAATGGTGTCGAGATCAAAGGCGGTAAATGATGATCATGTGTGTGTAGCGGTACACCCTTGCAAGGTTAACAAAACTATTCGAATAGCCGCGTCCGCGGTTATGGACTGCTTGGAAAGCTTAGCTTGATTATTAGATAACTTGAACCGGATACTTCTAAAACACACCAAGATAAGTGTGAGTGCTATGGCGTGCTTCCTCGTGGGGAAGTCGAGGAAGGCACCATAGTGGTGTAATTGTTGGAGAAAGTAGTGGACTCGTGTACGCTTCTTACCTCAAAGTCTGGTACTCGTAGTTCAGGATTAGCCAAGTCAAAGCTGGCACTTCTGCAAGTGAACCCCACCTCCCTTTACCTTGATACATGTGCATGAGTAGTATAGCTCCTATGTAAGTCTGGCTGAGTACGACTTTGTACTCACGTTTGCTTAATCTATGTTTTAGATGATGCCACTGACCCCGAAGGTGGCTTCTTCATCGAGCTGGACGACTGAAGACCAACTAGTCTAGTCCCAGTCAGACGACTGGTTCCCTCGTGGAGGGCTTTTTGTTTAAATAAGGCTTCTTAAGCCATTTGTTAAACTTGTCTGTACTCAGAAATAATTTGCTTCCGCCTGTGTTGTAATGTTGGATCACATGTATCTGATCTCTGTTTGTACTCTATAAGAGTTATAAATAAAATGTACACTTTGTAGAGAATTACAATGGTACCTGCTGTTCATACAAAGCATGTGTGTTGCGTGTATGTTTATAACATGCATGTCTTTGTATGGGTTTTCGAGACCTTAGTTGTGTTCTGGCTGGCGGTCTTTCATACACCAAGTGGCCCTTAGATGTGCGCAGCTTGGGGCATCGCGATGCGATTGCTCGAGACTCCGTCTCGTGCACACTTTGTGGTATGATCGAGCCTGCCCTAGACCCCGACTAAGTGATCGAGCTGGAGTAAGTCTATGTAAGAGTTTAGAGATAGTCGGTAGTATGGTTGAGGCGACTTGTCTTTGAATATGGGAGTTCACCACCCATATCATTTGACTTGTGTGCGGACGATGAGGACCCATCTCAGTTGATCATCCGGCCTGGATGGGATGCCCCTCACGTACGATGCTTTCCGAGAATGTTCAGTGCTTGGCCTTGTCTACTTAGACAAGTGGGTGCGGTTCTCGGCTCTCCATATGACTATGTCTTAACTGTACTTGCTTACGCTAACCCCGGGTCCCGACATAGCAGTAATAGACTCGCGAACGGGAAGGAAGTGAGCAACTTTGGAAAGTCGGTCAATGACAACGAAGATGGCATCATTTCCTTTCTGGGTTTTTGGAAAGCCGGTGATGAAGTCCATACCGACTTTGTCCCATTTCCACTCGGGAATAGGAATAGGTTGAAGAGTACCAGCAGGTCTTTGGTGTTTGGCCTTAATGCGACGACAAACATCACATTCGGCAACATATCGAGCAATGTCTCTCTTCATCCTAGTCCACCAAAATCTCTGGCGTAGATCTCGGTACATTTTTGTGCTACCGGGATGAATCGAGAGGGGAGTTTCATGGGCTTCTTTAAGGATGAGTTGCCTTAGATCCCTATTCTTATGTACTACCAAACGATTTTCAAAGAATATCGTTCCTTTACTATCTGTGGAGAAACACTTAGCAACTCCGTTAGAAATGTTCTCCTTGATCCGGCGAACACCTCGTGCACGCCTTTGTGCAACTATTATTTGATCCTCAAGGGTTGGTTTCGCCACCAAGTTGAAAAGAGATCCACGAGGAATAATCTCGAGGTTGAGATTTCAAAATTCCTCATGAAGAAGTGGTTGATACTGTTGTAACATGAGGTTGTTACAATACGACTTACGACTTAGGCATCAGCAGCCATGACATTGGCTTTGCCTGGGGTGTAAGAAATTCCTAAGTCATAATATTTTATCAACTCTATCCAGCGTCTTTTCCTGAGATTAAGATCTGGCTAGGTGAATATGTATTTGAGGCTTTGGTGATCGGAATAGATCTCACAACGATTACCAAGGAGGTAATGTCGCCAAGTTTTCAAGGCATGAACTACGGCAGCGAGTTCAAGATCATGGGTAGGATAGTTCTCTTCATATGGACGCAACTGGCGTGAAGCATAAGCTACCACATGTCTATCTTTCATAAGTATGCATCCTAACCCTTGCCGTGAAGCATCACAATAGATCTCGAAATCCCTTTTGGTGTCTGGAGGCGCAAGTACGGGTGCAGAACTCAACCTTCTTTTTAGCTCTTGAAAGCTTTCCTCGCACTTGGGGGTCCATTGGAATTTCTTATCTTTCTTGAGGAGTTCAGTAAGAGGCTTTGCAACTTTAGAGAAGTTCTGTACAAAGCGACGACAATAGCTTGCTAGGCTGAGAAAACTCCTAACTTGCTTAACCGATTCAGGTGGAGTCCAGTCAAGGACGGCCTGAACTCTCTCGGGATTGACTGCAACACCTTTCGCAGAAATCATGTGGCCTAAGTAGGTCACTTCTGGTAGCCAAAATTCACACTTGGAGAACTTGGCATAAAGGCGGTGCTCTCTAAGTTTCATGAATACCAACCTAAGATGTTCTGCGTGCTCTTCTTCATTCTTCGAGTAGATGAGAATGTCATCAAGATAAACCACAACAAATTTATCTAGGTACTCCATGAAGATCGAATTCATCAAGCGCGAGAATGTGGCAGGGGCATTGGTTAAACCGAAGGACATGACGGTGTACTCGTAAAGACCATAACGAGTAGTGAAAGCCGTTTTTGAAATGTCCTCGTTTCGGATTTTGATTTGATGATAACCTAATCTCAAATCCATCTTGGAGAAGACAGAGGATCCAGCAAGTTGATCATAAAGATCATTGATCCTGGGCAGTGGGTACTTGTTCTTTATCGTCGCAAGATTTAGCGGGCGATAGTCTACGCACATCCTTTCTGTTCCATCCTTCTTTGTTACGAACAGAACGGGGCTACCCCATGGCGATGAGCTAGGGCGGATAAAGCCTTTTGCCAACGAAACATCAAGTTGGGTTTTTAGCTCAGCTAACTCATGTGGGGCCATTCTATATGGGCGTCTGGAAATTGGGACTGTGCCTGGTATAAGATCCACTATGAATTCTACACACCTGTCGGGTGGCATTCCCGGCAGCTCTTCAGGAAAGACATCCGGGAAGTCACGAACCACCAGAACATCTTCAAGGTCTGGAAGGGGAAACACATTCAAAGTATGCATCTGGATTCTAGAGCTGGGTGATGTGTAGTCAATGGTTTGGCCTGAAGGATGGGTGAGTTTAACTGATTTGGCTTTACAATCAAGGAAAGCATGTTGTCTTGATAACCAATCCATTCCTAGGATGACATCAATGTCCGAAGACTTGAGGGCTATAAGAGAAGCAAGGAATACTAAACCCTCAATTGAAATTTGATTACCATGGCTTACTCTATTAGTTTGCCACTTTGAACCAGGAGTTTGAATGATCATTGGGGAAAACATTTCTTCAAAGGCGAACTCAAGACGAAGTGCATAACTCTCCGACATGAATGAATGAGAAGCTCCTGGATCGAAAAGAACGGAGGCGGGGACATGATTGACTGGGAGTGTACCAAGAATGACGTCAGAAGCAGCAGTGGTGTCCTCAACGGAGATTTGGTTTACACAAACACTACTAGTGGAGGAAGGCTTTGATGGAAAGGCTTTGGTGGTCGATTTCTTTGGAGGCTTGGGTCGAGAATGACGTGGTGCCATCAAGACTTGAGGGCATTGACGATAGTAATGGCCTGGAAGACCACACTTAAAGCATACCCTGTCTGAATTGTTGGGAGTGGGATTGCTTGGCTGCACACCATCATTCCGGGGTGGAATAATGTGCTGGGGTGGATGGCATATATTGGAGGTTGGTCTCTGCAGAAAGTTTTGAGATATGGCTCTGGTTGGAATCCAAATTCGGCGTTTCTGAGGGGCTGAACTTGAAGAAGGAGCAAGCTCAGGAGCATGCTTGCGAGACTCTTCGAACATGTCAATCTTGCATAAGTATGCATCCTAACCTTGCCGTGAGGCGTCACAATAGATCTCAAAATCCTTTTTGGTGTCTGTAGGCGCAAGTACGGGGGCAGAAGTCAATCTTCTCTTTAGCTCTTGAAAGATTTCCTTGCACTTGGGGGTCCATTCGAATTTCTTATCTTTCTTGACGAGTTCTGTTAGAGGCTTTGCAACTTTGGAGAAGTTCTCAACGAAACGGAGGCAATAGCTTGCTAAGCCAAGAAAACTCATAACTTGCTTAACCGATTCAGGTGGAGTCCAGTCAAGGACGGCCTGAACTCTCTCGGGATTCAAAGCAATGCCTTTGGCAGAAATCACATCGCCTAAATAGGTCACTTCTAGTAGCCAGAATTCACACTTAGAGAACTTGGCATAAAGGCAATGCTCTCGAAGTTTCATCAATACAAACCTAAGATGTTCAGCATGTTCTTCTTCGTTCTTCGAGTAGATGAGAATGTCATCAAGATAAACTACAACAAATTTATCCAAGTACTCCATGAAGATCGAATTCATCATGCGCGAGAAAGTGGCGGGGGCATTGGTTAGACCGAAGGACATGATGGTGAACTCGTAAATACCATACCGAGTAGTGAAAGCCGTCTTTGGAACGTCCTCGTTTCAGATTTTGATTTGATGATAGCCTAATCTCAAATCCATTTTGGAGAAGACAGAGGATCCAGCAAGTTTATCATAAATATCATTGATCCTGGGAAGTGGGTACTTGTTCTTTATCGTCGCTAGATTAAGCGGGCGATAATGTACGCACATCCTTTCTGTTCCATCTTTCTTCGTTACGAACAGAACGGGGCAACCCCATGGCGATGAGCTAGGGCGGATGAAGCCTTTTGCCAACAAAGCTTCAAGTTGGATTTTCAGCTCAGCTAACTCATGTGGGGCCATTCTATATGGGTGTTTGGAAATTGGGGCAGTTCCTGGCATAAGATCTACAATGAATTCTAGACATCTGTCGGGTGACTAGATTCAAGGAGTTGGATTACTGGGTGATTTTCCTAAAGGTTGACCATGGCTTACTAAGGCTACAACAGATATGTTAGAGTAACACAGTACCCCAACATAATGTTTAGTGTGGTCATTCTGGCTAGATGACATCTAAAGTCGGAGGAAGAACTGCAAATGCATCAATATAGGTTTATAGAATAAAACCTACAACAAACTCTATGGAACTGTCGGGTATGCCACCTAAAAAATCTTCTGGAAAGATAACCGAAATAGAGAGAAGGATTTTGCAAATGCATCAAATTATGAAGAAACCTGGGATGACTCGGACAGTATAACGGCTGTAATTGCAAGAGAAATGGAAATCCTCACAACATTTCATCAGCACTTACATAAGAAGTTCAAAACATGAAGCACAACGACTCTAGACAACCGAACACAACTTTCCTACGGCTACAAGGAAGCAAACAACAAGATGTTCTAGTAAGAAATAGATGAGCCTAGTCCTATTTTCACATAGAAAATAGGAGGGTGACTCAGAACTCAGATCGATGAGGATAAGGATAAAAAAGAAGTCTTACATTGTTCCCTTATACCCAAGTAACTATATAACTATAGAATGCTAGACTTGACATCGACCAAGGTTTGATAATCCTACAGACAATCCTGCTCTGATGCCAAGTATGTCGGGACCCGGAATATGAGTATGTAATTCCAGTCACAACTAAATCATATGGAGAGCCGAGAGACGTACCCACTTGTCTAAGCAGACAAGGCCAAGCACAGAACACTCTCGAAAAGCATCGTACGTGAGGGGCATCCCATCCAGGACGGATGATCAACTGAGATGGGTCCTCATCGCCCGCTCACAAGTATAAATGATTATGGGTGGTGAAATCCCATACTCATAGAAAAGTCTCCTGAACCATATTATCGACTGAATTATAACCACTTACATAAAAAGACTCCAGCCCGATCACTTAGTCGGGGTCTCGGGCGGGCTCACTCATACAATGAAGTGTGCCATGTGACAGAGTCATGAGCAATCGCATCGCGATGCCCCAAGCTGCGCACATCTAAGGGCCACTTGGTGTATTAAATACCGCCAGCAAGATCACAACTAAGTTATCGAACCCCACACTAAGACATGCATGTTATAATCATACATGCAGCATACATGTCCAGTGTAAACAACAGGTACACATTGCATGAACTCTACAAAGTATATCTTTATTGACTTACACATAGAGTACACAAAGATCATATGACTATGATCCATCATTACATCAAACAACGGAAGAAAATTAGGTCTGAGTACAGACAAGATTAACAAATGGCTTAGAGAAGCCTTGTTCAACATACATAGCCCTTCCACGAGGGACCAGACTGTTGTCTGGAACTATACTATCTTAGTCAACGTCGAGCTTCGTGAAGGTGACTCCATCGGGGGTTGGGTTCTCATCTAAAACATAGAATAAGCAAACGTGAGTACAAAGTCGTACTCAGCAAGACTTACATCAGAACTATACTACTCATACTCAAGTTTCAAGGTAAAGGGAGGTGGGGTTTCAACATGCAGAAGTGCCAGCTTTGACTTGGCTAGTCCTGTACTACGAGTACCAGACTTGAGGTAAGAAGCATACACGAGTCCACTACCAAGTCTCCAACCAATACACCACTATGGATACTTCCTCGACTTCCCCACGAGAAAGCATGTCATAGCACTCACACTTATCTTGGCTAGTTTTAGAGTATCCGTTGAAGTTGTCTAATAATCAAGCACAGCTATGCAAGTAGTCCATGACCGTGGCACGGCTATTCGAATAGTTTTTTAACCCTACAGGGTTGTACCGCTACACACACATGACCATCAGTTACCGCCAAGTACTCTTCACCATTCAAGGGGTGCCGGCGAGGATGTTCACCAGGACACTTACCTCACGACACAATTCTAGTCCAAGGTGTCAACTGTCTGAGTTCCAAACCCAATTGGAATTCCGGCCGAGTTTCCAGTCAGGACTCAAACCATGTAGGCACGACTGACAAGCCCACCTCGACGGATGGTTCTCCGCTTGACAAGCCATGTTCTACAAGCCCTACCATGAATGCCACATTTCATTTCCTTTATATGTCTATGCATATGCCGAATGGAAATCCTGAACTAGGTGTGACTCCTGGACTTGGAACGGGGTGAGTTAATAGGTCGAGAGGGGTCAGTGAGCCCAATGTCTGGTTGTACTCTTTGTCTCGGATTACCATACAAGAACTCAGGCTTAAGGCGGTGTTCAACGAGACAACCCACTGTGTACTCCTACACAGCCTCTCATCGTTCACCTTGTATTAGGGTAGATTCACCAACACAGTTTCACCTTCATCAACACCATGTTCACTACGATCCCGACTCACATCAAAAGCATCCTCATTGTAAACTCTAAGCATGCAACAAGCAGTAACAGTTGCAGGGGCCACATGATATCAATCAACTCCTATGTCAGCTAGGATTGTGGTTTGCTTACTACTGTGACAAGATGATAGGTCATGCATCGGATATGGGTTCAACTATGCGGTAGAATCGATAACAAGGTGATCATCCTAATCAATGCATAAGCGAGACTGAGAGGGAAGTGGTATTTTATAGACATGATCAAAGGGGGTTTGCTTGCCTTGCTGACGAGGTTCGGTAACGGTGTCTTCAACGAAGGGGTGGCCTCCGGTTCTGGCTCCACATGATCAATATTGGAATGTGATGTTCCTGGTTGCAATAAGTTGGCAATTCCATTTAAAAGAAGTGCATTGCGAAGTCATTTGCAAATTCACTCAAAATTTGAATTCAAAAGAATGCCATATGCACATTTGTCTCTGTTCACCCAATTTAAATTGTTCAAACATGAAAACAAAGTTCATATTCAGATTCCTTGCATTTTTCTGATAATTTTACATATATTATATGCCCAATTTGGAGTTAGTATGAATTAATTATGGATTTCCAAAGTTTATTGCATTTTCTGCCTTTTCTGGATTATTTTAAAAGATTTAACAGTTTATTGCGTCAGCATCACCTCATGCTGACGTAGGGGGGGCTGACTGGTGGGGTCGGCCTGTCAGCCACAGTGGGGTGAATCCCTCTGTTTAAATTAACAGAGAGGGGGGTTAAGGGTTAGGGGGGCCCACCTGTCATTGACCTGGGGTCAACTAACAGGGGGATTTGCCCCTAATTAAGAGGGCCACGTCGGCCTCACCGGTGGTTCGACGACGGTGGCCAAAATCCACGGCGGAGCACGCACAGACGAGGGTTCGGGCCACCGTTTGGTGCGCCAGAGGCACCAAACGCGTGCCCTTGCTCGTGCGCGTCGGTTAGGGCAGATGGGAGGCCACAGGGTGGTCGGAGATGAGGCCGGCGACGAGGGGTTGCGGCTGCCGGAGCTCGGGTGTCGGTGCTGGCGTCGCTCGAGGTTGCAAACGAGAGGGCTTTTGGGTGTAGAGGCACCAGTGAACGGCAGCGAGAAGAATGGGCACCTCCGCGTGACCATTTGGTCACCGGAGCGTTGCCGATGACGACTCGCGCGGTGGCGGCGCTCGTCTTCCATGGCGGATCGGGTTAGAGGGCACGGGGGAACGCGGGAATATTCCGGGAAGAAGCAAAGGCTCACCAGAAACTCGACGGAGGCAACGGTGTGGTCGGGGAGGGCTCGACGGGGAAGAATTTCGGCTGCGACTCACGGCGGACGGCGAGGAGGAAGACGATGGGGACGACGCCTGTGGAGCTTCCCGGTTAAATTGCTTCAGCACGGAGAGGTAGTAGATGTCGAGGAGCGCGTTGGACACCACGGTGGCGGCTACTTAGGTCGTTGGCCGCGGCAGTGCACGTCGGCAATCTGCGATGGCGCTCGGACGATGGAAGTAACGGCCAGGGCGAGGGGGAAAGTGGCTGGGGAGAGGGGGAATGGATGAAGGGCAGTCCAAGGCGTCGTCGTGGCGCATCTAAAGGGCTCGGGGATGTCCACGGCGAACAGGAGGTGGCAAGGCAGCGTCGGCGGCGAGTGCATGCATTCCACCGAGCACCTTCGGGGCGCGGGAAGGAAGAGACAAGCGGGGGAGGTTGGGCTGGGCCGATTAGCTGGGCCTGGGGCTTAAGTTGGGTTGCTTCCAGGTTTGCTCCCTTTTTCTTATTTTTCTGTTTCTTTTCTGCATTTTTGTTTAGCTTAGCAAATAAAATAGCTAGGCATTTTTATAAATGCTCAAATCATTTATATGGAATTACATGACGAGTAACTAGTCATATCCAGAGTTTGAACATTTTTTTAATTCAAAATATTTGAATTCAAATTCGAATAGGGGTATTTATTTAATTCCAAGCTCCTGTTTGAATATTTGAAAAATCTATGAGCATTGGTTTGAATCCAAATCACTTTATATGTGATCATACTCAATTATGAGACTTTTCAAAAATGCAAAAGGAATTTTTGGAGTAATTTTTATTGTGGTCATTTGAATTAAATTCATCTGGGGGTGTTCTCTCTCCCATTTCAATTTCAATTTGAAATTTTTGTCACGAAGCAAAGTGAGACTTGATCCTAGCACATACCTAACAGAGGGTTCTGACAACACAACACAAATAAATTTTCTCCCAACGAGTACAGAGAGGTTGTCAATCTCTCCGGCCTTGTTGTTTACAAAGGATCAACGCAACAGATAATAGTGATAAAGATAGCAACTGGAAAGTAAACGCCAGAAAGTAAATGAGCGTGTAAATAGTATGAGAATATGGACCGGGGTCCCGTTATGTTCACTAGTGATGTCTCTATCCCAAAAGACAATAAAACTTCTATGCGAGGTAAACAAATTACAGTTGGGCAATTGACAGGATTATAAACGCACCGCAATGCTAACTATGTTACAAAGAAAGGAAGAGCCTCAAAAGCATGGGCATTACGCCAAAATAAGTAGACCAAATCCAACTGCATCTACTACTAATCATCCACCTTGAGATATCTATCCAGAACATCTCGCTGGTATTAAGTTGCGAGCCCCACCCAAAGTGTAAACCCAAAGCAACAGACAACTGCATTAAAAAGCACTTTGCGTAAAGTAAACAATCCTGGCAACCGCGATTACAAGCACCGTTTTTCCCCCTTGTGGCAACAACACATCCCCTAGACTCATGTTTCTGTCACTCAAGCGTGTCATCCGGGGGCATGAACCCACAATCGAGCATAACGTTCCCTCTTGGAGTTACTACCTACTACTTGGCCAAAGCAATAAACAACAACGGAGAACATGCAAGAATTACTTAGGAACAAAAATATAAAATATAAGAACCAAATATATTACTCTATCACAATCTGAACATAATCTCATAATCCATCAGATCCCATCAAACTCATCATAGCAATAGCAGAAAGATTACATATGTGCCTCGATCATGTAGGGCAGTTCACGAGGTCTAAACCATGAAGAACAAAGAGAGGAGGAGAATATCACATAGCTACTGATCACGGACCCATGGTCCAAGGAAAACTACTCACAGCACATCCGGGAAGCGTCCATGGTGAAGGGGAAGCTCCCGGAGGTCGATCCTCCCTCCGGCAGGGTGCCGGGAAGAGGTCTGTTGGCGCTCCCGGTCTTGGAAGCGCGGGGGTGGCGGAACAAAGGCGAGATCGCGAAAAAGGGTTCTGTCTTCGGGGGTTTCGCGTCACGTGGAATAAATAGGCGAAGGGGGCAGCCAGGGGGGCCACCAGGTGTCCAGGCGGCCACCCGACGCGACCCAACCCTAGGTCGCGCCTCCTGGCCGCCTGGGCACCAGGTGGGGCCCCTCCGGCCCTCCTTCGGGACTCTAGAAGCTTCCGTTGCGCTGATTTTTTATCTGATTTTTCCCGGATTTTTGGAGCACTTTTAATATGGGGGAAAACTGAAATAGAAAAACAACAGAAAACAGAAGTTGTCACTGGGGTGCACTGAGTTAATAGGTTAGTCCAAATATGATCAAAAGTGTATGAAAATGTATCTAGATCATAGCAATGTCACACAAAACATGCATGGAGCAAACAGAAATTATAGATACGTTTGGGATGTATCAATTCCTCCGACTACGGTGCAAACTACCGTGTGGCGAAGATGCTTGCCTCTGTTGCCGAGGTGGCGCATTCGGCTGGTTTGCACGCGCGGTTGCCCGAACTGATTTTGACGCTACTGGCTCTTGTTGCTCGGTGGCCGCCTTTTGCTGTTGGCTTGCTGCTGCCAGAAGATCGCGCATTCGGCGTGTCCTCTCTCGCAGCTCTTCTCCTTCCACATGCTCCAGCTCGTTGGCCATCTGCTCGTCAGCTCTCATGTTCTTCAGAGGGGAGTTGTATGCGATCTGTGGAGGGATGACGGTGGATGTTGCTGGTTGCTGGGCTCCTTCCAGCTCTCTGCCGACCTCCCGGCCAGCAATACGGAGCTCGTCTAACACCGGGGGTGGAATGACGCGCGGTCTGATGCCATGCGCAGCGTTGTACTCCCGAATTGTTGCTTCCATACGACGTTTTTCAACGTTCATCCGATCTGATTGCTCCGCCAAGGCTTGGCGAGCTTTCTCAAGCTCGGCATGAGCCACGGCTAGATCTGTGTTCAGGTCCACGGGAGTGCGGAGCACATCCGGTGGGTTGCTTGGGCCTACTGTAGTAGTGTTGGCTGCCTCTTTCGCAGCTCAGGCTGCGGTGCTGGTGGAGATGTGGCGACTCGATGCTCCAGCCATCATAACCTCCGCACGAATGTGCGAAGTCATGCTCTCTGTTCCCACAACGCTCAGCCCGAGCGGAAGCGGATCTGTGAGCTCATAAAACACCTGTACCTCTCTGGGATATACCTCGGGAAGAGCCGCGACGAAAACGTGGTGGCTACCAAAAGGAACCTGAAGCATGGATCACTAACTATAAGGCATCAAAATATCAACTTTATACAAATAGCAGCACATGTTAACAGGGTCACCACTTTGGAGCAATAAATAAATTAGCTACAGCAGGAAAACATGACAAAGGAATGCATCTAAATGAAGTACACATGATGCTTAACACATACAAGAAAGAATCAATAGCATAGGCCTCATGGATGTGACACAATCATCAACCAAAGTTGCAAGAAAATAGCAGCAGCAGCAATTAACAGAAAGTAGCAGCAGTTAATGATCTGGTGTCCACTTCAACAGTGATTAACAACATCTAGATGACTCAAATGGATTAACTCCCAAAAGCATTATGATATAGCACATCACAGAGAACAAAATTCATTTTGAGCGCGAAGTCATCCGGGCTACCATTTGCTCGCAAAACTACGCGCGAAACTGAATACAGCAGCAGTAACTACAGGACTTAGACAAATAAGAAAAAGAAGTAAATAGCGGAAAAAAGGGGGAGGCCTGGGCCTCACCTAGCGGGCTCGGCCCACTTTCGGTTGGGCGCTGGATAAGGGCGTGCTCGCCCTAGGCGAGGGATAGCCCCGGGCCGGCCTAGAGAAGGTGGGCCACAGGGGGCGCGCGGCTGGACCGAGGTGGCACGCTGATACGTCCAAAACGTATCTATAATTTCTGCTTGCTCCATGCATGTTTTGTGTGATATTGCTATGATCTAGATACACTTTCATACACTTTTGATCATATTTGGACTAACCTATTAACTCAGTGCACCCCAGTGCCAGTTCCTGTTTTCTGCTGTTTTTCTATTTTAGTTTTCCCCCATATAAAAAATGCCAGAAAAATTCCGGGAAAATACAGAAAAAAAACAGCGTACAGGAAGCTTCCAGAAGAGTCCGGGAGGGGCCAGAGGGGGGACAAGGGGGGCCAGGCGGCCACCCGGCGCAGCCCCACCCCTGGCCGCGCCAGGGGGGCACCTGGGGCCCCTGGCCCACCTCTGGCTGCCCCTTATCGCCTATTTATCCCCGGTCACGGGAAAACTCCAGAAGCAGAACCCTATTCCGCGAACTCGCCTCTGTTCCACCGCCGCCGCGCTTCCAAGATCGGGAGCACCAGAAGAACCCTTCCCGGCACCCTGCCGGAGGGAGGATTGACCTCCGGGAGTGTCCTCTCCACCATGGATGCTCCCCGGATGTCCCGTGAGTAGTCTTTCTTGGACCATGGGTCCGTGATCAGTAGCTATGTGATGTTCTCCTCCCCTCTTTGAACTTCATTGTTTAGACCTCGTGAGCTGCCCTACATGATCAAGGCACCTTTGTAATATTTTTTCTATTGCTATGTTGAGTTTGATCGGATCTGATGGATTATGAGATTATGTTCAGATTGTGATAGAGTAATATATTTGGTTTCTATCTTTTATATTTTTGTTCCTAAGTAATTCTTGCATGTTCTCCGTTGTTGTTTATTGCTTTGGCCAAGTAGTAGGTAGTCACTCCAAGAGGGAGCGTTGTGCTAGATTGTGGGTTCACGCCTCCCTGATGACACGCTTGAGTGACAGAAACATGAGTCTAGGGGATGTGCTGTTGCCACAAGGGGGAAAACAACGGTGCTTGTAACCACGGTTACAAGGATTGTTTACTTTACGCAGAGTTCTTTTTAATGCAGTTGTCTGTTGCTTTGGGTTTACACTTTGGGTGGGGCTCGCAACTTAATACCAGCGAGATGTTCTGGATAGATATCTCAAGGTGGATGATTAGTAGTAGATGCAGATGGATTTCGGTCTACTTATTTTGGCGTACTACCCGTGCTTTTGAACCTCTTCCTTTCTTTTGTAGCATAGTTAGCATTGCAGTGCGTTCATAATCCTGTCAATTGCCTTTCTGTAATTTGTTTACCTCGCATAGCAATTTTATCGTCTTTTGGGAGAGAGACATCACTAGCGAACATCACGTATCCCAGTCCATATCCTTATCACTGTTTCCACGCTACATTTACTTTACCGCTTTTATTTGCTATCATTATCCCTTGCATTTTATCCTTTGTAAACAACAAGACCGGAGAGATTGACAACCTCTCTGAACTTCGTTGGGAACAAAGTTATCTGTGTCTGTGTGCAGGTCCGCGTCAGTTGCGCCGCTGACACCTACTTATCATCTCTGGAGTCTTGCTGGAGACAAACCTTGGTATCTTCACCGAGGGAAAACTGCTGCTGCACTACATCTCAAAATTACACTTGGGGAAACCAACGAAGGAGCGAGAAGCCATCAAGAAAGTTTTCTGGCGCCGTTGCCGGGGACTTCGAGTGCTAAGATAGGGGAGTTGCACACTACCCTTTACCTTTGTTTTTTAGTCTTGTTAGTTTACCTTTCAGTTTTTATCTTTGTGTCCTTTATGAAAAACCACAAAAATAGTTGCTACCTTTTGCCTTTCTCTTGCTTTGCCTATTTATGCTATCCTCACCATGGGTGATGAACCACCAAAATATGGTAGGATGGACATGTTTCACTTGGATCGTCTTCGATCAATTTGTGCTCGCGCTAAAAACCCAACCGACTTGGTTGAGGGAAAATCATTGGATGAGCATGCTCATTATACGCGGCACCGCCTATCTCAGAAAGGGAAACACTTATGGGATCAAATACATGTTTCTTATTGCCATGCTAAACTTTTGTGCCACATTTATGATTTTACTTGTTGTTCTAATATAGATCATAAACACCACCCTTTCCAATGTGAGTTTAATGAAAATGAGATCTTATCTTCTTATGCTAAAGGTGTTTATGATTACTTTGATGTTGAAAAGATTGAAGAGTTTGTTGCTTTTAAAGGTGCCTATGAGATTGCTTCTTTGATTGAAAAGTATCACGATACTATTTTCGAGTCTGAAAACTTTGCAGTTCTTTCTTATTGCTTCAAGAATTATACTTTCAATTCTTATATTGAGAATTTTAAAAATAAAATGCTTGCTGCCCAAGAAGAGGCCAATGATTGCTTTGAGGAGGAGTCCTATGATTCCGAGGACTCACTTGATACTTTCCTTTCTGATGATTTTGATACTTGCTTTGTTGATGGCCATGATGCCACTATGGATGATGCCTACGAAGATGAACTTGCTATAGTTCCTTATGTTAAGCATGAAATTATTGTTGTTGCACCCACACTTTATTGCCCTATTATCCTTTTAAAATCTCCAATTATTCCGGAGAATTTTGCTCTTATCAAGGCTCAATGTGATGGGTTGCATCTATCTTATCATCCTAAAAACCGTGTTGAAAACAATACACGTGTGCTTGCAGGTCATGAACAACATGATTTATGTGATAGTTATATTCTTGATGTTGTTCATGATGCTACTGAAAATTACTTTGAGAGAGGAAAGTTTGGTTGTAGAAACTTCCATGTTAGAAAAACACCTCTCTTTATGATGAAAGTTTTTAATTTGTTCTTCTTATACCTTCCTATGCTTGTTACTTTGTGCTTTCATGATTTATTTCTTTACAAGGTTCCTATGCATAGGAAATGGGTTAGGCTTAAATGTGTTTCATGTTTTCTTCTTGATGCTCTCTTTTGCTTCAAATCCTTATTCTTACGTGAGCATCTTTTATAATCTTTATGCCTAGCTAATGGCTTTAAAGAAGCGCTTTCGGGAGGCATCCCGCAACGAATTTAGGTTTTTCTTTTTGCTTTTGTTGTGTCTTGATGGTTGTTACTTCAGTAGAAACATCATTGTATCTTGATTTTTCAGCTTTGTGCCAAGTTATAGCCTCTTACGGCAAGGGAAGTAAAAGTTGTGACATGCTGTCCAGAAAACAGATTCTGTCCTCGTGACCAGAAAAATTCCATAAAAATCCCAGTTCATACTTTTGAGCTGAAATTTTTACACAGTATGCTATATACAATTACGAGACTTCCGTATGTTCTGAGTTTTTTGATTTGAGTTGCAGAAGTGCCCCTAAAAAAAATCTTTACTATCTGCTGTTCTGTTTTTCACAGATTCTGCCACGTTTTGTCTCTCCTGACTTTTGCAAACCTTAAGCTTGCTTTTTATTTGCAAAAACTTTTTGGCACTCTTGAGAAACAGTAGATCTTCAATAATATCTTTATATCCAGTGGAGAAAAATTATTTATTAAGGGTACTAACCTCTCTAATCAGCTTATGATGAGTTATGTATGAAGGGAGTTTTCAAGTGTGCGATGGAAGATGATGAAAGAAGATCCAGGAGTGTCAAGCGCTCAAGCTTGGGGATGCCCCCATGCATCCCCAACAAATATTCAAGGAGACTCAAGCGTCTAAGCTTGGGGATTCCCCCGTGCATCCCCTCCTCCATCAACAATCATCGGTTCGTCCTTCGTCTCGCTATATTTTTATCACTTCATGTGTTATGTGCTATGCTTGGAGCGTCTCGCTCTTAGGTTTTGTTTTTAGTTTCTTTAGCTTTGCTTGCTTTTCTTAACAAGTTATATCCTTTCTTACTTTGTGTGGGAGAGAAACACGCTCCACTTTCAAAATCTAGAACACATCATAGGATTCTTCATGCCTATCTTTTTGCTGTTGTGTGTTCTTTATCTTTTCATAGCTACTGCCTTGTTTAGTTTTAGTCTTAGTTTGTCTTTAGCAAGAGCCTTGGCTTTTGTTTAGTTTGTTTCTGGAACTCTTTTTAGTTTTCTTGTTTATCTTGTTAAAGAGAGTTGGTTGTTACACTGAGTTGTGTCTTGTTTTGAGAAGTAGGTACTTGAGGTTGCTATTTAATTTTAGTAGTAGCTTGCAATAGTTTTGAGGTATTGTTATGAGTAATGTTTGGACTTTTGGTGTCAAGATCTCTTGCCTATTAGTGATAGGTGTCGTATTTTGGGCAATCCGTGTGTATTTTCAAAACCTACAAAACTAGTTGAGAACTCTAGCTACTAGATGGATCACTAATCTTTGGAGGAATCGAATATCAGAGAACACTCACGTACCATGAGTCGAGGATGCGCAAGGATAACCAAACCCCCCATACACTCCTCCTCGGGGTACTTGTCTCTTTGTGAACCTCCTCATTAGATTGAGAGTTACCGATAATAAGTGCATGAGTTCTTCGGACTAATGTAAGTATTGAGAGTTGACACTTCCACCTTCCCATATTTTGCTAGCCTCTCCTGTGTCGTGCATTTCCTTCTTCTCACTCCGAGAGTTGGTGCCCACCTTCGCCGGTACATCCAAACCCTTGGCATGATACGCTCTGTCATCATAAGCCTCCCTTTATCTTTCCTCAAAACAGCCACCATACCTACCTATCAAGGCATTTCCATAGCCTTTCCGAGTTATATTGCCATGCAACATCCACCTCTTCATGACTTGATCTTCATGTCATACATGTTCCTGCTACACTGGCAGCGACATACCTTGCATACTTCATGATAGTTACATCTTCTTTATGTTTTGAGTACCTTGTAAAGTGTGAAAGATCTCCTTTACCTTCTTGTAAAATAGAGTGTTGCCCTTAAGTGAGGAAAAGATCCCAAAGTGGACACACTAAAAGATCCCAAATAGGACAAATGAGAGTTAAATAGAAAGAGCCATTGAGGCCACAAAAAATACAAAAAAATAGAAAAAATAATAAAATAAATAAAAAGAGAGAAAGGGGCAACGCTACTATCCTTTTGAGAGATCCACACTAGTACTCCCTCTATATCCTTGTACTCCATAGAGATGATCTTTATGCATATAGCTATTGGAGAGCTTCTTAGCTCGTATGTGCATCCGTTGCATGGCAATCCCTACTCCTCACATCATATCTATCATTTGGCATCTCTTGCCTATGATTGTCCTCATTGATGTGAGCCCATCTCATCCTTTTTGTCTTCCTTCTCCACCATATTCTCTCTTTGCCATCCTAAGTGTCAACTTTCGTGCTTACGCTCATCCATTGCATGAGTGCTCAAAATATCGAAAAGGAGTGGATCAAATTGACTTGTACCTGGCTAGTGGTATGGGGACTAGTCAAGATAAGATTCCAAAGAAGACCAAGTGTGACACTTTAGTAGATTGAGTTCTCAACACAAAAATACTTTTTCTCGTATTCCCTATCCCCTTTCTTGCACGCAAACACCATTTGGAGACATTCGAGTCACGGATAGCGAGAGCTCTTGCACCTAATGTTCTTTTGTTACTTGTTTCAATGCTAATATAGACTCTTGCATGTTATGACTTGATTTGAATCTCTAACCTTGATTGCTTTACTTTTCAAAGTTCTTTTATGGTTGCTAGAATGTCACCACAGAAATTATGTTGTTATCATTTACCTACTCGAGGACGAGCAGGAATTAAGCTTGGGGATGTTGATACGTCCAAAACGTATCTATAATTTCTGCTTGCTCCATGCATGTTTTGTGTGATATTGCTATGATCTAGATACACTTTCATACACTTTTGATCATATTTGGACTAACCTATTAACTCAGTGCACCCCAATGCCAGTTCCTGTTTTCTGCTATTTTTCTATTTCAGTTTTCCCCCATATAAAAAATGCCGGAAAAATTTCGGGAAAAATACAGAAAAAATCAGCGTACAGGAAGCTTCCAGAAGAGTCCGGGAGGGGCCAGAGGGGGCCAAGGGGGGGCAGGCGGCCACCCGGCGCGGCCCCACCCCTGGTCGCACCAGGGGGGCGCCTGGGGCCCCTAGCCCACCTCTGGCTGCCCCCTTTCGCCTATTTACCCCCCGTCACGGGAAAACTCCAGAAGCAGAACCCTATTCCGCGAACTCTCCTCTGTTCCGCCGCCGCCGCGCTTCCAAGATCGGGAGCACCAGAAGACCCCTTCCCGGCACCCTGCCGGAGGGAGGATTGACCTCCGGGAGTCTCCTCTCCACCATGGATGCTCCCCGGATGTCCCGTGAGTAGTCTTTCTTGGACCATGGGTCCGTGATCAGTAGCTATGTGATGTTCTCCTCCCCTGTTTGATCTTCATTGTTTAGACCTCGTGAGCTTCCCTACATGATCGAGGCACCTTTGTAATATTTCTGCTATTGCTATGTTGAGTTTGATCGGATCTGATGGATTATGAGATTATGTTCAGATTGTGATAGATTAATATATTTGGTTTCTATCTTTTATATTTTTGTTCCTAAGTAATTCTTGCATGTTCTTCGTTGCTGTTTATTGCTTTGGCCAAGTAGTTGGTAGTGACTCCAAGAGGGAGCGTTGTGCTAGATTGTGGGTTCATGCCTCCCTGATGACACGCTTGAGTGACAGAAACATGAGTCTAGGGGATGTGATGTTGCCACAAGGGGGAAAACAACGGTGCTTGTAACCATGGTTAGAAGGATTGTTTACTTTACACAGAGTTCTTTTTAATGCAGTTGTCTGTTGCTTTGGGTTTACACTTTGGGTGGGGCTCGCAACTTAATACCAGCGAGTTGTTCTGGATAGATATCTCAAGGTGGATGATTAGTAGTAGATGCAGATGGATTTCGGTCTACTTATTTTGGCGTACTGCCCGTGCTTTTGAACCTCTTCCTTTCTTTTGTAGCATAGTTAGCATTGCGGTGCGTTCATAATCCTGTCAATTGCCTTTCTGTAATTTGTTTACCTCACATAGCAATTTTATCGTCTTTTGGGAGAGAGACATCACTAGCGAACATCACGTATCCCGGTCCATATCCTTATCACTGTTTCCACGCTACATTTACTTTACCGCTTTTATTTGCTATCATTATCCCTTGCATTTTATCCTTTGTAACCAACAAGACCGGAGAGATTGACAACCTCTCTGAACTTCGTTGGGAACAAAGTTATCTGTGTCTGTGTGCAGGTCCGCGTTAGTTGTGCCGCTGACACCTACTTATCATCTCTGGAGTCCTGCTGGAGACAAACCTTGGTATCTTCACCGAGGGAAAACTGCTGTTGCACTACATCTCAACCTTACACTTGGGGAAACCAACGAAGGGGCGAGAAGCCATCACACGCCGGCCCACCTTGCGGCGGCAGCGGTTGGAGGCGCGGCCTGCTCGGGCCTCGGCCTCCCGACGACCGGCGGCGCCGAGCTTCTGGCGAGGGGCGGCGACGAGACGGAGCTACGCGGCGGGGAGGCGTCGAGGAGGGGCGGATCCGGGACCTGGCGGCTACGGCTAGCCGGATCCAGCGGCTAGGAGGCGAGGCGCGGGGCGCGGCGAGCTTCAAGGACGGACATGGCGCGGCGGCGGCGCGGCCTGGTCCTGGCGGCCGGCTGGACCTGCGGGAGAGATAAGAGGGTGAGGGAGGAGAGAGGAAGGAGAGGAGGCGGCGGGAGGAGAGGTGGCCGCGGCTCGGTGGTTTGTCGACGGCGGCCGGGTGCGGCGGTGGCGGCTTCACGGCGGGGTGCTCCGGCGAGGCGCGCTAGACGGGCCTAGGCGGGCCGCGGTGGCTGCATCCCGGCCCTGCGGGGCCTGGTCACCTGGGGCTGGATGGATCTCCAGGGGGTGACGTGGCCTTCATCTGGGCCACTGGTTGGCTGATCTGAGGGCTGGAATTGCCTCAGATCTAGGGTTTTGGGGTGAGAGGGATCTAGGAGCAAATTTGGGGAATTTAGAGGGGGTGGCTGCAATTCTTGCTAGGGAAAACCCTAGAAAGGGGTGGGAGAGTGGTGGTCTTTAAATAGGTGGCTTGGGTGGCAAGTTTACGCAAACACCCTCGGGTTTCTCTCTTGCGCGTCCGATGCTCCACATTTCTGACCCCCAGGAGTGCATACGACCTCCAATTCGGACGAAATCTCGAACCATGCGCTCAGCGCGTCGAGCCTGTCAATCGTACCTCACTTCGATACCGTTCCGAGAATATTTTCCGATGCCCAATAAAATAATCCATTTATTTATTAAATGGGGTTTTTCGTTCTGATGACGATGGTTGGTCCTGTGCCAGTTGCGACAGTGCTCGGGTGAAACCCCGGTGTCGCAAAGGTCGTGTGCCGTTGGAAAAAGGTTTGGTCCCGAATCCGATACGAGAAAGAGGGGGGATATTCACCGATTAATAAATCAGCGAAGCAACTACTACAAACAATTATAGCAAACAGCAAAAATAAAGCAACAAACAATTTTTTTAATTTGGGTGAAAATCCTTGGCTGTTACAATGATGTTCTGGCACGGGATCTCTATAACTCATATGTAACTGAAAAGAGGACTAAACTCTTGTGTGTACACTTAGCGAACATAGTTAATCTTCTATATGTATATTTTCATCAACATCAAAATATGCTTAAAGGCATGATTGCACTTTTACCTTTTTTATTAGACATTTATACAGGAAGAAAGTATGTGATGAAGAGGCATTTGTTCGAAAAGATGGCATTTATAAAGGAAGATTTACCCCATAATTCACACATGTTAATAAAACTCAACTATTGAAAATGAAAATTAAAGACTTGGTGTACAAGTCAATGTGTTCCCAAATTTTCACTGAAACACCTCGATCTTTCTCTTGATAGTGTGATTGTTCTAGAACTTAAATAAAATAAACAAATCTTTTGAATCATAAAAAACACACGCCTTTATTCCTTTTTAAGTGTGAAATATCCATCATAATAATACTTCTATCTACCATAAAGAATGTTGATATATCCGCCTCCCGCAGGCATCCTCGCTCACGCTTGCCGTCCGATCCAGACGCACCTCGCATCATTGTCAGCCTATGCCTCCCTCTCCATTTGGAGTGGGCCACCGTCACGTATAGGGTCACCTTTCTATGATGTTTTTCACTGGAAAATCTTTGACTGAACCCGACGGCATCTTCCCTGGGCACATGTCATCGTCCAACTGATCAACGCTAGAGGAGCCCACGGTACACTCCACGGTATTTTAGGATTGAAACTCGCAGTATTCCGGCAACCGTGGACGTATGCATGTATTTAACCAATGACCAAAGCTGACAAAGTTATAACATGTGGACCTTCCCGAAGACTTATTAGCTCATTTTGTGCACGGGTGCCTCTCTTTCTTTGTGGTTGTCCATAGCTGACAAAACTCAGGTATGGAGTCATTAGAAGACTTTTGTGTACTGAACTACTGATGCCTCTCTCTCTCTCCTTGATTCTCTCCATGAGTCCATGCCGGGCTGCACCACCTCTGCCATTAATCATATGTTCAAGGTGCACAAGAACTCATGCTTGGTAGAAAGGACACAAACTAAACATGTTTGCAAAGCTTATAGAACTGATAAATAACTAAAGGAAATGCATATGTACCGGCACTAGCGGGTACAAGTCATATCTATACCGTCCGCTGGCAGAATCTTTGCTTTGAGATCTGTGCATCATACACCTCTGGGTTGTTGGGTTAAGCATTTTTTTGCAGAAATTATGTATTGACAAGCCCACATGGACGCGACATAAAGAAAAGATGCCGCGTTTCTATGCTGCCAGACCAGCCCGCTACTGCATAGCTCCCCGTTTCACGTTGCTGGCCCAGCTAGCCCGCACTCTTGCATGTAGTGTACCCTATAGTGAACTCCTTTGTCTCTGAAGCCGTGGCAATCACTTCACAGAGATGACTGTCAGAAAAGCTACTACATCCAACATCATACATCGCAGCTCATCGTATGTTGAATTAGCACAAATTATATGAGCTAGTTAGACGGCAGACCAATAATCTGTAACAAGATCAAAAAGACAAAACCTGAAAATATAATGTGCAAGTGTACTAAAGCTTTCATGCACCATTGTAAGATATATACTATCTGTATTTTATTCACAAGTTAGAACATTAGTATCTTCTCTGCAAAGGTGAAGCGAGCCGACTGAACTATATTTTGGCTTAATAGCTTCCATAATCTCTACTGGTGGCAGATGAATTATCTGAATGAAGGACAGAAATGTGCAACTAGCTAACTTGATAAATCCACATGGCACATATTATTTACATCCAACTAGTTGTACCTTTTTGCAGGACCACAACAGTTTCAGACAACTCCCAAGTTCTAATAGGTCACTACAAAACCTGCATACGATCATGTGCAGATTCAAAAATTTAAATTACCTGAATTTTGTTCACATGTTATTCAACGCAAGTAAAATGGGCTAAATCAAGCGGATATGACAATGTTCTCTGATAAGGCTGAAAAGAGGTGAATCAACTTTTTTTGAGGTGAAAAGAGGGGAATCAACTGATTTGTGGTTTCCGTTTCAGATCATCTAGTACAAGATTACAACAATTGCAGGCATCTAACAGTTTCAGACTTCAACAGATTCAGTTAACTATTTTCCAGACTACGACAATTTTAGTAAACTGTTTTTCAGACAACAACAGTTTCAGTAACCTGTTCGTCAGACTTTAACAGCTTCAATAAGCTAAAATAATCCGGTTTTCACTTGTTGCCACCACTAGGAGATACTACTCCACTTAGGAAGTTGGGGCATGGAGAGAGGCTCAATAGGGGTGTTGGCCAGGAAGGCGACAATCTCGAGGGTCTCGTCGTAGCCTCCGTGGGGCAGGTCGATGACGAGCGGGGTAAGCCTCCCGTAGCGGCCCGGTCTGACACACATGGCGATGTTCTGGTTCTGCAGGTCAACGGTAAGGCGGAGCGACAGTTCGTACCTCAGGCGGAACACAGACCTCCCCATGAGCCAGAACACGCGCCAACCGTCGACCTCGTCGGGGTAGAACCCGTCCTCGAGCGCCCGCACGAACCGGTTCTGTCGTCCCGGCTCCATGAATATGGAGGCGAGGTATCTTGGGCAAGCCTGCAGTTGAATCGCGGAGATCAAGAACAGTACGACGCTGAATAATCTAATCGCTCAATCGATAGGCTTTGCTGAAAGCAATTCAAGAAGGGGCACATGGAAAACTCATCGGAGCGCCAGGAACAATGGCGGGCATGCCCCCCTCTTCGACCAGGATGGGTTCGACGACTCGGTTCCGCCGTGCCGGCCCCTGGCGCTTGAATATGGCGGAGAAGAATCTTGAGCGAGTCTGCAGTTGAATCACAAAGAAGAAAGAACCATCAAGCATGGTGAGCTCGCCATGACATAACCGACTTCTTGAATTTCTTTCGGCGATTGGACCGGAGGAGAGCCATCAATGTTAGAATGCCGACCACTATGAGAGGATGGGCTCGACGACCCAGTACATCATGGAGCTGGCGCCGGCCTCGACGCTGACGCCGGAGTTCCAGTTTAGGTGCTTGCCGTTGTCGCGGAGGTAACGGCTGTCGACGCCGCGGAGCAGGACGACGTCGTCCTCGAAGCCCGACCCGACGCCCAGCCACATGATGGCATCCACCTCCGCCTAGCCTCCACCTTCGACTGGTCAACAATGGATACGAGTGAGATCAGGGGGAAAGGACTGGTGGTGGGGAACAGGTGGTGGGTGAGAAAAGATGGGGGAGAGAGGGGGAGAGCGATGCAGACAACCCAAAAGCACCGCGAAGATTCTTGCGGCATCGGAGGAAAGGTATAGTTGATTAGGCAAAACTGCAACCAGCGGGTTCTGAGCGGTACTAGTTGGTTTTCTATGCACGTATCTTTGCAACAGCGGACAGTGAAGATATGACCTGTGCCCGCTAGTGCTGGTACATAATCCACACTCAAAAAACTAATAAAGAACTGCCAAAGAACTAAACACCATGCTCGAGTCTTCACAGGCGGAAATGGATGCAGAACTAGATGTAGAAGCAGAGTATAGTTTCCAATCTGATCTGAACCCTAATTAATGTACTTAACGTTGTCTTTTTTTACCCGTCCAGCAAACACGCACAGGGGTAACTAAAACTCTACAATGTCAACTATGGACAGTGTACCGGGACCCCAACACTGACACAACGAACCCCACAAGAGATGTACATATACGCGGTATCACCGAAAAACAAATTTCTGAACTCGAAGAATGCTTTTTATACACGGATCTCCATGTAATCACTAACGGCCAGATAGGAATAGGCATCTGCCGCCCTGTTCAGGACGTCCACACTCGTTTTTCACTGCGTCTGCGTGCCCAAAACGGCCATGCACCCTGATCGGCATGTGAGCATTAGTATTTTCTTTCCAAAAAAATCTGGTGACTAGGCCTAACCCTTTTCTCTGCTCGCTCCCTACTTTACTGTGCTAGCAGCGAAAGTGCGACTTATACACGTCCTTTAAACAAGGTCCAGATGCACCTTAGTGCAACTCAATCCCTTCACAGAGAGGAATTCTGAAATAAACCCCGAGAGTGTATCTAGACCCATCCAAATAAAACCAAGATAACGGAGACGGAAAACAACAATGGGGCACAAGCTCATTAGAGAGCATATTGGTTTTCATTGCATACGACAAGGTAATAAGAAACTTATTGCACGAAAGTTGAGTGTAACTAATTGTTCAAATCATATAGTGATATGGAAGTGAACTTCCTCACAAAACGAGGATTATAACATGCTGTTGCCGACAGCAAACGATGCAATATAAGTAGATGCAGTATATGCTTCGAGGGTCAACTTGCCAGCAAGCTAACTGTTCCTCGGAATTTAATTCATAGTAGCCATAGATGAGCATGAGCAACACTAAATGGCATTTAGTTTCCACCACACCACAGTAGCCACACACTGCCCATTCTCTATACGGTAGATAGTTTTCCAATGAGAGATGAAGCACATAGCGCGTATACAGTGACTGGATTTGCGTTCCTTCGATCAAACCCTCATGCCTGAGCATCCAAGCGTTCTGCGTACAATTCATCCCCCATCGGACAGTCCACAGATCAATCATCCCCCAACCTCCAACTGGCTCAAAAGACCTGGCACACCCTGTTATTGACGAATCAAAGAGTGTAACTATGCAAGGGTCCACACAACAGTTAAAACATTATAAGCAAAGCTCACATCTACTTACAGGAGATTGGCAAACAAGTTCAAGGCAACAAAAGTTCAGCCAAGAGAAACTAATTCATCAGTCTTAACAGCAAAAACTATTTGACATTGTTAGGCAAGCCTGGTATTCCATCTGCAGAATGACATTACATGCAGAATAATATATTTGATGAATGTGGTACCAGAAAACAATTAACTTACAGCTCAGGACTTAAGCTTCTACTACTAAATGTAGTACAGTCAACACATGATAAGAGTAAATAATAGAAACATAAAATGTATAGAAGTAATCACCAAACAGTTTCAAATCAAATCCAATGAGAACTGCACTAAAAAGGGCAATTCATGTTCAGATGCCAGTTCCACATATAATGGCACAGCAAGAGATGCTAACACAACAGTAATGACCAATTGTGTCTATCAGAAATGCACTAAAAATGCCAGTTTCAAATAGGACCACTAGACTTTGAAACACAGTTTCATGTTGTACGCCAACTCCCTTTCAACCATCATCAAGGAAAAGGGAACACATAAAACAAATAATGTACTGTACATCTAAAAAAAGACCAGGACATCAATAAAAAAAGATCTAATAAGGCAAAATGCTGGAATGGGAGTTGGCATAGAACTTACCAAACCTAATAGCAGCACTTGCCATGCTTCCAAGATCACCATTCTCCAAATGAAATTTAACACTATGAAAGGGCTGCAGGTATGGGACCGAATCGATAGGTATATCAAGCTGTGCCACTTACTCCAACAGATCATCAGCAACTCCTGTCCACATAGAAAAACATATAACTGAGCACTACTTTAGATATATAAACTAAATTAGCTCCAACAGAAGATGAAACAACGCCATACAGACTGATATGGTAAGAGACAGTACTGAACAAAATTGATGCCTAGAGTCCAATTTCTCAATCTACAGGAAGAAAGATGTTTACCAGTAGTAACCATCCAAGGAACAGCTACTCCGTCACACAAGATAACGGCCAGATCCGATAGGTTTTGCCGGCTGCTTTTCAGCCACTTGACCACTATACTGATTAATTTGTTGGTGATTTTGAACCATATTCTGCTTTGCAGGGTCAAAAAGGTGGAAATCTTGCCATGTTTTCTCATTGGCCCCTTGGGTGTGCACCCCAGAAACCTGCTGTGTCCCAGGGAAATGGAAGGGAGTGGTGAATGCACCGCTAGTAGTAGCAATATCAGGATAAATAGCTCTCGAGTTATGAACAGGGTCCATTGATGGTTGGTAGCCATCCAGCCAACTGTAATCATCAATCTGTTGGTGCTGCAGCTTCTCAAACGACATAGTATCATCATGGCGCTTTGGAGTGATGTGGTTAAACCCTGGAGGAGGACCAACAGGCCTTGATGGACGACTTACAGGATTCTTCTTTGATACAGCAGGTGCATCAGTGAGCTTGATTGTCACCCCACCAGATGCTGCCACTGACGGTACAATTGAATCAGAAATGGATGGGATGATTTCTTCATTGGCTTTCACCTGATCATGCATCAGACTTGTATTGCTGTGCCCAGATTCAACAGATACATGTGGAGAATATCCCATCGACTGTAATCCAGTCAACCCACCCTGAAACCTCTGCTCAAGAAATCCATTTCCAGCCAAATTAACATTATTTAATCCCATCATCATAAGTGTTTCTTGTTCAAGGAGAAATTTTGAATAATCTGGGCTACCAAAATGTGGAACCATTGATGCAGATACACGCGGACCAGAGATGGCACCCGAGAAAGTTGGCATTGTGTTCAAAGGACCAAGAGGTGGTGCGCCAGTACTTACCCAGCTGGAAGTAGGCATTTCAACAGGCTGCACAACTTCATAAGTTGTCGACAATGGAACATTGATAGGAATAGCCTCTTGCCTGCCATTGGCAACCCAACCACCAGAAGACATGGGAAGTGACTCACTAACATTACAGTTTCCAGGAGCTGATACAGGTACAGTACTCTGAATACCAAGCGGTCCACCAATTGATGGCCACCCAGCAGTAGACATTTGTACAGCCTGGATGTATCCATTAACGGGTAGTTCGATTGGTACTTTTGGGAGCTTCTCAGACGCTGTAGGTTTGAAAACAATTTCTTCATCATCTTCTCCCTCGGAACACAACTGTACTCCCGATTGCATTGCTCCAAGATTAGTTGCCACTGCATCGAATTTGCTACCAATTCCATGTTCCAGCTCAACAGCATTTGCTTCAGGTGCATTGCGAGATCTACGAGTAGCGATGGCAGCTTCTGAAACAGGAGGCTCCTTGGCCACAACAAACTTTCTTGAAGATGGATCAAAAAATATTCTCAGTTGATCAATCTGAACAAAACTCAGTAGAGCCTTCCCTGCAGAAATTATCCGTTGAGCCCGTGCTTTCTTCTCCTTGGTGCTTCCATCACTTCCAAATGTGTGCTTGCTTGAGAAATCCAAGATAATATGCGCAGGCACCAAGGGGGAGAATCCCCTTAATTCAAAATCCTCCCACAGTGCAAGTCGATTGCCAGTTTCACCCTCTTCATACACGCCCATATCAAAAAAGCAAGCCTCATCATCATCACCATCAATGGACGCAAGGTCTGTAAGGATGAGTTTATTCATAAGTAAGACACACTGATTCCAGAAGAAAGATCGAGCACTTGCATGCTTCTCTTCCATCTCCGAATCAGCAGCTAACTCTGGATGGCATGCCAGCCATTCGATGTAGACCACAATGGCTGGAAGATAGAAACTTGATGCAATGTCACGAAGCTCTGAGCACCTTTTGAGAATATGTCCAACAAACTCAAAAGCAGCTGTAAATGCATTTTGAAGAAGTACCCTGCGTTGGACAATTTCAGCATATGACTGGTTATCTGTTTCTTTTTTCACGTTGTGCACAGTGAATATAAGGATTGCAACAAGTCGAACAAGAACTAATGCGTTCTCTGCAGCATCAGAACCAAAATGGAACTCTTCATTTGGACCAGAAGAGAGGAGCATTTTCAGATCATTGATAACCACATCAAACAGTTCCTCAAATGTTTCCAAACTGCAAAAGAGAAAAAGGATAATTAACTGGACAGTACAGAGAGGAGTAGGGGGGGGAGGGGGAGGGTAGGAAAGAGATAAGTGACAGGAAGTACCTAGTCCTTGTGAAAAGAATTCCATTGAGCCTAACAAACCGAACAAAGAAGGACTTCAGTGTATCAGAAATACTTTGCTCTCGCTCTTTCGAAGCTGCTTCAGTATTAACATCTTTCGGCTGAAACCTTATTTCGCCCCGTCCTCTGCCCCTCCCAGCTGATCGCGGGGGCAATGTCCTAGCATTTGCAACTTTGTTGTTGGTTGGCAGCTGTGCATAGCTCTGACGATTCTGCAAAAGTAATTCAGTAGAAATCCATAAGGCATAGTGCAAAGCTGAAATTTTTTGCCAAAACACTTAAGTTCTGTTAATAGGTGAAATCGGTGAAATGGGGGGCTCAGGACAGGAATGCAACGCCTTTAGCGAAACCGGTCGAGCTATTCGAGCTTGGCTTGTTAAATCTCCTGAGCTCGAGGCTCAAAGTTGTGCTAGAACCTATTCCAGCACAAAGCCAAACTCAAAACTTTTTAAAGAACCCTACTTGAACATACCTATTATGAGTGAACGGAAGAAATGTAAGATCAAACAAACAAAAACCTCACAAACTGCACTTCAAAAGTAATTCGGTTAGAAATCCATAAGGCATAATGCAAAGCTGAAATTTTTTGCCAAAACATTTCAAGTTCTGTTAATATTAGTGAAATGGGGGGCTGAGGACAGAATTGCAACGCATTTAGCAAAACCGGTCGAGATATTTGAGCTAGGCTTGTTAAATATCCTGAACTCGAGGCTCCAAGGTGCGCTAGAACCTATTCCAGAACAAAACCAAGCTCGAACTATTTTAGGAACCCTACTTGAACATTATGAGTGAATGGAAGAAATGTAAGAGCAAACAAACAAAATCTCACAAGTTGCAAATATAAAGAACCTGCAAGGGAGAACATATCATATCAGCACAAGGACTGAGAGTAGAAATAAACTCACAATCTAGCAAATAAAGCTTAACTATGGCTCGGACATTCAAAAAACAAGTCACAACAACTGGTGTCAAATTCGTGAGGCAACACTAATCATCTGATATACTGAGGTACCGTACAAAGGGTCAGAGAACCATGGCTAGGTGCAGCAATTGGCCTAGACCAAGTATGATGACGGTATAGACAGAACTTAAATGAGAGCGAAGACACGGCTGAGATGTTGAGAAAGCTGAGCTGTTGACAATGGCTTAACATAATTGGTTTGTTTTCTTGTAGCAAAGCATGTGTATTTAGCTAGTATCAATGAAGAAGTTAACACTCACAACAAAAAATCATAATGTGATGCAACAGAGTCTGGACAATCTGATCATTTATATCAAACGAGAAGTATGATTTAGATAAAGCGGGGAGGCAAAGCAGTTTCCAGTACTCATGACTTACATAGAACTGGATGACAAATAGCATGGAAACAGCAGTACAATGCTATGGAAATAAGTTAGTGAAGAACATAGCACAGATACCTTCTCAAAAGCAAGAATCAAGTTGTCCCGAGCTGTAGAGAAGGGAGTGTCTGCAGCTAAGCTTCGAAAGTATCTGTAGACAGCCACTACCTCGTTGCTAGAGTACGAGGCTAATATTGCAAGCTGACAAATCCAATCAGGGTAATCATTAGAAAACTTAACAGAGAATACATGAGCATTTGATGAAATAGAGTTGCGATTACACCTGATGATGCGGATTGCCGCTGGAAGGGCAGATTGAAGCTGCCTCCTTGTAGTAACTAGAAGCCGCAGCATATTCGCGTCTTGCAGAATCACCATCACCAAACATACCCTTATAGCGGGCCAAATCACCCAGATATATGAGACAACGATGGCATGATATCCGGGCTTTCTTAGCATCAGCCGTTCTCTTATCATTTTTTCCAGGGTTGCTTGCATTCTCAGGAGACTCCGAGAAGTAACCCAGAGGAAGGTCATAATTTGATTTGATCTTGAACATCAAGTCATGATAGAAGCCCGATGCTTCTGAAAGAAAGCTCCTGAAGGCCGACTTAATTCTCTTAATACGATCTGTGTTGACATTGTTCTTCCCATTCTGAGATGCAGCTGAAGCTGCAGAACTGATGTGATGCCTGAACTCCTCAATCCTTTTGTAGTGCAACTGCCACAAAATATACTCGATCTCATGTTTTTCACAAAAGTCATGATCTGCCAGAATCATCTTCTCAAAATTCTCACGCATCTGAAGCCATATGTTGGGATCTGATGGGACTTTGGACTGTGCTGACTTCTCAAGATGACTTTTGAGTTCGGCATTCTATACAAATAACATCACTCTATCAACATTTATATCACAAGGGAAACCCCAAACATCAACAAAAAAAAGATAGAACTAATTAACACTGTTCTTTCCCCCAAACTTGCAAACGTTAAGGGAATGATTAGCTTCGATTGTCAGAATATTTTATTATTTTCTTGGTAAAAATCAACGGTTAGCTGCTCAAAACTCTCATAATAAACCTTCCACATGAATTGGCCTATCCAAGAAGGCAGAGCAGAACAGTTACTACTTGAGCGCACACATAACATTAACTTGCATGAATATACACCGATCACATACAAGGCAAGATACGGCAAGCTACATGAAACACATCCCAATAAGCAGACTAGTGTGAAATAGGTAGATGTCGGGTATATAAGGAAAGTTTACCTTCTTTAAAAGGCGCTGTGCGACGTCCCGCGAGGACGGGGCTTCAGTACTATCCATCGGAACAGTCATCATTCATCAATTGAACATCAGTATATCACCTGCAACGAACTATAAGCACTACAATTACCAACGGAATCCATCATCCGAGGACAATATACAGCACAACATAATGCAAATAGCGAGCCCGAGTGGTAAAGGAAACCTGACCCAGCCCTAACTACCCGCCCAGGCCCAGCTAAAACAAATCAAGGAAATAAATCCATGCGTCTAAATCCCCCGGCAGCAATACTCTTCCCGGATCTCCCTTAACCCTAACAACCGACGGCCAGGAAGACGGTTTCCGGTCGAAATCCGCTGGTTCGGAGCTGGGTAGCCTCGCAATCGGGGGAGCGATGAGGAAGAATCCGCGCGAATCGAGCGGGTAGGAAGGGGAGGAGGGGATTGGTACCTGATCGTCGTCGTCGTCGTCGCCGTCGCGACGGGAGCGAGAGGAGAGGGGAATTTGGGGGAGAAGAAGAGAGGAAGGAAAGGGCAGGCTATTTTTCGTCTTTTTGTTTACGGGAGGGTGTGTGGTCTGGTGTGTCGTCGCCGTGCCGTGCTCGGGTTGGACTCGACCCAAGGGCGGCCGTAGGCGGTTCCTCCGCCTGCCGGGTGGGCCAGATAACTCCTTGGGTACTTATTTTTTTCATGCACAATGCATTATTGGTCCAAATATTATTGAAGGTGTGCTAAATTAGTTTTAAATTTATAAAACTGCATAAAAAAATCTTAAGACAATTTGAGTCGTCTATGGTCTTGTTTGATTCAGCTTTATCAGTCAGATTTTACAAATTCACAGCCGAATCAAACAGGATTTCACCAAAGAGCGAACCTTCAAACGATTTTGTTGCCGGATTCCACCAAAACGCAACCGAAAAATACACGTACGAACGAACCAAAGAGCGAACCTTCAAACGATTTCTGAAAATCTGTCGCGGAAAATCGAAATCTGCTCAGGAGGTACTTCCAATTTTCCGCGGTAGATTTTCCGCAGCAAATTTTCGGAAATCCACAGCCGAACCAAATAGGGCCTATGAAAGTTTCTATACATACCGTTGTCACATATACACTCTTTTGCATAAAAAACATCTCAAAAGTTCTTGATAATTGCTTTAGGATCTTCAAATAGCAGAGTGAAGTGGCAAGCAGTGAGTCTTTTCCTTGATGATGAGACCTAGGTTATCGAACCAGTAGAAGCTCTTAAACTCAATAAGTCAAGCAATGTCTTGCGCAAAAGATACAAACTTGTCTTGCTCCCAGAAAATTAGCATGAGGGTTGTTAAGCCCCCTGTCTTACTAGTTACGAGATTAAAAGGATTGGTAGATGATCTTAGAGCATCTCCAACAGACGTGCGCTAGTGTCTCGCGCTTAAAAACTTTTACAACGCTGAAATAGCGCTTTAGCGCATGGGCAACTAGTTTTGTTTTAGCGAAAGTGTTATCTTTTCGCGCGCTCCAGAAGGCGCCCAAAAAACCAGCACGCACCTAGCACAAACAACATTTAACACTCAAACATACAAAAAAAAGGAAACACACATAAATTAAACAATATTTGGCACTCAAACATACAATATTTGACACTAATAAAAAACATTTAAACTACTATCGTCGAAGGAGGAGAACTCGTCGTCGGTGGTGTCTGAGATGTCCTCCCCTAACGCGCGCCAGAGGGGGTGGTTGTTGGGCCAGATGGCGCCGCCTGTCGCTAGTTCCGTCTCCATCGCCGCCTTGGCCACCCGCCGCTCCTCATGGTGTTCGGGCCGCCGCTCCGCACGCTCGTCCGCCAGCATCGCCCATTGTTGATCCTCCTCCGGGGCTTCGCGTGGCTGGCTCGTGTACCACTCCTCCATGACAGGTTGGTCCCGCTCCGCAACGAGGTGGAGCATCGCTCGGCGGTGGTGGAGGTGGCGGTCCTCACCGTTGATGAGGCACGGCGTCGGCGCCATGTTCGCCGCCTTCTGTGTGTTGCAGCAATCGGTGAAGTTCATCTATCCACGTGGGCGACCGAGCCTCCATGCCGCCGCGTCGTAAGCACGGGCGGCCTCCATCGCCTTCCCGTACGTGCCGAGGGAGATGCGCTCGTCGGTGATCCTGGATCTCCGCCGTGAATGTGTTGGTAGGGCGCGCGCGGATGTCGCGGTAACCGAATTGGCTTCGACGGCGCGGAGGCATGGTGGCGGCGGCGCGAAAGCTGTCGGGTGATACGTCTCAAATGTATATATAATTATTGCTTGTTTCGTGCTTCTTTTGGTGATAATGCTATGTGTTTTGATGCACTTTCATATCATTTACAACTTATTTGGACTAACCTACTGACTCGGTGCCCAGTGCCAGATTTTTTTTGTTTTTTTTCGTGCATTGCAGAAAAAGGTGAAAATAAAAATTCCCGAAAAAATCCAAAAAAATACCTGAAAAATATTCAAGTCGGAAGAATCAAGAAGCCCGAAGGAGGGCCGGAGGAGCACCCCCCCCCTCAAGCGCCCACCTGGCGCGGCCTAGGGGGTGGACGCGCCACCTAGCCGCCTGGCCCAGGGGGGCACCTCCCAGGTCCCCCATTGGCATATATTTAGCCCTCGTCCCGAAAACCTACAGAAAGTCCCCCGTTTCGCAAAAAGACCTATTGTTCCACCGCTGCCGCGATTTCGGTCTCGGGATCGCCTGAAGGACATGTCCCGGCACCCTCCTGGAGGGAGGATTGAATTCCGGAGGCTTCTCCACCACCATGATCGCCTTCAAGACGTGCCATGAGTAGTCCCCCTTGGACCATGGGTCCATGATCAGTAGCTATGTGATTGTCTTCTCTCCAGTCTTGTGCTTCAATGTTTAGCCCTTGTGAGTTGCCTATCATGATCAATGCATCTTTGTATAAATTTCTGTTTTGCTATGTTGTGTTTGTTGGGATCCGATGGTGACGAGGGGGTGACCCCACGACTCCTACGTATGAGCCTACCTGGTGTCCATGAAGGCAGAAGGCCCATGAAGATACGGCCTCGGCCCACTAGTTGGCACCGACGTAGGAGTCCTCGACTCATAAGGAAAGGTGCGAAGACCTGCCGTACGGAGCAAGCTAGGCTTAGGAAAGTTTACCTGTACACGTAGATGAACTCCCCGAGACCTAGCCCGGTATATAAGGGCTAGGAGGGGCGACGCCAAAGACATCCAATCTCACCTGTAACCCTAGCCTTGAGCGCTCCAGCCTTGTCCTCCACTGTAATCATATCTCCCCAATCAATAATAGCGAGCAGGAGCGAGCCTTCCTGTTTGCCGACGAGCTATCGTCCAACCTGTGCTTCTCATGACTAACCCAGGGTCCCTGACCATGGGATTTGCCGGGGTTGATCCCCGTCAATTGGCGCCGTCTGTGGGAACTACGCAGGTTGGGATCACGATCTCGGCGGTCCCGTCTTCAGCAAGCCACAACTCAAGGGCAAGAACCAGACCTAGCCCACTCGAAGGATTCAAGATCACGGCGGACATCTCCGCCACCCCATCAAGACCACTCGAGCTACAGTCATGCCAGGACCGATACCACGGTAACGACCAAGTACAATGCCAGCGCCGAAGGAGTCGACGACCCAGAAGAACGGCGAGGGGCCTCTACGAAGGAATCCCACTCGACGAACTGCGACGCGCAGCGGAGGACTCGCAAATCTTCCGACAACCCACCACCGCCCGGGCACCCGCCGCATATCAAGACGATGACTACGAGATCGAATCCAGCGATCAACAGAACCACCGCCAAGGCAGAAGGAATCGACAACCCAAAAGGCGCGCATGGGATAACTACGGCGGGGCCCCAATGAATGAGCCACATCACGCAGTCGCGCAACCGACGACCACTCGACGACACACCGTCGCACGAGCATTTGCCGCCAACCAAGACAGCGACTCCGAGACACCTATAGGCGAGTACTACGACCCAGATTGAAGGCCGGATGAATTCGCCAACCTCATCAAGAACCAAGACATGAGTCGAGGAATCGAAACCGATCCTCGCTTCCACGAACACCCGGAGGATCACGAGCAGATCTTCAGAATCTCAAGAAGGAAGAGGCACGCCGGATCTAGCAAACTCACGGCTAGAGAGCAGCTAGCAGGACCCTGCTCGATCCACAGCTTCGAGGATGACTGGGGACGCGTCAGGTCAGGTCACACTTTGAGAGACTGCCGCCTGTTCAACGAGCTAGCCGACGACCTCAAGAAGGAGAAGCAGAAAGAAGACAGACGCAACCAACGACCCGAGCAATTGCCGACCTCAAACCCGGAAGGACGTCACAGCCCGTCGCAAGCACAGGTGCTCATGATCCAAGAAGGAAGGGCACCTCAAGCACAACGCGACGCCCAAACCCTGCAGGCCAGAGCAGTTGAGAGCATAAACATAGTCGAAGTCTACCAACTACATGGCACAGAGACCAGCATCACGTTCTCACAGGACGACCATCCACCCGCAGTCCCAAGACCGGGGCATGCACCCCTAGTGCTCGATGCACAAATCGGAGGATACGACATGGATCGGGTCTTCATGGACGGAGGCAGCAGCATGAACATCATCTTCGCCAGCACCCTGCAAAAGATGCTGATCCCACGATCAGTATGGAAAAAATCAAGCACCAAGTTGCACGGGGTAGTCCCAGGTGAAGCAGCCACATCCCTCGGAGTCATCGAACTCGAAGTCGTCTTTGGCAACCGGCGTAACTTCACAAAGCACGTCCTCGAGTTCGAGGTACTCGACTGGCAATCGCAGTATCACGCCATACTAGGACGGCCAGCATTCGCGCAATTCATGGCGGTCCCACACTACGCCTACCTCAAACTCAAGATGCCAGGATCATCAGGAGTCCTCACGATCAACGGAAGCTTCATCAAATCAGATCAATGTGACCGTGACTTCCACAGAATCTCCGACACATTCGGAGCCAAACAAGAACTCAGAGAAATAGCCATGATGACGGACAAGAGTACCTTCCCATTGGTGAACCGAAGCGAATCCAGGGAGTACGGACGCGACTTCAGCATCGACATCGACACAGTCACTCACCAAGTGCACCCGACGGACCCGGACAAAACAGTCCGCGTGTACGCCCACCTACCAGAAGAGCAGGCAGCGGCCCTCGTCGCTTTCCTTTGAGACGAGTGGGAAATATTTGCCTGGTGCCCAGCCGACATGCCTGGGATACCACGCGAATTCGCGGAACACGCCCTATGCATCAAGCCAAACACGAGGCCAGTGAAGCAAGCGCTGAGACGATTCTCGGAGCCCAAGCGCAGAGCAATCGGGGAGGAAGTCAACCGGTTACTCGACGCTCAGTTCATCCGAGAAACAAAGAAAGCCACCTGGATAGCCAACCCAGTGCTGGTGCCCAAGAAAGACACGACCGTGCTGCGCATGTGTGTCGACTACGGACCAGTCAACAAACATTGCCCGAAGGATCACTTCCCCCTGCCTAGAATCGATCAGATAATCGACTCAACAGCAGGGTGCAATCTACTCTCCTTTCTTGACGCTTATTCAGGATACAACCAGATCAGGATGAAGGAAGAATACGAAGAGCACACATCGTTCATCACCCCCTATGGAGTATTCTGCTACAGGACCATGCCCTTCGGGCTCAAAAACGCTGGCGCCACTTACCAACGAATGATGCAGGCCTGCCTAAAGGAGCAAATCGGAAGAAACGTACAAGTCTACGTGGACGACATCGTCATCAAGACCTACAAAGCAGCCACATTACTCGACGACCTGCGCGAAATCTTCGCAACGCTCAACAAATACAGAATCAAACTCAACCCAAAGAAGTGCGCATTCGGCGTACCGGCGGGAAAACTGCTTGGCTATATGGTCTCTGCCCGCGGAATCGAGGCAAATCCCGAGAAAGTCCAAGCCATCACCCGCATGCAAGAACCAACCGACGTCAAAGGAGTACAGCAGCTCACTGGAAAACTCGCAGCCCTAAGCCGCTTCATCAACAGGCTAGGAGAACGCACACTGCCTTTCGATCAACTGCTCAGGAAAGGGGAGAAATTCGAGTGGACGGAGGAAGCCCGCCAAGCATTCGCGGACCTGAAAAAGACACTCTCGACCCCACCAATCCTGGCGGTACCCAAGGAACGAGAGAAGCTATACCTCTACGTGGCAGCATGCAGCAGTGTAGTAAGCACAACGCTCGTCCTCGAACGCACAGAAGAAGGCAAGGTCCAGAGCATCCAGAGACCAATCTACTACCTCAGCATGCTCCTAACCAAATCCCAGCAGCGGTACCCGCACTATCAGAAGCTACTACTGGCCATCGTCATGACCTCAAGAAAGGTGTCCCAATACTTCGACGAGCACCCCATCACAATCGTGAGCAGCGCACCACTCGCCGACATACTCAACAACCCTGGAGCAAACGGGCGAGTCACCGAGTGGAACATCGAGCTCAGCCCACGAGACCTGCAGTTCAAGCACCCAACAACCATCAAAGCCCAAGTACTCCCAGATTTCCTGGTTGAGTGGACGGAGGTTCAAACACCAGGCCCCCCAGACCTATCAAGCTCATGGTCAATGTTCTTCGATGGATCCAAAAGACAACAAGGAGCTGGGGCAGGAGTTGTACTCATCTCCCCCAAAGGAACAAAGATGAAATACGTCCTCCAGATCAACTTCAGTCACGCCTCCAACAACGAAGCAGAATACGAGGCACTCCTCCATGGCATGCGCATGGCCAAAACATGCGGAGCCACTCACCTCATAATTTACGGGGACTCCAATCTCGTCGTCCAGCAGACAATGAGAAACTGCAACGCAATAGCCGACAACATGGCGGCTTACCAAAAGCTCTACAACGAACTCAAAGGAAATTTCGACGGTTGTGAGCTCAACTACATCACCAGGGACAACAACACAGAAGTTGACGAGCTCGCGAACATTGGTTCGACCAGGGCGCCTGTACCACCCGACGTTTTTCTCGAAAGCATCAACCGGAGGTCCATCAAGGTGCAGGCAACAACACCTGAAGCATTTTTGGACGGCGAGGACGCAACAGAAATAGCGTAGGTGGCAGCAACAACCCTATCAGAAGGCACAAGTACCAACACATCCGATAGCACAACCCCGACAGAGTTCGAATGACCTGTCTGGACGAAACCGTTCCTTCGATTCCTAATCGAAGGCACGCTACCACAAGACGTGGCCGAAGCACGACGCATCAGCCGACGATCCAAGGCATTCACGGTGATCAACAGACAACTATATAAGCGCAGCATCACCCAGATACTCCAAAGGTGCATTGACGAAGAGGACGGCAAAGCCCTATTACTCGAAATCGACGAAGGCACCTGCGGGCACCACGCGAGCAGTCGAGTGCTCGTGTCCAAAGCATTTCGAGCTGGGTTCTACTGGCCCACAGCCATGAAAGACGCAGAGGAAATCGTGCGACGTTGCGTCGCCTGTCAAAAATTCGCCAACAGGCCAACCGCTCCCGCATCAGAGCTCAAGACCATACCACTATCCTGGCCGTTCGCCACCTGGGGACTCGACATGGTGGACCCACTAAAGAAATCATCAAAGGGCGGAAGGACACACCTGCTCGTCGCAGTCGACAAGTTCACCAAATGGATCGAAGCAGTGCCCATCACCAGCTCTACAGCTCTCACGGCTGTCAACTTCATCAAGTCGATCATCTTCAGATTCGGAGTGCCACACAACATCATCACGGACAACGGCACGAACTTCACGGCCGCAGAATTTCAGAACTTCTGCGAAGAACTGGGCATCAAAATCAATTATGCGTCAGTCGCGCACCCACAGTCCAATGGCCAGGTGGAAAAAGCAAACGGCCTTGTCTGTGGGGGAATCAAGAAACGGCTCCTCGCACCACTCGAGCAAGCCGCCGGCAACTGGGTAGAAGAACTCCCCGCGGTCCTATGGAGCTTACGAACCACACCAAACACTGCGACCCAATACACACCCTTCTTCATGGTGTACCGGGCAGAGGCAGTCCTACCACATGACCTCAAGTTCGGAGCACCCCGGGTCACCGGATACGAGGAAGAAGAAGCAGAAGAAGCACTACAAGACGACAAAGATACGGCTGACGAAGCAAGAGACACAGCCCTGACAAAATCAGAAGGGTACCAAGACAAACAATGTACCTACCAAAGCAGTCGACTGTGCACTAGAACCTTCAACAAAGGTGACCTAGTCCTACGACTAATACAAGGGAAGGTCCACAAACTTGCCCCTCAATGGGAAGGACCATTCATAATCTCAGAAGTCATCGGAGGCGGCGCCTACAGGCTGAAGAACCCAAAGACAGACGAGGACGTGGGAAACCCATGGAACGTAGCAAACTTGTGACTGTTCTATCCATAGCCCCTATCGGTCGGACATGACTGGCAACTCATGTAAATCGCTTGACCGCAATAAAATAAATGTTGCCCAAATACTGCCATCTTAAAGCACTCGGGGGCTGAAGAGGAAACTCCCCCCCTCCCCGAGCAACTCTATCGCCTACGCGATCTTAATCGAAGCACTCGGGGGCTGAAGAGGAAACTCCCCCCCCCGAGCAACTCTATCGCCTACGCGATCTTAATCGAAGCACTCGGGGGCTGAAGAGGAAACTCCCCCCCGATCAACTCTATCGCCTACGCGATCTTAATCGAAGCACTCAGGGGCTGAAGAGGAAACTCCCCCCGAGCAACTCTATCGCCTACGCGATCTTAATCGAAGCACTCGGGGGCTGAAGAGGAAACTCCCCCCCGAGAAACTCTATCGCCTACGCGATCTTAATCGAAGCACTCGGGGGCTGAAGAGGAAACTCCCCCCGAGCAACTCTATCGCCTACGCGATCTTAATCGAAGCACTCGGGGGCTTAAGAGCAAAAACTCCCCCCCCCCCGAGCAATTCTATCGCCTACGCGATCTTAATCAAAGCACTCGGGGGCTTAAGAATAAAATCCCCCCGAGCAACACTGTCGCCTATGCGATCTTCTTCATGAAGCACTCGGGGTCTCGAGTACAAACCCCACCCGAGCGACGACCATCAGCACTCCCATGACATGCAAGCACTTTTGAAGAGACTTTGGAGGACGCACAAGCTCAGTTAGTCTTTACCCGATCGCCAACGATCACCTAAAGACTCGGGGGCTACTCCCATCGGGAGCGCTGTCGCGCACCCGATAAAAGACAACAAGGGAAACAAATTTTAGCCTACGCCTGACCCTTCGACTCAAGCGTAGCCTCGGGGGCTACTCCCATCGGGAGCGCTGTCGCGCACCCGATAGAACCCACAGTACCAAGTATTGGATGGACTCGAAGACAGTTCTCAGCTGCAAAAGACTCGAAAATAACTCTCAGTTCCAAAAGGATTCGAAGACAGCTCCTGATGGTCAAGACACAGTCTTCGGTGGCATAAAGGCCCAAATATAAATTCCATTACAAAGGATAAAGTACAGTTTACATCATAGATATCATCTTCAGTACAAAAAGAACTCAACTACATTTGGATAGAAGGCAGCTCCTGTTACAAGAGGAAATCACCCAAGGAATTATGACTTCTACATGTGTGCCCATGAGGGGTAATCGACTCTAGAACAAGAGCATCATCACAGACAAAGTAGGAGTGGAAGCAGCAGGCTCATGATGTCAATGGCATAACAAAAGGTGAAGCTCGACTTATTTGCGGATCCATTGGGGACGCTGCTCCACCAGCTTCTTCTTCTGCTCCTCTATCTTCTTCTCCAGCTCCGCCCAAGTTGCCGGCGAAGATGACGCCGTTGCCTCTAGTTCTACAAGGTCGCCTGCCGCGCTCGTTTAACCGGTGGCTTGACATCGAGGTCCTCTTCAAAGGCAGAGGAGGAAGCAGTTGAAGACGGCTCACCACTGATGGCTTCTCGCCCTTCATTGGTTACCCCAAGTGGAAGGTGGAGATGTAGCGCAGCAACAAGTTTCCCTCGGTGAAGATACCAAGGTTTGTCTCTAGTAGGACTCCAGAGATGATAAGTAGGTGTCAGTGGCGCAACTGACGTGGACCTGCACACAGACACAGATAACTTTGTTCCCAACGAAGTTCAGAGAGGTTGTCAATCTCTCCGGTCTTTTTGTTCACAAAGGGTAAAACACAAGGGATAATGATAGCAAGTAAAAGTAGTAAGGTAAATATAGCGTGGAAACAGTAGTAAGGATATGGACCGGGATACGTGATGTTCACTAGTGATGTCTCTATCCCAAAAGACGATAAAATTGCTATGATAGGTAAACAAATTACAGAAGGGCAATTGACAGGATTATAAACGCACCGCAGTGCTAACTATGCTACAAAAGAAAGGAAAAGGCTCAAAAGCACGGGCAGTACGCCAAAATAAGTAGACCGAAATCCCTCTGCATCTACTACTAATCATCCACCTTGAGATATCTATCCAGAACATCTCGCTGGTATTAAGTTGCGAGCCCCACCCAAAGTGTAAACCCAAAGCAACAGACAACTGCATTAAAAACAACTCTGCGTAAAGTAAACAATCCTTGTAACCGCGGTTACAAGCACCGTTGTTTTCCCCTTGTGGCAACAACACATCCCCTAGACTCATGTTTCTGTCACTCAAGCGTGTCATCGGGGGGCATGAACCCACAATCTAGCACAACGTTCCCTCTTGGAGTCACTACCTACTACTTGGACAAAGCAATAAACAGCAACGGAGAACATGCAAGAATTACTTAGGAACAAAAATATAAGAGATAAGAACCAAATATATTACTCTATCACAATCTGAACATAATCTCATAATCCATCAGATCCCATCAAACTCAACATAGCAATAGCATTACAAAGGTGCCTCGATCATGTAGGGCAGCTCACGAGGTCTAAACAATGAAGATCAAAGAGGGGAGGAGAACATCACATAGCTACTGATCACGGACCCATGGTCCAAGGAAAACTACTCACGAGACATCCGGGGAGCATCCATGGTGGAGAGGAGACTCCCGGAGGTCAATTCTCCCTCCGGCAGGGTGCCGGGAAGAGGTCTTCTGGTGCTCCCGATCTCGGAAGTGCGGCGGCGGCGGAATAGAGGCGAGTTTGCGGAATAGGGTTCCTCTTCTAGAGTTTTCCCGTGATGGGGGATAAATAGGCGAAGGGGGGCAGCCAGAGGTGGACCAGGGGCCACAGGCGCCCCCCTGGCGCGACCAGGGGTGGGGCCACGCCGGGTGGACGCCTGGGCCCCCCTGGCTCCCCTCTGGCCCCACCAGGGCTCTTCGCGAAGCTTCCTTCACGCTGATTTTTTATCTGAATTTTCCCGAATTTTTCTGGCACTTTTTATATGGGGGAAAACTGAAATAGAAAAAAAAGCAGAAAGCAGGAACTAGCACTGGGGTGCACTGAGTTAATAGGTTAGTCCAAATATGATCAAAAATGTATGAAAGTGTATCTAGATCATAGCAATATCACACAAAACATGCATGGAGCAAGCAGAAATTATAGATACGTTTTGGACGTATCAACCACCACCACCAGAAGAGTCCCGTAAGGCCCGATATGCGGTACTGTTCCAGATCTAGATGTTTCCATCCAGATCCGGGGACGAAGCACATATCGGTCCCACCGCGAGATATGACGAAGTCATATGCCCCGGATTTCCAACATGATATCACAACATTACAGATACAAGGATACAACATCTCATACAATCGGCATACACTGCCTCAAATACAATACAACAGCGGAAGATACATGTCTGAGTACATACTACAATCAAATGCCTACTGGCAAAGAGAAACATCGATCCCATAACCACACGGGTCCAGGCCCTCCGCCGGGATCCGTCTAACTAGTCGTCGTCGAGTCTCCACGTGAAACGTCGATCACCATACCTGTTGTCGATCAAGAACCCTGAAAAGAGTTTGGGGGTAGTATCATGAGTACAGAGGTACTCAGCATCCAACTGTAGTGGTCAACTGACCCAGCAAGGACTTCATCACTCGTCATTCTAGGACAACTAGTAGTTTACGGTAAGGATGGGGTAAGTGGTGAGGTTGCTGCCGCACTAGCATTTATGAAGTGGCTAACGATCTAGAAAGTAAGTTAAGAAGCCAAGCATTCAATGAGGAATCGCCTCCAACAAGTCTTGCCATCAACTACTACGCAAACATAACACCTATCCTATCCCTGTCCTCCTCTTCGCATCCCGACGAAGAAGAAGAAGTCAAGGCACACGCACACGTTGATCAAGTTATATTAAAATTATCTCAGTTGTTGTTGTCTATGAACAAGGAGTATGTCTCAAGTCGTCCATAACCGTGGACACGGCTTCTCGAAAAGATTTAACCCTACAGGGGTGTACCAACTGCCCATTACGAGGCTCCGCACGCACGTCTATCTCTGTCAGTTGCTACCCATGACAGGCAACCATTTTATGATTTAGTTCCAAGAGATCCGAAACGACAGGTCCCTCTAACTAACAACGAACAAATCCGGGTGGCCCCCGGGGAGTCGACACCCAATCCAAAAGCTTGCCACGCTCTCGGATCGGACTCTTCCGTATGGCCAAGGTCGGGGTTAGCCTCACCTATATAACAGGGGACTTCCCAAGCTCACCAGTGTGGACCAACAAAGGAACTCTGTCTCTGCTGGCCCGAGTTATTTTAAAACCACCGGTTGTAGACCAGTTACGCACACGGTTTCAAATGGCAAATCAGCTTGGGCCTCCTCTAGAAATGTTTGAAGCTAGGTAGGTAAGAAAAGGGGACCTCATAAAATCCCACACGCGATTAGGCACGTTCAGTCTTAAAACCAATACCCGGAACTCGGATCCTAGGTGACTCGAATGGAACAAAGCGTCGAGGCGGGATAGCCTAGACCTTCCATCCTTCGTCGATTATAGTCCACATTATAATAATCATATCATCAACAACAATATAATAATGAGATATCCCAAACCAAGAAGTAACAGGGTAACATCGTAGCATCCTAAGCATGCATACTAAGCAGGGGCTGAGCAACGAGAAAAAGTACCATAGCAGTACAAGGTTTGCTGGGAGGGGACATGGCTGTATCGGTTTGAAAGAGGCTGTAAACATGTGGTAGGATCAAACATCGAACCTAACCTAGACTAGCATGCAAACCGCTGGTTGAAATAGAATGGATCATAAGTAATGTATAGTCCTTGCCTGTTGATAAGTCGGGTTCCGAAGGTGTAGTTGATCGCAAGCTCGCATCGTCTCCGAAGGTACCCGCGGAAGCACACACGACGATAAACACTGGAAAGCAATCAACGAGCAAGCACTCTATTACTACGGGGCAACACAAGATCAAGAAGGCAACACAAGGCACGACAACGCGAGACATCGCACCTACCATCGAGAGCGGTTACTAACAATTTAAGTGGAGTACGCGTCACACACGACGAACCGCACATTTAGAATCGGTTCAAGTTGTTTAGCTACAAGTGATGAACCAACGGTTGTTAACATGGCAAGGCACCCAAGCATGGCATGTCACACAACCATGGCAAAAGGTTAAGCACAAAGTAAACTACCTATACTAGTCAAGTTAAGCGAGGCAACACCCTAAACATGGCATAACACTAAGTGCCTCACGATGACTAAAGGATTTGGTACTGTTCTGCCCTAAACCATATTTTAGGTTGATTAACAGCAGCAAACAATAGCATAAACACAAAGTACACGAAAAACTAATCAAGTTACATATAAAGAACACCCCAAACGGAGTTACGGTTAAAAAGATATAAGCAAAACAAGTTACGGGCACAATCTGCCAACATCACGAAGCACAGTTTAGAGCAATGCATAAACAACATAACGAATGCAAACAATTTCACAAATGATATGAAATTAAACTAGACATGACAAGGAAGGCATGGCAAAAAGAATCACGCAAAAAGGCATCATAGATCAAAAGATATTAAGCAAACAACATGGCATCGTGACGTTACAGACTTAGAAAAACAGAGGTGGCTGTCAAAAACAGCAGCATAGCAACTTTGGAGCTCAATAACTATATGACCAGAAAGCATATCATGGAAATTCAATACATGGGATGAAAGTAGACATGATGCTTAACAATATGCAATTGGAATCACTCAATTCCGATAAACGGTCACGACATACTCGTCGACCGAAGTTGCAACAAAATAACAGTTTTCAGCATAGCAGCACATTAACATCAGGATCACCACTTTGGAGCAATATTTAATCTAGCTAGAGCACCCAAATATGCCAAGTTAAAGCATGGAAATGAAGTACACATGATGCTTAACCCATAGGAGAAAGAATCAATGCAATAGGCCTCATGGATTTGTTCCAATCATCATGCAAAGTTGCAACAAAACAATAACAACAACACTTAACAGGAAAAGTAGCAGTTTAACGGCCTGATGCCCACTTTAGCACACAATTACACAATCAATATGAGCTCAAACGGAAAAACTTTCTACATACGAATGCTAGAGCACACAAAACCGAGCAACTTTTGTTTTGGGGGCACGTTCATACGGGCTACGGATTAATCGCTATCATCGTTGCAAAATTGAAACAGCGGCAGTTATACATCACTTAGCAGAAAAAAAATAAAGGAAAAACGCTTAAGGGAAAAAAAAGAGGGCGGCCGGGCTGGCTCACCCCAACTGGGCCGAGCCCATGAGGCAGAGGAGGCTGGCGGGCAGGCCGGCTGCGGTGGAGATGGGCCGACTGTGGGCGCGCCGGCCCAACAGCGGCTCAAGCATGCGGCCGAGCGGAGGAGCGTGGCCTTTTTGCTCCTCCCCGTTCCTGCGCAGGAGGCTGGCGGCGGCGGACGGGCTCCCGGCTCCGGCGAGGGCAGAGGAGGCCGGAGGGGGGCGCAGGCGGAGGTGGGCGGCCGGATCCGGGTGCGCGGTGAAGGGTCTCGCGGGAGAGCTCCCGTGGCGGCGGGCGCGAGCTCCTGGCCGGCTTCCATGGCCATGGCGGCTGGCTTCCCGTCGGCCCCTGCGTGCAGAGAGGAAGAGGGAGGAGGTGAGGCAGCAGAGGAGAGAGGATGGCGCGAGGGGAGGAGCGGCTCACCGGAGCTGGTGGCCGGCGCGGCCGGCCGTGGATGCAGCGGCGGTTCCACGGGCGGGTGGTGAGAGGGGAGAGGAGAGATGGCTAGGTGGGAGAGATGGGGTGACGTGGCATCTCCCTGGCCGTCAGATCAGGCGATCTGACGGTCCAGATCTGATGGGCTAGCAAAAGGACGAAAATTGGGGCAAAACTGGGGGTGTGGCTGCAAATTTGTGCTAGGGTAAACCCTAGAAATGGGGTGGGAGTGTGGTGGTCTTTTTATAGCTCCGGTGGCTGGCAGTTTGCAAAAACATCCCCGGTTTTTCTCTCGCGCGCGCGGAGCTCACTTTTCGGACCGCCGGGGGTCCGCAGTACCTCCGATTCGGGTAAAACTTCGAACTGCGCGATCAGCGAGTCGAGCCGGAGGCGTTCACCTCGCGCTGAAACCGTTCCGAGAACACTTTCCGGCGCGCTATAAAAATATCCCGTTTAATTATTAAACGGGGTTTTTCGTTCCGTCGGTTGCGGCTGGTCTCGTGGGGTTTTCGCGACGGTGATCGGGTGAAACCCGGTGTCGCAAAGGTCGAGTGTCAGGGTGGCAAGGGTCGGTGTCCGTCCGGCACGAGATAAGAGGGGGAAAAATAATCGCCGATCGATAAATCGGGGATGCAAACACCGCAAACAAATCAGACAATCAAACATTTCACGCCGAAAACAATTTTTTTTGTGAAAACTGGGTTGTTACAATACAACACCACCAACAAGGGATCTCGTCCCGAGATCCAGGACGATCCGGGGTAGGCGGGAGAGAAAAGAGAGTCAACAATCTTCAACACCACCAACAAGGGACTCTGCTCCATGTCGACGTCGAACTTCGGTCGAGACAAATTTCCGCAGGGAGACAACATCGTCGGAATAACGAAAACATCAGTGTCAAGAGGGAGAATGACAATGAAAGTTGGATCAAAGGATAGTACATTTTGACGCAAGTCGTGAAAACACTGGGCAAAAGGGTGGATGGCAACGGGTGACCAAGATGTAAACTAGAGTTGGAATAACTAAAGGTACTACATGATTTCCCAACCTGAGCTCGGAATCGAGACAATACGCTGCAAGCAAGGCATTGTAACGGTTCCGAAACTCCGCACCTCGAGATCCTAAAATTTGAAGGGGGTAAGGCGACAGTAAAACACTTACGACACTTGTCCTGACCAGAGCATGGAAATGGAGTAAAAAGATTCCTACTCTCCGATAACTAACTTTGTAACTACAAAATAGTTTTTGTCTAGACTCGACTTCGGCCAGAGAGGGGATCCTACGGTCGGTAAGGCTCTGATACCAAGTTGTAAGGCCCGATATGCGGTACTGTTCCAGATCTAGATGTTTCCATCCAGACCCGGGGACGAAGCACATATCGGTCCCACCGCGACATATGACGAAGTCATATGCCCTGGATTTCCAACATGATATCACAACATTACAGATACAAGGATACAACATCTCATTCAATCGGCATACACTGCCTCAAATACAATACAACAGCGGAAGATACATGTCTGAGTGCAGACTACAATCAAATGCCTACTGGCAAAGAGAAAAACATCGATCCCATAACCACACGGGTCCAGGCCCTCCGCCGGGATCCGTCTAACTAGTCGTCGTCGAGTCTCCACGTGAAACGTCGATCACCATACCTGTTGTCGATCAAGAACCCTGAAAAGAGTTTGGGGGTAGTATCATGAGTACAGAGGTACTCAGCATCCAACTGTAGTGGTCATCTGACCCAGCAAGGACTTCATCACTCGTCATTATAGGACAACTAGTAGTTTACGGTAAGGATGGGGTAAGTGGTGAGGTTGCTGCCGCACTAGCATTTATGAAGTGGCTAACGATCTAGAGAGTAAGTTAAGAAGCCAAGCATTCGATGAGGAATCGCCTCCAACAAGTCTTGCTATCAACTACTACGCAAACATAACACTTATCCTATCCTTGTCCTCCTCTTCGCATCCGGACGAAGAAGAAGCAGTCAAGGCACACACACACGTTGATCAAGTTATATTAAAATTATCTCAGTTGTTGTTGTCTATGAACAAGGAGTAGGTCTCAAGTCGTCCATAATCGTAGACACGGCTTCTCGAAAAGATTTAACCCTGCAGGGGTGTACCAACTGCCCATTACGAGGCTCCGCACGCACATCCATCTCTCTCAGTTGCTACCCATGACAGGCAACCATTTTATGATTTAGTTCCAAGAGATCCGAAACGACAGGTCCCTCTAACTAACAACGAACAAATCCGGGTGGCCCCCGGGGAGTCGACACCCAATCCAAAAGCTGGCCACGCTCTCGGATCAGACTCTTCCGGATGGCCAAGGTCGGGGTTAGCCTCACCTATATAACAGGGGACTTCCCTAGCTCACCAGTGTGGACCAACAAAGGAACTCTGTCTCTGCTGGCCCGAGTTGTTTTAAAACCACTGGCTGCAGACCAGTTACGCACACGGTTTCAAATGGTAAATCAGCTTGGGCAACCTCTAGAAATGTTTGAAGCTAGGTAGGTAAGAAAAGGGGACCCCATAAAATCCCACACGCGATTAGGCACGCTCAGTCTTAAAACCAATACCCGGAACTCGGATCCTAGGTGACTCGAATGGAACAAAGCGTCGAGGCGGGATAGCCTAGACCTTCCATCCTTCGTCGATTATAGTCCACATTATAATAATCATATCATCAACAACAATATAATAATGCGATATCCCAAACCAAGGAGTAACAGGGTAACATCGTAGCATCCTAAGCATGCATAGTAAGCAGGGGCTGAGCAACGAGCAAAAGTAACATAGCAGTACAAGGTTTGCTGGGAGGGGACATGGCTGTATCGGTTTGAAAGAGGCTGTAAACATGTGGTAGGATCAAACATCGAACCTAACCTAGACTAGCATGCAAACCGCTGGTTGAAATATAATGGATCATAAGTAATGTATAGTCCTTGCCTGTTGATAAGTCGGGTTCCGAAGGTGTAGTTGATCGCAAGCTCGCATCGTCTCTGAAGGTACCCGCGGAAGCACACACGACGATAAACACTGGAAATCAATCAATGAGCAAGCACTCTATTACTACGGGGCAACACAATATCAAGAAGGCAACACAAGGCACGACAACGCGAGACATCGCACCTACCATCGAGAGCGGTTACTAACAATTTAAGTGGAGTACGCGTCACACACGACGAACCGCACATTTAGAATCGAATCATGTTGTTTAGCTACAAGTGATCAACCAACGGTTGTTAACATGGCAAGGCACCCAAGCATGGCATGTCACACAACCATGGACAAAGGTTAAGCACAAAGTAAACTACCTATACTAGTCAAGTTAAGCGAGGCAACACCCTAAACATGGCATAACACTAAGTGCCTCACGATGACTAAAGGATTTGGTACTGTTCTGCCCTAAACCATATTTTAGGTTGGTTAACAGCAGCAAACAATAGAATAAACACAAAGTACACGAAAAACTAATCAAGTTACATATAAAGAACACCCCAAACGGAGTTACGGTTAAAAAGATATAAGCAAAACAAGTTACGGGCACAATCTGCCAACATCACGAAGCACAGTTTAGAGCAATGCATAAACAACATAAAGAATGCAAACAATTTCACAAATGATATGAAATTAAACTAGACATGACAAGGAAGGCATGGCAAAAAGAATCACGCAAAAAGGCATCATAGATCAAAAGATATTAAGCAAACAACATGGCATCGTGACGTTACAGACTTAGAGAAAAACAGAGGTGGCTGTCAAAAACAGCAGCATAGCAACTTTGGAGCTCAATAACTATATGACCAGAAATCATATCATGGAAATGCAATACATGGGATGAAAGTAGACATGATGCTTAACAATATGAAATTGGAATCACTCAATTCCGATAAACGGTCGCGACATACTCGTCGACCGAAGTTGCAACAAAATAACAGTTTTCAGCACAGCAACACATTAACATCAGGATCACCACTTTGGAGCAAGATTTAATATAGCTAGAGCACCCAAATATGAAAAGTGAAAGCATGGAAATGAAGTACACATGATGCTTAACACATAGGAGAAAGAATCAATGCAATAGGCCTCATGGATTTGTTACAATCATCATGCAAAGTTGCAACAAAACAATAACAACAGCACTTAACAGGAAAAGTAGCAGTTTAACGGCCTGATGCCCACTTTAGCACACAATTACACAATCAAGATGAGCTCAAACGGAAAAACTTTCTACATACGAATGCTAGAGCACACAAAACTGAGCAACTTTCGTTTTGGGGGCACGTTCATACGGGCTACGGATTAATCGCTATCATCGTTGCAAAATTGAAACAGCAGCAATTATACAACACTTAGTAGAAAAAAAAGGAAAAACGCTTAAGGAAAAAAAAAGAGCGCGGCCGGGCTGGCTCACCCCAACTGGGCCGAGCCCATGAGGCAGAGGAGGCTGGCGGGCAGGCCGACTGCGGTGGAGATGGGCCGCCTGTGGGCGCGCCGGCCCAACAACGGCTCGAGCGGGCGGCCGAGTGGAGGAGCGTGGCCTTCGTGCTCCTCCCCGTCCCTGCGCAGGAGGCTGTTGGTGGCGGACGGGCTCCCGGCTCCGGCGAGGGAAGAGGAGGCCGGAGGGGGGCGCAGGCGGAGGTGGGCGGCCGAATCCGGGTGCGCGGTGAAGGGTCTCGCGGGAGAGCTCCCGTGGCGGCGGGCGCGAGCTCCTGGCCGGCTTCCATGGCCATGGCGGCTGGCTTCCTGTCGGCCCCTGCGTGCAGAGAGGAAGAGGGAGGAGGTGAGGCAGCAGAGGAGAGAGGATGGCGCGAGGGGAGGAGCGGCTCACCGGAGCTGGTGGCCGACGCGGCCGACCGTGGATGCAGCGGCGGTTCCACGGGCGGGTGGTGAGAGGAGAGAGGAGAGATGGCTAGGCGGGAGAGATGGGGTGACGTGGCATCTCCCTGGCCGTCAGATCGGGCGATCTGATGGTCCAGATCTGATGGGCTAGCAAAAGGACGAAAATTGGGGCAAAACTGGGGGTGTGGCTGCAAATTTGTGCTAGGGTAAACCCTAAAAATGGGGTGGGAGTGTGGTGGCCTTTATATAGCCCCGGTGGCTGGCAGTTTGCAAAAACATCCCCGGTTTTTCTCTCTCGCGCGCGGAGCTCACGTTTCTGACCGCCGGGGGTCTGCAGTGCCTCCGATTCGAGTAAAACTTCGAACTGCGCGATCAGCGAGTCGAGCCGGAGGCGTTCACCTCGCGCTGAAACCGTTCCAAGAACACTTTCCGGCGCGCTATAAAGATATCCCATTTAATTATTAAACGGGGTTTTTCGTTCCGTCGGTTGCGGCTGGTCTCGTGCGGTTTTCGCGACTGTGATCGGGTGAAACCCGGTGTCGCAAAGGTCGAGTGTCAGGGTGGAAAGGGTCGGTCGCAGTTGAAGACGCAGGCGAAGGACTCCTCGATTTTATGGAGCTGTCGCTGCTCAACTCCTGCCCATGCGGATCCATACTATTGCCACTCAGATCGAATGCGCGGACAGTGACAGTGCTCTCACCGTCAAAGCGACAGCTGAGCATATCTCCATCTCGCAATTCAACCGCAGAGCAAACAAACTCCAACCAGAGCCAAGAAAAATCAAGCGAGAGCTTTCAACCTCCAAGTCAACATAAGAAGGAGACCGACAGCTCCCTTGAAGGTGCAAAAGCAAGGCATCCAAGCCACGTTCAGAGACAATGGCAGAAAAAGCAGAGGGAAGAAGGATGCGATTGGCACTTTGGCAACGAACACGTAAAATAAAATCATAGCGCCAGAATCCCTCCTCCAAGGGAGAGGAGGAAGGCACTGGCGCCGCACCATGGCGACCACCGCGGCAGAAGCGTGGTGCGCGGCCACCACGGCTACGACGAACACGGCCACGACCAACACCTCGCCTGGGAACCATGAGCAGAGGAAGAGATGAAGGAAGAGCCAAAGCAGAGAGTTGGATAGAGGCGTGGAAGAGAAAGGCCTATTTATAGAACAATAATCCTCAAAGCACAGAGAAGCCAAGACGACAGCATCAATTAATTCAAAGACCATACGGCCCAGCCATCTCGGAATCCAAGACAAAGATGCCCTCCCACGGGATACACTGTACGCAAGACGCGTCAATTCGCGCGCGTTTCCAACGCGCGTATGGGAAACTCAACCGGCGCCTGCCGCACGCCACAGCAGCCATTATTATGACCAGTCCTAAAGACGTGACGGTTCACTGGTAGATGCATCGCTACCCCTGACAAACGGCGAATAAAACCAAACAGACATCAAAACCCTGAGATTCCATCTCTCAGATCTTTCCCATAAAGAAAAAAAAACATCTTACTCCCATCGGGAGAGTACATCGTAAGAGTCCCAGGTGCTCCCTCACCTAAAGGTCAACCACGTGCTCGAGTGAACACTCGCACTTATGAGAGTCTCGGGTGCTCCCTCAACCCGACGTAAGACAAACAAACATTCGCCAAGACCACACGGCGCTAAGAGTCTCGGGTGCTACCTCACCTGAAGAGCCGAAATGGCGTTCGAGTGATTACTCGCGAAAAACCCCCCGACTGAGCACTCGAAAACAAAGCTCCTCGGGTGAATGAGTGAACAACTCACTTGATGTTTTGTTCCAAGCGGGTGCAATGCTATAAGGCTCTGCGCCTCAAAAACACACATTCCTGGAACACGATACACTGTGCCCAGATGCCACGCAAGATTAGCGTGTAGGTAAGACCCCGCTGCGAAGTACGGCCGGGCTGGGACTTGCCGAAGAGCGATTTCACTCCCAATCTTTCCCATGCGCAGAGCATGATAGAAAAGCCGGGCGGACGCGCCTTAGGCTACACACATTACTGGCGGCAAATGAACACCGTAAGACCTGAAGCGGCCGGACTTTTGCTCGACACCAGTGTTCCAAGCTCACGTCGAGGGACGTGGGTTTGATTGGGCTACTGTGGTATTTGCCCTAGTGCAATTCACCAAGGCTCGACCCGTCGAATCCTTGGGCCCTTTCAGCTTAGCATCCCTCGAAACAGGTTTTGTCATGGCCACCAGACTGCCAGCGACCCACGGATGAACCGTGCATATCAATGAACGACAAATGAATGTACTCGAGTCCCTGCGCGACTCTTCGAGTCCCCCAGGCACTCGGGGGCTACTGACGAGGGGGTGACCCCACGACTCCTACATATGAGCCTACCTGGTGTCCATGAAGGCAGAAGGCCCATGAAGATACGGCCTCGGCCCACTAGTTGGCACCGACATAGGAGTCCTCGACTCATAAGGAAAGGTGCGAAGACCTGCCGTACGGAGCAAGCTAGGGTTAGGAAAGTTTACCTGTACACGTAGATGAACTCCCCGAGACCTAGCCCGGTATATAAGGGCTAGGAGGGGCGACGCCAAAGACATCCAATCTCACCTGTAACCCTAGCCTTGAGCGCTCCAGCCTTGGCCTCCACTGTAATCATATCTCCCCAATCAATAATATCGAGCAGGAGCGAGCCTTCCTGTTTGCCGATGAGCTATCGTCCAACCTGTGCTTCTCATGACTAACCCAGGGTCCCTGACCATGGGATTTGCCGGGGTTGATCCCCGTCAGATGGATTATGAGATTATGTTCTGATTGTGATGAGTAATGTATTTAGTTTACCTTTTTCTTTTAGTTCTTGAGTAGTCTTGCATGTTCTCCATTGTGTTTATTGCTTTGTCCAAGTAGTAGATTGCAACTCCAAGAGGGAGCGTTGTACTAGATGATGGGTTCATGTCTCCCGATGTCTAGCTTGAGTGACAGAAACATGAGACTAGGGAATGTGTTCCTTCCATTAGGGGTAAAAAACGGTGCTTATGACTATGTGTCATAAGGATTGCTTATATTACACATAGAGTGTTAAGGCAGTTGTCCGTTGTTTTCAGCTTACAATTTGGTTGGGGTTTGCAACTTAATACCAACGAGATGTTCTGGATAGATATCTCAGGGTGGATGATTAGTGAGTAGCTGTTGATGAATAAACAGTCTACTTGTCTTGGTGTAATGCCAATATGATTGAGCCTCTTTGCTTTCAAGTAGCATAATTAGCATTGCGGTACGTTTATAATTCTGTCAACTATCCAGCTGTAATTTGTTTACCCAACATAGTTGTTTACCGTGTTTTTGGAGAGAGACATCACTAGTGAAAGTCATGGCACCCCGGTCCATATTTCCACCATAGTTTGCACCTTCGCATTTACTCTTTTATTTTCCTTTCAGTCGCACTATTACTATTTCCCCTTTGTGTTTGATGCTTTGTAAATGGCAATGCCGGAGAGATTGACAACCTCTCTGCACTCGTTGGGAGCAAAGTTATTTGTGTTCTTATGTGCAGATCCACGTCTTCTGTCAGTGCCAGAGCAGCAAACACCTTCTTGTTGACCCAGAAATCCTCCTTGTTCGATAAACCTTACAGTCCTAGTGTAAGGGAAATTTGCTTCTACTACATCCTAACCTTCCACTTGGGGTAACCAATGAGGAGGCGTTATCTACAGTCGATAGGACGCCATCAAGCGAATTTCTGGCGTCGTTGCCGGGGATTCTGAAGTGCGACAAAAGCTTGGTCCCGTCAACTAGGCACCAACGAATTTCTGGCGCCGTTGCCGGGGATTTCCAAGATTCAAGATAGGGGAGTTGCACACTATCTTTTACCTTTGCTTTTTACTCTTGCTAGTTCACTTTACCGTTTTATCTTTACTTGTGTGTCTTATGCCAAAAAACCAAAAAATAGCTACTTTGTTCTTGCTTGTTGTTGTTACTATGGGTTCCACTGAAAACACTAAACTTTGTGACTTCACAAGTCACAACAATAGTGACTTTATTTTCACTCCTATTGCTCCACCCACCACTTCAGCGCTTCTTATGAAATTAAACCTGGTTTGCTTAACCTTGTTATGAAAGGACAATTCTTCAGAGCTGGAGATGGTGTTGCTTTGCATTTAAAATAATTTTGTTGAGCTGTGTGATATGCAAAAGTATAAGGAAGTAGATGGTGAAATTGTTAAAGTCAAGCCTTTTCCTTTCTCCTTGAGAGGACGAGCTAAGGAGTGGCTCCAATCCTTACCTAGGAAAAGCATAGATTCTTGGGATAAATGTAAGGATGCTTTTATTGGGAAGTTCTACCCACCTGCTAAGATTATTCAGTTGAGGAATAACATTATGAAGTTTAGACAACTTGATAATGAACATGTTCCTCAAGCTTGGGAACGTATGAAATCTCTTGTTGAGAATTTCCCTACTCATGGATTGACTACTTGGATGGTTATCCAGACTTTCTATGCATGATTGAACTTTACCTTGCGGAATCTGTTAGACTCGACCGCAAGAGGAACCTTTATGTCAATCACACTTGGTGTTGCTACAAAACTATTAGATGATATGATGAAAAACTACTCTCAATGGCACACCGAACGATCTCCAGTAGGTAGAAAGGTAAATTTTGTTGAGGAGATCTCCTCTTTAAATGAAAAGGTCGATTTGATTATGTTTCTTCTTAATAAGCAAGCTCCGGTTGATCCTCATGATGTTCCTTTAAATTCTTTGGTTTCTCAAGATAAAGAGCAAATAGGTGTTAATTTTATTTATAGGAACAACTTCAATAACAATGATGATAGGATTAATTTTGGTAACAACAATCCTAGACCGTTCCCCTCCAACAACTCTTATGGGAACAACAACACTTATCCTAGTATAAAAAACTCCACTTCTGAATTAGAGAGCATGCTTAAAGACTTTATTACCTCTCAAAAAAGTTTCAATAAGAATGTAGAGGAAAAAAAATAGATAAACTAGCTAGTCTCTCTTTAAAGGTAGATAATATTGCTCATGATGTTGAGTTGCTTAAAATTAGAACTTCTCCCCTAGAGGAAAAGAAGACCACTGATACGCGAGAGAGGATAATTGCTTCTCTCCCTTCGTTGGTTACCCCAAGTGGAAGGTAAGATGCAGCGTAGCGGCAAGTTTCCCTTGGTGAAGATACCAAGGTTGAGATCGACCAGTAGGACTCCGATAATGATAAGTAGGTGGCAAGGAAAAAATGGCAACATTTTAGACAAAAGTTGCTTCCTTGACCCGGACCTGCACACATACACAAATAACTTTGCTCCCAACGAAGTTCAGAGAGGTTGTCAATCTCTCCGGTCTTGTTGTATAGAAAGGATCAAAACACAAGGGATAATGATAATGATAGCAACTGCAAATAAAAGCAGAATAGTAAATGAGCGTGTAAACAATGATGAGAAAATGGACCGGGGTCCCGTGATGTTCACTAGTGATGTCTCTCTCCAAAAAGACGATAAAACTACTATGCGAGGTAAACAAATTACAGATGGGAAATTGACAGGATTATAAATGCACCGCAATGCTAACTATGCTACAAAAGAAAGGAAGAGGCTCAAAAGCATGGGCAGTTCGCCAAAATAAGTAGACCGAAATCCAACTACATCTACTACTAATCATCCACCTTGAGATATCTAACCAGAACATCTCGCTCGTATTAAGTTGCGACCCCCACCCAAAGTGTAAACCCTAAGCAATAGACAACTGCATTAAAAAGCACTTTGCGTAAAGTAAACAATCCTTGCAACCACGGTTACAAGCACCGTTGTTTTCCCCCTTGTGGCAACAGCACATCCCCTAGACTCATGTTTCTGTCACTCAAGCGTGTCATCAGGGGGCATGAACCCACAATCGAACATAACGTTCCCTCTTGGAGTTACTACCTACTACATGGCCAAAGCAATAAATAGCAATGGAGAACATGCAAGAATTACTTAGGAACAAAAATATAAAAGATAAGAACCAAATATATTACTCTATCACAATCTGAACATAATCTCACAATCCATCAGATCCCATCAAACTCAGCATAGCAACAACAGAAAGATTACATATGTGCCTCGATCATGTTGGGCAGCTCACGAGGTCTAAACCATGAAGAACAAAGAGGGGAGGAGAACATCACATAGCTACTGATCACGGACCCATGGTCCAAAGAAAACTGCTCACGGTACATCCGGGAAGCGTCCATGGTGAAGGGGAAGCTCCCGGAGGTCGATCCTCCCTCCGGAAGGGTGCCGGGAAGAAGTTTGCTGGCGCTCCCGATCTTGGAAGCATGGCGGCGGCGGAACAGAGGCGGGATCGCGAAAAGGGGTTCTCCTTTTGGAAGTTTCACGTCACGGGGAATATATAGGCGACGGGGGGCAGCCAGGGGGCCACCAGGAGTCCAGGCGCCCCCTTGGCACGGCCAAGCCCTAGGCCGCGCCAGGTGGCCGCCTGGGCACCTGGTGGTGGCCCCCCGGCCCTCCTTCGGGGTTCCGGAAACTTCCGTTGCGCTGATATTTTTATCCGATTTTCCCCTAATTTTTGGAGCACTTCTAATATGGGGGAAACCTGAAATAAAAAACAGCAAAAAACAGAAACTGGCACTGGGGTGCACTGAGTTAATAGGTTAGTCCAAATATGACCAAAAGTGTATGAAAGTGTATCTAGATCATAGCAATATCACACAAAACATGCACGGAGCAAGCAGAAATTATCGATACGTTTGGGACATATCAACCACAGCTTTAAATGTTATTCAAGTGCAAATTAATGAAAACATTAGAATGCTAGCCAAACTTAAGGATAGATGGGCTAGAGAGAAACAACAGGAAGAGAGAGTTAAGAACCTTCCTACACACAGTACACTTGCTACTTTACATGTTGTTGACGACTCGAACTTTTTTAGCATCCATCACACCCCTAGTCCAACCAATGGACCTATCAATGGTAATGTTGAAATCTCAACTTTAGGACAAGAAAGTTCCTTTAACTTGGAGACTGTCAAAGATAAAATGAGCTTAAATAATAGCACTCCCCCATTAATTAGTGGTAGTGAACTTGACTTTGACAATTGTAATCTCTCCAAAGTTATTAAGTTTTTACAAAAGATGGCCAAAGACCCCCACACTAGTTCACTTAATATTTCCTTCACCGAGCATATCACTAATGCTCTTATCAAAGCTAGGGAGGAAAAACTTAGACTAGAAGTTTCTATTCCTAGAAAACTAGAAGATGGTTGGGATCCTATGGTCAAGATCAAAATGAATAACTTTGCTTGCTTTGCTTTATGTGATGTTGGAGCTAGTGCCTCCGTTATGCCCAAAAGAATGTATGATATGCTTGATTCGAAACCTTTTGATCCTTGTTCTTTGGGTCTTCGACTTGTTTACTCTTCCGTTAAAAAACCTTTAGGAAGAATAGATGATATACTTATTCTAGTCAATGATAATTATGTTCCCATTGATTTTCTTGTCATGGACTAAGTGTGGTCCCTCATGTCCTATTATTTTGGGAAGGCCTTTTCTTCGCACCACTGGTGCAATCATTGACATGAAAGAAGAGATTATAAGATTCCAATTTCCCCTAAAGAAGGGCATGGAACATTTCCCTAGAAACAAGATGAAGTTACCTTTTGAGTCTGTTATACGAGCAAGCTATGCTATTGATATTGATAAAACTTGATCTTGTTGCTTCATGTCTAGCTAAAGGCATAAAATAAAGCGCTTATTGGGAGGAAACCCAAAATGTTTTTACTTTCAGTTTTAGTGGTCTTGATGGTTTGTTACTACTTTAGCAACATCATTGTATTTGTATTTTTAAGCTTTGTGCCAAGTTTCAGGCTCTGTTCATAAGTAAACCAAAAGTTGTGACGTGTTGTCCAAAAATAGATTATGTCTGCTTCACGAGAAAATTCGTATAAAATCACCATATCATCTTTTTGAACTGAATTTTTTGACAGGATGCTCTATTCAATTGGAAAACTTTGTCCAGTTCTGAGTTTTTTTATTTGAGTTACACACGTGCCCCAAATTTTTTTAATTAGTACCTGTTGTTTTGTTTTTCCCAGATTCTGCCCTGTTTTGCGCTTCTTCAATTTTTCAATTCTTGCGCTAGATTTTTCTTGGCAAAAACTTTTTGGCAATCTTTAGAAACAGTAGACGCTGTTGAAAATCATTGTTTCCAACAAAGGCCAAGTAGAATTAATTTATTATTGGCACTAACCGCTCTAATCAGTTTATGATGAGTTTCGTATGAAGCGAGTTTTCAAGTGTGCGAAGGAAGATGATAAAAGAAGATTCGGGAGTGCCAAGAGCTTAAGCTTGGGGATGCCCCGAGCACCCCCAAGAAATATTCAAGGAGACTCAAGCATCTAAGCTTGGGGATGATCCCGTTCATCCCATTCTTCATCGACAATTATCAGTTCGTCCTTCTCCATGCTATATTTTTATCGCTTCTATGTTATGTGCTTTGCTTGGAGCGTCTTTGTGACGCCCCCAAAATCAGACCGTGTACAGTAATCATACACGCAAGGTACATGATCGAAATCAGGGACTCACGGTGGGATATCACAACACAACTCTACAAAAAACAAGCTGTTTAATACAAGCCAGGGGCCACGAGGGCTCGAATACAACAGCTCGAGAGCACAAAGTTAGCGGAAGCAATAGTATCTGAGTACAGACACAAGGTAGACATGATTTGCCTTAAGAAGGCTAGTACAAAAACAACACAATCGAAAAGGCGAGGCCTCCTGCCTGGGAACCTCCGAACTACTCCTGGTCAACGGGGAACTCGACGTCGTAGAAGGCATCGGGAATCTCCTGCTCCTGGACTCCAAGGCTCCAACGTCGACTGCAGCGGCCGATCAGGCAAAACAAAAAGGGGGAAATAAAGCAAGGGTGAGTATTTAGCATACCCGCGAGTCTTACGTCCGCTACTAAGCATTTATGCATTTGTATCAAATGGAAAGGGGAGGCTGTATATAGTGGACTGAAAGGTAGAAAATCAGAATAAGGAAGAGAAGCTAGGCCTATCGAAGACTAGCATCTTCCGACGAGTCTTGCAGCATGAGGAGAGAATAGCCAACAGTTCATATAAAGCATAAAGTAACAATGCAGCAGAAGTTGCTGCAGCATTGCATAATAGTAACTTGTAATGATTAATAATTATAAATGCCTTCGAGATCCCTTCCTCGACTTCCCTGCGAGGAAGAGAAACCGGAACCAATAGTTTAATAGTAGTAGGATCTGGCTTCAGCATAAAGCGTCCTGTTACCGTAGACATGGCTATTCGAATAGATTAATCTTCCCTGCAGGGGTGCACTTCTGTTACACTACAACGCACGGATCTCCAGGGTGGCGTACACCTTGTTAGGGAATGCCCCACCGAGGCTGTCTGACACTCCGTAGCCCATCTTTCAAACTCGACAGAGAGGTCATCCGTCGGACTAAATCCTATGTACGCAGGGCTTTGGACCCTAACCCAGACGTACTCCTGCATGGTGCGAGGCTGCCCGGTGAAGCAAAAGCATATACAAATCACACTACTCGAGCAAAGAAGACAACACCACTTCCCGGCGCAGGCCGCGGTACTGCTGACGTCTGAAGAGTCCTTGAACGAGACTATGAAGCAGAGGAGCCCATAACTCATTATCCCACGTGTAGGCAGCGCGTATAAGCCAAAAGTCTACTCAAGTCATCCGCCTGACCCATTAAGCATTTTATTATTTTCTGTCGGGACAACCGTTATTGTTGCCCCTATCTGGGTGAGTCGCGGACAATGACAACAGCCAGGTCCACCCCCATAACCAGAGCCGGTGGCCGCCTTCCCTGTCGTCCCACCAACTCGTGCGGTTATCAACAAGGTGAACCATCTCCTTACCTTATCTCGCGTGTGCTCTTTGAAGAGCCCAACTTTTGTACAACAAGGTATCTCACGGCCAACGAGCAAGGACCAGGCCCACGATGGTATACGTCTGTCCTGCCGTCCCGATACAAACCCTGCGCGGGCACTGTTGGGTCACCCGACTCCTTACCTTTAAGGACACCAGTTGATTCAGGTGCCTACCATTAAGTGAAACCAGGAGGAATCACCCTCGATGGTACACTTGAAGAGGTTCGACCGAGACATCAGCGGAATGAACTAAAGAGGAGTATCCTCGTATCATCCCGGTGATGCTACGCTACCGAGCTAGCGACGAGAGTGAAATACGAGTCCATCCACTCGTAAGTCAAACTTCAAGCGACTCGGAGAGTCTCGCCATTGTAGGTTCCCTTGGGCATCTGCTCTGTACCGTACCTGTTGCAGTTATAATAAATTATATACCCGTTCACTCCCTAGAGCGATCACGACCCGCTATCTAAACGTAGTTAACTAACAAGGCGCATGGCTAACTGCTGAATATTATATATATTTATAAGGTAGCATAGGACAAAGGAAGGTATATCAAGGGGCGAGAATGACAGGCTATGAAATTGAATAGGATTGTAATGTAGCAGGAGCAGCAATGCCTAGTGCAAGAAAAGTACAGAAAAGATAGACGATATCTGGGGAAGGAAAATGGCTCTGCTTGCCTGAAATCTCGTCAGTATAGGTACGGTCGTCGACGAAGTAGTCGAACACAGCAACGTCGGCGGCGGTAGTCGCGGGGTCTACCGGACAATAATAGGGAGGGGGAACAGTAAATACACAACAATAATAGCAATACAAATGTATGACATAGAAGATACAAAGCAACGGGGCTCTAACACAGTGTTTGGTGATTTTCCCGGAGCAGGAATTTATCCGGGGATGACTCATCAGTATCGGGTGATTACCAGACAGATGATTCAGAGGGGAAGGTTCCATGTCTGCAGTGTTAGAGACATCTGACAGACACGTGGATAGTGTATCCGTGCTCGCAGATCCATTCTGAATAACTTTCATATACAGATCATTTTCATCCGGAAAGTTTTACCGGCTCCGGTCGTCTGACAGACAGATGCTCCGGAGGAGAAAGGTTCCACGTTCGATATGTTAGTGGGGTGCAGTGGGTAGGTAGCGTATTCATATTCGTTATATTTTTCTGATCAAGTTTCATGTAAAAATTATTTTGATCTGACCGGCGGTGTAAAAGATATTGAATTTCAAAGTTTAAATCATTTTATAGCATTTTCTGAATTTATATTAATTCAAAAATAATTGGTTAAATACTTTTATACCCAGATTGAGCAAGACACAGTCAATGACATGTGGGCCCAGTGGGGCATAGTCAACAGTTGATCAGTCAAGGTTGATTGGTCAACATGGTCAATGTGGGGCCCAGGTGTCATTGTCTCATTTATGGATTTCTCTGGAATTTGGCTAAGTCTGGGAATTTTTGTCTTAAACATCAATTAGCAGTTTTCGGAAGGCTACAGTTTTGGTTCTGCTCACCCGACAAATTAGTGCCTTATATCAAATCGAAGCATTTTCTATGGTCTACAATCTGGTACAAATTTCATGCTTGTTAGATTTCATTTCTTAATTAATACTTTGTTTGAAAAGTGTCATCTGTTGATAATTCCAGAAAAAGTTACAGTTAACAGAACATAGCACTTTCCGACTTTTATAGGAATTAATTCATGGATCGTATGAAGTTGGTGCAGTGGGGTAAAATGGAGATGGTTATGTGTAGAACATGCCCCCTTCTCCTATATATCCCTCTCGTCCCGAAACCCTCGAGGACAGAACCCTTTTTCGTGATCTCTCCTCTGTTCCGCTGCCGCCGCCCTTCCAAGATCGGGAGCACCATGAGCCCTCTTCCCGGCACCCTGCCGGAGGGAGGAACCACCTCTGGGAGCTTCTCCACCATCAAGGATGCTTCCCGAATGAACCGTGAGTAGTCCACCTTGGACCATAGGTCCATGATCAGTAGCTATGTGATGTTCTCCTCCCCTCTTTGTTCTTCATGGTTTAGACATCGTGAGCTTCCCTACATGATCGAGGCACATATGTAATCTTTCTGCTGTTGCTATGCTGAGTTTGCTGGGATCTGATGGATTATGAGACTATGTTCAGATTGTGTTTGAGTAATATATTTGATTCTCCTCTTTTATATTTATGTTCTTGAGTATTTATTGCATGTTCTCTGTTGCTGTTTATTGCTTTGGCCAAGTAGTAGGTAGTAACTCCAAGAGGGAGCGTTATGCATGATTGTGGGTTCATGCCCCCTGATGACTAGCTTGAGTGATAGAAACATGAGTCTAGGGGATGTGCTATTTCCACAAGGGAGAAAACAACGGTGCTTGTACTTGCGGGGTGCAAGGATTGTTTGCTTTACGTAAAGTTCTTTAATGCAGTTGTCTGTTGCTTTGAGTTTACACTTTGGGTGGGATTTGCAACTTAATACCAGCGAGATGTTCTGGATAGATATCTCAAGGTGGATGATTAGTAGGTAGTTGCAGATGGATTTCGGTCTACTTGTCTTGGCGTACCGCCCAAGCTTTTGAGCCTCTTCGTTTCTTAGTAGCATAGTTAGCATTGGTTTGCGCACATAATCCTGTCAATTGCCCAGCTGTAATTTGTTTACCTTGCATGGCTATTTTATCGTCTTTTGGGAGAGAGACATCACTAGTGAACATCATGGGACCCCGGTCCATATTTCCATCACTGTTTACACCCGCTATTTATTTTCTGCTTTATTTCCTTTTCCGTTGCTATCACTATCATTATTATCCCGTATGTTTGATCCTTTGTAAATAGCAAGGCCGGAGGGATTGACAACCTCTCTGTACTCGTTGGGAGCAAAGTTATCTGTTGTGTGTGTAGGTCCACGTCAACCGCCTAATTGCTGGCGCCGTTGTCACCTTCATGTCGTTGTCGGAGTCCTACTGGAGACAAACCTTGGTATCTTCACCGAGGGAAATTTGCTGCTGTCTACATCTCAACCTTCCACTTTGGGTAACCAACGAGGGGCGAGAAGCCATCAAAGATAATTTATGGCGCCGGTGTCGGGGACTCCACTCTTCAAGATAGGGGAGTTGCACACTATCTTTTATCTTTGCTTTTTAGTCTTGTTAGTTTACCTTTCCGTTTTTTGCTTTAGTTTCCCTTATCAAAAATAAAAAAATTTAGTTATCTTGCTTGCTGCTGCTATGGGTTCCACCGAGAACACTAAGTTGTGTGACTTCACTAGTCATAACAACAGTGACTTTATCTGCACTCCTATTTCTCCACCTGCCACTTCAGCACCTTCTTATGGGATTAAACCTGCTTTGCTGAACCTTGTTATGAAAGATCAATTCTCCGGTGCTGGAGATGATGCTGCTTTGCACTTAAATAATTTTGTTGAGTTCTGTGATATGCAAAAGTACAAAGAAATAGATGGTGATATCGTTAAGCTTAAGATTTTTCCTTTCTCCTTGAGAGGAGGAGCTAAAATCTGGTTTCAATCCTTGCCTAGGAATAGCATAGATTCTTGGGATAAGTGCAAGGATGCTTTTATTGGGAAGTACTACCCCCCAGCTAAGATTATCCAATTAAGGAGTAATATTATGAATTTTAAGCAATTGGATAATGAGCACGTTGCCCAAGCTTGGGAACGCATGAAATCTCTTGTTAAGAATTGCCCTACTCATGGTTTGACTACTTGGATGGTTATCCAAACTTTTTATACAGGCTTGAACTTTACCTCGCGGAACTTGCTAGATTCGGCCGCGGGAGGAACCTTTATGTCAACAATTCTTAGTGCTGCCACAAAACTACTCGATGAGATGATGACCAACTATTCCCAATGGCACACCGAAAGAGCTCCAACAGGTAGGAAGGTAAACTCTGTCGAGGAGATATCCTCCCTAAATGAAAAATTTGACTTGATTATGTCTCTACTTACCAAGCAATCTCCTATTGATCCTCATGATGTTCCTTTAAATTCTTTGATTGCTCAAGATCAAAATGATGTGAAATTTATCTCTAGAAACAATTTCAGTAACAACGCTTATAGGAGTAATTTTGGTAGCAATCCTAGACCGGTCCCCTCCAACAACTATGGGAACAACAACACTTATCCTAGCACCAAGAACTCCACTTCTGAACTAGAGAGTATGCTTAAAGACTTCATCACTACCCAAAAAGCCTTCAACAAGAGTGTAGAGGAAAAACTAGACAAATTAGATAATCTCTCGTCGAAGGTAGACAATTTAGCCCATGAAGTAGAATTGCTTAAAATTAGAACTTATCCTCTTGAGGAGAGGAATGTCACTCCTATGAACGCTATTCAAGTGCAAATTAATGAAAACATTAGGATGATGGCTAAACTTAAAAGAGAGATGGGCTAGAGAAAAGGAGGAAGAAGATAGAATTAAGAGCCTTCCCACACACCATACCGTTGCTACTATCCAAGTTGTTGAGGATATCCAAACTCTTAGCACCCAATGCACCCCTAGTCCCATAGGACCTATTAATGGTGATGCTATGACCTCAACCGTAGAAGAAGAAACTCCTATGACTATAGAAGCTACCAAACAAGTGAGCCTAAAGGACACCACTACCACTTTACTTGATAGTAGTGAGCTTGATTTTGATAATTGCACCTTTCTGAAGTTATTGGTTTCCTTCACAAGATGTCTAGAGATCCCCACACCAGCGCACTTAATCTTGCCTTCACGGAGCATATCACTAATGCTCTCATTAAAGCTAGGGAGGAGAAGCTTAGGGTAGAAGCCTCCATACCTAGAAAGCTAGAAGATGGTTGGGATCCTATTATTCAAATTAAGTTGAATAACTTCTCTTGCTATGCTTTATGTGATGTTGGAGCTAGTACCTCCGTTATGCCCAAAAGAATGTATGATATGTTTGAATTAAAACCTTTTGATCCTTGTTCTTTTTGTGTTCGTCTTGTTGACTCTTCCGTAAAGAAACCTTTGGGGAAGATCGATGATGTTCTTATCATTGTCAATGATAATTATGTTCCCGTTGATTTTACTATTATGGACATTGAATGTGAACCATCATGTCCAATTATTTTGGGACGCCCTTTTCTTCGCACCGTGGGTGCTGTTATTGACATGAAAGAGGGGAATATCAGATTCCAATTCCCTCTCAAGAAAGGGATGGAATATTTCCCTAGGAAAAAGATTAAGTTGCCTTTTGAGTCCGTCACACGGGCTAGTTATTTTCCTGATAAGACTTGATCTTTTGCTTTAATCCTAGCTAATGGCTTTAAAGAAACGCTTTCGGGAGGCAGCCCGCAACGAATTTAGGTTTTCCTTTTTGTTTTCCTTTTTTTTTAGTGGACTTGATGACTGTTACTACTGTAGCAACATCATTGTATCTTTACTTTTCAAGCTTTGTGCCATTTATAGCCTCATATGACAAGGGAAGTGAAAGTTGTGACATGCTGTCGAGAAAACAGATTCTGTCCCCGTGACGGGAAAAATCATAGAAAAATCCCAGTTCATCTTTTTGAGCTGAAAGTTTTACACAAAGTGCTCTATACAATCACGAAACTTTCGTATGTTCTGAGTTTTTTGATTTGAGTTGCAGAAGTGCCCCAAAAAAAATATTTACTAACTGCTGGTCTATTTTTCACAGATTCTGTCCTGTTTTGCCTTTTCTTCGTTTTCCAAACCTTAATCTTGCTTTTTCTTTGCAAAAACTTTTTGGCGATCTTGAGAAACAGTAGCTCTTCAAGAATATCCTTATTTCCAGTAGAGAAAATTTATTTTATTGTGGGTACTAACGCCGCTAATCAGATTACGATGAGTTATGTATGAAGAGAGTTTTCAAGTGTGCGAGGGAAGATGATAGAAGAAGATTCAGGAGGGTCAAATGCTCAAGCTTGGGGATGCCCCCGTGCACCCCCAAGAAATATTCAAGAAGACTCAAGCACCTAAGCTTGGGGATGCCCCATGCATCCCCTTCTCCATCAACAGTTATCAGTTCGTCTTTCGTTCCACTATATTTTTATCACCTCATGCGTTATGTGCTATGCTTGGAGCGTCTTGCTCTTTATTTCCTTTTTAGTTTTCTTTAGATTTGCTTCCTGTTCATAACAAGTTAGAACCCAGATTTCTTTGTGTGGGAGAGAAACACTCTCCACTTCACCCTAGAACACAACATAGGATTTTCATGCTTATCTTTGCTGTGTGTGTTCTTTATCTTTTTTGTAGATGCTGTCATGTTTAGCTCTTAGTTTTCAAGCTTATCTTTTAAGAGCTTTTTGTTTAGTTTGTTGCTGGAACTCTCTTGAGTTTTCATGTTTATCTTGTTTAAAGAGTTTGCCTGTTGCACTGAGTTTTGTGTCTTGACTTGAAGTAGGTAATTGAGGTTACTATTCAATTGTAGTAGTAACTTGCATTAGTTTTGAGGTATTTCTTGTTTGATATGTGCCCTAGAGGCAAATTAATAAAGATATTTATCACATATATGTTTGTTCATAATACGTTATATATTGTGCTAGAACTGTATTAAGCGGAAACATTAATACACGTGTGATATATAACAACCTGGTCCCTAGTTAAACTCAGGCATACTAGCTCATTGGGCAATTGATGATCAAGGTTTCCTAATCATGAGAACATAATAGTCTATTGACAATGAGGTCATATCATTAGGAGAATGATGTGATGGACACACACCCACCTTAAGCATTGCAGTGTGATCAAGTCACATAAGTTCAGCATTGTGATGACTTAATAACATAGTGACTGAATCCTTAGACCGTGATGATCATACATAATTGCTATCTATTAGGATGCTTTGAGTGCATTAACCGCTACACTGAAACATGGTAACTAAAAAGGTGTATCTTGTGTATTCTGAAGTAGATACGTTGAGGAGTATGAAATATATCAAAGCGGTATTTGTCAATCCGAGTGACGGATAGGTACTCTGGGCCCACTCGGTGGTGTTGCATCAATAGCTTGCAAGCAAGTGACTAGGTCACAAGAGATGTAATATTCGCATACGAGTAAACATGTTATGTCGGAGACGAGGAAGAACTAGGTATTGGATACCGACGATCATACCTCAGACAAACATAGTACCGAAGCACAAAGGGATCAAGTCATATTGTTAACGGTTCAACAGCGATGAAGTTTATTCGATGGAAGCGTAGGGGCACATCAAGGATTGTAACCAGATCCCACATGATGGTCATTGGTCAGAGAGTGTCTTGATCATGTCTACTGTTTCCCGGACCGTAGGGTGTCACACTTAAGGGCAATCGATGCATTAAGGATTGATTCGGGATCATCGGTGAAAAGAGAGAGAACACCGGAAATGTACCAGGAGGTGCCGGAAGCTGTTCCAGATATTTTAAAAGGTTCAAAATAATATATATAAATGTTTAAATATGTTTTATTATGTAATTGACATAATTAAATATTAAAAATGATTTAAATAATTAATTAAAAAGGTTAAAAGGTATTTGGGCCTTAAAAGGCCCATGAGGGGAAGGGGGAGCCTCCCCCCTTGGGCTTGGCGCCAAGGGAGGGGCCCATCCCCCCTCCTAGCCGCACCACTCCCCCCCTTTGGGGTTTAGTCCCACATGGGGGAAGGGGAGGGGGTGGAGCCCCTCCTTGGCCTATATAAGGAGGGGTGAGGGTGCCTTTTTCAACACAACATTGAGTTTCTCTCTCCCTCTCTTTCTCCGACCTAGAGCGGATTCCCCTGGTTTGGAGTTTGCACCTGGTTGGGGGTTTCACCATCACCCGGACGCCGTCGCGCTGCCGGAATCGGGATCCGGATCAATCTTCTTTCCGCTGCTCTTCTGGTTCGGAGCCCGGAGGGACGTTGGTTGCACCGTACGTGTGTAATCCCGCGAGGCACTACACGTGTGGTGCTACTTCATCGTCGGAGGTTCTTCAACACGACAGGGAGGTCGTAGGATCAGAGTCTACGCCAACCATGTTCGAGGAACGTTTCCCTCTTTCGGTCTTCAAAGGTATGAACACCGATTCCTTCCGTTACATATATCAGCATAGCATAGATCTTGGGTTGGTGACTCGTAGGTAGGAATTTTTTTGTTTTCTGCGCCGATCCCCAACAGTGGTATCATGAGCAAGGCTATGCGTAGATGTATTGTACGGGTAGAACACATCTAGGATGTGGGCATCAATTCTCCAATTGTTACCCTCCCACGTGTACTCGTTTAGCGTTGCGGCAATGTCCTGATGAAGCGGCCCCGACCGACCTTACGCGTTTACGCGAGACTGGTTGCACGCTTGACAGATGGCTTGTACCATATAAGTGGCTGGGGGGTGTCTGTCTCTCTAACATTAGCGACGCGAAGACGTTTGCAACGGAGGGCCCCGGCAGGGGTGTAATAGAGACGATTGCAGGATTGGTGTTGTGGCTTGTTTTCGCAGGATAGAAAGCGGTTCTCTCTTGAAACCCCTTAGCAGCCACGTAAAACTTGCAAAAGATAAAGTAGAAGGTGTTTTAACTTTAATTTGCATGTAAGGGGGATCATAGCTTGTATGATTTACAGTTTTACTTCCTGTCTTGCTAATATGCTAGATATGCGACGGTAGCATGATAGGATAATCTCTCTCAATACCATGATTGTATTCTCCCTTAGTGGGCACCGCCTGGAAGGATCTCTTTATGATAGGCAGGCCGTGACGATCGGGTGTCATACATACATTAGCGATCGCATGAGGTTGGGTTTGGCAAGCCTAGCATATGCAGATATGGCCTTGCTGAACAGCCATACACTAAGGTTCGACTGGCAGGCTTGACATATGTAGATATGAGCTTGGGATACGGATGACCGAAAGGTTAAGCATGAGTCATATAACGGATATGATTGGCATGATGGCCTACCTAGGGAGATGTGTCGTCGGCCGTGTGATATTCAAGGACGATCACTCAAACTAGGATTATGTTAATCACTTAGTAAATTTGGAGAGATGTTTAAATAAGTGGGAGTTTTATATTTAATTAAAATTGAACTCCAATTATGAACAAAGTCTAAATATGTGTTTTGCAAATAACCATTGTAGATGGCTGCACCTCGCCCCTCATTCAACTTAGGGTCATTCCTAGACAAAGACAAACTGAAAACCGATGGGTCAAACTTCACCAACTGGTTCCGCACTCTGAGGATTCTCCTCGTTCCCCTCAAGATGGCATACGTACTAGAGGCCGCGTTAGGTGACGAACCACCAGCAGACGCTAGTCAGGATGAGAAGAATGTCTACCTCTCCAAGACGGATGATTACAACCTTGTCCAGAGTGGAATGCTTTACTCCATGGAGGCTGAGCTGCAGAAACGCTTTGAGAGGATGGGTGCATATGAGATAATCACCGACCTCAAGGCCGTCTTTGCACCCCAAGCCAGGGCTGAACGTTATGAGGCTTCTGAAGCTTTCTTCTCAGCAAAGATGGATGAGCTTAGCAGTGTTAGTGAGCACGTGGTCAATATGTCTGGCTACGTTCAACGCTTGAATGCTCTGGAATGTCAGATTCCAGATGAACTTGCTGTTGATAGGGTGCTGCAGTCGCTGCCCCCTAGCTACAAAGGCTTTGTGTTGAACTACAACATCCAAGGGATGACTAAGACCCCTTCTGAGTTGTTCGCCATGCTGAAAACTGCTGAGGTTGAGATCAAGAAGGAGCATGCTGTATTCATGGTCAACAAGATCGTTGAATTCAAGAAGTCTGGCAAGAAGGAGAAGGGAAAGAAGGGAAGCCCGAAGAAGGGTGACAAGCCAGTTGTCACTCCTCGTAAGGCACCCAAACCTGGACCCAAGCCCGGCGTTGAGTGCTTCTACTGCAAGGGTGATGGTCACTGGAAACGCAACTGCCCCAAGTACCTAGAGGATAAGAAGGATGGCAAGATTGTCAGAAGAGACAAAGGTATATTTGATATACACGTTATTGATCTTTTCTTAACAAGCGCTGGGAACAAATCCTAGATATTTGATACAGGATCTGTTGCTCATATTTCTAACTCCTCTCAGGGGCTACGGAATAGGAGACGCTTGATGAAAGATGAAGTGACGATGCGCGTGGGAAACGGCTGCCGGATTGAAGTGGTGGCGGTCGGCACGAAGCATCTTAGTCTCCCTTCGGGATTAGTTTTGATTTTGAATAAGTGCTACTATGTACCCGCATTGAGTGTGAACATCGTTAGTGGTTCTTGCTTGAAGTGAGACCACTATTCTTTTAAGTCAGATACAATTGGTTGTGCGATTTATAAGGATGATGTGTTTTATGTTCACGCACCGGAGAAAAATGGCTTATTCATTCTTAATCTCGATTGTGATATACTTCATATTGATAACGTAGAGGCCAAAAGATTAAAACTTAGTGGCGAAGAACACATGACAATGTGGCATTGTCGACTTGGTCATATTGGTGAAAGCGCATGAAGAAGCTTCATGATGATGGACTTCTGGAGTCATTGGATTTTGGATCCCTTGACACATGTGAACCATGCCTTATGGGCAAGATGACAAGGACTCCATTCAATGGAACAATAGAGCATGCAGAAGACTTGTTAGAGATCATACATTCAGATGTATGTGGACCTATGAACGTCCCCACACACAATGGTCTTCGTTACTTCGTGACCTTCACAGATGACTTAAGCAGATATGGGTATATCTACTTAATGAAACATACGTCTGAAACCTTTGAAAGGTTCAAGGAATTTCAGAGTGAGGTCGAGAATCAACTCGGGAAGAAAATCAAGCACCTTCGATCCGATCGAGGAGGCGAGTATTTAAGTCACGAGTTTGGCGATCATCTTAAGACTTGTGGCATCGTACCACAACTTACGCCGGTAGGAACACCTCAGCGTAATGGTGTTTCTGAGCGACGTAATCGAACTCAATTGGATAGCGTAAGATCGATGATGTCTCATACCGACTTACCTGTGTCATTCTGGGGGTATGCATTAGAAACTTCCGCTTACATTCTTAATAGGGCACCGTCCAAATCCGTAAAGACAACACCATTTGAGGAATGGCATGGCAAGAAACCAATGTTGTCTCACTTAAAGATTTGGGGTTGTGAGGATTATGTTAGGAAACTTCAGCCTGACAAACTCGAATCAAAAGCGGATAAGTGCATCTTTGTGGGATATCCAAGGGAAACCGTTGGATATACCTTCTACAACCAGTCTGAGGGCAAAACGTTTGTCCCTAAGACTGGATGCTTTCTTGAGAAAGAGTTTCTTTTCGAAAGAATTGAGTGGGAGGAAAATAGACCTCAACGAGATGATTGACCAATCATTCCAAGTGGAAGAAATGGCAATGGAAGTTGTTCCGGAACCATCTTCCGTAGTGGGAGCTGAAGAGAACGGTCATCATGATATTCATAACGATCGTGACATACATGATGATCATGATCAAGATGAAGAGGATCCTATTGTACCCCGCAGGTCATCAAGAGCCCGAGTAAAAACTCAGTTTTATGGGAAACTTATCAATGTAGTCATGTTAAATGAACCTGACGAACCTGCGAACTACAAAGAAGCAATGGAGGGACTCGAGTCCGAGAAATGGCTGGAAGCCATGAAATCCGAGATAGACTCCATGTATGCCAACAAAGTATGGACTTTGGTGGATATTCCCGAGGACCGAAAGGCCATCGAGAATAAGTGGATATTCAAGAAAAAGACTGACGCGGACGGAAATGTATCTATCTATAAAGCTCGACTTGTCGCAAAAGGTTTCCGACAAATTCAAGGAGTTGACTACGAAGAGACTTTCTCTCCCGTAGCGATGCTAAAGTCTATCCGGATATTGCTAGCAATTGCTGCCTATTACGATTATGAAATATGGCAGATGGATGTGAAAACCGCGTTCCTAAATGGCAACATTGAGGAAGAGTTGTATATGGTACAACCGGAAGGTTTTATTGATCCTAAGGACGCTGGTAAGGTATGCAAACTTCAACGGTCCATTTATGGGTTGAAGCAAGCATCTCGGAGCTGGAATCTTCGTTTTGATGAGGTGATCAAAGCTTTTGGATTTGTCCAAAATGAAGAAGAATTCTGTGTTTATAAGAAAGCGAGTGGGAGCTCTGTGGCATTCCTAGTACTATATGTGGATGACATATTATTGATAGGGAATGATGTGAAATTTCTAGAGGGGGTAAAGGAATATTTGAATGGACAATTTTCCATGAAGGACCTAGGTGAAGCTGCATACATATTAGGCATTAAAATCTATAGAGATAGATCAAGACGCCTATTAGCACTGAGTCAGAGAACTTACCTTGAGAAGATATTGAAGAGGTTCAATATGGATAACGCTAAGAGAGGCCTCTTGCCCGTTATGAAAGGAAGTAAATTGAGTGTGACTCAATGCCCAGCAACAGGAAAAGAAAGGGAGGAAATGTCCTCAAAGCCCTATGCCTCAGCCATAGGTTCTATCATGTATGCTATGTTGTGTACTCGACCAGATGTGGCCCTGGCGGTTAGTCTGACTAATCGTTTCCAAAGTAATCCTGGAATGGATCATTGGATTGCAGTGAAGAACATCCTTAAGTACTTACGAAGAACTAAGGATCTGGTTCTTGTCTATGGAGGATGTGAAGAAGAGCTCGCCGTAACAGGTTACGTCGATGCGAGTCTTGGTACTGATCCCGATGACTCAAAATCCCAGACGGGATACGTGTTTATGTTGAATGGTGGTGCGATTAGCTGGAGGAGCGGCAAGCAGTCAGTCGTCGCCCAATCTATGATGGATTCGGAGTATATTGCCGCTTGTGAAGCGTCAAACGAAGCGCATTGGCTGAAGAAGTTCGTCATCGAGCTTGGCGTATTCCCTAGTTGCACTGACCCTGTTAGCATTTATTGCGACAATACGGGTGCCATTGCTAACGCAAGGGAGCCGAGGACTCACTCTACAGCCAAGCATATTCTCCGGCGTTTCCATGTGACGCGGGACTACGTCAAGGATGGTCATACTAGGATTTGCAAAATACATACGGATCTGAATCCGTCAGACCCAATGACTAAACCTCTTCCACAAGCCAAGTTTGAACAACACCGAGAGACTATTGGTGTTAGATACATACCTGATGTAAACTAGTGTAATTTGTACTCTAGTGCAAGTGGGAGACTGTTGGATATGTGCCCTAGAGGCAAATTAATAAAGATATTTGTCACATATTTGTTTGTTCATAATACGTTATATATTGTGCTAGAACTGTATTAAGCGGAAACATTAATACACGTGTGATATATAACAACCTGGTCCCTAGTTAAACTCAGGCATACTAGCTCATTGGGCAATTGATGATCAAGGTTTCCTGATCATGAGAACATAATAGTCTATTGACAATGAGGTCATATCATTAGGAGAATGATGTGATGGACACACACCCACCTTAAGCATTGCAGTGTGATCAAGTCACATAAGTTCAGCATTGCGATGACTTAATAACATAGTGACTGAATCCTTAGACCGTGATGATCATACATAATTGCTATCTATTAGGATGCTTTGAGTGCATTAACCGTTACACTGAAACATGGTAACTGAAAAGGTGTATCTTGGGTATTCCAAAGTAGATATGTTGAGGAGTATGAAATAGATCAGAGCGGGATTTGTCACTCCGAATGACGGATAGGTACTCTGGGCCCACTCGGTGGTGTTGCATCAATAGCTTGCAAGCAAGTGACTAGGTCACAAGAGATGTAATATTCACAAACGAGTAAACATGTTATGTCGGAGACGAGGAAGAACTAGGTATTGGATACCGACGATCATACCTCGGACAAACATAGTACCGAAGAACAAAGGGATCAAGTCATATTGTTAACGGTTCAACAACGATGAAGTTTATTCGATGGAAGCGTAGGGGCACATCAAGGATTGTAACCAGATCCCACATGATGGTCATTGGTCAGAGATTGTCTTGATCATGTCTACTGTTTCCCGGACCGTAGGGTGTCACACTTAAGGGCAATCGATGCATTAAGGATTGATTCGGGATCATCGGTGAAAAGAGAGAGAACACCGGAAATGTACCGGGAGGTTCCGGAAGCTGATCCGGATATTTTGGAAGGTTCAAAAAAATATATATTAATGTTTAAATAAGTTTTATTATTTAATTGACAGAATTAAATATTAAAAATGATTTAAATAATTAATTAAAAAGGTGATAAGGTATTTGGGCCTTAAAAGGCCCATGAGGGGAAGGGGGAGCCTCCCCCCTTGGGCTTGGCGCCAAGGGAGGGGCCCATCCCCCCTCCTAGCCGCACCACTCCCCCCCTTTGGGGTTTAGTCCCACATGGGGGAAGGGGAGGGGGTGGAGCCCCTCCTTGGCCTATATTAGGAGGGGTGAGGGTGCCTTTTTCAACACAACATTGAGTTTCTCTCTCTCTCTCTCTTTCTCCGACCTAGAGCGGACTCCCCTGGTTTGGAGTTTGCACCTAGTTGGGGGTTTCACCATCATCCGGACCCCGTCGCGCTGCCGGAATCGAGATCCGGATCAATCTTCTTTCCGCCGCTCTTCTGGTTCGGAGCTCGGAGGGACGTCGGTTGCACCGTACGTGTGTAATCCCGCGAGGCACTACACGTGTGGTGCTACTTCATCGTTGGAGGTTCTTCAACACGACAGGGAGGTCGTAGGATCAGAGTCTATGCCAACCACGTTCGAGGAACGTTTCCCTCTTTCGGTCTTCAAAGGTATGAACACCGATTCCTTCCGTTAGATACATCAGCATAGCATAGATCTTGGGTTCGGGACTCGTAGGTAGGAAAATTTTTGTTTTCTGCGCCGATCCCCAATATTTCTATGAGTGATGTTTGAACTTTTGGTGTCAAGAGCTTTAGCCTATTAGTGATAGATGTCGTATTTTGGGCAATCCGTGTTTATTTTCGAAAAACCTACAAAATTAGTTGAGAACTTTAGCTACTAGATGGATCACTAAACCTAAAACCTAAACCCTAAACCCTAAACCCTAAAACACGTACCATGAGTCGAGGATGCGCAAGGATAACCAAACCCCCATACACTCCTACTCGGGGTACTTGTATCTTTGTGAACCTCCTAATTAGTTTGAGAGTTACCAATAATAAGTGCATGAGTTCTTCTGACTAATGTGAGTATTCGAAAGTTGACACTTCCACCTTCCCATATTTTTCTAGCCTCTCCTGTGCCGTGCATTGCCTCCTTCTCACTCTGAGAATTGGCGTCCACCTTCGCCGGTACATCCAAACCCTTGGCATGATACGCTCTGTCATCATAAGCCTCATTATATCCTTCCTCAAAACAGCCACCATACCTACCTATCAAGGCATTTCCATAGCCTTTCCGAGATACATTGCCATGCAACATCCACCTTCTCATGACTTGATCTTCATGTCATACATGCTTTTGCTTGATCGATGAGCCGCATGCTAGTTGGGCCTTTCCCTAATCATTGCTACATGACGCGCTAGTATCATTGCATATCCTGCTACACTGGCAGAGGCATACATTTGCATACTTCATGATAGTTTCATTTTCTTTATGTTGAGTACTCTTGTAAAGTGTGAAAGATTTTCTATACTTCTTGTAATATATAGAGTGTTGCCCCTAAAGTGAGGAAAAGATCCCAAAGAGGACAAAATCAAAAGATCCCAAAGAGAGCAAAATCAAAAGATCCCAAAGAGGACAAACGAGAGTTAAATAGAAAGAGCCATTGAGGCCACCAAAAAATACAAAAAAATAGAGAAAAGAGAAAAAGAAATAAAAAGAGAGAAGGGGGCACACTACTATTCCTTTTGAGAGATCCACACTCGTACTCCATCTTATATCTTGTACTCCATAGAGATTATCATTCATGCATATAGCTATGTGGGGACCTTCACAATATAGAACTTGGCTTGTATATTCCAATGACGAGCCTCCTACATTGAGCTCTAGGTCTTCTTAAGCAAGCAAGTTGGATGCACCCCCACTAGTTCCATTGGAGAGCTTACCTTAGCTCATATGTGAATCCATTGCATGGCAATCCCTACTCCTCACATCATATCTATCATTTGGCTTTCTCTCGCCTATGATTGTCCTCATTGATGTGAGCCTTTCACACCTTTTTTGTTTTCCTCCTCCATCATTTTTCTCTCTTTGCCATCCTAAGTGTCAACTTTCTTGTTTACGCTCATCCATTGCATGAGTGCTCAAAATATTGAAAGGGAGTGGATCATTTTGACTTGTACCTGGCTAGAGGTCTGGGGATGAGTCAAGATAAGATTCCAAGAAAACCAAGTGTGAAACTTTAGTAGATCAAGTTCTCAACAATAAAAACTATGTTTACTCTCTCGTATATCCCTATCCCCTTTCTTGCACGCAAACACCATTTCGAGACATTCGAGTCACGGATAGCGAGAGCTCTTGCACCTTTATGTTCTTATGTTGCTTGTTTCAATGCTAATATAGACTCTTGCCTGTTATGACTTGAATTGAATTACATGCCTTGATTGTTTTACTTAAAAGTTCTTATATGATTGGTAGCATGTCACCATAGAAATTATGTTTGTTATCATTTACCTACTCGAGGACGAGCAGGAATTAAGCTTGGGGATGTTGATACGTCCAAACGTATCTATAATTTCTGCTTGCTCCATGCTTCTTTTGTGTGATATTGCTATGATATTAATGCACTTCCACACACTTTTGATCATATTTGGACTAACCTATTAACTTAGTGCACCCCAGTGCCAGTTCCTGTTTTCTGCTGTTTTTGTATTTCAGGTTTTCCCATTACTTAAAGTGACAGAAAAATTCCAAAAAAAATACAGGAAAAATCAGCGTACAGGAAGCTTCGGGAAGAGCCCAAGTGGGACCAGAGGGGAGCCAGGGGTGGCCCAGTCGGCCACCTGGCGCGGCGACCCCCTAGGCCGCGCCAGGGGGGGCGCCTAGGACCCCTGGTCCACCTTTGGCTGCCCCCCTTCGCCTATATATCCCTCTTGTCCCGAAACCCTCGAGGACAAAACCCTTTTTTGCGATCTCTCCTATGTTCCGCCGCCGCCGCGCTTCCAAGATCGGGAGCACCAGGAGCCCTCTTCCCGACACGCTGCTGGAGGGAGGAACCACCTCCGGGAGCTTCTCCACCACTATGGATGCTTCCCGGATGAACCGTGAGTAGTCCACCTTGGAGCATGGGTCCATGATCAGTAGCTATGTGATGTTCTCCTCCCCTCTTTGTTCTTCATGGTTTAGACCTCGTGAGCTGCGCTACATGATCGAGGCACATATGTAATCTTTCTGCTGTTGCTATGCTGAGTTTGCTGGGATCTGATGGATTATGAGACCATGTTCAGATTGTGTTTGAGTAATATATTTGATTATCCTCTTTTATATTTATGTTCTTGAGTATTTCTTGAATGTTCTCCGTTGCTGTTTATTGCTTTGGCCAAGTAGTAGGTAGTAACTCCAAGAGGGAGCATTATGCATGATTGTGGGTTCATGCCCCCTGATGACTAGCTTGAGTGACAGAAACATGAGTCTAGGGAATGTGCTGTTGCCACAAGGGAGAAAACAACAGTGCTTGTACTTGCGGGTGCAAGGATTGTTTACTTTACGCAAAGTTCTTTAATGTAGTTTTTTGTTGCATTGAGTTTACACTTTGGGTGCGATTCGCAACTTAATACCAGCGAGATGTTCTGGATAGATATCTCAAGGTGGATGATTAGTAGGTAGATGCAGATGGATTTCAGTCTACTTGTCTTGGCATAGCGCCCAAGCTTTTGAGCCTCTTCCTTTCTTAGTAGCATAGTTAGCATTGGTTTGCACACATAATCCTGTCAATTGCCCAGCTATAATTTGTTTACCTTGCATGGCTATTTTATCGTCTTTTGGGAGAGAGACATCACTAGTGAACATCATGGGACCCCGGTCCATATTTCCACCACTGTTTACACCCGCTATTTATTTTTTGCTTTATTTCCTTTTCTGTTGCTATCACTATCATTATTATCCCGTACGTTTGATCCTTTGTAAACAACAAGGCCGGAGGGATTGGCAACCTCTCTGTACTCGTTGGATGCAAAGTTATCTGTTGTGTGTACAAGTCCACGTCAACCGCCTAATTGCTGGCGCCGTTGTCACCTTCATGTCGTTGTCGGAGTCCTACTGGAGACAAACCTTGGTATCTTCACCGAGGGAAATTTGCTGCTGTCTAGATCTCAACCTTCCACTTTGGGAAACCAACAAGGGGCGAGAAGTCAGTAGCTATGTGATGTTGATACGTCCAAAACGTTCTATACTTTTCTCTTGTTCCATGCTTCTTTTGGTGACAATGCTATGTGTTTTGATGCACTTTCATATAATTTACAACTTATTTGGACTAACCTACTGACTCAGTGCCCAGTGCCAGTTTCTGTCTGTTTTTGTCCGTGCATTGCAGAAAAAGGTGAAAAAATAAAAGTGCTCGAAAAAATCCAGAAAAATACCTGAATTTTTTTATTCAAGTCGGAAGACTCCAGAAGCCCGAAGGAGGGCCAGAGGGGGACCACTCCCCGCCCAAGCGCCCACCTGGCGCGGCCTACGGGTGGCCGCGCCACCTGGCCGGCTGGCCGTCTAAGTCAGGGGGCACCTCCCCGGTCCCCCTTTGGTATATATTTAGCCCTCGTCGCGAAAACCTACAGAGAGTGCCCCGTTTCACAAAAACACCTACTGTTCCGCTGCCGTGATTCTGATCTCGAGATCGCCTGAAGGACCTGGCTCGGCACCCAGTCGGAGGGAGGATTGACTTCTGGAGGCTTCTCCACCACCATGATCGCCTCCGGGACGCGCCGTGTGTAGTCCCCCTTGGACCATGGGTCCATGAACAGTATTGATGGCACCGCTTAGTTCTCCTCGTTGGCTACCCCAAGTAAAAGGTTGAGATGTAGACAACGGTGAATTTGCCCTAACTTTAGAGGATAGGGTTATGTCTCCCGTAGGACTCCAAGCGCAACAAGAAGGTGGTGACGAGGGGGTACCCCACGACTCCTCAGCATGAGGGTACCTAGTGCGTGTCCAGACAGAAGGCCCACTGGAAGCTTCGACTGGCCCAAGATCAGCCCACCAGAAGCACCGACGGTTGAGCCTACATGGAGTCCAAGGAGGTCCGGAGTCCAAGGTGTGCCAGCCAAGACTAGCTAGATTAGGCAATCACCTTTGTAAACCTAGACGGACTCCTTGCGACCCATCCTAGTATATAAAGCCTGGGAGAGGGGATGTCTAGATCATCCAATCTTGCATAGCTCCACCCTCGACGAGAGCACTCTCACCGAGACCTTCACTGTAATCACCTCCACCATATAATATATCGAGCGAGAAGTAGGGGTTTCACCGATCGAGGGCCCTGAACCTGGGTAAATCCCTGTCTCCTGTTAGCCAACGAGCATCGCCAACCTGCACTCCTCTCTCTACGAACTAAATCCAGGGTACCTACCCATGGGATTTGCCGAGGCCGATCCTCGTCAATTGGCGCCGTCCATGGGGAATACGCAGGTTGGAATCACGATCTCGGCGGTCCCGCCATCCGCAACCGTTAATTCCGCGACTTCAGCAATGATTCAGGCAAGGACCGATCCGCTCGGAAACCTCGAGATCATCGCAAGCTTTCCGATCTCGTGATCTGGCGCACTCGGTCCTTGCACGGGTCAAGCTCAAACCTTCGGCGGTTTTCAAGGCTATGTCCGACGGCAAAGAAACCGACGATCTACGAAACAATCTCAGTCAGCACCTGCAAGATCAAGGCCGGCATCAACCGAGAAGTCGAAATTCGACATCGAGATCTCACTTGACCAAGTACCCATCACGGCGGCGACTCTTGCCATCAACTCGACCACTCGCCACGACGAAACGTATGTCGATCCTGTTGGAAGGCTAGACGAATTCGCCAAAAGCATCCGAGACTACTAGATCCACGACGGGGTCGAGCTGGACCCGAGATTCCACTCTTGCTCAAAGGACCAATCATATCGAGTTATTGGCAAAAGGTGACACAATGACTCGAACAACCTCACACCCAGAGACCAGTTGGACGAAGTCTGCATGATCCACTGCTTCGAAGACAATGAAGGACGGCTCAGGGCGACCCACACCCTCGAAAATTGCAGACTTTCCATCGAGCTCTCCAAAAGACACAGGGAAGACATGCAGCGTAGAGCCAAACAGACTCGCAGGATGTCACCCGCACCAACACCTAACAAAGAAGAGACTTATCCACCAGCCCTCGAACGAGTATGCGTGATCCAAGAATGGCGTCCATAAAAAAATAAGCAAGAAGTATGCACCCTCCAAGCTTACATGGCCACGGAACTGCTAGTAAAAGAACCCTATTACCTATGTGATTCAGAATTCAACATCACTTTCTCGCAAAAAGACCACCCGCCAGCAGTTCTGAGACCTGGACACGCACCATTAGTCCTCGAAGCACATATTGGAGGCTACGACATGTCGCGTGTGTTCATGGACGGAGGAAGCATCATGAACATCATATTCTCCAACACCCTACGGAAAATACTGATCCTGCGGCCAGCCTGGAAGAGCTCAGATGTCATCCTATACGACATAGTACCAGGCAAGGCAGCCTCATCTCTGGGAAAAATCGAACTCGACGTGGTCTTCGGGAGCAGGAATAACTTCAAGAGAAAGATCCTCGAATTTGAAGTGGTAGACTGGTAGTCTCAATACCACGCCATACTTGGTCGACTAGCCTTCGCTCAATTCATGGCAGTACCGCATTACGCGTATCTCAAGCTGAAGATGCCAGGACCCGCATGAGTCATCACAATCAACGGATGCTTCATCAGATCAAACAACTGCGACCGCGATTTCCACCGAGTCTCTGATACTTTCGGAGCACAACAAGAACTAAAAGAAATAACCATGGTGGTAGACAAAAGCGTTTTCCCACTCGAAAATCGTAGCGAGATGAAGGAAATCACTCGAGACTTCAGAGTCGAAAGCGACACCGTCACCTATCAAGTGCACCCAACAGACCAAGACAAAACAGTACGGATCTACGCTCACCTACCCAAAGAGCAGGCGAGTGCCCTCCTAGCTTTGCTCTGCAAGGAGTGGAACATTTTCGCCTGGTGCCCAGCCGACAAAATGCATCACTATTTTACATCATAATTTACCTCTATTCATTGATATATTTCATATGATGATGATGTCCTTATAGTGTTTTGGCTTGTTTTACACAGTTTGCAACTTTTCGTTGCCGAAACAGCAGACGCAGGAATCAGGGGGAAAAGTGCACATAGAGTGGGCATATCAGCACATCTCCAAATGACCTGAAAATCACGGGGAAGAACTTTCTGGAAAAATCACGAAGCCACGCCAAAATGGAGCCGGAGGGTGGCCACCAGACTCCCAGGCGCCCTGGTGGCGCGCCCCCCTTAGGCCGCGCCCGGTGGCCGCCTGGGAGGTGGGCCCCACTCCTGGAGCCCCCCTTTGGCCTATATATTCCTCGTGACCTAAAAATCCCAGGTGAAGAAGAGTTTCCAGAGTTCCGCCGCCTCTCCGTGGCGGAAACCTACAGAGAAGAAAGGACCTTTCCGACGGACAGATTCCACCGGGGAGAACTCCTCCCAGAGGGGGAGATCGTCCTCATCGTCATCACCATCGTCACGAGCATCATCGAGATCATCATCACCATCATCCCGATCACCAACACCATCTCCATCTTCATCCCATCTCATCTCACCATTGCAATCCAAGTTGTAACTCACACTATCCATCCCATCTACTCTATCGGCGTTGATTACTCTTTTGTGGTGAATGCTATTGAGTTTTGTTGGAGAAGAATTGTTATCACCAGATTGTTTATGATATACTTATCACCTCTGATCATGATCTCTTTTATGTCTTGTGAGTAGTTCCTTTAGTTCTTGAGGACATGGGAGAAGTCTAGTTATTAGTAGTCATATGATGTTGAAGTTATATGTGTTGTTTGATATTTAAGTTGTGGTGTTATTCTTATAGTGGTGTTATGTGAACGTCGACTACATAACACTTCTCCTTTTTAAGGACCTAGGGGAATACATTGTGTATAAAGTATGCTTATGGTGGGTTGATGGAGTGACAGAAACCTGAACCCCAGTTTGCACACTTTTGCACGAGGGAGTGTTGGATCCTAAAATTTATTGCTATGGTTAGGCGTTGCCTTAATTTCTCTCTTGTATTTGCGGATGCTTGAAAGAGGTTTAATCATAAGAGTGTACTTATCTTAGTCTATAAAGTGCACTAGCATAGGTTCATCCACACAACACTTATCAACACAAAACATAGTACTAGACGGAATATGGCAAAAGCAAATGACTATCTCTCCCGGGTGTCCTCAAGAACGTTTTAGCTTTTATAAGTTTGATCCTTCGGCTTATCCTTTGTGTTCAAAAGGTTTAGGCCACTTGCTGCACCTTAGCATAATTTACCTTCCTTGAATTTATTTCCTTGTTGCTTATACCAGAAAACCTTAAAAAGATACCTTTCAGTACTTGCAGTTATTCCTTGATATCTCTCCTCGTTGGTTACCCCAAGTGGAAGGTGAGATGTAGGATAGAGGAAAATTTCCCTCGGTGAAGATACCAAGGTTTGTCTCCAGTAGGACTCCATAGATGATAACTAGGTTTCAGCGGCGCAACTGACGTGGACCTGCACACAACACAAATACTTTGCTTCCCAACAAGTACAAAGAGGTTGTCAATCTCACCGGTCTTGCTGTTCACAAAGGATCAACGCAACAGATAATAATGATAATGATAGCAACTGGAAAGTAAAAGCAGGAAAATAAATAAGCGTGTAAACAATAATGAGAATATGGACCGGGGTCCCATGATGTTCACTAGTGATGTCTCTCTCCCAAAAGACGATAAAACTGCTATGCGAGGTAAACAAATTACAGCTGGGCAATTGACAGGATTAAAAATGCACCGCAATGCTAACTATGCTACAAAGAAAGGACGAGGCTCAAAAGCATGGGCGGTACGCCAAAATAAGTAGACCGAAATCCAACTGCATTTACTACTAATCATCCACCTTGAGATATCTATCCAGAACATCTCGCTGGTATTAAGTTGCGAGCCCCACCCAAAGTTTAAACCTAAAGCAACAGACAACTGCATTAAAAGACACTTTGCGTAAAGTAAACAATCCTTGCAACCGCGGTCACAAGCACCGTTGTTTCCCCCTTGTGGCAACAACACATCCCCTAGACTCATGTTTCTGTCACTCAAGCGTGTCATCGGGGGGTCATGAAGCAACAATCGAGCATAACGTTCCCTCTTGGAGTCACTACCTAGTACTTGGCCGAAGCAATAAACAGCAACGGAGAACATGCAAGAATTACTTAAGAACAAAAATATAAGAGATAAGAACCAAATATATTACTCAATCACAATCTGAACATAATCTCATAATCCATCAGATCCCAGCAAACTCAGCATAGTGATGACCCACAACCGTAAGGTATCTATTGCAGCGTTTTCGATAAGTAAGAGTGTCGAACCCAACGAGGAGCAAAAGGTATTGATAAGTGATTTTGGACAAGGAATAACTGCAAGCACTGAAAGATAACTTTTTAGGGGTTTTCGGTATAAGCAACAATAAGACAAAAGCAAGAAAAGTAAATGGTGCTGAGGAGCAGAAGGTGGCCCAATCCTTTTGAGCAAAGGATAAGCCTGGAAACTGAACTTATAAAGACTAAAGCGTTCTTGAGGACACATGGAGAGATAGTCATGCGCTTTCGCCATATTCCGCATTGATAACATGTTTTGTGTTGATAAGTGTTGAGTGGGTGGATCTATGCTAGCACACCTTCTAGATTAAGATAAGTGCACTCTTATGATTAAACAACTTGCAAGCATTCGCAAATACAAGGTAGAAATTAAGGCAAAGCCTAACCACATCAATACGATCAAGGATCCATTATTCCCTTGTGCAAAAGTGTGCAAACTGGGGTTCAGGTTTCTGTCACTCCGGCAACCCACCGTAAGCATTCTTTATACACAATGTATTCCCCTAGGTCCTTAGTAAGGCGAAGTGTTGAGTGTTCGACTCACACAACACCACTAGGAAAATAACAACACAACTTAAATATCAAACAACACATATTACTTCAACATCATATGACTACTAAGAACAAGACTTCTCCCATGTCCTCAAGAACTAAATTAACTACTCACAAGACATAAAAGAGATCATGACCAGAGGTGATAAATAGGTGGTAAACAATCTGGTCATAATTTCATTTCTCCAACAAAACTCAATAGCATTCACCACAAAGTAGTAATCAACACCGGTAGAGTAGAGAGGATAGATAGTACGGATTACAACACAAGATAAACTTGTGAGGTGAGATTGGATGGTGTTGAAGATGGTGCTGATGTTGATGATGATCTCGATGATGCCCGTGACGATGGTGATGACAATGGCGATAATCTCCCCTTCCGGGAGGTGATCTCCTCGGCGGAATTTGCTCGCCGGAGATGTCTTTTCTTCTCTGTAAGTTTCCGCCATGGAGCGGCGGCGGAATTCCATAAAAACTCCTCTTTTTAGGGTTTCCGGATGACGAAGAGTATATAGGCCAGAGGGGGGGGAGCCTGGGGTGGTCCCAGGGCTCCAGGCGCCCTACCGGCGCGGCCAGGGTGGGGGCCGCGCCAGGTGGCCGCCTGGGCACCCTGTGGCCCCCCTCTGGTCCCTCTTTTGCGTGTCTTCGTCAATCCTCCCAAAAACACCCTCCGTAAATTTTCAGGTAATTTTGAGGTGTTCTTCTTCAGCAACTCAGCGTCCACTTTTTACCGCTGAATCCTGCGTCTGCTGCTTCGGCACCGGAAAGTTGCAAACTGTGTAAAACAAGCCAAAACAACATAAGAACATCATCGTAATGTGAAATATATCAATGAATAAGGACGAATTACAATATAAAATAGTGATGCATTTTGGACGTATCAACTCCCCCAAGCTTAGACCTCGCTTGTCCCCAAGCGAAAACCGAGCTCGGTAAACCTGTCCACAAGTTTAGAGAGTGAAGTGTCGATAAATAGAATACAGACAAGAAGCATCATGATTTCTTCACCAAACTTAAACATCCTCAACAGCAATCTTCGACTCATAGGGCCCTTATGAAAGAGTAATAACAATTATAATCTAGAGTAGGGCTAAGGAAACTCATCAAATCATGGCAAACATGTCCTTTGGTCAAAGAACAACTAATAGCTTTTACTTTTACTCTTTCTTTTTATATTTTGATGAGATCAATTGAAGCTTTTGAAAGAACATGCTGTTAGGCATGAAGTGAAAATGTTAACACAAAGGAAGATGTTTGCTTCAGCCAGGCTTAACAAACAACTTACTTATCAAATGATAATGTCAACAAGGATGCGGTATGACAGATCTTAATGCAACTTTATATGAATGAATCCTTGTCACATCAAGTGTCTGTTATCTTTAAGAATAGAAAGAAGTAGGAATAACTGACTCAGCCTAAAACTAAAAGATAGGCTCTGCTCTAGGGAAGTAGGGAAAACTCATGTGCTATCCTTAAATCAAACAGAATGAAAACAAGTTTTGAGAGGTGCATGATTTGTCAACGAATGTTAATAGATAACTCAATTACTTCTCAAATTGGACAAGTTTCGAGGAACGGCTCCCACACGGGGGCGATCATATCCCCGTAATCTCCTTTATTTATCATTGCCAAAGTTTTCTGATTTCTCATGAACAAAGCGTGAAGAAGGGTTTGTTTGTTGTATTATCTTTTATGAGCAGGGTGCACTCATGCCAATTCCTCCTCGTATTAGGGGTTTGTAGATAGACATGCAATCCCGGGATAAAACTTGTCCAACTTAAGAAGATCATGAATTAACTACTACTTCCTCATGAACTAAAACAGGGGCACAAAATAGAAGATTTTGAACAATTAAGGATAACACATAAATTCTATACTTTAGGAGTGGTAGTGGAAAACCACGAATAGGAAGGTATGGTGGACTCATATGGAAAATACTGGTTTCAGGGTATGGAAGCACAAGAAGAATTCCGCTTAGTACAGAGTTTTGGCTAGCAAAGGCTTTGAGAGAACAGACAATTGATGATGACTTAGATGCAAAGCAGTATAAAGCATAAACATTAAAATAAGCATAGCACATCAAGTTGTCTTCCTTGTCAACATAACACTTCAAGCATAATAACATAAAGGTTTTCGCTATGTCGCTACTTTGAGAAAATCATGCTTGTTGTTATGACCAAAGCTATGTTTTCCAAGATTAAATAAAGTTTACAAAGCCATACCTGATATTTAACTTATAAAGATCCCTAGCCCATGGAGCTCCACGACCAGCCTCAAGGGGCAAGTTACGCTGGCCGTTGGATCGGTTGGTGGATCGCTGGAAGCCGTTGGATTCCTCTCAACCCTAGCCGCCAGCCGGCCACACCTGCATCCTCCCTCTCCCCGTCTCTTCCTCTCAACCCGAGCCGCCCCTGTTGGGTCTCGCAGCAGAAAAAAATAATTTTTCTAACTAGAGTCGCCCTTAACCCAGGATCTATCTAGCTATAATGTCGTAACGGAAAGACTTGCGGAAACATACCTCGGGGTGTAGTCCGTTGCGCGGGAAACGTTCCCGCAAATGTGGTTGATGAAGCCGTAAACCTTTCAGAGCCCCCTGGCTGTGTTAGCACCCTGTTGGGTGGTAGTACCGCACGTGCAGCACCTCGTAGTACTCGCACACGTACGGACTCGATGACGACCTTCGTTCTCCGATCCAGCGAAGGTGGCGGAAGTAGACCTCCCGGAACCGGAGTTTCGGCAGCACGACGACGTCCGCATAGCAGAGAAGCCTCAATCCCAGCACACCCCGGCTTGAGAGAGACGAGAGAGGGGAGAAGACCGGTGAAAACCGATCTCAATCGGAGTAATATTGAATTTTCTGCGAATTTTTCTGTTTTAAATAAGTGCACCCCTGCCCATCTTTATATAGGCAGACGGAAGGACTCAACCCCCCTTCCCCTGGAAATGTGGGACTAATCCCTTGCCAAGGGGGGAGGGTGCGGCTAGGAGGAGGGGGAAGTGGGGCGCCACCCACATGGGCCCCATGGCCCATGGCGCCCCCCTTTTTTCTTTTCCTTTTCCCTTTTATTTTCCTCCTGCCCCTAATGGGCTTCTTTCAGAAATAAGGCCCATTGCACTTTTTAATCTGAAATAAATTATTATTAATTATTAATTCACTTAATTAATAAATAATACATATTATTTCATCTCCTGATGATCCGGAACTCCTTCCAGCTCACTCCGAACGTCCTTCGGACCAACACGGAACTTTTCTGGTACGTCTTTCTCTCTTCTCCGGTAACTCCGATAGTTCCGAAAAGGTCTCTGATATTCATCGAGCCCTTAAGCGTGTTACCCTACGGTCCGAGAACACTCCAGTCATGACCGAGACAAAGGCTACGGCTAATGATCAATAGCGGGACCTGGATGCCCATAATGACCCCTGTGCATTCCGGAAGTAACCGATTGAACCGTACACGTTGTATACCATTCCCTTTGTCATGCGATACTAGAGTAGTCCAAGATTCGATCAACTGCATCCAATGCAGTAGTTCTATCTTGTTAGACAAATCTTATTCACTCGTTCCGTGATATTCATCCTTGTGACCTAGTCACACGCTGCACAGCTTTATGGATGAAACCTCACCGAGTTGGCCATGAAGTATCTTTCCATTATATGGATTGACAAATCCCGCTCTTGAATCAACACTCCTCAACATATCCCATCGGATAGCCCAAGATACACCTTTATGGTCACCATGTTTCAGTGTGACGGTTAATGCACTCAAAGCATCCTCAGAAGATAGCAATTATGCGTGATCTCACGGTCAAAGGAACATGCTACTACGTTCTATAATTACAACACTGAACTTTTACAAATTGATCAGGTTGCAATGCTTGCATAGGGTAATGTTCATCACGTCATTCATTCAATGAGGTGACCTTGCCGTCAATTGAATTGATTGTCCATGATCGTGAAACCACAATCATCAGTTGACGATAAACCAGTCATCATGAGAGGCTGACTAGGAACTCTGGTTGTTTCTATACCACACCTGTATCATTGTTTCATTGATACAGCTCCAGCACAGTATGAAACTGGTCATGAACTTATTTAGATATATTGGAATAATCATATATTATTTGCCTCTAGAACATATATCAATAATATAGCTGCATATTTTCTCGATCATAATCATCTTATCATATAAGTGTTTATTGATCATGCTTGCTCATGGAAGAGGTTTCGTCAATGATCTGTACCCGTTCAGATTCGTATGTTCCTTTTGCAACAGGTATTGGTCAACTTGCTTGATATACCTTTCATTATCTAATAATGCTTGAATTATAAGTTTGGCGGGAGAGCGAGACTTCTTATTTTACAGTATTCTCTAATGACAAAATGGTTTTAGTCCCTAGGACTCCCATAGGCATGTATGCTGAAAAATGCACTCAGCCAAAAGTCTAAACTTCTTACGCTAAATTTTATTCAACCTTCTACTTCCTTAACTAGATATTTATATTTTGTAGAGTTTTGGTTCGTGAAATTATAGCTCACATTTCCTTTCTATTCCTTTTGGTGATATCTCTAATTCATATAGACCCATAATAAGGCTTGCAATCGTAATCCAGTATTACATTCAAGTATATTATCTTTTCTATCATTTAGAGTATTGTCCTCAGTTTCTCTTCAGATACTGAATGCTTGGACTTTGCTCAGGTTCTGTGTTTTGCCAACCAAGCACATCGGAACTTGTTCTTCTTCTAAGAACTTTTTAGTCATTCTGTTATTGGATTCACAACTTCCATTTTATGGTAGAATCATATGTCCAAGGTCATATAGGATCACATGTCTTGAGACAAAGTGCATCCCTATTATTCCATTAAAACATTATTTTGTGATATTAAGGTTTTACATCCTTTATATAATTCCTAGCCACAAGAACCTTTTATTGTTTAGGGTATCATTCCAATCCTTTTGATGTTCATTACACGTGTCCTAATCTATCCTTATAGATTTTAGTGTGTGACACATCTGTATTTCCTTCATATAAGATTACCATAATCCTTTCATCTTATTAGCCTTAATCTCCATGTATATCAACGTATATATATATATGAGATTGTTTTCAAATATATCATCGTATATATATGAAATTGACATTGTGCTCCCACTCAAATATATCCGACATATATCTGTAAGTAATCTTTTATTAAGTTTCTATTCTAATTATGTCAGACATAATAATATTGCTCCCAAAGCTCCCACTCAGAAAATGCTCTCTACATTCCAAGTTTTCAGGAAGTCTCCAAATCTCCCACTCAGTTTCATGAAATTGCAGTCCATCTCAATATTTTGATTACTTCAAAATCACTTGATAAAATCAAGGTTGAGAGTTTCTGCCTTGAGGTACTATGGTCCATCTTATCGAAACATTCGTTCGTTATGCCATTTTCTACTTCTCTTCAAATTCCAAATTTGAATGTGATGCAATTTCAAGCTATGGTCCCTTCATAGTGTTCATGAATGACATACCCATATTTATTTAGCATTACTACGCTTCCGTAGTCAATCATTATTGAATTTAGCCATAACATCTTGTATGTGCCAAATCATGCCTTTATGTGTTGCATCATTCTTAATAACTTCTTGGTTATTCGGAATGTGAAATAACTACTTTATTTCATAGGATGTGAGCCATCCCATATGCAACTCAATATGATTTCATTTCTCCTCGTTTCCTAGGTAACCATCAATCCTTCGTAATTTATGAGCAGTGTCCCTTTTGTTTCACTTAAGAAGACTCATGATTATTGTTCTGTACAGAACGTATTCATGACAATTTTCTTATTTTTAAACTAAGGCTTTAACTAATATACCATGATCATCATCAATAGCATATTTCCTCTTCTCATGGAGTCATTTCAGCGGAACGTTTTTCGTTGCGTTACTCTATTATCTGGAGGCAGGGTCAATCACCCTGGTCAAAGAATTCACTTTTCTCCCATTGGTTTATTCCTTGAGAACCATCTTCTCATTTACCAATTAAGCAATACAAGTTTTGCTATTTGAGAAGGTGTGTTTTAGAATTGCTCACAACTCTAATACAAAGAAAGTTATATCATATAAAACTTCTAGAAACTTTCTAACACCATCATCATATGGAGTCATCAGCTTCATTAAATTCAGAATGGTTTCCTTATTTCATGAAGTGGGTGTTTTAACTTAATAAATTACAACAACTTTGTTCATTCAAAATAGCATTAGCGTAAGGGGAATGTATTTAGACCATACTACATTTTAGTATGACTACGAATGGTTCAGGTGCTTGAGCACTTTAAACTTCCATCGTAATTTGTGGCATTATTTCCACAAGTCTCCCATTTATGTCAACTATAATACTCATCACTTTGATCACATCATGGTGATTTGTATTTTTATATCCAACTTCACTGTGATTCCGTAATCTCAGATTTGTGATCTTAATTGAATGCCTTGTTCAATTAATCATGCGAAGCATCTTTAATGATTATTCATGCGCTTGGTTAATACATCATTTATGTACAATGTTTGGCGCAAGTTCTACTTTGCTAGAACTCCGTCATTAGTCATCTTGGTTGATAATAAATTCATGAGTTAATAGATCGAGTATCTAATGACTTCATCATTTATGAATTCATCTCATGCATTTAGTATAGTTATGAATTTTGACCTTATTGTTATTCATAATAACTTAAGCATTAAACATTGAATATCACTTGACAATTATGGTGTTTTATAAATGCTTCTATCATATTATAAACTCAATTGCAATCATAGTATAAGCACACTTTATTCATCAAAGAAGAACTGACTTGTCTCAAAACATGAATAACTTTGTCTCGCGAGATGCAAGACATACCACTAAGTGTTCATATTCGATTGATTACAAAAGATTTATCTAATACTCTAAGTATAATTCTATGATAGATGTCTTGGTGAAATCTTGGTGGCCATCAACTGTCTTGGTTTCCATCAATCCTGGATCGCACCTCTTCCCGTCCATGCAACGGAAGGCCCTGTTTTCATAAAACAGAACAAGTATCCAATACTTATTAAACTGCAAATGTTGTATAAGGGAACAAACATTTATAACGAGTATATCAAACCTATACCTTCTCCATCAACAATTTCTCCTTCAATGGGTTCAACCTCTAAATCTCGGAGGTTGACCATGAACTCAAAGAACTGAAGGCTTTCACCTCTTCCGACATAGTCATGGACAAAGTCTGTGTAACTCGGTGGAAGCGAGTGTAGCACCGTGTTTATAGCAGACTCCTCTGTGGTCCAATAGTCAAAGTCCTCCACGAGTTTTAGATGTATCCCATGCATCTTGGCTACGTGAGTTTTCAGACAAGTGTTCTCTTCCATCTTTGTAGTAAGAAACTCATTTTCTAACTCAAATCTGGCCACTCTGAACTGATGTATAAACAATGACTTCATCATGTCGATTGTGTCAAACGTGTCCATATCCGCATGTTGTTCACGTAAATCTTGCGGAAAGCTAGTTTCTATGACACTTTTAACCATGGCGTAAGTCCTTCGACGATTATGGTAATCAAGCATTACTTTTTCATCCATGTTGTCTACTGGAGGGTCTCCCATACGCTCTTGTGTCACTAACAAGAGGTTAGCTCTCTTGAGCACAATCCTAAGGTATAAGTACAAATCAACGAAATTTGACCTATCATCTTTAAGTCTTTCACCACGTAAGAAAGTAACCAATCCATGATACTGATTCATGTCCATTTTAATTTTCTACAAAATATTTGCAAGGAAAACAATTAAGACTAGTTCATAACAATGAGTTCATAATAATCATATTATAGATGAGCTCACACTAAAACAATCATCCCTAAGAAGTTTTAGTGATTACATGATCCAGATTCACTATGCGTCCTCGAATATCACAACGGCCGACGGATTAGTTTCAAAGGTAGACAACTAGTTTGTGCGATCACATCCTATATGTGACTCATGCTTGATCTTTCGATCTCTAGTATTCCGAGGCCAAATCTGCATATTCTAGGCTCGCCAAATTGACCTTAGTGTTATATGCTGCTTAGCAAGGCCATATCGACATATGCTAGGCTTGACAGGCCCAACCTCATGCGAACTCTAATGTATGTATGACACCCGATCGTCACGGCCTGCCTATCATAAAGAGAACCTTCCATGTGGCGCACACTTCGGTAGAATACTTATGTTTGGCATTTTATAAGGGATCATCTTATTTTATGCTACCGTCGTGTACCCTATACTAGCATGTTTAAGATGTATGATCATGGTGGCACTAAGTCTACAGTGTCTCCATTTAAGTTTGTTTCATCATGATGAACGTTTACTACTTTCTAGTAACACATAGCAAAGCTATCACTACATCAAGATTAAGCAAACAACAATAGCCCCGTCTGCAATATAAAGTTAAACGCCTCTATATTTTTATATTGCATGTTTTACGTGGTTGCTAGGGCTTTTCATAGATCAACCGTTTCTACGAAAATTGCACCACAACGCTGATTATAGATTGTCTCTATTACACCCCGTACGGGGCCCTCCGTTGCAAATGCCATATCCGCTAAAGTAAGAGAGACAGACACCCCCCAGAGCCACTTTATACGATACAAGCCGTATGTCAAGCGTGGAACCAGTCTCGTGTAAGCGTACGCGTAAGGTCGGTCGGGGGCCGCTTCATCAAACAATGCCACAGATTAAACAAGTACACGTGAGAGGGTAACAATCATAGAATCAACGCCCACATCCCCGATGTGTTCTAACCGTACAACAAGACGAAGCATAGATCTAGCTCATGATACCGCTGTTGCATCTCGCAGCAGAAAACAATAATTTTTCTAACTAGCATCGCCCTTAACCCAAGATCTATCTAGCTGTAATGCCGTAACGGAAAGACTTGCGGAAACATACCTCGGGGTGTAGTCCGTTGCGCGGGAAACGTTCCCGCAAACGTGGTTGATGAAGCCGTAAACCTTTCACAGCCCCTGGCTATGTTAGCACCCTGTTGGGTGGTAGTACCTCACGTGCAGCACCTCGTAGTACTCACACACGTACGGACTCGATGACGACCTCCGTTCTCCGATCAAGCGAAGGTGGCGGAAGTAGACCTCCCGGAACCGGAGTTTCGGCAGCACGACGGCATCCGCGTAGCAGAGAAGCCTCAATCCCAGCACATGTTCCAGACAAGGGGACCCCGGCTTGAGAGAGACGAGAGAGGGGAGAAGACCGGTGAAAACCGATCTCAATTCGGAGTAATATTGAATTCTCTGCGAATTTTTCTGTCTTAAAGAAGTGCACCCCTGCCCATCTTTATATAGGCAGATGGAAGGAGTCAACCCCCCTTCCCTTGCCAAGGGGGGAGGGTGCGGCTAGGAGGAGGGGGGAAGTGGGGCGCCACCTACATGGGCCCCAAGGCCCATGGCACCCCCTTTTTTTTCTTTTCCTTTTCCCTTTTATTTTCCTCCTTCCCCTAATGGGCTTCTTTCACAAATAAGGCCCATTGCACTTTTTAATCTGAAATAAATTATTATTAATTATTAATTCACTTAATTAATAAATAATACATATTATTTCATCTCCAGATGATCCGGAACTCCTTCCAGCTCACTCCGAACGTCCTTCGGACCAACACGGAACTTTTCCGGTACGTCTTTCTCTCTTCTCCGGTAACTCCGATATTTTTGAAAAGGTCTACGATATTCATCGAGCCCTTAAGTGTGTTACCCTACGGTCCGAGAACACTCCAGTCATGACCGAGACAAAGGCTACGACCAATGATCAATAGCGGGACCTGGATGCCCATAATGACCCCTGTGCATTCCGGAAGTAACCGATTGAACCGTACACGTTGTATACCATTCCCTTTGTCATGCGATACTAGATTAGTCCAAGATTCGATCAACTGCATCCAATGCATTAGTTCTATCTTGTTACCGACAAATCTTATTCACTCGTTCCGTGATATTCATCCTTGTGACCTAGTCACACGCTGCGCAGCTTTATGGCTGCAATCTCACCGAGTTGGCCATGAAGTATCTTTCCATTATATGGATTGACAAATCCCGCTCTTCAATCAACACTCCTCAACATATCCCATCGGATAGCCCAAGATACACCTTTATGGTCACCATGTTTTAGTGTGTCGGTTAATGCACTCAAGGCATCCTCAGAAGATAGCAATTATGCGTGATCTCACGGTCAAAGGAACAGGCTACTACGTTCTGTAATTACAACACTGAACTTTTACGATTTGATCATGTTGCAATGCTTGCATTGGGTAATGTTCATCACGTGTTTCATTCAATGAGGTGACCTTGCCGTCAATTGACTTGATTGTCCATGATCGTGAAACCACAATCATCAGTTGACGATAAACCAGTCATCATGAGAGGCTAACTAGGAACTCTGGTTGTTTCTATACCACACCTGTATCATTGTTTCATTGATACAATTCCAGCACAGTATGAAACTGGTCATGAACTTATTTACATATATTGGAATAATCATATATTATTTTCCTCTAGAGCATATATCCAACAGCCCCTACACCAATCCCCTCGCTCGCTCGTTGCGTCCAGCCACCACAATCCCTTCTCCTATCTCGCCGCCTATAGCCGCACCCCTTAGCCTCCTTCCCTCCTGTGCCCCATACACTCTCTCAGCGTCGAGGATGGCGGCGCCAGCGCCGGTGTGAGAGAGAAGGAAGGAGTGGAGAGCGGCTCGAGCTCCTCCCTGCATCGCCCCAGCCGCCGCACCCCTGCTTCTTCCCCTCTCGTCGCGTTGCCTCGCCTCCATTAACCGCTCCAACCGCCCCTCGTGTGCAGTCGTCGCTCCGGTGAGCCCCCCACCACCACCACAGCCGCACGTCTGCCCCAAGTCGTGAAGAATCCTCTTCCTCGTTGAGGAGGTGAGCAGAGAAGAGGAAGGAGGTGGACAACGAGGTGAGGAGGTACGAGGTGAGCAGGAGGTGGAGGTGAGAGATGCAACATCGCTGCCTTATCTTCTCCCCGTGCCTTCATCGCTGCCATCACGACCTTGCTCTCTACCATACCGATTCAAGATCCAGGTGAATGTAACTTCCTCTTTTTATTTCGAATTCCCGCTGGCTCGTTTTTGGGTGGTTGTAATGCAGTTTTCTTGATGGTGGTGATTAATCCAGGCGCTTCGGAACCTGTGAGGAAGGAGGAGGGTGAGAAGGTTGAGAAGAAAGGAAAGATGAAGAAGAGGAATAAGAAGGGCAAGGAGGATGTTGACGATGACAACGTGGGAGGTGCTTAGTTTCTAATTTTGTAGCTTGTGGCTTAAGATATTTTTTATCTACTTCGTGGACTATAGGTTCGCATCTTTGCACTCTTTGGTGTGCTTTTATTTTAGTTGTGCTTTGCCAATTTTTATTAGATCAGTGGTACAAATTTACTTATTTACTTAAGAAAGGTTAATAATAATATCGTCTTCTTTTGGATATGCAAGATTACATTTAAAATATGGAAGAAGATAACCTAGCCACCGACAAGACGGTGGTGATCTTCGAGTAGCATGTTGTCGACAACAACCTTGAGGTGAGGCTCCTTTTCTTTCTTTTTCTTCTTTTCAGTTTTGTGATTGGTTGTTTGTTCGCAAGATGGCTTGGATTACAATTTGAACAAAAAATGCTTGCTGGACTGGACATGCATATAGATTACATGTTTCATGCTGGTTGTTTAGTGCGTCCGGGGGCGTTGCAGGGGGCCAAGAACCTGTTCATGGGCAAGATGGAGGTATTCTCCGAGCAGCAGGTTGTCAATGCAACAATGAGGTGAGGTTAATTTTCTTTCCCTTTCTTCTTCTTTTCTTTCTAATCTTGTGTTGCTTCCAGATTTGAAGTTCCAATTGAGCCTGAACACTACTTACTTTTGTGGATGTTAAATCTGACAGTTTAAAGCTAAATTTCTTACCTGTGTTTCCATTGTTTTAATAGCAAGCATACTGACCCCTTGGTAGTGGCATCATCATGTATACCCATTTGGCTTAGTTGACGGCAACGTCGGTAGGTTATTTTCTCCGGAGGTAGGATCTTTTCTGCTCGTGTCCTGATAAAATGAATGTGAGCTGAGACATTTTCTGTTCCATGTTTCCTTTTCTATGCATGTTCTTTTTTGATTTGTTTGACGTGCATGCCGTTGATGCCATGGAGGTTCTTTTTTGATTCGTTTGCCTTGCGTGCCGTTGACCAACAAGGTTAGTTTCTTCTGATGGTTTGCTTGATTGGGTCTTGGTACATATTCCATGAATTTTGTGTATTTGTGCGGTTAGGTTAGCGCTATATGTTTAGGGTTCACCTTCTATGGATATGTTGCTGGTTGCTGCTTACTGACGAATGACGGATTTATACAATCCATCAAATCACCTCCTACTGTTTACATATGCAAAGAGTGATGTTTGTTTCTCACTAATAGATGGAAGTTAATTAAGTGGGAAAAAGAGTAAACTATGGGTTTGAAAGTGCACTAAGGTGTATGTTTATCATTTTCATTTCATACGTGCTTGATTTTCTTGATCAAACCAATAGTTGCTTCTTGATGATCAACATACATGGCAAACATATATCCGTACGATCTTAGACCTTATATGTGTTTTACTTATACCTTTTCCCTCCAGTTCTGGGCATTTCTGTATAGCCACTGTGCATTCAGATTATCTGAAGCCTTCCTAGATACCAGTGTACCACCACTTCTAGCATATCAAATTGTTATATGTGCCATACAGATGTTTGTTACTCATTTCCAGGTTATTTTTTAAACTTGCTTTTTAGCTGCCCTATTCTTTAGCTCCTCTCAATGGATTGCCTAGATTTTCATTTTTTTTGTATCTCCATCGATGTGAACATTCAGATTGATTTTAAGAGTTTGTAGAACTATTTCTTAATGATCAAGTATTTAACCAGCTAATAATCTACTAATTATTGTTATTAATGGGCTAACTAGCTTTGTTAATGACTTAATTTTGTTGTGAATCTTCTCAGCAGTCCCTTCCTGAACCAGTGCAAGTTGATGGTTCTTTCAAATTTCTGGGTGTAGAGAATGTTCTCATGAAAGCTCATCTATGTGATTAGGTAAAACAATTATTGTTTTTTAGGCAATAGATATATTTGCAAGAAGTAGTGGTTATTGTGTATTTGAAAAGCAATTTTGCAAGTCACCGCTTATTTATGATGTACCTCTATACATATATCCATGAAATAGTGGTTATTGTGTATTTGAAAAGCAATTTTTCAAGTCACCGCTTATTTATGATGTACCTCTATACATATATCCATTTGTTAGGATACACAACTTTGGGAGAAGCAGTTGTATATAAACTTAATAGCATGAAACCAAATTCATCGGCATGGTGGCTCAGCTGATGCTCTGTGCGGGTTGGAGGTGGAGGAGATGAGGCACCTCAACTGCGCCAGCATCGACTGCAACAGCCTCTACCTGTACGCATTTTGATCCTTCCTAGATTGCATTAGATATGTTAGATAGAACTACAGAGCTTCAGGTTGTTATAAGTGAAATGTGGAATATACCGAACTGAACTGAACTTCTTGTGCAGGTGTTGCGCTGGGTGCTTGGAGGAGCTGAGAGCCTACTGCTGCTTGGAGTGGAGAGGCGCTCCACGGCTGCGACCGCTGCTACTTGGGAACCAGAGATACAACAAGGATGCCTGTAAGTGCAGTAAAAATAGTGATATGATGAGTTGGGGTGAGAGGTTCAAATTGAGATTTTGCTATTTGATTAATTTGTTTCTTATCATCAGTTTAGGATTTGCAATCATACCTCCATTGTATTCTTTAAGGGAGTTGACACACGAGGATGTGGGAGACTAGCAAGGAAGGGAGCTCGGCCCGGCACATGGATGATGTCTCCTTTGTCGCATAGTTTCTATGATTCTTTCTACTATTTTTTTATTTGCAATGACTACACAAATCTGTTTGCCCAAAGCCCCTTTCAGCATTTTTAGTATGTGTAGTTTTTTCCTACCGCTAGATATATTTCTGCCCATAATGTTTGTCGTGTAGGTGTCGTCATATTCGAGGTGGAGAAACTTTCCCTACTCCACCTAAACATCTGGGTGTTGAACTTCATCGTAGGCTAAAATAGAAGAAAAAACGAGTCAGTTATTAAGAAAACAATAACCGGAAGCAATATAATGTGCAAGGAACTAAGTTTTATGTACGATTTAATGATATTACCTGAGATTCCTTTACTGACTTGAAAATTAGTATCTTTTCTGAGAAGGGGAAAGGAGATGACTTAAGTTGATTTGGCCTTTTAACTTCCATGGTTTCTACTACGGCAAATGTTACCAAAAGGACGAAACTGATTATTCTGAATCAAGGACACAAATGTTCAACTAGCTTCATGCCATCTTTTACCATGTGTACGCAGACTGTAGATCCACATAACATTTACTATTTGCATCAAGTACTCTTCTTTATAAGATTACAAGAGGTGCGGACAATTCCCACACCTAATAGTTTCAGACTACAACAATTTGAATTTATTGTTTTTTCAGACTACAACACTTTCAGTAAATTTTTCTAAGACCGTAGAAGTTAGAGTAAACTGTTTCAAGCAATAGCAGATTAGCACCCGATAAACTATAGTTTTTCCTTTTTCTACTATTCTAAACAGAGAAGTGCATTTTTTCAACTATTCTGCGCTACATTGGGTTCAGTGCCAGGTAATGTGGTTGGTTGCATTCTCTTATGTGGTGTCTGAACCAGTCGTGACCCATAGAATCTGGAACACTCTCAGTGTTGTAAAGTTGATAAATTTCTGATATTTAGAGATTGCCTTATCTGTACCTTTGACATTGTTTCTCTATTAGTACTTGTGTATTTTTTAGTCTGACCACCTTCAATACTTTCTCTGAAAGACTCAAGTTATGCTGATTGAAAGTTGACACATTTTTTAGATGCAAGCTCTCATGTTGAGTAAGCACTCTTCATGTCCTCCATGATTGTTACCCTTATGTACTCATGCTTACTATTTGAATATTTGTACAACACAAGAAAGAGAATAAGCCAAATCACAAATAAAAAAGGACTGCCAGTAGATGGACATATGTTGGTACATGTTGCACACCGACACAAGTTTGACAATGTTATTTCGAGCTCTTTGCTCTAAATTTCTGTATAATGCTTCTCCACAGGCAATAACAAAATTAGCACCTTCTGTTAAGCATGTTAGTATATCAATCAGATTTATGTACTGAACTATAACAAGTAATTTTCTTGCTAAGCTAGGTTACTATGTTTGTTTATAGATCTTCCAATACAAGATGAGAAGATGGGCTGCCTACTTATATAATGTCATGCGAGGATACAATCCAACCTCTTAAGTTCTATTCTCGGATGCTTACTTATATAATGTAATAGGACGGGATATTAGAACCTCTTGATGTTCTATCTATATGCATCTCTGATTGGGATAAGGAATAACGTACATGCCATGTTGATCAGCTATTTGAATTAAAGTCCTGACTAAGTAGTAGTACTATATTGCAAGACTTCCACTGACAGTTAGAAAATTTGGTTGATTATGTCCTTTAATGCATGATGAAATCGTGAAGGAATATGCTCCTGTTTTAATGCCCCAAAATAGGGCTGCATGGACCTGTTGTTTTCTTTCTAAATACCTTTTGTTTGAGCAGACTCGCAAAGCCTCCACTTCTATTTTAATGGTACTAATGGAATTTGTTTTGTTTTTTTAGCATGAATACAATATTTTAGTTAGGGAAGGACGCTAGAAACATATCATACCTAACCTCATTATGTCCATGGTTTTCAAGGCGTCGCCTAGGCAATGCCTAGGCGTCACAGCGCCCCCTCTACGCTTCGAAAAAATGGCCGCTTTGGGCTCCTAGGCGTCCAAAGCGCCCGCCTAGGCATTGCCTAGGCATTAGAGCTCCCCCAAGCGCTTTAGGACGCCTTAACGCCTTAAAAACAATGATTATGTCATCTACTGTAATGCCATCACGCCCCACCTGAGTTGGTATTTTACTATTACCATGTGACATCGCATGATAAATCTTAAATGGCATATAATCTTGTTAATATTTGCTTTTCCTTTCTCAGGTACTGTGAGGGAGCATTCTCTATAGATGAAAAGCACCAGTATGAGATCCAGCCTCTTTCCAACGATCCAGTCTAGCACATGGTTTTCGACTGGATCACTCCCATACTGTGTAAAGGATGTTGATCTCGTGCAATAATTGGATTCAAACCAGTTGTACAGGTGCCCTTTAGACAATAATAATTCAGCAGGAACAAGCATGTTTAATAACGACGGTCCACTCCCAGTTGTGTGGTCCTGTTTTCTTATGTTTAGTCGCTATGTTGAACCTTATAATGCTACTATACTAGAAAACTAATGTGTTATACTTTTGGAAATAATGATTCATGTATGTGAGTGTCTTCTTAGTAAATCATTTTGGTTGCTTTTGATCCATATATATTTTGTATTGTGTTCTATGATACATGGGTTGCATTTGATATAATGCTTAGCTATATAGCATTGGGAATTGCTGGATTTGCTACAATGCATTTCCACTTTCAGTTTATCATTTAGCTTGATCATTTATTTTGTTGATAATTTCACTACAAGAATGATGAGGTTTTGAAAATGTAAGTTATTTCTACGATTACATGGTTTCAATTGGGACTCTGCGCCATTTGGCGCAACGGGTTATCTAGTAAGGTCAATACTCCCTATAAGAATCATCATAAGGTCGATTGTGTGAAGAGAATACCGAGTGCAGCGAAGGAATCAATAGACTTCTCATTAATATTCCATCATAGACGACTCAACACTCACGGATACATAACTCTCCAAAAAGGAGTGGTATACCTCAATGCAAACACCGATTTTATAAGATAACTTCCCTAGACATGGTACGACTCTACTTGACTCTAAAAGACAAAGATAAAGATAAAGATACCGGGCACTCCCCCAAGCTTGGGACAAGCTAAGGGGATGCCATTACCCAAGGAGATTTACTCCTCATTCTTGTTCTTGTTGATCACATACTCCTTGGCGAAGCGCTTCCAAGGCAAAGGTTCTCCAGTCTCGAAGGACATTCCCGTCTCCAGGATCCTGCACTCAGCACCCAAACCTATGCGTAAGAACTTAAGTTCATACTCACAGTTCTGGTTCTGCAAATCATAGATCTGTGCTTGAAGCTCATAAACTTTTTCTTCTAGTGCGGCCAAACTTGACCACATCGCCTTCATCTCCTTCTTGTGGGAAGCCTCTATTTTGTTCATGATGTCGAAGTTAGCTTCAACACCACGCTCCACCATCTTCTTGAACTTGAAGACCTCATGTTCCATCTCCTTCACCCGCTCCTCGGTGCTCCCTTCCTTGACTGGTCCCTTCAGATCCTCCTTGTGGAGGACACCATCCTCCACACGAAGGATCTGGGGGTGCTTCTTCACCTCAGCGAGGTAAGGGTTGATGACGTTGACGACGAACTTGTCCTTGGGGGAACTTGGGGAAGCCATGGCACCTAGGTCTAGCTGAAAGATTTTCTGGCAGAAACAGATCGAAAAGAAAACACACAAAATCGCGAGATACGTTGCCGGAACAATCCGGGGAAAGATATAGCAAAACTTTCTACACAGAAAGGAAGGTAACAAGCCAAAGTGGGGTCGGAGACGGACTCCTGGGTGCCCAGGCGGCCTCCCGGCGTGGCCAGGGGTAGGACGCGCCAGGGGGCGCCTAGGCCCCCTGGAGCTTGTCTCCGGCTCCACTTAGGCCTCAAATTTTCCTAATTTTACAAAAAATCATAATATGGGATTTTTATGGCGGTTCGCGATGTTTCCTTACCGTAATACATACCTTTCCTTATTCTGCTTATGCTAGTGTCTGGAACAGGGATGAAACGGGATCGGCATGATGTCCTCCATATGGACTATCATGACATTGTCGGAGAATATCCTTCTGCTCGTGTTCCGGTATGCATCTCCTCACGATCCCATCTGGACCTTCTTTGAAAAGATGTGGGTCATCCCAAAAGTAATGACTCAAATCGTGGAAGAACTTCTTCCTTTGTTAAAATGTTAAACCTGGAGGCAAAAACTTTGCAACGATAAAGTTAGCATAATCTGCAAACCAAGGATCGGAGAGAGATTGTACTTTTACAACATCTAGTTGTTCGTCTGGAAAACTGTCGTTGACTGGAATGGGATCATGCAGTATATATTCCATCCTTGAAATATTATCCGCCACCGGATTGCCTGCTCCTTTCCTATCGACAATCTGCAAATCAAATTCTTGAAGAAGGAGTACCCATCGGATGAGTCTTCGTTTGGCATCCTTCTTCTCCATAAGATACTTAATGGCAGCATGGTCAGTATGAATAATAACCTTAGAATCAACAATATACTGCCTAAACTTATCGCAAGCAAACACTACTTCTAAGAATTACTTCTCAGTAGTAGCATAATTCTTTTGAGCGCTATCAAGGGTTTTGCTAGCATAATATATAACATTCAATTTCTTATCAACCCTTTGCCCTAAAACAGCTCCAACAGCAAAATCACTAGCATCACACATAATTTCGAAAGGTAAATTCCAATCAGGTGGTTGTACTATAGGAGCAGTTATTAAGGTTTTCTTAAGAACTTCGAAGGCTTCCTTACAATCTTCATCAAAAACAAAAGGAACATCCTTCTGGAGAAGATTAGTGAGGGGTCTTGAAGTCTTAGAAAAGTCTTTAATAAATCTTTGATAGAAACCAACATGACCAAGAAAACTACGAATACCTTTGATGTCCCTTGGATAGGGCATCCTTTCAATTTCTTCGATCTTGGCCCTGTCCACCTCAATTCCCCTCTCGGAAATATTGTGGCCAAGGACAATTCCCTCGTTGACCATAAAGTGACACTTCTCCCAGTTAAGCACCAAATTTTTCTCCTCACATCTCTGCAAAACTTTATTAAGGTTGTGGAGACAAAAGAGGTTCCATAGACGAAGAAATCGTCCATGAATACCTCCACAATTTCTTCACAAAACCATAAAAGATAGCAGACATACACCTTTGAAAAGTAGCAGGGGCATTACATAAACCAAAAGGCATACGCCTGTAAGCATAAGTACCATAGGGACAAGTAAAAGTGGTCTTCTCTTGATCAGCAGTGTTAACATGAATTTGAGAGAAGCCAGAGTAACCATCAAGATAACAAAAGTGAGTATTTTTGGATAACCTTTCAAGCATTTGGTCGATGAACGGCAATGGTTAGTGGTCCTTCCTGGTTGCCTTGTTCAGCTTCCTGTAATCAATACACATTCTATATCCAATAATAATTCTCTGAGGTATTAGTTCATTCTTATCATTAGGAACCACAGTTGTACCTCCTTTCTTTGGAACACAATGAACCGGGATTACCCACTTACTATCAGCTATAGGTTAGATAATACCTGCGGCTAGAAGCTTGAGAATCTCAGTCCTTAGAACATCCATCATTTTCGGATTCAACCGTCGTTGATGATCAACAACTGGTTTAGCATCAGGCTCAAGGTTGATGGTATGTTGACAAATATATGGACTAATACCCTTAAGGTCATCAAGGGTATAGCCAATTGAACCTCGATGTTTGCGAAGTACTTCCAATAGTTGCTCTTCTTCATACCCTGAAAGGTTAGAATTGATAATAACATGATATACTTTCTTTTCATCTAAATAAGCATATTTGAGCGTATCGGGAAGAGGTTTAAGACCAAACACTGGATCTTCTTTTGGTTTCGATAAAATTCCCAAAGGCTCAACCGGAAGGTTGTTCTTTAGGATAGCAGGTTGTCTTAAGAATATTTCATCCAACTCATTTCTCTCCTGCATATGCGAATCATTCTCATGGTCCTCCATATATTGCTGCAAAGGATCATTAGGAGGAATAGCAATGGAAGCAATATCTTCAATAATCTTACCGTTACTAGGCAAATTAGCACCACGAGGCTGCTTAGAGAACTTAGAAAATTTAAATTCATATGGTCATCATTGAATTCAACAGAAACTTTACCTTTCTTGCAATCTATTATAGCTCCACAAGTTCTAAGAAAAGGTCTACCGAAAATAATAGGAAAATTTTTATCCCTTACTGAACCAAGTACTAGAAAGTCGGTAGGATATTTTACCATTCCGCATAAGACTTCAACGTCTCTCACAATTCCGATAGGAGAGATAGTTGCTCTATTTGAAAGATGAATAGTAACATCAACTTCTTCAAGTTCACAAGGTGAAATCTCACCCATGATCTCTTGATAAAGTGAATACGGGATAGAACTAGCACTCGATCCCAAATCGCATAGCCCATAATAATTGTGATCTCCTATTTTAAGAGATACTACTGGAGTACCTAAAATTGGGCCTTTATTCTTGGCTGTGACAAGGTTAGTGGAAACAACACAAAAATTTATATTGGAATCTAAAGCATCATTAGTGACAAGATCCTTAACCAATGCAACTTGAGGATCGACCTTGATATGGTCCTCAGGCTCATAAATTCTTCTCTCACTTTTATTTATTATGCCCGTCACAAAAGAGTGCTCCCTTATCCTTGCGGGAAAACGGGGGTTTTTCATATATAACTGCATGCAAAATAGGGCCAGCAACATGAATATCAACAGGTAATTCTTTGAAGGGTTTATGATGCTGATCCTTCTTCTTCCTAGAAGAGTCAACATGAGAGGCAACGTCCTTACAAAAATCAATCATTAGATGGGAATCAAGACCAATCTTAGAGAAAAAGGTATTAAAGTAATCAGTTTTCACATAGCTCTCTATATAATCATGCTCATAATTTATAGTGGGTTCAATACCTTTATATATTTCCCAATCTTCGGTATTCCTCTGGATCCTTTCAATGAGATCCCATCTTTCTTCAACGCTTTTCGTCTGAAATACCCTACTAGAGGAGGCATCCAACATCTCCTTATCCTGACGAGAAAGTCTACCATAAAAATTTGTAAGTATAATTTGCTTGGGGAGCTCATGAATAGGACATTTGAGCATTAGGGATTTCAATCTCCCCCAAGCTTGAGCGATGCTTTTTCTGTCACGAGACCTAAAGTTATAGATATAGTTTCTGTCTCGATGAATTTCATGAAGAGGATAAAACTTGGTATAAAAGAGATACATAAGCTCTTGCCAATCAAGCAAATGTGAGTTACCGAGAAGCTTATACCAATCTGAAGCTTTATCTATAAGCGATACGGAGAACAATTTCCTCATGACAAACTCCATTGATACACCTGCAAGCTTAAATAGTGAACATAGTTGTGACAAATATAGCAAGTGTTCACCGGGATGTCTGTCTCCTGCATAACGATTAGCAAAAACACAATCGATAATACCAGCTGGTATTTTATAAGGCACAATTTCAGTAGGGGGAGGAACAACCACCACAGATGTGGGGCGTTTCCCCACAAGCAACGATCCAATAGCTAGGTTGTCCATATGGACGAAGAGCAGCAACAGCAAAATAAAAACAGCAATATAAAAATTTCCTTACCAGCTTCACTTACCAATAGCGCTATGCTCCCCGGCAACGGCGCCAGAAAACGGTACTTGATGACCCACAACCGTAAGGGATCTATTGCAGCGTTTTCGATAAGTAAGAGTGTCGAACCCAACGAGGAGCGAAAGGTATTGATAAGTGATTTTGGACAAGGAATAACTTCAAGCACTGAAAGATAACTTTTTAGGGGTTTTCGGTATAAGCAACAATAAGACAAAAGCAAACAAAGTAAATGGTGCTGAGGAGCAGCAGGTGGCCGAATCCTTTTTAGCAAAGGATAAGCCTGGCAACTGAACTTATAAAGACTAAAGCGTTCTTGAGGACGCATGGAGAGGTAGTCATGCGCTTTCGCCATATTCCGCATTGATAGCATGTTTTGTGTTGATAAGTGTTGAGTGGGTGGATCTATGCTAGCACACCTTCTAGACTAAGATAAGTGCACTCTTATGATTAAACAACTTGCAAGCATCCTCAAATATAAGGTACAAATTAAGGCAATAACTAACCACAACAATACGATCAAGGATCCATTATTCCCTTGTGCAAAAGTGTGCAAAATGGGGTTCGGGTTTCTGTCACTCCGGCAACCCACCGTAAGCATTCTTTATACACAATGTATTCCCCTAGGTCCTTAGTAAGGCGAAGTGTTGAGTGTTCGACTCACACAACACCACTAGGAAAATAACAACACAACTTAAATATCAAACAACACATATTACATCAACATCATATGACTACTAACAACAAGACTTCTCCCATGTCCTCAAGAACTAAAGTAACTACTCACAAGACATAAAAGAGATCATGATCAGAGGTGATAAATAGGTGGTAAACAATCTGGTCATAATGATATTTATCCAACAAAACTCAATAGCATTCACCACAAAGTAGTAATCAACACCGGTAGAGTAGAGAGGATAGATAGTACGGATTACAAGACAAGATAAACTTGTGAGGTGAGATTGGATGATGGTGAAGATGGTGCTAATGTTGGGGATGATGTTGATGATGATCTCGATGATGCCCGTGAAGATGATGATGACGATGGAGATGATCTCCCCTTCCGGGAGGTGATCTCCTCGGCGGAATCTACCCGCCAGAGATGTCTTTTCTTCTCTGTAAGTTTCCGCCACGGAGCGGTGGCGGAACTCCGTAAAAACTCCTCTTTTTAGGGTTTCCGGATGACGAAGAGTATATAGGCCAAAGGGGGGAGCCTGGGGGGGGGGCTAGGGCTCCAGGTGCACTCCCGGCGCTGCTAGGGTGGGGGCCGCGCCAGGTGGACGCCTGGGCACCCTGTGGTCCCCCTCTGGTCCCTCTTTTGCGTGTCTTCGTCAATCATAACAAAAACACCCTCCGTAGATTTTCAGGTAATTTGGAGGTGTTCTTCTTCAGCAACTCAGCGTCCACTTTTTACCGCTGAATCCTGCGTCTGCTGCTTTGGCACCGGAAAGTTGCAAACTGTGTAAAAAAAAGCCAAAACAACATAAGAACATCATCGTAATGTGAAATATATCAATGAATAAGGACGAATTATGATATAAAATAGTGATGCATTTTGGACGTATCACATAGCAACAACAGAAAATTACATATGTGCCTCGATCATGTAGGGCAGCTCACGAGGACTAAACAATGAAGAACAAAGAGGGGAGGAGAACATCACATAGCTACTGATCACGGACCCATGGTCCAAGGGAAACTACTCACGGATCATACGGGAAGCATCCATGGTGGAGGGGAAGCTCCTGGAGGTCAATCCTCCCTCCGGCAGGGTGCCGAGTAGAAGTCTGCTGGCGCTCCCGATCTTGGAAGCGCGACGGCGGCGTAACAGAGGCGTGATCGCAAAAAAGGGTTCTGTCTTCGGGGGTTTTGTCGTGGAAAAGTCACGACAGATGTCCGAAGAGTCAAACTTAACATGGGACCTTTGCTGCGAGGCAATTTCATGGAGAGAGTCGACATTGACAAGAGACTCTGCGATTTACCCAAGTTTCAGCCCCTCTTTGTCTCGAGGTAAAAGCCTACTCCTGCTTCCTGTTATTATGAGTTCCGACTCTCGAAAGAAGAGTCGGTTTCGCTGTTTTACAAGTGAGTCGATCGAAAACTTAGTCTCGATGAGATCTAGGTTTCGCCGACAAGTGTCTAGTCCTATCTTAAGCTAAGATTGTTCGTGACCCTAGATTCCATGGACCTCAGTTTATAAAGGCACCGGCTCCCAGGATTCCGCGAGTCCGACTCCTACACGAGGTGAAGTTATATTCTACTTTACAAATATATTATGAGCTATACAAGGTAAGTCGAATTCCTTCTATGGCTTCGATCTTCTTTCCTTGGCGCAACCGACCTTGGGCCGGGTCTTCTCTCGTGGGCCTTCAGTAGGTGAGTCGGCCCATAGACTTAATGCGGGTCTGGGCTTTAGTCCACCCCCCGACATTAGCCCCCAGGATTGGTGTGATGCTTTAGTATTCACGTCAATCTTCTTGCCTTCATCTTGGTGGATGACTCTATGATTCAGAAAGACCGACTCTTATTTATTTTGAATTTTATAGAGAGTTAGTATCTGTCTTCTCTTCATCTCTTCGTTTTATCTTCCAATTTAAATTTTCTTTTGACTTTTCCATCCAAAGATCCAGTTTGGTTTTTATGATCACACTGCCCGAAACGCCGGTTGGAGGCATTGATGTTGTAGCGGGAATCAAGAAGTCTTTCCATAAATGTTATCTACCACGGATAGTAATACCATATCATTTATGGTATTAATTGATCCTCTCCTCGAATCTTCTATAAATATTCCTCGGGTAGTTTTATCCTTCAATCACCCGCATCTTCTTCTTCCTCTTCTCCCTCCACCATTTTCCCCCATGGCTCCTAAGCTAGAAGCTCCTGCTCCTTTGGCAGCCAACGATCCCGGCTCCAGTGCGGGTGGTCGTGGTCGAGGCCGCAGCCGTGGTCGTGGTCGTGGGCGAGGTCGTGGCCGTGGTAGGGGTAGGGAAAGAAGTACTCGTGCTTCCTCTTCTTCCGAATCTCCCCCTTCTTCTCCTGAGAGGGGTGAGTTCTTGGTTCATATCCGGACGATTCGTCGCTGAATCAAACTCCCTGAGTCTTTCAGTCAACTTGTGATTGATTCATTGCCTTCGGGTCTTTGGCTCCGATCCGATGGATGTCCTCATGGACCTGTCTGGGTGACCGCTAGATTTTCTAGCCATGGCACCATGTTCTTTGAGAAAGGCTAGAAAACTTTTCTTCACTCTAGGAACATATCACGAGGAGACACCATTGTCTTTAGATTTGATGGTGAAGATACCTTGTGGGCTAGGATTTTTGACTCGGATGGTGATCGAGCCTGCTGCTGTATGGAGAGCTCCAGCGATGAAGAACTCCTTAGTGAAGAAGAAGCTCATATTTCTTCAACTGAAGATGAAGCCGACTCTGAAGACGATGTCTGAATCTGTAGATTTTTCTTCTTAGTAGTATTTTGCCGAATTTGACATTTACTTATAAGGTTGCGTCCTTTGATGTAAGACTTGGTTATTTTGTTGAATGAAACTTATGAATTTTCATTGATTCCTTTAAGTCGGTTTTGTTCCTGACTTTAAATGCATGGTAGCCGATATTTTTATGATAATGTATGTATCCGTAGCCCCCTGAGTCGATTCGTAAAGCTATGTATCGGTAATCGACTCATAGGATAGATCGACCTGTAGCCCCCATGAGATGGTATGGTCACGTTTACGTGTCGTACCCGGTCATATATATTGAAGAGTTGTTTCATCAGGAGTAGTATGGCGTTGAGCCGAATCTTTGAAGAAAGAATTCTCGAAGTGTTACTCCCCAAGAGTCGGTGTATGCATCTGGGTGCCATACCGGGTCTTATGTTGAGAAGAAATCTTTCGAAGTGTAGTCCCCAAGAGCCGGTATGAACATCTTTGTGTCATCTCGGGTCTTTGAGAAGAGAATATTTCGAAGTGTAGTCCCCATGAGTCGGCATGTGCACCTGAGCGCGTGTGCCGAGTCACATAGGTCTAACTTTTATTTGAATTTTTTTTTTAAATATGCATGATGCTATGAATGCAGGACTGTAATGTGAAGGCTAGTAGAAGTAGATTTTTACCTCATCTTCTCGCATTGAGAGAGATTATTGGTTAGGAAAGTCGAACCATCTCTGTAGATCCGGCTTTGCCGTAACTATCGTGCCCGACATGTAGGACTAAATTCGATAGATGGTTTATTTAAACCTCAAAGTTCAGACCAACCGGTTTCGCGTTAGTTAAGGAAGCTATATACTGTACAGGCCGGGTGGCGTGGACAAGTCATGTGTATGCCAAGATATTGTCGGGATGTAAGGGTTGATTGGAGCCATCTAACCCCCCCTTTATCTTTAGGTAAACAAACACATGTTTTTACATGTATATTTCGCCTTTTTTCGGTCGGACCCGATGATTGTCATCAGGCTCCCCCTCTTTCGCCTTGAGAAAGCAATATACATACCCAGAGCCGGTAGAGGGTTGATCAAGCCCCCATGTCTCTGAGAATTTTTGTAATGCATTATGCAATATGATGCAATATGTAATGCGATGTAATGTGATGTGATGCAATATGTATGAAAGAGTATGAAAAATTATTTTATGCATAGTTGTGGCGAGAGCCGGTGCGACAAAGTCGACTTTATGGCGTTTTAGCCTGTTTTTGCGATAAAAGTCGACTTTATGGCATTTTAGCCTGTTTTTGCGATAAAAGTCGACTTTATGGTGTTTTAGCCTATTTTTGCGATCAAAGTTGACTTTATACTGTGGCTATGTCCGAAATGCGATTTAAGACCGACTTTATTAATTCGACTGAGAGTCAGTTGCGATGAAAATCGTCTTTATTATGCCGCGGTGCCGATTGCGACAAATGTCGACTTATATACATATATGGCGTGAGCCGGTGCGACGAGTGTCGACTTTTTACAATAGTTTCCTACCCTACTTAGGTGCAATATGGACGGAGTTGTGCGATGTTCCACGGCCTTGGAGCTCCTCCATAGAGGTGCATGATTTTGCCTTCTCGCTTATATCAACCAAGTAGTAGGATCCATTGTATAGGTTCTTGCTGACCACAAATGGTCCTTCCCATGGAGAAGATAACTTGTGCATTCCATACTTTTTCTGGATAAGTCGGAGCACTGATGGCTTCTCGCCCCTCGTTGGTTACCCAAAGTGGAAGGTTGAGATGTAGACAACAACAAATTTCCCTCGGTGAAGATACCAAGGTTTGTCTCCAGTAGGACTCCAACAACGACAGGAAGGTGACAACGACGCCAGCAATTAGGCAGTTGACGTGGACCTACACACACAACAAATAACTTTGCTCCCAACGACTTCAGAGAGGTTGTCAATCCCTCCGGCCTTGTTGTTTACAAAGGATCAAACGCACGGGACAATAATGATAGTGATAGCAACAGAAAAGTAAATAAATCAGAAAATAAATAGCGGGTGTAAACAGTATTGGAAATATGGACCGGGATCCCATGATGTTCACTAGTGATGTCTCTCTCCCAAAAGACGATAAAATATCCATGCGAGGTAAACAAATTACAGCTGGGCAATTGACAGGATTATGTGCGCAAACCAATGCTAACTATGCTATAAAGAAAGGAAGAGGCTCAAAAGCTTGGGAGGTACGCCAAGACAAGTAGACCGAAATCCATCTGCATCTACCTATGTAATAGCCCAGATTTCACAAAAAACAAAAATTTTGTTTTCGGCGTGAATTGTTTGATTGTCTGATTTATTTGCGGTGTTTGCATCCCCAATTTATCGATCGATGATTATTTTCCCCCCTCTTATCTCGTGTCGGACGGAGACCGACCCTTGCCACCCTGACACTCGACCTTTGCGACACCGGGTTTCACCCGATCACGTCGTGAAAACCGCACGAGACCAGCCGCAGCCAACGGAACGAAAAACCCCGTTTAATAATTAAACAGGTTATTTTTATAACGCGCCGGAAAGTGTTCTCAGAACGGTTCCAGCGCGAGGTGAACGCCTCCGGCTCGACGCGCTGATCGCGTAGTTCGAAGTTTTACCCGAATCGGAAGTTCTGCGGGCCCCCGGCGGTCAGAAACGTGAGCACCGCGCGCGCGACAGAGAAACCGGGGATGTTTTTGCGAATTGCCAGCCACCTGGGCTATATAAAGACCACCACACTCCCACCTTTTTCTAGGGTTTCCCTATCCACAAAACTGCAGCCACCCCCCTCCACTTTGCCCCATTTTCGAAATCCTATCCCAGATCCGTTTGCAGCCGTTCGATCGCGAGATCGGAGGGACGAGGAAGCGCCACATCACCCCATCTCTCCCACCCTCTCTCTCCTCCAGCCCGCGCGCCGCCTCCACTACCCGACGCCGGCGAGCCGCCGGAGTCGCCGCGTCCGACCTCCTCTCTCCCGCGCCCTTCTTCCTCCCCTTCTCTTCCACCCTCGCCTGACCTCCCTTCTCCTCCGCAGGTCGCCAGAACGCCATGGGAGGCCGTGGCCCGAACGGGAGCTCGTCGCGGCCGCCTCACCGCCCGCCTGCGCACCTACCCGTCCAGATCAGGCCAGGGGCCGGCCGGATCCGCCGCCCCCGCCAAGCTGGCGCTGCCCTAGACGCCTCCTCGCTGCTCGCCGGCAACGAGTCCAGCGCTGCCGCGACCACGGCTCGGCCTGAGCGAGCGCCGCCGCCCCCAACCGTGCCGGCTGGGACTCTCCGCCAGATGGGCCACGGCAGCCCAACCGCCTCTCCAGGCCAGTGGGTCGAGCCCACTAAGGGTGAGCCAGGCCGCCCCCCCTTTATTTTATTTTATTTTATTTTATTTTTGCCTCTGTTACTTTTTTAGCACCCTGTAAAATTTTGCTAAGTCTGAGATGTAACTGCTGCTGGTACTGTTTTGCAACGTAATTTCCCGTTGACTCGTAGCTTCGTATGAAGTGATTCCTTTTTTGTTTGGTTGTGCTTTGTGTGCTCTAGAGTTCATCTTTAGGAAGTTATTTATTTTGAGGTCATATTGATGGTGCAAATCTGTGTAGAAGTAGGCACCATACTGTTAACTGTTGCTAAATTCTGTCAAGTGCTGCTAATGTTATTTTGTTGCAAGTTTGCATGATGATTGTGACATATCCATGAGGCCTATTGCATTGATTCTTTTTCCTATGTGTTAAGCATCATGTGTACTTCATTCCCATGCTTTAATTTGTCATGTTTCGGTGTTTTAGATATATTAAATCTTGCTCCAAAGTGGTGACCCTGATGTTACTGTGTTGCTGTGCTGAAAACTGTTAATTTCTTGCAACTTCGGGTGACGGTTGCGTCGCAACCGTTTATCGGAATTGGGTGATTCCAATTGCATATTGTTAAGAATCATGTCTACTTCCATTTTATGTATTGCATTTCCATGATATGCTTGCTGGTCATATAGTTATTGAGCTCCAAAGTTGCTATGCTGCCGTTTTGACAGCCACCTCTGTTTTTCTCTAAGTCTGTAACGTCCCGATGCCATGTTGCATGCTTAATATCTTTTGATCTATGATGCCTATTTGCATGATTATTTTTTCCATGCCTTCCCTGTCATGTCTACTTTAGTTCCATATCATTTGTGAGCATGTTTACATTGATTATCCTGTTTATGCATTGCTCGAAAGTGTGCTTCGTGATGTTGCCAAATTGTGCCCGTAACTTGTTTTGCTTATATCTTTTTAACCGTAACTCCATTTGGAGTGTGCCTTATATGTAACTTGATTAGTTTTTCGTGTAATTTGTGTTTATGCTATTGTTTTCTTCTGTTAATCAACCTAAAATATGGTTTAGGGCAGAACGGTACCAAATCTTTTAATTGTCGTGGGGTACTTAGTGTACGCCATGTTTAGGTTGTGCCTCACTTAAATTGACTAGCATAGATAGTTTTGTTTATGATTCACCTCTTGCCATGTTTATGTGCTATGCCATGCTTCTGTGCTTGCCATGTTAACAACCTTTGTTGATCACCTGTAGCTAAACAACTTGAACCCTTGTAAATGTGCGGTATCGTCGTGTGTGACGAGTACTCCACTTAACCTGTTAGTAACCGCTCTCGACGGTAGGTGCGATGTCTCGTGTTGCCTTCTTGTTGATGCTTGCTCGTGTTTGCCTCGTAGTAATAGATGCTTGCTCGTTGATTGCTTTTCAGCGTTTATCGTCTTGTGTGCTTCCGCGGGTACCTCTCGGAGACGATGCGAGCTTGCGATCAACTACACCTTAGGAACCCGACTTATCAACAGGCAAGGAATATACATTACTTATAATCCATTCTATTTCAACCAGCGGTTTACATGCTAGTCTAGGTTAGGTTCGATGTTTGATCCTACCACATGTTTACAGCCTCTTTCAAACCGATACAGCCATGTCCCTTCCCAGCAAACCTTGTACTACTATGTTACTATTGCTCGTTGCTCAGCCCCTGCTTAGTATGCATGCTTAGGATGCTACGATGTTACCCTGTTACTCCTTGGTTCGGTATATCACATTATTATATTGTTGTTGATGATATGATTATTATAATGTTGACTATATTCGACGAAGGATGGAAGGTCTAGGCTATCCCGCCCCGACGATTTGTTCCATTCGAGTCACCTAGTATCTGAGTTTCAGGTATTGGTTTTAAGACTGAGCGTTCCTAACCGCGTGTGGGATTTTATGGGGTCCCCTTTTCTTACATACCTAGCTTCAAACATTTCTAGTGGTGGCCCAAGCTGATTTACCATTTGAAACCGTGTGTGCGCTGGTCAGCTGCCAGTAGTTTTTAAACCAACCCGGACCAGTGAGGACATAGTTGCTTTGCTGGCCCATCATGACCGGCTGAGGACCCGGTTTCCCATGTGTGATTAACCGGCAATCCAAACCTGGAGTCATACGGTAGAGACCAGATCGAGAGCGCGGCCGGCTCCTAAGCTGGATGTCGACTCACCGGGGGCCACCCGGATTTGTTCGTTGTTGGCTAGAGGGACCTGTCGTTTCGGATCTCTTGGAACTAAATCATAGAATGGTTGCCTGTGATGGGTAGCAACTGAGAGAGATGGGCGTGCGTGGGGAGCCTTGTAATGGGCAGTTGGTACACCCCTGCAGGGTTAAATCTTTTCGAGAAGCCGTGTCCACGGTTATGGACGACTTGAGACCTACTCCTTGTTCATAGACAACAATACCTGAGATAATCTTAATATAACTTGATCAACGTGTGTGTGTGCCTTGACTGCTTCTTCTTCGTCCGGATGCGAAGAGGAGGACAAGGATAGGATAGGTGTTATGTTTGCATAAGTAGCTGATAGCAAGACTTGTTGGAGGCGATTCCTCATCGAATGCCTGGCTTCTTATCTTACTCTCTAGATCGTTAGCCACTTCATAAATGCTAGTGCGGCAGCAACCTCTCCACTTACCCCTTCCTTACCGTAAACTACTAGTTCTCCTAGAATGACAAGTGATGAAGTTCTTGCTGGGTCAGTTGACCACTATAGTTCGATGCTGAGTACTTCTGTACTCATGATACTACCCCCAAACTCTTTTCAGGGTTCTTGATCGACAATAGGTATGGTGATCGACGTTTCACGTGGATACTCGACGACGACTAGTTAGGCGGATCCCGGCGGAGGGCCTGGACCCGTGTGGTTATGGGGATCGATGTTTTTCTCTTTACCACTAGGCATCCGATTGTAGTCTGTACTCAGACATGTACCTTCCGCTGTTGTATTGTATTTAAGGCATTTGTATGCCGATTGTATGAGATGTTGTATCCTTGTATCTGTAATGTTGTGATATCATGTTAGAAAACTTGGGCATATGGCTTTGTCATATGTCGCGGTGGGACCGATATGTGCTTTGTCCCCGGATCTGGGTGGAAACACCTGGATCTGGAACAGTACCGCATACCGGGCCTTACAACTTGGTATCAGAGCCTTACCGACCGTAGGATCCCTTTTCTGGCCGAAGTCGAGTCTAGATAAAAACTATTTTGTAGTTACTAAGTTAGTTGTCGGAGAGTAGGATTCTTTTTACTCCTTACCGTTGCTCTGGTCAGGACAAGTGTCGTGAGTGTTTTACTCTCGCCTTACCCCCTTCAAACTCTAGGATCTCGAGTGTGTGGAGTATCGAAACCATTATAATGCTTTGCTTGGGAAGTATTGTCTCGATTCCGAGCTCAGGTGGGAATTCCTGTAGTACCTTTAGCTTTTCCGATTTTGGGTATCATCTGGGTCATCCATTTCCATCCATCCTTTTGCCGGTGTTTTCACGTCTTGCGTCGAAAAGCACTATCCCTTTGACCAGGTTTTAGATGTTGTTCTTCCTCTTGATCTCCTGATGGTTTCGATCTTCGACGTTGCCGTCTCTCTGCGGAAATTTATCTCGACACGAGTTCGACATCGACTTGGAGCAGAGTCCCTTGTTGGTGGTGTTGAAGATCGTCGACTCTCTTTTCTCTCCCCCCTCTCCCCCGGATCGTCCTGGATCTCGGGACGAGATCCCTTGTTGGTGATGTTGTATTGTAACAGCCTATATTTCACAAAAAACAAAATTTTTGTTTTCGGCGTGAATTGTTTGATTGTCTGATTTATTTGCGGTGTTTGCATCCCCGTTTTATCGGTTGGCGATTATTTCCCCCCCTCTTATCTCGTATCGGACGGAGACCGACCCTTGCCACCCTGACACTCGACCTTTGCGACACCGGGTTTCACCCAATCACGTTGTGAAAACCGCACGAGACCAGCCGCAACCAACGGAACGAAAAACCCCATTTAATAATTAAACGAGTTATTTTTTATAGCGCACCGGAAAGTGTTCTCAGAATGGTTCCAGCGCAAGGTGAACGCCTCCGGCTCGATGCGCTGATCGCGTAGTTCGAAGTTTTACCCGAATCGGAGGTCCTGCGGCCCCCCGGCGGTCAGAAACGTGAGCACTGCGCGCGCGAGAGAGAAACCGGGGATTTTTTTGCGAACTGCCAGCCACCTGGGCTATATAAAGACCACCACACTCCCACCTCTTTCTAGGGTTTCCCTAGCCACAAAATTGCAGCCACCCCCCTCCACTTTGCCCCATTTTCTAAATCCTATCCCAGATCCGTTTGCAGCCGTTCGATCGCGAGATCGGAGGGACGAGGAAGCGCCACGTCACCCCATCTCTCCCACCCTCTCTCTCCTCCAGCCCGCGCGCCGCCTCCACTGCCCGACGCCGGCGAGCCGTCGGAGTCGCCGCGTCCGGCCTCCTCTCCCTCCCCTTCTCCCGCGCCCTTTTTCCTCCCCTTCTCTTCCACGCTCACCTGACCTCCCTTCTCCTCCGCAGGTCGCCGGAACGCCATGGGAGGCCGCGGCCAGAGCGGGAGCTCGTCGCCGGCCGCCTCACCGCCCGCCTGTGCACCTTCCCGTCCAGATCCGGCCAGAGGCCGGCCGGATCCGCCGCCCCCGCCAAGCTGGCGCCGCCCTAGACGCCTCCTCGCTGCTCGTCGGCAACGAGTCCAGCGCCGCCGCGGCCACGACTTGGCCTGAGCGAGCGCCGCCGCCCCAACCGTGCCGGCTAGGCCTCTCCGCCAGATGGGCCACGCCAGCCCAACTGCCTCTCCAGGCCAGTGGGACGATCCCACTAAGGGTGAGCCAGGCCGCCCCCCTTTTTTTTATTTTTGCCTCTGTTATTTTTTTTCTAGCACCCTGTAAATTTTTTCTAAGTCTGAGATGTAACTGCTGCTGGTACTGTTTTGCAACGTAATTTCCCGTTGACTCGTAGCTTCGAATGAAGTGATTCTTTTTTTTTGGTTGTGCTTTGTGTGCTCTAGAGCTCATCTTTAGGAAGTTATTTATTTGAGGTCATATTGATGGTGCAAATCTGTGTAGAAGTAGGCATCAGACTGTTAACTGTTGCTAAATTCTGTCAAGTGCTGCTGATGTTATTTTGTTGCAAGTTTGCATGATGATTGTGACATATCCATGAGGCCTATTGCATTGATTCTTTTTCCTATGTGTTAAGCATCATGTGTACTTCATTCCCATGCTTTAAGTTGTCATGTTTGGGTGCTTTAGATATATTAAATCTTGCTCCAAAGTGGTGACCCTGATGTTACTGTGCTGCTGTGCTGAAAACTGTTAATTTCTTGCAACTTCGGGTGACGGTTGCGCTGCAACCGTTTATCGGAATTGAGTGATTCCAATTGCATATTGTTAAGCATCATGTCTACTTCCATTTTATGTATTGCATTGCCATGATATGCTTGCTGGTCATATAGTTATTGAGCTCCAAAATTGCTATGCTGCTGTTTTCACAGCCACCTCTGTTTTTCTCCAAGTCTATAACGTCCCGATGCCATGTTGCATGCTTAATATCTTTTGATCTATGATGCCTATTTGCATGATTCTTTTTGCCATGCCTTCCCTGTCATGTCTACTTTAGTTCCATATCATTTGTGAGCATGTTTACATTGATTATCCTGTTTATGCATTGCTCTAAAGTGTGCTTCGTGATGTTGGCAGATTGTGCCCGTAACTTGTTTTGCTTATATCTTTTTAACCGTAACTCCGTTTGGATTGTGCCTTATATGTAACTTGATTAGTTTTTCGTGTACTTTGTGTTTATGCTATTGTTTTCTGCTGTTAACCAACCTAAAATATGGTTTAGGGCAGAATGGTACCAAATCTTTTAATTGTCGTGGTGTACTTAGTGTACGCCAGGTTTAGGTTGTGCCTCACTTAAATTGACTAGCATAGATAGTTTTGTTTATGCTTCACCTCTTGACATGTTTATGTGCTATGCCATGCTTCTGTGCTTTCCATGTTCACAACCTTTGTTGATCACCTATAGCTAAACAACTTGAACCCTTGTAAATGTGCGGTATCGTCGTGTATGACGAGTACTCCACTTAACTTGATAGTAACCGCTCTCGACCGTAGGTGCGATGTCTCGTGTTGCCTTCTTGTTGATGCTTGATCGTGTTTGCCTCGTAGTAATAGATGCTTGCTCGTTGATTGCTTTCCAGTGTTTATCGTCTTGTGTGCTTCCGCGGGTACCTCTCGGAGACGATGCGAGCTTGCGATCAACTACACCTTAGGAACCCGACTTATCAACAGGCAAGGACTATACATTACTTATGATCCATTCTATTTCAACCAGCGGTTTGCATGCTAGTCTAGTTTAGGTTCGATGTTTGATCCTACCACATGTTTACAACCTCTTTCAAACCGATACAGCCATGTCCCTTCCCAGCAAACCTTGTACTGCTATGTTACTATTGCTCGTTGCTCAACCCCTGCTTAGTATGCATGCCTAGGATGCTACGATGTTACCCTGTTACTCCTTGGTTCGGGATATCACATTATTATATTTTTGTTGATGATATGATTATTATAATGTTGACTATATTCAACGAAGGATGGAAGGTCTAGGCTATCCCGCCCCGACGCTTTGTTACATTCGAGTCACCTCGTATCCGAGTTCCGGGTATTGGTTTTAAGACTGAGCGTGCCTAACCGCGTGTGGGATTTTATGGGGTCCCCTTTTATTACCTACCTAGCTTCAAACATTTCTAGTGGTGGCCACAACTGATTTACCATTTGAAAACGTGTGTGTGCTGGTCAGCTGCAAGTAGTTTTTAAACCAACCCGGACCAGTGAGGACATAGTTCCCTTGCTGGCCCATCATGACCGGATGAGGACCCGGTTTCCCATGTGTGATTAACCGGCAATCCAAACCTGGAGTCATACGGTAGAGACCAGATCGAGAGCGCGGCCGGCTCCTGAGCTGGATGTCGACTCACCGGGGGCCACCCGGATTTGTTCGTTGTTAGCTAGAGGGACCTGTCGTTTCGGATCTCTTGGAACTAAATCATAAAATGGTTGCCTGTGATGGGTAGCAACTGAGAGAGATGCTCGTGTTTGCGGAGCCTGAAGGGTAACGCGGCAGAAAACAAAAAATTTCCGCACTACGAATAGCCCAGGACCACTATGGAGACTGCATACAAGGTTTTGATCTGATCGTTACCGACTCGTAGCGCAACGGAAGTAGAGTCGATGTAGATCGTTGGTGCAGACCCCCGCAGCTAGGATTTACAACCTCCCAACCGCGAGGATGTTCTCCCTCGTCTGCTCCTCGGACAGCGCTCCGAGAGGCGGTCGGACAGTCCCTCGGACGATGTCACGGACAGCCCTTCGGGAGGACCCTCGAAACTTGAACGGTAACTCGGACAGCCCTTCGGGAGGACCCTCGAACAGTCCCTCGGGAAAAAGATCGAAACTACGACCTCTCTACGGGGTTGCACACATACGGTGTCATCTATCCGGCAGGGCTTCGCCATCCAGAACTAGTTCCTGCCGGAACCCAGACAGCCTTTCGGCTCTACGAAACTATTTCGTGGGAGGGAGAGAAGAAAGCCAGATCATGCAATGGCACTTGTTGAGAGTTCAAGTGAGAACTTGGATCAGAGATGAGAGACCCCTCTCCACCCCTATTTATAGGGTGAGAGGCTATGGGGAAAAACCCAAAATGCCCTCCAAACTGCATCATTGCCTGCATCATCATGCAAGCTGCATCATCGCCTGCATCATCATGCAAGCTGCATCATTGCCTGCATCATCATGCAAGATGCATCATCGTCTCCATCATCATGAATAGTGTATCCACTATTCATGAAGACATTTATCTGCGGCCGTAAAATCCGAAACTTTTCTGTAGGTCTTAGAAAAATTCCAGTACCCACTAAAAGGATTTTGGACGCGTTCCGAAACAATTCCGGATTAGTGATTTTCATCTGCGAAAAGCAACCAAAGCGGTTCCGGCAGCTCCGGAACATTTCCGGTTTTTTCTCTCTGGAAAAATCGCAGAAGTTCCCAGAACAATTCTGGCACCCTCCAAGAATTTCCAGGCGTGTGCCGAAACCATTTTGACTTAATGATATATTCCGAAACAACTTTTCGGTTTTACCGAAATTATTCCGGTGTTTTCTTTCCGGAACTTTTCCGTTTTCTCCGAAACCTTTCCGGTGACTTTCTCTCAGACTCCCTGTCTAGTATTCAGCAAATAGATGACCCTTAAGCGTGTGACCCTGTAGGTTCGGTGAAGTATAGACATGACCCGGAACACTTTCCGATCAATGATCAACATCGGAGCCGTGGACACCCATATTGACCCCTATACCCACACGAATAAATATTCGAGTGAACCTCCAGTTGCCGTGTGCTATTCCTGTTGCTTCGCGATATATTACAAATACCCGAGGTGAGACTTATCGGCATCCCCGTGGATCAACACTTGTCCACTATGCCAGTTACCTCGTTACTGGTATTGTTCTCTTTTCTCGTTCCCGCGTTCCGGCATCCCTGTGATCAAATCACACTGTGTCTGGCCAGACGATGGTGGATACCGTAACACCGAGAGGGCCCGAAGAATATCTCTCCATCGACGGAGGAGCAAATCCCAATCTTGAGCTACCTAGTTCCTTGTCATACTTTCCCGTAAGCCGTCGTAATAGCCACCCTTTTACAGATGACGTTTAACAAACCCCAAAGTTCACGAAGCAAGTACGAAGGAACTCGATACTCTCATGGTCTAAGGAATTATGCAAACGCTCAACTTTCTTTGTGTTATAATCCATTAACTGGTGACGAATGTATCTCATAGCATAACATCAATCTGGGTCGATTCAACACAAATGTTCTTCTCACATTGTGCCCTCAAAATTGCCAGCATAGTCATGCCCATGATCAGGAAAACATAACCATCATGCAACACTTGAGCTAGTCTTAGAGGCGAGACTAGGAATATATATATTTTATCCGTTTATTATTCCACACGTGCATATGAGTCTTCCTCCGAGCCTCGTGGTTATTGCAGACTCGAGAACCATAGCAGTTATAGCATGGAATATAAACATAATTAGGAACATGGGGATAAATAATAATATTTATTATTGCCTCTAGGGCATATCTCCTACAGAGCCTTGTAATGGGCAACTGGTACACCCCTGCAGGGTTAAATCTTTTCGAGAAGCCGTGTCCACGGTTATGGACGACTTGAGACCTACTCCTTATTCATAGACAACAAAAACTGAGATAATCTTAATATAACTTGATCAATGTGTGTGTGTGCCTTGACTGCTTCTTGTTCGTCGGGATGCGAAGAGGAGGACAAGGATAGGATAGGTGTTATGTTTGCGTAAGTAGCTGATAGCAAGACTTGTTGGAGGCGATTCCTCATCGAATGCTTGGCTTCTTATCTTACTCTCTAGAACGTTAGCCACTTCATAAATGCAAGTGCGGCAACAACCTCTCCACTTACCCCTTCCTTACCGTAAACTACTAGTTGTCCTAGAATGACGAGTGATGAAGTCCTTGCTGGGTCAGTTGACCACTACAGTTGGATGTTGAGTACTTCTGTACTCATGATACTACCCCCAAACTCTTTTCAGGTTTCTTGATCGACAACAGGTATGGTGATCGACATTTCACGTGGATACTCGACGACGACTAGTTAGGCGGATCCTGACGGAGGGCCTGGACCCGTGTGGTTATGGGGATCGATGTTTTTCTCTTTGCCACTAGGCATCTGATTGTAGTCTGTACTCAGACATGTACCTTCCGCTGTTGTATCTGTAATGTTGTGATATCATGTTGTAAATCTGGGGCATATGGCTTTGTCATATGTCGCAGTGGGACCGATATGTGCTTCATCCCCGGATCTGGGTGGAAACACCTGGATCTGGAACAATACCGCATATCGGGCCTTACAACCTACTAATCATCCACCTTGAGATATCTATCCAGAACATCTCGCTGGTATTAAGTTGCGAATCCCACCCAAAGTGTAAACTCAAAGCAATAGACAACTGCATTAAAGAACTTTGCGTAAAGTAAACAGTCCTTGCACCCGCAAGTACAAGCACCGTTGAATTCTCCCTTGTGGCAACATCACATCCCCTAGACTCATGTATCTGTCACTCAAGATAGTCATCAGGGGGAATGAACCCACAATCATGCATAACGCTCCCTCTTGGAGTCACTACCTACTACTTGGCCAAAGCAATAAACAACAACGGAGAACATGCAAGAATTACTCAAGGAAATAAATATAAAATAGGAGGATTAAATATATTGCTGAAACACAATCTGAACATAGTCTCATTATCCATTGGATCTCAGCAAACTCAACATAGCAACAGTAGAAAGATTACATATGTGCCTCGATCATGTAGGGCAGCTCACGAGGTCTAAACCATGAAGAACAAATAGGGGAGGAGAACATCACATAGCTACTGATCATAGACCCATGGTCCAAGGTGGACTACTCACGGTTCATCCGGGAAGCATCCATGGTGGTGGAGAAGCTCCCGGAGGTGGTTCCTCCCTCCGGCAGGGTGCCGGGAAGAGGGCTCCTGGTGCTCCCGATCTTGGAAGCGAGGCGGCGGCGAAAAAGAGGAGAGATCGCGAAAAAGTGTTCTGTCCCTGAGGGTTTCTCGTCACGGGGAATAAATAGGCGAAGGGGGGCAGTCAGAGGTGGACCAGGGGCCCCAGGCGCCCCCTGGCGCGACCTACGGGGTGACCGCGCCAGGTGGCCGCTTGGGCCACCCCTGGCCCCCCTCTGGCCCCACCTGGGCTTTTCCTGAAGCTTCTTGTATGCTGATTTTCCCTATATTTTCCCGGAAATTTTCTGGCACTCTAAATAATGGGAAAACCTGAAATACAAAAACAGCAGAAAACAGGAACTGGCACTGGGGTGCACTGAGTTAATAGGTTAGTCCAAATATGATCAAAAGTGTATGGAAGTGCATCAATATCATAGCAATATCACACAAAAGAAGCATGGAGCAAGCAGAAATTATAGATACGTTTTGGACGTATCAAGCACCAAGTCACCTTCCTGGAAAGTCCGGCTTTTGATGCGACGGCTGTGATATCGCCGCAAATCTTGTTGGTAAATAGATGACTGAGCTGCAGCTAGTTCGCGCTTCTCATCGAGGACGTCTAAGGCATCCTGCCTGGCTTTCTCATTATCGGCTTCCACGTAAGTGGTGACTCGTGGCGAGTCGTGACGTTTGTTGCTTGGGAGAACGGCTTCGGCTCCATAGACCAGGAAGAAGGGCGTGTAGCCTGTTGACCTGTTAGGAGTCCTCCTGATGCTCCACAATACTGAGGGTAGTTCTTCCTCCCAGCAACCCGACGTCCTCTCCAAAGGAACGTAGAGTCAGGGTTTGATGCCTCAAAGCAACTCTTGGTTGGCTCTCTTGGCTTGTCCGTCGGTCTGTGGGTGAGCCACTGACGCGAGGTCGAGTCAGATGTGCTCTCTTTGGCAAAATCGCTGCATAACCCCCTTTGATAGGTTAGACCCGTTATCATTGATGATGTTGTGAGGGTAGCCGAATCTGTATATTATCTTTTTCAAGAACTTCAGTGCCATCTCTGCATCGCACTTACTGACCAGCTCTGCCGCAACCCACTTGGTGAATTTATCGACCGCCCCCAGAAAATGTGTATTCTTGTTAGGTGACCTTTTGAAAGGTCTCACCATATCAAGCCCCCATACCGCAAAGGGCCAAGTGATTGGGATCATCCTGAGTTCTTGAGCCGGCACGTGTGCTTGTTTTGCGTAACATTGGCATCCATCACACTTCCTGACTATGTCCTATGCATCTGCATGAGCCATTGGCCAGTAGAATCCATGTCTATAGGCTTTAGCTACCAACAATCGAGAGCCGGCATGGTGCCCACAATCTCTAGAGTGTATCTCATTGAGGATTTCTCTGCCTTCTTCTGGTGATACACATCTCTAAAAGACGTCTGCAGGGCTTCTCCGATGCAAGTCACCATTGAGGATTACAAAAGACTTGCTTCTTCTGATGATTTGTCTGGCTTCTACCTCGTCAGCTGGTAGGACTCCTCGGGTCTTGTAGTCCAGATATGGTACGACCCATGAGGGGGTAGCATGTATTGCAGCTACCAGAGTCGGCTCTGGATCCGGCTCTGCCATGTCTTGCTCTATTGGTATTTGTATAGATGGCTTCGTTAGGACGTCTAGGAAGACGTTTGGAGGGACCGGATTTCGTTGAGAGCCAAGCCGGGACAGGGCATCGGCAGCCTCGTTTAACTTTCACTCCACATGGTCTACTTGGTACCCACCAAAGAAACCGGCTTGTTTTTCCACCTCACGCCCATAGGCTGCCATGGTGGCATCCTTGGAGTTCCACCTTCCCGACACTTGTTGAGAAACAAGGTCGGAATCGCCATAACAATGAATTCGGCTTATATTCATCTCGCGGGCCAACCCCAGCCCATGGAGTAAAGCCTCGTATTCCGCCGCGTTGTTGGTGCAAGTGAACTGCAGTTGTAAAACATACCAGAATTTTTCTCCTTTGGGAGAAGTAAGGACCATGCTGACTCCTGACCCTTGCAGCTGCCGGCTTCCATCGAAGTGCATCGTCCAATACTTGGTGATTGGCTTCTCTAGATGTGCTTGGATTTCTGTCCAATCATTGATGAAAGCGACTAGTGCTTGGGACTTGATGGCTGTGCATGGTTCATACTTGATGTGATAAGCCCCCAACTCTATAGCCCACTTTGCAATCCTTCCTGTGGCCTACCAGTTTTGGATGATATCTTCAAGCGGTGCTGAGCTAACTACCGTTATGGGGTGCTCTTGCAGGTAGTGCTTGAGCTTCCGGCTTGCCATGAACACACTAAGAACTAGCTTTTTCCAATGAGGGTAGCGTTGCTTCGATAAAGTCAAGACCTCACTAACGTAGTACACTGGTCTCTGTAAAGGGTGTTCCTTGAAGGCTTCCATACGCTTAACCACAACTACGACACTGACTGCTCGGTTGTTGGATGAAATATAGAGCATCGTCGGCTCTTTTGGCTTGGGAACCGCCAGGATCGGGGCCTAGGTCAGTTGCTTATTTAGTGCTTCCAGGGCTTGATCGTCTTCATCATCTGTCGCGACCAGGGGTTTGCATATGTAATTCCAGTCACAACTCAATCATATGGAGAGCCGAGATTCGTACCCACTTGTCTAAGCAGACAAGTCCAAGCACAGAACACTCTCGGAAAGCATCGAACGTGAGGGGAATCTCATCCAGGCCGGATGATCAACTGAGATGGGTCCTCATCGCCCTCTCACAAGTCTAAATGATTATGGGTGGTGAAATCCCATACTCATAGACAAGTCGCCTCAACCATATTATCGATTGAATTATAACACGTACATAAACAGACTCCAGCCCGATCACCTAGTCGAGATCTCGGGCGGGCTGAATCATACAACAAAGTGTGCCACGTGACAGAGTCACGAGCAATTGCATCGCGATGCCCCAAGCTGCGCACATCTAAGGACCACTTGGTGTATAAAAGACCGCCGGCAAGAACTCAACTAAGCTATCGAATCCCACACTAAGACATGCACGTTATAATCATACACGCAACATACATGTCTAGTTTAAACAACAAGTAACACAACATGAATTCTACAAACTCATAGTTTTATTGCATCTGCTATACAGAGCAGATATAGTAGTGTTACAAGCAGAGATCACATAACTGTGACCCAACATTACATCATACAACAACGGAAGAAAATTATGTCTTAGTAAAGACAAGGTTAACAAATGGCTTAAGAATCCTTTAAGTAAACACAACGACCCTCCAGAGGGACCAGGCTGCTGTCTAGGACTACATTACTTCGCCGGCGTCGAGCTTGAGGGGGAGGCCACCATCAGGGTCAGTGGTCTCGTCTCTAAAACATAGAATAAGCAAACGTGAGTACAAAGTCGTACTCAGCAAGACTTACGTCAGAACTATACTACTCATGCTCAGGTATCAAGGTAAAGGCAAGTGGGGTTGTAATGCAGAAAGCTTTGACTTGGCTATCCTGTACTACGACTACATAGAGTCGAGATGAGAGGCGCACACGAGTCCATCTAATCTTGATCACCACATCAATACACCACCGTGGATCCTTCGTCGACTTCCCCACGAGGAAGCAACCCAAAGCACTCACACTTATCATGAAATTTTTAGAGTATCCATTTGAGTTGTCTAATAATCAAGTAAAGGTCTCCAAGTAGTCCAAAACCGTGGACACGGCTATTCGAATAGATCATTACCCTGCAGGGGTGTACGCTTCACACACGTGTCAAAACTTATCGCTCGTGACTCGTCATCCTTCAAGAGGATGTCGGACGAGGATAAACACCAAGGCACTTACCTCACGGTTCCAACTCTAGTCCAGGGGATCGCCTATCTGAGTATGTACCCCAATCGGGAATCCTGCCGGGGTTTCCGTTCAGGACCCAGACGATGTATGGAAGGTCCGACAAGCCCACCTCGACGGATGGAACTGCTCTTTCCTAAAACCGTGCTACAATATGAAATCAAATCGAAGAAACAATAACCCATGCAAATCCTGGACCATAGTTGGGGTGAGTTAATAGGCCAAACGGGGTCCATAGCCCTGCATGTGGAAGTACTCTTGTCTTGGATCACAACATGAGAACTCGGGGCCTAGGGCAGTGTAAATGAGACAACCCACTGTGTACTCCTACACAACCTTTTATTCTTCACTTATATTAGGGGGACTTCATCAACACGTTACCACCTTGTTGCATGTGTTCACTACCATCCCGAAGCATCACCCAGATGGACCAACATCAAAGTAATCACTCTAGCATGGCATAAGCTTAACATGGATGAAGGGCCACAAGATGAACACAAACATTATGGTATCTGCTAGGTTGTGTTTTGCTTAATACTGTGGCAGCAATGATAGGTCATGCAAAGGATGGGTTCAACTAGCGGTAGAACGGTAACATGTGATCACCTATTCATGCATAAGAGAACAAGAGGGAAACTGAGTTTTTATAGATATGATCAAAGGGGGTTTGCTTGCCTTATTTTCGGGACTCAGGGTGCCACTCTTCGAAGAAACATGAACTACGTCCGGCGATGGATCTATCGAGAAGAAGCAAACACCGAGACACAAGTATGAACATTACATTGCAATGCACATTCAAGAAATGAATCATGGCATGGTACTGATGTGATCTAGGTTCAATTTGTCACATGTTAATTGAAGTTGATTTGAATAAGAAATTCAAATTCAAACTCCAAATGTTGTTCAAATTAGCCAAAGTTGCATTTGCTAATGTTTGGTCTTTGTAAACTATGTTGTCATGTGTATGATATGCCTCTGATGTTCATGTGATAAGGTTGGCATTGCAAAGATTTAATTTGAAATGATTTAAACATTTATTTTTAATTATTCCAAATAACCCAAATAGCTAAATGCTACTGGTCCATCATCATAGATGTGTTTTTCATCTATGAAAATATGATATTAGGAATCTTTGCATTTTTCTGATGATTTTTCATATATAACACTTTTGATTTGGAGTTATGGTTTAAAAGTTATTGAATTTACAAGATTTAAATTTTTTCCAGAATTGAAATTAAATTGGAAAAAGGTTTACTGCGTAAGCATGACGCATTGCTGACGTCAAGGGGGGGGGCTGACATATGGGGTCGCTTTGTCAGTGGACTGGGCAAATTCCCTGTTTTAATTAAGCGCTAACGGAAGATTAGGGGGTGGGGCAAGGCCCACTTGTTATTGAACCATGGGGTCAAATGACCAGGGGTTAGCCCCCTAATTAAGTGGCCACGTCGGCGGCTGCCGGCTTTGAGCCGCCGGTGACCTGCAGCTGCTGCGGCGCTCCACTGAAACGGTGCTCCCGACCACCATTTGGCACGGGGGAGGCACCAAACGGGCCCTCGCACTCGCGCGCGTCTCGCACTGCACACGGGCGACCACTGGAGGGTCCAGGGCCGTGGTGGCAGCCAAGCTTGGCGGCGGCCGGAGCTGAGCTCGACGACTGGCAGTGTGGGGAGGAGAACAGAATACGACGGAAGCAGAGCCAGCTCACCGTGAGCAAGAAGGAGAGGTTGGAGAGCTCGGGGAGGCGTTGGAGGAGGCATATTTGACGGCGAGGTCCGGCAGCCGGCGACGAAAACGATGAAGGGGACGACGGCTCTTGGGGCTCCTTGGTCCAATTGATTGCGCAGGGCGATGAAGACGGTGGAGGCCGAGCTGCTCGACACTGTCGGGCGGCGTCTCGTTGTCGTTGGCCGCGAGCGCGCGCGTGCGGCGGCGACGGAGAGCTACGTGTGGGCAAGAACACAGCGAGGGAGGCGAGAGAGAGAGAACAGCGCGTGGGGGGAAAAGGATGGAGACGTGCACGGGGCCTCCACAACGCGGATATGGACGAAGGGGGCAGACAGGCAGCTGCCTGGCGGCCATGCCGGGCTCGCCGACGACCTGGCTGCCTGCCTGTCCAGTGGAGGAAGACGACCCTTCCCTTTTGGGCTGGGCCTCCTCTGCTGGGCCAGGTGGGCCAGGTAGGGCAGAGGTAGGTGGCCTTCGGCCTTTTTTTCCTTTTTCTTTTTTTGTTTTCTGTATTATGTGTTTTGAATTGAATTAAATATCAATTCATTTTATAAAAATCCCAAAGCAATTTATATGGGCTTATGTGAGACATACCTAGTCACTCCCACTGTTTTGGGATTTTTGGAATTCAAAGTATTTGAATCCAATTCAAATAGCATTTAAATTTAATTTCCAAGCCTCTAATTGAATTTTTGAAAAATCCATGAGCATGGGTTTGACTCCAAATCATTTTTAAATGATCACACTCATTTATAGGACTTTTCAAAAATGTTTGGAGGATTTTTGGAAAAACTTTTTATCTGGCCTTTTTATTTAATTCTTTTAGGGCTTTTCTTTTACCCTAATTCCATTTCCTTTTGAAATTTAATTCTCATGATGCAAGGAATTTAAACTTTGCACAAACCTAGGCAGAGGGTTGTGACAACTTGCCCCCACTCAAAAGAATCTCGTCCCAAGATTCAGAAGTAGTCGGGAAGAGGGTGGGGTACTCGACTCGGAGACGGTCTTCTCGTTCCCAGGTGGCTTCCTTCTCAGAATGGTTGGACCACTGCACTTTAAGGAACTTGATCTTCTGACATCGGGTGGTACGCTCAGCTTCATCGAGGATACAGACAGGATACTCTCGATAAGACAGGTTTTCTTGGAGATCAAGCGTCTCGTGGTCTACTTCGCGGATGGGGTCCTTGAAACAACGCCTGAGTTGAGATACGTGGAAGACATCATGAACCTGAGAAAGATGCGGGGGTAGTTCAAGTTGGTAGGCAACTTCTCCACGTTTAGCTAGAATGCGAAAGGGGCCTATGTAATGTGGGGCCAATTTGCCTTTGATACCGAAGCGATGGGTTCCCTTCAGAGGAGTAACCCGAAGGTAAGCCTTCTCGTCCAGCTCATAGCTTTCTGGCCTATGATGACGATCATAGTAGCTTTTCTGACGAGACTGGGCTGTTTTCAATTGCTCACGAACAATGCGAACCTTATCTTCTGCTTCCTGGAGCATATCCGGTCCAAATAATTGTCTTTCACCGGTTTCTGACCAGTTCAATGGTGTTCGACATTTTCGTCCATAGAGAAATTCAAAGGGTGCCATGCCCAAGCTAGATTGGAAGCTATTGTTATAAGAAAACTCGGCGAATGGAAGAGATTTCTCCCAACTCTTTCCGAATGAGATAACACAGGATCTGAGCATGTCTTCGAGAATTTGATTGACTCTTTCTACTTGACTGGGGATGAAAGGCGGTGCTAAAGGAGAGATGGGTTCCCATAGCATTTTGAAAACTTTCCCAAAATCGAGAGGTGAAAAGACTTCCTCGGTCTGAATTGATTTCCAAAGGAACACCATGGAGAGAAATGATCCGGGAGACATATAAATCCGCTAACTGGCTAGCAGTTATACTCTCGTGAACAGGAAGGAAATGAGCAACTTTTGAAAGATGGTCAATGACCACGAAGATGGCATTGTTTCCCTTCTGAGACTTTGGAAAGTCAGTGATGAAATCCATACTGACTTTATCCCATTTCCACTCAGGGATAGGCAAAGGTTGAAGAGTACCAGCAGGTCTTTGGTGCTCTGCCTTAATGCGACGACAAACATCACATTCAACAACGAATTGAGCGATTTCTCGCTTCATACCGGTCCACCAAAATCTCTGGCGTAGATCTCGGTACATTTTCGTACTATCGGGATGAATCGAGAGAGGTGTGTCATGAGCTTCCTGAAGGATCATCTGTTTTAGGTTTTGGTTTTCTGGCACTACGAAACGATTCTCAAAGAATACCGTTCCTTCATCATTTACAGAGAAACATTTAGCACTTTTGCTAGCAAGGTTCTATTTGATCTCTTGGATACCACTATCATGTTTCTGGGCAGCTACGATTTGATCCTCAAGAGTTGGTTTCACTATCAAGGGAAAGGAATCCATGAGGAACAATCTCGAGATTGAGCTTTCGAAATTCCTCATAGAGAAGTGGTTGATACTGTTGTAACATGAGGGTTTTACAATACGACTTACGACTTAGTGCATCAGCCATGACATTGGCTTTGCCTGGGGTGTAAGAGATACTTTAGTCATAATCTTTTGTCAACTCTATCCAGCGTCTTTGCCTGAGATTAAGATCTGACTGGGTGAATATGTATTTGAGGCTTTGGTGATCGGTATAGATTTCACAACGATTACCAAGAAGGTAATGTCGCCAAGTCTTCAGGGCATGAACTACGGCAGCGAGTTCAAGATCATGGGTAGGATAGTTCTCTTCATGTGGACGCAACTGGCGTGAAGCATATGCTACCACATGTCTATCTTGCATAAGTATACATCCTAACCCTAGCCGTGAAGCATCACAATAGATTTCGAAATCCCTTTTGGTGTCTGGAGGCGCAAGCACGGGTGCAGAAGTCAATCTTCTCTTTAGCTCTTGAAAGCTTTCCTCGCACTTGGGGGACCATTCGAATTTCTTATCTTTCTTGAGGAGTTCAGTTAGAGGCTTTGCAACGTTGGAGAAGTTCTCAACGAAGCGGCGACAATAGCTTGCTAAGCCAAGAAAACTCCTAACTTGCTTAACCGATTCAGGTGGAGTCCAGTCAAGGACGGCCTGAACTCTCTTGGGATTGACCGCAACGCCTTTTGCAGAGATCACGTGGCCTAGATAGGTCACTTCGGGAAGCCAGAATTCACACTTGGAAATCTTAGCATATAGGCGATGCTCTCTAAGTTTCATCAATACCAGCCTAAGATGTTCTGCGTGCTCTTCTTCGTTGTTCGAGTAGATGAGAATGTCTTCAAGATAAACTACAAAAAATTTATCCAAGTACTCCATGAAGATCGAATTCATCAAGCGCGAAAAAGTGGCTGGGGCATTGGTTAAACCGAAGGACATGACGGTGTACTCATAAAGACCATAACGATTAGTGAAAGTCGTTTTGGGAATGTCCTCGTTTCTGATTTTGATTTGATGATAACCTAATCTCAAATCCATTTTGGAGAAGACAGAGGATCCAGCAAGTTGATCATAAAGATCATTGATCCTGGGAAGTGGGTACTTTTTCTTTATCGTCGCTAGATTAAGCGGGCGATAATCTACGCACATCCTTTCTGTTCCATCTTTCTTCGTTACGAACAGAACGGGGCAACCCCATGGCGATGAGCTAGGGCGGATGAAGCCTTTTGCCAACCAAGCTTCAAGTTGGATTTTAAGCTCAGCTAACTCATGTGGGGCCATTCTATATGGGCGTCTAAAAATTGGGGTGGTTCCTGGGATAAGATTTACAATGAATTCTACACATCTGTCAGGAGGCATTCCTGGCAGCTCTTCTGGAAAGACATCCGGAAAGTCACAAACTATAGGAATATCTTCAAGGTTAGGAAGGGGATGTTCATTCAACGAATAAAGCTGGGTTTCTGAACCTTGAGATGCGAAATGGACTATCTTGCTGGAAGGATGAGTGAGTTGAACTGATTTAGTGGCACAATCAATCTTGGCACGGTGTTTTGACAACCAATCCATACCTAAGATGATATCGATATCTGAAGATTTGAGTGCTATGAGAGAAGCGAGGAATACAACATCCTCAACGGCAATTTCATTGGCATGACTTACCCTACTGGTACGCCATGTGGATCCTGGAGTTTTAAATATGAAAGGGGTAGGCAACTCCTCAAATGAAATGTCATGCAGGAGTGCGAACTTTTCAGACAAAAAGGAATGAGAAGCTCCAGAATCAAATAGAACAGAAGCAGGTTTGGAGTTAACAGGAAGTGTACTGAGTACAACCTTAGTATCCTCTTGGGATTCTTTGATGGTGGCATGGTTCACACGTCCGTATTCAACAATAGCGGACTTGGCTTTGGGAGACTTTGGTGGCTTAGCTTTGGCTTTATGTTTTGGACGAGGAGGAACATTCTCTTGCAATGAACACTGTCGTGCAATGTTGCTAGGATTACCACACTTGTAGCACACTCGGGCGTTAGGTTGTGGAGTTTGGGTGGCAAGCTCTCTACTATATTTCTGGGTTTTCATGCTTTGTGGAGATGGTCTTGAAATCAAGTGTGAAGGGATGGCACTAGTTGGGATCCAAATTCGACGTTTCTGAGAACCCAAACTAAAAGAGGAAGCAAGATCACGATCACGCTTGCGAGACTCTTCAAAGACCTCATTTCCATGCTCAGCTCTGAATGATCTATTGACCAAATCCTCGAAGTTGACGAATTCAAGGAGATTGAGATCATGATGAAGGACAGGGTTAAGTCCCTTGCGGAACCTTGCCTGCTTCTTGGCATCGGTTGATATCTTCTCAGGGGCATAACGAGAAAGACGACTAAACTCAGTCCTGTACTGATGAACAGTCATATTTCCCTGAGATAGGTTGCAGAAGTCTTCCCTCTTTCTTTCCATCAGCTCATCCAGAATGTGGTACCCTTGGAAGGCATCACGGAACTCCTGCCAAGTCACTACACGACCTTCAGGCTGCATTGCAACAAAACTTTCCCACCATTCACCAGCAGCACCTTCCAGAAAGTATGCCGCAAACATCACACGATCTTCTGGAGAAACATGCGCTGTCTCAAGCTTACGCTCGATGGAACGGAGCCAATCATCGGCATCAAGGGGCTCAGATGAACATTGGAAAACTGGAGGGTTCAAGAGGATGAAATCCTGGATGGATATTACCGCATCTCGCTGGAGAGAAGTATTCTTCTCAATGAGCTTGTCGTCGATATGTGACGGCAGATGCCATGGGGATGGCTAAAGTGAGGGGAAGACACGAGGGAGGGAATGTCGATGGTGCCGGAATCGGGTTGGGCACAAGCACGGTGAAGACACCACGGTGTACCCAGGTTCGGGGCTCTCCGGAGAGATAACACCCCTACTCCTGCTTGTCTCTTATATATTAATGAAGGAACTACAATAACTGCTCTTCTATCTTCTCAGGGGAAGGAGTAAACCGCCGCCGTGGGAAAGGTCTTCTCCTGCTTCCCTGAGGAGTGACTACGGGCAGTAAATGAACTGAAAGGAGAAAGAGTTAATGAGATCTCAGGTGTGGCGTCGTCGTTGTCCCTCGCGCAGGAGGGGTACCCTGGCTCTTATAGTGTGAGTCCAGGGTACTATGGTAACTTCAATGCCTAACGGGCCCAGCTGTCATCCTCTAATCGGCCTGGGCCCACCGACTGCTCCTATCCGGGTGATCCGGAGCCTACGAGCGGCGGCCCATGCTGCTACCTTGTAGGGTCTAGTGATGAACAGTGGAGCTATGAGGTACGGTCTTGTCGGCCTGTCCGCGGAATCGGCGGAGAGGTCGACATCGTATCTCCCGGAAATCCTCGATGTGACTTGGCCTTCCTGCCACCCAGATATCTCGGGATATGGCATTTATGACCTCGTAATCATACCCCCGACTGGGTGTCAGGTAGCTCCGATTGCGCCTGGACCGACTGGTGGTTCCTGGGTAATGTCGATTGCTCTGGGCAATCGGTCTTCTAGGAAACGACCTCGGTCCAGCAGCAGGCCAATCGGACGATCGTCTTCAATGAACCAAAGGGTGGACCGATTGCGCCTGGGCCGACTGCCGGCACTTGGTATGGTCGATTGCCTTAGAGCAATCGGCCGTACCTCTGCCTAGCTCGGCCCAGCTGCAGCCCAATCGGCCCATCCTTGTCTTGAAAGCTTGCTTCCGCTTGGGTTAGCCTACCCGGGTACCAATCCCCCGACAGTAGCCCCTAAAGCTGTAAAGGTCCCACAGTCACTTGACCGCGGGGCCTTTGCAGTTTTTCAATTTGTCTTGAGGTTTTCCGACTGCTATGGCCTCTTCGAGTGCGTCATTCCGAGTTCATCGGCCGACTCGGAGATCACACTCGGCTGACCTCGTTCCCATCCGATTGGATTTGGTTCCTTCTCGCTTCGTATCTTCATTTACTGGAACAGTACCTTCTGCCGATTGCGCTCCAACAGTTACCTCCGACTTGCCCACGACGTGATCAATGAGCTGGGACCTACGACCCACGCGCGACGTGACATAACTGCAGGAGCTGACCCCCACGTCGCACGTCTCGCCTTCTGTGCCAGGATCCTCTGTGCTGATCTGCCGGTTGGCTTCCTTGTGCCCTAGGTCACACCGGGCCACATGGCCACGGTGTGATCCCACTCCCCTCCCCCGCCGCCCATATAAGCCACCGGGGGGGGGGGGGAGCCTCGCCTCTTCCTTCTCCAACACATCTCCTTCAACCTCCAGCTTTCTCTCTCTCTCTGCGCCATTGCCGCTCCTCGCGCAGATTTCTCTCCCGCGGACCTTTGCTCTCCCGCCTGCTCCGGCAACTGATTCGCGCTCCTCGCCGCCTCCGCCGCCGCTGCAGCAGTTCGCCGGCGTCTTTCTCGCGCTCCACCTCGATCTGCTTCTTCTCCTTCCTTTTCTGCGGAATCGATGGCGCCACGACGGGACGTCTCGCAGGCGAGCCGCGGGTGCTGGAAGGGATCCCAAGCCACCGTCGTCGCCGTCGAAGCACTGATTCGCGCCCGAAAGATGCCCGCAGAGATCGAATGGCGGATCCCGGGCCAGGCCGACGTGGTGCCCAGCGCGCGCACGGGCGAGAGGGTCGTCTTCCTCGCTCACTTTGAGCGTGGATTCGGCCTTCCCGCAAGCGCCTTCTTCCGCGAGTTCCTTGAGTTCCACCGACTTCAGCCTCATCATCTCGCCGCCAACTTCATCATGAACCTTTCCGGGTTCGTGACACTCTGCGAGGGCTATCTCGGCTGCCGACCTAGCATCGCGCTCTTCAAGCGCTTCTTCAACCTCCGAGCCCACAATGCTCGAACAGGAGAGATCGTTGCCCCCACCATCGAAGGCGGCAAACCCTCCTATCCGACTGATATGACCGACTGCGGCAGTTGTCTTGCCGCAGCTGACAAGATAAAATATCCCAGCCCCGACATCGTCCAGTCCTGCAAAAACTGGCAGACGTCGTTCTTCTACGTCAAGTCTCCCGATAAGGGCCCCGACCTCCTCAACCTGCCCGAGTTCTCACTCGCTAGGCCGGTTGAGAAGCATCAATGGGCTCTGAAGCACGGTGCTGGGGATTGTGACGTCGACGCTCAAGCCACCAGGGTCACCCAGCTGGAGCGAGAGGGACTCCTTCCCACCGACTTGATAGCGGCATGGCTTCACGCGCGAATTCTTCCCCTGCAGCGCCGAGCGCACCGTCTCTGCGACGTGTCGGGGCCTCGGGACCCCACTCGGCTCTGCACGTGGGAAATGAAGACCGAGATCCTCTGCGCCCGAGTGAAAGCCATCACCGCCAGTGCGCTGCCTGATCCTTTCCGGTTCGGGCTTGCCTACCTTACCCGACAGCGGAAACCGCCTGTGGTATGCTCCGATTACTTGTGCCTTCTTTTCAGCACTTCATTCAGTCCGGCTGTCTGCTCTTCCGATTGCTTTTTCTTCCAACTACATGCTCTTCCGATTGCTCTGATCACTTGTGCCTTCTTTTTAGCACTTCATTCAGTCCGACCTCATGGAGGACGGCCAGGAAGCTGGTGTGTTTGCCCCTGATCGCACGGAAGAGGACCCCATTGACCTTGAGTACAATGGCGAGATCCCTTCCGCCGAGTTCAGTGAAGATGATGAGGATGAAGATGAGTCCTCTGGGGAATCCTCCGACCCCATGGACGCCGAAGATGATGATGCTGCGCGCGCCATCCCTCCAAGGACCACCACTCGGCTGCCAGCTCAAGGGGGTACGCCCGGCTCTTCCCTTGAGCGACTTTTGGCTGATTGGAGTGACGATGATAGTATCTCAACGGGTGCTGCTCCTGATGCAGCTCCTCGGGATAAGCCTCCCAGGGTGCCAGCCAAACGCATCTCGGCAGCTGGCTCTTCCTCTGGTACCGCTCCCTAAGGTCATCCAAACCGCGCCGACTGCCCACAAAGGCAAGCAGGCTCAGAAGACGACATCTCGAAGGCCGACCACTCAGGCGCCGCTGAATGTCGCCCCACTCCGCTGCCGAATGCCTACCGGCGCACCTCGGACGATCGGGTATGCTTCTAACTTTCTGCGCAGTACTTTGCTACCTCTGCTTCTACTGACTCTTCTCCCTTTCTCCATTCAGCGAGCCGATTGGGCTTGATGACATCGACACCGAGATTCCGGCTCGTGTCGGCGCCATCATCTCGCCCGCTGCTTCTGCTGCGGCTGTTCGCAAGCGGCCGACCGCCACCAATCACTCCTCCAAAGACGCCGAACGTGCTGCCAAGAGAGCTCGGCTCGCAGCAGCCTAGAAGACGTCTCCTTCCGACCTCACCCCAAAGATCATCAAGCGTGCGGCCGACCCGGTATCTGCTGGTGTCGGGGGAACGCAATCGGTCGATCCGATTGCCCCGTCCCCGCCACGCCGCTCCAGGCCGGCCGCCGCTGCTACAACTTCTCCCGCTCCGTCGACCGCCGTGCCCGACGCACCAATGGTGACGATCTCGCCGCCGACTGTGATGTCGGCACCGCCAACCATTGCTACCACGCCACCAGCTGTTCTATCAGCGCCGCTGCCGACCACAACTCTTCCCTCAGTCATCGTTACTACCGCTGCTCCGACTCGCCCGATTGTGCCACCGCCGCAATCGGGTGCTTCTGATTTTCAAGTGACGACGGTGCCACCGGCTCTTACAACTGCCACTTGCATCGCGATTCCAACCTCAGCGCCGATGCCGACCCCTGCTGCCTCAGAAGTTTTAATGCGCACGGTGGATCAATTCCGGGCCGAGTACTCTCGCGCCCGTCATGCTGGTGCCGAGGCTGACGCTGCGCTTCCTCCTCAAGAGCCCATGGCGTCCGCGCTGAGCCGAGTAAACCGCTTCGCCAATGCCATTGCTCGGGATCTGCAACAGCTCGCCTCGCATCATACGGTAACCTCTTGCTTTCCTTCTTTTCCTTCTTTTACTTTAGACATTTTTCTTCCGGTGGGTGCGAGCAAGCGCACCCAGTGGGTGTAGTCCCCGAGATTCGGGCCGATTGATTACAATCGGTTCGGATCTTCTTAGTACTTTTGCTTTTCTTGTTTGCCTTCCTCAATCGGTGGACTTTTATTCCGGTGGGTGCGCGCAAGCGCACCCACTGGGTGTGGTCCCCGAGTTTCGGGCCGATTGGTTACAATCGGTTCGGATCTTCTTAGTACTTTCGCTTTTCTCGTTTGCCTTCCTCAATCGGTGGACTTTTCTTCCGGTGGGTGCGCGCAAGCGCACCCACTGGGTGTAGTCCCCGAGATTCGGGCCGATTGGTTACAATCGGTTCGGATCTTCTTAGTACTTTCGCTTTTCTCGTTTGCCTTCCTCAATCGGTGGACTTTCCTTCCGGTGGGTGCGCGCAAGCGCACCCACTGGGTGTAGTCCCCGAGATTCGGGCCGATTGGTTACAATCGGTTCGGATCTTTTAGCATTTTTGCTTTTCTCATTTGCCTTCCTCAATCGGTGGACTTTCCTTCTGGTGGGTGCACGCAAGCGCACCCACTGGGTGTAGTCCCCGAGATTCGGGCCGATTGGTTACAATCGGTTCGGATCTTCTTAGTACTTTCGCTTTTCTCGTTTGCCTTCCTCAATCGGTGGACTTTCCTTCCGTTGGGTGCGCGCAAGCGCACCCACTGGGTGTAGTCCCCGAGATTCGGGCCGATTGGTTAAAATTGGTTCGGATCTTTTAGCATTTTTGCTTTTCTCATTTGCCTTCCTCAATCGGTGGACTTTCCTTCCGGTGGGTGCGCGCAAGCGCACCCACTGGGTGTAGTCCCCGAGATTCGGGCCGATTGGTTACAATCGGTTCGGATCTTCAATATTCTTTGCTCTATTACTGACTTTGTCGTACTGTTCTTCTCAGGCTGTTATGGAGGAGAAACGAAATGTCTTCGAGAAACTTCTTGAAGCTTATACTGCCAGCCTCCGGACCCTCGCCCAGGCCCAGCTGCAGGTCAACAACCTGTTAGCCGAGACCTCCAAACTGAAAGGTATCTTCTAGCCCATCTGCCTTTTCTCCACTAGCCGATTGCTCTAGCGCTCATATCTCTATGCTCTCTTCTAGCTACTATTCCTCTGGTAGGTGACCTCCAGGGCCGGATTTCTGAATTAACTGCAGAACTTAACCAGTAGAGCCCAGCTCTCGCCAAAGCTTCTGAAGAAGTGACTCGGCTGCAAGGGGTAGAGACTGACTTGAACCGGACTATTCACAATCTTCGCGCCGAGATGGAAGCTCTTGAAAAGAAACATCTTGCGGACGTTGCTGCTGTGACGGCTACCAGCACTGGGCTTCTTGCCGAGCGGGATGCCGCAGTCTCCGCCCGAGATGCTCTACAAGCCGAGAGGGATGAAGCAGTCTCCACGCGGGATTCCATTCGCAAGGATCGCGACGAGCATATCGCCAAAATATGAAGAAATGGAGAAGCAGCACCTTGAAGAGAATGCCCGAATGCGCCGCCGAGCCAAGGGTTTCTGCGACTCGCTAACTGACATGGATCTTCTCCTTAGCGGTGAGTCTTCCTTTATGCTGATTGCATTTTCCGATTGATTTCTTCTTGTATCTGATTTCTCACATTTTTCCTTCTTGACACAGAGGCCTGGCCCGAATCTGAGGCGGCTGCCTACGCCGCTGTCGCCAAGTCTCGGGAGGATCATATCGCTGCCGGAGGGACTTGTGACCGCGCGGACAGCGTCTGGACCCGACATGAATATCTGATCGGCACTCAAGCTCGCATTCCGGTCATCCAGGGAGTGGCCCTGTCCTTCAAACTCGGAATTCTGAAGATTGCCGAAACCCTGTGGCCGGCGGCTGAGCTCAAGGCCGGACTAAAGAGAATGGAACATGCTGCCGACTCCTCCGCCGAGGTCCGCAAGGACGACCCACAAGAGGAGGAAGATTCTGATCAAGGGGAAACTCCGAATGCGACCACTAAGCAAACTCGGATTCTCCTCAAGGCTATCCCACGTCGGATCGACGTTCTGCTGAATTCCGCGGGTCGTACTGGTGCGGAGACCGCCCTTCAGAAAATATTGACTTGGTACCCTCAGAGATGGTGCCGGGGACCTTCTTGAGAAAACCTACGCTGAAGTCAATCGGCTGGCCAGCACTATGGCAAACTGGTTCTCTCCGTATGACTACACTCCATATCTTGATGACGGAGGGAATCCACTCCCTCTTTCAACTATCTCTGCGCTAGCCGAGGAGCCTTCCGACAGCGATTCATCTCAGACCTCTCCGAAGACGAAACGAGCTGATGCTGCCGGTTCTGAAGCTCAATCGGATCCATCTGCTCCATCCTCCAGCTCGGTGCCTCCGACTGCTTGAGATGTGCCATCTTGATTTGTATCCGGACTGTCCACCTGCCGATATTAGATCGGTTTTACTTTTCCTTGTAAGACAATTTTGATTCTGCCGACACCCACTAGGGACCTGGATGTAATGAACTTATTCGGCCTTGGGCCTGTTACTTTTGATGCAAATCGATTGCTTGTTTTAACTGTTTTCATGTGCGATCAACTTTGCGTCTTTGCCGGTTTCTTTCATCGGCTGCGCTTGGGAATGTTTACTATGTCGATCTTGCTGCCGACATGCGGTCCGCAATCGGATCGACAGTAAACATCCAGCCAAGGTTCGATGAGTTTTTATTTTTACACGACAAGATTTTTAACGCAAAGGATTCTGCAACAGCAGGCGCCGATTGCTCGCTTCTGGATCTAGTGTCCGAGTTTGCGGCGCAATCGGCGACTTTATCTCGTCGGCGCTGCTTGTGGTGGCATGTTTCGAGTTGTTTCCCGGGATTTGTACTACCGACTGCTTCAATCGTCACCCTTTTCAATGCCACAAACCCCTTAGTGATTTGCGCTTGAGCTGGGTGTCCCATTGCGAGCCAGCCTGCAGTCCCAGTGCCACGATGGCTTATTTTCTTGACCTCGTGGTCGGCTAGTCCCCGGGTGTGCTATGCACGTCTCGGGTCTGACGGAGCGTTGCCGATTAGGGCTAGCTCTTCGAATGGAGTTATACGAAAAGTACTCGAATGCTCATTTTCAGAGACATGATAACTTTTACTGACTGCTTGCCGAATGGCTTACATAAATTTCTGCCGCTCAACTATAGAACGGACACAACAGCTCGGCGTTCCACGTCCGCTCTGTCTCTGCTCCTGACGTGTCCTTGTGCCGAGTACCCTTGGTGCAATCGATCAGGTTGTAGGAGTTGTTCTTGAGCGCTCTGCTGACAATAAATGGCCCTTCCCAAGGTGAGGATAGCTTGTGCTGCCCGTCTGACTTCTGGATTCGGCGTAGCACCATGTCCCCCTCTCGGAAAGAGAGAGGTTGGATCTTCTTGCTGTGGTAGTGCCGCAACTTCTGCTGATAGATTGCTGACCTGGACAAGGCCAACAAACAAGCTTCTTCTTTGAGGTCAACGCCGTCTTCTCTTGCTAACTTAGCTTCTTCTTCAGTGTATAAAGCGTGCCGAGGTGAATCAAACTCGATGTCGGAGGGGATGACTGCTTCTGAACCATATACCAGGAAGAAAGGAGTGAATCCAGTCGACCTATTCGGCGTGGTCCTCAAACTGAAAAGTACTGCGGGGAGCTCATCAATCCATGCCCCAGGTGCCCTCTCGAGTGGCTCTACCAATCTGGGCCTGACCATTGGACTGTGGGTGTGCCACAGATGCCAGATCAAGCCAAATGCCTTGCTGAGATGCATATCGAGCCAATGCCCCCTTTGCAAAGTTTGTGCCGTTGTCGGTGATGATGCTGTTAGGAACACCATATCTGCATACGATGTCGGCCACAAACTTGACTGCAGTCGGTCCATCCAACTTCTTGATTGGTCTTGCCTCGATCCACTTGGTAAACTTGTCGATTGCCACCATGAGATGTGTCATGCCACTTCTAGCTCTCTTGAATGGTCCAACCATATCCAAACCCCAAACCGCAAAAGGCCACGCTATTGGGATGGTCTTCAGTGCCGATGCAGGCTGATGACTCTTTGCCTTGAATCGCTGACAACCCTTGCAGTGCTTTACCAAATTCTCAGCCGCTGCAAGTGCAGTTGGCCAGTAGAAACCATGTCGGAAAGCCTTGTTGGCGATTGCCTTTGCTGACGCGTGATGACCACATTCACCCCGATGGATGTCTCTGAGCAGCTCCAAGCCTCTGTCCTCTTCAACACACCTCTGAAGAACACCAGTCGGACTCTTGCGCATCAGCTCGTTGTTGATGATTGTATATGCCCAAGATCGGCGACTGATCTGCCTGGACAATGCAAAATCTGGCATAAGGATCCCATCTGCCAAAAAATCTCGAATCGGCTGTGCCCATGATGGCGCACTGACCACTACCATTACTGCTGCCTGCTGGGGTAAGACTTCTTCTTGGATCTCGGTCTCTTGAGCATTGGCCTGCTCGATCTCGGCCTCTTGAGCATTGGCCTGCTCGATCTCGGCCTCTTGAACATCTGCAGTCTCTTCTTCTGCTTGCGAACTGCCGACTGCGGCGCCTGGCACGCATTCGGCAGCCTCTGGTGCTGACTTCTCATCTGGGGTTGAAACTTCATTACTGCAATCGGCAATCTCTGATATCACTTGCTCTCCAGAGGTTGTGCTATCTGGCGTAGCCTCTGCTTGCTTCTCTGTGGTATCGCTCTTCTTCTTCTCTTCTGCAGCCCTTGGTTCGCAATCAGCAGCCCCTGGTGCTATTGCCGAGACACCCTGAGCGCTGGATTGCTTCTTCATGGTTGCAGGCTTGGCCGGTTGAACTTCTTTTGCCTTTCTCAGCTAGCACTTGCTCGGCCCTGCGAGCCAGGGCAAGCCGTGCTGTTTCCAGCTCGGTATGCACCCGCTCTAGATCACCATTCCTGTTCACGGGCGTGTACAACACATCCCGCAACGCACTGGTGCCGATTCGCTCTGCTGCATCAGCCACTTCCTTTGCCTTCCTTGATGCGCTTGACGGGTCCCGATTGGTCGAGGACGACGCTCCCGCCATCATGACTGCAGCGTGCAGTCGGCCCTCCCCTTGGCCAGGTGCTGCGGCGCAGCCCCTGGTCAAGAGAGGGTCTGTAGCACATGAGAAAACTCGGATGTCTCTTGGATATGCCTCAGGGAAGGCACCGAGGAAGAGACGGTGACTTCCCACCTGCAGCGACACCCCGGGCGGCAAGGGAGCTCCTTCCTTGTACCGCGCCGAGTAGTCCACCACATAGTCGATTGCCCCACGCCTTAGAATCAGGCCAGAGGCGTGGCTACCGCCCGATGCAGAGGTTGATCCCGTCCGGATCTTGACTCCAGTCGACGCCTCGGCCTGCCCCACGGTGGGCGCCAACTGTCGTCGATATGTGACGGCAGATGCCATGGGGATGGCTAAAGTGAGGGGAAGAAACGAGGGAGGGAATGTCGATGGTGCCGGAATCGGGTTGGGCACAAGCACGGTGAAGACACCACGGTGTACCCAGGTTCGGGGCTCTCCGGAGAGATAACACCCCTACTCCTGCTTGTCTCTTATATATCAATGAAGGAACTACAATAACTGCTCTTCTATCTTCTCAGGGGAAGGAGTAAACCGCCGCCGTGGGCAAGGTCTTCTCCTTCTTCCCTGAGGAGTGACTACGGGCAGTAAATGAACTGAAAGGAGAAAGAGTTAATGAGATCTCAGGTGTGGCGTCGTCGTTGTCCCTCGCGCAGGAGGGGTACCCTGGCTCTTATAGTGTGAGTCCAGGGTACTATGGTAACTTCAATGCCTAACGGGCCCAGCTGTCATCCTCTAATCGGCCTGGGCCCACCGACTGCTCCTATCCGGGTGATCCGGAGCCTACGAGCGGCGGCCCATGCTGCTACCTTGTAGGGTCTAGTGATGAACAGTGGAGCTATGAGGTACGGTCTTGTCGGCCTGTCCGCGGAATCGGCGGAGAGGTCTACATCGTATCTCCCGAAAATCCTCGATGTGACTTGGCCTTCCTGCCACCCAGATATCTCGGGATATGGCATTTATGACCTCGTAATCATACCCCCGACTGGGTGTCAGGTAGCTCCGATTGCGCCTGGACCGACTGGTGGTTCCTGGGTAAGGTCGATTGCTCTGGGCAATCGGTCTTCTAGGAAACGACCTCGGTCCAGCAGCAGGCCAATCAGACGATTGTCTTCAATGAACAAAAGGGTGGACCGATTGCGCCTGGGCCGACTGCCGGCACTTGGTATGGTTGATTGCCTTAGAGCAATCGGCCGTACCTCTGCCTAGCTCGGCCCAGCTGCAGCCCAATCGGCCCATCCTTGTCTTGAAAGCTTGCTTCCGCTTGGGTTAGCCTACCCGGGTACCAATCCGCCGACAGAGCTCCAAAAGGCGTGTTTGATAACGACGATTTCGCTCAGCCTCCATCATGATTTCCGCTGCAGAAGGCGGTGAAGGCAGATCATCATCACCACTTTGATTACTGTAACCAGATTCAACACATCTAGTTCCACCTGACATTCTGTGTGATAAAAATCAACAATCAGAATAGGATTTATAATGGAATCAAAGCAAAGATGACATAATTTAAGAGCGGACAAGATTTTAATGCAAAAGCATTGGAAACACTGGAAACACGGGACAAATCGGACAACATAACGGTTGTACCGGGGTGAAAAATGAATCAATCTGCAAGAATGATCAGAACCTTCTCAAAAGGCTTGATGGAATGGTGACTCTAGACAACCAAAACATTCCTACAGCTATTGAGAAGCAAACAACGAGATGTTCTAGTATAGACATAGAAGAGCCTAGTCCTATATTCTTGTAGAAAAGATGAGGGTGACTCAGAACTCAGATCGATGAGGGTAAGGAGAAAAATGAAGCCTTACGTTGTTCCCTTATACCCAAAGTAACTATATAACTATAGAATGCTAGACTCGACTTCGACCAAGGTTTAGTAATCCTACAGGTAGTCCTGCTCTGATACCAAGTCTGTCGGGACCCGGGGTTTGCATATGTAATTCCAGTCACAACTCAATCATATGGAGAGCTGAGAGTCTTCTCCACTTGTCTAAGCAGACAAGGCCAAGCACAGAACACTCTCGGAAAGCATCGAACGTGAGGGGCATCCCATCCAGGTCGGATGATCAACTGAGATGGGTCCTCATCGCCCGGTCACAAGTATAAATGATTATGGGTGGTGAAATCCCATACTCATAGACAAGTCGCCTCAACCATATTATCGATTGAATTATAACACGTACATAAACAGACTCCAGCCCGATCACCTAGTCGGGATCTCGGGCGGGCTCAATCATACAACAATGTGTGCCACGTGACAGAGTCACTAGCAATCGCATCGCGATGCCCCAAGCTGCGCACATCTAAGGGCCACTTGGTGTATAAAAGACCGCCGGCAAGAACTCAACTAAGCTATCGAATCCCACACTAAGACATGCACGTTATAATCATACACACAACATACATGTCTAGTGTAAACAGCAGGTAATACAACATGAACTCTACAAACTCATAGTTTTATTGCATCTTCTATACAGAGCAGATATAGTAGTGTTACAAGCAGAGATCACATAACTGTGACCCAACATTACATCATACAACAACGGAAGAAAATTATGTCTTAGTAAAGACAAGGTTAACAAATGGCTTAAGAAGCCTTTAAGAAAACACAACGACCCTCCAGAGGGACCAGGCTGCTGTCTGGGACTACATTACTTCGCCGGCGTAGAGCTTGAGGGGGAGGCTTCCATCAGGGTCAGTGGTCTCGTCTCTAAAACATACAATACGCAAACGTGAGTACAAAGTCATACTCAGCAAGACTTACGTCAAAACTATACAACTCATGCTCAGGTATCAAGGTAAAGGCAAGTGGGGTTGTAATGCAGAAAGCTTTGACTTGGCTATCCTGTACTACGACTACATAGAGTCGAGATGAGAGGCGCACACGAGTCCATCTAATCTTGATCACCACATCAATACACCACCGTGGATCCTTCGTCGACTTCCCCACGAGGAAGCAACCCAAAGCACTCACACTTATCATGAGATTTTTAGAGTATCCATTTGAGTTGTCTAATAATCAAGTAAAGGTCTCCAAGTAGTCCAAAACCGTGGACACGGCTATTCGAATAGATCATTACCCTGCAGGGGTGTACGCTTCACACACGTGTCAAAACTTATCGCTCGTGACTCGTCATCCTTCAAGAGGATGTCGGACGAGGATAAACACCAAGGCACTTACCTCACGGTTCCAACTCTAGTCCAGGGGATCGCCTATCTGAGTATGTACCCCAATCGGGAATCCTGCCAGGGTTTCCGTTCAGGACCCAGACGATGTATGGACGGTCCGACAAGCCCACCTCGACGGATGGAACTGCTCTTTCCTAAAACCGTGCTACAATATGAAATCAAATCGAAGAAACAATAACCCATGCAAATCCTGGACCATAGTTGGGGTGAGTTAATAGGCCAAACGGGGTCCATAGCCCTACATGTGGAAGTACTCTTGTCTTGGATCACAACATGAGAAATCGGGGCCTAGGGCAGTGTAAATGAGACAACCCACTGTGTACTCCTACACAACCTTTCATTGTTCACTTATATTAGGGGGACTTCATCAACACGTTACCACCTTGTTGCATGTGTTCACTACCATCCCGAAGCATCACCCAGATGGACCAACATCAAAGTAATCACTCTAGCATGGCATAAGCTTAACATGGATGAAGGGCCACAAGATGAACACAAACATTATGGAATCTGCTAGGTTGTGTTTTGCTTAATACTGTGGCAGCAATGATAGGTCATGCAAAGGATGGGTTCAACTAGCGGTAGAACGGTAACATGTGATCACCTATTCATGCATAAGAGAACAAGGGGAAAACTGGGTTTTTGTAGATATGATCAAAGGGGGTTTGCTTGCCTTATTGTCGGGACTCGGGGTACCACTCTTCGAAGAAACAGGAACTACGTCTGGTGATGGATCTATCGAGAAGAAGCAAACACCGAGACACAATTATGAACATTACATTGCAATGCACATTCAAGAAATGAATCATGGCATGGTACTGATGTGATCTAGGTTCAATTTGTCACATGTTAATTGAAGTTGATTTGAATAAGAAACTCAACTTCAAACTCCAAATGTTGTTCAAATTAGCCAAAGTTGCATTTGCTAATGTTTGGTCTTTGTAAATGATGTTGTCATGTGTATGATATGCCTCTGATGTTCATGTGATAAGGTTGGCATTGCAAAGATTTAATTTGAAATGATTTAAACATTTATTTTTAATTATTCCAAATAACCCAAATAGCTAAATGCTACTGGTCCATCATCATAGATGTGTTTTTCATCTATGAAAATATGATATTACGAATCTTTGCATTTTCTGATGATTTTTCATATATAACACTTTTGATTTGGAGTTATGGTTTAAAAGCTATTGAATTTACAAGATTTAAACCATTTCCGGAATTGAAATTAAATTGGAAAAAGGTTTACTGCGTAAGCATGACGCATTGCTGATGTCGGGGGGGGGGGGCTGACATGTTGATACGTCCCAAACGTATCTATAATTTCTGCTTTCTCCATGCATGTTTTGTGTGACTTTGCCATGTTTTGGTTGAACTTTATTACACTTTTAAACCAATTTGGACTAACCTACTAACTCAGTGCACCCAGTTGCCAGCTTCTGGTTTTCTGCTGTTTTTTTTTCAGGTTTTCCGGCTGATTAAAGTGCCCAAAAAATTCCGCAAAAATTATATTAAAAATCAGCGGGCAGGAAGCTTCCGGAATAACCAAGGGAGAGAGCTGGGACCACCACTAGGGAGCCAGAAGGGTCCCTGGCGCGGCCCCAACCCTAGGGCGCGCCAGGCACCCTCCTGGCTGCCCTGGGTGGCCCCTCGACGCCCCCCTTCGCCTATATAAACCCCTTGGGGTAGAAACCCCTAAACAAGAACTCTTTTTCGCGGAAACCTCTCTGTTCCGCCGCCGCCGCCGTTTTCAGATCGGGGCTGCCTCGAGAAGCTGCCCCGGCACCCTGCCGGAAGGAGATCACCCCTCCGGGAGACCATCCATAGCCATGGACGCCTCCCGTATGTACCGTGAGTAGTCCCCCTTGGACCATGGGTCCGTGATCAGTAGCTATGTGATGTCCTTTCCCTCTTTTGTGCTTCCACTTTCGAGACCTCGTGAGCTGCCTCACATGATCGAGGCACCTATGTAATTTTCTGCTGTTGCTATGCTGAGTTTGTTGGGATCTGATGGATTATGAGACTGTGTTCAGATTGTGATGAGTAATATATTTGGTTTGCCCTTTTATATTTTGTTCTTCAGTAAATTCTTGCATGTTCTCCGTTGCAGTATTTGCTTTGGCCAAGTTATTTTCTTGCAACTCCAAGAGAGAGCGTTATGCTCGATTGTGGGTTTAGCCCCCTGATGTCTAGCTTGAGTGACAGAAACATGAGACTAGGGGATGTGCTGTTGCCACCAGGGATAAAACAACGGTGATTGTGCCTATTGGTGCAAGAATTGTTTACTTTACGCAAAGTTCTTTTAATGCAGTTGTCTGTTGCTTTGAGTTTACACTTTGGGTGGGATTCGCAACTTAATACCAGCGAGATGTTCTGGATAGATATCTTAAGGTGGATGATTCGTAGTAGATGCAGATGGATTTCGGTCTACTTACCTTGGCGTACTGCCCATTGATTTTGAGCCCTTCATTTCTTTGCAGCATAGTTAGCATTGCGGTGCCTTCATAATCCTGTCAATTGTCCAACTGTGATTTGTTTACCTCGCTAGCATTTTTATCGTCTTTTGGGAGAGAGACATCACTAGTGAAAATCACGGGACTCCGGTCCATCTTCATACCATTGTTCACACCCACTATTTACCTTTCTGTTTTTACTTTTACTAGTACCTTTTTATCTCTTGCGTTTGATCCTTTGTAAATGACAAGGCCGGAGGAATTGACAACTCCTCTGAACTCGTTGGGAGCAAAGTTATTTGTTTTGTGCAGGTCCATGACAACTCCACGCATCAGAATAATTTCTGGCGCCGTTGCCACCTATCGTACTTATCGTTGAGTCCTACTGGAGACAAACCTTGGTATCTTTACTGAGGGAAATTACCGCTACGCTGCATCTCAACCTTCCACTTGGGATAATTTTTATGAAACTCCAACTGATTTCCCCCCTTTTGATTTTATTTCAAGAAGCATTTTTATTCGTCCTTTATTTGAGAAACCTATTAAGACTAGTTGCACTATTGAAGAGCTTTTTGATGATCATGGTAATGGTTCAATAGATGCAACTTGATCTTCTGCTTTAAGCCTAGCTATTGGCTCTAAAGAAGCGCTTTTGGGAGGCAGCCCGCAACGAATTTAGGTTTTTATTTTTGCTTTTGTTCTGTTCTTAGTGGTCTTGATGATTTTTACTACTGTAGAAACATCATTGTATCTTTATTTTTCAAGCTTTGTGCCAAGTTTAGCCTCAGAGTGCTTGAAAGTTCAAAAGTTGGAGCTTGCTGTCCAGAAACAGATTCTTTCTTCTTGACGGGAAAATTCGCGATAAATCACCAGATCATCTTTCTGATCTGAAATTTTTTGACAGCATGCTCCATACAATTGGATTGCTAGCCCCTGTTCAAAGTTTTTTGATTTGAGTTGCAGAAGTACCTCGAAAAAATTCCCCTTTCTCTGCTGTTCTGTTTTTCTCAGCTTCTGCCCCAGTTTTTATTTTCGCAGTTTTGCAATCCTTAAGCTTGCTTTTTCTTTGCAAACTTTTTTGGGCAGGCAAGAGAAACAGTAGCTCTTCCTGGAAATCTTTATTTGCAGTAGAGGAAAATTATTTTATTAGGGTACTAACCTCTCTAATCAGCCTACAATGAGTTATGTATGAAGGGAGTTTTCAAGTGCGTGATGGAAGGTGATGAAAGAAGATCCAGGAGTGTCAAGCGATCAAGCTTGGGGATGCCCAAGTGCACCCCCAATAAATATTCAAGGAGACTCAAGCGTCTAAGCTTGGGGATGCCCCCGGTGCATCCCCTTCTTCATCAACAATCATCGGTCTGTCTTTCGTTGCACTATATTTTTATCACTTCATGCGTTATGTGCTTTGCTTGGAGCGTCTCGCTCTTTACTTTTCTAGGTTTGTTTTTCTTTCTTTGCTGTAGTAACAAGTTAGACCCCAACTTACTCTTTTGTGTGGGAGAGAAACACGCTCCACTTGAACTAGAACTCCTCATAGGATTTGCATGCTTATTTATTTTAGCTGTGAGTTGTTCTTTTTCTTTTCTTAGCTGTTGGTCTGTTTAGCTGTAGTGCTTTAGTTTTTCTAGAGCTTTTCTTTCCAGGTTGAACTTTATATAGGTTGCATGTTTTATCTTGTTAGAGAGTTTTCCTGTTGCACTGAGTTCTGTGTCTTGACTAGAAAGTAGGTAGTTAAAGTTGCTTTTCTTTTTGAAGTAGTAACTTGCAATAGTTTTGAGGTATTGACTAAAGTAATGTTTGAACTTTTTGGTGTCAAGAGCTCTTGCCTATTAGTGATAGATGTCGTATTTTGGGCAATCCGTGTGTTTTTCGAAAACCAATAAAACCCTGTTGAGAACTCCAGCTACTAGATGGATCACTAACCTCTGGAGGGTTCGAATATTAGAGTACACTCACGTACCATGAGTCGAGGATGCGCAAGGATAACCAAACCCCCATACACTCCTCCTCGGGGTACCTGTCTCTTTGTGAACCTCCTATTAGATTGAGAGTTACCGATAATAAGTGCATGAGTTCTTCAGACTAATGTGAGTATTCGAAAGTTGACACTTCCACCTACCCATACTTTTTCTAGCCTCTTCGGTACCGTGCATTGCCCTTTCTCACCTCGAGAGTTGGCGCATACTTCGCCGGTGCATCCAAACCCTTGGCATGATACGCTCTGTCATCATAAGCCTCATTATATCTTTCCTCAAAACAGCCACCATACCTACCTACAAGGCATTTCCATAGCCTTTCCGAGATACATTGCCATGCAGCATCCACCCTCTCATGACTTGATCTTCATGTCATACATGCTACTTGCTTGATCGATGAGCCGCATGCTAGTTGGGCCTTGCCCTAATCATTGCTACATGACGCGCTAGTATCATTGCATATTCTGCTATCCTGGCAGAGGCATACATTTGCATCATGATTAGTTACATTTTCTTTTTGTGAGTACCTTTGTAAAGTGTGAAAGATCTCCTATATTCTTGTAAAATATAGAGTATTGCCCCTAAAGTGAGGAAAAGATCCCGAAGAGGACAAAATCAAAAGATCCCAAAGAGGACAAATGAGAGTTAAATAGAAAGAGCCATTGAGGCCACCAAAAAATAAAAAAAAAGAGAAAAAGAGAAAAAGAAAAATAAAAAGAGAGAAGGGGGCATACTACTATTCCTTTTGAGAGATCCACACTAGTACTTCATCTTCTATCCCTTGTACTCCATAGAGATTATCATCATGCACATAGCTATGTGGGGAACTTTTACACTATAGAACTTGGCGTGTATATTCCAATGATGAGCCTCCTCAAACGAGCTCTAGGTCTTCTTGAGAAAGCAAGTTAGATGCACCCCCACTAGTTCCATTGGAGAGCATTTAGCTCACATGTGCATCCGTTGTATGGCAATCCCTACTCCTCACATCATATCTATCATATGGCCTTATCTCGTCTATGATTGTCCTCATTGATGTGAGCCTTTCACACACCTTTTTGTCTTCCTCCTCCACCATTTTTTTGTTTCGCCTTTTAGGTGTCAACTTTCTTTCTCACGCTCATCCATTGCATGAGTGCTCAAAATATCGAAAGGGAGTGGATCAGTTTGACTTGTACCTGGCTAGTGGTCTGGGGACGAGTCCAGATAAGAATCCAAAGGAGACTAAGTGTGAAACTTTAGTAGATAGTTGTTCTCAACAACCTTTTTCTCTTTCTTCCCAGTCCCTTGCTTGCACGCAAACACCATCTGGAGACATTCGAGTCACGAACAGCAAGAGCTCTTGCACCTTTTGTTCTTTTGTTGCTTGTGTTAATGCCAATATAGACTCTTGCCTGTTAAGACTTGAATTGAATTGCATGCTTTGATTGCTTTACTTAACAGTCCTTATTTTGTTGCGTGGCATGTCACCACAGAAATTATGCTTGTTATCATTTACCTACTCGAGGACGAGAAGGAATTAAGCTTGGGGATGTTGATATGTCCCAAACGTATCTATAATTTCTTCTTGCTCCATGCATGTTTTATGTGATTTTGCCATGTTTTGGTTGAACTTTATTACACTTTTAAACCAATTTGGACTAACCTACTAACTCAGTGCACCCAGTTGCCAGCTTCTGGTTTTCTGCTTTTTTTTTTCAGGTTGTCCGGCTGATTAAAGTGCCCAAAAAATTCCGCAAAAATTATATTAAAAATCAGCGGGCAGGAAGCTTCCGGAATAAACAAGGGAGAGAGCCGGGACCACCACCAGGGAGCCAAAAGGGTCCCTGGCGCGGCCCCAACCCTAGGGCGCGCCAGGCACCCTCCTGGCTGCCCTGGGTGGCCCCTCGACGCCCCCTTCGCCTATATAACCCCCTCGGGGTAGAAATCCCTAAACAAGAACCCTTTTTCGCGGAAACCTCTCTGTTCCTCCGCCGCCGCCGTTTTCAGATCGGGGTTGCCTGGAGAAGCTGCCCCGACACCCTGCCGGAAGGAGATCACCCCTCCGGGAGACCATCCATAGCCATGGACGCCTCCCGTATGTACCGTGAGTAGTCCCCCTTGGACCATGGGTCCGTGATCAGTAGCTATGTGATGTCCTTTCCCTCTTTTGTGCTTCCATTTTCGAGACCTCGTGAGCTGCCTCACATGATCGAGGCACCTATGTAATTTTCTGCTGTTGCTATGCTGAGTTTGTTGGGATCTGATGGATTATGAGACTATGTTCAGATTGTGATGAGTAATATATTTGGTTTGCCCTTTTATATTTTTTTCTTGAGTAAATTCTTGCATGTTCTCCGTTGCAGTATTTGCTTTGGCCAAGTTATTTGCTTGCAACTCCAAGAGAGAGCGTTATGCTCGATTGTGGGTTCAGCCCCCTGATGTCTAGCTTGAGTGACAGAAACATGAGACTAGGGGATGTGTTGTTGCCACCAGGGATAAAACAACGGTGATTGTGCCTATTGGTGCAAGAATTGTTTACTTTACGCAAAGTTCTTTTAATGCAGTTGTCTGTTGCTTTGAGTTTACACTTTGGGTGGGATTCGCAACTTAATACGAGCGAGATGTTCTGGATAGATATCTCAAGGTGGATGATTCGTAGTAGATGCAGATGGATTTCGGTCTACTTACCTTGGCGTACTGCCCATTGCTTTTGAGCCCTTCCTTTCTTTGCAGCATAGTTAGCATTGCGGTGCCTTCATAATCCTGTCAATTGCCCAACTGTGATTTGTTTACCTCGCTAGCATTTTTATCGTCTTTTGGGAGAGAGACATCACTAGTGAAAATCACGGGACTCCGGTCCATCTTCATACCATTGTTCACACCCACTATTTACCTTTCTGTTTTTACTTTTACTAGTACCTTTTTATCTCTTGCGTTTGATCCTTTGTAAACGACAAGGCCGGAGGAATTGACAACTCCTCTGAACTCGTTGGGAGCAAAGTTATTTGTTTTGTGCAGGTCCACGACAACTCCACGCATCATAATAATTTCTGGCGCCGTTGCCACCTATCGTACTTATCGTTGAGTCCTACTGGAGACAAACCTTGGTATCTTTACTGAGGGAAATTACTGCTACGCTGCATCTCAACCTTCCACTTGGGGTAACCAACGAGGGGCGAGAAGCCATCACATGTGGGGTCGCTCTGTCAGTGGACTGGGCTAATTCCCTGTTTTAATTAAGCACTAACAAATGATTAGGGGGGGGAAGGGCCCACTTGTCATTGACCCATGGGTTCAAATGACCAGGGGTTAGCCCCCTAATTAAGTGGCCACGTCGGCGGCTGCCGGCGTTGAGCCGCCGGTGACCTGCAGCCACGGCGGCGCTATACTGAAACGATGCTCCCGACCACCATTTGGCACGGGGGTGGTACCAAATAGGCCCTCGCACTCACTTGCGTCTCGCACTGCACACAGGCGACCACTGGAGGGTCCAGGGCCGCGGTGGGAGCCAAGCTCGGCGGCGGCCAGAGCTGAGCTCGACGGCGATGACGAGTGGAAACGCGGGGAGGAGAACAGAATACGGGGGAAGCAGCGCCAGCTCACCGTGAGCAAGAAGGAGAGGTTGGAGAGCTCGGGGAGGCGTTGGAGGAGGCATATTTGACGGCGAGGTCCGGCAGCCGGCGACAAAAATGATGAAGGGGACGACGGCTCTCGGGGCTCCTTGGTCCAGTTGATTGCGCAGGGTAATGAAGACGGTCGAGGCCGAGCTGCTGGACACTGTCGGGCGGCGTCTCGTTGTTGTTGGCCGCGAGAGCGCGCGTGCAGCGGCGACGAAGAGCTACGGGTGGGCAAGAACACGGCGAGGGAGGCGAGAGAGAGAACAACGCGTGGGGGAAAAGGATGGGGATGTGCACGGGCCCTCCACAGCGCGGATATGGACGAAGGGGGCAGCCAGGCAGCTGCCTGCGGCCATGCCGGGCTCGCCGATGACCTGGCTGCCTGGCTGTCCAGTGGAGTAAGACGACCCTTCCCTTTTTGGCTGGGCCTCCTCTGCTGGGCTAGGTGGGCCAGGTAGGGCAGAGGTAGGTGGCCTTCGGCCTTTTTTTTCTTCTGTATTATGTGTTTTGAATTGAATTAAATATCAATTCATTTTATAAAAATCCCAGAGCAATTTATATTGGCTTATGTGACACATACCTAGTCACTCCCACTGTTTTGGGATTTTTGGAATTCAAATTATTTGAATCCAATTCAAATAGCATTTAAATTTAATTTCCAAGCCTCTAATTGAATTTTTGAAAAATCCATGAGCATGGGTTTGACTCCAAATCATTTTTAAAATGATCACACTCATTTATAGGACTTTTCAAAAATGTTTGGAGGATTTTTGGAAAAACTTTTTATCTGGACTTTTTATTTAATTATTTTAGGGATTTTCTTTTACCCTAATTCCATTTCCTTTTGAAATTTAATTCTCATGATGCAAGGAATTTAAACTTGGCACAAACCTGGACAGAGGGTTGTGACATCATCCAAGACAAAATTTTCCGACTTTTGTAACAGCCGGTATAAGGGAATCGCATTTTCCCCAAGCCGGCTGATAAACCGACTTAGAGAAGCTACACATTGTAAGGCCCGATATGCGGTACTGTTCCAGATCTAGGTGTTTCCACCTAGATCCGGGGACGAAGCACATATCGATCCCACCGCGACATATGACAAAGCCATATGCCCCGGATTTCCAACATGATATCACAACATTACAAATACAAGGATACAACATCTCATACAATCGGCATAAACTGCCTTAATACAATACAACAACGGAAGATATATGTCTGAGTAGAGACTACAATCAAATGCCTAGTGGCAAAAAGAAAATCATCGATCCCCACAACCACACGGGTCCAGGCCCTCCGCCGGGATCCGCCTAACTAGTCGTCGTCGAGTCTCCACATGAAACGTCGATCACCATACCTGTTGTCGATCAAGAACCCTGAAAAGAGTTTGGGGGTAGTATCATGAGTACAGAGGTACTCAGCATCCAACTGTAGTGGTCATCTGACCCAGCAAGGACTTCATCACTCGTCAACGAGTAGTGGCTAACGATCTAGAGAGTAAGATAAGAAGCCAAGCATTCGATGAGGAATCGCCTCCAACAAGTCTGCTATCACCTACTTACGCAAGCATAACACCTATCCTATCCTTGTCCTCCTCTTCGCATCCCGACGAAGAAGAAGCAGTCAAGGCACACACACACGTTGATCAAGTTATATTAAGATTATCTCAGTTGTTGTTGTCTATGAACAAGGAGTAGGTCTCAAGTCGTCCATAACCGTGGACACGGCTTCTCGAAAAGATTTAACCCTGCAGGGGTGTACCAACTGCCCATTACAAGGTTCCGCACGCACGTCCATCTCTCTCAGTTGCTACCCATCACAGGCAACCATTTTATGATTTAGTTCCAAGAGATCCGAACAAATCCGGGTGGCCCTCGGTGAGTCGACATCCATCTCAGGAGCCGGCCGCGCTCTCGATCTGGTCTCTACCGTCTGTCGCAGGTTTGGGTAGCCGGTTAATCACACATGGGACACCGGGTCCTCAGCCGGACAAGGTGGGACATCAAGGGAACTATGTCCTCACTGGTCCAGGTTGGTTTGTAAACAACTGGCGGCCGACCAGCACACACACGGTTTCAAATGGTAAATCAGCTTGGGCCACCACTAGAAATGTTTGAAGCTAGGTAGGTAAGAAAAGGGGACCCCATAAAATCCCACACGCGGTTAGGCACGGTCAGTCTTAAAACCAATACCCGGAACTCCTGTCCTAGGTGACTCGAATGGAACAAAGCATCGGGGCGGGATAGCCTAGACCTTCCATCCTTCGTCAAATATAGTCAACATTATAATAATCATATCATCAACAACAATATAATAATGTGATAGCCCAAACCAAGGAGTAACATGGTAACATCGTAGCATCCTAAGCATGCATACTAAGAAGGGGCCGAGCAACGAGCAATAGTAACATAGCAGTACATGGTTTGCTGGGAGGGGACATGGCTGTATCGGTTTGAAAGAGGCTGTAAACATGTGGTAGGATCAAACATCGATCCTAGCCTACACTAGCATGCAAACCGCTGGTTGAAATAGAATGGATCATAAGTAATGTATAGTCCTTTCCTGTTGATAAGTCGGGTTTCGAAGGTGTAGTAGAGCGCAAGCTCGCAATGTCTCCGAGAGGTACCCGCGGAAGCACACAAGAAGGAAAAACTGGAAAAGCCAATCAACGAGCAAGAACTCTATTACTACAGGGCAACACAAGATCAAGAAGACATCACATGACACGGCAACGCGATACGGATCTATCGTCGAGAACGGTTACTAACAGTTTAAGTGGGGTATCGGTCACACACGACGAATACCGCACGTTTACGGTGGTTCAAGTTGCTTAGCTACAGGTGATCAACCAACGGTTATTAACATTGCAACTCAATCAAGCATGGCATAGCACACAAACATGTCAAGAGGTGAAGCATAAAGAAAACTATCTATGCTAGTCAATTTAAGTGAGGCACAACCTAAACATGGCATAACACTAAGTGCTCCACGACAATTAAAAGATTTGGTACTGTTCTGCCCTAAACCATATTTTAGGTTTTTCAACCACAGCAAACAATAGCATAAACACAAAGTACACGAAAAACTAATCAAGTTACATATAAAGGACACCCCAAACGGAGATACGGTTAAAAAGATACAAGCAAAACAAGTTACGGGCACAATCTGTCAACATCACGAAGCACACTTTAGAGTAATGCACAAACAGGATAATCAATGCAAACATGCTCACAAATGATATGAACTAAAGTAGACATGGCAGGGAAGGCATGGCAAAAAGAATCATGCAAATAGGCATCATAGATCAAAAGATATTAAGCAAACAACATGGCATCGAAACATTACAGACTTAGAGAAAAACAGAGGTGGCTGTAAAAAAAAGCGGGATAGCAACTTTGGATCTCAATAACTATATGACCAGCAAGAATATCATGACAACGCAATACATATAATGGAAGTAGACATGATGCTTAACAATATGCAAATGGAATCACTCAATTCCAATAAACGGTCGCGACACACTCGTCGACCGAAGTTGCAACAAAATATAAACAACAACACACTAACAGCAGGGTAGCTACTTTGGAGCAAGATACAATCATGATCCAGCAAGAAATTATGGCATGTGAATGCATGAAACTGAAGTAGAAACAATGCTTAACACAACGCAAAAGGAATCACTCAATTCCGACGCACGGTTGCGAAGCAACCGTCGCCCGAAGTTTCAACAAATTAACAGTTTCAGCAAGTTTAACAGCAGCAGTTGCAATTAACGATCTAATGCCCTGTTTAGCACACAATTACACAATCAAGATGACCTCAAATGCAAATGATCACAAAAGATGAATTGAAGTACACAAAAATCTAAGCAATTTTCATTTTGGGCGCAACGCGATCCGAGCTACAGATTACTCGCAAATTACGGCGCAAAAGGCAATCAACAGCAGTTTTCACAGGACTTGGCCCATCTGCGGCTGGGCTGGGAGGTCGTCTCGGGCTGCTGGAGGGAGGTGGGCCGCCTGGCTGCTGGGCCAGGCCCAAGTGGGCGAGGGCGGCTGGATCGGGAGGCCGATCCCGATCTGGATTGGTTCTCGTCGGTGGCGGCCGCCGGCTGGCTCGCCGGCGAAGGCGTACGACAGCGCAGGCACAGGACGGCTGCGGGGCGAGCGGGGTTCGCCGGATCCGGACGCAGGGGAGGCACCGGCGTCGAGTGGTGGGGCAGCGAGCTTCTGGAGGCGCCACGGCAAGGTCTTGGCCGCCTCCCATGGCGCGTGATACGTCCAAAACGTATCTATAATTTCTGCTTGCTCCATGCATGTTTTGTGTGATATTGCTACGATCTAGATACAGTTTCACACACTATTGATCATATTTGGACTAACCTATTAACTCAGTGCACCCCAGTGCCAGTTCCTGTTTTCTGCTGTTTTTCTATTTCAGTTTTCCCCCATATAAAAAGTGCCAGAAAAATTCGGGAAAATGCAGATAAAAAATCAGCGTGACGGAAGCTTCGAGAAGAGCCCGGGAGGGGCCAGACGGGAGCCAGGGGGGCCTAGGCGGCCACCCGATGCGGCCCCACTCCTGGCCGCGCCTGGGGGGCGCCTAGGGCCCCTGGTCCACCTCTGGCTGCCCCCTTCGCCTATTTATTCTCCGTCACAGGAAAACTCCAGAAGAAGAACCCTATTCCGCAAACTCGCCTCTGTTCCGCCGTCGCAGCGCTTTCGAGATCGGGAGCACCAGAAGACCTCTTCCCGGCACCCTGCCGGAGGGAGGATTGACCTCCGGGAGTCTCCTCTCCACCATGGATGCTCCCCGGATGTCTCGTGAGTAGTTTTCCTTGGACCATGGGTCCGTGATCAGTAGCTATGTGATGTTCTCCTCCCCTCTTTGATCTTCATTGTTTAGACCTCGTGAGCTGCCCTACATGATCGAGGAACCTTTGTAATATTTCTGCTATTGCTATGCTGAGTTTAGAGGGATCTGATGGATTATGAGATTATGTTCAGATTGTGATAGAGTAATATATTTGGTTTTTATCTCTTATATTTTTGTTCCTAAGTAATTCTTGCATGTTCTCCGTTGCTATTTATTGCTTTGGCCAAGTAGTAGGTAGTGACTCCAAGAGGGAGCGTTGTGCTAGATTGTGGGTTCATGCCCCCCCCCCCCCCCGATGACATGCTTAAGTGACAGAAACATGAGTCTAGGGGGTGTGCTGTTGCCACAAGGGGGAAAACAACGGTGCTTGTGACCACGGTCACAAGGATTGTTTACTTTACGCAAAGTTCTTTTTATTGCAGTTGTCTATTGCTTTGGGTTTACACTTTGGGTGGGGCTCGCAACTTAATACCAGCGAGATGTTCTGGATAGATATCTCAAGGTGGATGATTAGTAGTAGATGCAGATGGATTTCGGTCTACTTATTTTGGCGTACTGCCCATGCTTTTGAACCTCTTCCTTTCTTTTGTAGCATAGTTAGCATTGCGGTGCGTTCACAATCTTGTCAATTGCCCTTCTGTAATTTGTTTACCTCACATAGTAGTTTTATCGTCTTTTGGGAGAGAGACATCACTAGTGAACAGCACGTATCCCGGTCCATATCCTTATTATTATTTCCACGTTATATTTATTTTACTGCTTTTACTTGCTATCATTATCCCTTGCGTTTTATCCTTTGCGAACAACAAGACCGGAGAGATTGACAACCTCTCTAAACTTCGTTGGGAACAAAGTTATCTGTGTCTGTGTGCAGGTCCGCGTCAGTTGCGCCGCTGACACCTACTTATCATCTTCGGGTAAACTGCTGCTGGAGACAAACCTTGGTATCTTCACCGAGGGAAAACTGCTGCTGCACTACATCTTAAACCTTCCACTTCGGGTAACCAACGAAGGGGCGATGTCGGGACCCGGGGTTAGCGTATGCAAGTACAGTTAAGACATAGTCATATGGAGAGCCGAGAACCGCACCCACTTGTCTAAGCAGACAAGGCCAAGCACTGAACATTCTCGGTAAGCATCGTACGTGAGGGGCATCCCATCCAGGCCGGATGATCAACTATGATGGGTCCTCATCGTACGCACACAAGTCTAATGATATGGGTGGTGAACTCCCATAATCAAAGACAAGTCGCCTCAACCATACTATCGACTATCTCTAAACTCTTACATAGACTTACTCCAGCCCGATCACTTAGTCGGGGTCTAGGGCGGGCTCGATCATACCACAAAGTGTGCACGAGACGGAGTCTCCAGCAATCGCATCGCGATGCCCCAAGCTGCGCACATCTAAGGGCCACTTGGTGTATGAAAGACCGCCAGCCAGAACACAACTAAGGTCTCGAAAACCCATACAAAGACATGCATGTTATAAACATACACGCAGCACACATGCCTTGTATGAACAGCAGGTACCATTGCAATTCTCTACAAAGTTACAACTTTATTTATAACTCTTATAGAGTACACACAGAGATCACATACATGTGATCCAACATTACATCACAAAGCGGAAGCAAATTATGTCTGGGTACAGACAAGTTTAACAAATTGGCTTAAGAAGCCTTATTCAAACATAAAGCCCTCCACGAGGGAACCAGTCTGCTGACTGGGACTAGACTAGCTTAACTTCAGTCGTCCAGCTCGATGAAGAAGCCACCTTCTGGGTCAGTGGCGTCATCTAAAACATATATTAAGCAAACGTGAGTACAAAGTCGTACTCAGCAAGACTTACATAGGAGCTATACTACTCATGCACATGTATCAGGGTAAAGGGGGTGGGGTTCACTTGCAGAAATGCCAGCTTTGACTTGGCTAATCCTGAACTACGATTACCAGACTTTGAGGTAAGAAGCGTACACGAGTCCACTACTTTCACCAACCAATTACACCACTATGGTGCCTTCCTCGACTTCCCCACGAGAAAGCACGCCATAGCACTCACACTCACGCCACGAGAAAGCACGCCATAGCACTCGCCTGTTCAAGTTATCTAATAATCAAGCTAAGCTTTCCAAGTAGTCCATAACCGCGGACGCGGCTATTCGAATAGTTTTGTTAACCTTGCAAGGGTGTACCGCTACACACACATGACCATCATTTACCGCCTTTGATCTCGACACCATTCAAGGGGTGCCAGCGAGGATGCTCACCACAAATGTTACCTCATAGCCTATCTAGTCCAAGAAAGCCGCCTACTTGGGTGGCTACCACTATCGTGAACCCGGCCGGTTTACCGAAGTGGACCCAAGCGATGTGTGCGTGGTGCGTAAGCCGGTCTCGGATGAGCCGTTCTCTCCCTTAGCATCCAGGCCACAAGCCTACCAGAACTTCGAACTACTGCGACATCTGGACATCGAAAGGGATGAGTTAATAGGTTGAGAGGGGTCAGTGAGCCCAATGTGTGGTTGTACTCTTCATCTTGGATCACCACACAAGAACTCGGACTTAGGGCGGTGTTCAACGAGACAACCCACCGTGTACTCCTACACAACCTCTCATCGTTCACCTTGTATTAGGGTCGATTCACCAACACTTTTCTACCATCATCAACATGATAACTACCATCCCGACTCACATCACAGTAACAACATGGTATCATACTAAGCATGCAATAAGCGATAACATTTGCAGGGGCCACATGATATCATTCAACTCCTACATTTGCTAGGATTGTGGTTTGCTTACTACTGTGACAAAAGATAGGTCATGCAAAGGAATGGGTTCATCTATGCGGTAGAATCGTAACATGGTGATCATCCTATACAATGCATAAGCGAGACATGAGAGGGAAGTGGGATTTTATCGACATGATCAAAGGGGTTTTGCTTGCCTTGCTGACGAGGTTCGGGCTCTGGATCTTCAGCGAAGGGGGTGACCTCTTGCTCCGGTTCAACCTCTACTCGACAAGCAAGTACAAAGTAGCAATCAATATGAATGTAATGCTCAAGCACATGATAGAATGTTTAAGCTTGAAGTACAAGTTTGATGTGTGAGGCAATTCCATTTAAGTGGAATATATTGCATTTTTAAAATGCAAACTCAAATTCCACATTTGAATTCAACATTAACCAAGTTATATGTGATATAGTTTGATCAATTTGAATTAACTTCAAATGTGTATGATATGCCTCTGAAGTGTGGTTGATTTGCATCATAATTTCATGGTACAAGTGGCAAAATCATTTGGTTTGAATTTGAATTTAATTCAAATAAAGCAAATTACATATGCTACTGGTTCCATTTTAAGATCAACTCAAACAGAGTTGAAAGTTGCATATTTGGAAAGATAATTTACTCCTGATCATTTTTCATATATTATTTGTCCAATTTGGAGTTAATATGAATTTTCTATGAATTTCCAAAGTTTGGGGTATTTTCTGGAATTTCTGGATTTATTAAACTATTTTTCTTTTCTGGAAAATCCTTTACTGCGTCATTATTGCGTTATGCTGGCGTCAGGGGGGTTTGACCCGAGTCAAACTGACAAGGGGTCCCACCTGTCATCCATAGAGGGGATTAACCCGCTGCTTAAAATTAACCCGAGGGGTTAATTAGTTGCTGGCCCCACCCGTCAGCCACTGGGTTAAGTTTAACAGGGTCATTAGGGGGGGCTAATGGTGGGCTCGCCGTGCAGTCGCCGGAATCCTGCCGGAGTCTCGCCGGAGTTGGTTCTAGGGCACGGGGAGGGGCCTGTAGGGCATGGACCTGCTCCTTGAGGTCGTCCGCATCGAGTGGTGGCATCAGGGGGCCACGGGGATCACCGGAGAGTCATCGGCGACGAGCGGCGGCGGAAGTCAGGCACGGGAGTCGTCGGGTTCTTCAAATTGCGCATGGATTTGGAAACCGAGAGCATGGAAATGAAGCTGGGGTGTGTGCGGAGCTAGTGGAGCCATCCAGGGGTCAAACGGGGGCTCTGGTGAATGACCTCGACGACGAGCGGCGGCGCTTGGTCTCGGACCTCGTCGGAATCACGATTCTGGCACGGATTCAAGCGGCAAGATGAGGGGAAAAACGCGCCTGGTCACCCTGGTTGCAGAGACGGACTCGGGGAAGCTGGAGGAGCTGCGGCTGCGGCGGAATCGACGACGAGCTCCTGCGGGTTCAGCGGCGGCTCGGTGAAGAGGACGACGGGCTCGGGGCTCCTGGCTTCGATTGCTTGCACACGGCGATGAAGACGACGACGGCGCGCGTCCTGGACAAGGTGGCAGCGGCTGAGGAGGAAGGTGGCCACGGGTCTCCACGGTGGTGCTCCGGCGTGCTTCGGGGCGGTGCTAAAATCGCAAAGAGGAGAGGGGGAGGAGGTTCAGGGAGGGGTGGAATGGATGCGGTGGCCTTCTGGGCGTCTCCAGGGGCCACGGGATGAGAGGAGGAAGCAGGCAGCTGCCTGGCACGCCCACGGCGGTCGCCGGCGTGCTGCCTGCCTGCCTGTCCTGGGGAGGAAGACGCATGTGCCCTCCCCAGGTGGGCTGGGCCGGCTGGAGAGGTGGGCCTCGCCCTGGGCAACAGGTAACTCTTTTCCTTTTATTCTGTTTAATCTTTCCTTTCTGTTTTCTGTAATCTGTTTTGTTTAGCTAAATAAATAGTTAAACATTTTATTAAATGCTGAAAACTTTTATGTGGCCTCATAATAATATAGACTAACCACTTATGAAGTTTCAACATTTTTAAAATTCAACTGATTTGAATTTTAAATCAAATAGGGGGATTTCTTTATTTCCAAGGTACTGTTTGAATATTTAAAAAATCTATGAGCATGGGGTGGGTCCCACATCACTTGAAATGTGATCACACTCATTTATAAGACTTTTCAAAACTCTAACATGAATTTTTGGAAAATATTTTTATCTGGCCTTTTGAATTAATTCATCTGGGGGGTGTTCCTTCTCCCATTTGGATTTTGAATTTGATTTTCAGGGTTTCTTTTTGAAACTTTTGCATGATGCAAAGGTACTAGCTAACCCTAGCACATACCTAACAGAGGGATCTGATAACTCTCCCCCACTCAAAAGAATCTCGTCCCGAGATTCAGAAGTCTGCGGGAGGAAGGTGGGGTACTCGGCACTGAGACGGTCTTCTCTCTCCCACGTAGCTTCTCTTTCGGAGTGGTGTGACCATTGCACTTTCAGAAACCTAATCTTCTGACGACGAGTGACACGCTCTGCTGAATCAAGAATACAAACGGGGTATTCTCGATAAGAAAGGTCATCTTGGAGATCAAGCGTTTCATGGTCGACTTCGCGGATGGGGTCCTTGAAGCAACGCCTGAGTTGGGACACATGGAATACATCGTGTACTCGGGAAAGGTGCGGGGGTAGTTCAAGTTGGTAGGCAACTTCTCCACGTTTAGCTTGAATGCGGAAAGGTCCGATGTAACGTGGGGCCAACTTGCCTTTGATACCGAAACGTTGGGTTCCCTTCAGAGGAGTAACCCGGAGGTAAGCCTTCTCATCCAGATTGTAGCTCTCTTGCCTATGATGACGATCATAGTAGCTTTTCTGACGAGACTGGGCTGCTTTCAATTGTTCACGAACAATGCGAACTTGTTCTTCTGCTTCCTTGATCATATCCGGTCCAAAGAATTGTCTTTCTCCGGTTTCAGACCAGTTTAGTGGTGTTCGACATCGTCGTCCATAAAGGAGTTCAAAAGGAGCCATGTTCAGACTAGATTGAAAACTATTGTTGTAAGCAAATTCGGCATATGGAAGAGAATTCTCCCAATTCTTTCCGAATGAGATAACACAAGCTCTGAGCATGTCTTCAAGAATTTGGTTAACCCTTTCGACTTGACCGCTAGACTGAGGATGGAAAGCCGTACTAAAGGAGAGATGAGTTCCCAAAGCACGTTGGAAGCTTCCCCAAAATCTAGAGGTGAAAAGGCTACCGCGACCAGAATTGATCTCCAAAGGAACACCGTGAAGGGATACAATTCTGGAGATGTACAAGTCTGCTAACTGACTAGCAGTTATAGACTCGCGAACCGAAAGGAAGTGAGCAACTTTGGAGAGCCTATCTATGACAACGAAGATGGCATTGTTTCCTTTCTGGGTTCTTGGAAAGCCTGTGATGAAGTCCATACCGACTTTGTCCCATTTCCACTCGGGAATAGACAAAGGTTGAAGTGTACCAGCAGGTCTTTGATGTTCTGCCTTAATGCGACGACAAACATCACATTCGGCAACAAATTGAGCAATGTCTCTCTTCATCCTAGTCCACCAAAATCTCTGGCGTAGATCTCGGTACATTTTTGTGCTACCGGGATGAATTGAGAGGGGTGTGTTATGGGCTTCTTTGAGGATGAGTTGCCTTAGTTCCTTATTCTTAGGTACTACTATACGATTTTCAAAGAATACCGTTCCCTTGCTATCTGTGGAGAAACATTTAGCAACTCCGCTAGCAATGTTCTCCTTGATCCGGCGAACACCTCGTGCACGCCTTTGGGCAACTATGATTTGATCCTCAAGAGTTGGTTTCGCCACCAAGGTTGAAAGATAGCCATGAGGAACAATTTCAAGGTTGAGCTTGCCAAAGTCCTCATGAAGAAGTGGTTGATACTGCTGTAACATGAGGTTGTTACAGTATGACTTACGACTTAGTGCATCAGCCATGACATTGGCTTTGCCTGGGGTGTAAGAAATTGCTACGTCGTAATCTTTTATCAACTCGATCCAGCGTCTTTGCCTGAGATTAAGATCTGGCTGGGTGAAAATATATTTGACGCTTTGGTGGTCGGAATAAATCTCACAACGATTACCAAGGAGGTAATGTCGCCAAGTTGTTAGAGCATGAACTACGGGAGCGAGTTCAAGGTCATGGGTAGGATAGTTCTCTTCATGTGGCCGCAATTGGCGTGAAGCATAAGCTACCACATGTCGATCTTGCAGAAGTATGCATCCTAACCCTTGCCGTGATGCATCACAATAGATCTCGAAATCCCTTTTTGTGTCTGGAGGTGCAAGTACGGGTGCAGAAGTTAATCTTCTTTTTAGCTCTTGAAAGCTTTCCTCGCACTTGGGAGTCCATAAGAATTTCTTATCTTTCTTGAGGAGCTCCGTTAGAGGCTTTGCAACTTTAGAAAAGTTCTCGACGAAGCGACGGCAATAGCTGGCTAGGCCAAGAAAACTTCTAACTTGCTTAACCGATTCAGGTGGAGTCCAGTCAAGGACGGCCTGAACTCTCTCGGGATTCACAGCAATGCCTTTTGCAGAAATCACGTGGCCTAAGTAGGTCACTTCTGGTAGCCAGAATTCACACTTGGAGAATTTAGCATACAGGCGATGCTCTCTAAGTTTCATCAATACCAGCCTTAAGTGTTCGGCATGATCCTTTTCGTTCTTCGAGTAGATGAGAATATCATCAAGATAAACTACAACAAATTTATCTAGGTACTCCATGAAGATCGAATTCATCAAGCGTGAGAATGTGGCGGGGGCATTGGTTAAACCAAAGGACATGACGGTGTACTCGTAAAGACCATAACGAGTAGTGAAAGCCGTTTTGGGAATGTCCTCGTTTCGGATTTGGATCTGATGATAACCTAATCTCAAATCCATCTTTGAGAAGACAGCGGATCCTGCAAGTTGATCATAAAGGTCATTGATCCTGGGCAGTGGGTATTTGTTCTTTATCGTCGCTAAATTTAGCGGGCGATAATCTACGCACATCCTTTCTGTTCCATCTTTCTTCTTTACGAACAGAACGGGGCAACCCCATGGCGATGAGCTAGGGCGGATGAAGCCTTTTGCCAACGAAGCATCAAGTTGGGTTTTTACCTCAGCTAACTCATGTGGGGCCATTTTATATGGGCGTTTGGAAATTGGTGCGGTTCCTGGAACAAGATCCACTATAAATTCTACACACCTGTCGGGTGGCATGCCCGGCAGTTCTTCAGGAAAGACATCCGGGAAGTCACGAACCACCGGAATATCTTCAAGTTCGGGAAGGGGAAGTACATTCAAGGAATGCACTTGGGTTCTTGTTCTGGGTGAGGTATAGTTGATGGTTTTTCCTGAAGGGTGGGTGAGTTTCACGGATTTGCCTTTGCAATCCAGATAGGCATTTTGTCTTGATAGCCAATCCATGCCAAGGATGACATCAATGTCTGAAGACTTGAGGGCTATGAGTGAAGCAAGGAATACTAAACCCTCAATTGCTATTTGATTTCCATGGCTTACTCTATTAGTTTGCCATCTTGACCCTGGAGTTTGAATAACCATTGGGGTGGACAATTCAACAAAGGGTAACTCATGACGAAGTGCATAACTTTCCGACATGAATGAATGAGATGCTCCTGGGTCGAAAAGAACGGAAGTAGGAACAAAATTGACTGGGAGCGTACCAAGAATGACGTCAGTGGTGTCGTCAGTCTCTTCGGCGGCAATCTGGTGCAGACGTCCACGATTGGCGGGAGGAGCGGGTTTGGCGGTGTAGACTTTCTGGGGTGGCTTGCCACGACCATTGTTGTTGTTCTTGCCTCCGGCACGTGGTGGAGCATTCTGGTGCTGGACTTGGTTCTGGGGGCACTCACGAGAATAGTGGCCTGCCTGACCACACTTGTAGCAAGCTCCGAAAACAGTGTGTGGAGCTGGGTTGTTTGGTGGAGCTGGGTGGAACTGGGTGGGTGGACGAGGCGCCGAATAGGATGGCCTCGGTGGGTTGTTCTGGCGGAACATGCTATTGGGAATCCAGATCTTGCGCTTCTGGGAGCCAGAACTGGATGAACCTTCTTCTCTAGGGTGTTTGCGGAAATCGTTGGGGGTGTTCATGTCCTCTGCCTTGATGGCCTTGTTGACAAGGACCTGGAAGGTGGCAAAGTCATGAAGATTGACTTCGCGGCGGAGTCCACTGTTGAGGCCACGACGGAACCTCTCTTGTTTCTTGGAGTCGGTGGAGACTTCTTCAGTGGCGTAACGAGCAAGTCGGTTGAACTCACGACTAAACTCGTCCACGGTCCTTCTACCTTGAGTGAGGTTACAGAACTCCTCACGCTTGCGGTCCATGAGACCCTTGGGGATGTGGTGCTCGCGGAAAGAGGTGCAGAACTCCTCCCAAGATGCAGGTGGTCCAACTGGGCGCATATTCAGAAAGTTCTCCCACCAAGAGCTTGCTGCACCTTCGAGGTGATAGGTGGCATAATTGACCTTGTCGCCATCTGCAACATGGCCGGCTTGGAGCTTCCTCTCGATGCTGCGAAGCCAGTCATCGGCGTCAAGGGGCTCGGTGGAGTAACCGAATACCGGGGGATGAAGCCGGATGAAGTCGTTCAAAGACACCAGCTCATTGCGCTGCTGAGTGGTGTTGCGTGCGATGACTTCCAACAGGTGGTGAGAGTCACGGCGGTTCCTCTCAACCTCCATCAGCACTTGGGCCATCGTGGGTGGGGGTGGAAGGTTGTCTTCCTCCTGGTTGTTCCCACGACCTTGGTTACGACCAATCTGGCCACGTGTACCTTGAGACATCCTGAAGGTGAAAAACCAAAGTCAAACAGAGTTGATTTCAAGAGTCTAATCAAGGTATTGAAGTACTGGAAGGATTACAGAGCAAAGGAAGTAATCATCTTGACAACATGGTGGTAAAGCATACAAGCCATATATTCACAAGCTGTCATACAAGCCATACATCGTTTTAGTACAAGCACTAAGCTAATACAAACGTGATGAAGATGATACATCCTTCAGAGGCACTCTAACTTCCTATACATTATTTATCTAAGCCTCTGGAACTTAGACACCTTGCTTACAATATACTAGGATACTACTACATCCTCACTAAGTAAGACCACAGGCGGTCTCACTCATCTCCATCTCCATAGTAATCCTCATAAAAGTTACCCGCGTATCCCGGTAGCTGGAGGTGACCATCGGAAAACACGGAGGCTTGTGGACCCTGATATCCATTTGGGCAAGGATGGGGCCTAGGTCCAGTGTAGGGTGGAAGCAAAGGACCACGGGGTGGAAAAACTCCTCCAATCTCGGGCCAAGCAACTCGAGAAGGCATCTGGGTCCTCACTGGATAGATCGCGTCGTACTCAACTGATCCCACGCTCACAAAAGGTGCCAAGAGCGTCAGTGCTCGGTACAGACGAACACGAGTAGCGTGGAGCTCAAAACGGAGAGCACGTGCATCACGGTCTCTGTCACTAGCAAACCTAGCAGTCACATGGAGTGCTGGATCCTCTGCAGAGTGGTCTGAGTAGAGTCCGGTGTAATATCCCTCCTCTCCTGGAAGTGCAGCTGGGATATAGCGGAAAGAAGTCTCTCTCAGCAAAGTGTGCTCCTCTCTCAGCAGTGTGATACATGAGTATGCAGCATCCTGCACAGCCATGTTCTCGGTAACGCCGATGCCATGTCCAAAGTGGATAGGCTGGGTGACTCCAACGTGGTGTGGGTAGATCCGGACAATGCAGTGAAACTGCGTCTGGTTGAAGTCATGGAACTGCTCCTCGATGGTGTACTCAGGGTACCATCGATATCCCACGTAGGACATCATCTCGATCAACGTGGCGGGGTGGCCACGCACACCGAGGCACCTGGTCAAACGAACAATCTGCTGAGGGGGAAGATTTGCCATCTGAAACATAAAGCAAGAGTTTGCAAATGCATCAGATTATATGATAAACCTGGAATGACTCGGACAGCATAACGGCTGTAATTGTAAGAAATGACAATTTCTTTCAATCATGCAAAACAGCACTTACATAATACGATGTAAGAAATCAGCATTACAAAAATGCTAGGAAAACCTGGACACAACTTTCCTACGGCTATAAGGAAGCAATCAACGAGATATGCTAATCAGACAGAGGAGAGCCTATTCCTATCTTCCCGTAGAGTAAGATGAGGGTGACTCAGAACTTAGAACGAAGGGGGTAAGGAGAAAAATGAAGCCTTACGTTGTTCCCTTATATACCCAGAGTAACTATATAACTATAGCAAGCTAGACTCAACTTCGGCCAAGGCTACTAGTCCTACATTCAGTCCTGCTCTGATACCAAGTCTGTCGGGACCCGGGGTTAGCGTATGCAAGTACAGTTAAGACATAGTCATATGGAGAGCCGAGAACCGCACCCACTTGTCTAAGCAGACAAGGCCAAGCACTGAACATTCTCGGTAAGCATCGTACGTGAGGGGCATCCCATCCAGGCCGGATGATCAACTATGATGGGTCCTCATCGTACGCACACAAGTCTAATGATATGGGTGGTGAACTCCCATAATCAAAGACAAGTCGCCTCAACCATACTATCGACTATCTCTAAACTCTTACATAGACTTACTCCAGCCCGATCACTTAGTCGGGGTCTAGGGCGGGCTCGATCATACCACAAAGTGTGCACGAGACGGAGTCCCGAGCAATCGCATCGCGATGCCCCAAGCTGCGCACATCTAAGGGCCACTTGGTGTATGAAAGACCGCCAGCCAGAACACAACTAAGGTCTCGAAAACCCATACAAAGACATGCATGTTATAAACATACACGCAGCACACATGCCTTGTATGAACAGCAGGTACCATTGCAATTCTCTACAAAGTTACAACTTTATTTATAACTCTTATAGAGTACACACAGAGATCACATACATGTGATCCAACATTACATCACAAAGCGGAAGCAAATTATGTCTGGGTACAGACAAGTTTAACAAATTGGCTTAAGAAGCCTTATTCAAACATAAAGCCCTCCACGAGGGAACCAGTCTGCTGACTGGGACTAGACTAGCTTAACTTCAGTCGTCCAGCTCGATGAAGAAGCCACCTTCTGGGTCAGTGGCGTCATCTAAAACATATATTAAGCAAACGTGAGTACAAAGTCGTACTCAGCAAGACTTACATAGGAGCTATACTACTCATGCACATGTATCAGGGTAAAGGGGGTGGGGTTCACTTGCAGAAATGCCAGCTTTGACTTGGCTAATCCTGAACTACGATTACCAGACTTTGAGGTAAGAAGCGTACACGAGTCCACTACTTTCACCAACCAATTACACCACTATGGTGCCTTCCTCGACTTCCCCACGAGAAAGCACGCCATAGCACTCACACTCACGCCACGAGAAAGCACGCCATAGCACTCGCCTGTTCAAGTTATCTAATAATCAAGCTAAGCTTTCCAAGTAGTCCATAACCGCGGACGCGGCTATTCGAATAGTTTTGTTAACCTTGCAAGGGTGTACCGCTACACACACATGACCATCATTTACCGCCTTTGATCTCGACACCATTCAAGGGGTGCCAGCGAGGATGCTCACCACAAATGTTACCTCATAGCCTATCTAGTCCAAGAAAGCCGCCTACTTGGGTGGCTACCACTATCGTGAACCCGGCCGGTTTACCGAAGTGGACCCAAGCGATGTGTGTGTGGTGCGTAAGCCGGTCTCGGATGAGCCGTTCTCTCACTTAGCATCCAGGCCACAAGCCTACCAGAACTTCGAACTACTGCGACATCTGGACATCGAAAGGGATGAGTTAATAGGTTGAGAGGGGTCAGTGAGCCCAATGTGTGGTTGTACTCTTCATCTTGGATCACCACACAAGAACTCGGACTTAGGGCGGTGTTCAACGAGACAACCCACCGTGTACTCCTACACAGCCTCTCATCGTTCACCTTGTATTAGGGTCGATTCACCAACACTTTTCTACCATCATCAACATGATAACTACCATCCCGACTCACATCACAGTAACAACATGGTATCATACTAAGCATGCAATAAGCGATAACATTTGCAGGGGCCACATGATATCATTCAACTCCTACATTTGCTAGGATTGTGGTTTGCTTACTACTGTGACAAAAGATAGGTCATGCAAAGGAATGGGTTCATCTATGCGGTAGAATCGTAACATGCTGATCATCCTATACAATGCATAAGCGAGACATGAGAGGGAAGTGGGATTTTATCGACATGATCAAAGGGGTTTTGCTTGCCTTGCTGACGAGGTTCGGGCTCTGGATCTTCAGCGAAGGGGGTGACCTCTTGCTCCGGTTCAACCTCTACTCGACAAGCAAGTACAAAGTAGCAATCAATATGAATGTAATGCTCAAGCACATGATAGAATGTTTAAGCTTGAAGTACAAGTTTGATGTGTGAGGCAATTCCATTTAAGTGGAATATATTGCATTTTTAAAATGCAAACTCAAATTCCACATTTGAATTCAACATTAACCAAGTTATATGTGATATAGTTTGATCAATTTGAATTAACTTCAAATGTGTATGATATGCCTCTGAAGTGTGGTTGATTTGCATCATAATTTCATGGTACAAGTGGCAAAATCATTTGGTTTGAATTTGAATTTAATTCAAATAAAGCAAATGACATATGCTACTGGTTCCATTTTAAGATCAACTCAAACAGAGTTGAAAGTTGCATATTTGGAAAGATAATTTTCTCCTGATCATTTTTCATATATTATTTGTCCAATTTGGAGTTAATATGAATTTTCTATGAATTTCCAAAGTTTGGGGTATTTTCTGGAATTTCTGGATTTATTAAACTAATTTTCTTTTCGTGAAAATCCTTTACTGCGTCATTATTGCGTTATGCTGGCGTCAGGGGGGTTTGACCCGAGTCAAACTGACAAGGGGTCCCACCTGTCATCCACAGAGGGGATTAACCCGCTGCTTAAAATTAACGCGAGGGGTTAATTAGTGGCTGGCCCCACCCGTCAGCCACTGGGTTAAGTTTAACAGGGTCATTAGGGGGGGCTAATGGTGGGCTCGCCGTGCAGTCGCCGGAATCCTGCCGGAGTCTCGCCGGAGTTGGTTCTAGGGCACGGGGAGGGGCCTGGAGGGCATGGACCTGCTCCTTGAGGTCGTCCGCATCGAGTGGTGGCATCAGGGGGCCACGGGGATCACCGGAGAGTCATCGGCGACGAGCGGCGGCGGAAGTCAGGCACAGGACTCGTCGGGTTCTTCAAATTGCGCATGGATTTGGAAACCGAGAGCATGGAAATGAAGCTGGGGTGTGTGCGGAGCTAGTGGAGCCATCCAGGGGTCAAACGGGGGCTCTGGTGAATGACCTCGACGACGAGCGGCGGCGCTTGGTCTCGGACCTCGTCGGAATCACGATTTGGGCACGGATTCAAGCGGCAAGATGAGGGGAAAACGCGCCTGCTCACCTTGGTTGCAGAGACGGACTCGGGGAAGCCGGAGGAGCAGCGGCTGCGGAGGAATCGACGACGAGCTCCTGCGGGTTCAGCGGCAGCTCGGTGAAGAGGACGACGGGCTCGGGGCTCCTGGCTTCGATTGCTTGCACACGGCGATGAAGACGACGACGGCGCGCGTCCTGGACAAGGTGGCAGCGGCTGAGGAGGAAGGTGGCCACGGGTCTCCACGGTGGTGCTCCGGCGTGCTTCGGGGCGGTGCTGAAATCGCAAAGAGGAGAGGGGGAGGAGGTTCAGGGAGGGGTGGAATGGATGCGGTGGCCTTCTGGGCGTCTCCAGGGGCCACGGGATGAGAGGAGGAAGCAGGCAGCTGCCTGGCACGCCCACGGCGGTCGCCGGCGTGCTGCCTGCCTGCCTGTCCTGGGGAGGAAGACGCATGTGCCCTCCCCAGGTGGGCTGGGCCGGCTGGAGAGGTGGGCCTCGCCCTGGGCAACAGGTAACTCTTTTCCTTTTATTCTGTTTAATCTTTCCTTTCTGTTTTCTGTAATCTGTTTTGTTTAGCTAAATAAATAGTTAAACATTTTATTAAATGCTGAAAACTTTTATGTGGCCTCATAATAATATAGACTAACCACTTATGAAGTTTCAAGATTTTTAAAATTCAACTGATTTGAATTTTAAATCAAATAGGGGGATTTCTTTATTTCCAAGGTACTGTTTGAATATTTGAAAAATCTATGAGCATGGGGTGGGTCCCACATCACTTGAAATGTGATCACACTCATTTATAAGACTTTTCAAAACTCTAACATGAATTTTTGGAAAATATTTTTATCTGGCCTTTTGAATTAATTCATCTGGGGGGTGTTCCTTCTCCCATTTGGATTTTGAATTTGATTTTCAGGGTTTCTTTTTGAAACTTTTGCATGATGCAAAGGTACTAGCTAACCCTAGCACATACCTAACAGAGGGATCTGACAGGCGAGAAGCCATCAGCGCGCGGCGCTCGAGCTCGGGCCTCCTGTCCATGGCGCGGGTGGGGCACTCCGGCTTCCTGCGCGGGGAGGAGAGGGAAAGAGATCAGGGGGAGAGGAGGAGAGGCGACCTGGGTGACGGCGCCCACCTGCGGGTGACCGGCGACTCGTCGGCTGGAGGCGGCGCATGCGGCGGCCGGCGGTTGACCACGGGAGGCGGCTGCGTGGAGGAGGAAGAGGAGAGAGGAGGTGGAGGCTGGGTGCAATCTGGGCCGTTGGATCGCCCGAGACGACGGTCCAGATCGCAGGGAGCTAGATTTTTGGCAAAATGGGCAGATCTGAGATAGATCAGGGGGTGGCTGCAATTTTGTGTCTAGGGAAACGCTAGAAGGAGGTGGGAGTGTGGTGGTCATTATATAGCCCAGGTGACTGGCAGTTTGCAAAAACATCCCCGGTTTTTCTCTCGCGCGCACGGTGCTCACGTTTCTAACCGCCGGCGGTCCGCGGGACCTCCGATTCGGGTAAAACTTTGAACTACGCGATCAGCGCGTCGAGCCGGAGGCGTTCACCTAGCGGTGGAACCGTTCCGAGAACACTTTCTGGCGCGCTATAAAAATATCCCGTTTAATTATTAAACGGGGTTTTTCGTTCAATTGGTTGCGGCTGGTCTCATGCGGTTTTCATGACGGTGATCGGGTGAAACCCGGTGTCGGAAAGGTCGAGTGTCAGGGTGGAAAGGGTCGGTCTCCGTCCGGTACGAGATAATAGGGGGAAAAATAATCGCCGATCGATAAATCGGGGATGCAAACACCGCAAACAAATCAGACAATCAAACAATTCACACCGAAAACAAAATTTCTAATTTTTGTGAAAACTGGGCTGTTACACACATCCCGTGAGTCTTTGGACTCCTTTGACGGAGGCCGTCTTCTGGAGAGCCATGATGGCATTGATTTTCTCCGGTTTCGCCTCAATGCCTCTTTCTGACACTATATACCCGAGAAGATTTCCTGCAGGGACCCAGAACGTGCACTTGGCCGGGTTTTGCTTCATTTGGTACTTGCGCAGATTCTTGAATATCTCCTGGAGGTAACTAATGAGCGAGTCGATGACCTGGGATTTGATAAATATGTCATCCACGTAAGCGTGCAAATTGCGCCCAATTTTCTCCTTGAGGCAGTTCTGTACTGTTCGCTGATATGTGGATCCCGCGTTCTTCAAGCGGAAAGGCATAGAAGTATAGCAGTATATCCCAAAGGGAGTGATGAAAGCCGTTTTCTCCTGGTCCTCGAGGGCCATCTTGATTTGGTGATAACCTGAGTAGGCATCGAGAAAACATAGGATCTCACATCCTGCAGTAGAGTTGATAATTTGATCGATGCGAGGTAGTGTGAAGGGATCCTTTGGGCATGCTTTGTTTAAGTCGGTGTAGTAAATGCACATATGCTAGGTCCCGTTCTTTTTCAAAACGAGAACCGGGTTTGCAAGCCACTCCGGATAGAAAACTTCCATGATAAACCCGGCGGCAAGGAGCCGACCTATCTCTTCCCCAATAGCGTTTCTTCTTTCGTCATTTAAGCGACGAAGGAATTGTTTGACCGGCTTCAGTTTTAGATCAATATTTAGGTGGTGCTCAGCGAGTTCCCTCGGGACACCTGGCATGTCAGAGGGTTTCCATGCGAAGATATCCCGATTCTCACGGAGGAACTCAATGAGCACGCTTTCCTATTTGTCAGATAGCTCTGTCCCAATGATGAACTGTTTGGAAGTGTCACCTGGGACAAAGTCGACTTTCATCGTGTCCTGAGCCGGTTGGAACTTGGGGTTGTGTCAGGAGTCGGTTTCTTCAGGATGGTGGTGTCTGCCGGGTCTACCTTCTCCTGGAATTCTGACAAGTCCTCTTTGGTGCAAGCCGACTCAGCAAACTTGACATGTTGCTTGTCACACTCCGTGGCTCTAGACCAGCTCCCATTTACCGTGATTGGGCCGAAGGGACCCGACATTTTTAGTTTCAAGTAAACATAGCACAGTCGAGCCATGAACCTTGCGTAAGCCGGTCTGCCTAGAATGGCATGTTATGGGCTCTCAAGTTTCACCACCTCATAGGGTATGATTTCGGATTGAAAGTTCTCAGGAGTTCGGAAAGCCATCTCCAGATAGATCTTGCCTATCGGACGTGCAGACTTCCCTGGGACAATTCTATGGAACACGGTGTTGGAGGTTTGCAATTGTTTGTGGGTCAGTCCCATCCTACGAAAGGTTTCATAGTAATGGATGTTGATACTGCTTCCTCCGTCCATGAGTACCTTGTCCAATGTGTAGCATCCAATTTGTGGAGAAACCACTAAAGCCAAAGAACCCGGGTTTTCTAGCCACAAGGGTGTGGTCGTCCCTTGTCCAAGTGATCGCCTGATCCGACCAGTTAAGCCACCTGGGGAAAGCCGACTCTGTGGCCACGGACATAGAGGCTCTCTGCTGCAGCTTCTTGTGTCTTCGGCAGCTGGTGGTGGTAAAGACATGATTAGCCGAATGGTCTTGGAGCTGCTTTGGGTTCGATTGGTATCCAACACGCCCTGATTGGTTTTGCTGTCCACCTCCTTGAGATCCCTGATACTGTGGTGCTGTGCCGGCTCCCTGCTGACCAAAGTTGTTTTGGTTATTATTGTTTTGGCCAGTTCCACCACCTACCCTAGGAGGGCCCTGGCCTCCTTGCCTTTGATATTCCTTCATGAAGTTGCATTGTTCGCAAGTGTGGACGGCCGGACGGCTGAGTTTACGTTGGAACGGGAAAGGTCTTTTCATAGCTTCTTCAAAGGTAGTTGCGGCTTGGAATTTTTTTCCTGCTTGCTTGTCACAACCCCAGTTTAGGTATGTGCTAGGATCAAGACTCAATTTGCATCATGTTAAAAATTTCAAAAGAAATTGAAATGGGAGAGAGAACACCCCCCAGATGAATTTAACTCAAATGGCCAAAAATAAAAGTTGCTCCAAAAATTCCTTTTGCATTTTTGAAAAGTCTGATAAATGAGTGTGATCACATATCAAGTGATGTGGGACCAACCCCATGCTCATGGATTTTTCAAATATTCAAACAAGATTTTGGAATTAATCAAAAACCCATATTTGATTTAAAATTCAAATGATTTGAATTTTAAAAATGTTCAAACTTTACAAGTAGCTAGCCTATTATATTGTGAAGCCATATAAAAGTTTCAGCATTTAATAAAATTCCTAGCTATTTTTTAGCATAGCAAAACAAATTAACAAAAAAGAAAACAGAAAAGAAATAAAAAGGAGAGGGCTTACCTGCAAAGAGGCCCACTTACCTCGGCCCAGCTAGGCCCAACCGCCACTGGGGGTTGTCGTCTTCGCCAGGCAGCCAGGCACGGTGCTGCGTGCCCGACATGCCCGGGTCGACGCCGTGGTAGCTCCCCTGGCCTCCCCCTGCATATTCTCGTCGCCACGCACGCCCAGAGAAACGCCCAGGCCTTTCTTCCCCTAGCGCACACCCTCCTCCTTCCTCTCCGGCGCGCCAAAGTAGCGCACCCGAATCCCTAGCGGGGCACGGCCGTGCACCGCCGTGGCCAGAGAGCTCCTCCGGCCTCAAGACTTTGTCCAGAAGCCTCGCCGTCGATGCCTCGCTCGATATGCGCCGTCAATTCGAGCCGGGAGCCACCCTGTATGACGCCAGCTTCGAAGCTTCACCGCCGTCCAACCTCTACTCCGACGAGCGATTCTGCGAAGCCCAACTCCTTCCCAGCCTCGCCGAGCATCTCCACGCGATCCCGGTGAGTTCATGGTGCTCCCGCGCTCATCCGTGCCTCCCCTTGCCCTCTGTATTGCCGAGCTCGACAACGACCCGAGCTCCAGCCGCCGCGGCGCCATCGTACTCGTGCTCCCGAGCCTCCCCGCAAACCCCGAATGCCTCCACGCTACGCGCACGCCCTCCAGGAGCCCAGCCGTGCTCTCCCCGCTGCCTCCCGTGCACCAGAACGCCGTCCAGACGCGACGCCGGTGCCTACAGTAACTCCGGCGACGGCGAGCCCCTCCATTAGCTTAAGCTTAAGCTTAACCCCCCCACCAGAGGCTGACCAGTGGGCCCAGGGCTTAACTAACCCCTGTTTAATTTAAAGAGAGAGGGAATTAAGTCCCAGGTCACTTACCAGTGGGGCCCTTCTGTCAGAGGCCCCCTGACGCCAGCATGACATCACAGTGACGCAATAAACTCTTTATCCAATTAAAAGAATTCCAGAAAAGGGCTTAAAATTTGGAAATTCATAACTAATTCATTTTAACTCCAAATTGGACAAATAATATGTCTACAATTATCAGAAAAATGCAAGGAATGTGAATATGGGTATGTTTCCATGTTTGACCAAGTTAAATTGGGTGAACAGTGGCAAACATCCATATGCATTTAATTTGAATTCAAATTTGGAGTGAATTTGCAGATGACTTTGCATTCCACTTCTTTTAAATTGAATTGTCCACACAATGCAACAGTGAACATAACACTACAATCTTGATCATGTGTTTGTGCATTGTACATCATGTTGATCCGTTGATTGCCATGTTTGTCGAATAGAAGTGGAGCCGGAACCGGAGGCCACAAATTTTGTTGAAGACCCCGATACTGAACCTTGTCAGCAAGGCAAGCAAACCCCATTGATCATGTCGATAAAATCCCACTTCCCTCTCAGTCTCGCTTATGCATTGTTTAGGATGATTACCATGCTACGTTTCTACCGCATAGATGAACCCATTCATTTGCATGACCTATCATTTGTCACAGTAGTAAACAAATCACAATCCTAACAGATGTAGGACTTGATTGATATCATGTGACCCCTGCAACTGTTACTGCTTATTTCATGCTTAGAGTGATACAATGTTGATACTGTTATGTGAGTTGGGATGGTAGCAATCATGATGATGATGGTGGAAATGTGTTGGTGAATCTACCCTAATACAAGGTGAACGATGAGAGGCTGTGTAGGAGTACACAGTGGGTTGTCTCGTTGAACACCGCCCTAAGCCCGAGTTCTTGTGTGGTGATCCAAGATGAAGAGTACAACCACACATTGGGCTCACTGACCCCTCTCAGCCTACTAACTTATCCCTTTCGATGTCCAGATGTCGCAGTAGTTCGGAGCTCTGGTAGGTTTGTGGCCTGGCTACTAAGTGAGAGAACGGCTCAACCGAGACCGGCTTATGCACCACGCACACATCATCTGGGTCCACTTCGGTAAACTGGCCGGGTTCACGATAGTGGTAGCCAACTCAGGTAGGCGGATTTCTTGGACTAGATCGGCTATGAGGTAACAGTTGTGGTGAACATCCTCGCCGACACCTCTTGAATGGTGTCGAGTACAAAGGCGGTAACTGATGATCATGTGTGTGTAGCGGTACACCCCTACAGGGTTAAAAAAACTATTCGAATAGCCGCGTCCGCGGTAAGGGACTGCTTGGAAAGCTTAGCTTGATTATTAGACAACTTGAACTGGATACTTATAAAACTTTCCAAGATAAGCGTGAGTGCTATGGCATGCTTTCTCGTGGGGACTCGAGGAAGGCACCATAGTGGTGTAATTGGTTGGAGATGTAGTGGACTCGTGTACGCTTCTTACCTGAAGTCTGGTACTCGTAGTTCAGGTTTAGCCAAGTCAAAGCTGGCACTTCTGCTTTGAACTCCACCTCCCTTTACCTTGATACATGTGCATGAGAGGTATAGCTCCTACGTAAGTCTTGCTGAGTATGACTTTGTACTCATGTTTGCTTATTCTATGTTTTAGATGAACCCACTGACCCCGAAGGTCGATTCTTCCTCGAGATCGACGACTGAAGACCAAGCTAGTGTAGTCCCAGTCAGCAGACTGGTTCCCTCGTGGAGGGCTTGTGTTTAAATAAGGCTTCTTAAGACATTTGTTAAACTTGTCTGTACTCAGACCTACTTTGCTTCCGCATGCTTGTTGTAATGTTGGATCACGGTCTCGTGATCTATGTGTGCACTCTGTAAGAGTTATCAATAAAGTTGTAAACTTTGTAGAGAATTGCAGTGATACCTGCTGTTCATACTAGACATGTGTACTGCGTGTATGATTATAACATGCATGTCTTAGTATGGGTTTTTGAGACCTTAGTTGTGATCTGGCTGGCGGTCTTTTATACACCAAGTGGCCCTTAGATGTGCGCAGCTTGGGGCATCGGGATGCGATTGCTCGTGACTCTGTCACATGCACACTTTGATGTATGATCGAGCCCGCCCTAGACCCCGACTAAGTGATCGGACTGGAGTAAGTCTATGTAAGGGTTATAATACAATCGATAGTATGGTTGAGCCGACTTGTCCATGAGTATGGGAGTTCACCACCCATATCATTTAGACTTGTGTGCGAATGATGAGGAACCTTCTCAGTTGATCATCCGGCCTGGATGGGATGCCACTCACATTCGATGCTTTCTGAGAATGTTCTGTGCTTGGCCTTGTCTACTTAGACAAGTGGGTACGGTTCTCGGCTCTCCATATGATTGTGTTGTAGCGAGTCTTGCATACGCTAACCCCGGGTCCCGACAGACTTGGTATCAGAGAAGGACTGACTGTAGGATTACCAGCCTTGGCCGAAGTCGAGTCTAGCTTGCTATAGTTATATAGTTACTCTGGGTATATAAGGGAACAACGTAAGGCTTCTTTTTTCTCCTTACCTTCATCGTTCTGAGTTCTGATTCACCCTCATCTTTTCTACAGGAAGATAGGACTAGGCTCATCTATGTCTTACTAGAACATCTTGTTGTTTGCTTCCTTGTAGCCGTAGGAAAGTTGTGTTCGGTTTGCTATAGTTGTTATGCTTCGTGATTTCTTACATCATATGTAAGTGTTGTTTCCATGTTGTAAGAAATTGTTTTCTCTTGCAATTACAGCCGTTATGCTGTCTGAGTCATTCCAGGTTTCTTCATAATCTGATGCATTTGCAAAATCCTTCCCTCCATTCGTTTGTCTTTCCATAAGAGTTATTAGGTGGCATGCCCGACAGTTCTCTAGAGTTTGTTGTAGGTTTTGTTCTAGAAACCTATAGTGATTCATTTGCAGCTCTTCCTACCACTTTAGATGTCTTCTAGCAAGAAGAACCACACTAACCATCGTGTTGGGGTACTTTGCTACTCTGAAATATTTGTTGTAGCCCATAGTAAGCCATGGTCATCCTCAGGAAAACCATCCAGTAACCCAAATCCTTAAACCTAGCCTCCCGGCAGATGTTCAGTATTCATAGTGGATCTTATGCCAGGAACCGCACCAATTTCTAGACGCCCATACAAAATGGCCCCACGTGAGTTAGCTGAGCTTAAAATCCAACTTGAAGCTTTGTTGGCAAGAGGCTTCATCCGCCCTAGCTCATCGCCATGGGGTTGCCCCGTTCTGTTCGTAACGAAGAAAGATGGAACAGAAAGGATGTGCGTAGATTATCGCCCGCTAAATCTAGCAACGATAAAGAACAAGTACCCACTTCCCAGGATTAATGATCTTTATGATCAACTTGATGGATCCTCTGTCTTCTCCAAGTTGGATTTTGTCAGAACCCCAACTAGGGTAAGTACTAGGTTTATTTGAGCCCTTTGCATCATGCAAAAATTCAAAAAGAAATTCAAAATGGGGAAAGAAAAGCCCTAGAAATTTTAATTCAAATGGCCAGATAAAAATCTTTTTCCAAAAATCTTTTGAACTTTTGGAAAATTCCTATAAATGATGCTGATCATTTTAAAATTAGTTTGGGAGCAATCCCATACTCATGGAATTTTCTAATATTCAAACAGTGGCTTTGGAAATTAAAATAAACCTATTTGAATTGAAATTCAAAATATATTGAATTTCAAAAATGCCCAAATTCCATATGTGACTAGCTACTGGTCACCTAGTATTTATAAAAGTAATTGGGAATTTTTATAAAATGCTTTGGTATTTTTACCAGGGCAAAACAAAAGGGCAGAAAAATAAAACAGAGAAGAATTAGAAAAAGGAGAACACCCGTGGCTTCGGCCCAACTCAAGCCTGTCTGGCCCAGCACCTCGGCCCAGCCCGCAGCGGCCGCCTGTCGTCTTCCCCACCGACGCCGAAGCAGCTCGGTGGCGGCCTGGGAGCATGCCGCGGCGCCACCGCGATGCCGAGAAGGCTCCAAGGCCCCCTGTGCCTCTTTCCCTCGCCGTGGAGACCCCGTGCACGCCCCGCTCCTCTTCCCCCTCTCCCTGGACCTCCTCCCCCTCTCCTCTTCGCGATTTCAGCGCCGTCCCGAAGCACGCCGGAGCACCACCGTGGAGACCCGTGGCCACTCGCCTCCTCAGCCGCTGCAACCGTGTCCAGGCGAAGCGCCACTGTCCTCTCCGTCGAAGCCCTCGACTAATCGAGCCGCGCAAGCACTGGAGTCATCGTCCCCTTCACCGGATCGCCGCCGCTGCCGAGGAACTCCGGCGACCAATTCGAAATCTCCCGAGCCCCTCCGGCATCGCCACCCCCTTCATCCGCTTCAGGGTGAGCCCCTCTTTCTCCCCGTGCCCTCCTTTGCTCTTGCCGTAACCGGAATCACCAAACTCACCGGAGCAGAGCCACGGCCGCCGCCGTTCTTGAAGCCGCCGTCGACAGAAACCCCCTGGAGACCCCCTGGTGTCACAGCTCGACGCGGACGAGCACGGCGCACCCCCCCCCCCCCCCCCCCGTAGTCTTCCCGTGCCTCCCCGTGGCCGATTTCGCCGGCAACCGTGAGCGCCGCCGAGCGGTTTGGTCACCGGCGGCTAACCGCCGGCGTGCCGGGTTAATTAGCCCTAATGACCCTGCTTAACCCCCTCTAGCCCAATGACAGGTGGGCCCTGCCCCCAGTTAACCCCTCTATTAAGCTAATCCAACCGGGGATTAACCCCCTGAGGCTGACAGGGTGGACCCACTGGTCAGCCCCCCCTGACGTCATCCCCACGCAATGCTGACGCAATAAATCGAATTCCAGAAATAGAAAAGATTTAAAGTAATTCCAGAAAATTCCAGAAAATGAGTTAAACTTGCAAAATTCATAACTAATTCATATGAACTCCAAATATAACAAATAATATGTCTAAAAATATCAGAAAAATCCAAGGACTATGAATATGGGCTCTGTTTTCATGTTTGACCAATTAAAATTGGGTGAGCAGTGCAAAACACCCATATGACTTTAATTCAAATTCAAATTTGAAGCACATTTGCAAATGACTTTGCATGTGACTTATTTTAAATGGAATTGTACACACTTTGTGACCAAGAACATCACCATTTCAAATTTCATCATGTGTTTGATGCATTGCAAATAAATTTATACCATTGTTTGATTGTTTGCTCGATAGACGTGCAACCGGAACCGGAGGCCACCCCCTTCGTTGAAGACCCCGTTATCGAACCTCGTCAGCAAGGCAAGCAAACCCCATTGATCATGTCTATAAAATCCTATTTTCCCTCTCAGTCTCGCTTATGCATGTTTAGGAGATCACCGAGACACGTTCTTTCGCATAGTTGAACCCATCCCGATGCATGACCTATCATTCTGTCACCGTATTAAGCAAACCACAATCCTAGCAGATATAGGAGTTGAATGATGAGCATGTGGACCCTGCAACTGTTACTGCTTTTGCCGCTTAGTGATACAATGAGGATGTTTTGATTGTGAGTCGGGATAAAATGAACACAGTGGTGTTGATGAAAGTGAAACGTGTTGGTGAATCCACCCTAAGCAAAGGTGAACGATGAGAGGCTGTGTAGGAGTACACAGTGGGTTGTCTCGTTGAACACTGTCCTAGGACCTGAGTTCCTGTTTTGTGATCCAAGACAAAGAGTATGACCACATGTAGGGTTTTATGGGAGCCCCGTTTGGCCTCTTTACGTACCCGATCCGGTCCAGGAGTCACAATAGATTCGGGTTTTCCATTTGGCATGTGCATAGAAAAAGAATGAAGAAAGGTTGCATCATCCTAGATATGTGGTGGACTTGTGAGGCAGTAAAACCATCTGGCAGAGGTGGCGTCTCGGTCCCTTACATTATCTGAGTCTGTTTCGTGGAACCGGCCGGACTCTCGAGCGGTGCCAAACTCAGGTAGTTGACTCCTGGATTAGAGAAGGTGATGTGAGGTTAGTGCCTTGGTTTCATCCACGTCCGACATCCGCTTGAAGGATGCCAAGAACGAGGCGATAAGTGATGACACGCGTGTGAAGATGTACACCCCTGCAGGGTAAATGAACTATTCGAATAGCCGTGTCCGCGGTTATGGACTACTTGTAAACCTCTACTTGATCATAGACAACTTGAATGGATACTTATAAAACTCGCAAGATAAGTGTGAGTGCTATGGTGTGCTTCTTCGTGGGGAAGTCGAGGAAGTAACCATAGTGGTGTATTGGTTGGAGATGTAGTGGACTCGTGTACGCTTCTTACCTCAAGTCTGGTACTCGTAGTACAGGATTAGCCAAGTCAAAGCTGGACCTTCTGCATGTTAAACCCCACCTCCTTTACCTTGATACTTGAGCATGAGTAGTATAGATCTGATGTAAGTCTTGCTGAGTACGACTTTTTACTCACGTTTGCTTATTCTATGTTTTAGATAAGAAACCGGACCCCGATGGAGTCACCTTCGTGAAGCTCGACGCTGACCTTGGTAGTATAATCCCAGACAGCAGTCTGGTCCCTCGTGGAAGGGCATGTTTGTTTACAAGGCTTCTCTAAGCCATTTGTTAAACTTGTTTGTACTCAGACCTAATTTGCTTCCGTTGTATGATGTAATGTTGATCACAGACATGTGATCTTTGTATGCTCTATGTGTATATCTATAAAGAGTACTTTGTAGAGTTATGTGATGATACCTGCTGTTCATACTAGGCATGTGTGCTGCGTGTATGTTTATAACATGCATGTCTTAGTATGGGTTTTCGAGACCTTAGTTGTGATCTGGCTGGCGGTCTTTTATACACCAAGTGGCCCTTAGATGTGCGCAGCTTGGGGCATCGCGATGCGATTGCTCGTGACTCCGTCACGTGCACACTTTGTTGTATGATCGAGCCCGCCCTAGACCCCGACTAAGTGATCGGGCTGGAGTAAGTATATGTAAGAGTTAGGATCCAATCGATAACATGGTTGAGGCGACTTGTCTATGAGTATGGGATTCACCACCCATAAGCATTTAGACTTGTGAGCAGACGTTGAGGACCCATCTCAGTTGATCATCCGGCCTGAATGGGATGCCCCTCACGTTCGATGCTTACCGAGAATGTTCTGTGCTTGGCCTTGTCTGCTTAGACAAGTGGGTACGGTTCTCGGCTCTCCATGTGATTGTATCGTGACTGGAATTACATACGCTAACCCCGGGTCCCGACAGACTTGGTATCAGAGCAGGACTGTCTGTAGGCTTATTAAACCCTTGGTCGAAGTCGAGTCTAGCATTCTATAGTTATATAGTTACTCCGGGTATAAGGGAACAATGTAAGGCTTCTTTTTCTCCTTACCCTCATCGACCTGAGTTCTGGGTCACCCTTATCTTTTCTACGGGATGATAGGACTAGGCTCATCTATGTCTTACTAGAACATCTCGTTGAGTGCTTCCTTTTAGCCGTAGGATTGTTGTGGTCGTCCAGAGTCTTCATGTTTTGAGTTCCTTGAGGAAGTTTTGTCCAATCTCCTCAAGGTTGTTTCATTTTTCATTCCGGTGTAGCCGTTATGCTGCCGGATTTTTTCCATGTTTCTGTGAATCTTTGCCTTCGCATTATAATCCTTTCCGCCTTCATCATGTCTTGTTATCCTTGAATCCATCATTCAACCTGTTCTGATTGTTGATTTTTATCACACAGGATGTCAGATGGAACTCGTAGTGCTGTTCGTCGGAATCGAGACCGTGTTCGGAATCGGAATGATGATGAACCTCTACCACCGCCTTCTGCGGCGGAAATCATGATGGAAGCTGAGAAGAATCAACGTGATCAAACACGTCTTCTGGAGCTCATCGAGCAGAATACCTCACGTCATTGAAATGTGGTTGTGAGCATTCAGGACTTCATCCTCCTCAAGCCACCGGTATTCCGATGATCTTCTGAGCCCCTTGAAGCTGATGATTGGCTCCGTTCCATCGAGCGTAAGCTTGATACTGCACATGTTGCTCCCGATGACCGAGTTGTTTTCGCGGCATACTTTCTGGAAGGTGCTGCTGCTGAATGGTGGGAGAACTATGTTGCTATGCAGCCAGATAGTCACTTAGTGACTTGGCAGGAGTTCTGTGTTGCCTTTCGAGGGTACCACCTTTTGGATGAGTTGATGGAGCGCAAGAAGGAAGAGTTCTGCAATCTCACTCAAGGAGAGATGTCCATGCACGAGTATGTGAGAGAGTTCAACCGTCTTGCTCGGTATGCCCAAGATGAGATCACCACCGATGCCAGAAAGCAGGCAAGGTTCCGTAAGGTACTTAGCCCCATCCTTCGTCATGATCTCAACCTCATCGAATTTGCCACCTTTGAGGATTTAGTCAACAGATCCTTCAGAGCTGAGCATGGAAATGAAATTTTCGAGTCCCGCAAGCATGCTCTTGAGCTTGCTCCTTCTTCAAGTTCAGCCCCTCAGAAACGCCGAATTTGGATTCCAACCAGAGCCATACCTCAAAACTTTCTGCCGAGACCAACCTCCAATATATGCCATCCACCCCAACACATTATTCCACCCCGGAATGATGGTGTGCAACCAAGCAATCCCACTCCTAACATTTCAGACAGGGTATGCTTTAAGTGTGGTCTTCCAGGCCATTACTATCGTCAATGCCCTCAGGTCTTGATGGCATCACGTCATTCTCGACCCAAGCCTCCAAAGAAATCCACCACCAAGACCATCCCAGCAAAGCTTTCAGTCACAAGTAGTGGTTGTGTGAACCAAATCTCAGTTGAGGAAACCACTGATGCTTCTGACGTCATTCTTGGCACACTACCAGTCAATCATGTCCCCGCCTCCGTTCTTTTCGATCCAGGAGCTTCTCATTCATTCATGTCGGAGAGTTATGCACTTCTTCATGAGTTTCCTTTTGAAGAAATGTTTTCTCCAATGATTATTCAAACTCCTGGTTCAAAGTGGCAAACTAACAGAGTAAGCCATGACAATGAAATTGCAATTGAGGGTCTAGTATTCCTTGCTTCACTTATAGCCCTCAAGTCTTCGGACATTGATGTCATCCTAGGAATGGATTGGTTATCAAGGCAAAATGCTTTCCTTGATTGTAAAGCCAAGTCAGTCAAACTCACCCATCCTTCAGGCCAGATCATTGACTACACCTCACCCAGCTCTAAAAACCAGATGCATACTTTGAATATGCTTCCCCTTCCAGACCTTGAAGATGTTCCGGTGGTTCGTGACTTCCTGGATGTCTTTCCCGAAGAACTTCCATGGATGCCCCCAGACAGATGTGTAGAATTCATCGTAGATCTTATGACAGGCACAACCCCAATTTCCAGACGCCCATACAAAATGGCCCTACGTGAGTTAGCTGAGCTAAAAATCCAACTTGAAGCTTTGTTGGCAAAAGGGTTCATCCGCCCTAGCTCATCGCCATGGGGTTGCCCCGTTCTGTTCGTAACGAAGAAATATGGAACAGAAAGGATGTGCGTAGACTATCGCCCGCTAAATCTAGCGACGATAAAGAACAAGTACCCACTGCCCAGGATCAATGATCTTTATGATCAACTTGCAGGATCCTCTGTCTTCTCCAAGATGGATTTGAGATTAGGCTATCATCAAATCAAAATCCGAGACGAGGACATTCCAACAACGGCTTTCACTACTCGTTATGGTCTTTACGAGTATACCGTCATGTCCTTCGGTTTAACCAATGCCCCCGCCACATTCTCACGCTTGATGAATTCGATCTTCATGGAGTACCTAGATAAATTTGTTGTGGTTTATCTTGATGATATTCTCATCTACTCGAAGAACGAAGGAGATCATGCCGAACACCTAAGGTTGGTATTGATGAAACTTAGAGAGCATCGCCTTTATGCCAAGTTCTCCAAGTGTGAATTTTGGCTACCAGAAGTGACCTACTTAGGCCACGTGATTTCTGCGAAAGGTGTTGCAGTCAATCCCGAGAGAGTTCAGGCCGTCCTTGACTGGACTCCACCTGAATCGGTTAAGCAAGTTAGAAGTTTTCTTGGCTTAGCAAGCTATTGCCGCCGCTTCGTGGAGAACTTTTCTAAAGTTGCAAAGCCTCTTACTGAACTCCTCAAGAAAGATAAGAAATTCCAATGGACCCCCAAGTGCGAGGAAAGCTTTCAAGAGCTAAAAAGAAGTTCTCTAAGCCATTTGTTAAACTTGTCTGTACTCAGACCTAATTTGCTTCCGTTGTATGATGTAATGTTGATCACAGACATGTGATCTTTGTATGCTCTATGTGTATATCTATAAAGAGTACTTTGTAGAGTTATGTGATGGTACCTGCTGTTCATACTAGGCATGTGTGCTGCGTGTATGTTTATAACATGCATGTCTTAGTATGGGTTTTCGAGACCTTAGTTGTGATCTGGCTGGCGGTCTTTTATACACCAAGTGGCCCTTAGATGTGCGCAGCTTGGGGCATCGCGATGCGATTGCTCGTGACTCCGTCACGTGCACACTTTGTTGTATGATCGAGCCCGCCCTAGACCCCGACTAAGTGATCGGGCTGGAGTAAGTATATGTAAGAGTTAGGAACCAATCAATAACATGGTTGAGGCGACTTGTCTATGAGTATGGGATTCACCACCCATAAGCATTTAGACTTGTGAGCGGACGTTGAGGACCCATCTCAGTTGATCATCCGGCCTGAATGGGATGCCCCTCACGTTCGATGCTTACCGAGAATGTTCTGTGCTTGGCCTTGTATGCTTAGACAAGTGGGTACGGTTCTCGGCTCTCCATGTGATTGTATCGTGACTGGAATTACATACGCTAACCCCGGGTCCCGACAGATTTGAGATTAGGTTATCATCAAATCAAAATCAGAAATGAGGACATTCCAAAAACGGCTTTCACTACTCGTTATGGTCTTTACGAGTACACCGTCATGTCCTTCGGTTTAATCAATGCCCCCGCTACTTTTTTTCGCGCAGTATGAATTCGATCTTCATGGAGTACTTGTATACATTTGTTGTATTTTATCTTGCTGACATTCTCATCTACTCGAAGAACGAAGAAGAACATGCCGAACATCTCAGGCTGGTATTGATGAAACTTCGAGAGCATCGCCTGTATGCTAAATTCTCCAAGTGTGAATTTTGGCTACCAGAAGTGACCTACTTAGGCCACGTGATTTCTGCAAAAGGCATTGCTGTGAATCCCGAGAGAGTTCAGGCCGTCCTTGACTGGACTCCACCTGAATCGGTTATGCAAGTTAGGAGTTTTCTTTGCTTAGAAAGCTACTTCCGCCGCTTCGTCGAGAACTTTTCTAAAGTTGCAAAGCCTCTAACTGAACTCCTCAAGAAAGATAAGAAATTCCTATGGACTCCCAAGTGCGAGGAAAGCTTTCAAGAGCTAAAAAGAAAGATAAGAAATTCTGCACCCGTACTTGAGCCTCCAGACACCAAAAAGGATTTCGAGATATTTTGTGACGCCTCACGGCAAGGGTTAGGATGCATACTTATGAAAGGTAGACATGTGATAGCTTATGCTTCACGCCAGTTGCGTCCACATGAAGAGAACTATCCTACCCATGATCTTGAACTCGCTGCCGTAGTTCATGCCCTAACAACTTGGCGACATTACCTCCTTGGTAATCGTTGTGAGATCTATTCTGATCACCAAAGCCTCTTATACATATTCACCCAGCCAGATCTTAATCTCAGGCAAAGACGCTGGACTGAGTTGATACAAGATTACAACGTAAGAATTTCTTACACCCCAGGCAAAGCCAATGTCATGGTTGATGCACTAAGTCGTAAGTCGTATTGTAATAACCTCATGTTACAACAGTGTCAACCACTTCTTCATGAGGAATTTCGCAAGCTCAATCTTGAGATTGTTCCTCATGGCTATCTTTCTACCTTGGTGGCGAAACCAACCCTTGAGGATCAAATCATAGTTGCCCAAAGGCGTGCACGAGGTGTTCGCCGGATCAAGGAGAACATTGCTAGAGGAGTTGCTAAATGTTTCTCCACAGATAGTAAAGGAACGATATTCTTTGGAAATCGTTTGGTACTACCTAAGAATAGGGAACTAAGGCAACTCATCCTCAAAGAAGCCCATGATACACCCCTCTCAATTCATCCCGGTAGGACAAAAATGTACCGAGATCTACGCCAGAGATTTTGGTGGACTAGGATGAAGAGAGACATTGCTCGATTTGTTGCCGACTGTGATGTTTGTCATCGCATTAAGGCAGAACACCAAATACCTGCTGGTACACTTCAACCTTTGCCTATTCCAGAGTGGAAATGGGACAAAGTCAGTATGTATTTCATCACTGGCTTTCCAAAAACCCAGAAATGAAATGATGCCATCTTCGTTGTGGTGGATAGACTTTCCAAAGTTGCACACTTCCTGCCCGTTCGCGAGTCTATAACTGCTAGTCAGTTAGCGGACTTTTATGTCTGTAGAATTGTGTCTCTTCATGGTGTTCCGTTGGAAATCAATTCTGATCGCGGTAGCCTTTTCACCTCTAGATTCTGGGGAAGCTTTCAGAATGCTATGGGAACTCATCTCTCCTTTAGTACAGCTTTCCATCCTCAGTCTAGCGGTCAAGTCGAAAGGGTTAACCAAATTTTCGAAGACATGCTCAGAGCTTGTGTTATCTCATTCGGAAAGAATTGGGAGAAGTCTCTTCCATTCGCCGAATTTGCTTATAACAATAGTTTCCAATCTAGTATGAACATGGCTGCTTTTGAACTCCTCTATGGACGACGATGTCGAACACCCCTTAACTAGTCAGAAATCGGTGAAAGACAATTCTTTGGACCGGATATGATAATGGAAGCAGAAGAACAAGTTCGCATTGTTCGTGATCAATTGAAAGCAGCCCAGTCTCGTCAGAAAAGCTACTATGATCGTCATCATAGGCAAGAGAGCTACAATCTGGATGAGAAGGCTTACCTTCGGGTTACTCCTCTGAAGGGAACCCAACGCTTCGGTATCAAAGGAAAGCCGGCCCCTCGTTACATTGGACCTTTCCGCATTCTTGCTAAACGTGGAGAAGTTGCCTACCAACTTGAACTACCCCCGCACCTTTCCCGAGTACCTGATGTATTCCATGTGTCACAACTCAGGCGTTGCTTCAAGGACCCCATTCGCTAAGTCGACCATGAAACGCTTGATCTCCAAGATGACTTTCCTTATCGAGAATACCCCGTTCTTATTCTTGATTCAGCCGAGCGTGTCACTCATCGTCAGAATATTAAGTTTCTGAAAGTGCAATGGTCACACCACTTTGAGAAAGAAGCCACATGGGAAAGAGAAGACCGTCTCAGTGCCGAGTACCCCACCTTCCTCCCACAGACTTCTGAATCTCGGGACGAGATACTTTTGAGTGGGGGCGAGTTGTCACAACCCCAGTTTAGGTATGTGCTAGGATCAAGACTCAATTTGCATCATGTTAAAAATTTCAAAAGAAATTGAAATGGGAGAGAGAACACCCCTCAGATGAATTTAACTCAAATGGCCAGAAATAAAAGTTGCTCCAAAAATTCCTTTTGCATTTTTGAAAAGTCTCATAAATGAGTGTGATCACATATCAAGTGATGTGGGACCAACCCCATGCTCATGGATTTTTCAAATATTCAAACAAGACCTTGGAATTAATCAAAAACCCATATTTGATTTAAAATTCAAATGATTTGAATTTTAAAAATGTTCAAACTTTACAAGTGGCTAGCCTATTATATTGTGAAGCCATATTAAAAGTTTCAGCATTTAATAAAATGCCTAGCTATTTTTTTAGCATAGCAAAACAAATTAACAGAAAAGAAAACAGAAAAGAAATAAAAAGGAGAGGGCTTACCTGCAAAGAGGCCCACTTACCTCGGCCCAGCTAGGCCCAGCCGCCACTGGGGGTTGTCCTCTTCCCCAGGCAGCCAGGCACGGTGCTGCGTGCCCGGCATGCCCGGGTCGACGCGGTGGCAGCTCCCCTGGCCTCCCCCTGCATATTCTTGTCGCCACGCACGCCCAGGGAGACGCCCAAGCCTTTCTCCCCCTCGCACACACCCTCCTCCTTCCTCTCCGGCGCGCCAAAGTCGCGCACCCGAAACCCTAGCCGGGCACGGCCGTGCACCGCCGTGGCCAGAGACCTCCTCCGGCCTCGAGACCTTGTCCAGAAGCCTCGCCGTCGACGCCTCGCTCGATCTGCACCGTCAATTCGAGCCGGGATCCACCCTGTACGACGCCAGCTTCGAAGCTTTACCGCCGGCCAACCTCTACTCCGACGAGAGATTCCGCGAAGCCCAACGCCTCCCCAGCCTCGCCGAGCATCTCCACGCGATCCCGGTGAGCTCAAGGTGATCCCGCGCTCATCCGTGCCTCCCCTTGCCCTCTGTATCACCGAGCTCGACGACGACCCGAGCTCCAGCCGCCGCGGCGCCGTCGTACTCGTGCTCCCGAGCCTCCCCGTGAACCCCGAATGCCTCCACGCGATGCGCACGCCCTCCAGGAGCCCAACTGTGCTCTCCCCGCTGCCTCCCGTGCACCAGAACGCCGTCCAGACGCGACGCCGGCGCCTACAGTAACTCCGGCGACGGCGAGCCCCTCCATTAGCTCAAGCTTAAGCTTAACCCCCCCCCCCCCCACCAGAGGCTGACCTGTGGTCCCAGGGCTTAATTAAACCCTGTTTAATTTAAACATAGAGGGAATTAAGTCCCAGGTCACTGACCAGTGGGGCCCTTCTATCAGAGGCCCCTTGAAGCCAGCATGACATAACAGTGACACAATAAACTCTTTATCCAATTAAAAGAATTCCAGAAAATTCCAGAAAATGGCTTACACTTTGGAAATTCATAACTAATTCATTTTAACTCCAAATTGGACAAATAATATGTCTAAAATTATCAGAAAATTCAAGGAATGTGAATATGGGCTCTGTTTCCATGTTTGACCAAGTTAAATTGGGTGAACAGTGGAAAATATCCATATTCATTTAATTTGAATTCTAATTTGGAGTGAATTTGCAAATGAATTTGCATTCCACTTCTTTTAAATTGAATTGTTCACACAATGCAACCATGAACATCACACTACAATCTTGATCATGTGTTTGTGCATTGTACATCATGTTGATCCATTGATTGTCATGTTTGTCGAATAGAAGTGGAGCCGGAACCGGAGGCCACCCCCTTTGTTCAAGACCTTGATACTGAACCTCGTTAGCAAGGCAAGCAAACCCCATTGATCATGTCGATAAAATCCCACTTCCCTCTCAGTATCGCTTATGCATTGTTTAGTATGATTACCATGCTACGTTTCTACCGCATAGATGAACCCATTCCTTTGCATGACCTATCATTTGTCAAAGTAGTAAGAAAACCACAATCCTAACAGATGTAGGAGTTGATTGATATCATGTGAACCCTGCAACTTTTACTGCTTATTTCATGCTTAGAGTTATACAATGTTGATACTGTTATGTGAGTCAGGATGGTAGCAATCATGATGATGATGGTGGAAATGTGTTGGTGAATCTACCCTAATACAAGGTGAACGATGAGAGGCTGTGTAGGAGTACACAGTGGGTTGTCTCGTTGAACACCGCCCTAAGCTCGAGTTCTTGTGTGGTGATCCAAGATGAAGAGTACAACCACACATTGGGCTCACTGACCCCTCTCAGCCTACTAACTCATCCCTTTCGATGTATAGATGTCGCAGTAGTTCAGAGTTCTGGTAGGTTTGTGGCCTGGCTGCTAAGTGAGAGAACGGCTCAACCGAGACCGGCTTATGCACCACGCACACAATATCTGGGTCCACTTCGGTAAACCGACCCGGTTCACGATAGTGGTAGCCAACCCAGGTAGGCGGCTTTCTTGGACTAGATCGGCTATGAGGTAACAGTTGTGGTGAACATCCTCGCCGACACCTCTTGAACGGTGTCGAGTACAAAGGCGATAATTGATGATCATGTGTGTGTAGAGGTACACCCCTGCATGGTTAACAAAACTAATCGAATAGCCATGTCCGCGGTAAGGGACTGCTTGGAAATCTTAGCTTTATTATTAGAAAACTTGAACTGGATACTTATCAAACTTGCCAACTTAAGCGTGAGTGCTATGGCGTGCTTTCTCGTGGAGAGTCGAGGAAGGCACCATAGTGGTGTAATTGGTTGTAGATGTAGTGGACTCATGTACGCTTCTTACCTCAAGTCTGGTACTCGTAGTTCGGGATTAGCCAAGCCAAAGCGGGCACTTCTGCTTTGAACTCCACCTCCCTTTACCTTGATACATGTGCATGAGTAGTATAGCTCCTATGTAAGTCTTGCTGAGTACGACTTTGTACTCACGTTTGGTTATTCTATGTTTTAGATGAACCCACTGACCCCGAAGGTGGATTCTTCCTCGAGCTCGACGACTGAAGACCAAGCTAGTGTAGTCCCAGTCAGCAGACTGGTTCCCTCGTGGAGGGCTTGTGTTTAAATAAGGCTTCTTAAGCCATTTGTTAAACTTGTCTGTACTCAGACCTACTTTGCTTCCGCATGCTTGTTGTAATGTTGGATCACGGTCTCGTGATCTCCGTGTGCACTCTGTAAGAGTTATCAATAAAGTTGTAAACTTTGTAGAGAATTGCAATGATACCTGTTGTTCATACTAGACATGTGTGCTGCGTGTATGATTATAACATGCATGTCTTAGTATGGGTTTTTGAGACCTTAGTTGTGATCTGGCTGGCGGTCTTTTATACACCAAGTGGCCCTTATATGTGCGCAGCTTGGGGCATCGCGATGCGATTGCTCATGACTCTGTCACGTGCACACTTTGATGTATGATCGAGCCCGCCCTGGACCTCGACGAAGTGATCGGGCTGGAGTAAGTCTATGTAAGGGTTATAATACAATCGATAGTATGGTTGAGGCGACTTGGCTATGAGTATGGGAGTTCACCACCCATATCATTTAGACTTGTGTGCGGACGATGAGGACCCTTCTCAATTGATCATCTGGCCTGGATGGGATGCCCCTCACGTTCGATGCTTTCCGAGAACGTTCTGTGCTTGTCCTTGTCTGCTTAGACAAGTGGGTACGGTTCTCGGCTCTCCATATGATTGTGTTGTAGCGAGTCTTGCATACGCCAACCCCGGGTCCCGACATTGCTGCGGTAGTCATTGCCCCCTGCTTCTCTCTTTGAGAGCCGACAGTTGTGTTGGCTACCAAGTCAGAAGTATTCTGACCGAGTCGTATTTTGGCCGGTTGGTTCTGGTTCTGGACCCCCTTACCATTGTTCTTTTTGCCCTGAGTGGCTTTATCTTCTTCCAGATCGGCATCCTTGGTTTTATCCGACTCGGCGTAATTGATGACTGCGTTCATGAGTTCTCCTATGTTGCTGACCGTCCTCTTGAGTCGGCCAAGCTTGTGCACTAGAGGCTCGAACTTGCAGTTTATTTCCAGAACTATTACCGCTGTCTGTGCAGTGATGGTATCCGAAGAATGGATTATGTCTGCAACTCGTCATGCCTAGTTCAGGGCCGACTCTCCTTCTTTCTGAACGCAGTGCTCCAAGTCGACTATTGTCATAGCTCGCCGGCAAGTCCCCTGGAAATTCTTGATGAATTTCTCTCTGAGATCTATCCATGAAGTGACGGAATTTTCCGGGAAGTTTTTGAAACATGTGCGAGCCGGCCCTTCCAGCATAATCGTGAAGTATCAGGCGCATACGTCTTCGCCGACTTGTAGCATGTCCATGGCAAGGTCGTATGTTTCGATCCACGCTGTCGGGTCCATGTCAGCCATGTAGTTCAGAATTTTGCGCGGTCCTTTGAAATCTGGAGGTAGACGTGTGTTCCTCAGAGCCGATATTAGACACCGATTGCCCACAGACCTGCTGACAAACTCGGTATTTGGTTCTTGTGTAGGAAGTTGGGCTGCCGGCTCTATGCGTCGAGTCATGTTGGGAGCCGGTATATCCGCGATCCTCAACCCTCCCGGAGGGGCCATGGGCACCCTTTGGTGGCGCTGGCTGCCAGAGGCCATTGGAGCCGGTGATTCTGCTTGACGGCTTACACTTCTATACGGGGTTACATGTAAGTATGGGACTCCTTTTGAATACTGACATTGTTGTCTAATCGCTGTCTTGAGAAAGTCAACTGCTGCTCGGGCAGCACGATCTGCCGGGGTATCTCCCTGGATCGGTGCATTGGCGAGGTACTGAGTCGCTGCCATGACGTTGGCTACCGGGTTACTGAAGTGGTGAGGGGGCGTGTGGAAACGATCTTGGCGTGGCGGAGGAGCCGGTAGCCTGGGAGGCGTGAATCCCGGGGGAGTCGATTGGTCGGGACTGTTGAATAGTGTTCGTCCTTGGTAATCAAGGGGGAAATGGCTCGCGTATCTCTGCGGACGTGTGTAGGCGAGGCTCAGCCGCTGAGCGTCTATCAGGTCCGACTCTTCCCGGAGACGTGTGGCTTCTTGAAGGAGCCGGGCTTCTTTTTCCGCCATCTTTTCCTTCTCGGCGTTGGCCTCTGCTTGCAGGTTTGCTCCCCGATTCTTGAGCTCGTTGACCCTTGTCTTCCAAGATTCCTGGTTTTTGAGCGTCATCGGTACTGCTAGGGCCTCGTAGAGAGAAGTCAAGGTGTCAGCAAGGGTCTGGGCACCAGCAGGAACTTGTACCGATGGGCGAGCTGCTGGATCCCTATTTGCACTAGGGTTGCAGCAGCCGCTGATTCGACTCCTTGGTTGAGAGCCGGCTGGGCTCCTGATCCTCCAGTGTCGGCCATGAATACCGTGGCACAGTATGGAGGTTCGAAGTAGGGAAAAACTGGGTTGCAAGTTGGCGTTACTGTACCGACTCTGTAGTTTCCCATGGACTGGATAGACCCCTCGTCCGAGAAGTTTTCCTCACTAGGACATGAGTCGGCATCAATCTTTTCTTCCAACGCGTCGTACGTTTGGGACTCGACAGAACGCTCCGGCTCTGGAGACTCCTCAACGAATCCGACGAAAGCGTGCTTGGAGCCGATGTGTTGCCGACTCTAAGTTTCGACAGGTACTTCCAGATCTGGCGCTGGCTCAGATCCGTCTGTCTTGCCGATGAAGATGTGGATGGATCCGATCGGAACCCGATATCCTTATTTGATAGAATCGGCTTCAGGGCACGAAGTGGAGTCTTCGATGCAGAGCTTCCCGCGCCGGCTTCTGGTGATCCGTCCAGCAACGAATCCTTCCATGCCTTGCAGAGCTCCTTCCAGAATCTCTACACTTGCGAGTGCAGGCCCCATGGTGGGCGCCAACTGTCGTGGAAAAGTCACGGCAGATCTCCGAAGAGTCGAACTTAACATGGGACCTTTGCTGCGAGGCGATTTCATGTAGAGAGTTGACATTGACAAGAGACTCGGCGATTTACCCAGGTTTCAGCTCCTCTTTGTCTCGAGGTAAAAGCCTACGCCTGATTCCTCTTATTATGAGTTCCGACTCTCGAAAGAAGAGTCCATTTTGCTGTTTTACAAGTGAGTCGATCGACAACTTAGTCTCGATGAGATCTAGGTTTCGCCGACAAGTGTCTAGTCCTATCTTAGGCTAAGATTGTTCGTGACCCTAGATTCCATGGACCTCAGTTTATAAAGGCACCGGGTCCCAGGATTCCGCGAGTCCGACTCCGACACGAGGTGGAGTTCTATTCTACTTTACAAATATATTATGCGCTATACAAGGTAAGTCGAATTCCTTCTACGGCTTCGATCTTCTTTCCTTGGCGCAACCAACCTTGGGTCGGGTCTTCTCTCGTGGGCCTTCAGTAGGTGAGTTGGCCCATAGACTTAATGCCGGGTCTGGGCTTTAGTCTATCACCCCGACAGGTTTCGCGACACGTAGAATAAATAGGAGAAGGGGGGAGCTAGGGGGCACCAGTGGTCCAGGCTCCCCCGGCGCGGCCAGAATCTAGGTCGCGCCAGGTGGCCACCTGGGTCCCTAGTGGTGGACCTCTGGCCCCACCCAGGTGATTCCGGAAGGTTCGTTCACACTGATTTTTTATCTGATTGTCCCAAATTTTTGGAGCACTTTTAATATGGGGGAAACCTGAAATAGAAAAACAACAGAAAACAGGAACTGGCACTGTGGTGCACTGAGTTAATAAGTTAGTACAAATATGATCAAAAGTGTATGAAAGTGTATCTAGATCATAGCAATATCACACAAAACATGCATGGAGCAAGCAGAATTTATAGATACGTTTGGGACGTATCATTCTTATCTCAAGTTCACTTGTCAATACCTTCTGCTCCTCGTTGGGTTCGACACTCTTACTTATCAAAAAGGCTACAACAGATCCCCTACACTTGTGGGTCATCAAGACCATTTTATGGCGCCGTTTCCGGGGAGTGTAGCGCTATTGGTAAGTGAAATTGGTAAGGAAACCTTTATACTGTATGTGTTGTTTTTATTTAGTCGTCGTTACTTTTTGTCCCTATGGACCACTCCGCTCTTGGTTCTTGGCTTGCGGGGAGTCGCCCCACCATTACTGTGGTGGAGAAGGATGCCCCACCTACTGAAATTGTGCCCTTCAAAATACCAACTAGTATCGTTAATTATGTTTTTGCTAATCGATATGCAGGAGATAGACATCCAGGCGAACACTTGATATATCTTTCACAACTATGCTCCTTATTTAAGCTTGCACGTATATCGATGGACTTTGTTATGAGAAAGCTATTCTCTCTATCATTAAAATATAAGGCTTTGGATTGGTATAGGCTTCTTGATAACTCTCATCTACTAAATTGGCAAGAAATTATGCCTCTCTTTTATGCAAGGTTTTACCCCCTTCATGAAATACATCGAGATAGGAACTATATCTATAACTTTTGGTCTCGAGATGGAGAAAGCATCACCCAAACTTGGGGGAGTTGAAGTCCCTAATGCTCAAATGTCCCAATCATGAGCTCCCCAAGGAAATTATTCTTACAAATTTTTATGCAAGACTTTCTCGTTAGGGTAGAGAGATGCTCGATGCCTCCTCTAGTGGGGTATTCTGCACCAGAAGCGTTGAAGAAAGGTGGGGTCTTATCGAAAGGATCCAAAATAACACTAAAGATTGGGAGATCGATAAAGGTATTGAACCCGTTATAAATTATGAGCATGATTACATTGAGAACTTTGTGGAAACTGATTACTTCAATACCTTTTGTGCTAAGATTGGTCTTGATTCCCAACTTTTGAATTATTTTTGCAAAGACTTTGCCTCTCATATTCCTCTAAAAATAAGGAGGATCAACATCATAATCCCTTTAAGGAATTACCTGTTGATATTCATGTTGCTGACCCTATTTTGCCTACAGTTATATATGAAAAGCCCCCTTTTCCCGCAAGGATGATGGAGACAGGTATATCAAATAAAAGTGAGAGAAGAACTGATGAGCATGAGGACCCGATCAAGGTCGATCCTCAAGTTGCATTGGTTAAAGATCTTATTACTAGTGATATTATAGATTCCACTATAAATTTTTGTGTTGTTTCCGCTAACCTTGTCACAACCAAGAATAAAGGCCCAATTTTATGTACTCCAGTGGTATCTGTTAAAATAGGAGATCACAATTATTATGGGCTATGCGATTTGGTATCCAGTGCTAGTGCTATTCCTTATTCACTCTATCAAGAGGTTATGAGTGAGATTTCACCTTGTGAAATTGAAGAAATTGATGTTACTATTCATCTTGCAAACAGAGAAACTATCTCTCCTATTGGAATTGTGAGAGATGTTGAAGTCATATGTGGAAAGGTAAAATATCCTATTGACTTTTTAATACTTGGTTCGGTGCAAGATAGCTTTTGTCCTATTATATTTGGTAGACCTTTTCTCAAGACTTGTGGAGCTATTATAGATTGCAGGAAAGGAAAAGTATCTGTTGAATTCAATGGTGAGCCATATGAATTTAACTTTTCTTAATTCTCCAAGCAAACTCGTGCTACTGATTTTCTTAGTAATGATATAATTATTGAAGATATTGCCTCTATTGCTATTCCTCCCGACGATCCTTTGCAGCAATACATGGAGGACCACGAGAATGATATTCATATGCATGGAAGAAATGAACTTGATGAAACCTTCTTGAGACAACCTGCTATCCTGAAGAACAACCTTCCGGTTGAACCTTTAGGAATTCTATCACAACCCAAAGAAGACCCAATGTTTGATCTAAAGCCTCTTCCTGGTACACTCAAGTATGCTTATTTAGATGAAAAGAAAGTATATCCTGTTATTATCAATTCTAACCTTTCAGGATATGAAGAAGAGTGATTATTGGAAACCCTTCATAGACACCGAGGCGCTATTGGATATACCCTCGATGATCTCAAGGGCATTAGTCCGTCAATTTGTCAACACACTATCAACCTTGAGCCCGATCCTAAACCGCTTGTTGATCATTAACGACGGTTGAATCCAAAGATGAAGGATGTTGTGAGGACAGAAATTCTCAAGCTCCTAGCCGCAGGTATTATCTATCCTATAGATGATAGTAAGTGGGTAAGTCCAGTACATTGTGTTCCTAAGAAAGGAGGCACAACTGTTGTTCCTAATGACAAGAATGAACTAATACCTCAAAGAATTATTATTGGAAATAGAATGTGTATTGATTAAAGGAAGTTGAACAAGGCGGCGAGGAAGGATCACTACCCACTACCATTCTTCGACCAAATGCTTGAAAGGTTATCCAAAAACATCCACTTTTGCTGTCTTGATCGATATTATGGTTTCTCTCAAATTCATGCTAACACTGTTGATCAAGAGAAGACCACTTTTACTTGTCCTTTTCTTACTTATGCTTATAGACGTATGCCTTTCGGTTTATGTAATGCCCCTGCTAATTTTAAAAGATGTATGTCTGCTATCTTTCATGGTTTTTGTGAAGAAATTGTTGATGTATTCATGGACGATTTCTCTGTATATGGAACCTCTTTTGACCATTGTCTCCACAACCTTAATAAAGTCTTGCAGAGATGTGAAGAGACAAACTTGGTACTCAATTGGAAGAAGTGGCACTTCATGGTCAATGAGGAAATTTTTATTGGCCATAATATTTCCGAAAGGGGAATCGAGGTGGACAGGGCCAAGATCGAAGAAATCGAGAGGATGCCCTATCCAAGGGACATCAAAGGTATTCGTAGTTTTCTCGGTCATGCTGGTTTCTATAGAAGATTTATTAAAGACTTTTCTAAGACTTCGAGACCTCACTAATCTTCTTCAGAAGGATATTCCTTTTGCATTAGATGAAGATTGTATGGAAGCTTTCGATGTTCTTAAGAAAGCTTTGATAACCGCTCATATAGTCCAACCGCCTGATTGGAATTTACGTTTCAAAATCATGTGTGATGCTAGTGACTTTGCTGTTGGAGTTGTGCTAGGACAAAGGGTTGATAAGAAATTGAATGTTACACATTATGCTAGCAAGACCCTTGATAGTGCTCAAAAGAATTATGCTACTACTGAAAAGGAATTTTTAGCAGTAGTGTTTTCTTGTGATAAATTTAGACCTTATATTGTTCATTCCAAAGTCATAATTCACACTGACCACGCTGCTATTAAGTATCTTATGGAGAAGAAGGATGCCAAACCTAGGCTTATCAGATGGGTTCTTCTTCTTCATGAATTTGATGTGCATATGGTTGAAAAGAAGGGAGCAGAAAATCCTTTGGCAGACAACCTCTCCAGGATAGAAAACATACCACACGATCCTTTTACGGTTAATGATAGCTTTCCTGATGATCAGTTAGCTGTTTTGAGGATACAATCTATTTCTGATCCTTGGTTTGCAGATTATGCTTAACTTTATTGTTACTAAGTTTTTACCTCGAGGTTTAACATTTCAGCAAAGGAAGAAATTCTTCCATGATTTGAGGTATTACTTTTGGGATGACCCACACCTTTTTAGAGAATGCGCGGATGGGATCGTGAGAAGGTGCATACCAGAGCATGAGAAGAAGGTTATCTTGAGAGACTGTCATGATAGTCCCTATGGAGGACATCATGCTGGTGAGAGGACCGCGCACAAGGTTCTCCAATCAGGATTTTATTGGTCTACTCTCTTTAAAGATGCTAGAAAATATGGTTTATCTTGTGACAAGTGTCAGAGAGTTGGTAACATTAGTAGGAGAAATGATATGCCTATGAATTACTCTCTAGTTAGTGAACCTTTTGATTGCTGAGGTTTTGATTTTATGGGTCCTTTTCCTCCTTCACACAAGTACACTCAAATTTTAGTAGCTCTTGATTATGTAACCAAGTGGGTTGAGGCAATCCCCACTGAGAGTAATGATCATAAGACATCTTCGAAAATTCTTAAAGATGTGGTCTTTCCTAGGTTTGGTGTACCAAGGTACCTCATGACCATTGGAGGATCACATTTTACACATGGTGCTTTTAGAAAAGCTTTAGCCAAGTATGATTTCAACCATAGGATTGCTTCACCTTACCACCCTCAAATGAGTGAGAAAGTTGAGCTCACAAATAGAGAGATCAAGTTGATTTTACAAAAGACAATGAACAGTTCTAGAAAGGACCGGTCCAAAAAAATAGGAGATGCCTTGTGGGTGTATAGAACTTCTTACAAAAAACCCATGTGCATGTCTCCCTATAAGATGGTTTATGGCAAGGCTTGCCTTTTGCCTTTAGAATTAGAGCACAAAGCTTTCTGGGCCGTTAGGGAGCTTAATGCTGACACAAAATTCGATGGTGAAAAATGTCTCATGAACTTGACTTCTCTAGATGAGTGGAGAAGTGAAGCTTACGAGAGCATAAGAATGTTTAAAGAAAAGGTAAAGAAGTGACATGACAGGAGAATTTTTAAACGTGAATTTAATGTTGGTGATAAAATTTTGTTTTTTAGATCTCGTTTCAGTTTTCCCTAGGTAAATTACTTTCCAGATGGGAAGGACCTTTCCACATTGAAGAAGTCTACCGCTCCAGTGCAATCAAGATTAACAATTTTGGAGACACCAAACCTCAAGTAGTGAATGGGAAAAGACTGAAGCATTACCTGGCAGGAGACCCTATCAATGTTGATGTGGATACAATGCGAACAACCCCTCACGAAGAACATGTTGCATCATTGATTCCGACACTAGCAGAAGCAGAATAAGAATAGGTATGTAATACGGTAAGTAAACTTCGCGAATATCCATAAAAGTTTCATATTACGTGTTTTTGAAAAATTAGGAAAATTCGGAGCTTAAGTGGAGCCGGAGAGGAGGTCCAGGGGCTCCAGGCGCCCTGGTGGCGCGACCTTCTTCCTGGCCGCGCCAGGAGGCCGCCTGGGACACCAGTAGTTCGTCTCCAATCCCGATTTGGCTTGTTACCTTCCTTTCAATGCAGAAAATTTTGCTATATATTTTCCCGGATCGTCCCGGTTGTGTATCTTGACATTTCGTGCGTTCTCTTTTCGTTATGTTTCGTCCAGGATAGGAGGGTGCTGTCCGAGATGTCTTCTTGTGACTCAAGCGGAGAGGACTACCTAGGTCATCGTCTTCGCCGTGTCCAGCAAGACGTCAACCAAGGGAAGATCGTTGGATGGGCTATGGAGGAAGAAGTTGCTGCAAGACAAGCGAATATGGAGAGCTCCGTTAGAGAGGAAGTCAAGATGGTAACAATCCAACAAGAAGGAGATCCATCAACAAGAGGATCAAGCTCCAACAACCCCGTCTTCATGGGGTTTGTTAACCCCCAATGACGAGGGGGTGTCCCCACGACTCCTACAGATGTGGGTACCTAGTGCGCGTCAAGACAGAAGGCCCGCTGGAAGCCTCGACAAGCCCACGTCTGGCCCACTCGAGGCACCGACATAGGAGTCCTCGACGACTATGGAAGCTGCGACTTGGCGTCCAAGACTAAAACTAGATTAGGAAACTTCCTCTGTAAACCTAGATGGACTCCTTCCGACCTAGCCTAGTATATAAAGTCTGGGTGAGGGAACGTCTAGGGCATCCAATCTCATAGCAACACCTTCGGTCCCGAGCGATCTCGCCTCGACCGCCGCTGTAATCGCCTCCATCATAATACAAAAGAGGAGGAAGTAAGGGTTTCACCGATTGAAGGCCCTGAACCTGGGAAAATCCCCGTCTCCTGTTAGCCAACGAGTATCGCCAACTTGCACTTTCTCTCTACGATCTACCCCATGGTTCCTAACCATAGGATTTGTCGAGGTCAATCCTCCTCAATTGGCGCTGACCGTGGGGAAGACGCAGGTTGGAATCACGATCTCGGCGGTCTCTTCGCCAGCAATCGACATATCATCGACTACCTCATCACTCGACGCCTTTTCGACTCGAGCAGAGTCCGATCTGTTCGAGTCCCTCGGTTTCGTCGCACATCTTCCCATCGCGCGGCCAACTTTCGCTGATCTTCACGCAGGCGCATAACTAACTCTCGGGAGGCACAAGATCTACATCAACCCATGGGGGCACCCTTCGCCTCACAGATGACACTCGAGCACCCGCAACAACAACAACCTCCAAGGCGGTGACAACCAAAGAAGCATCTCCCGCCCACCCGATGACTCTTCGAGTCCTGCGTGCAACCCATCTCAGCCTGATCCATCGCACCACCCACGACTGCGCAAGTGCGGCACCCGCACGGAAAAGGAAAAAGGGAAAAGAGACAAAGCTAGCAACCGCGTCGCCGTTCTAGGTGTTCATGGCAGACACCCGCCACCAACTTCAGATGACAGGGTCAGAGCGAATGGCCCCGACAGCCACAGGGGAGCATGCACAAACAGCAGAAGCAGCGATCCCGATGACACTTGACAACTAACATTCACCCTTGGCGAGCCGGGAACCATACCAAGAAAAGTGTTCAGAAGGCAGGAGAATAACAACCATAAAGATGATCCACCTGAAAGTAGCAGGCGCCATGCCTCAGAAGCTGTAAGACAAGCCCAACCCACAGAAGAAATAATTCTGTCCAAAGAAGCGATCGCTAGAGTAAAAGATGCAGTAAAACGCGACAAGCTCCTCCCAGAAGACGCAACTCACTACGAGCTCAAAGCATATAATAAGCTGGCAAGTGATGTCACCAAGAAAACATGGCGGCTGTGGCTTGAATTGGAGAAACATAAAAGATCCGAGAACGACTCGAGGGCTGACCGTAAAGTGCCACCCAAGCACTCGAGCGACTCCTCTGATCACAACTCTCCTCCCCAGCGCAAGTCCAGATTCAACAATCTAGAACGCAGGGATAAGAAGAAAGTCGTCTGGAAACTAGACGACGATTTCAGACTCGAAGACAAAGACGAAGAAGAAAAACAGCTCACACCAGCAGAAGCCCTCATCACCGCCCAAGTATATCTGCATCGCGCTCAGAACGGAGAAAAAGACAATGCAGTTCGCAACACTGCGCGATCACTCAAAGTATTGAGTGATGCTATCGCCGCATCGGTACCCAAAAAAGCAAGTCCAAGACGGGTGACCCGCGAGCAGACACCAGACATGGACCCAAGGTCACCCGACGATGATGACGATAGCAACGACGACCGTCGCAAGCACCCTGACAAAAGCAGAGACCGCAACATAGGCGACCGCGGCAACCGTCACATCAACGATCCACGACGCGACGCGCGGGACGATATCACGTAGAACAAATTCAACCATGGACGACGCAGGCGCGCAGCCCGCGAAGAACACTCGAACGAGCAAGTGTCGCACAAAGATCTCGAACCCTGCGGAGCACTATGCTTCGTACGGGCCATACGCAAAACGCGGGTGCCCAAAGGTTTCAAACTAAACTCAACAACACAAAACTATGAAAGATTGGAAGAACTAGAGGCATTGCTCGACGACTATCTAATAGTCTTCAAGTTCCAGCGAGGAACCAACACTACAACCATGCAGTAAGTAAAACTCATGCTCGAAGGGTCGGCACGACACTGGTTGAAAAACCTACAGTGAGGCCCCATCAGCTCTTGGAAGCAGTTCCGCAGCGCCTTCATCGAGAAATTCAAATCAACTTACAAGCGACCAGAATCACTCGAAGAGCTGAGAGCCTGCAGGCAAGGAACCCGAGAGTATCTAAGGGCAGAAATCCAACGGTGGACCATACTAAAAAAGTTCAGCCGAAGACATATCAGATGAAAGTGCAATTGACGCATTTTGAAGAGGCCTATATCGCAGACTAAAAAGAACAACTCAGACAACTCAAAGTCCGAACACTTGCGCAATTGCTGGAAAACGCCAACAATTAGGCTGACGGTGAAGACTCTATACGCAACGAATCAGACGTCCCAACGGCTCGCGCAGACCGCGGCTACGACTACTACGCCGGAGACAGGGGCTTTGACCGAAGAATAAAATGATCCAGGTGCAACTTCTAAGACGACAGAGGACCCGACATGGTCGCGGCTGGTTTCCCAGGATACAGAGATGGCAGACATCGTGATGATAATAGAACACAACGGAGAGACAAACAAGATGTGACGCCCCCAAAATCAGGTCGTGTATAGTAATCATACACACAGGGTACACGATCGAAATCAGGGTGCCACAGTGAGAATATCACAACACAACACTAGACACAAATAAGATAAATCTTTTAAGTTACAAACCAGGGATCACGATGATCCGAATACATAAGTTATACAATCATAATATCTGGGTTCATACATAGTTAGTCAAGTTTTTCCTTCAGAAGGCTAGCACAAATCACATCAGAGATACAGATCGAAAAGGCAAGGCCTCATGCCTGGGAACCTCCGAACTACTCCTGGTCCTGGTCAGCGGGGGTCTCGACGTAGTAGTATCCTCCTCCGGGTTACTCCTTCTCCTGGGATCCAATGTCTGATTGCAGCAATCCGGGTATATAAAACAAAGGGGGGAAATAAAGCAAGGGTGAGTATCTAGCATACCCGCGAGTCTTACATACGCTACTAAGCATTTATCCATCTGTATCAAATGGAAAGGGGAGGCTGTATATAGTCGACAACAAGGTAGAAATTCAGAATAAGGATGAGAAGCTAGGCCTATCAAAGACTAGCATCTTCCGACGAGTCTTGCACCACAAGAAGAAAACAACCAACAGTTCATATAAAGCATAAAGTAACAATGCAGCAGAAGTTCCTGCAGCATTGTATAATAGCAAGTTGCAATAATAAACAATTATAAATGCCTCTGAGTATCCTTCCTCGACTTCTCTGCGAGGAAGAAAACCCGGAACCAACAGTTTAATAGTAGTAGTTTCTAGTAGTAAGATCCGGCTTCATCATAAAGCGTTCTGTTACCGTGGACACTGCTATTCGAATAGATTAAACTCCCTGCAAGGGTGCACTACAGTTCAGCCTGCACGCTCGGATCTCTAGGGTGTCATACACTTTGTTAGGGAATGCCCCACCGAGGCTATCCGACACGCCGCAACCCTTCCTAGGCTCTAAAGAGAGGTCATCTGCCGGACTAATTCCTATGCGCTCAGGGGTCTAGGTCCCTCAGCCTTCCACGCTCCTGCACGGTGCGAGTCTGGCCGGGGAAGCAAAAAGCAAATACCACCGCTCGCGAGAAAATAAGACACCACTTCCCGGCAATCAGGCCGCAACACTGCTAATGTTTGAAAAGCTTTCGGACGAACTACGACGCGGAGGGCCCACACCGTAATCCCACGTGTAGGTAGTGCGTCCAGGCCTTTGCGGCCTCTCAAGTCATCCACCAAACCGTTTAAGCATTTTAATATTATCTCACAGACAACCATTGTCGTTGCCCGACTAGTAACACAACGGACAATGAATAGCCGCGAGGACCACCAGTACGTCGGTGCCTGCCCTGTCATCCTGTCAAAGCTCTGCGGTTACCAACAAGGTGAACCGACTCCTTACCTTATCTCGCGTGTGCTGCTGGAGGAGCTTGACTTTCATGGTTTGATAGCTCTCGCGGAATACGAGCAGGGGCCAAGCACGCCAGTATGTCGGTCGTACCCTCCGAGTCGTTCCCGTCGCAATACCGCTCGCTGGCACCGTTGGGTCGCCCGACTTCTTACCTTAAGGACAACCGTGGTCCAGGACCCAAGGGCGGCTATACAGAGTCAACAACGAGTGGAGTACGAGGATTACTCCTCGATAGCTCACACTTGATGTGGCTCGACAGAGCCAAGGTAGGGGCCTTAGGCGGTGTCTGCAATGTATCGTACCTGTGCATTTATATATATTGTACGGAAAAGATAGGTGATATCTAGGGAAGGAAACTGGCTCTTGTTGCCTGGAAGCTCGACGGTAGGGGTACGGTCGTCGACGAAGTAGTCGTACTCAGCAGTGGTGTAGTAGACGGCAGCAGCGGGGTCTACCGGAGAATAAAGGGGGGGGGGGGGGAGAGACAGTAAATACAAAGCAAGCATATGCAAACAGATGCATGACATGACAGATGCAATGTTACTGGTGTTCTAACGCGGTGCAACGTGTTTTGCTCAGAGCAGGAATTCATCCGAAATAACGGCTCCGGGTGATTACCGACAGACAACCCAGAGGGGGAATGTTTCGTGTTCGTTGTGTTAGAGGGGGGTGATTGTTATACGGGTAGCATATTCTTATTTGTTATATTTTTCTGATGAACTTTCATCTTTAAAGTTTTTTCCATCTGAGTTACGGTTTAACATATATTAATTTCTAAAGTTTAAATCATTTAAAAACATTTACTGGATATATGTTTATTAATAAATCAACATTATGCAGAATAGTGATCTTTGACTGGTCAAACCTGACCAGTGGGAGACCCAATGGTCAGCCTCACATTTTAATAAATCAATTTATTAAATTTATATAATAGTGGGGTCCCACATGTCATTGACTCATTTCAATAATTCTATTTATTTAAAACAAACCAGGAAGTGGGGCCCAGGTGGCAGCCTAACAATTTTGATTTTTTTTAATTAACCAGAGAGTTATTTAAGGACTGGGGCCACTAGTCAGTCTAACAGAGGCTTAACGGTTTTTTTATATTTAATCAAATGGCCTTGGGCCCACATGTAATAGACTCAGGGGGTATTTAGCTTAACAGTTAAGTTAACAGAGGGGCTTAGGCTTAACAATGGTTTAGCAAGGGGCGGGGTCTACTTGACAGTGGCACTATCCACAGCACAGCTACGCCGGCGACGAGCAACGCCATGGCCGGAGACCAAGCGCAAGCTACAGGAGCTCGTTTTGGATGTGGCCAAGTGCGTTGGGGAGCTGGTGACCACGCGCGTCTACTGGTGCCCAAAATGTGAGCTGGGGCGACGTGTGGCCGCGACGGCGAGCACACGAGCGGCAGACGGAGCACGGTGTGGCTGGGAACGTCGACCAACGCGCGATAACGAGCGCGGTCAGAGGGGAAATGGAGCTGCGCTCCCCGAGAGTGAGCTTGTGCAGGCGGAAGAAGCTGGGGGAGGCCGTAGGTGGATAATCAGGCGGCGGAGTCGCGGTGGCCGTGCGTGAAGTCGACGACGATTACGTCACCCAGGGGTCTTGGCTCGAGTCACTACACTCAGAGACGAAGCCTACGACGAGCTCCCTCCCAGACAGCTCGTCGCGCCCAGTGGTGGCCGTTGGCCACGAGTATGCGCTGCGGCGCCAATGGCGAAGCTCGGGGCTGGTGAGAAATGGCGCAGAGGAGGTGGAAAAGGGGCGGGCTCGATCTAGGGTTTGCACCGAGGGAGGTGCGGGGTGGTCTTATCCCCGGAGGCGAGCCGCCGGCTGGCTGCCACGGCGGCACGGCGCGGCTCGGCCGTGGGATGGCCGCCACGCCATTGTTGTCCTCTCCCCCACTGTAGAGAGGTAGGGGATGGGAGTTAAGTGGATTTGGGATGGGGTGGGCCTCGCCTTGGGCGAGTTTTAGGGTTTTCCTATTTTCTGGTTTCTTTTCTTTTTTGCTTTTCTGTTTGTATTTGTTTTGTTAGCTTTTGAGTTTTTGTAAAATATGGAACTTTTTCCATAATTGGTATTGCACATGAATATAATGCCGCAAAAAGTTTTGTGCCCAAATAAAGTCAATTGCATTTTGGTTTTATTGAAAAGGGATTAAATGCCACTAAAATGCTTCTGTTTAGGATTTTTTAATTTATTTAAACCTTAAATAAGTGCCCATTGTTGTTCCAACATGATCCACTGCCTTTTGGGGATTTAACAAAATTGGTAGCACAATTTTTGGACAAAGTTTTATTTAACACATTGTTTTTTAATATCATCCAAAAGGCATTTTGATTTTGTTTGGGTTCAAAAATAATCAGGGCATGATTAGTAACAGTAATGGTCATTAGCAAAACAATTACTGTTACATGACAGTGAGGGTGTTACAAATCTCCCCCACTACATGAATTCTCGTCCGGAGAATCTTAGCAGTAGAGGGGAAAAGATCGGGGTATTCTTCATGAAGACAATCTTCGCGTTCCCAAGTGGCTTCATCTTCAGAATGATTCGACCACTGAACTTTGAGGAACTTGGTTGTCTTGTTGCGGGTTTGATGTTCAGACTGATCAAGAGTGCGACTCAGATGTTCTTGATAAGACAAGTCCTGCTGCAATTCTAGCATTTCATGATCCACTGCTCGGATAGGATCCTTGAAGCAGCGACGGAGTTGCGACACATGGAAGACATCGTGGACTTGGGAGAGGTTTGACGGAAACTCCAATCGGTAGGCCACCGGTCCACTTCTGGAGAGGACACTGAACGGGTCGATGTAGCGAGGACCTAACTTGCCTTTGATCCCGAATCGATGAGTGCCCCTCATGGGAGTGACATGAAGGTAAGCTTGTTCGTCGGGTTGATAGACCATTACCTTGTGCTTGTGGTCATAGTTGCTCTTCTGGCGGGACTGAGAACCCTTCAAATGTTCACGAATAAGCAAACCTGATCTTCAACATGTTGTATAATGTTCGGACCAATGAGGGTTCGTTCTCCAGTTTTTGACCAATTCAGAGGGGTTCGACATCGACGTCCATAAAGAACTTCAAAGGGGGCCATCTGTAGACTAGCTTGATAGCTATTGTTGTACGAGAATTCAGCAAACGGAAGAGATTCCTTCCATTTCTTACCGAATGAGATGACACAAGCTCGAAGCATGTCTTCAAGCACTTTATTTACTCATTCAACTTCTCCTTGCGACCGGGGGTGATAAGCGGTGCTGAAGTTTAGGGGAGTGCAAATAGCTTCTTGGAAACTATCCCAAAATCATGAGGTGAAAATGATGCCACGGTCTGAACTGATCTTCAACGGAATACCGTGGAGGGACACAATTCTTGAAACATATAAGTCTGCTAACAGACAAGCAGAGATCGTCTACTTGACTGGAAAAAAGTGAGAAAGCTTGGAGAAGCGGTTGATGACGACAAAGATAGCATCATGACCCTTCTGTTATTTGGGAAATCCTGTGATGAAGTCCATTTCGATCTTGTCCCACTTCCATTCAAGAATAGAGAGTGGTTGCAGAGTTCCAGCAGGTCTTTGATGTTTGTCTTTGACGCGATGGCAAACGTCACATTCATCAACATAACGAGAAATGTCTTGTTTCATGTTACACCACCAGTACAGCTGACGAATGTCTTGGTACATCTTGGTACTACCAGGGTCAATCGACAAGGGTGTATCATGAGCTTCCTTCATGACATCCGGGGCGTAGTTCAGGTTGGGCCTATTTATGGGGACCACTAGCCGACCCTTGAAGTACAACGTACCATCATCGGCAATACTGAATAATGAGGGTGATGTTTACACACGCTTCTATTCTTGTAGACTATGTTGGGCCTCCAAGCGCAGAGGTTTGTAGGACATCATCAATTTCCCTCAAGTGGATGACCTAAGGTTTATCGAACTCAGGGAAGTAGAGGTTGAAGATGGTCTCTCTCAAGAACCCTGCAATTGAGATACAAGAAGTCTCTTGTGTCCCCAACACACCTAATACAACTAGGAGTTGTATAGGTTCACTAGTTCGGCGAAGAGATGGTAAAATATGGGTGATAGGTGTGGCAAAACAAAGTAATATAAATCTGTAATAAAAATTGCAGCAAGCAGCAGCAGTAACAATGCCTAGTGCAAGAAATGTACGGAAAAGAAAGGCGATATCTGGGGAAGAGAATGGCTCTGCTTGCCTGGAAGCTCGGCAGTAGAGGCAGGGTCGTCGACGAAGTAGTCGTACTCAGCAGCGGTGTAGTCGACGGCAGCAGCGGGGTCTACCGGAGATTAAGGGGGGGAAGAAACAGTAAATACAAAGCAAGCATATACAAACAGATGCAATACTAACGGTGTTCTAACGCAGTGCAATTCACGTTGCTCGTAGCGGGAATTCATCCGGGGATGAACTACCGGCTCCGGGTGATTACCGGACAGATGATCCAGAGGGGAAGGTTCCATGTCTGCAGTGTTAGAGACATCTGACAGACATGTGGATGTTGTATCCGTGTTAGTTGATCCATTCTGAATAACTTTTATGTTCGAAACATTTCCATCCGAAAAGTTTACCGGTACCGGTTGATTTCCGGTCAGACGATCCGGAGGGGAAAGTCTCGGGTTCGGTATGTTAGAGGGGTGCGGTGGGTATGTTGGTAGCGTATTCGTAATCGTTGTATTTTTCGGAGCAACTTTGATATATAAAATATTTTCATCGGAGTTACGGATTAAAAGGTATTGATTTTTAAAGATTTAATCATTTTATGAAATTTTCTATTATTATTAAATCCACATTATCCATACATGGACATTTGACTGGTCAACCCTGACATGAGGGTCCCACATGTCATAGGCAGTGCTATTAAATCATTTTTTATTTTAAACAGTACAGGGGGCCACTTGTCATTGAGTAGACTTATTAATTTCTTTTAATTTAACTAGTTAAACACCACATGTCATAGACTAATTCTTTAACTGATTCATTTCATTTAATTAAATAGCAAGGGGGTCCACCTGTCATTCAAAAGGGGGGGGGGTTACTCTCCTCTAAACTAATCATCGGTTTAATTAGGGGCATAGGGCCCATCTGTAAGACACCCAGGGGGTTAGCGGCAGCCCATGCCCACGCCGGCGAGAGGGGGCACGACGAGGCCGGCCGGAGAGGCGGCGAACAGCGGCGGAGGGGGGGCGGCCGCGGCGGCAAGCAGAGGCGCGGCGCGCACACGCAGGGCGCGGCCCGGATGCAGAGCACACGCAGGTGGAGCAACCGCGGGATGGGGCGCGCGACCATGGAGGCGGCCGGAGCCGAGCACGGCGAGGTCCTAGCGCATCACAGGGGCAACTAAAACAATCACCACCAAGCTGCAATTAATCAGGACGAACTAGGTGCGCATACGGAAGACATCAACAATGGCCAAAACAAACTACAATAGCGGCCACGACCGTGAGCTACGGCGGACGGAGTAGGACAACGCGGTGAACGGTGGTACGGTTACCAATCGAAGGGGTCCTTTAGGACGGGGAGCTCACAACGATGCTCGTCGTCGCAGTTTGGGTGAGAGAGGCGGTCGGGGCGCGATGAATTCGTCGATGCACGCCGGCGGCCGTGGTGGAAGGAAACGGCGATGGCGTCTCCGATGTGGCCTCCCCACCGCGATTCGGTGAGGGCCCTGACGGTGCCGAGCTCCGCGGTGCTCCCGGACTTGTCGAAACGAAGAATGGTGGACGGTGGCCACGAGTACCACGACAACACGGCCACGGGTGCGCTCGAGTCCGAGCGGGAGAAGAACAGGGCAAGCGAGATGGGGAAACGGGGTGGCCTCCGATCCACAATGTCCGAGGGGGGGGGGCAGATATTTATCGTCTGCGGAGCACTGTTGCGACACCGGCGAGCGGGTTCGTCGGGGACGCCCGCCTCGGTCGCCATGGCTAACCGGCCGGAGGAACAGGGAGGAAGGTGGGGAAAAAGAAGAAAAGGGCTGCGGTTGGGCTGGGCCGTGGGGGTTCGCCCCAGGGCGATAGTTTAGGTATTGTTTTGTATTTCCTTTTCTGTTTTCTATTATTCTTAGCCACCAAATGGTTTTGTAAAATATGCAACTTGCTCCCATATTTATGTTGCGATATAATACACTGCTACAAAAATTTTGAGCATAAATAAAAATCTTTTGGATTTTTTTCTAATTAAGAAATGATTAAAGGGGCCTGTTTTGCTACTACCGGTGAATTGTTTAGAATATTTAAACATGGTAATAAAATACCATTCTTTTTTTAGTATTATCTACTGATTATTAGGCATTTAATAAAAGTGGTTGCAATATTGTTGGGTTAAGTTTTGTTTGCAACATTATTTTTAATATTCACCAAAAGGCAATTTGAGTTGGTTTGGATTCAAAGATGAACAAGACATATTTAGCAACTGTGATTAGCAACAGTAATAGTGATTACTGTAGGTGATTACTGTAGTGAGACACCTGGGGTGTCACAAATCTCCACCACTACAAAGAATTCTCGTCCCGAGAATTAAAAGGTAGTGGAAGGGGTAAAGCTTTGGCTTCGTATTCTAACGATTCTTCTGGTTCTTATTGTCCTTCTCGATGAATTTAATCCTTAGCGTTGATGTCTTCATTTCTCTGCATCAGTGCATCTCGACGAGTTGTCATCCTTCATTCAGGGTTGCATCGTACCTACAAATAGGTTAGGGGGAAAACTTAGGGGGTCAAACCGACACAAGGTTAATCAAGCGGGGCACTCGGAGGAAATGAGGTACAAAGTACCCCTCGAGTTTAGACTCAGGAAAACACATCGAGGGATACAAAAGAAGATATAAAAAGTTTCAAGCGGATAGGCAAGCATTCGATGCCGATGACGGAGGATGAAAAGGGGTTCAGAACATTAGGCATAAGCACCGAGTCTGATATCGGACTGAATATCACAAGGTAGAGGACTCGTGAATTGCCTACGAGGTCAAGTAAGAGGAATAACCTCGAGAACAGAAAGGTACAAGAGAGTCAGGTTTCGATCCTGTGGAACTGTGTGTTATGGATCCACATTGAATAAGAAGGGTGGTGACAAACAATGCGATTAGGTTGCAAGGTAAGTCAGAGAACATTTTGTTAGCTATGTCGGCAACAACGTCGGTGCCAAGGGCGAGGGACGAAGAGAACCATTTTCCTGCTCGTTAAGACGAGGCGGACCAATTGGCAAAGTTCTTTTCCATCAGTGGTCACCGAAAAGTCATCAACAATAGTAACAAGTTGTAAGAACAAGGTAGTACACCGAAGTGTTTACATAAGAAGGGAATTATCACTGCTTAGACGAGTTACCTCAGAAGAAAGATTAAACGGACCAATGAAAAGGAAAATGTGACCATCAGATCAAACTTACCAATGGTAAAGAAATGGTGGTTATACACAAGCATTAGGGGTATATCATTCCCAAGGGAAAGCAGAGCAAGATATACATGACCAAGTTTGCATTGGCAAGGAGTCAAAGGAGGTTGTCGATGATAACACAAATCATCAAGGGGCAAGGATGGTATTTCTTACCATAAGTTCAATCGACACATAGAAGAAACCAAAATGTCGATGATGACCACGAAACATTGTGTCGATAGGTTTCAAGAGAACGCAATCGAACAACGACATCACCAAACAAAAGGGGTGGTACACCAAAAGGTAACGGTGTTCTCGGTTGATGTCAACCCAAGACCCACTGAGTGGCAAAAACCGATGAGAGGTATTCCCTCTGCAAAATTTCTTAGGAGGTGGTGCATTGGCATGATATCCTCGAGATACCAGGGGGTAATACTCGAAGGTAGAACGGAGGATCATTGGTGTAGAAGAATTTTCACCAAGGGGGACACTTACTTTTACAAGAAGCTTCCATGATAAGTTCTACATAGTATCCATGGGCATGAACACAAAGGTCCAGGGTCGAATCCCACTTCTTTAATGCACAACCCCTCATTCACTTCTCACTTTCACGGTTGTGGTAGGATTTCAAGTTCATCTGACGGAAGGCGAGGTGAGTATAACCCGCATAAATGTTGGATTCATACAGATTAGGGGAAGCATAGGGTTAACCCATCGGGGAATTTTGAAACCCATACAACAAATATCATAAGCAAGGGATACAAGTTCGAAAGCAGAAGGCTGAAGACACGGAGCAAATGATACCATTTTCCACATGCATTTTATATCAAGGGAAATTTATCAATGATTTAGGACACAAGGGGGCGGCAGGTAGTAATCCACCAAAAGGCTAGGTGGGGGGTACAGAGAGTTTGGTGTGAGTATCGGTACTCAACCATAAGAAGAAAGAATGCCAAAGCATTGGAGATAGAAGCATCGGAATAATTCGATGCTTAAGTACAATGGAATTATTACTTCCATATCGGTGTGTCAAATTCAGATACATCGATCAGATAAGATTAAGTTGAATACAATCTTGCTGGTTAATCAATTAAGGTTTGATTTACCAAGAACCAGCTCATGTCCGGAATGACGTCTGAGCCGGAAGAATGGATTCATAGGGATCAATTGATGATTGCGTGCACTCGCGCACACGATGACCCAAAAGATCGGAACGACAATGCCAAGGGAGAGCATCGAAGACCACAAGACAAACGGGATTAATCATAGTGCAAGTAGGTAAGAAGAATCTTCCAAAGTAGTAGGCTGCCGAGGATTGTCGCGAGATCGAATAGTATTTTCCAAGTATTTTGGGAATCACATGAACAACTTAGGACGGACAGATCCTCGACAAATGTGAGGAATTATCCGCAGGGTGAAAAGAAGTTGCAAGGAAGTAGGCTCAAAGGATTCCCGAAACAATGGAAATTATTTCGATGCATCTCGTGAACACAAGAGAAACTGGGATTGAATGGGTGAGCGGAACGTGTATGTGGTTATACATATAGACTTATTGGTGGCAGGAAGTTGTCAAGGTGATCGACACATATGGTCTCGGGAATTTTATCGGAGAGTAATCTTCGGAATCTTCTCGTGAAGCAAGCAATCATCTGTAAAGAGGGGCTCTCCAGGAGGAAGTATTCACGAGAACCTAATGTCAGAGTTAGCAAAATTTAACCCGAAAGAGTAGAGAGATCAGATTCCCAGAGTAAAGGTACGGAGTAAAAGATCCTAATACCACCCAGTATGCGACGTTGGCCGATAAGCCACACGACACTGTTAGTAAAGTAGTTTTGCAAAGACTAGACTCGACTTCGACCAAGGAGTTGGAAAGGGTTGTCCTACAGGCAGTCGGCTCTGATACCAACTTGTGACGCCCCCAAAGTCAATCCGTGTACAGTAATCATACACGCAAGGTACACGATCGAGATTAGGTACTCATGGTGAGATATCACAACACAACTCTACAGATAAAATAATACAAGTTGTTTAATACAAGCCAGGGGCCACGAGGGCTCGAATACAACAACTCGAGAGCACAAAGTTAGCGGAAGCAAAAGTATCTGAGTACAGACACAAGAATACAAGGTTGCCTTAAGAAGGCTAGCACAAATCACAATAGATCGAAAAGGCGAGGCCTCCTGCCTGGGAACCTCCAAACTACTCATGGTCGACGGGGAACTCGACGTCGTAGAAGAAACCGGGAATCTTCATGTTGCGATGGTCGGCATCGGGGATCTCCTGCTCCTGGACTCCAAGGATCCAACATCGACTACAGCGGCTGATCAGGCAAAACGAAAAGGGGAAATAAAGCAAAGGTGAGTATCTAGCATACCCGCGAGTCTTACGTCCGCTACTAAGCATTTATGCATTGTATCAAATGGAAGGGGATGCTATATATAGTGGACTGCTAGATAGAAAGCAGAATAAGGGTAAGAAGCTAGGCCTATCAAAGACTAGCATCTTCCGACGAGTCTTGCAGCATGAGGAGAGAATATCCAACAGTTTATATAAAGCATAAAGTAACAATGCAGCAGAAGTTGCTGCAGCATTGTATAATAATAAGTTGTAATAATTAGCAATGCCTCCGAGTTCACCTCCCCGACATCCCAGCGAGGAAGAAAACCCGGAACCATACATTTTAATAATAATAGTTTGTAGTGGTAAGATCCAGCTTCAGCATAAAGCGTCCTGTTACCGTGGACACGGCTATTCGAATAGATTAATCTTCCCTACAGGGGTGCACTTGTGTTACACTACACGCACGGATCACCAGGGTGGCGTACACCTTGTTAGTGAATGCCCCACCGAGGCTATCCGACACTCCGTAGCCCATCTTTCAAACTCAACAGAGAGGCCATCCGCCGGTCTAAATCCTAAGTACGCCGAGCCTTGGACCCCAACCCGAACGTACTCCTGCACGGTGTCAGGCTGGCCGGTGAAGCATAAGCAAACCAAATAAGACAACACCGCGCGAGAAAATAAGACAACACCACTTCCCGGCAATCAGCCCGTAGTACTGCTGACGTCTGAAGAGTCCTCGGACGACACTACGAAGCAGAGGAGCCCATAACTCGTAATTCCCACGTGTAGGCAGCACGTATAAGCCAAATGGCTACTCAAGTCATCCGCCGAACCATTTAGCATTTTAATTAACCTTTGTGACAACCGTTATCGTTGCCTCGACTTAACTGACCCACGGACAACGACAGCAGTCAGGACCACCAGTACATCGGTGCCTACCCTGTCATCCCACCAAGTCTCTGCGGTTACCAACAAGGTGAACCGTCTCCTTACCTTGTCTCGTGTGTGCTCCTGGAGGAGCTCGACTTTCGTGGTTTGGTAACTCTCGCGGCCAACGATCAGGGGCCAAGCACACCGATACACTGGTCGTACCCTCCCCGTCGTCCCGTCGCAATACCACTCGCGGGCACCGTTGGGTCGCCCGACTTCTTACATGAAGGACAACCGTTGCTCAGGTACCTAGAGCGGCTATACAGAGTCAGCAACGAGTGGATTACGAGGATTACTCCTCGATAGCTCCACTTGATGTGGCTCGACAGAGCCGAGGTAGGGGCCTTAGGCGGTGTCAGCACTGTACCGTACCTATGCAATTATAATCATAGTATCCGGGTTCAGTCCCCTGAGTGATCATGGCCCTCTATCTAATCCTAGCTAACAATGCGCAGGGCTCACTACTGAATATAATATATATAATAGGCAACATAGGATAAAGGAAGGTACATCAAGGGGCGAAAAAAAACATGCTATGCAATTGAATAGGATTGTAACATAGCAGCAGCAGTAACAATGCGTAGTGCAAGAAATGTACGGAAAAGATAGGCATATCTGGGGAAGAGAATGGCTCTGCTTGCCTGGAAGCTCGGCAGTAGAGGCAGGGTCGTCGACGAAGTAGTCGTACCCAGCAGCGGTGTAGTCGACGGCAGGAGCGGGGTCTACCGGAGATTAAGGGGGGGGAGAAACAGTAAATACAAAGCAAGCATATACAAACAGATGCATGACATGATAGATGCAATGCTAATGGTGTTCTTACGTAGTGCAATGCACGTTGCTCGGAGCGGGAATTCATCCGGGGATGAACTACCGGCTCCGGGTGATTACCGGACAGATGATCCAGAGGGGAAGGTTCCATGTCTGAAGTGTTAGAGACATCTGACAGACATGTGGATATTGTATCCGTGTTAGTTGATCCATTCTGAACAACTTTTATGTTAGAGGGGTGCGGTGGGTATGCGGGTAGCGTATTCGTAATCGTTGTATTTTTCGGAGCAACTTTGATATATAAAATATTTTCATTGGAGTTATGGATTAAAAGATATTGATTTTTAAAGATCTAATCATTTTCTGAAATTTTCTATTATTATTAAATCAACATTATCCATACATAGACATTTGACTGGTCAACCCTGACATGAGGGTCCCACATGTCATAGGCAGTGCTATTAAATCATTCTTTTATTTTAAACAGTACAGGGGGCCACTTGTCATTGAGTAGACTTATTAATTTCTTTTATTTTAACTAGTTAAACAGGAGGGCCCGCATGTCTGTTGGATATGTGCCCTAGAGACAAATTAATAAAGATATTTGTCACATATCCGTTTTGTTCATAATACGTTTTATATTGTGCTATAACTGTATTACTTGGAAATACTAATACAGGTGTAGTATAAAACATGGTCCGTAGTTTAACTCGGGTAAACTATCTCATTGGGCAATTGATTGATCAAGCTTTCCTGATCACGGCGACACTTAAGTCCATTGACAATGAGGTCATATCGTTAAGGGGAATGATGTGATGGACGTACACCCACCTAAAGTATTGCAATGTGATCGAGTCACATAGTTCAGCGTTGCTATGACTTTGTAACATATGGTTTAGTCCTTAGACCGTAATGATCATACGTAATTGTCATCTACGAGGAGACTTTGATTTCTATCCCACCGCCTGACTGAAATATGCTAGCTATAACGGTGCACTTTGGGTATTCCGAAATAGATGGTTGATGATTATGTTAATAGATCAGAGCGGGAGTTGTCAGTCCTTGTGACAGGACAGGTACTCTGGGCCCACTCGGTGATATTGCATCAACACCTTGCAAGGACGTGACTAGGTCACAAGAGATGCAATGATCATGGACGAGAGAAGTTGTTTGTTGTGAACGAGATGTGAACACGGTATGTAGGATACCGACAATCAAACCTCGGACAAACAAAGTACCGCAACACAAAGGGATTACGTCGTATCGTTAACGGTTTCCAAAAGCGATCGAAGTTCATTCGATGGAAGCACAGGGGCTGTCAAGGATTGTAACCAGGTCCAACTGACTAGTCATTGGTCAATGAGAAGAGTCTCGACCATGTCTGTTGTTTCCCGGACCGTTAGGGTGTTACACTTAAGGGCAATCGATGCATAGGACTGTTACGGGATTAATCGGTGAAATAGGAGGAATCACCGGAATAGTTCCGGAGGAGGACGGAATGGTTTCCGGACATTTTGAATAGTTCAAAATAAACTTTAATTGTTTTAGTAATGTTTTATTATTTAATTATCTGAATTAAATATTTAAAACATATTAAATAAATAAAAAAATGGGAAAAAGGCTAAATGGGCCCATGGGGCCCATTAAGGGAGGAGGGGGTCTCCTCCTTGGGCTTGGCGCCAAAGGTGGGGCCCACCACCCCCTTGGCCGGCGCACTCCCCCCCTTGGGAGTTTAGTCCCACATGGGGGAGGGGAGGAGGATGGCACCCCCCTTGGCCTATATAAGGAGGGGGTAGACCCTCCTTTTTCCAACACACCAATATCTCCTTATTCCTCCTTCTCCTTCCCGGAAGTGGACTCCCCTTGTTTGGAGTCTGCACCTGGATTGGAGTTCTCCACCATAAGGCAGGTCGTCGTTCTGCTGGACTCGGGATCCGTAGCCGTCTTTCTTCCGCTACTCGCCTGGTTCGGGGCCCGGGAGGAACATCGATTGTACCGTACGTGTATAATCTCTTCGAGGCACTACACCTGTGGTGCTACTTCGTCGCTGGAGGTTTACTGGGAGTCATCCTCGCCGGTGGTGGTCTTCTACACGACAGGGAGGTCGTAGTTCCGAGTCTACGCCAGCCACGTTCGCAAGAACGTTTCCCTCTTTCGGTCTTCAAAGGTATGAAAACCGATTCCCTCCGTTACTTTACATCGCGATAGCATAGATCTTGGGTTCGGGTACCGTAGGTATGAATTTTTTTTGTTTTCTGTCCCGTATCCCAACAGTGGTATCATGAGCTAGCTATGCGTAGATGTATTGTACGGGTAGAACACATCTAGGATGTGGGCATCGAAACGTCATTCATTACCCTCCCACGTGTACTCATTTAGCGTTGCGGCAATGTTTGATGAAGCGGCCCACGACCGACCTTACGCGTTTACGCGAGACTGGTTCCACGCTTGACATATGGCTTGTACCATATAAAGTGGCTGGGGGTGTCTGTCTCTCTGCATTAGCGATGCGAAGATGTTTGCAACAAAGGGCCCCGACAGGGGTGTAATAGAGACGGATGGGAGACGGTGTTGTGGCATGTTTTTCGCAGGATAGAAACGGTTCTCTCTCTCGAAACCCCTAGAAGCCAAGTAAAACTTGCACAAGCTAAAGTAGAAAGGCGTTTAACTTTGCTTTGCATGAAGGGGGATCATAGGTTGTATGATTTACAGTTTGACTTTCTGTTTTATGCTAGTATGCTAGATATATCGATGGTAGCACGAAACAGGACCATCTCTCACAATACCAACATTGTGTTCTGTCACAACCCCAAGTTAGGTATGTGCTAGGATCAGAGGTATCTTGCATTCATGCAAAAATTTCAAATTGCAATTCAAAAATGGGGAAAAGAAAGCCCTGAGAAATTAAATCAAATAGCCAGAGAAAAATCTTTTTCCAAAAATCATTTGAGTATTTGGAAAATTCCTATAAATGGTGCTGATCATTTTAAAAATGGTTTGGGAGCAATCCCATGCTCATGGAATTTTCTACTATTCAAACAGTGGCTTTGGAAATTAAATAAAACTCTATTTGACTTGAAATTCAAATTATTTGAATTTCAAAAATGCCCAAAAGTTATGAGTGGCTAGCTCTCTATTTTATGAGGCCACATAAAAATTTGGGGCATTTAATAAAATGCCTAGGTATTTTGTTTTCTAGGCAGAACAAATAGAACAGAATTAAATAAAAAGAAAAGAGAAAGCAGAGAGCTTACCTCTCGCACCAGGCGAGGCCCACCTCCTTGGCCCCGGCCCAGCCCACCGAGCCACCTTGTCTTCTTCCTCCCCACCCCTCCAAGCACCTCGCTGGAGGGCAGAGCATGGCGACGACGCCACGGCGACGTCCAGGCCCTTCTAGACCTCCCCCTCCCTCTCTCTTGTGCCACGGAGTCGCGCAGAAGCCCCCCCGCACCCCAGCTCTCTCCCAGACTCTCTCCTTCCCCTCCGGCGACGAGAAACCGAGCACCCCCGAAGCACAGCCGGAGCGCGGCGACGCCCCGACGTGGCCACCGTGCCCCCCTCGCTGAGCTGTCCAGTGCATCCGCTGCCGTCGTCTTCGTCATCTCCCGCACAGAATCGAACCGAGGAGCTCCCCAGGCGTCGCCCGTGTCTTCGAGTTGCCGCCGGCCGCCGACGACCCCCAAGTCGATTTCGACGCCGTGCTGCTTTCCCCGCCCCTTCGTCCTCTCCATCGCCACTGGTGAGCTCCCAGCTCCATTTCCCCCCCCCCCCCATCCGTGCGTCTCCCCGGGATCTCTGTGCTAGTCCGCCATGGACAGTGTCTCCGGCCCCCGCCTCTCGACGTCGAAGCCATGGCCTGGAGCCTCCCCCTCGAACCCCTCCTAGTCCAGATGACGCGCGACGTCACGGGCTTCGTCCCAGTGCCCCCAACCTCCTCCCCGTGTCCCGTAACGCCGTTCCGGTAGAGCGCCGCCACGCACTGGACGCCGGCGGCTAACCGCCGGGCACTTAGGAGTTAACCCACCCCTAATCACCCCCTAATCCCACTGACTCGTGGGGCCAAGGCCACTAACTAACCCTTGGTTAGTTTAACTAACCGGGTTAATTAACCCCCCCACTGACAGCCCCGACCCACGCGTCAGCAGCCCCCTGACGTCACCCTGGCGTCAGGCTGACGCAGTAAATCAGTTAAATGGTTTATTTAATTCCAGAAATTCTAGAAAATACCCCAAACTTTGGAAATTCATAGAAAATTCATCCTAACTCCAAATATAGCAAATAATATGTCTAAAATTATCAGAAAAATACAAGGATTAAGAATATGCAATTTGTTTTCATGTTTGACCATTTTAGAATGGGTGAACAGTAGCAAACATGCATATGGACCCTTTTGAATTTCAAATTTGGGATGATTTTGCAAATGATTTTGCAACACCCTTATTTCCAATGGTTTCATCCACACCTCAGAAACATTACTTCAACTATACAACATCACTTCATGATCAAACTTTTCAGATGAACTTTCATGCATCCAAATGCATTTGAAATTCATCGATAAATCAAATGGAGTTTGAATTTGCATTTCAAATGCAATATACTCCTTTTAAATGGAATGCTCAACACATCAGTACCTTGAACATCACCATTACAATCTTATTCATGTGATTGTGCATTGTACATTATGTTGATCCTATGATTGTCATGTTGCTGATAGAAGTGGATTCGGAGCTCGAGATGACCCCCTTCGTTGAAGACTCCATTATCGAAACCTCGTCAGCAAGGCAAGCAAACCCCCATTGATCATGTCTATAAAATCCCACTTCCCTCTCATGTCTCGCTTATGCATTGTTTAGGATGATCACCATGATAACGTTTCTACCGCATAGTTGAACCCATATCCTTTGCATGACCTATCATCTTGTCACAGTAGTAAGCAAACCACAATCCTAGAAGATGTAGGAGTTGGTTGATATCATGTAGCCCCTGCAACTGTTACTGCTTATTGCATGCTTAGTGGTATAATGAGGTTGCTTATGATGTGAGTCGGGATGACAAACATGGTGTTGATGAAAGTGAAACGTGTTGGTGAAACTACCCTAATACAAGGTGAACGATGAGAGGCTGTGTAGGAGTACACAGTGGGTTGTCTCGTTGAACACCGCCCTAAGCCCGAGTTCTTGTGTAGTGATCCAAGAAGAAGAGTACAACCACACATTGGGCTCACTGACCCCTCTCATCCTAGTACCTCACCCCGTTCGAACCCCAAGAGTCGCAGTAGTTCGGAGTTCTGGTAGGGCTGTGGCACGGTCTGCGAAGTGGATGAACGGCTTTTCAAGACCGGCTTGGGACCCTGCACACATCGTTTGAGGCTGTACTGGAACCTCGGCCGGACTTCCATACGGATCCCCCTCAGATAGGCGACTCTCTGGACTAGAACGGAGCTGTGGGCGAAGTGTTGTGGTGGCATCCTCGCTGTCACCTCTTGAATGGTGACACGCAAAAGGCGGTAACTGATGACACGTGTGTGTAGCGGTACACCCTTGCAAGGTTAACAAAACTATTCGAATAGCCGCGTCCGCGGTTAAGGACTGCTTGGAGAGCTGTTCTCGATTATTAGACAACTTGAAATAGATACTTCTAAAACTCACAAGATAAGCGTGAGTGCTATGGTGTGCTTCTCGTGGGGAAGCCGAGGAAGTAACCATAGTGGTGTATTTGGTTGAAGAGATGTAGTGGACTCGTGTACGCTTCTTACCTCAAGTATGGTACTCGTAGTTCAGGATTAGCCAAGTCAAAGCTGGCACTTCTGCAAGTGAAACCCCACCCCCTTTACCTTGATACATATGCATGAGTAGTATAGTTCCTATGTAAGTCTTGCTGAGTACGATTTTGTACTCACGCTTGCTTAATCTATGTTTTAGATGAACCCACCAACCCCGATGGTGGCTTCTAACCGAAGCTCGAAGAATGAAGACTCCGACCAAGACCAAGCTAGTGTAGTCCCAGTCAGACGACTGTTCCCTCGTGGAGGGCTTGTTTTTAGATAAGGCTTCTCTAAGCCATTTGTTAAACTTGTCTGTACTCAGACCTACTTGCTTCCGCTTGTTTGTTGTAATGTTGGATCACATGCTTGTGATCTCTGTGTGCACTCTGTAAGAGTTATTAATAAAGATATATACTTTGTAGAGAATTGCAATGATACCTGCTGTTCATAGAAGGCATGTGTGCTGCGTGTATGTTTATAACATGCATGTCTTTGTATGGGTTTTCGAGACCTTAGTTGTGATCTGGCTGGCGGTCTTTTATACACCAAGTGGCCCTTAGATGTGCGCTGCCTGGAGCATCGTGATGCGATTGTTCGAGACTCTGTCTCGTGCACACTTTGATGTATGATCGAGCCCGCCCTAGACCCCGACTAAGTGATCGGGCTGGAGTAAGTCTATGTAAGGGTTATAATACAATCGATAGTATGGTTGAGGCGACTTGTCTATGAGTATGGGAGTTCACCACCCATATCATTTAGACTTGTGTGCGGACGATGAGGACCCATTTTAGTTGATCATCCGGCCTGGATGGGACGCCCCTCACGTTCGATGCTTTCCGAGAACGTTCTGTGCTTGGCCTTGTCTGCTTAGACAAGTGGGTACGGTTCTCGGCTCTCCATATGATTGTGTTGTAGCGAGGCTTGCATACGCTAACCCCGGGTCCCGACATGTTCTCCGTTGGTGGGCACCGCCTGGAAGGTTCTCCCATATTTCTTGATGCTCCGTACATACCGGAGTTGTCCTACATATTCAACGGAGTTCGCATGAGGTTGGGTTCGGCAAGCCTGGCATATGCAGAGATGGCCTTGCTGAAGAGCTAACATCAAGGTTCGATTGGCAGGCTTGACGTATGTAGATGCGGGCCTGGAACACAGGAGACCGAAAGGTCGAGCACGAGTCACATGCCTGATGTGATTGGCTTAGAGGCCTACCTGGTTCGCATACTGATGGCCGTGACGATCGGGGGAGGTATGGGGGCTGGGATTGTGTAATCACTTAGTTAAATTGAGAGGTGTTTATCTAAGTGGGAGCTTTATAGAATTTTGAGATTAAATTGAAACTCCACATTATGAACAAAAGTCTAAATATGTATCCTTGTGAATCAACCTTGTAGATGGCAGCACCTCGCCCCTCGTTCAACTTAGGATCATTCCTAGAGAAAGATAAGCTAAAAACAGATGGGACAAACTTCACCAACTGGTTCCGCACCATGAGGATTCTCCTCGTTCCCCTCAAGATGGAATACGTACTAGAGGGCGCGTTAGGTGACGCACCAGCAGATGATGCCAGTCAGGACGAGAAGAATGTCTATCTCTCTAGGACTGATGATTACAACCTTGTCCAGAGTGGCATGCTCTACTCCATGGAGGCTGAGCTGCAGAAACGCTTTGAGAGGATGGGTGCATATGAGATTATCACCGACCTCAAGGCGGTCTTTGCACCTCAAGCCAGGGCTGAACGGTATGAGGCTTCTGAAGCCTTCTTCTCAGCAAAGATGGACGAGCACGGCAGCGTGAGTGAGCACGTAGTCAAAATGTCTGGCTACGTTCAACGCTTGAATGCTCTGGAATGCCAGATTCCAGATGAACTTGCTGTTGATAGGGTGTTGCAGTCGCTTCCCCCTAGCTACAAATGCTTTGTGTTGAACTAGAATATGCAGGGGATGACCAAAACCCCTTCTGAGTTGTTCGCCATGCTGAAGAGCGCCGAGGTTGAGATCAAGAAGGAGCACGCCGTCTTCATGATCAACAAGACCACTGACTTCAAGAAGTCAAGCAGGCGGGAGAAGGCCAAGAGAGGTGGCCCCAAGAGGGATGGCAAGTCAGTTGCCGCTCCTCCCAAGGCACCCAAGCTAAACCCGGAGTGGAGTGCTTCTACTGCAAGGGTGAAGGTCACTAGAAACGCAACTGCCCCAAGTACCTAAAGGACAAGAAGGCTGGCAAGGTCGCCAAGAGAGACGAAGGTATATTTGATATACATATTGTTGATCTTCTCGTGACAAGCGCCGGGAACACATCCTGGATACTTGATACAGGATCTGTCGCTCATATTTCTAATTCCATTCAGGGACTAAGGAATAGGAGACGCTTGCTCAAGGATGAAGTGACGATGCGCGTGGGGAATGGCTGTCAAATTGAAGTCTTGGCGGTCGGCACGAAGCATCTTAGTCTCCCTTCGGGATTGGTTTTAGTTCTGAATAATTGCTACTATGTACCCGCGTTGAGTGTGAACATCGTTAGTGGCTCTTTCTTGAAGCGAGACCGCTATTCTTTTAAGTCTGATACAATTGGTTGTTCGATTTATAAGGATGAAATGTTTTATGTTCACGCACCGGAGTTGCATGGTTTTTTCGTACTTGATCTCGATGGTGGCGTGTGTCACATTAAAAATATTGAGGCCAAAAGATTGAAGAATGATGAAGATCACATGAAGATGTGGCATTGCCGACTTGGTCATATTGGTATAAAGCGCATGGAGAAGCTGCATAAGGATGGACTTCTTGAGTCGTTGGATTTTGGATCCCTTGATACATGTGAACCATGCCTCATGGGCAAAATGACAAGGACTCCATTCAATGGGATAATGGAATGTGCGGATGACTTATTGGGGATCATACACACGGATGTATGTGGACCCATGAACGTCCCCACTCGCAATGGTCTTCGTTACTTCGTGACCTTTACTGATGACTTGAGTAGATATGGGTATATTTACTTGATGAAGCACAAGTCTGAAACCTTTGAAAAGTTCAAGGAATTTCAGAATGAGGTCGAAAATAAACTCGGAAATAAAATCAAGCACCTTCGATCGGATCGAGGTGGCGAGTATTTGAGTCACGAGTTTGGCAATCATCTGAAGTCTTGTGGCATAGTACCACAGCTTACGCCGGCAGGCACACCCCAGAGAAACGGTGTGGCTGAGCGACGTAATCGAAACCTATTGGATAGCGTACGATCGATGATGTCTCATACTGATTTGCCTGTGTCATTATGGGGGTATGCATTAGAAACTGCCGCTCATATTCTTAATAGGGCACCATCCAAATCCGTAAAGATAACACCATTTGAAGAATGGCATGGCACGAAACCTAAGTTGTACACCTGAAGATTTGGGGTTGTGAGGCTTATGTTAGGAAACTACAGCCTGACAAACTTGAATCCAATTCGGATATGTGCATCTTTGTGGGCTATCCCAAGGAAACTTGTGGATACACCTTCTACAACAAGTCTGAGAGCAAAACGTTTGTTGCCAAGACGGGACACTTTCTTGAGAAGGAGTTTCTCGCGAAAGAGTTAAGTGGGAGGAAAATAGACCTCGATGAAGTGACTGACCAATCACTCCAATTGGAAGAAACGGCTACGGAAATTGTTCTGGAACCATCTTCCACAGTGGGAGCTGAAGAGAATGGCTAGAACGACATTCATAAGGATCATGACATTGATGATGATCATGATGAGAATGAAGAGGAACCTTTTATGCCCCGTAGGTCATCAAGAGTCCGTCAACCTACTGAGTTTTACGGACAGCTTGTGAATGCAATCTCGGCTGATGAGTCGGCTGAACCTACAAGTTACAAAGAAGCAATGGAGGGACCCGAGTCCGAGAAATGGCTTGAAGCCATGAAATCCGAAATAGACTCCATGTACACCAACAAAGTATGGACTTTCGTGGATATTCCCGAGGACTGCAAGGCCGTCGAGAATAAATGGATTTTCAAGAAAAAGACTGACGCAGACGGAAACGTATCTGTCTACAAAGCTCCACTTGTCGCGAAGGGGTTCCGACAAATTCAAGGAGTTGACTACGAGGAGACGTTCTCTCCTGTAGCGATGATAAATTCTATTCGGATCCTACTAGCAATAGCTGCATATCATGATTACGAGATATGGCAGATGGATGTGAAAACTGCATTCCTAAATGGCAACATTGAGGAAGAGTTGTATATGATGCAACCAGAGGGGTTTGTCGATCCAAGGAACGCTGGTAAGGTGTGCAAGCTTCAACGGTCCATCTATGGGTTGAAGCAAGCATCTCAGAGCTGGAATCTTCGATTTGCTGAGGTCATTAAAGCTTTTGGATTTGTCCAAAACGTCGAAGAGTTCTGCGTCTATAAGAAACTGAGTGGGAGCTCTGTGGCATTCCTTGAGTTATATGTAGATGACATATTACTAATAGGGAACAATAAGAAATTCTTAGAGGAAGTGAAGGAATATCTGAATGGACAATTTTCCATGAAGGACCTAGGTGAAGCTGCGTACATATTGGGGATTAAGATCTATAGAGATAGACCTAATCGACGGTTGGCCTTGAGTCAGAGCACTTATATTGAGAAGATATTGAAAAGGTTCAGTATGGGTAACTCCAAGAGAAGCCTCTTGCCAGTTATAAAAGGTGTCAAATTAAGCGTGACTCAATGCCCAACCACAGCAAAAGAGAAGGAGGAGATGTCCTCAAAGCCCTATGCCTCAGCCATAGGTTCTCTCATGTATGCTATGTTATGTACCAGACCGGATTTAGCGCTGGCCATTATTATGACTAATCGCTACCAGAGTAACCCGGGAATGGCTCACTGGAAGCAGTAAAGAACATCCTTAAGTACATGAGGAGCTCACCGTAAAGGGTTACGTTGACGCAAGCCTTGACTCAGATCTAGATGACTCGAAATCCCAGACGGGATATGTTTTCATGTAGAACGGTGGCGCAATTAGCTGGAGGAGCGGCAAACAGTCAGTCGTCGCCCAATCTACAATGGAGTCGGAGTATATTTCCGCTTGCGAAGCGTCGAACGAGCCGTTGTGGCTGAAGAAGTTCGTGATCGAGCTTGGCGTCTTTCCCAGCTGCATTGACCCCGTGGGAATCTTCTGCGACAACACGGGTGCCGTTGCTAACCCGAAGGAGCCAAGAACTCACTCTATAGCCAAGCACATCCTCTGAAAGTTCCATGTGACGCGAGACTACGTCAGGGATGGACACACTAGGATTCACAAGATACATACGGATCTGAACGCAGCAGACCCGATGACTAAACCTCTCCCACAGGGCAAGTTTGAAGAATACCGAGAGACCATTGGTGTTAGATACGTACCTGATGTAAACTAGTGTAATTTCTACTCTAGTGCAAGTGGGAGACTATTGGATATGTGCCCTAGAGACAAATTAATAAAGATATTTGTCACATATCCGTTTTGTTCATAATACGTTTTATACTGTGCTATAACTGTATTACTTGGAAATACTAATACAGGTGTAGTATAAAACATGGTCCGTAGTTTAACTCGGGTAAACTATCTCATTGGGCAATTGATTGATCAAGCTTTCCTGATCATGGCGACACTTAAGTCCATTGACAATGAGGTCATATCGTTAAGGGGAATGATGTGATGGACGTACACCCACCTAAAGTATTGCAATGTGATCGAGTCACATAGTTCAGCGTTGCTATGACTTTGTAACATATGGCTTAGTCCTTAGACCGTAATGATCATACGTAATTGTCATCTATGAGGAGACTTTGATTTGTATCCCACCGCCTGACTGAAATATGCTGGCTATAACGGTGCACTTTGGGTATTCCGAAATAGATGGTTGATGATTATGTTAATAGATCAGAGCGGGATTTGTCAGTCCTTGTGACAGGACAGGTACTCTGGGCCCACTCGGTGATATTGCATCAACACCTTGCAAGGACGTGACTAGGTCACAAGAGATGCAATGATCATGGACGAGAGAAGTTGTTTGTTGTGAATGAGATGTGAACACAGTATGTAGGATACCGACGATCAAACCTCGGACAAACAAAGTACCGCAGCACAAAGGGATTATGTCGTATCGTTAACGGTTTCAAAAAGCGATCGAAGTTTATTCGATGGAAGCGCGGGGGCTGTCAAGGATTGTAACCAGGTCCAACTGACTAGTTATTGGTCAATGAGAAGAGTCTCGACCATGTCTGCTGTTTCCCGGACCGTTAGGGTGTTACACTTAAGGGCCACCGATGCATAGGACAGTTACGGGATCAATCGGTGAAATAGGAGGAATCACCAGAATAGTTCCGGAGGAGGACGGAATGGTTTCCGGACATTTTGAATAGTTCAAAATAAAGTTTAATTGTTTTAATAATGTTTTATTATTTAATTATCTGAATTAAATATTTAAAACATATTAAATAAATTAAAAAAATGGGAAAAAGGCTAAATGGGTCCATGGGGCCCATTTAGGGAGGAGGGGGTCTCCCCCCTTGGTCGGTGCACTCGCCCCCCTTGGGAGTTTAGTCCCACATGGGGGAGGGGAGGAGGATGGCACCCCCCCCTTGGCCTATATAAGGAGGGGTAGACCCCCCTTTTTCCAACACACCAATATCTCCTTCTTCCTCCTTCTCCTTCCCGGAAATGGACTCCCCTTGTTTGGAGTCTGCACCTGGATTGGAGTTATCCACCATAAGGCAGGTCGTCGTTCTGCTGGAGTCGGGATCCGTAGCCGTCTTTCTTCGGCTGCTCTCCTGGTTCGGGGCCCGGGAGGAACATCGATTGTACCGTACGTGTATAATATCTTCGAGGCACTACACCTGTGGTGCTACTTCGTCGCTGGAGGTTTACCGGGAGTCATCCTCGCCGGTGGTGGTCTTCTAAACGACAGGGAGGTCGTAGTTCCGAGTCTATGCCAGCCACGTTCGCAAGAACGTTTCCCTCTTTCGGTCTTCAAAGGTATGAACACCGATTCCCTCCGTTACTTTACATCGCCATAACATAGATCTTGGGTTCGGGTACCGTAGGTATGAAAAATTTGTGTTTTCTACCCCGTATCCCAACAATGTCATACACTAATTCTTTAACTGATTCATTTCATTTAATTAAATAGCAAGGGGGTCCACCTGTCGTTCACAAGGGGGGGGTTTACTCTCCTCTAAACTAATAATCGGTTTAATTAGGGGCACATGGCCCATCTGTAAGACACCCAGGGGGGTTAGCGGCAGCCCATGCCCACGCCGGCGAGAGGGGGCACGGCGAGGCCGGCCGGAGAGGCGGCGAACGGCGGCGGAGGGGGGGGGGGGGTGGCCGCGGCGGCAAGCAGAGGCGCGGCCCGGACGCAGAGCACACGCGGGTGGAGAAGCCACGGGACGAGGCGCGCGGCCATGGAGGCGGCCGGAGCCGAGCACGGCGAGTTCCTAGCGCATCACAGGGGCAACTAAAACAATCAACACCAAGCTGCAATTGATCGGGACGAACTAGGTGCGCATACGGAAGGCATCAACAATGGCCAAAACAAACTAGAATAGTGGCCACGACCGTGAGCAACGGCGGCCGGAGTAGGAGAACGCGGGGAACGGTGCTACGGTTACCAATCGAAGGGGAAAAGGGGTCCTGTAGGACGGGGAGCTCACAGCGATGCTCGTCGTCACAGTTTGGGTGAGAGAGGCGGTCGGGACGCGATGAATTCGTCGATGCACGCCGGCGGCCGTGGTGGAAGGAAACGGCGATGGCGTCGCCGATGTGGCCTCCCCGACGCGATTCGGTGAGGGCCCTGACGGTGCCGAGCTTCGCGGTCCTCCCGGACTTGTCGAAACGAAGAATGGTGGACGGTGGCCACGAGTACCACGGCAACGCAGCCACGGGTGCGCTCGAGTCCGAGCGGGAGAAGAACAGGGCAAGCGAGATGGGGAAACGGGGTGGCCTCCGATCCACAATGTCCGGGGGGCAGATATTTATTTCCGCGGAGCACTGTTGCGACACCGGCGAGCGGGTTCGTCGAGGATGCCCGCCTCGGTCGCCATGGCTGACCGGTCGGAGGAACAGGGAGGAAAGTGGGGAAAAAGAAGAAAAGGGCTGCGGTTGGGCTGGGCCGTGGGGGTTCGCCCAAGGCGATAGTTTAGGTATTGTTTTGTATTTTTTTTGCATTTCCTTTTCTGTTTTCTATTATTCTTAGCCACCAAATGGTTTGTTAAAATATGCAACTTGCTCCCATATTTATGTTGCGATATAATACACTGCTACAAAAAGTTTGAGCATAAATAAAAATCTTTTGGATTTTTATCTAATTAAGAAATGATTAAAGGGGGCTGTTTTGCTACTATCGGTGAATTGTTTAGAGTATTTAAACATGGTAATAAAATACCATTGCTATTTTAGTATTATCTACTGATTATTAGGCATTTAATAAAAGTGGTTGCAATATTTTTGGATTAAGTTTTATTGCCACATTATTTTTAATATTCACCAAAAGGCAATTTGAGTTGGTTTGGATTCAAATATGAACAAGGCATATTTAGCAACAGTGATTAGCAACAGTAATAGTGATTACTGTAGTGAGACACCCAGGGTGTCACACCTCGAGTGCTTTAGGTGCCATCGTGTAAGCGAAATAGCGTCTCTCGGGGGGAGTCTCATTATTGAGCATAATATTGTTATGAACCTTGTCTCATTAGTTCCATGGAGATTATATTTTGGTGGTTTAGTTTGTAGCAAACGGCCAAGGTTTTAGTATTAGTTTTATATCTCCTCATGGTGCTGTTTTGAAGCCTCATCATGCTTAGAGTATTGTGGCACAAGAAATCAAAGCTGAATATGTATTATTTGGTTTAGAGCTTTTACTTGCTATAGGCGTACACATATTGAGGCTTTTGGTGATTCGTTATTAGTTGTGCATCAAATATCTATGGGTTTCATACGATTTGACGAATCGCTTAATGTTTATCTTGATAGATGCGTAGATATAATTTCTTCTTTGAGTTATTTTAGCATTGATCATATATCAGGCCTGACATTTGGAGAGAAAATGAATTGGGGCAAAAAGCATCTGGTTATCATGTTGATAGTAGCATGGTTCATATTTTTCAGAAAAAAAAACGGTGCCTAGTCTTGCTAATATGGAAGAGGCCGACTTAAAGCTTGCTGCCTCGGCCACTAATGAGAGATCTAGTGCAAGCCGGATGGCTGGCTGGAAAAAATATGGCTTTCTTAGTTGAAGGATACAAGTTCAGAAGATCAGGCAGGTTAAACCATGAAATGCATTCATGAAGACACTTGTGTTATCAAGACAACAAATATTTGAAGAGGTTTGACTCATGAGATAGACAGTCTGAAGACATGGCCGATATACAACTATCTACCTAAGAACATGCATGGCCGATGGAGTGTTGACATCGTCCTTAGACCCTATGTGGTACAAATTATTTTTCGGGACGCAAGTTTTGCCGAAAAACAGGGGGGGCATGTGTTGACACAATTTTTTGGCACGACAATATTCATATACCAGATGGCCTCAAATGAAAAAGTGGTCTACATAAAAAAGTTTCGTATCGTCGATATGAACATCTTTGTAGTTCGAGCCATCGTCATCCGATTCCATCTTGGAGGCCGAAACTATGTTGGAAGCGAATAGATCCTAGCATATAAAGTAATATTCTTCCAATTAGGCTTTCAAAACATCATCAAATGGAAAAGTGTTCTACATGGTCCGGCTTGGTCTCGTCGAACCGTTCGATTTTTGTTTTTGAATCATCTCAATCCGAGTGCTACATCAAAAGTTATAGCCATGACAATATATACGTGTCAAGAGGAAAAAGCTGACGCTCGGAGCTAGACACCTATATAGTTGATGTCTGATGGAAAGCGTGAGTATTTCAGCCCTTAAGATGGCCTCGAATAAAAAACGTGCAACATGAAAAAGTTTGTTAATTTCAAGGGCTATAATTTTGATGTTTTGAGTTTCTTCATCCGAGGTCGTTTGCAGCCCCAAAACTACCAAAAACCGAACTACTGTCTTGGGACCACCTGTAATCCGAGTTCGGTTATGTTTGGAGAGATTTGGACGGGATTTGGAGTCCTCTTTCTTGTACAGAAAGTCCAGCCTCCTCATATATAGATGAGGTGACGTCCGATTGAAAGAACACACAATAGAACAAACAAAAAACACATCTACATCTTTATCGTTCATCTATCTATCTCCCTTGTACCTTGCTTCTTGTTATTCGTTATTCTTCAGATTTGGAGGCTTCGATGTACAAGGCTCCAGGGGCGTTCAGGACGACTTGGAGCAGCCAATCGTCGCCGGGTACTCCGATGGGGTCCCTCCCGAGTAACTGGGGCGTCTGGTCTCAAAAGCGCCTGCCGGACTGTCTTGCGTATCGCGCTTCCGGCAAGCCTCCCGCGACGTGAGTTGCGGAGTATCTCCCTCGACGCTGCGGGTACATGTGAACGTGTTCGTGTGTCAACACACTTTTTGGCGACTCCGCTGGGGACGAAAGCTTTGAACAGTCTCTGGCCTGTTCTTGCTACGAGGAAAATCATCATCAAGTTGCTGAAATCTACATTGGTGACATGTATCATCAATCTCCTTGTGTAGATGCAAATAATTCATATGTTGTTGCTAGAGCTCCTAATGAGCATGATGCATCGGCTAGCCCTAATTTTATCAATAGTAGATCTAATTATGTGCAACAGCCGGTTCACAATCTATATGCTTCAAGTTAAAATTTTGACGACATGCAACTTATGTATCCCAACTCTCATGCAATGGCAAACCCAGAAATCTATATGCCGATGAACAACATGTTGAGTTCGGTTAATCAAGTTGAAACACCTCATGTAGGTAATTTAAATAATATACAACAAAGTGTTTCACCTTTTTATTCATCGGCACTTAACTTGCAATATGTTAATTCATCTATGAATGCGCCGATGGATAGGAAAATTGGACATGCTAAAACTAGTTATTTGGCCAATTGTCCTCAACCCTCATATGCTATTTCTTATGTTACTAATATTTCATGTTCATGTGCAACTAGTGAGATTCATAATTCGGCTCCGCACTTTCATAGTGACCATGGCCGAATAAGTGAAAATTTAACAGGAGCTCACGTGCCTTCATGTACTAAAGTCGCATATGAGTTGGATAGTTTCAAGGAAAATATTTTAGCAGGTTTCAACGAGTTTGCTGCGCTTAATCACGAACTAATAAAGAGGACACATGATCCTTCTACAATACAAGCTTATGAGGCTTACAAGAAAAGCAGTGAGGAGCTTCTATCACACAAGATCGAGGTTTCTCCTTCACAATTCCAGAATTTCGGTAGCCCTTTATTGCCGAAAGAGACTAAAAGTAATGGGGGGCAATCCACTCCGAGTTGGGCTGAACCTAAAGGAAATATATGGGCCGTGTAAACAAGGTTGAGACAAAGCTTGCAGGGAATAGTGCTGACAATTTCACCACGCTGACTCTTGAAGAATTACCAATTGAGTATTAACAAATTTATGAAATACTCAAGAAGAAGCGTGAGGAGGAGTTTGAAAGGCTCAAAAAACAGCATGAAGAGGAGGATTTTCAAGAATACATCAAGCTCTTTCCTCCGAGTGGTAATCATCTTGGCCCTTCTGTGATGTTGCGGCAAGACAAAAAGGAAACTTTGCAAGCAAATCAATAAGAGAAGATTGACTTGGCTAATACTGTTGAATCAGTTGAAGCCAATACAAATGTGACTACATCTTCTACAGCCGAGTCATGCAATACGGGTGGCGAGTCCGATAAGAAAAAGGACCACCCGGGTGACGCAATCGATTCTGCAGAAACCGGACCAAACAATTCAGGCAATAACAAGTCGGGCGTTTACACCGAGTCTATCGGGCCAACAGAGGAAAACTTCATCGACGAGCTACCCTATGAGTTCCAGGTCAAAGATGACGAGCATTGGGGCTACAATGAAAAACCAATGGTAGCCGAGTTGCAGCTAACTCGGCTAGAAAATCAAGATGAACGAGATGCAGCTAAATCGGGACTGCTCAACACAACTCGTAAGCATATACCGAGTTGCTCACCACTCTCCGAGTTACAGGATACTATCCAAGTTACAGACTGGTCAGAGACAATATACGAACTACAAGTAGCTCGGATATATGTGTCGGAACTCAGAAACAAGCATCGAGTTGCAGCCAACTCAGAGGAGATGCATCATCCAAGTAATTCGGTACAAGATCCAGAAAAGGAAGACAAGACGTTGGAGAGTCATCGAAAACTGGAGCATGCCATTATTCAATTCACAGAACCATCATGTTCTCCCAACGCGTATGAAAAGGTATGTCTAGCAAGTAATTTATCTATTTTCAGATTTGGTCATGATTTTAGTGTTGATGCAACTATTAGAAAAATTCTTATAACAAATCTTGAGAGACCAATGAAGAAGGATAATTTACTTGTTAGCAACACAATTATAACAAAGCATATCGGTCAACACATTATGCCACTTAGAGAGACCGGTAAGGACTTATTATTACAACAAAAGTTTTTCCCATTGTTTCATTTACAGTTTTTGTATACATGGATAACTTTGCTAGTTTCATACTTGGCTTACATTTGGTCTCAAGTGAGGCATATATGTTATAACAGTTTTGATTTCAGAAAAATAAAGCCAATATTTGAATCTTTTGAGAAAACCGATGATAGTATAATGTCTTATTCAAAGTCATCGGAGATGGAGTGCGAAGCACAATGCATAGCCGAATGGGGTGATGCGAAATATGAACCATTCGTTTGATTACTTCCAATGCCGTTCGCACACCAAGATCCGCTAGAAAACAAAAAGATTACCTTTGATTCAAATATGTGTGATCAGATCTTTGGTTTGTTGCTGAAGAATGATTATATTAGAATTCTTGATCACCATGTTGAGCCATCAATCCAAGGACGAATGTATTGTAAGTTACATGATTCGTTCAAGCATAATTTTGAGGATTGCAATATGTTTCGTCAAATAGTTAAATCGGCCATTGATAGTGGACGATTGAAACTTGATAAAACACCAAGGGATCATTATGTTATTCCTATTGGTCCTGATGGCAAAAGGTTTTTGCATCGGATGCTTCAAGCCGATTCATTTACGGACAAGAAGGTAAAAACTGCCGGTGATGGGATAAGCTTTCAAGTACACAAATTATTCCTGAGAGCAATGATGATATTCTTGAAGGCGGGGATTCTGTCAAAGTTATGATGAAGACGCCAAGCACTGGGGGGCAGCAAGAAAATCCTAAGATCGATGCAAGGAAAACCAAAGAGAGCAATGGTTGAGATAAGCGCAAGGGTAAGAAATCAAAGGTCACTTTTGCGGAGCTATTGGAAAAATATCAGAAGATAAGTGATGAATTTTTTTCTCATCGGCCAAGTAATTCAAAAGCATCAAGATCACCCCCTAGGCGCAAATCTGAGGACCAGTATTGGCAAAGTGATAATTTCAGTACATCATACTCATGTCCTTATTTTGGGCCGCCAGTACCAGCGTCATGGATACCTCCTATGCTTATGTGAATCAATATCCATCATGGGACAGGTATAATTCTAGGGCACATTATCCATCTTATTTTGAACCATCTCATCAAGATTATGCAGCTCCAAGAAGGTCCACACTTGATGAACAATTGCATAACAAAGACTGTTTCAATCAAAAGGAATTGGTCCGGATCTCAAGGAAGAAGAAAGAGGTGGTCAAGCAAGTATATGGTGTCAAAAAGGATGGTCGTAAGTGTGCCACTTCAGATTTAATTTCAAATAATAAAGAGCCAATTGAAGCATTGACATTGGCTAGTAAAGGCAAAGAAGAAGAGAAAACAAATCTTCAAAATAGAGATGCCAAATTTAAACAAAAGGTGTTGAGAGTGCACAAGGTCAAAAAGGAATTGCCATTGCTTGAAAAAGGATCACAACCGAGGTGTCCACTTGGTTTATAGGATTGGCAGAAGAAGAGATTGCAAAAGCTTAGTGCACGAGAACTCAAAAAGAAGAATATGGCATGGGTTCCCAAGAAGAACAGTCAAACGAAAGATGATGTGCAAGCTTCTATTTTAGAGAATACAACCAGAGTGAAGAAGGAGAAATCATCTCATAAAAGATTAAGCCAAAGGTTTCAATCATCCAACCGTAATCTTCGATTAGCACATCATTCATATTCTTCACACATGTCATTGATGCCTTTATCATGGAATTCATCCTCAGGTATGATTGGTTACCCTCCATGGACTTATTTTGATCCATGCATGCAATACAATTTTTTACATCATCATAGGGGATTACCAAGTCACTATACATTTGATTAGTTACATTCTTCTTGCTGATTTAAGGGGCCGAAATATTTGATTTGTTATTTCATATGCTTGTTTCGGCTATATATGATTTAGTGGATGAATTCTATATGTCGTTTATACTAATGGCCGATGTTTGTTCTATCGTCCTAAGAATACATCTAAACATGGACGATGTGATTTTCTGAACATCGTCCTTAGTTTTATTGGAGATTCAGACAAGGTGTACATTCGTTAAAAATATGTTGCATGGACCAATTCATAAGTTGCCGAATTGGTGAGTGGGATTATGCTTTGTCTAGGTATGATATAGCTGGTTCGAATATATGAGAAGCCAAATCATTGTTGTTATTATTATTGAGCATAATATTGTTATGAACCTTGTCTCATTAGTTCCATGGAGATTATATTTTGGTGGTTTAGTTTGTAGCAAACGGCCAAGGTTTTAGTATTCCTTTTATATCTCCTCATGGTGCTTTTTTGAAGCCTCATCATGCTTAGAGTATTGTGGCACAAGAAATAAAAGTTGAATATGTATCATTTGGTTTAGAGCTTTTACTTTCTATAGGCGCACACATATTGAGGCTTTTGGTGATTCGTTATTAGTTGTGCATCAAATATCTATGGATTTCATATGATTTGACGAATCGCTTAATGTTTATCTTGATAGATGCCTAGATATAATTTCTACTTTGAGTTATTTTAGCATTGATCATATATCTAGGCCTGACATTTGGGGAGAAAATGAATTGGGGCAAAAAGCATCTGGTTATCATGTTGATAGTAGCATGGTTCATATTTTTCAAAAAAACCCGGTGCCTAGTCTTGCTAATATGGAAGAGGCTGACTTAAAGCTTGCTGCTTCGGCCATTAATGAGAGATCTAGTGTAAGCCGGATGGTTGGCTAGAACAAATATGTCTTTCTTAGTTAAAGGGTACAAGTTGAGAAGATCAGGCAGGTTAAACCATGAAATGCATTCATGAAGACACTTGTGTTATCAAGACAACAAATATTTGAAGAGGTTTGACTCATGAGATAGCCAGTCTGAAGACATGGCCGATATAAAACTATCTCCCTAAGAACATGCATTGACGATGGAGTGTTGACATCGTCCTTAGACCCTATGTGGTACAAATTATTTTTCGGCACGCAAGTTTTGCCGAAAAACAGGGGGGGCATGTGTTGACACAATTTTTTGGCACGACAATATTCATATACCAGATGGCCTCAAATGAAAAAGTGGTCTAAATCAAAAAGTTTGGTATCGTCGATTTGAACATCTTTGTAGTTCGAGCCATCGTCATCCGATTCCATCTTGGAGGCCGAAACTATGTTGGAAGCGAATAGATCCTAGCATATAAAGTACTATTCTGCCAATTAGGCTTTCAAAGCATCATCAAATGGAAAAGTGTTCTACATGGTCCGGCTTTTTCTCGGCGAACTAGTCGATTTTGGTTTTTGAATCATCTCAATCCGAATTCTACAGCAAAAGTTATAGCCATGACAATATATACGTGTCAAGAGGGAAAACTGACGCTCGGGGCCAGACACCTATACAGTTGATGTCTGATGGAAAGCGTGAGTATTTCGTCCCTTAAGATGGCCTCGAATCAGAAAACGTTCAACATAAAAGAGTTTGGAAATTTCAAGGGCTACAATTTTTATTTTTGGAGTTTTTTCATCCGAGGTTGTTTGCAGCCCCAAAACTACCTAAAACCGAACTACTGTCTTGGGACCACCTGTAATCCGAGTTCGGTTATGTTTGGAGAGATTTGGACGGGATTTGGAGTCCTTTTCTTATATGGAAAGTGCAGCCTCCTCATATATAGATGAGGTGAAGGCCGATTGAAATAACACACAATCTAACAAACACAAAACACATCTACATCTTTATCGTTCATCTATCTATCTCCCTTGTACCTTGCTTCTTGTTCTTTGTTGTTCTTCAGATTTGGAGGCTTCGATCTACAAGGCTCCAGGGGCGTCCAGGACGACTTGGAGCAGCCAATCGTCGCCGGTTACTCCGACGGGGTCCCTCCCGAGTAACCGGGGCGTCTGGTCTCAAAAGCGCCTGCCATACTGTCTTGCGTATCGCGCTTCCGGCAAGCCTCCCGTGGCGTGAGTTGTGGAGTATCTCCCTCGGCGCTGTGGGTACACGTGAACGTGTTCGTGTGTCAAAACACTTTTTGGCGACTCCGCTGGGGACGAAAGCTTTGAACAGTCTCTGGCCTGTTCTTGCTACGAGGAAAATCGTCATCAAGTTGCTGCAATCTACATTGGTAACATGTATCATCAATCTGCTTGTGTAGATACAAATAATTCATATGTTGTTGCTAGAGCTCCTAATGAGCATGATGCATCGGCTAGCCCTAGTTTTATCAATAACGAAGAACAACGAAGAACAAGAAGCAAGGTACATCTGGAAAGTTCTTGTCCGCAGGCGGCTGCTTTGGTACGTGTGTAGTTTATCTTGGTATCCTTCTAATCTTGCAATGGTTGTGTCCCTTGCTTCGTCTGGGTTGTCTTTATCATCCTGGAGTGCTTCTTCTGCCTCTTCCTCTTCGTATCCCGAAATTCGGGGAGCTCCGAACTTTAGGCCGTGTGGTAGCACGGCTTCCGCCCCGTATACCATGAAAAAAGGTGTGTACTGGGTTGAGGCGTTGGGGGTGGTGCGCAAGCTCCATATGACTGCGGGGAGTTCTTCGATCAAGTTGACCGCTGCCTGTTTGAGTGGTGCGAGGAGTCACTTTTTTATTCCTCCGCACACTAGGTTGTTTGCTTTTTCCACCTTGCCGTTGGACTGTGGGTGCGCGACTGATGCGTAGGTGATCTTGATGCCCAACTCTTGGCAGAAGTTCTGGAATTCTGCTGCTGTGAAGTTTGTACCATATTATCTATGATGATGTTATGTGGTACAACGAATTGGAAGATGATGGACTTAATGAAGTTGACTGCCGTGAGGGCTGTTGAGCTGGTGATTGGAACTCCCTCGATCCACTTGGTGAACTTGTCCACTGCTACTAGGAGATGTGTTCGACCCCTTTTGAGGATTTCTTGAGTGGACCCACCATGTCGAGTCCCCATGTGGCGAGGGGCCAGGATAGTGGTATGTTTAGAGTTCAGATGCTGGAGCGTGTGGCCTGCTGGCGAATTTTTGACAGGCGATGTAGCGTCGCACCATGTCTTCCGCGTTTCGCATTGCGGTTGGCCAGTAGAACCCTGCTCGAAAAGCTTTGGCCACGAGTGCGCGACTGCTCGCGTGGTGCCCGCAAGTGCCTTCGTGGATCTCGAGCAACAGGGCCTTGCTGTCTTCTTCCTCGATGCACTTTTGGAGGACCTAAGAAATGTTGCGCTTGTAGAGTTGTCCGTTGATTACTGTGAATGCTTTAGACCGCCGACTGATGCGTCGGGCTTCTGTAACGTCTTGCGGCAAGGTGCCTTGAATTAGGAATCTAAGGAACGGTTTTGTCCAAGATGGGCCTTCGGGTCCGGCTGGCTCTTCCTCCTCGACTGCTTTGTTGCCTTATTCATCAGCGGTTGAGTTCGCAGCCGCCACTTGCGCTGGTTCACTTGTGTTGTCATCCTCTGCGGCTCCTTCTGGCGCGAGTGCCTTGGTTTTGATTGATCTCTGGCTGATACTTTCGAGGAAAACGCCTGGGGGAACTGGTCCTCGAGTTGATCCAATGTTTGCGAGCTCGTCTGCTTTTGTTTTATTTGCTCTGGTGACATAGTTTAGCTCGCAACCGTCGAATCCTCCTCCTAGAATGTTGTAGAGCTTCTAGTAAGCTATCATGTTGTCTGTGACTTCTTCACAGTGCCTCATTTCTTGCTGGACGACGAGGTTGTAGTCGCCGTAGATTGCGAGACGGGTGGCGCCTCAAGCTTTTTCCATGCACATGCCATGGAGTAGTGCTTCATATTCTGCTTCGTTGTTTGAGGCTTTTCTGAACTTGATTTGGAGCACGTATCGAAGTTTATCTCCTTTGGGCGAGATTAATACGACACCCGCTCCAGCTCCTTGATGTCTTTTTGATCCATCAAAGAACATTGTCCACGAGTTAGAGAGGTCTGGAGGGCCAGGTGTTTGCACCTCTTTCCACTCGACTAGAAAGTCTGGGAGTACTTGGGATTTGATTGCCTTTGGATGTTTGAACTGCAGGTCGCGGGGGCTGAGCTCGATGTTCCACTCGGCGACTCGGCCCATTGCTCGAGGGTTTTAAAGGATGTCTGCGAGTGGTGCGCTGCTCACAACCGTGATGAGGTGCTCGTCGAAGTAATGTGTTACTTTCCTTGAAGTCATGACGATGGCATACACGAGCTTCTGGTAGTACGGGTACCGCTGCTGAGATATTGTGAGGACCACGCTGAGGTAGTAGATTGGCCTTTGTATGCTCTGGGATTTGCCTTCTTCCATGCGCTCGATGACGAGCGTCGTGCTGACTACGCTTCTGCATGCCGCTATGTAGAGGTAGAGAGGTTCTCGCTCCTTGGGCACCGCTAGGATTGGTGGGGTCGAGAGGGTATATTTTAGGTCCGCGAATGCATTTCGGGCTTCTTCAGTCCACTCGAATTTCTCTCCCTTTCTGAGCAACTGGTAGAATGGTAGAGTCCTTTCTCCCAGCCTGCTGATGAAGTGGCTCAGTGCTGTGAGTCTTCCTGTGAGTTATTGTACGCCTTTGATGTGCACCGGCTCTTGCATCTTGGCGATTGCTTGGACTTTTTTCGGGTTCGCTTCGACTCCTCGGGCAGAGACCATGTATCCGAGAAATTTTCCGGCTGGGACGCCAAACACACACTTTTTTGTGTTGAGCTTGATTCTGTATCTGTTGAGTGCTGCAAAGTTTCCTGGAGGTCGTCGAGTAGCGTGTTTGCACTGTATGTTTTGATGACGATGTCGTCGACGTAGACTTGGACGTTTCTGCCGATTTGGTCTCTTAAGCATGCTTGCATCATCCATTAGTACGTGGCTCCGGCGTTTTTCAGTCCGAAAGGCATTGTACTGTAGCAGAATACGCCGTAGGGTGTGCTGAACGAGGTGTGTTCTTCGTCTTCTTCCTTCATTCTGATTTGTCTGTATCCTGAGTAGGCGTCGAGGAAAGACAGGAGGTCGCATCCTGCGGTAGAGTCGATTATCTGGTCTATCCTTGGCAGAGGGAAGTGGTCCTTTGGGAAGTGTTTTTTGATGGGCCCGTAGTCAATGCACATGCGTAGTACGTCGGTGTCCTTTTTAGGTACTAAGATTGGGTTTGCGATCCAGGTGGCCTTCTTCGTCTCCCGTATGAATTACGCATCAAGTAGTCGATTGACTTCTTCTCTAATGGCTCTGCGCTTGGGTTCGGAGAATCTACGCAACGCCTGCTTTACTAGTTTGGTGTTTGGATGTATGTGTAGTGCATGCTCTGTGAACTCTCGTGGTATTCCGGGCATGTCGGCCGGGCACCAGGCAAAAAATTTCCACTCCTCGCGGAGGAAAACCATAAGGGCAATTGCCTATTCTTCTGGTAGATGAGCGTAGATTCAGAACGTCTTGTTCGGGTTCATTAGGTTCACCTGATGGGTGACTGTGTCGCTGTCGACGCTGAAGTCGCGAGTAAATTCTTTTGATTCGCTTCTTCTTGCCAGTGGAAAAATGCTCTTGTCTGTCGCCATGGCTATTTCTTCTAGCTGCTGCTGAGCTCTGAACGTGTCAGAAAATTTGTGAAAATCTCCGTCGCGTTGGTCTGATTTGATAAAACTCCCATTGACCGTAATGACCCCTGAGGGTCCTGGCATCTTGATCTTGAGGTACGCGTAGTGCGGAACCGCCATTAATTGAGCGAATGCGGGCCGCCCGAGTATGGCATGGTATTGGGAGCCAGTTGAGTACTTCGAACTCGAGAACTTTTCTGGCGAAGTTACCCTTGCCGCCGAAGACGACCTCGAGCTCAATTTTTCCGAGGGAGGAGGTTGCTTCACCTGGAACTACGCCGTAGAGTGTGACGCCTGAATTCTTCCAGACTGATCGCGGGATCAACATCTTGCGCAAGATGCTGGTGAATATTATGTTTAAACTGCTGCCCCCGTCCACGAAAACTCTGTCCATGTTGTAACTGCCGATTTGGGCTTCGAGGACTAGTGGTGCGTGCCCTGGCCTTGGAATTGCGGGTGGGTGATCGCTTTGTGAGAAAGTAATGTTGGTCTCTGCGCCATACATATGGTAGGTTTCTGCTGTTTTTAGGTCCTCGGCTGCTCGGGTCTACAGGGTGTGGGCGTCCTGTTTTTCTTTTGAGGGTCGTCCTTCTTGGATCATGCAGACACGTCCATGAGACGGAGGGTATTGCTCTTCTTTATTGGGTGCTGGCGGCTGCGCGGTTCCTCGAGCCCATTTGGCTTCGTGTTGCTTCTCTTCCTTGAGGATGTTGGAGAGTTCGGTGAACAAACGACAATCTCTCAGGGTGTGGCCTTCTCTAAGGCGCCCCCAGTCGTCTTCGAAACAGTGGATTGTGCATGGTCCATCCAGCTGTTCTTTGGCTGTGAGCTTGCTGGAGCCGGCGTGCCTTCTTCTTCTTGCGACTAGGAATGACTGCGAGTGGTCTTCTGAACGGGAGTGGAACCTTGGGTCCAACTCTATTCCGTCGTTGATCAAGTGGTTCCGAATAAACTTGGCAAACTCATCTAGTCTTTGATCTGGGTCGTAGTACTCGCCGGATTGAGTTTCGGAGTCGCAGTCGTGTTCCCTCGCGGGTGTCCGGGTGGCGGCGGGTGCTCGAGTGGAGGCCAAGGCTGCTGTGACACATTGCGGTTCCTCGAGTGGGATTTCTATGCAGACTTCTTGTACTTTTTCCAGCGTCTTGGCTGACTTCGTCGTCGCGGCTTGCGCTTGCCTTCTGGATCGTCGAGTTCCATTTCACTGGTGACGACTTTGGTAGTCGCCAAAAGATCGAACTTGGCCTAGCTGCGGGCCGAGCAATCTTGGTGGTGCGATGGAGAGGTTTGCGATGAACTTGAGTTCTTCGAGTGGATTGGATCTTGCTCGAGTCCTTGAGTTGTGACTTGCTGATGACGGGACCACCGAGATCGTGATTCCAACCTGCGTAGTTCCCATAGACGACGCTAATTGGCGAGGACCGACCTCGGCAAATCCCATGGTCAGGGACCCTAGGTTAGATCGTAAAGAGGGTCAGGTTGGCGATACTTGTTGGCTAACAGCAGAAAGTACTTCCTGCTCGATTGTATTATACGGGGTGTGATTACAGTGGCGGTCAAGGCGAGTTCTCTCGAGACCGGAGGTGTTGATTGTAGATTGGATATCCTCAGCCGTCACCCCTCCCAGCCTTTATATACTAGGCTGGGTCTAGGGGAGTCCGTCTCAGATTACAGGGACGATTGCCTAATCTAGTTTTGCCTTGGACGCCAAGTCTTGCCTTCCATGTTGGTTGCGTACTCCTACATCAGTGCCTTGAGTGGGCTAGTCGTGGGCCCGTCGATGCTCCCAGCGGGCCTTTTGTCTTCATACGCACCAGGTATCCTCACACGCAGGAGTCGTGGGGTCACCCCCTCGTCAATGGGGGTATGCATCTTTTTGTGTTGTATGCCATAATTAAATGTAAATGCTCCAGACATGAATGAATGTGATGCCCCTGAATCAAATAAAACAGTAGCAGGTATTGAGTTAACGAGAAGGGTACCCATCAAGGTAGCAGGTTGTTCCTGAGCTCCCTCAACATCAATGTTGTAGGCATGCCCACGAGCATGAGCATCAAACCCAGTATTATAGTTGGGGGTCCTGTTGTTTCCACGACCATTTCCGCGGCCAGCAGGGTGAACTACCAGTTGATTCTGTCGCCGGGGGCAGTCTCTGGAAAAATGACCTGGGAGGTGACACTTGAAACAAAGTCTATCTTGGTGACGGAGGGGTGCAGTGTTAGACGGAGCAGTCTCAGCCTTCGGTTGTCTCGGCGGGGGCGGAGGCAGACGGGGTGCAACATACGACATACTTGGTGCAGGGGAAGGTGGAAGATACACGTTGTGCGGCATCCAGACGCGTTGCTTCTGCACTGTGCCCGAAGATGAGCCAGCGTCATGGAAGCGCTTCTGCGAACCCTTGAACTTAGACTAAGCGGTCTCAAGAGTGATAGTCTAGTTCACCATAGTGGCGAAGTCGGGGAAGACATGCAGGGCCAGAGAAAGATGGAGATTTGAGTTTAGTCTGTCACGGAACTTCTCTTGTCTGGTGGCATCATCTGGGAGGTCACTTGCAGCATAGAGGGAGAGGTAGAGGAATCCCATTTGATATGCCTCAACAGTTTTATTGCCCTGAACGTGATTGCGAAACTCGGCCTTCATACGGTTCATAACCTCCTGGGGGATGTAACGAGAACGGAAAGAAGCCTTGAAATCATTCCAGGGGACGACAGACCCTTCATCTAGCGAGCTCTTGTGGGTGACCCACCATTGAGTAGCCGGTCCACAAAGAAAATAGCTCTCGAAGGTGACGTAATAAGCAGCTTGCACCCTAGCTAACTCGAGCTGATGAGTGATGTCACGAAGCCAATAATCGGCATCCAGCGGCTGTTCAGGTTGGTGGAAGGTAGGGGGATTGAGACGCATGAAATCCCGTAGAGTAACCACAGGCGGTTGGTTCTGGTGCTGGTTCTGGTTCTGGTTCTAGTTCTGGAGCTGATCTATGACTCCTTGTATAAACACTTGGTTCATCTTAAACTGCTGCATCATCGCGGCCATGTAGTCCGGCGGCAGAGGTGGATCGTTGGCACCAGGACCACGACCACCACGACCAACCATCCTGATAGAATTTAACAGGAGTATTTCAGCGATGAACATTTAACGAGATACTGGACAGAAGCATGAGTTAATGCGACAACGAAGGGGAGGTCCAGATATATAGGAGTAGTCATATAAGACATACACATCCACACACGGAGTCAAGAAAAAATCGGGCAGCATAAGGTCGTAGAAATTAAGGAAAACAGACACACTAGGCGGCGCGCAGACCGCGGTAAGGAATACACGATGCGACATAGCTAAGGCTATGTCAATCACACCGCAGAAAAACTGTTGGCCACAGGAATTTTTGCTATAGAATGCGCGGCCTGCCCCGAATGAGAAACGGGATCCGCGGTCCGGGACCTGGGTCAGAACTCCTACGACACGACTCAATAGAGGGTTAAGAAGCAGAACGCCGGATGGAATCAATGAGAACATGATCCTAATGTCAGAGTTAGTAAACCTTACCAACCAGGATAAGAGAGCAGAGTCCCAGAGCATAGGTACGGAGAAAAAGGATACTAATACCATATATATCACCATGGGGTGATATCAATGTGGGCCCGTAATCCGAACATTAAGTTAGCAAAATAGTTTTTCAAAGACTAGACTCAACTTCGACCAAGGAGTGGGTAGGGGGTTTCCAACAGGCAGTCGGCTCTGATACCAACTTGTGACGCCCCAAAAATCAAGTCGTGTACAGTAATATTACACTGATGGTACACGACCAAAATCAGGGTGCCACGATGAGAATATCATAGCACAACACTAGACACAAATAAGATCAATCTTTTAAGTTAAAAACGAGGGATCACGAGGATACGAATACATAAGTTATACAATCATAATATCTGGGTACAAACATAGTTAGTCAAGTTTTGTTAAGAAGGCTAGCAGAAATCACATCAGAGATACAGACCGAAAAGGCAAGGCCTCCTTCCCGGGAACCTTCGAACTACTCCTGGTCCTGGTCAGCGGGGGTCTCTACGTAGTAGTATCCGCCTCCGGAGCACTCCTTCTCCTGGGCTCCAACGTCTGGTTGCAGCAATCCGCATATATAAAACAAAGGGGGGAAATAAAGCAAGGGTGAGTATCTAGCATACCTGCAAGTCTTACGCCCGCTACTAAGCATTTATGCATTTGTATCAAATGAAAATGGGAGGCTGTATATAGTGGAGTGCAAGGTAGAAAGTCAGAATAAGGATGAGAAGCTAGGCCCATCGAAGACTAGCATCTTCCGACGAGTCTTGCAGCACAAGAAGAGAACAACCAACAGTTCATATAAAGCATAAAGTAACAATGCAGCAGAAGTTGATGCAACATTGTATAATAGTGAGTTCTAATAATTAACAACTATAAATGCCTCTGAGCATCCTTCCACGACTTCCGTGCGGGGAATAAAACCCGGAACCAACAGTTTAATGGTAGTATTTTCTAGCAGTAAGATCCGGCTTCAGCATAAAGCGTCCTGTTACCGTGGACACGGCTATTCGAATAGATTAAACTCCCTACAGGGGTGCACTATTGTTCATCCCGCACGCTCGGATCTCCAAGGTGGCGTACACCTTGTTAGGGAATGCCCCACCGAGGCTATCCGACATGCCGCAGCCCTTCCTAGGCTCAACGGAGAGGTCATCCGCCGGACTAAATCCTATGCACTCAGGGGTCTTGGTCCCTCACCCTTCCACGCTCCCGCACGATGCGAGTCTGGCCGGGGAAGCAAAAAGAAAATACCACCGCTCGCGAGCAAAGAATATACCACTTCCCAGAAATCAAGCCGCGGCACTGCTGACGTCTGAAAAGGTTTCGGACGATCTACGACGCGGAGGGTCCACATCGCAATCCCACGTGTAGGTAGTGCGTACAGGCCTTTGCGGCCTCTCAAGTCATCCACCAAACCGTTTACGCATTTTAACATTATCTCGCGGAAAACTGTTGTCGTTTCCTAACTAGTAACACAACGGACAACGAACAGCCGCGAGAATCACCAGTACGTCGGTTCTTGCCCTGTCGTCCCGCCATAGCTCTGCGGTTACCAACAATGTGAACCGACTCCTTACCTTATCTCGCATGTGCTCCTGGGGGAGCTCGACTTTCGTGGTTTGGTAACTCTCGCGGAATACGAGCAGGGGCCAAGAACGCCAGTACGTTGGTCGTACCCTTCCTGTCGTTCCCGTCGCAATACCGCTCGCGGGCACCGTTGGGTCGCCCGACTTCTTACCTGAAGGACAATCGTGGTCCAGGACCCTAGGGCGGCTATATAGAGTTAGCAATGAGTCGATAGATCACACTTGATGTGGCTCGGCAGAGCCGAGGTAGGGGCCTTAGGCCGTGTCTGCATTGTACCGTACCTGTGCAGTTATATACATTTTATCCGTGTCCACTCCCCGGAGTGATAACGGCCCGCTATCTAATCGTAGTTGACTAAGATGGTGCAGGGCTAACTGCTGAATAACATATATATATATATATATATATATTTATAGGAAGCATAGGATAAAGGAAGGTACATCAAGGGGCGACAAAAACAGGCTATGCAATACAATAGGATTGTAACATAGCAGCAGCAGTAACAATGCCTAGTGAAAGAAATGTATGGAAAAGATAGGTGATATCCGGGGAAGAAAAATGGCTCTGCTTGCCTGGAAGCTAGACGGTAGGGGTACGATCGTCGACGACGTAGTCTTACTCAGCAGCGGTGTAGTCGACGGTAGCAGCGGGGTCTACCGGAGAATAAAGGGGGGGGAACAGTAAATACAAAGCAAGCATATGCAAACAGATGCATGACATGACAGATGCAATGTTACCGGTGTTCTAACGCAGTGCAACGTGTTTTGCTAGGAGCGGGAATTCATCCGGGGATGAAATATCGACTCCGGGTGATTACCGACAGACGGCCCGGTGGAGGAATGTCTCGTGTTTGTTGTGTTATAGGGGGGGTGATTGGTATACGTGTAGCGTATTCTTGTTTGTTATATTTTTCTGATCACCTTTCATTTATAAAGTTTTTCCATCTGAGTTACGGTTTAAAATATATTAATTTCTGAAGTTTAAATCATTTAAAAACATTTACTGGATTTATTTTTATTAAAAAATCAACATTATCCAGAATAGTGATCTTTGACTGGTCAAACCTGACCAGTGGGTCCCATTGGTCAGCCTCACATTTTAATAAATCAATTTATTAAATTTAAATAACAGTGTGGTCCCACATGTCATTGACTCATTTCAGTAATTCTATTTATTTAAAACTAACCACGCAGTGGGGCCGAGGTGTCATCCTAACAATTTTGATTTAACAATTTTTAATTAACCAGAGAGGTATTTAAGGGCTGGGCCCACTAGTCAGTCTAATAGAGGCTTAACAGTTTTTTATATTTAATCAAATGGCCTTGGGCCCACATGTAATAGACTCAGGGGGGTATTTAGCTTAGCAGTTAAGTTAACAGAGGGGGCTTAGGATTAGCAGTGGTTTAGCAAGGGGCGGGGCCCACTTGACAGTGGCACTAGCCATAGCACGGCTACGCTAGCGGCGAGCATCGCCATGGCTGGAGACCAAGCGTACGCTACAGGGGCTCGTTTTGGACGTGGCCAAGTGCGTTGGGGAGCTGGTGACCACACGCGTCTACTGGTGCCAAAAAAGTGAGCTGGAGCGACGTGTGGCCGCGACGGCGAGCACACGAGCGGCGGTCGGAGCGCGGCGTGGCGGGGAACGTCAACTAGCGCGCGATAATGAGCGCGGTTAGAGGGGAAATGGAGTTGCGCTCACTGAGAGTGAGCTGTTGCAGGCGGAAGAAGCTGGGGGAGGACGAAGGTGGCGAATCGGGTGGCGGAGTCGCGGTGGTCGTGCGTGAAGACGACGAAGATTATGTCGTCCTTGGAGGGTCTTGGCTCGAGTCACTGCACTCAGAGACGAAGCCGACGACGAGCTCCCTCTTGGACAACTCGACGGGCCCAGTGGTGGCCGTTGGCCACGAGTATGCGTGGCGGCGCCCACGGCGGAGCTCGGGGCCGGTGAGCAATGGTGCAGAGGAGGTGGAAAAGGGGCGGGCTCGATCTAGGGTTTGCACCGGGGGAGGTGCGGGGTGGTCTTATCCCCGGCGGCGAGCCACAAAAAGTTTTGTTCCCAAATAAAATCAATAGCATGAAATGTCATAGAAATGCTTCTGTTTATGATTGTTTAATTTAGTTAAACCTTAAATAAATTCCCATTGTTGTTCCAACATGATCCACTGACTTTTAGGGATTTAACAAAATTGGTTGCACAATTTTTGGACAAAGTTTTATTTAACACATTGTTTTCTAATATCATCCAAAAGGCATTTTGAGTTTGTTTGGATTCAAAGATGATCAAGGCATGATTAGTAAAAGTAATGGTCATTAGCAAAATGATTACTGTTACATGACAGTGAGGGTGTTACAAATCTCCCCCATTACAGGAATTCTCGTACCGAGAATCTTAAGCGGTAGAGGGGAAAAGATCGGGGTATTCTCGCCAGAAGCCTCGACAGTCCCACGACTGGCCCACTCGAGAGTCCTCGACGACTATGGAAGCTGCGACTTGGCGTCCAAGACTAAAACTAGATTAGGCAACTGCCTCTGTAAACCTAGATGGACTCCTTCCGACCCAGCCTAGTATATAAAGGCAGGGAGAGGGGACGTCTAGGGCATAAAATCTCATAGAAACACCTCTGGTCCCGAGCGATCTCGCCTCGACCGCCACTTTGATTGCCTCCATAATAATACAAAAGAGCAGGAAGTAGGGGTTTAACCGATCGAGGGCCCTGAACCTGGGTAAATCCATGTCTCCTGTTAGCCGACGAGTATCGCCAACTTGCACTTTCTCTCTACGATCTACCCCATGGTTCCTAACCATAGGATTTGCCGAGGTCAATCCTCGTTAATTGGTGCCGACCGTGGGGAAGACGAAGGTTGGAATCACGATCTCGGCGGTCTCTTCGCCAGAAATCGATAGCTCATCGACTAACTCATCACTCGACGCCTTTTCGAATCGAGCAGAATCCGATCTGTTCGAGTCCCTCGGTTTCGTCGCACATCTTCCCATCGCGCGGCCAGCTTTCACTGATCTTCATGCCGGCGCATACCTAACTCTTGGGAGGCACAAGATCTACATCAACCCATGGGGGAACCCTTCGCCTCACAGATGACACTCGAGAACCCACAACAACAACAACCTCCAAGGCGGTGACAACCAAAGAAGCATCTCCCGCCCACCAGATGACTCTTCGAGTCCTTCGCGCAACCCATCTCAGCATGATCCATCGCACCACCCGCGACTGCGCGAGTGCGGTACCCGCATGGAAAAGGCAAAAGGGAAAAGAGACAAAGCTAGCAACCGCGTCGCTGTTCCAGGTGTTCATGACAGACATCCGCGCACCAACTTCAGATGACAGGGACAGAGCGAATGACCTCGATAGCCACAGGGGAGCATGCACAAACAGCAGAAGCAGCGATCCCGATAACACTGGACAACTAACATTCACCCTTGGCGAGCCGGGAACCATACCAAGAAAAGTGTTCAGAAGGAAGGAGAACAGCAACCATATAGATGATCCACCTAAAAGCAGCAGGCGCCACGCCTCAGAAGCTACAACACAAGCCCAACCCACAGAAAAAAATCATTATGTCCAAATTAGCGATCGCTAGAGTAAAAGATGCAGTAAAACGCGACAAGCTCCTCCCAGAAGACGCAACTTGCGATGAGCTCAAAGCATATAATAAGCTTGCAATGATGTCACCAAGAAAACAAGGCGGATGCGGCTCGAATTGGAGAAACATAGAAGAGCCGAGAACGACTCGAGGGCTGACCGTAAAGCGCCACCCGAGCACTCGAGCGACTCCTCTGATCACAGCTCTCCTCCCCAGCGCAAGTCCAGATTCAACAATCTAGGCAAACTAGACGACGATTTCAGACTCAAAGACAAAGACGAAGAAGAAAAACAGCTCACACCAGCAGAAGCCCTCATCACCGCCCAAGCATATCTGCATCGCGCTCACAACAGCAAAAAAGGCAATGCAGTTCGCAACATTGTGCGAGCACCCAAAGTAATGAGCGATGCTATCGCCGATCAGTACCCAAAAAGGCAAGTACAAGATGGGCGCCCCTCGAGCAAACACCCTACATGGACCCAAGGTCACCCGACAGCGATGACGATAGCAACAACGACCGTCGCAAGCACCTTGACAAAAGCAGAGACCGTGAAAGAGGCAACAGCAACATCCATCGCATCAATGATCCACGGCGCGACGCGCGGGACGATATCACGTAGAACAAAGTCAACCAAGGACGACGGAGGCCCGAAGCCCACGAAGAACACTCGGACGAGCAAGTGTCAGACGAAGATTTCGAATCCTGCGGAGCACTGTGCTTCGCACGGGCCATACGCGAAACTCGGATGCCCAAAGGTTTCAAACTAAACTCAACAACACACAACTACGATGGATTTGAAGAACCAGAGGAATGGCTCGACGATTATCTAATAGCCTTCAGGTTCCAGCGAGGAACCAACACTACAACCATGCAGTACATACAACTTATGCTCGAAGGGTCGGCACGACACTGGTTGAAAAACCTACATCGAGGCTCCATCAACTCTTGGAAGCAGTTCCGCAGCGCCTTCATCGAGAACTTCAAATCAACTTACAAGCGACCAGCATCACTCGAGGAGCTGAGAGCCTGCAGGCAAGGAACCCGAGAGTCATGTAACACCCCGAGTGTCACACTACAGTAATCTCTTTTGATTAACGTCAAGTCACCATGATTAGGCATGTGATGATCACCCTTGATCATGGCTTATTCAAATGTGGCCATTAATGTGGCCAGTAATCTCTTTTGACTAACGTCAAGTCAAAATTCCAAAACAATGTGGCCATTAATGTTCAACTAAAAATTGTACAAATAATTTTATAAAATGGCTAATAAACAGCAGGTCATGATAATATAGAAATGGATATTTATTAAAATGTTTAAATAAGTTAAATATATTAAAACAGTAGAAAAACAACCCCATTTAATTCTTTAATGAATAACTAATTTTTCAATGACTTTTATTAGGTCTCAAACTTTTATTAACAGTAATATATAATGCAACATTATTAATGGAACAAGGTGCACATTTTTATAAAATCAAATGATGGCTAATTTAAATGGAAACAAAATGCAACAGAAAAAAAATAAAAAAAACACAGAGAAGGGTTATTCTCCGCCCAGGGCAAGGCCCACCCCGGGCCCAGCCCACCTCACCTTCCTCTCTCCTTCCTCTGTACAGGAGGCGGGGCGTGCGTGGCGGCCATCCCATGGCGCCATGGCCACGGCTGCCTCGCTGCCGACCATCCCACGGCCACCGGCGGGCATAAGAAGCCGACACCGACCCCCTGCCCCCGGAAACCCTAGCACGCCCACCCCCGTTGCCTCCCTCGCACACCAGAGCCCCCTCCTCTCCTCGCCCCCCCTCCACTGCAACCAAAGATCGGCGTCGCCATGGCTCGCCGTGGCCATGGCCTGGGACCTCGCCACGCCTCATCTCCCTGTCTTCCCGCTCCAAGGACGACCACTAGCTCGTCTTCGCCCTCAAGATCGAGCCAGGACGCCCCGCCTCAGCCGAATCGCCGCCGTCCTCCCCGCCATGGCCGCCAACCCCGCCGCCCGATTCGGCCATCCCCGCGCCCCTCCTGCTTCCTCGACCCCCTTGGCCGCCATGCTTCTTCCCCTCCACCCCCATGAGCATTTCCCCCTCCCCTCTCCCCCATCACCGACGCCGTGCATCACCTCCATTCCCCACAGTCCGCCGCCGTTCGCCGTTGCGATTGCTGCTGCTATCGGCCGTGCGCCGTCGTCCCTTGGTGGTGCTGCGTACGCCGTCGGCCTCATGCACAACGCCTCCGTCGGGCTCGTCGCCGGCGAGCACGAGCAGACTGCCATGGGCTAAGCCCCCTCCTCTATGACTCGTGGCCCCCTTTTTAGATTAGTAGTTAATCTACAGATTAGATTAATAACCCCCACACAAACAGTCACTAACAAGTGGGCCTTGCCCCTTTTTAATTAAACAGCTAATTAAATTCAAATGGAAATCCCCTCTGAGTCTATGACAATAGGGCCCACACCTCTACTTAAGCTAGTTAAATAATCTGTTAAAAATGACTATGACATGTGGCCCCCCTGCTGCTAATTAAAATGGGATAATTTTAATAGCCTTGGTTATTCTCTGTGTCTATGACAGACATGGCCCACTAGTCAGTTTGACCAGTCAAATGCATTGTTTTGGATAATGTTATTTGTTTAATAAAAGAAAATCTAGAAAATACTTTTAAATTGATTTAAACTTCAGAAACCAATATCTTTTAAACCGTAACTCCGATGAAAATGATTTATACATGAAAGTTGATCAGAAAAATGCCACGAATACGAATACGCTGACCGTATACCCACCACACCCCTCTAACATATCGAACATGGAACATTCCCACCTCTGGTGAATCCGGCCGGTAATTCCCGGAGCCGGTAAAACTTTTCGGATGAAATTGTTCTGAACATGAAAGTTGTACATAATGAATCAACGAGCACGGATACACAATCCACATGGCTGTCAGATGTCTCTAACACTGCAGACATGGAACCTTCCCCCCTCCGGATTACCTGTCCGGTAATCAACCGGTACTGATGAGTCATCCCTGGCTAAATTTCCCGCTCCGCCTAAAAATACTTAACACTGCGTTAGAACACCGCCAACAATGCGATTACCTTGTCTTGAACTTGTATTGCTATTATTGTTGTGTATTTATTGTCTCTCCCCCCTTATTCTCTGGTAGACCTCGTTACTGCCGCCGACGACACCGTGGCTGAGTACGACTACTTCGTTGACGACCGTACCGCTACTACCGAGATTCTAGGCAAGCAGAGCCATTTTCCTTCCCCAGATATCGCATATCTTTTCTGTACATTTCTTGCACTAGGCATTTGCTGCTGCTACGTTACATTCCTATTTATTGCATACCCTGTCATTGTCGTCCCTTGATGTACCTTCCTTTAATCATATGCTGCCTATTGTTACTTATGCATTATTCAACAGTTGGCCCTTCGAATTTTTAGTTAACTAGGTTTAGGTAGCGGGCCGTGATCACTCTGGGGAGTGAACGCGGGTATAAATTATTATAACTGCAACAGGTACGGTATAGAGCAGACGACCAAGGGAACCTACAACGGCGAGACTCTCCGATTCGCTTCAAGTTTGACTTACGAGTGGATGGACTTGTATTTCACTCTCGTCACCGACTCGGTAGCGTAGCACCACCGGGATGGTACAAGGATATTCCTCTTTAGTTCATTCTGCTGATGTCTTGGTTGAACCTCTTCAAGTGTACCATCGAGGGTGATTCCTCCTGGTTTCACTTGATGGTAGGCACTCGAATCAACTGGTGTCCTTAAAGGTAATTAGTCGGGTGACCCAACGGTGCCAGCGAGAGGTATTGTATCAGGACGGCAGGACATGCGCATACCATCATGGGCCTGGTCCTTGCTCGTTGTCCGTGAGATACCAAACCACGAAAGTCGAGCTCCTCCAGGAGCACACACGAGACAAGGTAAGGAGACGGTTCACCTTGTTGGTAACCGCGTGCATTGATGGGACGACAGGGCAGGCACCGACGCACTAGTGGTCCTAGATGCTGTTCGTTGTCCGTTGTGTTGACTAGTCGAGCAACGATAATGGATGCCCGCGAGATAATAGTAAAATGACTAATGATTCAGGTGGATGACTTGAGAGGCTGCAAAGGCCTGTACGCACTACCTTCACGTCGGATTACGGTGTGGGCCCTCAGCGTTGTGGTCTCGTTTGAAAGCTCTAAAAGACGTCCAGTTCAGCATTGTGGCAGGGACGGATCGCGCTGCGGCGTTGGAATTCACCCTCCTCACACTGACCCGGAGAGTGAGGGGAGACGGCCCAAGACCCCCTTGCGCTTAGGACTGTAGACCGGCGGGGACCTCTCTGATGGGACATTGGATGGGCCTCGGCGTGTCGGATAGCCTCGGTGGGGTGTTCCCTAACAAGGTGTACGCCACCCTGGAGATCCGAGCGTGCAAGCTGAACAGTAGTGCACCCCTGCAGAGAAGATGATCTATTTGAATAGCCGTGTCCACGGTAACATGACGCTTTATGCTGAAGCCGGAGCCTACTACTACAAACTATTACTATTAAACTGTTGGTTCCAGTTTATCTTCCTCGCAGGGAGTCGGGGAAGGGAACTCGGAGGCATTTATAATTGTTAATTATTACAACTTACTATTATACAATGTTGCAGCAACTTCTGCTGCATTGTTACTTTATGCTTTATATGAACTGTTGGCTATTCTCTTCTTGTGCTTCAAGACTCCTCGGAAGATGATACTCTTCGATAGGCCTAGCTTCTCATCCTTACTCTGATTTTCTACCATTCAGTCCACTATACATAGCCTCCCCTTTCCATTTTATACAAATGCATATATGCCTAGTAGCGGACGTAAGACTCGCAGGTATGCTAGATACTCACCTTTGCTTTATTCCCCCCTTTGTTTTATATACCCGACCGGTTGCTGCCATCAGACTTTGGAGCCTTGGAATCTAGGAGCTAGAGATCCCTGATGCCGACAACCGCAACGTGAAGATCCCCGATGCCCTCTACGACATGGAGATCCTCGACGACCAGGTGTAGTTTGGAGGTTCCCAGGTAGGAGGCCTTGCCTTTTCGATCGTTGTTGCTTTTGTGCTAGCCTTCTTAAGGCAGATCATGTATACCTTGTGTCTGTACTCATATACTATTGCTTCCGCTAACTTTGTGCTCTCGAGCTGTTGTATTCGAGCCCTTGTGGCCCCTGGCTTGTATTATACAACTTGTATTATTTTATTTGTAGAGATATGTTTTGATATCTCACCGTGAGTCCCTGATCTTGATCGTGTACCTTGCATGTATGATTACTGTACACGGCTTGATTTCGGGGGCGTCACAAGTCCCTAAGGGCATACATCCAACGGTGGACCATACTAAAAAATTCAGCCGAAGACATATCAGATGAAAGCGCAATCGACGCATTTCGAAGAGGCCTACATCGCATAGACTTCACAGAACAACTCAGACAGCTCAAAGTCCGAACACTCGTGAAATTGCTGGAAAACGCCAACAATTGGGCTGACGGTGAAGACTCTATACACAACGAATCAGACGTACCGATGGCTCGCGCAGACCGCGACTACGACTATTACGCCGGAAACAGGGGCTTTGACCGAAGAAGAAAATGACCCAGGTGCAACTTCTACGACGACAGAGGACCCGACATGGTCGCGGCTGGTTTCCCAGGAGACAGAGACGGCAGACATCGTGATGATAATAGAACGCAACGGAGAGATAACCAAGATTCGACGCCCCCAAAATCAAGTCATGTACAGTAATCATACACGCAGGGTACACGACCGAAATCAGGGTGCCACGGTGAGAATATCAAAGCACAACACTAGACACAAATAAGATAAATCTTTTAAGTTGGAAACCAGGGATCACGAGGATCCGAATACATAAGTTATACAATCATAATATTTGGGTACAAACATAGTTAGTCAAGTTTTGCCTTAAGAAGGCTAGCACAAATCACATCAGAGATAAAGATCAAAAAGGCAAGGCCTCCTGCCTGGGAACCTCCGAACTACTCCTGGTCCTGGTCAGCGGGGGTATCTACGTAGTAGTATCCGCCTCCGGGGTACTCCTTCTCCTGGGCTCCAACATCTGGTTGCAGCAATTCGGGTATATAAAACAAAGGGGTGAAATAAAGCAAGGGTAAGTATCTAGAATACCCACGAGTCTTACGTCCGCTACTAAGCATTTATGCATTTGTATCAAATGGAAAGGGGAGGCTGTATATAGTGGACTGCAAGGTAGAAAGTCAGAATAAGGATGAGAAGCTAGGCCTATCGAAGAATAGCATCTTCCGACGAGTCTTGCAGCACAAGAAGAGAACATACAACAGTTCATATAAAGCATAAAGTAACAATGCAGCAGAAGTTGCTGCAACATTGTATAATAGTAAGTTGTAATAATTAACAATTATAAATGCCTCCGAGTATCCTTCCTTGACTTCCCTGCGAGGAAGAAAACCCGGAACCAGCTGATTAATAGTAGTAGTTTGTAGTAGTAACATCCGGCTTCAGCATAAAGCGTCCTGTTACCGTGGACACGACGATTCCAATATATTAAACTCCCTGCAGGGGTGCACTACTGTTCAGCCTGCACGCTCAGATCTCCAAGGTGGCGTACACCTTGTTAGGGAATGCCCAGAGGCTATCCGACAGGCCACAGCCCTTCCTAGGCTCAACAGAGAGTTCATCCACCGGACTAAATCCTATGCGCTCAGGGGTCTAGGTCCCTCACCCTTCCACGCTCCTGCATGGTGCGAGTCTGGCCGGGGAAGAAAAAATAAAATACCACCACTCGCAAGAAAAGAAGACACCATTTCCCGGCAATCAGGCCGCGACACTGCTGACATCTGAAAAGCTTTCGGACGAACTATGACGCGGAGGGCCCACACCATAATCCCACGTGTAGGTAGTGCGTACAGGCCTTTGCAGCCTCTCAAGTCATCCACCGAACCGTTTAAGCATTTTAATATTATCTCGTGGAAAACCATTGTCGTTGCCCGACTAGTAACACAACGGACAACGAACAGCCGCGAGGACCACCAGTACGTCGGTGCCTGCACTGTCGTCCCGTCAAAGCTCTGCGGTTACCAACAAGTTGAACTGACTCCTTACCTTATCTCGCGTGTGATCCTGGAGGAGATCGAAATTTGTGATTTGGTAACTCTCGCGGAATACGAGCAAGCATATGCAAACAGATGCATGACATGAAAGATGCAATGTTACCGGTGTTCTAACATAGAGCAACATGTTTTGCTCGGAGCGGGAATTCATCCGGGGATGAAATACCGGCTCCGGGTGATTACCGACAAACGGCCCGGAGGAGGAATGTCTCGTGTTCGTTGTGTTATAGGGGGGTGATTGGTATACGGGTAGCTTATTCTAATTTGTTATATTTTCTATCAACTTTCATGTATAGAATTTTTTCATCTGAGTTACGATTTAAAAGATATTAATTTCTGAAGTTTAAATCATTTAAAAACATTTACTAGATTTATTTTTATTAATAAATCAACATTATCCAGAATAGTGATCTTTGACTTGTCAACCTGACCAGTGGGTCCCAGTGGTTAGCCTGATATTTTAATAAATCAATTTATTAAATTTAAATAAAAGTGGGGTCCCACATGTCATTGACTCATTTCAATAATTCTTTTTATTTAAAACTAACCAGGCAGTGAGGCCTAGGTGTCAGCCTAACAATTTTTATTAAACAATTTTTAATTAACCAGAGAGTTATTTAAGGGCTGGCCCCACTAGCCAGTCTAACAGAGGCTTACCAGTTTTTTATATTTAATCAAATGGCCTTGGGCCCACATGTAATATACTTAGGGGGTATTTAGCTTAGCAGTTAAGTTAACAGAGGGGGCTTAGATTTAACAGTGGTTTAGCAAGGGGCGGGGCCCACTTGGAAGTGGCACTAGCCACAGCACGGCTACGCCGACAGTGAGCAGCGCAATGGCCGGAGACCAAGCGCACGCTACAGGGGATCGTTTTGGACGTGGCCAAGTGCGTTGGGGAGCTGGTGACCTTGCGCGTCTACTGGTGCCAAAAACGTGGGATGGGACGATGTGTGGCCGCGACAGCAAGCAAACGAGGTCACCCGACGACGATGACGATAGAAAAGACCGTCGCAAGCACCCTAAAAAAAGCAGAAACCCCGAAAGAGGCGACCGCGGCAACCGTCGCAGCAACGATCCATGGCGCGACGCGCGGGACGATATCACTCAGAACAAAGTCAACCGAGGATGACGCAGGCGTGCAACCCGGAAAGAACACTCGTACAAGCAAGTGTCGGACGAAGATCTCGAACCCTGCGGAGCACTATGCTTTGCATGGGCCATATACGAAACTCGGATGCCCAAAGGTTTCAAACTAAACTCAACAACACACAACTACGACGGATTGGAAGAACCAGAGGCATGGCTTGACGAATATCTAATAACCGTCAAGTTCTGGCGAGGAACCAACACTACGACCATGCAGTACGTACAACACATGCTCGAAGGGTCGGCACGACACTGATTGAAAAACCTACATCGAGGCTCTATCAACTCTTGGAAGCAGTTCCGCAACGCCTTCATCAAGAACTTCAAATCAACTTACAAGTGTATAGCATCACTCGAAGAGCTGAGAGCCTGCAAGCAAGGAACCCGAGAGTCCCTAAGGGCACATCCAACGGTGGACCATACTCAAAAATTCAACCGAAGACATAGCAGATGAAAGCGCAATCGACGCATTCCGAAGAGGCCTACATCGCATAGATATCAAAGAACAACTCGGAAATCTCAAAGTCCGAACACTCGCACAATTGCTAGAAAACGCCAACAATTTGGCTGACGGTGAAGACTCTATACGCAACTAATCAGACGCCTCGACGGCTCGCGTAGACCGCGACTACTATGTGGAGAAAGGGGCTTTGACCGACCCAGGTGCAACCCCTATGACAACAGAGGACCCGACATGGTCGCGACTGGTTTCCTAGGAGACAGAGATGGCAGACATTGTGATGATAATAGAACGCAATAGAGAGACAACCAAGGCGACCCACAAGACACACAAAAAAGAGATTGGAGATCGCGGCAGCCGCGAGACGACACCCGAGCACCCCACTCGGCCAATGAGCAATTGGATGGGCCATGCACAATACATGGGTTCAAGAACGAGCGCGGAGAAATCAGATCGGGGCACACCCTAAGAGATTGCGGGCGCTTTACCGAGCTCTCAGAAGAAAAGAGCCGGTCCACACCACCAACAACGCAACCACTAACAAGTGTAGCAGTCGGGCCAATCGCTCATAATGCACCACCCGCACCCGCCGCACCAACAAGAAAGGTACCATCCATCCAGGAACGACGTGCGGTACCTGAACAGGAAGAAGAGTACCCAGAGGCACACGGTCGAATCTACATGATCCAAGAAGGAAGACCATCAAACATGCAGCAGAAGCAAGTTTCCAGACAAGTTTTTCTTGCTGTCTCGTCGCACCCAGCCATTTCCGAGTACCTTCACGGGTCCGAGATCGACATCACCTTTTACCGGGAGGACCACCCGCCAGCTATCCCACGGCCAGGGCTCGCCGCACTGGTGCTCGAAGAAATAATTGGAAACTACGATATGTCGCGGGTCTTCATGGACGGTGGCAGCGGAATCAACATCATATTCACCAAGACATTGGAAGGGATGTTCATACAAAATTCAACACTCAAAACCTCAGGCACGACCTTCCATGGAATCATGCCAGGGAAAGCAGTCTACCCCCTCGGCAAAATAAGTCTAGAAGTGGTCTTTGGCAATGCAAGAAACTTTAGGAAGGAGACGCTAGACTTCAAAGTAGTCGACTCGAAATAACAGTATCATGCCATCCTTGGCTGACCAGGCTTTGCGCGCTTCATGGCAGTACCGCACTATGCGTATCTCAAACGGAAAATTCCAGGACCAAGGGGGGTCGTTACCGTCAATGGCAGCTTCATCAGATCCGATCAGTGCGACAGAGGAGTCCACAAGATATCAGAAACCTTTGGAGCACACCAAAGTAGCGGAATCTCCGCACAAGCAGAAGCACTCACATAGCACCAAGGCAGCATCAAGCGAGAAACCGACACTTCACGCCAAGATCCAAGTTATCTTAGCAGCAAATTTTAATTCCTAGGGCTATAAAGCCATCGCTCCAAATAAAGGGTTGTTTCACCATCCCCTTCGTGTAAAGAACAGCAGGGCAGATTCTAAACAAGAAAATATTTTCCCATAATATCTTACGCGACCTCAAATTTGGCACTCTGGGCCCACTGGCAGCAGCCACCCTCCGAGGCATTATTCGCTCACGCGACCTAACACTTGGCACTCGGGGGCTTCGCCCATAGCAGCCACCCCACGAAGCAAATCAACAACGCAAGCACTTGGAGGCTCACACACAACGACTGCCACCGAGACTTCAACAGACTCACAAGGACTATTTACAACATACGTTGCACAAGGAAGAATTTACAAGGGACAAAAAACTCTATACTCCAGGCTTCAACTTCACTTTACAAAGCGCACAAAGCACACGGTCGTTCTCCTTGCAAACTTTCTTCACAACCAACTGCGAGGGCGCGTCTGCCACTGCATAGTGCTCCTCCATTGGCTCGTCTCGACCACGAGGAGGTCCGTGGGCCGCCAGCATATGATCTACCCCAAGCCAATGGCTGTGCACAAAAGCAAAAGCGCATCGAGCCCCCACATGAATCTGATGATTCACAACACGACGAAGCTCCGCAGGATGAGAAAACACCCGACAAAGCCTCTCAAGAGTCGTCCGAATAGCTCGCGAGCTCGGAGAAGATACCACCAAGTACTCTGCAGCAGTACTCAAGAGCTCACGGCACCTTACCAACCCGCAGCCGAAGAACAGCAAATACCCGTGCACGTGCCCTGTCCATTCAAAAGGGATTTACAGCTTGCACGACCGAGGCATCCAAGCGTGACAACTCCGACAGCACAGCATCCTCCTCCTCGCGAGATTGACCAGCTAGCATTTTGTAGGAAAAGCAGGAACAGAACAAGGATCAGATGAGGCACAGGAGAAAGCACTCGAACAACCTTGCAGTCAAGACAGGAAGACTCACCCTTCAGAAGATCAGACAATTTCGACATCCAAGCAACTAAGTTATCCAAGACAGCCTCAGCACACTCACGCTTCGAGCGATGAATCTGAAGAACACCCTTGAGCCGGCTAATCTCGCGCTCCGCGTATCTAAGCCTCAAACATAAGGACTCGTAAGCACCCTCGCGAGCATCCTCCTTCAAAAAATTCCAAGCCAGAGAGACGCCCGGGGCGGCCTACCGCAAAAGAAAAAGGAAAAAGAGTCAAATGAAGAGGAAAAGCACAACAAACAAGGAAAAAGAAGTTTCACCAAGAAAAGTTTCAACATCTCCCATTCCAAATGTGACTTATTACAAAACTAAAAGAGTCATTGAAGCATAAGGACAAACAAAGTTCCCTTTCACCTACTCCGCACCTCCGGGACTTGCAGACATCAGCCTCTACAACCAACTGCAGATGACGGGCAAGCTGAGTGGCCCGCCTGCTCTGCTCATCCGTATAATCAGGCACGCTGTCCACCACGACATCCTCAACAGGTACACTGCGCCCCAAGAGAACAACAAAGGACGTCGCAAGCCCACTCACCACGGTTTCGCGGACCAAGCCTTCTAAGTGCTCACCGTCCGGACCAAAAGCATTAACCTGCAGATCAAGACCCTCGGGCGATCTTCCTTCTCCGGATACATGTGCTCATGTAGAAGCTTCAGGACGGTTGAAACCCGACTGCAGAAATCCTTAACGGCACCAGCGACACTCGACACGACATCCACAACACCACGAAGAGTGCTCGAGTCCGCAGGAGCAACCGTCGCAATATCAACGCTTATGGATTCTACATCACCAAGAAACAACAATGATCAGCAATTCAAGCCAAGAACCAGCACAAAAAGAAGAAGCATCAGAGCAAATCTTGTACCTGTCAAAGCACTCACCAAGGCACACAGGCGATCACCTTCAGCCGCCTTGACTCGCCGGAACTGGTCCTCCGCTTGCTGAAGCCGATCAACCTCGCCAAGATGCGCCTGAAGTTCCTTCTCTTTCGCCTCCAAGGTGTCCCGGAGCAAAGCAAATTCTTTCTCCGCAGCAACAACCTGTTTTTCAGCCCCTTTCTTGAGACCTTTTGCAAAAACATCATAAGCCATGCAGACGAACAACAGCCGCACAAAAGGCATCAAAACAAGCTTACGCGTCATAAGGGTGAGTTTCCCCTGGACAGCATCATGGGCAGACCGCCATCGATCACCATCAGTTAGCACGCGCTCGCATATCCATAAAAGCGGCTTGAACAACATGGAAACGTGTCATAAGGTCATTACAAGAAAAACAAGTTCAAGACTACAACCAACCACAAGTGATTGCTCGCAGCCTCGGGGGCTACTCCCATCGGGAGCGCTGTCGGGCCCCAAATAGTATGCAAAAATCCATGACACTCAAGAAAAACAAGTTCAAGACTTCAACCAACCACAAGTGATTGCTCGCTGCCTCGGGGGCTACTCCCATTGGGAGCGCTGTCGCGCCCCCCATAAAATTGAGAAGCTAGAAGGACTCCATACCTGCTTAGCCATGCGATCGAAAAACATGGCCTTGTCCTCAACAAGGAGGTTTTTTTTCTCCAAGATGTACACCTCAATAAACATTGGTTTCGCGTCTGGAGGAGATTCTCCTTCAGTCGCTGATGCAGAGCCTCTAGATGGAGCAGTCGCAAGAGTCGTACCCGCACCTGAAACTACAGGAGTCGCCAAAGGACCCGACCGCTCAGCCGCCGTACCAGAGTCAGTCGACTGAAGATCAATAGCAGCATCACTTGTCGAAGAAGCAGCCGGAACAGGAAAAGTGCTGCAATTACGCATTATCAGAATAGGAAATCAAAACAGAAGAGCAATCAACCAGAATAAGAAAAAAATACAAACCCAACGGGCGCGACACCCAGATGGATAAGCACCCCAAGTTTTCGCTTCTTAGGACCAACCCGAGGAGGACAAGGCGCAACAACTGGAGCTACTGGTGGAAGCACTCCACCATCACCCTCATAAGTCCGCTCAGCAGCAGTCGAGGAACTACTTCGTCGGATGCACACTGGCTCCAGATCTTCATCGTCATCAGTAGCTGAAGGCCGACCACCAAGACTCGCACCCGCGGACTCGCCAGCATCAGCACGTGAAGATGGACAAACACCGCCATCATCCACGGGTGCGGTGTCAACCATGATGACATTGGGATCTTCCTGCATCTCCGCATCTTCAGGCTGCGGCGGATTGTTTAGCAGAGAAACGTGACCCTACAAGTTAAAGTACCATCAGCAAGCAAGAAAATATCGTTCAAACTTCACAAATGAATGAGACTCAAGTAAATACCTCAGGAAAAGGCATGTCTGCAACATATGTAAAAATAGAGCTCTCAAAACCAGTGCTCGTGCACTTGGTGACTTGTTGGATCAGGAAAAGGAGGTCACTACCCGAGATGTCTACGGGCGAGCACCTAGTCAGTTCCTCGAGTCTAGTATACCGCCACATAGGATGCACCCGGTGTTGATGAGGCTGGATGCGCCTCCTCATAAACACAACAATGAGCTGGCCGCCAGTTATCCCTTTATTCATATCAGCAAGTTTTCGTACTAAGGGCTCAACAACAGCCACCTCTTCGGTGATCAGGACATGCGCCCAAGATGACTGCTTAGTCACTCGCGCAACCAGGTTAAAGGGAACAAGGCCAAACTGTTGGCCGTCAACATGCTGATCCTTCAAATAGAACCAACTATTCCGCCATGTATAGACATAATCCATTTTTTCAGATAAAAATAGGCATTTTTATCCTTAATGGAAATGCCGACGCCCCCAATGGTGTATTCAGAATTTGTCCTCATCACATTGAAGAGGCGCTTCTAGATCCCCCAATGGGGTTAGATTCCCAAGAAACCCTCACACAACGTGATGAAGCATGCTATATGCAACATTCCATTCGGGGTCAAGTCATGCAATTGAAGTTGGTACACGAAGAGTAATCCCCGGACGAACAGATGAACGGGAAGAGAAAACCCACGAGGGAAAAAGGTCCGAAAGCATACCCGCTCATCATCGTGAGGTGCAGGCACGTCCTCATCACCAGGGATCCGAGCAGCGCCCCCCGAGACGAGCCTATCTACCACTAGCGCATCCAGATCTGCAGCATCAAAAGACGTCCGCTCCCACCGCCCGGTAATCTTCGCCGATGACTCTTGTGCTGCACCCTTGGTACGCTTCGACATGGATCTCACCGAACAGACGCATAGAGCGAGGGAGCAGAGTGGCAAGAGGCAGAAGAAAAAGAAGAAGAAGAGGAAGGCAAGAGTTGGGTAAAACCTAAATCTACCCAGCCCTGGGTATTTAACTAGCAGCGACGGGCCATCCACCCACCGTCGATCTTGGAACTCCATCAACGTGGCACGATCCCACGATACTCGTGCAGCATGAAAACCAAACCGGCACAGTAACCACACCGCCCACTCCGCACGAAAAACAAGGACCATCATTATGCGATTTGAAATTACCGCGGAACGATACATCACGTCACATCCTCCCGTAGCGTGCATCTGTTCAACTTGTCAGGTCATCCACGTCCCATCTCAGCGGGGCGTGCTGAGCACATGCTAGCGCCAAGAGGATAGGTTCCTGTTGAAAACTTTTGCCATAATTCAAAATTTTACTCCCATCGGGAGCACTCTGCTTTTGCTAAAAATAGAGCACGGACCAAGCCTCGTGGACGTGATTGGTCACTCTCCTCCAACAAGAACAAATGCATATACAGAGTTTGGGTGCTCCCTCACCTAGGTTATGAAGTGCTCGAGTGGCTACTCGCACTAACCAGCATAACCCGAATAATACCCAGAAGAACAGTCCACCCGAGCACTCGAGTGCACCATGGGTGACCACACTATTAGCTCACCCAACGACTATCCGAGTGGGTGCATCTCTTATCAACCCCTCGCCTGAGCTCACAAATGCTCCGCGAGTGACTACTATTAGTCCACTTGATTTGTTCTCCAAGTGTGTGCATTTCTAATCAGGCTTCGCGCCTCTATAAAAACAATGCCTGGGTTGCGACACACTGCACCCCAGATGCCGCACAAGCTCACGCGTAGGTAAGACCCATCTGCGCATTTGGCCGTGCTGGGACTTGCCACAACGCGAGTTCACTCCCGATGTTATCCAGGCGCGATGCATGAAGAGAGTTGAGCCGATAACGGACGCATTAAGGATGTATTTGCTGAGACCGGCGGCATTGATCCTGTAAGCCCTGCAGCAGCATGGACCTTGATAGACACCGGTTTTATCCAAGTTCGTGTCGAGGGACACGGGCTTGATTGGGCTACTGAGGTATTTGCCACTAGAACAATTCACCAAGGCTCGATCAGTCGAGTACCTTGGGCCCTTTCATCTTAGCATCCCTCGAATAAACTATCTTTTGTGGCTAACAACCGACGACTCGCAGCAGTGTGACACACACAGAGGTAGATGATTTTGGATTTGAGTCCCTGCGTGACTGTTCGAGTCCCCTAGGTACTCGGGGGCTACTAACAAAGGGTTGTCCCCACGACTCCTACAGATGAGGGTATCTGGTGCGCGTCAAGACAGAAGGCCTGCTGGAAGCCTCGACAGGCCCACAACTGGCCCACTCGAGGCACCGACGTAGGAGTCTTGGCGACTATGGAACCTGCGACTTGGCGTCCAAGACTAAAACTAGATTAGGCAACTGCCTGTGTAAATCTAGATGGACTCCTTGCGACCCAGCCTAGTATATAATGGCTGGGAGAGGGGACGTCTAGGGCATCCAATCTCATAGCAACACCTCCAGTCCCGAGCGATCTCGCCTGGACCGCCACTGTAATCGCCCTCCATCATAATACAAAAGAGCAGGAAGTAGGGGTTTCACCGAACGAGGGCACTGAACCTGGGTAAATTCCTGTCTCCTATTAGCCAACGAGTATCGCCAACCTGCACTTTCTCTCTACGATCTACCCCAGGGTTCCTAACCATGGGATTTTCCGAGGTCAATCCTCGTCACTCAACATGATCTTTCTCTGAACCTTTCAGAAACTTCTCCACCACATGAAGCCCCACATGTGTAATCTGCTATATTCAAAGCTGACCGAATTAGTAACCAGCTCTGTGAAGACTTCCGTGTGCTTAAAGTACAGGTGGCCATATTGGAAGCTGAAAACCAAACCCTTCGACGCATAATAGCGGACTTGAAGAGCAACAAGTAGATGAAGAGTGAAATCTTCATGGGTAATGGCACCCCCTTCGCTTGTTCCAAGCTTGTGGGAGTTCCCTGTATGTTACCTTTATCTTTTTCTTTTGTGGTTGAGTTTAGTGTCATATCGTGTCTAGGGAAGTTATCTTGTAAAATAGGTGTTTGCATTGAGGTCTATTACTCCTATGTATCCGTGAGTGTGCAGTGTATTTGATGAAATATTAATGTGAACTCTATTGGTTTCCTCGCTGCACTTTGTATTTTGTTCAAGCAATCAAACTTATATGCTGATTATTATGGGAGTATTGATCTTATATATCAGGTATGGTTTTGAAAACTTTATTTAATCTTGGAAAATATAGCTTTGGTCATAACAACAAGCATGAGTTTTTCAAAGTAGCGACATAGCCAAAACCTTTATGTTCTTATGCTTGAAGTGTTATGTTCACAAGGAAGACAACTTGATGTTTCATACCAATTCTGAATGTAGACTTTATATTGTTTTGCATCCAAGTCAACATCATTTGTCTTCTTTTAAAAAGCCTTTGCTAGCCAAACCTTGTACTAAGCGGAAATACTGCTTGTGCACCCATACCTTGAAACCTCAACCTTCCAAAGAGTCCACCATACCTTTCCTATTTGTGGTATTTCACCGCCACTCCTAAAGTATATTATTCATGTGCTATCTTTAAACCTTTAAAATAGTATATTCCTTGTTTTGTGCCTCTGTTTTATCTCATGAGGAAGTAGTACGTAATTCATGATCTCCTTATGCTGGACAAGCTTTATCTTGGGATTTCATGACTACTCTGCAAACCCCTAATACGAGGAAGGACTGACATGAGTGCCCCCGGCTTGTATAAGATAATAGCAATAAACAAATCCTCCTTCGTGCTTTGTTCATGAGAAATCAGAAAACTTTTGTAGTGATAAACAAAGGAGACTAAGGGGATGTGATCGTCCCCACCTTGGGAGACGTTCCTCGAAATTTGTCCAGCATGAGAAGTAATTGGGCTATCTACTAGCATTCGTTGACGAATTATGCACCTCCCAAAAGCTTATTTTATAATCTTATTGATTTCAAAACCTTTAAAAGCTCTAGCACATGAGTTTTCCCTACTTCCCTCTGCGAAGGGCTAAGCCTTTACTTTTTTTATGTTGAGTCAGTAAACCCACTTTTTTCTTTCCCACAAGGGAAGACAGCTTATGTTGACAAAGATGCATGCATTTATATTGTCTCATTGAGAATTGCCATATTACATCTTTGTTGACATTATCATTAGGACAACCAAGTTGTTTGTTGAGCCTTGCTACATTGAACATCTTCCTTTGTGTTAGCATTTTCACTTCTTGACTAATAACATGTCCTTTCAAAAGCTTCAGATGATCTCATCAAAATATAAAGGAAAGAGAAAAAAGTTAAAAGTTACTAGTTGTTCTTTGACCAAGGACATGTTTTCCATGATTTGATGTGTTTCCTTAGCCCTAATTTTGATTGTAATTGATATTACTCTTTCAAAAGGGCCATATGAGTTGAGGTTGTTGTTGAGGATGCTTTAGTTTAGTGGAAGGAATTATGATGCTTCTTGTCTGTATTATTAATATCGACACTTCACTCTCTAAACTTGTGGACAGCTTTACCGAGATCAGTATTCGCTTGGGGACAAGCAAGGTCCAAGCTTGGGGGAGTTGATACGTCCAAAATGCATCACTATTTTAAATCATAATTTACCTCTATTCATTGATATATTTCATATTATGATGATATTCTTATAGTGTTTTGGACTGTTTTACACAGTTTGCAAATTTCCGATGCCGAAACCGCTGACGCATGAATCAACGGGGAAAAGTGCACATAGAGTGGGCATATCAGCACATCTCCAAATGACCTAAAAATCACGGGGAAGAACTTTCTGGAAAAATCACGAAGGCACGCCAAAGTGGAGCTGGAGGGGGGGCCACAGGTGATATGTCCAAAATGCATCACTATTTTATATAGTAATCCATCCCTATTCATCGATATATTTCATGTTATGATGCTATTCTTATGTTGTTTTGGATTGTTTTACACAATTTGCACCTATCCGATGCCGAAGCAGCAGACGCATGATTCAACGGTAAAAAGTGGACGCTGAGTTGCTAAATCAGAAGACCTCCAAATTACCTGAAAATTAATGGAGGCCGTTTTCCAGAAGAATGACAGAGGCACGCAAAAAGGGATCTAGAGGAATGAAGAGCTCCCCCCTTTGGCCTATTTATTCTCCGTCACCCAAAAACCCTAAAAGAGGAGGAGTTTTGCGAGTTCCGCCGCCGCTCTGTGACACCCTGGATTTTGGAACTTTGTTTTTCCAAAAACTTTTCTCAGTTATTTCCGGATTTGCCACTTGATTTGATTTTGAACACCTCGTTGGACTTGAAACTTGAGCATATTTTCTTTCCATGCTCAAGTAGCCCATGATTCTCTAGCCTTTCCAATGCCATTTCATTGATCCATCCCATCCAAGCCACCATTTTTATTCAAACCATATATCCCTTTTCCAATAAAAGGATTATTCCTATTATTTGAGGATTGTGAAGCAACCTCTATTTGTATTGCTCCATAAATCCCCAAATAATTCCCTCGTCATCTTGATCTCATATATTGCCAAATTCTCCAAAAACATTGCATGGCCCAAGTGAATTTTTCCTCTAGAAAAATTCATTTGTCTGTGGGGGAAGATTGGAGCTTTATGAAGGGAGTGCCATTTTCCTTTATCCAGTACTGGTGATTTTTTTTTGTGAAAACTCATATGATCATATCATGAGCCTACACCAAATTCCACAACCATTTTCCTAGCCAAACTTCCACAATAAATTCCTAAAGTGTGGATGGAGCAAGGGGGCATTGTGAAGCAAGTGCGTGATAGGGGATTCCATTTGCCTTGAAACTTTTTGTGCCTAGTCCCACACCCAAATGACTCCACTAAACCAAGTTTGAGACAAATCCAACTACCCATGTGAGTGCATCATCATGTGTAAGATTCTGGTCAGCAGAACACCTTGTGAACCAAGTGCTATCTAGGATTGTCCAATGGCCATGAAATTTTACACACTTGGGCACCACACCAAATAACCCGACCACATCAATTTTCAGCCAATTCCATATAGCCTATGACGTGCTAGCTTCAACTTTGCTATTCTGGTCAAATTGGACCCTTGCAAAGGAAGTACTAGATACATTGCTCCATTTGAGGTGAAACTTGGTACACCTACTCACTCTGAGTTAGGATTAGGCTCAGCGAAAAGTCATGCTTACGGGACCAATGTGCTAGCCACACCACAGTACAAACACCTTCACCCTCCATGCCACATTTGCAAAGGAAGTACCATGTGCATTGATCCATTTGAACTCAAACTTTCTAGATCACTAGTCCTTTGTACCCCAAAGCCATGTGACAACCTGGCACCAACCCAAACCCCACCATGTGAGCTCTGCTTCTTGTCCAAATTTGCTGCATCAACCTTATCTTTGAGATAGAGATCACCACAGTAGCCCATGTGTCCAACCCAGCATACCACTATGATCAGAACTCAAAGGACTACAGGCTGGACATATTTGGCCACGTTGAAACCCCCCTTAGTTGCACCTCCCCCTGGTGGCCACGCCCCTGGGCGGCATATGGCGTGCTCTAGGCGTGCTCTGCTCGTGCCCCGAACACGTCGCCATCCTGCCACAGCACGCCCTCGTCCTCTTCTTCTTGTCCACCCGCGCCGCCCGGCTTTGCGCAATCTGCGTGTGCCACGCCTTCCTCACCCGTCGCTCTCCATGCTGCAGTGCGATGATAATTTCGCCACGGCGGCCATCCTCATCCGCGCCCTCGCCGTGGCTATAAAATTAGCACACCTGAGGCCCTCCAGAGCATGCCCAACACTCCAACCACCCTCCCCTCCATCCTAGCAAGCTCCTGGCCCCCATCCACCTCCAAATTGCTCGCCAGAACCCCGTATTGCTCTCCTCGGGTGCCATGGCCGTCGCTGACCCTCCTTCTGATACGAGCCAACCAGAGCCTCCCTCTCCCTCTATCCAGCCCAACACCCCCCTCTCCTCCGTGACCCGCGTCCAAACCTCGCCGGCGCCCCGACCCAGACGCACCGTCAAGCACCCGTAGGCCCGTGGTCGTCGTCCGCCGCAGCCACAGCCCCACTCGCCTCGCCCCCCCCCCCGACCTGTGGGAATGGGCGTGGGCAGAGCCTTCACCGCCCTGGAGCGCACCCAGTGGCCGCGGACCGGCCATCGCGCCTCCCCTCGCTGGCGCCGCTTGGGCCGTGGCCTTCCCTCTGTCCCGCGTCGGAGGAGAACGAGAATAGGGGAGGAGAGAGAGAAGGAGAAGGCCCTGACAGGTGGGCCCCGCCCGTCAACAGATAGAGCCCCGGGCCCGTTTTTCTTCAAGTGTTGGCGGGTTTCGCAAAGTATGTATTCCCCTCTGGAAAGCATATTTCTACTCCCGTCGGTCCGGAATACGCTTTCTTAAATCAACAGCGCATTTTTGTCTTCTTCAGCCCGAGATACATTTTCTCTGTTCTGAAAACGTATTCCTCCAAATGCGCTTATGACTCAGCCAGCCAGGGACCCGAAAGAAAATAGATATTTGCAGATCATCCCCTGATCTCTCCCGCCTCATATCTCCGCAACCATAACTCCAAACGGGGTGATTCTTTTTGCGTTGGTTTTGTCTCGAGCTCCTCTTCATTTTGGAATAGGTTTCATGCCATGTTTTGATGTTGTTATTTGGTGGACAAACAAAAGTGGTGTTTGAATTTTTCTCCGTGCCTTTTAAATAAAATGTTTGCAGGGTTTGCTTGTGTTGAAGATCCAGAGGTTCTTCACACCCCATTGGTGAAGGAATGCCACAACTTATTTTTGCACCTTCGTAAAGCTTTGACGTGCTTTAAAAATGCTTTAACCTTCGGTGATATGACTTTTGTGCTATGCCTTGATAATGTTGCTATTGTGCTATGTTTCGATCATAGTATTACCATGTTATATCTGTGATATGTCTGAAACCATGATGATCATAACGTGCCTTAATATGCTAGGTCCGTGCTTTGATCAAGTCATAATCTCCCGTCGTGCTCATGATAATTCTATATGATAATATCATGTTGATCATTTTAACCTAGTTAAGTTAATCAAACAAACATGCTTGAAGTGATACAAATATAATTGTACCTTGGATTGTTCCACATGTATTGCTATATTATGAATGCTCATGTTGCACCTGATGCTTGTGTTTGCTGTTGGGGACATGCTTGGGACAAGTTGATCAGGTGCCACCGAACTGGAGTTATCAGTGAAACCACATTCGTCTGTATGGGAAGGCCTTGGCTCGGTCTATCGGTAGGTTCTCATATGCATATCACCAAGGTGGGAAGGCTACGTGCGCGCGGCTACCCTGATCAGGTAGGCGGCAGTAGTCTTGAGAGCCGGTTATGTTATTGGGCCCGTCTCCGATTGGGACAAAGTTTATGGACCATGCGATGGTCAGTTGCCATGCGATGGCTAGAGTGTCTGGAGGACACGCGGCTACCCAAGGCATAGCTTGCGAAGTATGTCGGGTGATATGGTAAGGGATACACGCGGTAGGAAGGTCTCGTTGGAGAAGTCCTAGTCCATTCCTATGGAACGAGTTCCGAGGTTCCCGTGGGACAAGTTCCAAGGTACTGTATGGAGGAAGAACTCCATAGTGTGGGAAAAGTGCACAAACTCTGCAGAGTCACACAAATCTATTCGAATAGCCGAGTCCACGGTATTGGACATAGTTCATAGTAGGTCACACCATGAGATCAACATGAGTTCGATGGGATGAATGTGCTGAGTTTGTGGTCGTGCGACGACCCATATAAATTGACCGTCATGAAATTACCCGGTGCTTGAGTCGGTAAGGACTCCGAGGTTAGCCACATGATCAGGCGGTGATCATGTGGGGTCCATGTGACCTTAAACAATGATTGGTGTGCATTAGTCTTAATGTTGATAATATGCTTGATGATTATCTGTTGGCAGGATGTTGATGATCATATGGTTAATTCACTAATATACCTTAACCTGCTAATGACATGTTATTGTTTTGCCTTGGTGCTTTGGTTGTTGTGAGCTTGCAAGTACATTCGATGTACTGACCTGGCGTGTCATGCCAGATTTATAGGCAATGCTTTGGTAGCGTAGGATGATGTTCCCGGTGTTTGCGAGCTAGGAGGTGTCCCAGCTAGTGTCCCTGTGGAGTGGAGTTCATCACCTTCGCCGTTGTTCCACTGCCGAGTTATATTCCGCTGCTAGAGAGTTAGTCTGCTGCATGATGTAGATCCATGGCGAGCTTGAGGAGCAAGCTTGTTCTCCGTCTCGCTCCGCCAGCGTTGTAATAAAACCCCTTTGTACCCGTATTTATGATAATAGCGAGTTGTTCTGTTCTATATCAAGCAGTGCCGTGTTCCAGAAGACTTGATCTCTGGGCTGGAGCACGGGGCATTCCGGTCCTCTGAGCCGGGGTGCCACTACATTTGGTATCAGAGCAGGACTGGTTGTAGGACACCCTAGTCCGCGCGAGCATTAGAAGGACGTTAGATTAACGTTTGAGATAGAAGGATAGCTTGCATGTGTAGTGCATTTGTTTGCTGCATCTGTTTGTTGCATGAGTAGTAGTAGTCTTTCTTGTTGCATGTTGTTGTGCGTAGCGATAAGACATGATCTTGTTTGTGTGTGATCTCTATGCACTATTAGTTCTATTGATCTTTGCTTCGTCGAATTTCTTCGTCGACCTCTTATCTTGTTCCTCGATGTTTAACGAATATGTTTTGCAGGTAGTATATGACTCGGACGAACCTTTGCTCCCTTTCTTTTGGATAATGGCATCACACCTGGTTCTGAGCTGATTTGTTTTCGGCCGTTCGGGGTGGATGCCTATTTTACATTTCTCTTTTCACAAACCGTCCCGTGTTCTGAGCTGTTTTTGGCCGTCTCGGGCAGTTGTTGAGTTTCTTTTCGCAGTGGAGACCCTATGTTTTGAGCTGTTTTCTCGGCTGTCTTAGGGGACCTCTACATTCTTTTTATCAACGTTGTCTCATGCTCTGAGCTGATTCTTGGTCGGCCCTCTTGGGAAGCGCTTGAGCTATTCTAGTAAACGTCCCAGATCAGAGTTGTAAAAACCCGTTCTAGTGGCTACTGGGTTTTTCGCTGGTTTTTACAAGGGATTCAGATGGTCATCGACTACCGCTAAAGCTGTTGAAGTGATTCTTCTATCGATTGTTGTTGATTTCCGCTCTGATGGACTTCTTCGTTGGTTTTCATTCGATATTTGTTTGATTCTTTGGTGTCATCTTATCCACCCCGATGAAAAGTTGCTCGTAACCCCGCATACCCCAAAGACTCAGTGAAAGATCGCAGAGCATCATGAAGAGCAACAAGTTAAGAAGGATTCACAAAGGTCGCATTGGGAATATTTGGCTCCAGTATGAGTTCTGCCTATGAATCATTCGGATCAAGTCCGCATCATTCCGGTAACCGTGATGTCCATGAAGATTTCATCAGTAAAAGGGCGCAATAAATTGGGAAATCAGCAAGTCAGAAGGGACTCATACCTGATTTAATGGGAAGTAGGTAACTCATGTATGGATGCTACCAAAGCCATCATCTGAATAAAGTCTACATCAACTGCGACAGCCGCGAAGGTTCAAGCAAAGGAAAATATAAGTTTTGACCCAGGTACATATGCATCAAAGGAAGGACATACCTCAGCCGCAACCGTGCCCAATGCAAGTCATTACCTTACGTTATATTCCGGAAGACGGTCAGAACGTATCATGAAGCCCATATCTAGCAAAGAGATGATTGGAAGAATGTTTCCCTCTAACAAGCCAGCAGTCAGTAAAATTTTCAGTGTTGTACACATGCAACCATGGGAAAGTTTCGGCCATAAGCAACCTCAGTCTGCGGTGACAAGATACCAGGCACATCCGACATGTACAGTATATCAGTCTTCCTCAGCACGCTATCGGACATCTTCTTGGCCAAGACAGTCAGTCTTCTACCACAAGCCACCGAGTGAATATTAAAGTGCAAGACACCCAGTCGTGCTCACTACGCCTCATGGATGTAGGTCAACACAAGCTACCCAACTGTCTACAGTAAACTATAGGAGACGCTCCAGCACAAGTGACCGATGCAACCACAGTGTAAAAGGCCAACTTCCGAGACAAGACAACCCAGTGTTCTTCAGCAAGCTATCAAGGTAGCTTCCCGTGTACGACACCCCCGTCTTTATTGATACACCACCGGAAAAAGATTTTGAGGTACGACAACCAGTCTTCCCCAACAAGCTACCCCAACCAAGCTTCGCAGACAATCTACCCAGTCTTCGTTGATACGTCATCATGCCTGCAACAGTATTTTCAGAAATCCAGTTATCCAAAAACAGTAAAGGCCTCAGCATCGTCAGGACCCGCAAATTCTATGGGAATTCTTCTCAAGGATGCAAGCTACACGGTATGGAGACAGCCATGCTTGCAATCAATAAAGAGTTATACGCATGAGAGACGGTGAGGAACCGCAACTCTCGGGGACACAAGTCAACAGAAAAATCAGATACACACCTCAGCCTGGGGAACGGACTGACAAAGTCAAGAAGGAACACTCTGAGGAAAGGAAGCCATGATGCACTGGATCTTTCCCCAATCACGGGGGTCAGCTCCTCACAACCGACAAGGCCCTGAAGGAGGACAGTCTTGAGACCCCATTTATTGCAACCGAGACCATTGTGATGAGCCAAGAGACAAAAGGTGAAGATAACCCGACTGTTTCAGAGGAAGATTCCGACAAAAATGAGCTCTTATGCAAGAAGCACAAAGGAAAGAATTTTGACGGAAGTGAAGCCAGTACAGGAAGATGATTGCCGCAGTAACATTACCCAGGGCAGACAAACATGGCGTATGTCGAATCTTGCTACAACATATGCTAGAGAGTAAGCGTTGCACCACGGAGCTGTCAAAAGTATGCAACTCTTGCGAGCCCGACGAGTACGGCAAAAGAATGAATTTTCCTCGGTCAGTTGAAGTCATATGGACCACCATGGACACCTACAACGAAGAGATCTCACTCTATGGGCAAAGGGTCGCATACCCCGCCCGTTAGACCAGGCATTTACTCAAGTTCGGAATTGTCCGTCTTGCCGTGATACTCCAGTCTGCTTCGCTGAAGATCAGCTACCCAGCTCAACATTTTGACTATAAGCGTATCATGGCCTATCGCCACCCATGGATATGGCATCATGAAAAGTGAATCTCAGTATAAGGAAACATTCAAAAGTCGTACCCCAGCCAAAATTCATACTCAAGATGAGCAAGCCAAAAGCCATGTGGTGCAACCCCAGGTGCAGATATTGCAAGTCCCGCACAAGAAACACCACGATGATGGCTTCTCGCCCCTCGTTGGTTACCCAAAGTGGAAGGTTGAGATGTAGAAAGCAGCAAATTTCCCTCGGTGAAGATACCAAGGTTTGTCTCCAGAAGGACTCCGACAACGACAGGAAGGTGACAACGGCGCCAACAATTAGGCGGTTGACGTGGACCTGCACACACAATAGATAACTTTGCTCCCAACGAGTACAGAGAGGTTGTCAATCCCTTCGGCCATGTTGTTTACAAAGGATCAAACGTACGGGATAATAATGATAGTGATAGCAACAGAAAAGGAAATAAAGCAAAAAATAAATAGCGGGTGTAAACAGTGGTGGAAATATGGACCGGGGTCCCATGATGTTCACTAGTGATGTCTCTCTCCCAAAAGACGATAAAATAGCCGTGCGAGGTAAACAAATTACAGCTGGGATTATCACAGGATTATGTGCGCAAACCAATGCTAACTATGCAACTAAGAAAGGAAGAGGCTCAAAAGCTTGGGGGGTACGCCAAGACAAGTAGACCGAAATCCATCTGCATCTATCTACTAATCATCCACCTTGAGATCTCTATCCAGAACATCTCACTGGTATTAAGTTGCGAATCCCACCCAAAGTGTAAACTCAAAGCAACAGACAACTACATTAAAGAACTTTGCATAAAGTAAACAATCCTTGCACCCGCAAGTACAAGTACCATTTTTTTCTCCCTTGTGATAACAACACATCCCCTAGACTCATGTTTCTGTCACTCAAGCTAGTCATCAGGGGGCATGAACCCACAATCATGCATAATGCTCCCTCTTGGAGTTACTACCTACTACTTGGCCAAAGCAATAAACAGCAACGGAGAACATGCAAGAAATACTCAAGAACATAAATATAAAAGAGGAGAATCAAATATATTACTCAAACACAATCTGAACATAGTCTCATAATCCATCAGATCCCAACAAACTTAGCATAACAGCAGCAGAAAGACTACATATGTGCCTCGATCATGTAGGGCAGCTCACGAGGTCTAAATCATGAAGAACAAAGAGGGGAGGAGAACATCACATAGACACTGATCATGGACCCATGGTCCAAGGTAGACTAGTCACGGTTCATCCGGGAAGCATCCATGGTGGTGGAGAAGCTCCCGGAGGTGGTTCCTCCCTCCGGCAGGGTGCCGGGAAGAGGGCGCCTAGTGCTCCCGATCTTGGAAGCGCGGCGGCGGCGGAACAGAGGAGAGATCGCGAAAAAGGGTTCTTTCCTCGAGGGTTTCGGGACGAGGGGGATATATAGGAGAAGGGGGCAGCCAGAGGTGGACTAGGGGCCCCAGGCGCCCCCCTGGCGCGGCCTAAGGGGTGGCCGCTCTAGGTGGCCGCCTGGGCCACCCCTGGCTCCACTCTGGCCCCACTTGGGCTCTTCCCGAAGCTTCCTGTACGCAGATTTTTCCTATATTTTTCCCGGAATTTTTCTGGCACTTTAAGTAATGGGAAAACCTGAAATACAAAAATAGCAGAAAACAGGAACTGGCACTGGGGTGCACTGAGTTAATAGGTTAGTCCAAATATGATCAAAAGTGTATGGAAGTGCATCAAAATCATAGCAATGTCACACAAAAGACGCATGGAGCAAGCAGAAATTATAGATACGTTTTGGACGTATCAACATCCCCAAGCTTAATTCCTTCTCGTCCTCGAGTAGGTAAGTGATAACAAGCATAATTTCTATGGTGACATGCTACCAACCATATAAGAACTTTTAAGTAAAGCAATCAAGGCATGTAATTCAATTCAATTCATAACAGGCAAGAGTCTATATTAGCATTGAAACAAGCAACATAAGAACATAAAGGTGCAAGAGCTCTCGCTGTCCGTGACTCGAATGTCTCCAAATGGTGTTTGCGTGCAAGAAAGGGGATAGGGATATACGAGAGAGTAAAACATAGTTTTTATTGATGAGAACTTAATCTACTAAAGTTTCACACTTGGTCTTCTTTGGAATCTTATCTTGACTCATCCCCAGACCACTAGCCAGGTACAAGTCAAAATGACCCACTCCCTTTCGATATTTTGAGCACTCATGCAATGGATGATCGTCAGCAAGAAAGTTGACACTTTGTATGGCAAAGAGAGAAAAATGATGGAGGAGGAAGACAAAAAAGGTGTGAAAGGCTCACATCAATGAGGAAAATCATAGGCGAGAGAAAGCCAAATGATAGATATGATGTGAGGAGTAGGGATTGCCATGCAACGGATGCACATATGAGCTAAGGTAAGCTCTCCAATGGAACTAGTGTGGGTGCATCCAACTTGCTTGCTCAAGAAGACCTAGAGCTCATTTGAGGAGGCTCATCATTGGAATATACAAGCCAAATTCTACAGTGTGAAGGTCCCCAAATAGCTATATGCATGAATGATAATCTCTATGGAGTACAAGATATAAGATGGAGTACGAGTGTGGATCTCTCAAAAGGAATAGTAGTGTGCCCCCTTCTCTCTTTTTATTTATTTTTCTCTTTTTTTGTATTTTTTTATATTTTTTTGGTGGCCTTGATGGCTCTTTCTATTTAACTCTCATTTGTCCTCTTTGGGATCTTTTGATTTTGTCCTCTTTGGGATCTTTTGATTTCGTCCTCTTTGGGATCTTTTGCTCACTTTAGGGGCAACACTCTATATATTACAAGAAGTATAGAAGATCTTTCACACTTTACAAGAGTACTCAACATAAAGAAAATGAAACTATCATGAAGTATGCAAATGTATGCCTCTGCCAGTGTAGAAGGATATGCAATGATACTAGCGCGTCATGTAGCAATGATTAGGGGAAGGCCCAACTAGCTTGCAGCTCATCGATCAAGCTAAAGCATCTATGACATGAAGATCAAGTCATGAGAAGGTGGATGTTGCATGAGAATGTATCTCGGAAAGGCTATGGAAATGCTTTGATAGGTAGGTATGGTGGTTGTTTTGAGGAAGGATATAATGAGGCTTATGATGACAGAGCATATCATTCCAAGGGTTTAGATGTACCGGCGAAGGTGGACGCTAACTCTCGGAGTGAGAAGGACGCAATGCACGACACTTGAGAGGCTAGAAAATATGGCTGGGTGGAAGTGTCAACTTTCGAATACTCACATTAGTCCGAAGAACTCAAGCACTTATTATCGGTAACTCTCAATCTAATTAGGAGGTTCACAAAGAGACAAGTACCCCGAGTAGTAGTGTATGGGGGTTTGGTTATCCTTGCGCATCCTCGACTCATGGTACGTGAGTGTACTCTAATATTCAATCCCTCCAAAGATTAGTGATCCATCTAGTAGCTAAAGTTCTCAACTAATATTGTAGGTTTTTCGAAAATAAATCTGGATTGCCCAAAATATGACATCTATCGCTAAAGGCTAAATCTCTTGACACCAAAAGTTCAAACATTACACATAGCAATACCTCAAAACTATTGCAAGTTACTACTACAATTGAATAGCAACCTCAATTAGCTACTTCAAGTCAAGACACAAAACTCAGTGCAACAGGCAAACTCTCTAAACAAGATAAACATGAAAACTCAAGAGAGTTCCAGCAACAAACTAAACAAAAATCTATTAAAAAGATAAGCATGAAAACTAAGAGCTAAACATGACAGCAGCTACGAAAAAGATAAAGAACACACACAGCAAAGATAAGCATGAAAATCCTATGTTGTGTTCTAGGGTGAAGTGGAGTGTGTTTCTCTCCCACACAAATAAAGCTGGGTTCTAACTTTTTATGAACATCAAGCAAAGCTAAAGAAAACTAAAAAGGAAATAAGGAGCAAGACGCTCCAAGCATAGCACATAACACATGAAGTGAAAAAAATATAGTGGAACGAAAGACGAACTGATAATTGTTGATGGAGAAGGGGATGCATGGGGGCATCCCCAAGCTTAGATGCTTGAGTCTTCTTGAATATTTCTTGGGGTGCATGGGGGCATCCCCAAGCTTGAGCGTTTTACCCTCTTGAATCTTCTTTTATCATCTTCCCTCGCACACTTGAAAACTCCCTTCATACATAACTCATCATAATCTAATTAGCGAGGTTAGTACCCACAATAAAATAATTTTTCTCTACTGGAAATAAGGATATTCTTGAAGAGATACTGTTTCTAAAGATCTCCAAAAGTATTTTGCAAATAAAAAGCAAGCTTAAGGTTTGCAAAATGAAGAAAAGAAAAAACAGGACATAATCTGTGAAAAACAGACCAGCAGGTAGTAAATAATTTTTTTGGGGCACTTATGCAACTCAAATAAAAAAACTCAGAACATAAAAAAGTTCCGTGATTTTATAGAGCACTCTGTTTAAAAAATTCAGCTCAAAAATATGAACTGGGATTTTTCTATGATTTTTCCCGTCACGAGGACAGAATCTGTTTTCTCGACAGCATGTCACAACTTTCACTTCCCTTTTCATATGAGGCTATAAATGGCACAAAGCTTGAAAAGTAAAGATACAATGATGTTGCTACAGTAGTAAAAATCATCAATACCACTAAAAACAGAAGAAAAACAAAAAGGAAAACCTAAATTCGTTGCGGACTGCCTCCCGAAAGGGCTTCTTTAAAGCCATTAGCTACGCTTAAAGCAAAAGATCAAGTCTTATCAAGAAAATAACTAGCCCGTGCGACGGACTCCAAAGGCAACTTAATATTTTTACTAGGGAAATGTTCCATCCCTTTCTTGAGAGGGAATTGTAATTTGATATTCCCCTCTTTCATGTCAATAACAGCACCCACGGTGCGAAGAAAAGGGCGTCCCAAAATAATTGGACATGATGATTCACATTCAATGTCCATAATAGTAAAATCAACAGGAACATAATTTTCATTGACAATGATAAGAACATCATCGATCTTACCCAAAGGTTTCTTTACGGAAGAGTCAACAAGACGAACACCAAAATAACAATGATCAAAAGGTTTTAATTCAAACATATCATACATTCTTTTGGGCATAACGGAGGTACTAGCTCCAACATCACATAAAGCATAGAAAGAGAAGTTATTCAACTTAATTTGAATCATAGGATCCCAACCATCTTCTAGCTTTCTAGGTATGGAGGCTTCTACCCTAAGCTTCTCCTCCCTAGCTTTAATGAGAGCATTAGTGATATGCTCCGTGAAGGCATGATTAAGTGCGCTAGTGTGGGGATCTCTAGACATCATGTGAAGGAAACCAATAACTTCAGAAAGGGTGCAATTATCAAAATCAAGCTCACTACTATCAAGTAAAGTGGTAGTGGTGTCCTTTAGGCTCACTTGTTTGGTAGCTTCTATAGTCATAGGAGTTTCTTCATCTACGGTTGAGGTCATAGCATCACCATTAATAGGTCCTATGGGACTAGGGGTGCATTGGGTGCTAAGAGTTTGGATATCCTCAACAACTTGGATAGTAGCAACGGTATGGTGTGTGGGAAGGCTCTTAATTCTATCTTCTTCCTCCTTTTCTCTAGCCCATCTCTCTTTAAGTTTAGCCATCATCCTAATGTTTTCATTAATTTGCACTTGAATAGCGTTCATAGGAGTGACCTTCCTCTCCTCAAGAGGAGAAGTTCTAATTTTAAGAAATTCTACTTCATGGACTAAATTGTCTACCTTCAACGAGAGATTATCTAATTTGTCTACTCTTTCCTCTACACTCTTGTTGAAGGCTTTTTGGGTAGTGATGAAGTCTTTAAGCATACTCTCTAGTTCAGGAGTGGAGTTATTGGTGCTAGAATAAGTGTTGTTGTTCCCATAGTTGTTGGAGGGGAACGGTCTAGGATTGCTACCAAAATTACTCCTATAAGCATTGTTATTTAATTTGTTTCTAGAGATAAAGTTCACATCTACTTGATCTTGAGCAATCGAAGAATTTAAAGGAACATCATGAGGATCAATAGGAGATTGCTTGGTAATGAGAGACATAATCAAGTCTACTTTTTCATTTAAGGAGGAGATCTCCTCGACAGTGTTTACCTTCCTACCTGTTGGAGCTCTTTCAGTGTGCCATTGGGAATAGTTGGTCATCATCTCATCGAGTAGTTTCGTGGCAGCACCAATGGTTGTTCACATAAACGTTCCTCCCGTAGCCGAATCTAGCAAGTTCCGCGAGGTAAAGTTCAAGTCTACATAAAAAATTTGGATAACCATCCAAGTAGTCAAACCATGCGTAGGAAAATTCTTAACAAGAGATTTCATGCGTTCCCAAGCTTGGACAACATGCTCATTATCCAATTGCTTAAAATTCATAATATTACTCCTCAATTGGATAATCTTAGCTGGGGGGATAGTACTTCCCAATAAAAGAATCCTTGCACTTATCCCAAGAATATATGCTATTCCTAGGCAAGGATTGAAACCAGATTTTAGCTCCTCCTCTCAAAGAGAAAGGAAAAAGCTTAAGCTTAACGATATCACCATCTACTTCTTTGTACCCTTTCATATCACAGAGCTGAAAAAAATTATTTAAGTGCAAAGCAGCATCATCTCCAGCACTGGAGAATTGATATTTCATAACAAGGTTCAGCAAAGCAGGTTTAATCTCATAAGAAGGTGCTGAAGTGGCAGGTGGACAATAGGAGTGCAGATAAAGTCACTGTTGTTATGACTAGTGAAGTCATACAACTTGGTGTTCTCGGTGGAACCCATAGCAGCAGCAAGCAAGATAACTATTTTATTTTTATTTTTGATAAGGGAAACTAAAGCAGAAACTGAAAGGTAAACTAACAAGACTAAAAATCAAAGATAAAAGATAGTGTGAAACCTGTCGGGACCCGGGGTTAGTGTATGCAAGACTCGCTACAACACAATCATATGGAGAGCCGAGAACCGTACCCACTTGTCTAAGCAGACAAGGCCAAGCACAGAACCTTCTCGGAAAGCATCGACCGTGAGGGGCATCCCATCCAGGCCGTATGATAAACTGAGACGGGTCCTCATCATCCGCACACAAGTTTAAATTATATGGGTGATGGAATACCATATCCATAGACAAGTCGCCTCAACCATACTCTCGATTGTATTATAACACTTACATAGACTTACTCCAGCCCGATCACTTAGTCGGGGTCTAGGGCGGGCTCGATCATACCACAAAGTGTGCCACGTGACAGAGTCACGAGCAATCGCATCGTGATTCCCCAAGCTACGCACATCTAAGGGCCCCTTGGTGTATAAAAGACCGCCAGCCAGATCACAACTAAGGTGTCGAAAACCCATACTAAGACATGCATGTTATAATCATACACGCAGCACACATGTCTAGTATGAACAGCATGTATCATTGCAATTCTCTACAAAGTATACATCTTTATTGATAAATCTTACAGGTTGCACACAGGGATCACGAGTCTGTGATCCAACATTACATCAAACATGCGGAAGCAAAGTAGGTCTGAGTACAGACAAGTTTAACAAATGGCTTAGAGAAGCCTTATCTATAAACAAGCCCTTCCACGAGGGTACTGTCGTCTGACTGGGACTACACTAGCTTGATCAGTCGTCGAGCTCCAGGAAGAATCCACCTTCGGGGTCAGTGGGTTCATCTAAAACATAGAATAAGAAAACATGAGTACAAAGTCGTACTCAGCAAGACTTACGTAGGAACTATACTACTCATGCACATGTATCAAGGTAAAGGGGAGGTGGGGTAATATTGCAGAAGTGCCAACTTTGACTTGGCTAGTCCTGAACTACGAGTACCATACTTGAGGTAAGAAGCATACACGAGTCCACTACAAGTCTCCAACCAATTACACCACTATGGTGCCTTCCTCGACTTTCCCACGAGAAAGCACGCCATAGCACTCACGCTTATCTTGGCAAGTTTTATAAGTATCCAGTTCAAGTTGTCTAATAATCAAGCACAACTTTCCAAGCAATCCTTAACCGCAGATGCGGCTATTCGAATAGTTTTGTTAACCCTGCAGGGGTGTACCTCTACACACACACACGCATCAGTTACCGCCAGGGAGTGGGACCCTTCAAGCGGCTATCGGCGAGGATGTTGCCACGACACTTCGACCACAGCTCCGTTCTAGTCCAGAGAGTCGCCTATCTGAGGGGGATCCGTATGGAAGTCCGGCCGAGGTTCCAGTACAACCTCAAATGATGTGTGCAGGGTCCCAAGCCGGTCTTGAAAAGCCGTTCATCCACTTCGCAGACCGTGCCACAACCCTACCAGAACTCCGAACTACTGCGATTTCTGGGGTTCGAATGGGGTGAAGTACTAGGTAGAGAGGGGTCAGTGAGCCCAATGTGTGGTTGTACTCTTCTTCTTGGATCACCACACAAGAACTCGGACTTAAGGCGGTGTTCAACGAGACAACCCACTGTGTACTCCTACACAGCCTCTCATCGTTCACCTTGTATTAGGGTAGATTCACCAACACATTTCCACCATCATCAACATGATTGCTATCATCCCGACTCACATCACAGTACCAACATTGTATCACTCTAAGCATGCAATAAGAAGTAACAGTTGCAGGGGCCACATGATATCAACCAACTCCTACATCTACTAGGATTGTGGTTTGCTTACTACTGTGACAACATGATAGGTCATGCAAATGATATGGGTTCAACTATGCGGTAGAAATGTTATCATGGTAATCATCCTAAACAATGCATAAGCGAGACTGAGAGGGAATTGTGATTTTATCGACATGATCAATGGGGGTTTGCTTGCCTTGCTGACGAGGTTCACACACGGTGTCTTCAACGAAGGGGCGGCCTCCGATTCCAGTTGCACGTCTATCGAGCAAACAATCAAAAAAGGAATAAATATACTTGCAATACTCAAGCACATGATCAATATTGTAATGTGATGTTCATGGTCACAATGTTGGTACAATTCCATTTAAAAGAAGCCAATTGCAAAGTCATTTGCAAAATCACTCCAAATTTGAATTCAAAAGAATGCCATATGCATGTTTCCTACTGTTCACCCATTTTAAAATGGTCAAACATAGAAAGAAGTTGCATATTCACAATCCTTGCATTTTTCTGATAATTTAAACATCTTATTTGTCCAATTTGGAGTTAAAATGAATTAGTTATGATTTTCTAAAGATTTGGCTATTTTCTGGATTTTCTGGAATTAGATTAAATCATTTAATTGCTTTACTGCATCAGCATGACGTCAAGATGACGTGGGGGGGGGGGCTCTGACGGGTGGGGTCGGCCTGTCAGTGTCTCAGCGGTTAAACCCCTCTGTTTAAATTAACCCACTTGTTAATTAGTGGGCTAGGGCCCACTGTCAGTGACACTGGAGGGGGTTAGTGTGTGGGTTAGGGTTAATTAAGCCGGGCCTGCCAGAGTGATGTCGCCGGCGACCTCTGGCACGGCGGAGGGGCTCGCCGGAGTCGTTTCCGGCCACTTCTTGGCACGGGGAGGCCACTGGGAGGTGCCCCGTGCACACCCGCATCGCGTCCTGCACGAGGGGGTCACAGGGGAACTCCACGGCCACGCCGGCGTTAACTTGCGCGGCGACCGGAGCTCAGACATGGTGAAGAACGGCGACGGGGCACGAGGAGGACAAAGAGGAGGGGGAGACGATGCGGCTGCTCACCTTGGGCGCAACGGAGAGGTCGAGGGAGATAGAGGAGCCACCACGGCGGCGAATCAGGCAATGGCGCGCGGCGGCCGGCGGCGAACCTGAGGAAGGGGGCGACGTCCAGGGAGCTTCTTGGCTCGATTCCTTCAAGTAGGAGACGAAGACGACGACGTAGAGCTTGAGGGACAAGACGGTGCGGCGTCTGGCCGTCGTTGGCCGCGTGGGAACGGCGGCGTGCTCCGCGGCAGCGCTCGGGTGGCGACGAAATCGCGCGAGCGAGAGGGACATAGCGAGCGGCGAGTTAAGGGTAGGAGGAAGGAGACTCGTGGCGTCTCCGTGGCGTCTAGAAGAGACCAGGGGGGCCTCGGGGCGACGTGGCCCTCGCCGTCGTCGGAATGCTCGCCACCGAGCAGCTTGTCGACGCGGCGGGGAAGACGACAAGCGCCCAGGTGGGCTTGGACCGGGGGAAATCTAGTTGGGCCCAAGGACTGGTAGGGTGGGTCGGGATTCCTTTTTCTTTTTTCTTCTTTTTTCTTTCTGTTTTCTATTTTCTGCTTTCTGTTTTGCTTTGAAATAAATAGCAAAGCATTTTTATAAATCTTCAAAACTTTTATGTGGACTTATAGTATACATAGTTAACCACTCACAAGTTTTGGAGATTTTTGAAATTCAAATAATTTTAATTTCAAATCAAATAGGGTATTTAATTAATTTCCAAGCCCTATTTAGAATTTTTGACAAATCTTGGTGCATGCGGTGGGACCCACTTCACTTTATATGTGATCATGCATATTTATAAGACTTTTCAAAAATACCAGAGGAATTTTTGGAAGAAATTTTTGTCTGGCCATTTAAATTAAATTCATCTGGGGGGTGTTCTCTTCCCATTTCAATTTAGTTTTGAAAATTTTAACATGATGCAAAGTGACTTGCTATTCTAGCACATACCTAACTTGGGGTTGTAACAACTCGCCCCCACTCAAAAGAATCTCGTCCCGGGATTCCGAAGTCTGCGGGAGGAAGGAGGGGTACTCGGCACTAAGACGGTCTTCTCTTTCCCACGTGGCTTCTCTCTTAGAGTGGTGTGACCATTGCACTTTCAGAAACTTAATCTTCTGACGACGAGTGACACACTCTGCGGAATCAAGAATACGAACGGGGTATTCTCGATAAGAAAGGTCATCTTGGAGATCAAGCGTTTCATGGTCGACTTGGCGGATGGGGTCCTTGAAGCAACGCCTGAGTTGTGACACATGGAATACATCGTGTACTCGGGAAAGGTGCGGGGGTAGTTCAAGTTGTTAGGCAACTTCTCCACGTTTAGAAAGAATGCGGAAAGGTCCAACGTAACGTGGGGCCAACTTGCCTTTGATACCGAATCATTGGGTTCCCTTCAGAGGAGTAACCCGAAGGTAAGCCTTCTCATCCAGATTGTAGCTTTCTTGCCTATGATGACGATCATAGTAGCTTTTCTGACGAGACTGGGCTGCTTTCAATTGATCACGAACAATGCGAACTTGCTCTTCTGCTTCCATGATCATATCCGGTCCAAAGAATTGTCTTTCACCGGTTTCTGACCAGTTTAGGGGTGTTCGACATCTTCGTCCATACAGGAGTTCAAAAGGAGCCATGTTCAGACTAGATTGAAAACTATTGTTATAAGCAAATTCGGCAAATGGAAGAGATTTCTCCCAATTCTTTCCGAATGAGATAACACAAGCTCTGACCATGTCTTCGAGAATTTGGTTAACCCTTTCGACTTGACCGCTAGACTGAGTATGGAAAGTTGTACTAAAGGAGAGATGAGTTCCCTTAGCATTCTGAAAGCTTCCCCAAAATCTAGAGGTGAAAAGGCTACCACGATCAGAATTGATTTCCAAAGGAACACCATGAAGAGACACAATTCTAGAGACATACAAGGCCGCTAACTGGCTAGCAGTTATAGACTCGCGAACGGGAAGGAAGTGAGCAACTTTGGAAAGCCTATCTATGACAACGAAGATGACATCATTTCCTTTCTGGGTTTTTGGAAAACTGGTAATGAAGTCCATACCGACTTTGTCCCATTTCCACTGTGGAATAGGCAAAGGTTGAAGTGTAGCAGCAGGTCTTTGATGTTCTGCCTTAATGCGACGACAAACATCACATTCGGCAACAAATCGAGCAATGTCTCTCTTCATCCTAGTCCACCAAAATCTCTGACGTAGATCTCGGTACATTTTTGTGCTACCGGGATGAATCAAGAGAGGTGTGTCATGGGCTTCTTTGAGGATGAGTTGCCTTAGTTCCCTATTCTTAGGTACTACCAAACGATTTCCAAAGAATGCTATTCCTTTACTATCTGTGGAGAAACATTTAGCAACTCCGCTAGCAATGTTCTCCTTGATCCGGTGAACACCTCGTGAACGCCTTTGGGAAACTATGATTTGATCCTCAAGAGTTGGTTTCACCACCAAGGTAGAAATATAGCCATGAGGAACAATCTCAAGATTGAGCTTGAAAAATTCCTCATGAAGAAGTGGTTGATATTGTTGTAACATGAGGTTGATACAATACGACTTACGACTTACTGCATCAGCCATGACATTGGCTCTGCCTGGGGTGTAAGAAATTCCTACGTCGTAATCTTTTATCAACTCAATACAACGTCTTTGCCTGAGATTAAGATCTGGATGGGTGAAAATGTATTTGAGTGTTTGGTGGTCGGAATAAATCTCACAACGATTACCAAGGAGGTAATGTCGCCAAGTTGTCAGGGCATGAACTACGACAGCGAGTTCAAGATCATGGGTAGGATAGTTCTCTTCATGTGGACGCAACTAGCGTGAAGCATAAGCTACTACATGTCTATCTTGCATAAGTATGCATCCTAACCCTTGCCGTGAGGCGTCACAAAAGATCTCGAAATCCTTTTTGGTGTCTGGAGGCGCAAGTACGGGTGCAGAAGTCAATCTTCTTTTTAGCTCTTGAAAGCTTTCCTCGCACTTGGGAGTCCATTGGAATTTCTTATCTTTCTTGAGGAGTTCAGTTAGAGGCTTTGCAACTTTGGAGAAGTTCTCAACGAAGCGGCGACAATAGCTGGCTAGGCCAAGAAAACTCCGAACTTGCTTAACCGATTCTGGTGGAGTCCAGTCAAGGACGACCTGAACTCTCTCGGGATTCACATCAATGCCTTTTGCAGAAATCACGTGGCCTAAGTAGGTCACTTCTTTTAGCCAAAATTCACACTTGGAGAATTTAGCATACAGGCGATGCTCTCTAAGCTTAATCAATACCAGCCTTAGATGTTCTACATGTTCTCCTTCGTTCTTCGAGTAGATAAGAATGTCATCGAGATAAACCACAACAAATTTATCTAAGTACTCCATGAAGATTGAATTCATCATGCGCGAGAAACTGGCGGGGGCATTGGTTAAACCAAAGGACATGACGGTGTACTCGTAAAGACCATAACGATTAGTAAAAGCCGTTTTGGGAATGCCCTCGTTTTGGATTTGTATTTGATGATAACCTAATCTCAAATCCATCTTGGAGAAGATAGAGGATCCAGCAAGTTGATCATAAAGATCATTGATCCTGGGCAATGGGTACTTGTTCTTTATCGTCGCTAGATTTAGCGGGCGATAGTCTACACACATCCTTTCTGTTCCATCTTTGTTCGTTACGAACAGAACGGGGCAACCCCATGGCGATGAGCTTGGGAGGATGAAGCCTTTTGCCGCTTCAAGTTGGATTTTAAGCTCAGCTAACTCACGTGGGGCCATTTTGTATGGGCGTCTGGAAATTGGTGCGGTTCCTGGGGCAAGATCTACAATGAATTCTACACATCTGTCAGGAGACATTCCTGGCAGTTCTTCAGGAAAGTCATCCTGGAAGTCACGAACCACTGGAATATCTTCAAGGTGGGGAAGGGGAAGCACATTCAAAGAATGCATCTGGGTTCTTGTTCTTGGTGAGGAATAATATATTGTCTGTCCTGAAGGATGTGTAAGTCTAACTGACTTGGCTTTACAATCAAGAAAAGCATGTTGTCTTGATAACCAATCCGTACCAAGGATGACATAAATGTCTGAAGACTTGAGGGCTATGAGTGAAGCAAGGAATACTAAACCTTCAATTGCAATTTGATTGCCATGGCTTACTCTATTAGTCTGCCACTTGGAACCAGGAGTTTGAATAATCATTGGGTTGAACATTTCATCAAAGGATATCTCATGCCGAAGTGCATAACTCTCCGACATGAATGAGTGAGATGCTTCTGGATTGAAAAGGATAGAAGTGGGAAAAAAATTGACTGGGAGCGTACCAAGAATGACGTCAGGAGAACCATCATCCTCCTCAGCTGAGATTTGGTTCACACGTCCAAGATTTGCGGAAGATGATGGCTTGACGGTGGAGACCTTCGGGGGTGGCTTGGCACGAACATTGGGGTTCCCTTTAGCATGGGGTGGAGCATTCTGATTTATGGGGCACACACGAGAATAGTGACCAGGCTGGCCACATCTGAAGCAGGCTCCAAAGATAGTGCGGGGAGCTGGTTTGTTTGGTGGAGCTGGTGGACGAGGCGGCACAAGGGATGGCCTCGGTGGGTTTTTCTGGGGGAACATGCTATTGGGGATCCAGATCTTGCGCTTCTGAGGGCCTGAACTGGATGAACCATCATCTCTAGGGTGCTTGCGGGAATCCTCAGGAGTGATCAAATCCTCCGCCTTGATGGCCTTGTTGACAAGGATCTGGAATGTGGCGAAGTCATGAAGATTGAGCTCGCGACGAAGTCCAGAATTGAGTCCCTTGCGGAACCTCTCTTGCTTATTGGAGTCGGTGGAGACCTCCTCGGTAGCATAGCGGGCAAGACGATTGAACTCCCGACTAAACTCGTCAACAGACCTTCTTCCTTGGGTGAGATTGCAGAACTCCTCTCTCTTGCGGTCCATGAGTCCCTTAGGAATGTGATGCTCGCGAAAAGCGTCACAGAACTCATTCCACGAAGTCAACGGTCCAGTTGGATGCATGTTTAGAAAGTTCTCCCACCAAGAGCTAATGCATCCTCGAGGTGGTAGGTGGCATAGTTGACTCTGTCACCATCTGCAACATGTCCAGAATGGAGCTTTCTCTCAATGCTGCGAAGCCAGTCATCGGCGTCAAGGGGCTCAGTGGAATAGTTGAAAACTGGGGGATGAAGCTGGATGAAGGCATTCAACAACACAAGCTCATTCCGCTGCTGGGCAGTGTTCCGAGAAATGACCCCCAACAACTCATGAGAGTCCGTTCGGTTTCTTTCGACCTCCATGAGAACTTGAGCCATCGTGGGTGATGGTGGAAGATTGCCTTCCTCCGGATCATCCCCACGAGCTTGGGCACGACCAAGGTGGCCACGGGTTCCTTGAGACATCCTGAAGGATAAGATCAATGTCAAAAGATGTTGAAATATTTTGCAAATGCATCAGAGTATGAAGATAACTGGAATGACTCGGACAGCATAATGGATGTAATTGCAAGAAAACAATTTTCTTTCAATGTAGATACAACACTTACATAATACGATGTAAGAAATCAGCATTACAAAAATTCTAGGAAACTGGACACAACTTTCCTACGGCTACAAGGAAGCAAACAACGAGATGTTCTAGTAAGACATAGATGAGCCTAGTCCTATCTTCCCGTAGAATAAGATGAGGCTGACTCAGAACTCAGAACGAGGAGGATAAGGAGAAAAAAGAAGCCTTACGTTGTTCCCTTATATACCCAGAATAACTATATAACTATAGCAAGCTAGACTCGACTTTGGCCAAGGCTGATAATCCTACAGTCTGTCCTGCTCTGATACCAAGTCTGTCGGGACCCGGGGTTAGCGCATGCAAGACTCTCTACAACACAATCATATGGAGAGCCGAGAACCGTACCCACTTGTCTAAGCATACAAGGCCAAGCACATAACGTTCTCAGAAAGCATCAAGCGTGAGGGGCATCCCATCCAGGCCGGATGATCAACTGAGATGGGTCCTCATCGTCCGCACATAAGTCTAAATGATATGGGTGATGGACTCCCATATTCATAGACAAGTCGCCTCAACCATACTCTCGATTGTATTATAACACTTACATAGACTTACTCCAGCCCGATCACTTAGTCGGGGTCTAGGGCGGGCCCAATCATACCACAAAGTGTGCCATGTGACAGAGTCACGATCAATCGCATTGCGATGCCCCAAGCTGCGCACATCTAAGGCCCTCTTTGTGTATAAAAGACCGCCAGCCAGATCACAACTAAGGTCTCGAAAACCCATACTAAGACATGCATGTTATAATCATACACGCAGCACACATGTCTAGCATGAACAACATGTATCATTGCAATTCTCTACAAAGTATACATCTTTATTGATAAATCTTACAGATTGCACACGGGGATCACGAGTCTGTGATCCAACATTACATCAAACATGCGGAAGCAAAGTAGGTCTGAGTACAGACAAGTTTAACAAATGCCTTAGAGAAGCCATATCTATAAACAAGCCCTTCCACGAGGGTACAGTCGTCTCACTGGGACTACACTAGCTTGATCAGTCGTCGAGCTCCAGGAAGAATCCACCTTCGGGGTCAGTGGGTTCATCTAAAACATAGAATAAGCAAACGTGAGTACAAAGTCCTACTCAGCAAGACTTATGTAGGAACTATACTACTCATGCACATGTATCAAGGTAAAGGGGACGTGGGGTTCAATTGCAGAAGTGCCAGCTTTGACTTGGCTAGTCCTGAACTACGAGTACCAGACTTGAGGTAAGAAGCGTACACGAGTCCACTACAAGTCTCCAACCAATTACACCACTATGGTGCCTTCCTCGACTTTCCCACGAGAAAGCACGCCATAGCACTGACGCTTATCTTGGCAAGTTTTATAAGTATCCAGTTCAAGTTGTCTAATAATCAAGCACAGCTTTCCAAGCAATCCTTAACCGTGGACGTGGATATTCGAATAGTTTTGTTAACCCTGCAGGGGTATACCGCTACACACACACACGCATCAGTTACCGCCTGGGAGTGGGACCCTTCAAGCGGGTACCGGCGAGGATGTTGCCACGACAGTTCTCCCACAGCTCCGTTCTAGTCCAGAGAATCGCCTATCTGAGGGGGATCCGTATGGAAGTCCGGCCGAGGTTCTAGTACAGCCTCAAACGATGTATGCAGGGTCCCAAGCCAGTCTTCAAAACCCGTTCATCCACTTCGCAGACCGTGCCACAGCCCTACCAGACCTCCGAACTACTGCGACTTCTGGGGTTCGAACTGGGTGAAGTACTAGGTCGAGAGGGGTCAGTGAGCCCAATGTGTGGTTGTACTCTTCTTCTTGGATCACCACACAAGAACTCGGACTTAAGGCGGTGTTCAACGAGACAACCCACTGTGTACTCCTACACAACCTCTCATCGTTCACCTTGTATTAGGGTAGATTCACCAACCCATTTCCACCATCATCAACATGATTGCTACCATCCCGACTCACATCACAGTACCAACATTGTATCACTCTAAGCATGCAATAAGAAGTAACAGTTGCAGGGGCCACATGATATCAACCAAGTCCTACATCTGCTAGGATTGTGATTTGCTTACTACTGTGACAAGATGATAGGTCATGCAAAGGATATGGGTTCAACTATGCGGTAGAAACGTTATCATGGTAATCATCCTAAACAATGCCTAAGAGAGACTGAGAGGGAATTGGGATTTTATCGACATGATCAATGGGGGTTTGCTTGCCTTGTTGACGAGGTTCACACACGGTGTCTTCAACGAAGGGGGTGGCCTCCGATTCCAGTTGCACGTCTATCGAGCAAACAATCAAACAGGGAATAAATATACTTGCAATGCTCAAGCACATGATCAATATTGTAATGTGATGTTCATGGTCACAATGTTGGTACAATTCCTTTTAAAAGAAGCCAATTGCAAAGTCATTTTCAAAATCACTTCAAATTTGAATTCAAAATAATACCATATGCATGTTTGCTACTGTTCACCCATTTTAAGATGGTCAAACATAGAAACAAGTTGCATATTCACAATCCTTGCATTTTTCTGATAATTTTAGACATATTATTTGTCCAATTTGGATTTAAAATGAATTAGTTTTGATTTTCTAAAGATTTGGCTATTTTCTGGATTTTCTGGAATTAGATTAAATCATTTAATTGCTTTACTGCGTAAGCATGACGTCAAGATGACGTGGGTGGGGGTCTGACGGGTGGGGTCGTCCTGTCAGTGTCTCAGGGGTTAAACCCCTCTGTTTAAATTAACCCGCTGGTTAATTAGTGGGCTAGGGCCCACTGTAAGTGACACTGGAGGGGGGTTAGTGTGTGTTTTAGGGTTAATTAAGCCGGGCCTGCCGGAGTGATGTCGCCGGCGACCTCTGGCACGGCGGAGGGGCTCGCCGGAGTCGTTTCCGGCCACTTCTTGGCACGGGGAGGCCACTGGGAGGTGCCCCGTGCACACCCGCATTGCGTCGAGCACGAGGGGGTGACAGGGGAGCTCCACGACCACGCCGGCGTCAACTTGCGCGGCGGCCGGAGCTCGGACGTGGTGAGGAACGGCGACGGGGCAAGATGAGGAGAAAGAGGAGGGGGAGACGACGCGACTGCTCACCCTGGGCGCAACGGAGAGGTCTAGGGCGATAGAGGAGCCACCACGGCGAAGAATCAGGCAATGGCGCGCGGCGGCCGGCGGCGAACCTGAGGGAGGGGGCGACGTCCAGGGAGCTTCTTGGCTCGATTCCTTCAAGTAGGAGACGAAGACGACGACGGAGAGCCTGAGGGACAAGACGGTGCGGCGTCTGGCCGTCGTTGGCCGCGTGGGAACGGCGGCGTGCTCCGCGGCAGCGCTCGGGCGGCGACGAAATCGCACGAGAGAGAGGGACAGAGCGAGCGGCGAGTGAAGGGAAGGTGGTAGGAGACTCGTGGCGTCTCCGTGGCGTCTAGAAGAGACCAGGGGGGCCTCGGGGCGAAGTGGACCTCGCCGGCGTCGGCATGCTCGCCACCGAGCAGCTTGTCGACGCGGCGGGGAAGACGACAAGCGCCCAGGTGGGCTTGGGCCGGGGGAAAACTAGTTGGGCCCAAGGCCTGCTAGGGTGGGCTGGGATTCCTTTTTCTTTTTTCTTCTTTTCGCTTTCTATTTTCTATTTTCTTCTTTCTGTTTTTCTTTGAAATAAATAGCAAAGCATTTTTATAAATCTTCAAAACTTTTATGTGGACTTAGAGTATACATAGTTAACCACTCACAAGTTTTGGAGATTTTTGAAATTCAAATAATTTGAATTTCAAATCAAATAGGGTATTTAATTAATTTCCAAGCCCTATTTGGAATTTTCGACAAATCTTGGTGCATGAAGTGGAACCCACTTCAATGTGTGTGATCATGCATATTTATAAGACTTTTCAAAAATACCAAAGGAATTTTTGGAAGAAATTTTTTGTCTGGCCATTTAAATTAAATTCATCTGGGGGGGTGTTCTCTTCCCATTTCAATTTCTTTTTGAAAATTTTAACATGATGCAAAGTGACTTGCTATTCTAGCACATACCTAACTTGGGGTTGTGACACAACTCCCCTATCTTGAAGAGTGGAGTCCACGGCAACGGCGCCAGAAATTAGCTTTGATCGCTTCTCGCCCCTCGTTGGTTACCCAAAGTGGAAGGTTGAGATGTAGACAGCAGCAAATTTCCCTCGGTGAAGATACCAAGGTTTGTCTCCAGTATGACTCCGACAACGACAAGAAGGTGACGACGGCGCCAGCAATTAGGCGGTTGACGTGGATCTGCACACACAACAGATAACTTTGCTCCTAACGAGTACAGAGAGGTTGTCAATCCCTCCGGCCTTGTTGTTTACAAAGGATCAAACGTACGGGATAATAATGATAGTGATAGCAACGGAAAAGGAAATAAAGCAGAAAATAAATAGCGGGTGTAAGCAGTGGTGGAAATATGGACCGGGGTCCCATGATGTTCACTAATGATGTCTCTCTCCCAAAAGACGATAAAATAGCCATGTAAGGTAAAAAAATTTCAGCTGTGCAATTGACTGGATTATCTGCGCAAACCAATGATAACTATGCTACTAAGAAAGGAAGAGGCTCAAAAGCTTGGGCGGTACGCCAAGACAAGTAGACTGAAATCCATCTGCCTCTACCTACTAATCATCCACCTTGATATATCTATCCAGAACATCTCGCTGGTATTAAGTTGCGAATCCCACCCAAAGTGTAAACTCAAAGAAACAGACAACTTTATTAAAGAACTTTGCGTAAAGTAAACAATCCTTGCACCCGGAAGTACAAGCACCATTGTTTTCTCCCTTGTGGCAACATCACATCCCCTAGACTCGTGTTTCTGTCACTCAAGCTAGTCATCAGGGGGCATTAACCCACAATCATGCATAACGCTCCCTCTTGGAGTTAGTACCTACTACTTGGCCAAAACAATAAACAGCAACGGAGAACATGCAAGAAATACTAAAGAACATAAATATAAAAGAGGAGAATCAAATATATTACTCAAACACAATCTGAACATAGTCTCATAATCCATCAGATCCCAACAAACTCAGCATAGAAACAGAAGAAAGATTACATATGTTCCTCGATCATGTAGGGCAGCTCACGAGGTCTAATCCATGAAGAACAAAGAGGGGATGAGAACATCACATAGCTACTGATCATGGACCCATGGTCCAAGGTGGACTACTCACGGTTCATGCGGGAAGCATCCATGGTGGTGGATAAGCTCCCGAAAGTGGTTCCTCCCTCCGGCAGGGTGCCGGGAAGAGGGCTCCTGGTGCTCCCGATCTTGGAAGCGCGGCGGCGGCGGAACAGAGGAGAGATTGCGAAAAAGGGTTCTGTCCTCGAGGGTTTCTGGATGAGAGGGCTATATAGGCGAAGGGGGGAAGCCAGAGGTGGACCTGGGGCCCAGACGCCCCCCTTGGCTCGGCCTAGGGGGTTGCCGCGCCAGGAGGCCGCCTGGGCCACCCCTGGCTCCCCTCTTGCCCCACATGGGCTCTTCCCAAAGCTTCCTGTACACTGATTTTTCCTATATTTTCCCCGGAATTTTCTGGCACTTTAAGTAATGGGAAAACCTGAAATACAAAAACAGCAGAAAACATGAACTTGAACTGGGGTGCACTGAGTTAATAGGTTAGTCCAAATATGATCAAAAGTGTATGGAAGTGCATCAATATCATAGCAATATCACACAAAAGATGCATGGAGGAAGCTGAAATTATAGATATGTTTTGGACGTATCACACGACGACCAACGTTCTGAGATACCAACTAACTATGAAGGCCAAGCCTTTCTCAAAGAGGCCAACACAAAGGATTCAAGACCGTGTCGCGGATAAAACCCGAGATACCCCGAGAATGGTATGAGTATCGTCATCACTCAGCCTATGACAAGAAGGTTCGCTATCAGACAAGTCAGCAGACATGAGGATGGAAGTCATCATGAAAGATCTGATATAGGAAAGGAGAATATTCAGTCAGCGCTATGGATTGGGTGAAGTAAGCCCCCTCAGCCAGAGATATTGGATGCCACCGAGGGAACAAAATGCAGGAAAGAGGAAATCTGAGAAGCCATAAGTTTCCTGAGGATGGTAAGTTTGCAATGGTTCCCTGAGCAACCAAATCTCGAGGACGAGATTTTTCTAAGGGGGGTACGTTTGTGACACCTTGGATTTTGGAACTTTGTTTTTCCAAAAACTTTTCTGATTTATTTCCGAATTTACCATTTGATTTGATTTTGAACACCTCTTTGGACTTGAAACTTGAGCATATTTTCTTTCCATGCTCAAGTATCCCATGATTCCCTAGCCTTTCCAATGCCATTTCATTGATCCATCCCATCCAAGCCACCATTTTTATTCAAACCATATATCCTTTTCCAATAAAAGGAATATTCCTAATATTTGAGGATTGTGAAGAAACCCCTACTTATATTGCTCCATAAATCCCCAAATAATTCCCTCATCATCTTGATCTCATATCTTGCCAAATTCTCCAAAAACATGGCATGCACCAAGTGAATATTTCCTCTAGAAAATTTCATTTGACTATGCGGGCAGATTGGAGCTTCGTGAAGGGAGTGCCATTTTCCTTTATCCAGTGCTAGTGAATATTTTTTTGAAAACTCAGATGATCATATCATGAGCCTACACCAAATTCCACCACCATTTTCCTAGCCATACTCCCACAATAAATTCCTAAAGTGTGGATGCAGCAAGGGGGCATTGTGAAGCAAGTGCGTGATAGGGGATTCCATTTGCCTTGAAATTTTTTGTGCTATTCCCACACCCAAATGACTCCACTAAACCAAGTTTGAGACAAATAAAACTACCCATGTGAGTGCATCATCAAGTGTAAGATTCTGGTCAGCAGGACACCTTGTGAAGCAAGTGCTAGCTAAGCTTGTCCAATGGCCATGAAATTTTACACACTTGGGAACCACACCAAATAACCCCACCACACCACTTTTTAGCCAATTCCATCAATCCTATGAAGTGCTAGCTTCAACTTTGCATTTCTGGTCCAATTGGACCCTTGCAAAGGAAGTATTAGATACATTGCTCCATTTGAGGTGAACCTTGGTACACCTACTCACTCTGATGTACGATTAAGCTCAGCAATAAATCTTGCTTAGGGGAGCAATGTGCTAGCCACACCACAATACAAACACCTTCAGCAACCCAAACTTTCCAGATCACTAGTCCTTTGTACCCCAAAGCCATGTGACAACCTGGCATCACCCCAACCCCCACCATATGAGCTCTACTTCTTGTACAAGTTTGCTGCATCAACCTTATCTTTGAGATAGAGATCACCACAGTAGACCATGTGGCCAACCCAGCATACCACTGTGATCAGTTCTCAAAGGACTACAGGCTGGACATACTTGACCACGTTGAAACCCCCCACAGTTACACCCCACCCTGGTGGCCACGCCCCTGGGCCGCACATGGCGTGCTCCGGGCGTGCTCTGCTCGTGCCCCGGACACGTCGCCATCCTGACACAGCATGCCCTCGTCCTCTTCTTCTTGTCCACCAGCGCCGCCCGGCTTTGCGCAGCCCGCGTGCGCCACACCGTCCTCACCAATCGCTCTCCTTGCTCCAATGCGATGATAAGTTTTCCACGGCGGCCATCCTCATCCGCGCCCTCGCCGTGGCTATAAAAGCAGCACACCTGAGGCCCTCCAGAGCATGCCCAGCACTCCAGCCACCCTCCCCTCCATCCTAGCCCGCTCCTGTGTAAGGCCCGATATGCGGTACTGTTCCAGATCTAGATGTTTCCATCCAGATCCGGGGACGAAGCACATATCGGTCCCACCACGACATATGACGAAGTCATATGCCCCGGATTTCCAACATGATATCACAACATTACAGATACAAGGATACAACATCTCACACAATCGGCATACAACTACCTTAATACATTACAACAACGGAAGATACATGTCTGGGTACAGACTACAAGAAAATGCCTAGTGGCAAAGAGAAAAACATCGATCCCATAACCACACGGGTCCAGGCCCTCGGTCGGGATTCCGCCTAACTAGTCGTCGTCGATTCTCCACGTGAAACGTCGATCACCATACCTGTTGTCGATCAAGAACCCTGAAAAGAGTTTGGGGGTAGTATCATGAGTACAGAGGTACTCAACATCCAATTCTAATGGTCATCTGACCCAGCAATGACTTCATCACTCGTCATTCTAGGACAACTAGTAGTTTACGGTAAGGAAGGGGTAAGTGGTGAGGTTGCTGCCGCACTAGCATTTATGAAGTGGCTAACGATCTAGAGAGTAAGATAAGAAGACAAGCATTCGATTAGGATTCGCCTCCAACAAGTCTGCTATCCACCTACTACGCAAACATAACACCTATCCTATCCTTGTCCTCCTCTTCGCATCCCAACGAAGAAGAAGCAGTCAAGGCACACACACGTTGTTAAAATATATTAAGATTATCTCATTTGTTGTTGTCTATGAACAAGGAGTAGGTCTCAAGTCGTCCATAACCGTGGACACGGCTTCTCGAAAAGATTTAACCCTGCAGGGGTGTACCAACTGCCCATTACAAGGCTCCGCATGCACGTCCATCTCTCTCAGTTGCTACCCATCACAGGCAACCATTTTATGATTTAGTTCCAAGAGATCCAAAACGACAGTTCCCTCTAGCTAACAACAAACAAATCCGGGTGGCCCCCGGGGAGTCGACACCCAATCCAAAAGCTGGCCACACTCTCGGATCGGACTCTTCCGTCTCAACAGGGTTTGGGTTACCGAGACGCCTCATGTGAGGGCTCGGGCCCTCGCCGGTCAAAGGTGGACCAACTGGGAAACCATGTCTCCGCTGGTCCGGGTAGGTTTCGAAACTACTGGCAGTTGACCAGCACACACACGGTTTCAAATGGTAAATCATCTTGGGCCACCACTAGAAATGCTTGAAGCTAGGTAGGTAAGAAAAGGGGACCCCATAAAATCCCAAACGCGGTTAGGCACGCTCAGTCTTAAAACCAATACCCAGAACTCGGATCCTAGGTGACTCGAATGGAACAAAGCGTCGGAGCGGGATAGCCTAGACCTTCCATCCTTCGTCGAATATAGTCAACATTATAATAATCATATCATCAAAAAAAATATTATAATGATAAATGTGATATCCCAACCCAAGGAGTAACAGGGTAACATCGTAGCATCCTAAGCATGCATACTAAGAAGGGGCTGAGAAACGAGCAATAGTAACATAGCAGTACAAGGTTTGCTGGGAAGGGACATGGCTGTATCGGTTTGAAACAGGATGTAAACATGTGGTAGTATCAAACATCGAACCTAACCTATACTAGCATGCAAACCGCTGGTTGCAATAGAATGGATCATAAGTAATGTATAGTCCTTGCCTGTTGATAAGTCGGGTTCCAAAGGTGTAGTTGATCGCAAGCTCGCATCGTCTCCGAGAGGTACCCGCGGAAGCACACAAGAGGGTAAACACTGGAAAGCAATCAACGAGCAGGCACTCTATTACTATGGGGCAACACAAGACCAAGAAGACATCACACAACACGGCAACACGATATGGATCTATCGTCGAGAATGGTTACTAACAGTTTAAGTAGGGTACCGGTCACACACGACGAATACCACACGTTTACGGTGGTTCAAGTTGCTTAGCTACAGGTGATCAACCAACTGTTATTAACATGGCAAATCAAGAAAGCATGGCATAGCACACAAACATGGCAAGAGGTGAAGCATAAAGGAAACTATCTATGCTAGTCAATTTAAGTGAGGCACAACCTAAACATGGCATACACTAAGTGCCGCACGACAATTAAAGGATTTGGTACTGTTCTGTCCTAAACCATATTTTAGGTTGGTTAACAACAGAAAACAATAGCATAAACACAAAGTACACGAAAAACTAATCAAGTTATATATAAGGCACACCCCAAACGGAGTTACGGTTAAAAATATATAAGCAAAACAAGTTACGGGCACAATCTGCCAACATCCGGAAGCACAATTTATGGCAATGCATAAACAGGATAATCAATGCAAACATGCTCACAAATGATATGAAACTACAGTAGACATGACAGGGAAGGCATGGCAAAAATAATCATGCAAATAGGCATCATAGATCAAAAGATATTAAGCAAACAACATGGCATCGCAAAGTAACAGACTTAGTGAAAATCAGAGGTGGCTGTCAACAACAACAGCATAGCAACTTTGGAGCTCAATAACTATATGACCAGCAAGCATATTGTCGGGACCCGGGGTTAGCGTATGCAAGCCTCGCTACAACACAATCATATGGAGAGCCGAGAACCGTACCCACTTGTCTAAGCAGACAAGGCCAAGCACAGAACGTTCTCGGAAAGCATCGTACGTGAGGGGCATCCCATCCAGGCCGGATGATCAACTGAAATGGGTCCTCATCTTCCGCACACAAGTCTAAATGATATGGGTGATGAACTCCCATACTCATAGACAAGTCGCCTCAACCATACTATCGATTGTATTATAACCCTTACATAGACTTACTCCAGCCCGATCACTTAGTCGGGGTCTAGGGCGGGCTCGATCATACATGAAAGTGTGCACGAGACAGAGTCTCGAACAATCGCATCGCGATGCCCCAAGCTGCGCACATCTAAGGGCCACTTGGTGTATAAAAGACCGCCAGCCAGATCACAACTAAGGTCTCGAAAACCCATACAAAGACATGCATGTTATAAACATACACGCAGCACGCATGCCTTGTATGAACAGCATGTATCATTGCAATTCTCTACAAAGTATACATCTTTATTAAATAACTCTTACAGAGTGCACACAGAGATCACAAGCATGTGATCCAACATTACAACAGACAAGCGGAAGCAAAGTAGGTCTGAGTACAGACAAGTTTAACAAATGGCTTAGAGAAGCCTTATCTAAAAACAAGCCCTCCACGAGGGAACCAGTCGTCTGACTGGGACTACACTAGCTTGGTCTTGGTCTGAGTCTTCATTCTTCGAGGTTCAGGTAGAAGTCACCAACGGGGTCGGTGGGTTCATTTAAAACATAGATTAAGCAAACGTGAGTACAAAATCGTACTCAGCAAAACTTACATAGGAGCTATACTACTCATGCATATGTATCAAGGTAAAGGGAGGTGGGGTTTCACTTGCAGAAGTGCCAGCTTTGACTTGGCTAGTCCTAAACTACGAGTACCAGACTTGAGATAAGAAGCGTACAGGAGTCCACTACATCTCTTCAACCAATTACACCACTATGGTTACTTCCTCGACTTCCCCACGAGAAGCACACCATAGCACTCACGCTTATCTTGCGAGTTTTAGAAGTATCCAGTTCAAGTTGTCTAATAATCGAGCACAGCTCTCCAAGTAGTCCCTTACCGCGGACGCGGCTATTCGAATAGTTTTGTTAACCCTGCAGGGGTGTACTGCTACACACATGAAACTATCAGTTACCGCCTTTGTACTCGACACCGTTCAAGAGGTGCCGGCGAGGATAATTCCCACAACTTTTACCTCACAGCCAACTCAAATTGAAAGGAGACGCCTATCTGGGCTGGAATCCACATCGTGAACCCGGCCGGTTTACCGATGTGGTCCCAGAAGATGTGTGCAGGGTCCCAAGCCGGTCTGAATAGCCGTTCTTCCACTTCGCAGACCGTGCCATAGACCTAACAGAACTCCGAACTAATGCGACTCATTGAACTGAGAAGGGGTGAGTTAGTAGGTTGAGCGGGGGTCCATGTGCCCAACATGTGGTAGTACTCTTCGTCTTGGATCACCACACAAGAACTCGGGCTTAGGGAGGTGTTCAACGAGACAACCCACTATGTAGTCCTACACAGCCTCTCATCGTTCACCTTGTATTAGGGTAGATTCACCAACACATTTCACTTTCATCAACACCATGTCTATCATCATCCCGACTCACATCACAAGCAACCTCATTGTACCACTAAGCATGCAATAAGCAGTAACAGTTGCAGGGGCCACATGATATCAACCAACTCCTACATCTGCTAGGATTGTGGTTTGCTTACTACTGTGACAAGATGATAGGTCATGCAAAGGATATGGGTTCAACTATGCGATAGAAATGTTATCATGGTGATCATCCTAAACAATGCATAAGCGAGACATGAGAGGGAAGTGGGATTTTATCGACATGATCAATGGGGGTTTGCTTGCCTTGCTGACGTGGTTCAGTCACGGGGTCTTCAACGAAGGGGGTGACCTCGAGTTCCGGCTCCACTTCTATCAGCAACATGACAATCATAGGATCAACATAATGTACAATGCACAAGCACATGAATAAGATTGTAATGGTGATGTTCAAGGTACTGATGTGTTGAGCATTCCATTTAAAAGGAGTATATTGCATTTGAAATGCAAATTCAAACTCCATTTGATTTATCGATGAATTACAAATGCATTTGAAGGCATGAAAGTTCATTTGAATTTGTTGATAATGAAGTGATGTGGTATAGTTGAAGTAATGTTTCTGATGTGTGGATGAAACCATTGGAATTAAGGGTGTTGCAAAATCATTTGCAAAATCACTCCAAATTTGAATTTGAAAAGGATCCATATGCATGTTTACTACTGTTCACCCATTTTAAAACGGTCAAACATGAAAACAAATTGCATATTCATAATCTTTGTTTTTTCTGATAATTTTAGAGATATTATTTGCTATATTTGGAGTTAGGATGAATTGATTATGAATTTCCAAAGTTTATTGCATTTTCTGGAATTTTCTCTGGTTATTTTAATTCTTTTTGATTTATTGCGTCAGCAGGGGGGCTGACCAGTCAAACTGACTAGGGGGCCCCACCTGTCAGCCACAGTGGGGGTTAACCCGTTTTAATTAAAACTTAATTTGATTTAGAGGGGGCTGGCCCCACATGTCAGTGGCCCAAGGCCTAACTAAACAGGGGTTAGCCCCCTAATTAACCCAGCCTACCGGCGGTTAGCCGCCGGCGGCACTGGACATGGCGGAGGGCTCGCCGGAGCTCGCTTCCGGCCTCTTCTTTGCACGGGGAGGCCACTGGGAGGTGCCCCGTGCACACCCGCATCCCGTAGAGCACGAGGGGGTCACGGGGGAGCTCCACGGCGGCGACAGCATCAACGGAGGCGGCGGCCGGAGACGGAGCACGACGGCGATGGTGATTTCGGGCACCAAAACGCGCGCTGGGAGAGGGGAAGAAGCAGGTGCTCACCCTGAACTTGCTGGTGAGGACGGCGTGGTTGGGAAGGGCGCGGTGGCGGCGTAATCAACGGCAAGCTCCCACGGCTCCGACGAGATGGCGACGGCGATTCCAGTGGCTGCAGGGGCTCCGGCCTCGATTCCCTTTGCACAGTGATGAAGACGACGGTGGGGAGCTCGATGGACAAGGAGGTCTGGGCTAACTCGGCCGGTGGCCGCGTCGGGCACGACGGCGTGCTCCGGCAGGCGCTCGGGATTTCATCGCCGGAGGGGAAAGAGAGGGCTGGGGTGAGCTGGAGGTGCGGGGGGGGGGGGGGGGGGTTCTGCGGCGATGCGCGGCGCAAGAGACAGGGAGGGGGAGGCCTAGAAGGGCCAGGGCGTCGCCGTGGCGTCGTCGCCGCGCTCTGCCCTCCACCGAGCAGCTTGGCTCGGCGGGGAGGAAGAAGACAAGACAGCTCGGTGGACTGGGCCGTGGCCAAGGCGAGTGGGCCTTGCCCAGGGCGCCAGGTAAGCTTTGTTGTTTTCTTTTCTTTTTATTTTTCTGTAAGTAGGTTGACCTAGCTAATAAAAATAGCTAGGCATTTTTTAAAATGCCACAATTTTTTTATATGGCCTCATAAAAAAGAGAGCTAGCCACTTATAAAATTGGAGCATTTTTAAAATTCAAAACATTTGAATTTTAAATCAAATAGGGGTTTATTTGATATTCCAAGGCACTGTTTGAAAATTAGAAAATTCCATGAGCATGGGATTTCTCCCAAACCATTTTTAAAATGATCAGCACAATTTATAGGAATTTTCCAAATGTTCAAATGATTTTTGGAAAAAGATTTTTATCTGGCCATTTGAAAAAATTTCTCAGGGCTTTCTTTTCCCCAATTTTGAATTGCAATTTGAAATTTTTCCATGAATGCAAGGTACCTCTGATCCTAGCATATACCTAACTTGGGGTTGTGACACATATCATGGCAATGCAATACATGTAATGGAAGTAGACATGATGCTTAACAATATGCAATTGGAATCACTCAATTCCGATAAACGGTCGCGACACACTCGTCGACCGAAGTTGCAACAAAATATAAACAGAAGCACACTAACAGCAGGGTAGCTACTTTGGAGCAAGATACAATAATGATGCAGCAAGCAATTATGGCATGTGAATGCATTAAACTGAAGTAGAAACAATGCTTAACATGATGCAAAAGGAATCAATCAATTCCGATGAACGGTTGCGAAGCAATCGCCACCCGAAGTTTCAATCAAGCAACAGTTTTCAACAGCCATTAACAACAGTTGGCCTCTTTTGAGCCACTGATCTGCAGATCAGACGGCTCAGATTGGCCTGACACTAGGGTTTCGGGGATTTTGGGGGTTTTGGGGTTAATTTTGTGCAAAAGGAGGGGAGTGGCTGCAATTATGTCATAGGGGGAACCCTAATTGGCTGGTTTGGGAGGTGGGGGTCATTATATAGGTAGGTTGGTTGGCCAGTTTACGCAAACGCCCTCGGTACCCCTCTCGCGTGTCCGGTGATCGCGTTCGTGACCGCCGAGACTCCGTACGGACTCCGATTCCGACGAAATCTCGAACCACGCGCTCAGCGCGTCGAGCCCGTCGATCGCACCTCATTGCAGTGACATTCCGACAACATTTTTCGGCGCCCCATAATATAATCCGTTTATTAAATAAACGGGGTTTGCGTTCCGGTGGTGATGGCTGGACTTGTGCCGGTTGCGACGGTGCTCGGGTGAAACCCGGTGTCGCAAAAGTCGAGTGTCAGGGTGGCAAGGGTCGGTCTCCGTCCGATACGAGACAAGAGGGGGAAAAATAATCGCCGATCGATAAATCGGGGATGCAAACACCGCAAACAAATCAGACAATCAAACAATACACACTGGAATTTTTTTTTTAATTTTTGTGAAAACTGGGCTGTTACAATACAACACCACCAACAAGGGATCTCATCCCGAGATCCAGGACAATCCGGCAGAGAGGGGAAGAGAAAAGAGAGACGACGATCTTCAACACCACCAACAAGGGACTCTGGTCCATGTCGACGTCGAACTTCGGTTGAGATAAATTTCCGCAGAGAGACGACATCGTCGGAAAAACGAAACCTTCAGTGTCAAGAGCAAGAACGACAATTCAAAGCGACGATCAAGGGACGCATTCTCACTGAAATCGTGAGGATACTCGGCAAGGGAACTGAAGTCAACAGAAGACCAAGATGTTTACCCAGAGTCGGAAGAACTGAAGGTACTACATGATTTCCCAAAACTGAGATCGGATCGAGAAAATACAATGCAAGCAAGGCATTGTAACGGTTCCGATACTCCACACACTCGAGACCCTAGAGGTTTGAAGGGGATAAGACAAGAATTTAAAACACTTACGTCACTTGTCCTGACCAGAGCAAGGGTAAGGAGTAAAAAGATTGTACTCTCCAATAACTAACTTAGTAACTACAAAATAGTTTTTGTCTAGACTCGACTTCGGCCAGAGAGGGGATCCTACGGTCGGTAAGGCTTTGATACCAAGTTGTAAGGCCCGATATGCGGTACTGTTCCAGATCTAGATGTTTCCATCCAGATCCGGGGACGAAGCACATATCGTTCCCACCGCGACATATGACGCAGTCATATGCCCCGGATTTCCAACATGATATCACAACATTACAGATACAAGGATACAACATTTCATACAATCGGCATACAACTGCCTTAATACAATACAACAGCGGAAGATACATGTCTGGGTACAGACTACAAGCAAATGCCTAGTGGCCAAGAGAAAAGCATCGATCCCATAACCACACGAGTCCAGGCCCTCCGCCGGGATTGCGCCTAACTAGTCGTCGTCGAGTCTCCACGTGAAACGTCGATCACCATATCTATTATCGATCAAGAACCCTGAAAAGAGTTTGGGGGTAGTACCATGAGTACAGAGGTACTCAACATCCAACTGTAGTGGTCATCTGACCCAGCAAGGACTTCATCACTTGCCATTCTAGGACAACTAGTAGTTTACGGTAAGGAAGGGGTAAGTGGTGAGGTTGCTGCCGCACTAGCATTTATTAAGTGGCTAACGATCTAGAGAGTAAGATAAGAAGCCAAGCATTCGATGAGGAATCGCCTCCAACAAGTCTGCTATCCACCTACTACGCAAACATAACACCTATCCTATCCTTGTCCTCCTCTTCGCATCCCGACGAAGAAGAAGCAGTCAAGGCACACACACGTTGATCAAATTATATTAAGATTACCTCAGTTGTTGTTGTCTATGAACAAGGAGTAGGTCTCAAGTCGTCCATAACCGTGGACACGACTTCTCGAAAAGATTTAACCCTACAGGGGTGTACCAACTGCCCATTACAAGGCTCCGCACGCACGTCCATCTTTCTCAGTTGGTACCCATCACAGGCAACCATTTTATGATTTAGTTCCAAGAGATCCGAAACGACAGGTCCCTCTAGCTAAGAACAAACAAATTCGGGTGGCCCCCGGGGAGTCGATACCCAATCCAAAAGCTGGGCACGCTCTCGGATCGGACTCTTCCGTCTCAACAAGGTTTGGGTTACCGAGACGCCTCATGTGAGGTCTCGGGCCCTCGCCGGTCAAAGGTGGACCAACAGGGAAACCATGTCTCCGCTGGTCGGGGTTGGTTGAAAAACTACTGGCAGCTGACCAGCACACACACGGTTTCAAATGGTAAATCAGCTTGGGCCACCACTAGAAATGCTTGAAGCTAGGAAGGTAAGAAAAGGGGACCCCATAAAATCCCACACGCGGTTAGGAACACTCAGTCTTAAAACCAATACCCGGAACTCCGATCCTAGGTGACTCGAATGGAACAAAGCGTCGGGGCGGGATAGCCTAGACCTTCCATCCTTCGTCGAATATAGTCAACATTATAATAATCATATCATCAATAGCAATATAATAATGATAAATGTGATATCTCAACCCAAGGAGTAACAGGGTGACATCGTAGCATCCTAAGCATGCATACTAAGCAGAGGCTGAGCAAGGAGCAATAGTAACACAGCAGTACAAGGTTTGCTGGGAAGGGACATGGCTGTATCGATTTGAAAGAGGTTGTAAACATGTGGTAGGATCAAACATCGAACCTAACCTATACTAGCATGCAAACCGCTGGTTGAAATAGAATGGATCATAAGTAATGTATAGTCCTTGCCTGTTGATAAGTCGGGTTCCGAAGGTGTAGTTGATCGCAAGCTTGCATCGTCTCCAAGAGGTACCCGCGGAAGCACACAAGAGGGTAAACACTGTAAAGCAATAAACGAGGAGGCACTCTATTACTACTGGGCAACACAAGACCAAGAAGACATCACACAACACGGAAACGCGATACGGATCTATCGTCGAGAACGGTTACTAACAGTTTAAGTGGGGTACCGGTCACACACGACGAATACCGCTCATTTACGGTGGCTCAAGTTGCTTAGCTACAGGTGATCAACCAATGGTTATTAACAAGAAAATTCAAGCAAGCATGGCATAGCACACAAACATGGCAAGAGGTGAAGCATAAAGGAAACTATCTATGCTAGTCAATTTAAGTGAGGCACAACCTAAACATGGCATACACTAAGTGCCGCACGACAATTAAAGGATTTGGTACTGTTCTGCCTAAACCATATTTTAGGTTGGTTAACAACAGCAAACAATAGCATAAACACAAAGTACACGAAAAACTAATCAAGTTACATATAACGCACACCCCAAACGGAGTTACGGTTAAAAAGATATAAGCAAAAAAAGTTACGGGCACAATCTGCCAACATCCGGAAGCACAATTTAGGGCAATGCATAAACAGGATAATCAATGCAAACATGCTACAAAATGATGTTAAGCAAACAACATGGCATCACAAAGTAACAGACTTAGTGAAAATCAGAGGTGGCTGTCAACAACAGCAGCATAGCAACTTTGGAGCTCAATAAATATATGACCAGGAAGCATATCATGCCAATGCAATACATGTAATGGAAGTAGACATGATTCTTAACAATATGCAATTGGAATCACTCAATTCCGATAAACGGTCGTGACACACTCGTCGACCGAAGTTGCAACAAAATATAAACAGCAGCACACTAACAGCAGGGTAGCTACTTTGGAGCAAGATAGAATCATGATGCAACAAGCAATTATGGCATGTGAATGCATGAAACTAAAGTAGAAAAAATTCTTAACAGGATGCAAAAGGAATCAATCAATTCCAATGAACGGTTGCGAAGCCATCGTCACCCGGAGTTTCAATCAAGCAACAATTTTCAGCAGCCATTAACAACAGTTTGCAAATAACGACGGGATGCCCTGTTTAGCACACAATTACACAATCAAGATGAACTCAAATGCAAATGCTATCAAAAGATGAATTAAAGTACACGCAATTCTAAGCAACTTTCATTTTGTGCACATCGCGATCCGAGCTACGGATTAATAGCTATTATCGTTGCAAAACAGTAAATAAATATCAGATTTTCCAGACTTGGCAAAAATTAGGCTAAGGAAAAAAATAGAAAGCAGAAGAAAAAAAAAGGAGGTCGGGCCTCACCCACATGGGCTCGGCCCAAGTTGGCTTGGAGGTGGCCTTGGCTCTGGTGGCTGGGCTGTGCCGGCCTGGCTGGGCCGTGTGGGAGGCCGGTGGCGCGTGTGGGCCTAGCCCAGGTCGGCGGCGGTTGGGACGTCGCTCCCGTCCCGACGGCACGAGGCCAGCGACGCGGCGGCGCTCTCCGGTGGCCACGCTCGCCGGCGAGGGAGGCCGGGGCATGGCGGGAGAGGGATGGATCCGGCTGGATCCGGCCAGTTGCGGTGTCCGGGCGGCGCGACGCGACCTCCAGATGACGGCCATGGCGCGACGGTGGAGTGGCTAGATCTTGGGGAGGCCGAAGCCGTGGTGAGCTCGTCGGCGGCGTTCCTGCGAGGGGCGGCGGTGAGAGAGGAGGGCAGGGGGGAGAAGAGGAAGGTGGGAGAGGAGGAGGAGGACCTGGCAGGAGCGCCGGCTGCCGTGGCGGCTTGCCGGAGTCGGGGCGCGGCGGCGGCTCCAACGAGCGCAGCGGGCGGCGCGGCCCGGTTCGGCCCGCGGCGGCGGCGGTTTGGCCCTGTGGGGCCCGGTTCGGCTGGAGCTGCGGTTGGGGGCTACGTGGCCTCTCCAGAGCCACTGATCTGCAGATCAGACGGCTCAGATTGGCCTGCGACTAGGGTTTCGGGGATTTTGCGGGTTTTGGGGCTAATTTTGTGCAAAAGGAGAGGGTGGCTGCAATTATGTCATAGGGGGAACCCTAATTGGCTGGTTTGGGAGGTGGGGGTCATTATATAGGCAGGTTGGCTGGCTAGTTTACGCAAACGCCCTCGGTACCCCTCTCGCGTGTCCGGTGATCGCGTTCGTGACCGCCGAGACTCCGTACGGACTCCGATTCCCACGAAATCTCGAACCACGCGCTTAGCGCGTCGAGCCCGTCGATCGTACCTCACTGCGGTGACATTCCGACAACATTTTTCAGCGCCCCATAAAATAATCCGTTTATTAAATAAACGGGGTTTGCGTTCCGGTGGCGATGGTTGGACTTGTGCCGGTTGCGACGGTGCTCAGGTGAAACCCGGTGTCGCAAAATTCGAGGGTCGGGGTGGCAAGGGTCGGTCTCCGTCCGATACGAGACCAGAGGGGGAAAAATAATCGCCGGTCGATAAATCGGGGATGCAAACACCGCAAACAAATCAGACAATCAAACAATTCACACCGAAAACAATTTTTTTAATTTTTGTGAAAACTGGGGTGTTACATCCTGGCCCCCATCCACCTCCAAATTGCTCGCCGGAGCCCCGCATTGCTCTCCTCGGGCGCCATGGACGCCACCGACCCTCCTTCTGATTCGAGCCAACCAGTGCCTCCCTATCCCTTTATCCATCCCGAGACCTCCCCTCTCCTCCGCGACCCGCCTCCAAACCTCTCTGGCGCCCCGACCCAGCGCACCGTCGAGCACCCGTAGGCCCGTGGCCATCGTCCGCCGTGGCCACAGCCCTGCTCGGCTCACCCCCCCGGCCTGCGGGAATTGGCGTGGGCAGAGCCTCCACCGCCCTGGAGCGCATAAGTGGCCGAGGTCCGGCCACCACGCCTCCCCTCGCCGGCGCCGCTCGGGCTGTTGCCTTCCCTCTGTCCTGCATCGGAGGAGAACGAGAACAGGGGAGGATAGAGAGAAGGAGAAGGCCCTGATGGGTGGGCCCCGCCCATCAGCGGCTAGAGCCCCGGGCCCGTTTTTCGTCAAGTGGTGGCGGGATTCGCAAAGTGCGTTTTCCCCTCTGGAAACCGTACTTCTAATCTCGTCGGTCCGGAATACACTTTCATAAATCGAAAGCGCATTTCTGTCTTCTTTAGCCCGAGATACGTTTTCTCTGTTCTGAAAACGTATTCCTCCAAATGCGCTTCTGACTCAGCCAGCTAGGGACCCTAAAGTAAATATATATTTGTAGATCAGCCCCTGATCTCTCCCGCCTCATATCTCCGCAACCGTAAGCCAAATGGGGTGATTCTTTTTGCGTTGGTTTTGTCTCGAGCTCCTCTTGATTTTAGCATAGGTTTCATGCACTGTTTTGATGTTGTTATTTGCTGGCCAAACAAAAGGGGTGTTTGACTTTTTCTCCGTGCCTTTTTCATAAAATGTTTGCAGGGTTTTCTTGTGTTGAAGATCCGGAGGTTCTTCACACCCCATTGGTGAAGGCAAGCCACAACTTAATTGTGCAACTTTGGAAAGCTTTGACGTGCTTTAAAAATGCGTTGACCTTTGGTGATACGACTTTAGTGCTATGCCTTGATCATGTTGCTATTGTGCTATGTTTCGATCACAATATTACTATGTTATGTCCGTGATATGTTTGAAACCATGATGATCATAACGTGCCTTAATATGCTAGGTCCATGCTTTGATCAAGTTATCTATGTTATGCTTGTATGCATCGTAATCTCCCGTCGTGCTCATGATAATGGTATATGATAATATCATGTTGATATCATGCTGATCATTTTAACCTGGTTAAGTTAGTCAAAAAAACATTCTTTGAAATGATACAACTATAATTGTACCTTGGATTGTTCCACATTTATTTCTATATTATGAATTCTCATGTTGCACTTGATGCTTGTGTTTGCTGTTGGGGAAATTCTTGGGACAAGTTGATTAGGTGCCACCGAACTGGACTTTTCAGTGCAACCACATTCGCCTGTATGGTAAGGCCTTGGCTCGGTCCATTGATGGGTTCTCTTATGCGTATCATCAAGGTGGGAAGGCTACACGCGCGCAGCTACCCTGATCAGGTAGGCGGCAGTAGTCTTGAGAGCCGGTTATGTTATTGGGCCCGTCCCCGATTGGGACAAAGTTTATGGACCATGCGATGGTCAGTTTCCATGTGATGGCTGGTGTGTCCGGAGGACACGGGGCTACCCAAGGCATAGCTTGCGAAGTATGTCGGGTGATACGGTAAGGGAGACATGCGGTAGGACGGTCTTGTTGGAGAATTCCTAGTCCGTTCCTATGGAACGAGTTCCGAGGTTCCTGTGGGACAAGTTCCAAGGTACTGGATGGAGGAATAACTCCATAGTTTGGGAAAAGTGCACAAACTCTATAGAGTCACACAAATCTATTCGAATAGCCGAGTCCACGGTATTGGACACAGTTCACAGTAGGTCACACCATGAGATCAACATGAGTTCGGTGGGATGAATGTGCTGAGTTTGTGGTCGTGCGAAGAACCGTATAAGTTGACGGTCATGAGATGACCTGGTGCTTGAGTCGGTAAGGCCTCCGAGGTAAGCCACATGATCAGGTGGTGATCATGTGGGGTCCATGTGACCTTAAACGACGATTTTTGTGCATTAGTCTTAATGTTGATAATATGCTTGATGATTATCTGTTTGCATGATGTTGATGATCATATGGTTCATTCACTAATATACCTTAACCTTCTAATGACATGTTATTGTTTTGCCTTGGTGCTTTGGTTGTTGTGAGCTTGCAAGTACATTCGATGCACTGACCTGGCGTGTTATGCCAGATTTGCAGGTAATGGTTTGGATGCATAGGACGACGTTCCCGGTGTTTGCGAGCTAGGTGGTGTCCCAGCCAGTGTCCTTGTGGAGTGGAGTTCATCACCGTCGCCGTTGTTCTGTTGCTGAGTTATATTCTGCTGCTAGAGAGTCAGTCTGCTTCTTGATGGAGATCCGTGGCGAGTTTGACGAGCAAGTTTGTTCCCCGTATCGCTCCGCCAGCGTTGTAATAAAACCCCTTTGTACCCGTATTTATGATAATAGCAAGCAGTTCAGTTCTATATCAAGTAGTGTCGTGTTCCAGAAGACTTGATCTCTGGGCTGGAGCACGGGGCGTTCCGGTCCTTTGAGCCGGGGTGCCACACGCTCTGTGGCGGAAACCTATAGAGAAGAAAAGACATCTCCGACGGGCAGATTCCGCCGGGGAGAACACCTCTCGGAAGGGGAGATCATCACCATCGTCATAACCATCTTCACGGGCATCATCGAGATCATCATCAACATCATCCCCAACATCAGCACCATCTTCACCACAATCCTATCTCATCTCACAATTGCAACTAGTGTTGTAATCCGTACTATCTATCCTCTCTACTCTATCGGTGTTGATTACTACTTTGTGGTGAATGCTATTGAGTTTTGTCAGAGAAATATCATTATGTCCAGATTGTTTATCATCTATTTATCCCCACTGATCATGATCTCTTTTATATCTTGTGAGTAGTTACTTTAGTTCTTGAGGACATGGGAGAAGTCTAGTTGCTAGTAGTCATATGATGTTGAAGTAATATGTGTTGTTTGATATTTAAGTTGTGTTGTTATTTTCCTAGTGGTGTTGTGTGAGTCGAACACTCAACACTTCGCCTTATTAAGGACTAGGGGAATGCATTGTGTATAAAGAATTCTTACGGTGGGTTGCCGGAGTGAAAGAAACCTGAACCTCAGTTTGCATGTTTTTGCACAAGGGAATAATGGGTCCCTGATCGTATTGCTGTGGTTAGGATATTGCCTTAATTACTATCTTGTATTTGTGTATGCTTGCAAGATGTTTAATCATAAGAGTGCACTTATCTTAGTCTAGAAGGTGTGCTAGCATAGATCCACCCACTCAACACTTATCAACACGGCACATAGTATCGATACGGGATATGGCGAAAGGACGTGACTATCTCTCCCGTGTGTCCTCAAGAACGTTTTAGCCTTTATAAGTTTAGTTGCCAGGCTTATCTTTTTGCTCAAAAGGATTGGGCCACTTGTTACTCCTCAATACCTTTAATTTGCTTGGTTTTACCTTCTTGTTGCTTATACCGAAAACCCCCTAAAAGGTTATCCTTCAGTTCCTGTAGTTATTTCTTTACCAAAGTCACTTACCAATAACTTTTTCTCCTCGTTGGGTTCGACACTCTTATTTATAGAAAATGCTACAATCGACCCCCTACAGTTGATGGTCATCAAGTATTGTTTTCTGGCGCCGTTGCCGGGGAGTGTAGCGCTATTAGTAATTGAAGCTGGTAAGGAATCTTTTATATTTCTGTTTTTATTTTTTTGTTGCTACCTTTTGTCCTTATGGACACCTCTACTCTTGGTTCGTTATTTATGGGGAAATGCCCCACTACTGCGGTGGTCACTTCCACCCCTAATGAAATTGTGCCTTACAAAATACCAACTAGTATTATCGATTATGTCTTGGCTAATCGTTATGCAGGTGACAGACATCCAAGTGAACACCTGCTATATTTATCACAACTATGTTCATTATTCAAGCTTGCAGGTGTGTCAATGGAGTTTGTCATGAAGAAATTATTCTCCGTATCACTTATAGATAAATCTTCAGATTGGTATAAGCTCCTCGATAACTCACATTTTTTTAATTGGAAAGAGCTTATGTCTCTCTTTAATACAAATTTTTATCCTCTTCATGAAATTCATCGAGACAGGAACACCATATATAACTTTTGGCCTCGTGACGAAGAGAGCATCGCTCAAGCTTGGGGGGGGGGACTGAAGTCCCTAACGTTCAAATGTCCTATTCATGAACTCTCCAAAGATATTATACTTACGAAATTTAATGCCAGGATTTATCGTCAGAATAAGGAGATGTTGGATGCCTCCTCTAGAGGGTTATTCCAAACAAGAAGCGTTTAAGAAAGATGGGATCTCATTGAGAGGATCCAGAAGAACACGAAAGACTGGGAAAGTAATAAAGGTATTGAACCCGCTATAAATTATGAGCATGATTATATTGAGAGCTATGTGAAAAATGATTATTTTAAAACCTTTTGCTCTAAGATTGGTCTTGATTCCTAGCTTATGATTGATTTTTGTAAGAACTTGCCTCTCAGATTGACTCTTCTAAAGATGAGAAGGATCAGTATCATAAACCATTTAAATAATTAAATGTTAGTATTAATGTTGCTGACCCTATTCTACCTGCAATTATGTATGAAAAGCCCCCTTTTCCCACGAGGATAAGGGAGCACTCTTTTTTGACATGCATAATAAACAAAAGTGAGAGACGAACTGACGAGCCTTAGGACCAGATCAAGGTCGATCCTCACATTGCAGTGGTTAAAGATCTAGTTACTAATGATGTTTTAGATTCCAATATAAATATTTGTGCTGTTTCAACTAACATTGTCACAACCAAGAATAAGGGCCCAATTTCAGGTACACCAGTTCTATCTGTTAAAATCGGAGATCACAATTATTACGGGCAATGCGATTTGGGATCAAGTGCTAGCGCTATTCCTTATTCACTCTATCAGGAGATCATGGATGATATTTCACCCTGTGAACTTTAGGAGATTGATGTTACTATTTATCTAGCAAACAAAGAAACTATCTCTCCCATTGGGATTGTGAGAGATGTTGAAGTCCTATGTGGAAAGGTAAAGTATCCTACCGACTTCCTAGTACTTGGTTCAGTACAAGATAGTTTTTCCCCTATTATCTTTGGTAGGCCTTTCCTCAGCACTTGTGGATCTATAATAGATTGCAGAAAAGGTAAAGTTTCTGTTGAATTCAATGGTGAGCCATATGAATTTAACTTTTCTAAGTTCTCCAAGCAGCCTTGTGGTACTAATTTACCTAGTGATGATAAAATTATTGAAGATATTGCTTCCATTGCTATTCCTCCTAATGATCCTTTGCAACAATATATGGAAGACCACGAGAATGATATGCATATGCAGGAGAGAAATGAGTTAGACAAAATATTCACAAGACATACTGCTATCCTGACGCACAACCTTCCGGTTGAACCTTTAGGAATCCTAGCACAACCGAAAGAAGACCCGGTGTTTTACCTCAAACCACTTCACGATACGCTCAAGTATGCTTATTTAGATGAAAAGAAAATATATCCTGTTATTATGAATGCTAACCTTTCAGGATTTGAGGAAGAGAAATTATTGGAGAAACTTCGCAGACACCATGGTCCCCTTGGCTATACCCTCGATTTGCCAACATACTATCAATCTCGAGCCTGATGCTAAGCCAGTTGTTGATCATCAACGACGGCTGAACCCAAGGATGAAGGACGTGGTTAGGATTGAAATTCTCATGCTTCTAGCCGCAGGTATCATCTATCATACAACTGATAGTAGGTGGGTAAGTCCATTTCATTGTGTTCCTAAGAAAGGAGGTATGAATGTTTTTCCCAATGATAAAAATGAACTAATACCTGAAAGAGTTGTTATTGGATATAGAATGTGTATTGACTACAGGAAGTTGAACAAGGCAAACAAGAAGGACCACTACCCGCTGCCCTTTATCGACCAGATGCTTGAGAGGTTGTCCAAAAACACCCACTTTTTCTATCTTGACGGGTACTCTGGCTTCTCTCAAATTCATGTTAACACTGCCGATCAAGAGAAGAACACTTTCACGTGTCATTTCGGTACTTATGATTATAGGCGTATGCCTTTTGGTTTATGCAATGCACCTGCTACTTTTCAGAGATGCTTGTCTGCTATTTTTCATGGTTTCTGTGAGGAGATTGTGGAATTCTTCATGGACGATTTCTCCGTCTATGGAACTTCCTTTGACCATTGTCTCCACAATCTTAATAAAGTTTTGCAGAGATGTGTAAGGCCCGATATGCGGTACTGTTCCAGATCTAGATGTTTCCATCCAGATCCGGGGACGAAGCACATATCGGTCCCACCGCGACATATGACGAAGTCATATGCCCCGGATTTCCAACATGATATCACAACATTACAGATACAGGATACAACATCTCATACAATCGGCATACAACTGCCTCAAATACAATACAACAGAAGAAGGTACATGTCTGAGTACAGACTACAATCAAATTCCTACTGGCAAAGAGAAAACATCGATCCCATAACCACACGGGTCAAGGCCCTCCACCGGGATCCGCCTAACTAGTCGTCGTCAAGTCTCCACGTGAAACGTCGATCACCGTACCTGTTGTCGATCAAGAACCCTGAAAAGAGTTTGGGGGTAGTATCATGAGTACAGAGGTACTCAGCATCCAACTGTAATGGTCATCTGACCCAGCAAGGACTTCATCACTCGTCATTCTAGGACAACTAGTAGTTTACGGTAAGGATGGGGTAAGTGGTGAGGTTTCTTCCGCACTAGCATTTATGAAGTGGCTAACGATCTAGAGAGTAAGATAAGAAGCCAAGCATTTGATGAGGAATCGCCTCCAACAAGTCTTGCTATCAACTACTTACGCAAACATAACACCTATCCTATCCTTGTCCTCCTCTTCGCATCCCGACGAAGAAGAAGCAGTCAAGGTACACACACACGTTGATCAAGTTATATTAAGATTATCTCAGATGTTGTTGTCTATGAACAAGGAGTAGGTCTCAAGTCGTCCATAACCGTGGACACGGCTTCTCGAAAATATTTAACCCTGCAGGGGTGTACCAACTGCCCATTACGAGGCTCCGCACGCACGCCCATCTCTCTCAGTTGCTACCCTGGATAGGTAACCATTTTATGATTTATTCCCAAGAGATCCGGAACGACAGGTCCCTCTAACTAACAACGAACAAATCCGGGTGGCCCCCGGGGAGTCGACACCCAATCCAAAGGCCGGCCGCGCTATCGGATCGGACTCTTCTGGCTGGACGAGGTCGGGTTAGCTACCCAAACAGCTGTGGGCAGCCCCCTAGCTTCCAGGTGTGGACCAACAAAGAAACCATGTCTCCGCTGGCCCGAGTTGTTTGAAAATCTGCTGGGAGCTCACCAGTCACACACACGGTTTTCAAATGGTAAAACCAGCTTGGGCCACCTCTAGAAATGTTTGAAGCTAGGTAGGTAAGAAAAGTGGACCCCATAAAATCCCACACGCGGTTAGGCACGCTCAGTCTTAAAACCAATACCTGGAACTCGGGTCCTAGGTGACTCGAATGGAACAAAGCGTCGGGGCGGGATAGCCTAGACCTTCCATCCTTCGTCGAATATAGTCAACATTTTAATAATAATCATATCAGCAACAACAATATAATAATGATGTGATATCCCAAACCCAGGAGTAACAGGGTAACATCGTAGCATCCTAAGCATGCGTACTAAGTAGGGGCTGAGCAACGAGCAATAGTAACATAGCAGTACATGGTTTGCTGGGAGGGGACATGGCTGTATCGGTTTGAAAGAGGCGGTAATCATGTGGTAGGATCAAACATCGAACCTAACCTATACTAGCATGCAAACCGCTGGCTGAAATAGAATGGATCATAAGTAATGTATAGTTGTTGCCTGTTGATAAGTCGGGTTCCGAAGATGTAGTTGATCGCAAACTCGCATCGTCTCCGAGAGTATCCGCGGGAGCACACAAGAAGTAAACACTGGAAAGCAATCAACGGAGATACCACTATCACTACGGAGCAATCACGAGCAAGCAACGAACAAACAAGCATGATCAAGTATGATGCGTGTCATTTTAATACCATGGCATGAATATAAGAACGAGCAAGTTTAAAAGAAGCATCGGGAAGCAATGGTGCTATGCTACCGACAACCTTCATATGCATTACGTTGGTGAGTTATGGATCCGAAGAATCCTTATGTTATAATTATTATGATGCATGATCATGGCATGTGCAAAAGACTAGAAAATAATATCAACAAGAATTACCCACACACGAGGATAACCTCAAGATGGGATTCCTTAACATAATCATAGATGCAATGACATGGCATGGTGTATGATGCACCTAATGCATTCTACTGCAAACAATAAAATAAAGAGAGGGACAACGCTACCGAAAACTACGGTCATCGCAAGATCTACGATGCTCGAAACAAGATATGAGTGCCAACGAAGGAGGGGAAGTGATGTTGTATCACCTATGGAACAGGTGGACAACATCACATTCGAGGGGTGCGACAAGTTGTTGGTCATGGAGTGATCAACAACATAAGAAGATTCACAGACATCACCGATGAATATGCAAGCATCTCTCGGCGATGGAAAAGGCAGTTGACATCACACAAGCTACATGGAACCAACTCAAACATATATGGAAACAATATGCCAAGGTGGAGCATTTGCATGTATGGAACACGAGGCAACGAAAGAGAACGGGGAATTGCACCCGTGTATCATCGTGACGGGGGGTAGGTGCAAAGAATACACCATCACCAAAATAACGTAAGCTCAAATGAAAAATTGAGCAGCACCATGTTATTCCTCACGGAATTCTACCCCAAAACCATGTATGGCATGAATTATTTTGGAGCTAGAATGCACATAATACAAGCGTTGCCAAAAACATGCCAGATTTGGTTCAATTCAAAGCACGTTTGAATTTAATCCAAAACAAAATAGGGAGAAACCCTCCACTGGGCTGATCTCGTCGAAAGTGGCCCAAATCCTCGCAGGCAGCTCAACAGAGCACCCACGGGCGAGAAGAAATACTGGGGCCGAGCCCAACTTGCTGCTGCAAAACAAAAGAAAAGGACACAAAAAAACCTATGCTACAGATGGAGCAAAAATCAGATAAAAGGAGAAAATAAAAAGGAGGACCCTGGGAATTGAACCCAGAACCTCAACGTTCAAAGGCAAGCAGCCCAGGCCACTGCGCCAGGCTGAATGAACTTGTCAGAATAACAGTTCCACGCTACATAAAGCATCAAGAGAGCTACTCAAAACACACAAAACAGAAATAGAAAGGCACCTTGTGCCGAAGGGGATTCGAACCCAGGAGCTTATATAACAAATCCACGGTGCTCAACCAGCGGGACTATAGCTCGAACCTTGCCACAGTTCAAGACCGAAGCAACAAGTAATAGTATCTCGCTTTAACTGAAACTCAAAACGCAGAACACGCCTGAAGAACAGAAGCTGCGCACCGGGCGGCAGAGGAAAACCAGCGCGGCGACGAGAGGGCTGGGCTGCGCCCTTACCAGCCAAAGGTGAGTCCTTGGGGGTTCGGGGCATGCCACAGCACGCATCTGTGTGCCCCGGCCACGACCCGGACGGACGGGGCGCCGGTGAGAGCACGGCGGCTCCACGACTACGACGACGAACAGCGGAAGGCGGCCGCGGGAACACGACGACGGACGGGGCAAGACTGCGGGTACCTTCGATCCTACCGTGCCCTGCTGCTACTCACGACAGATGGAAGGGAGGAAGGGGGCGAGGAAGCTCACAGCGGGCACTCGAGGTCGTCAAAAAATCGGGCTCGGGGACGACGATGCAGGCGCGGACAACGAGGAGGCAGGGGAGGGAGACGACGCCGTCTTGCGCTGGAGGAACGCCGGCCTCGGTTCTCCTGATCGGGGTCGCGCACGGGGTTGAGGAAGAAGACGGCGTCCACTTCGGCGATGGTCGGGCGTGGGCGCTGGAGAACTTGTGGCCATGGACCTCCTGTCCATGGAGGGCTGCAGAGAAACAGGGGAGGGAGGAGAAGAAGAGAGAAGATGAGGAGAAGGAGAAGCCGGCGGGGAGAGGGAACCCTAGACGAGAGGGCACCGGAGGAGGCTATAAAGGGGAGGGGGAAGAGAGGCTGCCGGAGGGCTCCACCCCACCCTCCATGGCCACGGCGTGAGAGAGAGAGGGGGACCTCCACGTGAGAGAAAAAGAAGAGAGGAGGAAAAAAAAGAAAGAGAGAGGCACGGGCTGGGCTGAAAGAGAGGAGAAGTTGGGCTGGAGAGAGAGGAGAAGGCCCAAGTGCTCCCTTGCCCTTTTCTGCATTTTTAATCCTAAAAAAAAAGACAACAGAGTAAAGGGGAAAAAGAAATAGCAAAAGGCTTTTCAAAATCCTATTAAAATATGATTATGAAACCTCATGATTTATAGGATTTTTAGAAACAAATGGGTCCAACATGTTTAAGTATTTCAAATGGCTTTTGAATTAATTAAAAGGCCATTTGAACTACAACCCCATTTTCTTGGAGGGAAAAATCTTGGGATTTTCCAGAGGATTTCATCATGGCAAAACATGATGATTTCCAAACTATCTTGCTTAGGGGAGAAAAGATGAGGCTTGGGAAAATTGGCAAAGACCAGCAAAGGGAGAAAGGAGAGAATTTAAAATAATCCCTTTACATGACATGAAAAATGATTTGGCATTTTTTTGTCACATGGATTATTGCAAAGAATAAAGTTGCAAATTTTCATTCCCAATGAAAAAAATCAAAATTTAATTTTTTTTGGATTTTGTCAGTTTTGGGCTGTTACAACTCGCCACCACCAACAGAGGATCTCGTCCCGATATCCGGCATAACCCGGGGGAAGGGACCGAGAAGTTGCGAGAAAGAAGATCAACCGAGAGGTGAAACTTCCCGACACCACCAACATAGGCTTCGCTCATCGTGACAACGATGTTTGCCTCCGTCAGGATCCAACCTGACTGGAGTTGCCGATATCGGAGGATAAAACTTCCGAAGGTGCGGGAAACTAATTTGAGAGCAAGCTTGGATTCAATGAGTGGATATCACAACAAAACTGGTTCCACTCGGGGAAAGAAACTCGAGGCTTCCGTAAAAGATTACCTAGGTACTACTGGATGCCACGAAAATGAGAATCCGAATCGAAACAATACCATACCAGCATTTCTACAATAACATCACTCAGGAAGGTGCGATAACCTGGACAACGAGACGGGACAGAGGAGGATCCACACACAGTGTCGACTTAAGCGGACAAAGGGGGACAGTCAAAGCGGGAGGTTCAGAATCCATTAGTTGGATAATAACCAGGCAACCCGGTTCGCTGTTTCACGTGGGCCGCGCATTTGTCGATGTAGAGCGACAAGCCCACGAGCCATGCTCAGCCAGTTCGAAGTACGCCGACCAACCCGCTGCTGATAAAGTATTGGTCCGACTGAAATCTCCTAAACGAGAACCTAAATTTGGTTTTGAACAAGATAAGTTGAAGGAGAAAACATTACGTCGCACTTCCTTACCAGAGTGAGGGGATAATGAGTAAAAAGAATCCTACTCTCCGATAACTAACTTAGTAACTACAAAATAATTTTTGTCTAGACTCGACTTCGGCCAGTAAAGGGATCCTACAGTCGGTAAGGCTCTGATAGCAAGTTGTAAGGCCCGATATGCGGTCCTGTTCCAGATCTAGATTTTTCCATCCAGATCCGGGGACGAAGCACATATCGGTCCCACCGCGACATATGACGAAGTCATAAGCCCCGGATTTCCAACATGATATCACAACATTACAGATACAGGATACAACATCTCATACAATCGGCATACAACTGCCTCAAATACAATACAACAGCGGAAGGTACATGTCTGAGTACAGACTACAATCAAATTCCTACTGGCAAAGAAAAAACATCGATCCCATAACCACACGGGTCCAGGCCCTCCGCCGGGATCCGCCTAACTAGTCGTCGTGGAGTCTCCACGTGAAACGTCGATCACCGTACCTGTTGTCGATCAAGAACCCTGAAAAGAGTTTGGGGGTAGTATCATGAGTACAGAGGTACTCAGCATCCAACTGTAGTGGTCATCTGACCCAGCAAGGACTTCATCACTCGTCATTCTAGGACAACTAGTAGTTTACGGTAAGGATGGGGTAAGTGGTGAGGTTGCTGCCGCACTAGCATTTTTGAAGTGGCTAACGATCTAGAGAGTAAGATAAGAAGCCAAGCATTCGATGAGGAATCTCCTCCAACAAGTCTTGCTATCAACTAGTTACGCAAACATAACACCTAACCTATCCTTGTCCTCCTCTTCGCATCCCGACGAAGAAGAAGCAGTCAAGGCACACACACACGTTGATAAGTTATATTAAGATTATCTCAGATGTTGTTGTCTATGAACAAGGAGTAGGTCTCAAGTCGTCCATAACCGTGGACACGGCTTCTCGAAAAGATTTAACCCTGCAGGGGTGTACCAACTGCCCATTACGAGCCTCCACACACACGCCCATCTCTGTCAGTTGCTACCCATGATAGGCAACCATTTTATGATTTAGTCCCAAGAGATCTGGAACGACAGGTCCCTCTAACTAACAACGAACAAATCCGGGTGGCCCCCGGGGAGTCGACACCCAATCCAAAGGCCGGCCGCGCTATCGGATCGGACTCTTCCGGCTGGACGAGGTCGGGTTAGCTACCCAAACAGCTGTGGGCAGCCCCCTAGCTTCCAGTTGTGGACCAACAAAGAAACCATGTCTCCGCTGGCCCGAGTTGTTTGAAAATCTGCTGGGAGCTCACCAGTCACACACACGGTTTTGAAATGGTAAAATCAGCTTGGGCCACCTCTAGAAATGTTTGAAGCTAGGTAGGTAAGAAAAGGGGACCCCATAAAATCCCACACGCGGTTAGGCACGCTCAGTCTTAAAACCAATACCCGGAAGTCGGGTCCTGGGTGACTCGAATGGAACAAAGCGTTGGGGCAGGATAGCCTAGACCTTCCATCCTTCGTCGAATATAGTCAACATTTTAATAATAATCATATCAGCAATAACAATATAATAATGATGTGATATCCCAAACCCAGGAGTAACAGGGTAACATCGTAGCATCCTAAGCATGCGTACTAAGCAGGGGCTGAGCAACGAGCAATAGTAACATAGTAGTACATGGTTTGCTGGGAGGGGACATGGCTGTATCGGTTTGAAAGAGGCGGTAATCATGTGGTAGGATCAAACATCGAACCTAACCTATACTAGCATGCAAACCGCTGGTTGAAATAGAATGGGTCATAAGTAATGTATAGTCCTTGCCTGTTGATAAGTCGGGTTCCGAAGATGTAGTTGATCCCAAACTCGCATCGTCTCCGAGAGTATCCGCGGGAGCACACAAGAAGTAAACACTGGAAAGCAATCAACGGAGATACCACTATCACTACGGAGCAATCACGAGCAAGCAACGAACAAACAAGCATGATCAAGTATGATGCGTGTCATTTTAATACCATGGCATGAATATAAGAACGAGCAAGTTTAAAAGAAACATCGGGAAGCAATGGTGCTATGCTACCGACAACCTTCATATGCATTACGTTGGTGAGTTATGGATCCGAAGAATCCTTATGTTATAATTATTATGATGCATGATCATGGCATGTGCAAAAGACTAGAAAATAATATCAACAAGAATTACCCACACACGAGGATAACCTCAAGATGGCATTCCTTAACATAATCAAAGATGCAATGACATGGCATGGTGTATGATGCACCTAATGCATTCTACTGCAAACAATAAAATAAAGAGAGGGACAACGCTACCGAAAACTACGGTCATCGCATGATCTACGATGCTCGAAACAAGATATGAGTGCCAACGAATGAGGGGAAGTGATGTTGTATCACCTATGGAACAGGTGGACAACATCACATTCGAGGGGTGCAACAAGTTGTTGGTCATGGAGTGATCAACAACATACGAAGATTCACAGACATCACCGATGAATATGCAAGCATCTCTCGGCGATGGAAAAGGCAGTTGACATCACACAAGCTACATGGAACCAACTCAAACATATATGGAAACAATATGCCAAGGTGGAGCATTTGCATGTATGGAACACGAGGCAACGAAAGAGAACGGGGAATTGCACCCGTGTATCATCGTGACGGGGAGTAGGTGCAAAGAATACACCATCACCAAAATAACGTAAGCTCAAATGAAAAATTGAGCAGCACCATGTTATTCCTCACGGAATTCTATCCCAAAACCATGTATGGCATGAATTATTTTGGAGCTAGAATGCACATAATACAAGCGTTCCCAAAAACATGCCAGATTTGGTTCAATTCAAAGCACGTTTGAATTTAATCCAAAAAAAAATAGGGAGACACCCTCCACTGGGCTGATCTCGTCGAAAGTGGCCCAAATCCTCGCAGGCAGCTCAACAGAGCACCCAATGGCGAGAAGAAATACTGGGGCCGAGCCCAACTTGCTGCTGCAAAACAAAAGAAAAGGACACAAAAAAACCTATGCTACAGATGGAGCAAATATCAGATAAAAGGAGAAAATAAAAAGGAGGACCCTGGGAATTGAACCCAGAACCTCAACGTTCAAAGGCAAGCAGCCCAGGCCACTACGCCAGGCTAAATGAACTTGTCAGAATAATAGTTCCACGCTACATAAAGCATCAAGAGAGCTACTCAAAACACACAAAACAGAAATAAAAAGGCACCTTGTGCCGAAGGGGATTCGAACCCGGGAGCTTATATAACAAATCCACGGTGCTCAACCAGCGGGACAATAGCTCGAACATGGCCACAGTTCAAGACCGAAGCAACAAGTAATAGTATCTCGCTTTAACTGAAACTCAAAACGCAGAACACGCCTGAAGAACAGAAGTTGCGCACCGGGCGGCAGAGGAAAACCAGCGCGGCGACGAGAGGGCTGGGCTGCGCCCTTACCAGCCAAAGGTGAGTCCTTGGGGGTTCGGGGCATGCCACAGCACGCATCTGTGTGCCCCGGCCACGACCCGGACGGACGGGGCGCCGGTGAGAGCACGGCGGCTCCACGACTACGACGACGAACAGCGGAAGGCGGCCGCGGGAACACGACGACGGACGGGGCAAGACTGCGGCTACCTACGATCCTACCGTGCCCTGCTGCTACTCACGACAGATGGAAGGGAGGAAGGGGGCGAGGAAGCTCACAGCGGGCACTCGAGGTCGTCAAAAAATCGGGCTCGGGGACGACGATGCAGGCGCGGACGACGAGGAGGCAGGGGAGGGAGACGACGCCGGCTTGCGCTGGAGGCACGCCGGCCTCGGTTCTCCTGATCGGGGTCACGCACGGGTTTGAGGAAGAAGACGGCCTCCACTTCGGCGATGGTCGGGCGTGGGCGCTGGAGAACTTGTGGCCATGGACCTCCTGTCCATGGAGGGCTGCAGAGAAACAGGGGAGGGAGGAGAAGAAGAGAGAAGATGAGGAGAAGGAGAAGGCGGCGGGGAGAGGGAACCCTAGACGAGAGGGCACCGGAGGAGGCTATAAAGGGGAGGGGGAAGAGAGGCTGCCGGAGGGCTCCACCCCACCCTCCATGGCCACGGCGTGAGAGAGAGAGGGGGACCTCCACGTGAGAGAAAAAGAAGAGAGGAGGAAAAAAAAGAAAGAGAGAGGCACGGGCTGGGCTGAAAGAGAGGAGAAGTTGGGCTGGAGAGAGAGGAGAAGGCCCAAGTGCTCCCTTGCCCTTTTCTGCATTTTAATCCTAAAAAAAAGACAGCAGAGTAAAGGGGAAAAAGAAATAGCAAAAGGCTTTTCAAAATCCTATAAAAATATGATTATGAAACCTCATGATTTATAGGATTTTTAGAAACAAATGGGTCCAACATGTTTAAGTATTTCAAATGGCTTTTGAATTAATTAAAAGGCCATTTGAACTACAACCCCATTTTCTAGGAGGGAAAAATCTTGGGATTTTTGCAGAGGATTTCATCATGGCAAAACATGATGATTTCCAAACTATCTTGCTTAGGGGAGAAAAGATGAGGCTTGGAAAAATTGGCAAAGACCAGCAAAGGGAGAAAGGAGAGAATTCAAAATAATCCCTTTACATGACATGAAAAATGATTTGGCATTTTTTTTGTCTCATGGATTATTGCAAAGAATAAAGTTGCAAATTTTCATTCCGAATGAAAAAAATAAAAATGCAAATTTTTTTTGGATTTTGTCAGTTTTGGGCTGTTACAACTCGCCACCACCAACAGAGGATCTCGTCCCGAGATCCGGCATAACCCGGGGGAAGGGACCGAGAAGTTGCGAGAAAGAAGATCAACCGAGAGGTGAAACTTCCCGACACCACCAACATAGGCTTCGCTCATCGTGACAACGATGTTTTCCTCTGTCAGGATCCAACCTGACTGGAGTTGCCGATATCGGAGGATAAAACTTCCGAAGGTGCGGGAAACTAATTTGAGAGCAAGCTTGGATTCAATGAGTGGATATCACAACAAAACTGGTTCCACTCGGGGAAAGAAACTCGAGGCTTCCGTGAAAGATTACCTAGGTACTACTGGATGCCACGAAAATGAGAATCCGAATCGAAACAATACCATACCAGCATTTCTACAATAACATCACTCAGGAAGGTGCGATAACCTGGACAACGAGACGGGACAAAGGAGGATCCACACACAGTGCCGACTTAAGCGGACAAAGGGGGACAGTCGAAGCGGGAGGTTCAGAATCCATTAGTTGGATAATAACCAGGCAACCCGGTTCGCTGTTTCACGTGGGCCGCGCATTTGTCGATGTAGAGCGACAAGCCCATGAGCCATGCTCAGCCAGTTCAAAGTACGCCGACCAACCCGCTGCTGATAAAGTATTGGTCCGACTGAAATCTCCTAAACGAGAACCTAAATTTGGTTTTGAACAAGATAAGTTGAAGGAGAAAACATTACGTCGCACTTCCTTACCAGAGTGAGGGGATAATGAGTAAAAAGAATCCTACTCTCCGATAACTAACTTAGTAACTACAAAATAATTTTTGTCTAGACTCGCTCTCGGCCAGTAAAGGGATCCTACAGTCGGTAAGGCTCTGATACCAAGTTGTAAGGCCCGATATGCGGTCCTGTTCCAGATCTAGATTTTTCCATCCAGATCCGGGGACGAAGCACATATCGGTCCCACCGCGACATATGACGAAGTCATAAGCCCCGGATTTCCAACATGATATCACAACATTACAGATACAGGATACAACATCTCATACAATCGGCATACAACTGCCTCAAATACAATACAACAGCGGAAGGTACATGTCTGAGTACAGACTACAATCAAATTCCTACTGGCAAAGAAAAAACATCGATCCCATAACCACACGGGTCCAGGACCTCCGCCGGGATCCGCCTAACTAGTCGTCGTGGAGTCTCCACGTGAAACGTCGATCACCGTACCTGTTGTCGATCAAGAACCCTGAAAAGAGTTTGGGGGTAGTATCATGAGTACAGAGGTACTCAGCATCCAACTGTAGTGGTCATCTGACCCAGCAAGGACTTCATCACTCGTCATTCTAGGACAACTAGTAGTTTACGGTAAGGATGGGGTAAGTGGTGAGGTTGCTGCCGCACTAGCATTTTTGAAGTGGCTAACGATCTAGAGAGTAAGATAAGAAGCCAAGCATTCGATGAGGAATCTCCTCCAACAAGTCTTGCTATCAACTAGTTACGCAAACATAACACCTAACCTATCCTTGTCCTCCTCTTCGCATCCCGACGAAGAAGAAGCAGTCAAGGCACACACACACGTTGATAAGTTATATTAAGATTATCTCAGATGTTGTTGTCTATGAACAAGGAGTAGGTCTCAAGTCGTCCATAACCGTGGACACGGCTTCTCGAAAAGATTTAACCCTGCAGGGGTGTACCAACTGCCCATTACGAGGCTCCGCACACACGCCCATCTCTGTCAGTTGCTACCCATGATAGGCAACCATTTTATGATTTAGTCCCAAGAGATCTGGAACGACAGGTCCCTCTAACTAACAACGAACAAATCCGGGTGGCCCCCGGGGAGTCGACACCCAATCCAAAGGCCGGCCGCGCTATCGGATCGGACTCTTCCGGCTGGACGAGGTCGGGTTAGCTACCCAAACAGCTGTGGGCAGCCCCCTAGCTTCCAGTTGTGGACCAACAAAGAAACCATGTCTCCGCTGGCCCGAGTTGTTTGAAAATCTGCTGGGAGCTCACCAGTCACACACACGGTTTTGAAATGGTAAAATCAGCTTGGGCCACCTCTAGAAATGTTTGAAGCTAGGTAGGTAAGAAAAGGGGACCCCATAAAATCCCACACGCGGTTAGGCACGCTCAGTCTTAAAACCAATACCCGGAAGTCGGGTCCTGGGTGACTCGAATGGAACAAAGCGTTGGGGCAGGATAGCCTAGACCTTCCATCCTTCGTCGAATATAGTCAACATTTTAATAATAATCATATCAGCAATAACAATATAATAATGATGTGATATCCCAAACCCAGGAGTAACAGGGTAACATCGTAGCATCCTAAGCATGCGTACTAAGCAGGGGCTGAGCAACGAGCAATAGTAACATAGTAGTACATGGTTTGCTGGGAGGGGACATGGCTGTATCGGTTTGAAAGAGGCGGTAATCATGTGGTAGGATCAAACATCGAACCTAACCTATACTAGCATGCAAACCGCTGGTTGAAATAGAATGGGTCATAAGTAATGTATAGTCCTTGCCTGTTGATAAGTCGGGTTCCGAAGATGTAGTTGATCCCAAACTCGCATCGTCTCCGAGAGTATCCGCGGGAGCACACAAGAAGTAAACACTGGAAAGCAATCAACGGAGATACCACTATCACTACGGAGCAATCACGAGCAAGCAACGAACAAACAAGCATGATCAAGTATGATGCGTGTCATTTTAATACCATGGCATGAATATAAGAACGAGCAAGTTTAAAAGAAACATCGGGAAGCAATGGTGCTATGCTACCGACAACCTTCATATGCATTACGTTGGTGAGTTATGGATCCGAAGAATCCTTATGTTATAATTATTATGATGCATGATCATGGCATGTGCAAAAGACTAGAAAATAATATCAACAAGAATTACCCACACACGAGGATAACCTCAAGATGGCATTCCTTAACATAATCAAAGATGCAATGACATGGCATGGTGTATGATGCACCTAATGCATTCTACTGCAAACAATAAAATAAAGAGAGGGACAACGCTACCGAAAACTACGGTCATCGCATGATCTACGATGCTCGAAACAAGATATGAGTGCCAATGAATGAGGGGAAGTGATGTTGTATCACCTATGGAACAGGTGGACAACATCACATTCGAGGGGTGCAACAAGTTGTTGGTCATGGAGTGATCAACAACATACGAAGATTCACAGACATCACCGATGAATATGCAAGCATCTCTCGGCGATGGAAAAGGCAGTTGACATCACACAAGCTACATGGAACCAACTCAAACATATATGGAAACAATATGCCAAGGTGGAGCATTTGCATGTATGGAACACGAGGCAACGAAAGAGAACGGGGAATTGCACCCGTGTATCATCGTGACGGGGGGTAGGTGCAAAGAATACACCATCACCAAAATAACGTAAGCTCAAATGAAAAATTGAGCAGCACCATGTTATTCCTCACGGAATTCTATCCCAAAACCATGTATGGCATGAATTATTTTGGAGCTAGAATGCACATAATACAAGCGTTCCCAAAAACATGCCAGATTTGGTTCAATTCAAAGCACGTTTGAATTTAATCCAAAAAAAATAGGGAGAAACCCTCCACTGGGCTGATCTCGTCGAAAGTTGCCCAAATCCTCGCAGGCAGCTCAACAGAGCACCCACGGGCGAGAAGAAATACTGGGGCCGAGCCCAACTTGCTGCTGCAAAACAAAAGAAAAGGACACAAAAAAACCTATGCTACAGATGGAGCAAAAATCAGATAAAAGGAGAAAATAAAAAGGAGGACCCTGGGAATTGAACCCAGAACCTCAACGTTCAAAGGCAAGCAGCCCAGGCCACTACGCCAGGCTAAATGAACTTGTCAGAATAACAGTTCCACGCTACATAAAGCATCAAGAGAGCTACTCAAAACACACAAAACAGAAATAAAAAGGCACCTTGTGCCGAAGGGGATTCGAACCCGGGAGCTTATATAACAAATCCACGGTGCTCAACCAGCGGGACAATAGCTCGAACATGGCCACAGTTCAAGACCGAAGCAACAAGTAATAGTATCTCGCTTTAACTGAAACTCAAAACGCAGAACACGCCTGAAGAACAGAAGTTGCGCACCGGGCGGCAGAGGAAAACCAGCGCGGCGACGAGAGGGCTGGGCTGCGCCCTTACCAGCCAAAGGTGAGTCCTTGGGGGTTCGGGGCATGCCACAGAACGCATCTGTGTGCCCCGGCCACGACCCGGACGGACGGGGCGCCGGTGAGAGCACGACGGCTCCACGACTACGACGACGAACAGCAAAGGGAGAAAGGAGAGAATTCAAAATAATCCCTTTACATGACATGAAAAATGATTTGGCATTTTTTTTGTCTCATGGATTATTGCAAAGAATAAAGTTGCAAATTTTCATTCCCAATGAAAAAAATAAAAATGCAAATTTTTTTTGGATTTTGTCAGTTTTGGGCTGTTACAACTCGCCACCACCAACAGAGGATCTCGTCCCGAGATCCGGCATAACCCGGGGGAAGGGACCGAGAAGTTGCGAGAAAGAAGATCAACCGAGAGGTGAAACTTCCCGACACCACCAACATAGGCTTCGCTCATCGTGACAACGATGTTTGCCTCCGTCAGGATCCAACCTGACTGGAGTTGCCGATATCGGAGGATATGTCGGGACCCGGGGTTAGCGTATGCAAGTACAGTTAAGACATAGTCATATGGAGAGCCGAGAACCGCACCCACTTGTCTAAACAGACAAGGCCAAGCACTGAACATTCTCGGAAAGCATCGTACGTGAGGGGCATCCCATCCAGGCCGGATGATCAACTGAGATGGGTCCTCATCGTCCGCACACAAGTCTAATGATATGGGTGGTGAACTCCCATATCCAAAGACAAGTCGCCTCAACCATACTATCGACTATCTCAAAACTCTTACATAGACTTACTCCAGCCCGATCACTTAGTCGGGGTCTAGGGCGGGCTCGATCATACCACAAAGTGTGCACGAGACGGAGTCTCGAGCAATCGCATCGCGATGCCCCAAGCTGCGCACATCTCAGGGCCACTTGGTGTATGAAAGACCGCCAGCCAGAACACAACTAAGGTCTCGAAAACCCATACAAAACATGCATGTTATAAACATACACGCAGCACACATGCCTTGTATGAACAGCAGGTACCATTGCAATTCTCTACAAAGTGTACATTTTATTTATAACTCTTATAGAGTACACACAGAGATCACATACATGTGATCCAACATTACAACACAGAACGGAAGCAAATTATGTCTGAGTACAGACAAGTTTAACAAATGGCTTAAGAAGCCTTATTTAAACACAAAGCCCTCCACGAGGGAACCAGTCTGCTGACTGGGACTAGACTAGCTTAACTTCAGTCGTCCAGCTCGATGAAGAAGCCACCTTCGGGGTCAGTGGCGTCATCTAAAACATAGATTAAGCAAAGGTGAGTACAAATTCGTACTCAGCAAGACTTACATAGGAGCTATACTACTCATGCACATGTATCAAGGTAAAGGGAGGTGGGGTTCACTTGCAGAAATGCCAGCTTTGACTTGGCTAGTCCTGAACTACGAGTACCAGACTTTGGGGTAAGAAGCGTACACGAGTCCACTACTTTCACCAACCAATTACACCACTATGGTGCCTTCCTCGACTTCCCCATGAGAAAGAACGCCATAGCACTCACCCTTATCTTGGTGTGTTTTAGAAGTATCCGGTTCAAGTTATCTAATAATCAAGCTAAGCTTTCCAAGTAGTCCATAACCGCGGACGCGGCTATTCCAATAGTTTTGTTAACCTTGCAAGGGTGTACCGCTACACACACATGACCATCATTTACCGCCTTTGATCTCGACACCATTCAAGGGGTGCCAGCGAGGATGCTCACCACAACTGTTACCTCATAGCCTATCTAGTCCAAGAAAGCCGCCTACTTGGGTTGGCTACCACAATCGTGAACCCGGCCTGTTTACCGAAGTGGACCCAAGCGATGTGTGCGTGGTGCGTAAGCCGGTCTCGGGTGAGCCATTCTCTCACTTAGCATCCAGGCCACAAGCCTACCAGAACTCCGAACTATTGCGACATGTGGACCTCGAAAGGGATGAGTTAATAGGTTGAGAGGGGTCAGTGAGCCCAATGTGTGGTTGTACTCTTCATCTTGGATCACCACACAAGAACTCGGACTTAGGGCGGTGTTCAACGAGACAACCCACCGTGTACTCCTACACAGCCTCTCATCGTTCACCTTGTATTAGGGTCGATTCACCAACACTTTTCTACCATCATCAACAAGATCACTACCATCCCGACTCACATCACAGTAACAACATGGTATCATACTAAGCATGCAATAAGCAGTAACATTGCAGGGGCCACATGATATCAAACAACTCCTACAGTTGCTAGGATTGTGGTTTGCGTACTACTGTGACAAAATGATAGGTCATGCAAAGGAATGGGTTCATCTATGCGGTAGAATCGTAACATGGTGATCATCCTAAACAATGCATAAGCGAGACATGAGAGGGAAGTGGGATTTTATCGACATGATCAATGGGGGTTTGCTTGCCTTGCTGACGAGGTTCGGGTTCTGGATCTTCAGCGAAGGGGGTGACCTCTTGCTCCGGTTCCACCTCTACTCGTCAAACAAAGCACAAAGTAGCAATCAATATGAATGCAATGCTCAAGCACATGATATAGTGTTAAAGCTTTGATGTGTGAGGCAATTCCATTTAAGTGGAATATATTGCGTTTTTAAATGCAAATTCAAATTCCACATTTGAATTCAACCTTAATCAAGTTATATATGATATAGTTTGATCAATTTGAATTAACTTCAAATGTGTATGATATGCCTCTGAAGTGTGGTTGATTTGCATCATAAATCCATGGTCCAAGTGGCAAAATCATTTGGTTTGAATTTGAATTAAATTCAAATAAAGAAAATGACATATGCTACTGGTCCCATTTTAAATTCAACTCAAACAGAGTTGAAAGTTGCATATTTGGAAAGATAATTTTCTCCTGATCATTTTTCATATATTATTTGTCCAATTTGGAGTTAATATGAATTTTCTATGAATTTCCAAAGTTTGGGGTATTTTCTGGAATTTCTGGATTTATTAAACTATTTTTCTTTTCTGGAAATTCATTTACTGCGTCACTGTGACATCAGGATGACGTCAGGGGGTTTGACCCGAGTCAAACTGACAAGGGGTCCCACTGGTCAGCCTCTGTAGGGTTAAACCCGTGGTTAAAATATAATTAACAGAGGGATTAGGGGCTGGGGCCCAGTAGTCAGTGGGTTTAGGGTGTGATTAGGGGTGGGTTAGGGTTAACTCGCCGGCGGTTAGCCGCCGGTGGCACGGGCACGGCAGCGTGGTCGCCGGAGTGAGCTAGAGGCCACGGGAGAGGACGGGGAGAAGTCCATTCGACTCAGCAACGTCTCGCGCATCGTCTGGAGGCAACGGGGGTCCTCGGGGTGGTCGAGAGCGACGACGGCGACGACTCCGGCGGCAGCAGAACGGCGGAGAGGTCGTAGCCGAGGCTAGGGAGCACGGTTTGAGGCGTTCTTGGTTGCGTTCGCAAGCTGGCACATGCGGAAGTCAAACGCGTGCACTGGGAGTCCAAGACAAGCACTGGAGCGAGGAGGTCAACGACCATGGCGGCGACCTTGCTCGGGATCCATGGCGGATTCGGTTGTGGGGCAAACGAGGCGCTAAAAACTTAGGGGAAAGGTGAGGAAGCTCACCCTGAAGCAAATGGAGAAGACGGTGAGGCCGGGGACGCTGTGTAACCGGAGAATTTGACGACGGCGACTCACGGGTCCGGCGAGCTCTCGGTGAGGCTGGCGTCGTCCACGGGGGCTCCTCGGTCCAATTGATCGGCCACGGTGATGAAGACGGCGATGGCGGACGTCCTGGACAAGCTGGGGCGACGAGTGGAGGCCAGTGGCCGCGGTGGCGCACGGCGGCGAGCTACGGGGCGCTCGGGTCTTCGCTGGTTTCGCACGGGAGAGAGGAGGAAGAGGGTTCCAGGGGGGGGGAAAGAAGTGGATGAGCACGGGGGTTCTCCACGACGCTAGAAGGCGGCCGGGGAGGCAGGTGGAGGGCTGCGGGGCGTCGCGGTGGCGTCGGTGGCGTCGGTGGCTTTCCACCGAGCACCTTGGGGGCGTGGGGAGGAAGACGACAGGGGAGGGTCCAGGTGGGCTGGGCCGGCTGGAGAGGTGGGCCTCGCCCCTGGCGGGAGGTAAGTTTTTTCCTTTTTCCTCTGTTTAATCTTTCCTTTCTTTTTCTGTAATTTGTTTTGGCTCTGATAAAAATACCAAACCATTTTATTAAATGCTGAAAACTTTTATGTGGCCTAATAATAATATAGACTAGCCACTCATAAACTTTCAACATTTTTAAAATTCAAATGATTTGAATTTTAAATCAAATAGGGGGATTTCTTTAATTCCAAGGTACTGTTTGAATATTTGAAAAATCTATGAGCATGGGGTGGGTCCCACATCACTTGATATGTGATCACACTCATTTATAAGACTTTTCAAAACTCTAACATGAATTTTTGGAAAATATTTTTATCTGGCCTTTTGAAATAATTCATCTAGGGGGTGTTCCTTCTCCCATTTTGATTTTGAATTTGATTTCCAAGATTTCTTTTGAAATTTTGACATGATGCAAAGGTACTAGCTAACCCTAGCACATACCTAACAGAGGGATCTGACAGGATAAAACTTCCGAAGGTGCGGGAAACTAATTTGAGAGCAAGGTTGGATTCAATGAGTGGATATCACAACAAAACTGGTTCCACTCGGGGAAAGAAACTCGAGGCTTCCGTAAAAGATTACCTAGGTACTACTTGATGCCACGAAAATGAGAATCCGAATCGAAACAATACCATACCAGCATTTCTACAATAACATCACTCAGGAAGGTGCGATAACCTGGACAACGAGACGGGACAGAGGAGGATCCACACACAGTGTCGACTTAAGCGGACAAAGGGGGACAGTCAAAGCGGGAGGTTCAGAATCCATTAGTTGGATAATAACCAGGCAACCCGGTTCGCTGTTTCACGTGGGCCGCGCATTTGTCGATGTAGAGCGACAAGCCCACGAGCCATGCTCAGCCAGTTCGAAGTACGCCGACCAACCCGCTGCTGATAAAGTATTGGTCCGACTGAAATCTCCTAAACGAGAACCTAAATTTGGTTTTGAACAAGATAAGTTGAAGGAGAAAACATTACGTCGCACTTCCTTACCAGAGTGAGGGGATAATGAGTAAAAAGAATCCTACTCTCCGATAACTAACTTAGTAACTACAAAATAATTTTTGTCTAGACTCGACTTCGGCTAGTAAAGGGATCGTACAGTCGGTAAGGCTCTGATACAAAGTTGTAAGGCCCGATATGCGGTCCTGTTCCAGATCTAGTTTTTTCCATCCAGATCCGGGGACGAAGCACATATCGGTCCCACCGCGACATATGACGAAGTCATATGCCCCGGATTTCCAACATGATATCACAACATTACAGATACAGGATACAACATCTCATACAATCGGCATACAACTGCCTCAAATACAATACAACAGCGGAAGGTACATGTCTGAGTACAGACTACAATCAAATTCCTACTGGCAAAGAGAAAACATCGATCCCATAACCACACGGGTCCAGGCCCTCCGCCGGGATCCGCCTAATTAGTCGTCGTCGAGTCTCCACATGAAACGTCGATCACCGTACCTGTTGTCGATCAAGAACCCTGAAAAGAGTTTGGGGGTAGTATCATGAGTACAGAGGTACTCAGCATCCAACTTTAGTGGTCATCTGACCCAGCAAGGACTTCATCACTCGTCATTCTAGGACTACTAGTAGTTTACGGTAAGGATGGGGTAAGTGGTGAGGTTGCTGCCGCACTAGCATTTATGAAGTGGCTAACGATCTAGAGAGTAAGATAAGAAGCCAAGCATTCGATGAGAAATCGCCTCCAACAAGTCTTGCTATCAACTAGTTACGCAAACATAACACCTAACCTATCCTTGTCCTCCTCTTCGCATCCCGACGAAGAAGAAGCAGTCAAGGCACACACACACGTTGATCAAGTTATATTAAGATTATCTCAGATGTTGTTGTCTATGAACAAGGAGTAGGTCTCAAGTCGTCCATAACCGTGGACACGGCTTTTCGAAAAGATTTAACCCTGCAGGGGTGTACCAACTGCCCATTACGAGGCTCCGCACGCACGCCCATCTCTCTCAGTTGCTACCCATGATAGGCAACCATTTTATGATTTAGTCCCAAGAGATCCGGAAAGACAGGTCCCTCTAACTAACAACAAACAAATCCGGGTGGCCCCCGGGGAGTCGACACCCAATCCAAAGGCGGGCCGCGCTATCGGATCGGACTCTTCCGGCTGGACGAGGTCGGGTTAGCTACCCAAACAGCTGTGGGCAGCCCCCTAGCTTCCAGTTGTGGACCAACAAAGAAACCATGTCTCCGCTGGCCCGAGTTGTTTGAAAATCTGCTGGGAGCTCACCAGTCACACACACGGTTTTCAAATGGTAAAATCAGCTTGGGCCACCTCTATAAATGTTTGAAGCTAGGTAGGTAAGAAAAGGGGACCCCATAAAATCCCACACGCGGTTAGGCACACTTAGTCTTAAAACCAATACCCGGAAGTCGGGTCCTGGGTGACTCGAATGGAACAAAGCGTTGGGGCGAGATAGCCTAGACCTTCCATCCTTCGTCGAATATAGTCAACATTTTAATAATAATCATATCAGCAATAACAATATAGTAATGATGTGATATCCCAAACCCAGGAGTAACAGGGTAACATCGTAGCATCCTAAGCATGCGTACTAAGCAGGGGCTGAGCAACGAGCAATAGTAACATAGCAGTACATGGTTTGCTGGGAGGGGACATGGCTGTATCGGTTTGAAAGAGGCGTAAATCATGTGGTAGGATCAAACATCGAACCTAACCTATACTAGCATGCAAACCGCTGGTTGAAATATAATGAATCATAAGTAATGTATAGTCCTTGCCTGTTGATAAGTCGGGTTCCGAAGATGTAGTTGATCGCAAACTCGCATCGTCTCCGAGAGTATCCGCGGGAGCACACAAGAAGTAAACACTGGAAAGCAATCAACGGAGATACCACTATCACTACGGAGCAATCACGAGCAAGCAACGAACAAACAAGCATGATCAAGTATGATGCGTGTCATTTTAATACCATGGCATGAATATAAGAACGAGCAAGTTTAAAAGAAGCATCGGGAAGCAATGGTGCTATGCTACCGACAACCTTCATATGCATTACGTTGGTGAGTTACGGCTCCGAAGAATCCTTATGTTATAATTATTATGATGCATGATCATGGCATGTGCAAAAGACTAGAAAATAATATCAACAAGAATTACCCACACACGAGGACAACCTCAAGATGGGATTCATTAACATAATCATAGATGCAATGACATGGCATGGTGTATGATGCACCTAATGCATTCTACTGCAAACAATAAAATAAAGAGAGGGACAACGCTACCGAAAACTACGGTCATCGCAAGATCTACGATGCTCGAAACAAGATATGAGTGCCAACGAAGGAGGGGAAGTGATGTTGTATTACCTATGGAACAGGTGGACAACATTACATTCGAGGGGTGCGACAAGTTGTTGGTCATGGAGTGATCAACAACATACGAAGATTCACAGACATCACCGATGAATATGCAAGCATCTCTCGGCGATGGAAAAGGCAGTTGACATCACACAAGCTACATGGAACCAACTCAAACATATATGGAAACAATATGCCAAGGTGGAGCATTTGCATGTATGGAACACGAGGCAACGAAAGAGAACGGGGAATTGCACCCGTGTATCATCGTGACGGGGGGTAGGTGCAAAGAATACACCATCACCAAAATAACGTAAGCTCAAATGAAAAATTGAGCAGCACCATGTTATTCCTCACGGAATTCTACCCCAAAACCATGTATGGCATGAATTATTTTGGAGCTAGAATGCACATAATACAAGCGTTGCCAAAAACATGCCAGATTTGGTTCAATTCAAAGCATGTTTGAATTTAATCCAAAACAAAATAGGGAGAAACCCTCCACCGGGCTGATCTCGTCGAAAGTGGCCCAAATCCTCGCAGGAAGCTCAACAGAGCACCCACGTGCAAGAAGAAATACTGGGGCCGAACCCAACTTGCTACTGCAAAACAAAAGAAAAGGACACAAAAAAACCTATGCTACAGATGGAGCAAAACTAAGATAAAAGGAGAAACCTGGGAATTGAACCCAGAACCTCAACGTTCAAAGCCAAGAAGCCCAGGCCATTGCGCTAGGCTGAATGAACCTGTCAGAATAACAGTTCCACGCTACATAAAGCATCAATCGAGCTACTCAAAACACACAAAACAGAAATAAAAAGGCACCTTGTGCCGAAGGGCATTCGAACCCAGGAGCTTATATAACAAATCCACGGTGCTCAACCAGCGGGACTACAACTCGAACCTTGCCACAGTTCAAGATCGAAGAAACAAGTAATAGTATCTCGCTCTAACAGAAACTCAAAACACAGAACACGCCTGAAGAACAGAAGCTGCGCACCGGGCGGCAGAGGAAAACCAGCGCGGCGACGAGAGGGCTGGGCTGCGCCCTTACCAGCCAAAGGTGAGTCCTTGGGGGTTCGGGGCATGCCACAGCACGTCTCTGTGTGCCCCGGCCACGACCCTGACGGAGGGGGCGCCGGTGAGAGCACGGCGGCTCCACGACTACGACGACAAACAGCGCGGAAGGCGGCCGCGGGAACACGACGACGGACGGGGCAAGACTGCGGCTACCTACGATCCTACCGTGCCCTGCTGCTACTCACGACAGATGGAAGGGAGGAAGGGGGCGAGGAAGCTCACAGCGGGCACTCGAGGTCGTCAAAAAATCGGGCTCGGGGACGACGATGCAGGCGCGGATGACGAGGAGGCAGGGGAGGGAGACGACGCCGGCTTGCGCTGGAGGCACGCCGGCCTCGGTTCTCCTGATCGGGGTCGCGCACGGGGTTGAGGAAGAAGACGGCGTCCACTTCGGCGATGGTCGGGCGTGGGCGCTGGAGAACTTGTGGCCATGGACCTCCTGTCCATGGAGGGCTGCAGAGAAACAGGGGAGGGAGGAGAAGAAGAGAGAAGATGAGGAGATGGAGAAGGCGGCGGGGAGAGGGAACCCTAGACGAGAGGGAACCAGAGGAGGCTATAAAGGGGAGGGGGAAGAGAGGCTGCCGGAGGGCTCCACCCCACCCTCCATGGCCACGGCGTGAGAGAGAGAGGGGGACCTCCACGTGAGAGAAAAAGAAGAGAGGAGGAAAAAAAAGAAAGAGAGAGGCACGGGCTGGGCTGAAAGAGAGGAGATGTTGGGCTGGAGAGAGAGGAGAAGGCCCAAGTGCTCCCTTGTCCTTTTTTGCATTTTTAATCCTAAAAAAAAGACAGCAGAGTAAAGGGGAAAAAGAAATAGCAAAAGGCTTTTCAAAATCCTATAAAAATATGATTATGAAACAAATGGGTCCAACATGTTTAAGTATTTCAAATGGCTTTTGAATTAATTAAAAGGCCATTTGAACTACAACCCCATTTTCTTGGAGGGCAAAATCTTGGGATTTTGCAAAGGATTTCATCATGGCAAAACATAATGATTTCCAAACTATCTTGCTTAGGGGAGAAAAGAGGAGGCTTGGGAAAATTGGCAAAGACCAGCAAAGGGAGAAAGGAGAGAATTTAAAATAATCCCTTTACATGAAATGAAAAATGATTTGGCATTTTTTTTCTCACATGGATTATTGCAAAGAATAAAGTTGCAAATTTTCATTCCCAATGAAAAAAATAAAAATGCAATTTTTTTTTTGATTTTGTTAGTTTTGGGCTGTTACAAGATGCGAGGATACAAATTTAGTTCTAAACTGGCAAAAGTGCCACTTCATGGTTAACGAACGGATCGTTCTTGGTCACAAGATTTCCAAGAGGGGAATTGAAGTGGACAAGGCGAAGATTGAAGCTATTTAAAGAATGCCCTATCCAAGGGACATTAAAGGTATTCGTAGTTTTCTTGGTCATGCTGGTTTCTATAGAAGATTCATTAAAGAATTTTCTAAGACTTCGAGACCCCTCACTAATCTTCTCCAGAAGGATGTTCCTTTTGTACTTGATGAAGATTGTAAGGAGGCTTTCGAAGTTCTTAAGAAAGCTTTGATAACCGCTCCTATAGTACAACCACCTGACTGGAAATTACCCTTTGAAATTATGTGTGATGTTAGTGATTTTGCTGTTGGAGCTGTTTTAGGACAAAGGGTTGATAAGAAATTGAATGTTATACATTATGCTAGCAAAACCCTTGATAGTGCTCAAAAAAATTATGCTACTACTGAGAAGGAATTCTTAGAAGTAGTGTTTGTTTGTGATAAGTTTAGACCTTATATTGTTGATTCTAAAGTTAGTATTCATACTGACCATGCTGCTCTTAAGTACCTTATGGCGAAGAAGGATGCCAAACCAAGACTCATCCGGTAGGTACTCCTTCTTGAAGAGTTTGATTATAGATTGTTGATAGGAAAGGAGCAGACAATCCGGTGGCGGGCAATCTTTCAAGAATGGAAGATATACCGCATGAACCCATCCCAGTCAAAGATAGTTTTCTGAACGAACAAATTGCCGTTGTAAAAGTACAATCTGTTTCCGACCCTTGGTTTGCAGATTATGCTAATTTTATCGTTGCAAAGTATTTGCCGCCAGGTCTAACATTTCAGCAAAGGAATAATTTCTTCCATGATTTGAGGCATTAATTTTGGGATGACCCTCATCTTTTCAAAGAAGGTCCGGATGGGACCGTGAGAAGATGCATACCGGAGCACGAGCAGAAAGACATTCTAAGACAATGTCACGATAGTCCCTATGGAGGACATCATGCAGGTGAGAGGACCGCACATAAGGTTCTCCAATCAGGTTTTTATTGGCCTACTCTTTTTAAACATGCTAGAAATTATGTTTTATCTTGTGATATGTATCAGAGAGGTTGTAATATTAGTAGGAGGAATGAGATGCCTATGAATTGATCTCTAGTGATTGAGCCTTTTGATTGCTGGGTTTTTTTTATTTTATGGGTCTGTTTCCTCCCTCACACAAGTACACTCACATTTTAGCAGCTGTTGATTATGTAACCAATTGGGTTGAAGCAATCCCCACTAAGAGTGTTGATCTCAAGATATCTTTGAAAATGCTCAAAGATGTAATTTTCCCTAGGTTTGGTGTACCGAGGTGCCTCATGACTGATGGAGGATCACACTTCACGCATGGAGCTTTTAGAAAAGCTTTAGCCAAGTACGATGTCAATCATAGAATTGCTTCACCGTACCATCCTCAAACTAGTGGGCAAGTTGAGCTCACCAATAGAAAGATCAAGTTGATCTTGAAAAAGACAGTCAACAGTTCTAGGAAGGACTGGTTGAAGAAGTTAGGAGAAGCATTGTGGGCGTATATAACTGCTTACAAAAACCCCATGGGCCTGTATCCCTATAAGATGGTCTATGGCAAGGCTTGCCATTTTCCATTAGAGTTATAACACAAAGCCTTATGGGCTGTTAGAGAGCTTAATGCCGATGCAAAGTTTGCTGGTGAAAAGCGTCTCATGAACTTGACTTCTCTAGACTAGCGGAGAAGTGAATCTTACGAGAGTGCTAAAATTTTTAAGGAGAAGGTAAAGAAGTGGCATGATAGAAGGATTTTGAAACGTGAATTTAATGCTGGTGATAAAGTTTTGTTGTTTAGATCTCGTTTCAGGTTTTCTCCAGGTAAATTACTTTCCAGATGGGAAGGGCCATTTCATATCAAAGAAGTCTACCGCTCTGGTGCAAGCAAGATTAACAATTTTGATGGCACCAAACCTCAAGTTGTGAATTGCCAAAGACTCAAGCATTACATGGCGGGAGATACCGTCAATGTTGATGTAAATTTAATACACACAACAACTCATGAAGGATATGTTGCAGGCCGGTTTCAGACACCAGCAGAAGCAGAATAAGAAAAGGTATGTATTACAGTAAGAAAACATCGTGAACCGCCATAAAAGTTCCATATTAAGAGTTTTTGCAAAATTAGGAAAATTTGAAGCCTGATTGGAGCCGGAGAGGAGCTCCAGGGGGCCTAGGCGCCCCCTGGCGCGGCCTATCTCCTGGTTGCGCAGGGAGGCCGCCTGGGCACCCTGGAGTCCGTTTCCGACTCCGCTTTGGCTCGTTGCCTTCCTTCTGTTGCAGAATTTTTTGCTATATATCTACTCGGATAGTTCCGGCACCGTATCTCGCGATTTCATGTGTTTTCTTCTTGAGTTGTTTCTGCCAGGAAATATTTTAGCTAGACCTAGGTGCCATGCTTTCCCCAAGTTCCCCCAAGGACAAGTTTGTCGTCAACATCATCAACCCTTACCTTGCTAAGGTGAAGAAGCACTCTCAAACCATCCGGTTGGAGGACGGTGTACTTCACCAAGAAGATCTAAAGGAACCTGTAAAGGAGGGGAGCATCGAGGCCAGGCTTGAAGAAGTGGAGCAAGAAGTATTCAAGTACAAGAAGATGATTGAGCGTGGTGTTGAAGCCAACTTCGACCTCATCAACGAGCTAACGACGTTCTACAAGAAGGAGATGAGGGGGATGTGGTCAAGCATCACTGCAGCAGAAGAAAGGATTGAAGAGGTCCCAAGGCAAATTTATGATCTGCACAACTAGAACTGTGAGTATGAACTAAAGTTTCTGCGCATCGGTTTAGGTGTTGAAAGCAGGATCTGTGAGACCGAAGCTTCTTATGAGACGAGAGAACCTCTTCCATGGAAGCCCTTCTGTCAGAACCCTCTGTTAGGTAATGTGCTAGGGCTAGCAAGTCTCTCGCATCATGTTAAAAATTTCAAAAGAAATCTTTGAAATCAAATTCAAAAGCAAAATGGGAGAGGGACCCCCCAGATGAATTAATTCAAAAGGCCAGATAAAAATCTTCTCCAAAAATTCATGTTAGATTTTTGAAAAGTATTATAAATGAGTGTGATCACATTTTAAGAGATGTGGGACCCACCCCATGCTCATGGATTTTTCAAATATTCAAACAGTGCCTTGGAATTAATCAAAACCCCCTATTAGAATTAAGATACAAATTATTTGAATTTTAAAAATGTTCAAACTTTACAAGTGGCTAGCCTAGTATAATGTGATGCCACATAAAAAGTTTCAGCATTTTATAAATGGTTTGATATTTTTATCAGAGCCAAAACAAATTTACAGAAAAAGAAAGGAAAGATTAAACAGAAATTTAAAACAGAAAGGCCTACCTGTGAAGGGGCCCAACTCATCCCCCCCTGGCCCAGGCCCATGTGGAGCGCTTGTCGTCTATCCCGGCAGGCGAGCACACTGCTGCGTGCCGGCCATGCCAAGGCCGCCGACGCCACCGCAACGTCCCCGGCCACGCAGCTGCTTCCCCGCCGCCTTCAACGTGTCCAGGAGAAGCCCCTGGATGTCCTTGTCACTCTCGCTCTCTCGCCGCACTCTCTCAAGCTCTCTGTGTGCTTTCCCCAATTCCCCCGAGAGCAGCCGCCGTTCGCCGTCGACGAAACCTGCATCCAACGCCGGAGAGAAGCCTGGAGACCATGTCCATCGTGCGCGCCATCGTCGACTTCCTCAATCTGGAGAACCTGGAGGACTAATCCAGCTCGAGGCCAACGCAAGCTTCACCGAGACCTCGCCGGAGCCGCCGCGGGATTTCTTTGATTCCGGCAACCACAGGGCGTCCCCGACCGCGCCACCACCTCCATTGAACTCACGGTGAGCTCACGGTTCACCCGAGCCATTCCTTCGTCTCCCTCCTCATCTCTAGCTAGATCCGCCATTAACGCAGGAGCTCGCCGCCGCCATGGTCGACGGCGAGGAAGTTCCCGTGCCCCTTCGACCCATCCATGACGTCCACCGTGCTCTTGGTGCTCCAAGGAGTCGTCCGAGCCATCGCATGCCCACGAAAACCCACCGCAGCATTGTCTTCGTCGTCGCCGAGCCACGGCCGCCGCTAGGGCTCATCGCCTGCATCACTCCGGTGCCCCCCAGTGGCGCTGCTGTGCTCTGGGTGATGCGGACGAGCTCAGGCTTCTGTTTGGTGGTCTCAGCGCACCAAATGGTGGCCGGAGCCGCCGTCCCATGCGTCTCCGCCGCGTCTGGTGATGCCGGCGTTTAGCCTCCGGCAGCCCGCCGACGTGTCCGTGGTTAGGGACTTAACCCCACCTGGGTTAAGTGATCCTGGGTCACTGACAGTGGGCCCTGGCCCCCCTTAATCCCCCGGTTAGTTTAAACTAACCGGGTTAATTAACCCACTGTGGCTGACCACTGGACCCCACGGGTCAGAACCCCCCCCCCCCCCCCACATCACAATGACGTCACAGTAACGCAGTAAAAGCTTTTCCAGAATAAAAAGAATTCAAGAAATTCCAGAAAATCCAGAAAAAGGCTGAAACTTTGGAAATTCATAGAAAATTCATATCAACTCCAAATTTAACAAATAATATATGAAAAATGATCAGGAGAAAATAAGCTATCCAAATATCCAACTTTCAACCATGTTTGAGTTGAATCCAAATTGGGACCAGTAGCATTTTTCACTTGATTTAATTGGAATGTATTCAAATTTAATTCAAATGCTTTTGCAACTTGGACCATGGCAACATACTACATTGCAACCACACATTAGAGGCATATCATAACCTTTAAAAAAATTTAAACTTGATCAAACCATATCATATGCAACTTGGCTAAACTGAATTCAAATTGGAGTTTGAATTTGCAATTCAAATTGCAATATACTCCATTTAAATGGAATTGCTTCACACATCAAAGCATATACATCAAGTTTCAACCTTCAACCATGTGATTGTGCATTGTATTTACTTTGCTACCTTGTTTTTTGTTTGTCGAGTAGAGGTGGAACCGGAACAGGAGGCTGCCCCCTTCGTTGAAGACCCCGAACCCGAACCTCGTCAGCAAGGCAAGCAAAACCCCCCATTGATCATGTCGATAAAATCCCACTTCCCTCTCATGTCTCGCTTATGCATTGTTTAGGATGATTACTATGCTACGTTTCTACCGCATAGATGAACCCATTCCTTTGCATGACCTATCATTTTGTCAAAGTAGTAAGCAAACCACAATCCTAGCAAATGTAGGAGTTGATTGATATCATGTGGCCCCTGCAATTGTTAATTCTTATTGCATGCTTAGAGTGATACCATGATGATACTATTATGTGAGTCGGGATGGTAGTGACCCTGATGATGATGGTAGAAAGGTGTTGGTGAATCTACCCTAATACAAGGTGAACGATGAGAGGCTGTGTAGGAGTACACGGTGGGTTGTCTCGTTGAACACCGCCCTAAGTCCGAGTTCTTGTGTGGTGATCCAAGATGAAGAGTACAACTACACATTGGGCTCACTGACCCCTCTCAGCTTACTAACTCATCCCTTTCGATGTCTAGATGTCGCAATAGTTCGGAGTTCTGGTAGGTCTGTGGCCTGGCTGCTAAGTGAGAGAACGGCTCACCCGAGACCGGCTTATGCACCACACACACATCACTTGGGTCCACTTCGGTAAACCGGCCGGGTTCACGATAATGGTAGCCAACCCAGGTAGGCGGCTTTCTCAGACTAGATAGGCTATGAGGTAACAGTTGTGGTGAGCATCCTCGCTGGCACCCCTTGAATGGTGTCGAGATCAAAGGCGGTAAATGATGATCATGTGTGTGTAGCGGTACACCCCTGCAGGGTTAAAAAAATATTCGAATAGCCGCGTCCGCAGTTATGGACTGCTTGGAAAGCTTAGCTTGATTATTAGATAACTTTAATTGGATACTTCTAAAACACACCAAGATAAGTGTGAGTGCTATGGAGTGCTTTCTCGTGGGGAAGTCGAGGAAGGCACCATAGTGGTGTAATTGGTTGGAGAAAGTAGTGGACTCGTGTACGCTCCTTATCTCAAGTCTGGTACTCGTAGTTCAGGACTAGCCAAGTCAAAGCTGGCACTTCTGCAAGTGAAACCCCACCTCCCTTTACCTTGATACATGTGCATGAGTAGTATAGCTCCTACGTAAGTCTTGCTGAGTACGACTTTGTACTCACGTTTGCTTATTCTATGTTATAGATGAACCCACTGACCCCGAAGGTGGATTCTTCCTGGAGCTCGACGACTGATCAAGCTAGTGTAGTCCCAGTCAGACGACAGTACCCTCGTGGAAGGGCTTGTTTATAGATAAGGCTTCTCTAAGCCATTTATTAAACTTGTCTGTACTCAGACATACTTTGCTTCCGCTTGTTGTTGTAATGTTGGATCACATGTTTGTGGTCTCTGTGTGCACTCTATAAGAGTTATCAATAAAATTTATACTTTGTAGAGAATTGCAATGATACCTACTGTTCATACAAGGCATGTGTGCTGCGTGTATGTTTATAACATGCATGTCTTTGTATGGGTTTTCGAGACCTTAGTTATGATCTGGCTGGCGGTCTTTCATACACCATGTGGCCCTTAGATGTGCGCAGCTTGGGGCATCGCGATGCGATTGTTCGAGACTCTGTCTCGTGCACACTTTGTGGTATGATCGAGCCCGCCCTAGACCCCGACTAAGTGATCGGGCTGGAGTAAGTCTATGTAAGAGTTATGAGATAGTCGATAGTATGGTTGAGGCGACTTGTCTTTGAATATGGGAGTTCGTCACCCATATCATTAGACTTGTGTGCGGACGATGAGGACCCATCTCAGTTGATCATCCGGCCTGGATGGGATGCCCCTCACGTACGATGCTTTCCGAGAACGTTTTGTTCTTGGCCTTGTCTGCTTAGACAAGTGGGTACGGTTCTCGGCTCTCCATATGACTATGTCTTAGCTGGACTTGCATACTCTAACCCCGGGTCCCGACACCTTCGCCAAGGACTACGTGATCAATAGGAACATGAATGAGGAGTAAATCTGCTCGGGTAATGGCATCCCCTTAGATTGTCCCAAGCTTGGGGGAGTGCCCGGTATCTTTATCTTTATCTTAGTCTTTTAGAGTCAAGTAGAGTCGTATCATGTCTAGGGAAGTTATTATATGAATAGGTGTTTGCATTGATGTCTATCACTCCTTTGTGGAGAGTTTGTATCCGTGAGTGTGGAGTCCTCTATGATGGAATATTAATGAGAAGTCTATTGGTTCCTTCAAACTGCACTTGGTATTCTCTTCATGTAATCGGCCTTATATGATGATTCTTATGGGGAGTATTGACCTTATATAAGGTATGACTTTGAAAACTTTATTTAATTTTGGAAAACATAGCTTTGGTCATGACAACATGCATGTTTTTCTCAAGTAGCGACATAGCCAAAACCCTTATGTTATTATGCTTGAAGTGTTAGGTTGACAAAGAAGATAACTTGATGGTTATGCTCACCTTAATGTTTATGCTTTATATGATTTGCATCTAAGTCATCATCGATTGTATGTTCTCTCAAAACCTTTGCTAGCCAAACTCTTTGCCAAGCAGATTTCTGCTTGTGCATCCATACCCTGAAACCAATATCTTCCATATGAGTCCACCATACCTTCCTATTCTTGGTATTTCCCTACCACTTCTAAAAGTATAAAATTTATGTGTTATCCTTTAATGTTCAAAATCTTCTATTTTGTTCCTCTTGTTTAGCTCATGAGGAAGTAGTAGGTAATTCATGATCTTCTTAAGTTGGACAAGTTTTACCCCGGGATTGCATGTCAAATCTGCAAACCCATAATACGAGGAGGAACTGGCATGAGTCGCCCAGCTCGTAAGATAATACAACAAACAAACCCTCCTTCACGCTTGGTCTATGAGATATCAGAAACTTTGGTAGTGATAAAAAAAGGAGATTAAGGGGATGTGATCGTTCCCACTTTGGAGCCGTTCCTCGAAACTTGTCCAGCTTGAGAAGTAATTGAGCTATCTATTAGCATTCATTGAAAAACTATGAACCTCCCAAAATTTGTTTTCATTCTGTTTGATTTAAGGATAGCACATGAGTTTTCCCCGCTTGCCTATAACAAGGCCTATCTTTTACTTTTATGTTGAGTCAGTTTTTCCCACTTCCTTCTTTTCCCAAAGAGAACAGACACTTGATGTTGATGAAGATTCATTCATATAACATTGCATTAAGTTTTGTCATGCCACATCTTTGTTGACATTATCTTTTGATAAGTAAGTTGTTTGCAAAATCATATTCCAAGCAAGCATCTTCCTTTGTGTTAACAGTTTCACTTCATGACTAATAATAAGTTCTTTCAAAACCTTCAAATTTTTTCATTATAAAGAGAAAGAGCAAAAGTAAAAGTTATTAGTTGTCCTTTGACCACGGTTATGTTTTCCATGATTTGATGAGTTTCCATAGCCCTACTTTTGATTATAATTATTATTACTTTCTCATAAGGACCTTATGAGTTGAGGTTGCTGTTGAGGATTCTTGAGTTTGGTGAAGAAATCATGATGCTTCTTGTCCGTATTCTATTTATCGACACTTCACTCTCTAAACTTCTAGACAGGTTTAACGAGCTCAGTATTCGCTTTGGGAAAATCGAGGTCTAAGCTTAGGGAGTTTATACATCCAAAATTCATCACTATTTTATATAGTAATCCATCCCTATTCATCGATATATTTCATTTTATGATGCTATTCTTATGTTGTTTTGGCTTGTTTTGCACAATTTGCAACTTTCCGAGGCCGAAGCAGCAGACGCAGGATTCAGCGGTAAAAAGTGGACGCTGAGTTGCTGAATTAGAAGACCTCCAAATTACCTGAAAATTAACGGAGCCGTTTTCCAGAAGAATGACGGAGGCACTCAAAAAGGGAGCCAGAGGGGGGGGGGGCAACAGGTGCCCAGGCGGCCACCTGGCTCGACCCCCAACAGGTGCGCGCCGGGAGGGCGCCTGGACACCTAGGGCCACTCCCGGCTCCCCCTTTGGCCTATTTATTCTCCGTCACCCTAAAACCCTAAAAGAGGAGGAGTTTCGCGAGTTCTGCTGCCGCTCCATGGAGGAAACCTACAGAGAAGAAAAGACATCTCCGGCGGGCAGATTCCACCGGGGAGAAAACCTCTCGGAAGGGGAGATGATCCCATCGTCATCACCATCGTCACGGGCATCATCGAGACCATCATCAACATCATCCCCAACATCAGCACCAGCTCCACCACCATCCTATCTCATCTCACAATTGCAACTCGTGTTGTAATTCGTACTATCTATTCTCTCTACTCTATCGGTGTTGATTACTACTTTGTGGTGAATGCTATTAAATTTTGTTGGAGAAATATCATTATGTCCAGATTGTTTATCATCTATTTATCCCCACAGATGAACCCACAATCATGCATAACGCTCTCTCTTGGAGTTACTATCTAGTACTTGGCCAAAATAATAAAAAGCAACGGAGAACATGGAAGAATCACTCAGGATCTTTAGGGAAACACTCTATATTTTACAAGAATATAGATGATCTTCAGACTTTACAAGAAGTACTAAACATAAAGAAAGATCAAATCTATCATGATGTATGAAAATGTATGCCTCTCGCAGTGTAGCAGGATATGCAATTGTCACAACCGAAGTTTAGGTATGTGCTAGGGATAGTTTTCTCCTCTGCATCATGAAAAAAAATTCAAAAGAAATCCAAATGGGGAAAAGAAAAGCCCTGAAGAATTTAATTTAAATGGCCAGACAAAAATTTCTTCCAAAATTCCTCTGGTATTTTTGAATAGTCTTATAAATAATCATGATCACATATAAAGTGAAGTGGGTCCCACTGCATGCTCCAAGATTTCTCAAAAATTACATAAGTTCCATGGAAATTAAATAATACCCCTATTTGAGTTGAAATTTAATTTATTTGAATTTCAAAAATCTCCAAAACTTGTGAGTGGCTAGCTATGTATATTCTAACTCCACATAAAAGTTTTGAAGATTTAATAATTTTCTTTACTATTTATTTGGAGCACAACACAGAAACAGAAAAAGGAAAAAGAAACAGAAAACAGAAGAAAAATATAAAAAGGGAAAGCAGGCCCAGCTTACCAGGCCTGCAGCCCAACTTACCCAGGATGGCCCAGCCCACCCCCTCCTCTTGTCGTCTACTTCCCACGGCGGCAAACAGCTCGGTGGCCGGCATCCACGCCGTCGCCGTGGCCGCCGAGGCCACGCAGCTGCCTCCCCGTCGACATACGCGTGTCCAGGAGCCTCCCCTGGCCATCCCCATCCTTTTCCCCCTCCCCACGGTCATCTTCCTCCTCTCCCTCACCGGAATTTCGCCGCACCCGAGACCTCACCGGAGCACACCGTCGTGGACTTCGCGGTCACCGTGCGCAACTGCCCCAACGACCATGTCCAGTGGCCTCACCGCGTTCTTCTTCCTCGACTCGCAGCGGATCAAGAGCTCGGGTGCCCTGTAGATGACGCCATCACCGCTGAATCACCGCCGGCCTCAGTGGGGCCCGTCGGCGATTGCGTCGCCGTACTTCTTCCCCCAACTCCGCCGTCCTCAACATTCCCTCCATGGTGAGCCGCCGCATGGGGTGGGTCCCACATCATTTGATATGTGATCACACTCATTTATAAGACTTTTTAAAAATCTAACATGAATTTTTGGAGAAGATTTTTATCTGGCCTTTTGAATTAATTCATCTGGGGGGGTTCCTTCTCCCATTTTGCTTTTGAATTTGATTTCAATGACTTCTTTTGAAATTTTTAACATGATGCAAGATGACTTGATCCTAGCACATTACCTAACAGAGGGTTCTGACATGATCAAACACGCCTTTTGGATCTCATCGAGCAGAATACCGCTCGTCAGCGTAATGTGGTTGTCAGCATTCATGATTTCATTCTCCTCAAGCCACCGGTATTCCGATGTTCTTCTGAGCCCCTTGAAGCTGATGATTGGCTCCGTTCCATCGAGCGTAAGCTTGACACGGCACATGTTGCTCCCAATGATCGAGTTATATTTGCGGCATAATTTCTGGAAGATGCTGATACGTCCAAAACGTATCTATAATTTCTGCTTGCTCCATGCATGTTTTGTGTGATATTGCTATGATCTAGATACACTTTCATACACTTTTGATCATATTTGGACTAACCTATTAACTCAGTGCACCCCAGTGCCAGTTCCTGTTTTCTGTTGTTTTTCAATTTCAGTTTTCCCCCATACAAAAAGTGCCAGAAAAATTCCGGGAAAAATACAGGAAAAATTAGCGTACAGGAAGCTTCGCAAAGAGCCCGAGTGGGGCCAGAGGGGAGCCAGGGGGCCCAGGCGGACACCCGGCGCGGCCCCACCCCTGGCCGCGCCAGAGGGGCGCCTGGAGCCCCTGGTCCACCTCTGGCTGCCCCCTTCGCCTATTTATTCTCCGTCACGGGGAAACTCCGAGGACAGAACCCTATTTCGCAAACTCGCCTCTGTTCCTCCGCCGCCGCGCTTCCGAGATCGGGAGCACAAGAGGACCTCTTCCCAGCACCCTGCCGGAGGGAGGGCCGACCTCCGGGAGTCTACTCTCCACCATGGATGCTCCCCGGATGTCTCATGAGTAGTTTTCCTTGGACCATGGGTCCGTGATCAGTAGCTATGTGATGTTCTCCTCCCCTCTTTGTTCTTCATGGTTTAGACCTCGTGAGCTGCCCTACATGATCGAGGCAATTTTGTAATATTTCTGCTATTGCTATGCTGAGTTTGATAGGATCTGATGGATTATGAGATTATGTTCAGATTGTGATAGAGTAATATATTTTGTTTTTATCTCTTATATTTTTGTTCCTAACTAATTCTTGCATGTTCTCCGTTGCTGTTTATTCCTTTGGCCAAGTAGTAGGTAGTGACTCCAAGAGGGAACGTTATGCTCGATTGTGGGTTCATGCCCCCCGATGACACGCTTGAGTGACATAAACATGAGTCTAGGGGATGTGCTATTGCCACAAGGGGGAAAACAACGTTGCTTGTAACCGAGGTTGCAAGGATTGTTTACCTTACGCAAAGTTCTTTTTAATGCAGTTGTCTGTTGCTTTGGGTTTACACTTTGGGTGGGGCTCGCAACTTAATACCAGCGAGATGTTCTGGATAGATATTTCAAGGTGGATGATTAGTAGTAGATGCAGTTGGATTACGGTCTACTTATTTTGGCGTACTGCCCGTGCTTTTGAGCCTCTTCCTTTCTTTTGTAGCATAGTTAGCATTGCGGTGCGTTCATAATCCTGTCAATTGCCCTTCTGTAATTTGTTTACCTCGCATAGCAGTTTTGTCGTCTTTTGGAGAGAGACATCACTAGTGAACATCACGTATCCTGGTCCATATCCTTATTACTGTTTCCACGCTATATTTACTTTCCTGCTTTTACTTTCAATTGCTATCATTATCCCTTGTGTTTTAACCTTTGTGAACAACAAGACCGGAGAGATTGACAACCTCTCTGAACTTCGTTGGGAACAAATTTATCTGTGTCTGTGTGCAGGTCCACGTCAGTTGCGCCGCTGACACCTACTTATCATCTCTGGAGTCCTACTGGAGACAAACCTTGGTATCTTCACTGAGGGAAACTTGCTGCTGCGCTACATCTCAACCTTCCACTTGGGGTAACCAACGAAGGGAGAGAAGCCATCAGATGCTGCTGCTGAATGGTGGGAGAACTATGTTGCGATGCAGCCTGATGGTCACCTAGTTATTTGGCAGGAGTTCCGTGATGCCTTTCGAGGGTACCACCTTCTAGATGAGTTAATGGAGCGCAAGAAGGAAGAGTTCTGCAATCTGACTCAAGGAAAGATGTCCATGCATGAGTATGTGAGAGAGTTCAACCGTCTTGCTCGATATGCCCAAGATGAGATCACCACCGATGCCAGAAAGCAGGCAAGGTTCCGTAAGGGACTTAGCCCTATCCTTCGCCATGATCTCAACCACCTTGAATTTTCCACCTTTGAGGATTTAATCAACAGATCCTTCAGAGCTAAGCATGGCAATGAAGTGTTCGAAGAGTCTCGCAAGCATGCTCGAGAGTTTTCTCCTTCTTCAAGTTCAGCCCCTCAGAAATGCCGAATATGGATTCCAACTAGTGCCATACATCCAAACCTTCTTCAGAGGCCACCATCCAATATATGCCATCCACCTCAACACATTGTTCCTCCCAGGAATGATGGTGTACAATCAAGTAATCCTACTCCCAGCAATTAAGGCAGGATGTGTTTCGCGTGTGGTCTGCCAGGCCATTACTTCCGACAATGCCCTACAGTGTTTGTGGCACCCCGTCGACCTAGTCATAAGCCTTCACAGAAATCCCCCACCAAAACCATCCCCGCAAAGATTTTAGCCACAAGTAGTGGATATGTGAACCAAATCTCAGTTGAGGAAACCACTGCTACTTCTGATGTCATCCTTGGCACACTCCCGGTCAATCATGTTCCCGCCTCCATTCTTTTCGATCCAGGAGTTTCTCATTCATTCATGTCGGAGAGTTATGCACTTTGTCATGAGTTCCCCTTTGAAGAAATGTTTTCTCCAATGATAATTCAAACTCCTGGTTCAAAGTGGAAAACTAATAGAGTAAGCCATGGCAGTCAAATTGCAATTGAGGGTTTTGTATTCCTTGCTTCTTTTATAGCCCTCAAGTCTTCAGACATTGATGTCGTCCTAGGAATGGATTGGTTATCAAGACAGAATGCTTTCCTTGATTGTAAAGCCATGTCAATAAAACTCACCCATCCTTCAGGCCAGACAATTGACTACACCTCACCCAGTTCTAGAACCCAGATGCATACTTTGAATGTGCTTCCCCTTCCTGACCTTGAAGATGTTCCGGTGGTTCGTGACTTCCTGGATGTCTTTCCCGAAGAACTTCCATGGATGCCCCCAGACAGATGTGTAGAATTCATCGTAGATCTTATGACAGGCACAACCCCAATTTCCAGACGCCCATACAAAATGGCCCTACGTGAGTTAGCTGAGCTAAAAATCCAACTTGAAGCTTTGTTGGCAAAAGGGTTCATCCGCCCTAGCTCATCGCCATGGGGATGCCCCGTTCTATTCGTAACGAAGAAAGATGGAACAGAAAGGATGTGCGTAGATTATCGCCCGCTAATTCTAGCGACGATAAAGAACAAGTACCCACTGCCCAGGATCAATGATATTTATGATCAACTTGCTGGATCCTCGGTCTTCTCCAAGATGGATTTGAGCTTAGGATATCATCAAATCAAGATCCAAAATGAGGATGTTCCAAAGACGGCTTTCACTACTCATTATGGTCTTTACGAGTTCACCGTCATGTCCTTCGGTCTAACGAATGCCCCCGCCACTTTCTCGCGCATGATGAATTCAATCTTCATGGAGTATTTGGACAAGTTCGTCGTGGTTTACCTTGATGACATCCTTATATACTCGAAGAACGAAGAAGAACATGCCGAGCATCTTAGGCTGGTATTGATGAAACTTCGAGAGCATCGCCTTTATGCCAATTTCTCTAAGTGCGAATTTTGGCTAGGAGTTTTCTTGACTGGACTCCACCTGAATCGGTTAAGCAAGTTAGGAGTTTTCTTGGCTTAGCAAGCTATTGTCGCCGCTTCGTTGAGAACTTCTCTAAAGTTGCAAAGCCTCTAACTGAACTCCTCAAGAAAGATAAGAAATTCCAATGGACTCCCAAGTGCAAGGAAAGCTTTCAAGAGCTAAAGAGAAGATTGACTTTTGCACCCGTACTTGCGCCTCCATACACCAAAAGGGATTTCGAGATCTATTGTGATGCTTCACGGCAAGGGTTAGGATGCATACTTATGCAAGATCGACATGTGGTAGCATACGCTTCACGCCAAATGTGTCCACATGAAGAGAACTATCCTACCCATGATCTTGAACTCACTGCCGTAGTTCATGCCCAGAAGACTTGGCGACATTACCACCTTGGTAATAGTTGTGAGATCTATTCTGGTCACCAAATCCTCAAATACATATTCACCCAGCCAGATCTTAATCTCAGGGAAAGACGCTGGATAGAGTTGATAAAAGATTATGACTTAGGGATTTCTTACACCCCAGGCAAAGCCAATGTCATGGCTGATGCACTAAGTCGTAAGTCGTATTGTAGCAACCTCATGTTACAACAGTATCAACCACTTCTTCATGAGGAATTTCGCAAGCTCAATCTTGAGATAGTTCCTCATGGTTTTCTTTCTACCTTGGTGGCGAAACCAACTCTTGAGGATCAAATCATAGTTGCCCAAAGGCGTGCACGAGGTGTTTGCCGGATCAAGGAGAACATTGCTAGCGGAGTTGCTAAATGTTTCTCCACAGATAGCAAAGGAACGGTATTCTTTGAAAATGGTTTGGTAGTACCTAAGAATAAGGATCTAAGGCAACTCACCCTTAAAGAATCCCATGACACAGCCCTCTCGATTCATCCCGGTAGCACAAAAATGTACAGAGATCTACGCCAGAGATTTTGGTGGACTAGGATGAAGAGAGACATTGCTCGATATGTTTCCGAATGTGATGTTTGTCGTCGCATTAAGGCCGAACACCAAAGACCTGCAGGTACTCTACAACCTTTGCCTATTCCCGAGTGGAAATGGGACAAAGTCGGTATGGACTTCATCACCGGCTTTCCAAAAACCCAGAAAGGAAATGATGCCATCTTCGTTGTTATTGACCGACTTTCAAAAGTTGCTCACTTCCTTCCAGTTCGCGAGTCTATAACTTCTAGCTAGTTAGCGGACTTGTATGTCTCTAGAATTTTTTCTCTTCATGGTGTTCATTTGGAAATCAATTCCGATCGTGGTAGCCGTTTCACCTCTAGATTCTGGGGAAGCTTCCAGAATGCTATGGGAACTAATCTCTCCTTTAGCACAACTTTCCATCCTCAGTGTTCTTTCTACCTTGGTGGCGAAACCAACTCTTGAGGATCAAATCATAGTTGCCCAAAGGCGTGCACGAGGTGTTCGCCGGATCAAGGAGAACATTGCTAGCGGAGTTGCTAAATGTTTCTCCACAGATAGCAAAGGAACGGTATTCTTTGAAAATCGTTTGGTAGTACCTAAGAATAAGGATCTAAGGCAACTCACCCTTAAAGAATCCCATGACACACCCCTCTCGATTCATCCCGGTAGCACAAAAATGTACCGAGATCTACGCCAGAGATTTTGGTGGACTAGGATGAAGAGAGACATTGCTCGATATGTTTCCGAATGTGATGTTTGTCGTTGCATTAAGGCCGAACACCAAAGACCTGCTGGTACTCTACAACCTTTTCCTATTCCCGAGTGGAAATGGGACAAAGTCGGTATGGACTTCATCACCGGCTTTCCAAAAACCCAGAAAGGAAATGATGCCATCTTCGTTGTTATTGACAGACTTTCAAAAGTTGCTCACTTCCTTCCAGTTCGCGAGTCTATAAATGCTAGCTAGTTAGCGGACTTGTATGTCTCTACAATTGTTTCTCTTCATGGTGTTCATTTGGAAATCAATTCCGATCGTGGTAGCCTTTTCACCTCTAGATTCTGGGGAAGCTTCCAGAATGCTATGGGAACTAATCTCTCCTTTAGCACAACTTTCCATCCTCAGTCTAGCGGTCAAGTTGAAAGGGTTAACCAAATTCTCGAAGACATGCTCAGAGCTTGTGTTATATCTTTCGGAAAGAATTGGGAGAAATCTCTTCCATTCGCCGAATTTGCTTATAACAATAGTTTCCAATCTAGTCTGAACATGGCTCCTTTTGAACTCCTCTATGGACGAAGATATCGAACACCTTTAAACTGGTCAAAAACCGGTGAAAGACAATTCTTTGGACCGGATATGATCAAGGAAGCAGAAGAGCAAGTTCTCATTGTTCATGATCAATTGGAAGCCGCCCAGTCTCGTCAGAAAAGCTACTATGATCGTGATCATAGGCAAGAAAGCTACAATCTGGCAAGAAAACTCCTTTGAAGGGTACCCAACGATTCGGTATCAAAGGCAAGTTGGCCCTACATTACATCGGACCTTTCCGCATTCTTGCCAAAAGTGGCCAAGTTGCCTACCAACTTGAACTACCTCCGCACCTTTCCCGAGTACATGATGTATTCCATGTGTCACAACTCCGGCGTTGCTTCTAGGACCCCATCCGCAAAGTCGACCATAAAACGCTTGATCTCCAAGATGACCTTTCTTATCGAGAATACCCCGTTCATATTCTTGATTCAGCAGAGCGTGTCACGCGTCGTCAGAAGATCAAGTTCCTCAAAGTGCAATGGTCACACCACTCTGAGAAAGAAGCCACATGGGAAAGAGAAGACCGTCTCAGCGCCGAGTACCCACCTTCCTCCCGATGACTTCTGAATCTCGGGACGAGATTCTTTTGAGTGGGGGAGAGTTTTCACAACCCAAGTTTAGGTATGTGCTCGGGATAGTTTTCTCCTTTGCATCATGCAAAAAAAATTCAAAATAAATCCAAATGTGGAAAAGAAAAGCCCCGAAGAATTTAATTTGAATGGCCAGACAAAAATTTCTTCCAAAAATTCCTCTGGTATTTTTGAAAAGTCTTATAAATAAGCATGATCACATATAAAGTGAAGTGGATCCCACTGCATGCTCCAAGATTTCTCAAAAATACCATAAGTTCCATGGAAATTAAATAATACCCCTATTCGAGTTGAAATTCAAATTATTTGAATTTCAAAAATCTCCAAAACTTGTGAGTGGCTAGCTATGTATATTCTAAGTCCACATAAAAGTTTTGAAGATTTAATAAATTTCTTTGCTATTTTTTGGAGCACAACACACAAATAGAAAAAGGAAAAAGAAACAGAAAACAGAAGAAAAATATAAAAAATTAAAGCAGGCCCAGCTTACCAGGCCAGCAGCCCAACTTACCAAGGCCAGCCCAGCCCACCCCCTCCTCTTGTCGTCTACCTCCCACGGCGGCAAGCAGCTCGGTGGCCTGCATGCACGCCGTCGCCGTGGCCGCCGAGGCCACGCAGCTGCCTCCCCGTCGACATACACGTGTCCAGGAGCCTCCCCTGGCCATCCCCATCCTTTTCCCCCTCTCCACGGTCACCTTCCTCCTCTCCCTCACCGAAATTTCGCCGCACCCGAGACCTCACCGAAGCACGCCGCCGTGGAGTTCGCGGCCACCATGCGCAACTGCCCCAACGACCATGTCCAGTGGCCTCACCGCGTTCTTCTTCCTCGACTCGCAGCGGGTCAAGAGCCCGGGTGCGCTATAGACGACGCCATCACCGCCGAATCACCGCCGGCCGCAGTGGAGCCCGTCGATGACTGCGCCGCCGTACTGCTTCCCCCAACTCCGTTGTCCTCACCATTCGCTCCAGGGTGAGTCGCCTCCTCGAACCGCCCTCTCCGCGCTCCTCCCCATGGCCTCTGTCTCCATTTCCATTTGGCCATGCTACGGCCTCCGCCCGAGCACGTCGCCGACGAGGCTCCGGCGAACCATAGGCCTCCCCGTGGGTGCAGGATGATGCGGGCGTGCATGAGCGTCCTGTTGGTGACCGCGGCGTGCCATTTGGTGGCAGGGATCACCGTCCCCGCGAGCGCCGCCGTGCACTGTTGCCACCGGCGGCTAACCGCCGGCGTGGCTTGTTACTTAACCCTAAACCCACCCCTAATCACCCCCTAACCCCCACTGACTAGTGGGCCCTATCCTAACTAACCCACTGTTAGTTTAAACTAACAGGGTTTTAACCCCAATGAGACTGATAGAGGAGCCCCACTGGCCAGACGCCCCCCCACGTCTGCAAGACATCAGCCTGATGCAATAATTAGTTTCTATTTTAAAATAAATTCCAGAAAAGGCAGAAAATCATTTAAACTTCAAAAATTCATAGAAAATTCATATTAAATCCAAATTAAACATATAATATATGAAAACTTATCAGAAAAATGCAAGGATTAATAATATGCAATTTGTTTCTATTTTTGACCATTTTCAAATGGGTGAACAGTGGCAACCATGCATATGGCGCAATTTGAATTTGAATTTGAAGTTTGAATTTGCATTCCAAATGCAATACACTTCAATTAAGATGAATTTGCCACAAACCAGTAGCACTCACATCATGAACAACTATATCATGTGCTTGTGCATTATATTTCAATGTTGCCCCCCCTTTGTTGATGATTGTTCCGGTAACAGTGTTTCCGAGACGGAGATCACCGGCACCCCTTGAATGGTGACGAGACCTGGCGGTAACTGATGGTCATGTGTGTGTAGTTTACACCCCTGCAGGGTTAACAAAATTATTCGAATAGCCGCGTCCGCGGTCATGGACTACTTGGAAGTTGTACTTGATTATTAGACAACTTGAATGGATACTTCTAAAACTCGCAAGATAAGCGTGCGTGCTATGGTGTGCTCCTCGTGGGGAAGTCGAGGAAGTAACCATAGTGGTGTATTGGTCGGAGACTTGGTAGTGGACTAGTGTACGCTTCTTACCACAACTCTAGTACTCATAGTACAGGACTAGCCAAGTCAAAGCTGGCACTTCTGCAGGTTGAAACCCCACCCCCCTTTACCTTGAAACTTGAGCATGAGTAGTATAGTTCTGATGTAAGTCTTGCTGAGTACGACTTTTTACTCACGTTTTCTTATTCTATGTTTTAGATGGGAACCCGGACCCTGATGGAGTCACCGACCTGAAGCTCGACGTTGACTAAGCTAGTATAGTTCCAGACAGCAGTCTGGTCCCTCGTGGAAGGGCATGTATGTTGAACAAGGCTTCTCTAAGCCATTTGTTAATCTTGTATGTACTCAGACCTAATTTTCTTCCATTGTTTGATGTAATGTTGGATCACAGACTCGTGATCTCTTTGTGTACTCTATGTAAGTTAATAAAGATATACTTTGTAGAGTTCATGCAATGTGTACCTGCTGTTTACACTGGACATGTATGCTGCGTGTATGTTTATAACATGCATGTCTTAGTGTGGGGTTCGATAGCTTAGTTGTGTTCTTGACGACGATCTTTTATACACCAAGTGGCCCTTAGATGTGCGCAGCTTGGGGCATCGCGATGCGATTGCTCGTGACTCTGTCACGTGGCACACTTTGTTGTATGATTGAGCCCGCCCGAGATCCCGACTAGGTGGTCGGGCTAGAGTCTGTTTATGTAAGTGTTATAATTCAATCGAAAATATGGTTGAGGCGACTTGTCTATGAGTGGGCGATGAGGACCCATATCAATTGATCATCCGGCCTGGATGGGATCCCCCTCACGTTCGATGCTTTCCGAGAGTCTTCTGTGCTTGGCCTTGTCTGCTTAGACAAGTGGGTATGACTCTCGGCTCTCCATATGATTGAGTTGTGACTGGAATTACATACGCATATTCCAACTCCCAACAACAATGATACTAGCACGTCATGTAGCAATAATAAGGGAAAAGCCCAACTAGCATGCGGATCCTCGATCAAGAAAAAGCATGTATGAAATGAAGATCAAGTCCTGAGATGGTGGATGTTGCATGGCAATGTATCTCGGAAAGGCTACGGAAATGCCTTGATAGGTAGGTGTAACAGCCCAGTTTTCACAAAAATTAAAATTTTTGTTTCGGTGTGAATTGATTGATTGTCTGATTTGTTTTTGGTGTTTGCATCCCCGATTTATCGATCAGCGATTCTTTTTCCCCCTCTTATCTCGTATCGGACGGAGACCGACCCTTGCCACCCTGACACTCGACATTTGCGACACCGGGTTTCGCCCGATCACCGTCGCAAAAACCGCACGAGACCAGCCGCAGCCAACGGAACGGAAACCACCGTTTAATAAGTAAACGAGATATTTTTATAGCGCGCCGGAAAGTGTTTTCGTAACGGTTCCAGCGTGAGGTGAACGCCACCGTCTCGACGCGCTGATTGTCCTACGGACCCCCGGCGGTCAGAAAAGTAAACACCGCGCGCTAGAGAGAAAAACCGGGGATGTTTTTGCAAACTGCCAGCCACCTGGGCTATATAAAGACCACCACACTCCCACCCCTTTCTAGGGTTTCCCTAGCAACAAAATTTCAGCCACCCCCTCCACTTTGGCCCAAAAATTCTCCCATTTTCTTCCAAACCCTAGCCCACTCTGATCTGGACTGTCAGATTCAGAGATCCGACGACCCAGATGCTCCCCTAGCCTCTCCAACTATCTCTCTCCTCCGCCTGTGGAAGCCGCCGCCATGGCCTCCCCGCCGCCCGATCCGGCCGAGGCCTCCGCTGCCTCCTCCGACCGGCGAGCCGCCGCGCGCAAGTCTCCTCTACCCGCGCCACCTCCCTCCATATCTCCCTCTCACCCTCTGTCTCCTCCTCCTCTCCGCGCAGGGTCGCCGCGCCGTCGACTCCATGAAGGGCCGCCATGGCGCCCGAGATCTCAGCCTCCACGTCGGGCCACCGCGCCGCCCCTAACCGGCCAGATCCGGTCCGCCTCCGTCCGCCCTAGCCCCATGCTGCCGCACCTCTGCGACGACATCAAGTCACGCCGCCGCCGGAGTCCGGCTGCCGGAGCACTGCCGCCCTCCACCCGTGCGGGGCTGGATCGGGATCAATCCAGCCACCGCTGTTGCTCGCGCCCACGTGGGCCTCGGCGCCCCAACCGGCCTGTAAGGCCCAAGGCGAACAGGCCCAACCCAGCCGCTCCAGCGGCCTCATGGGCCAAGGCCCAGGGTGCGCCAGGCCGCCCCCCTTTTTTTTTGCCTTTGTTATTTTTTTCCTAGCACCCTGTAAAATTTGCTAAGTCTCTGGTAAATTTGTTGCTGATGCTGTTTTGCAACGTAGTTTGCGAGTAATCTGTAGCCTGGATCACGTTGCACCCAAAAGGAAAATTGTTTAGAATTGTGTGTACTGCAGTTCATCTTTTGTGAGCATTTTGATCTGAGGCGATCTTGATGTTGATAATCTGTGTTGAAGTGGGTATCAGGCTGTTAACTGCTACTAATTCCTGTTAAAGTGTTGCTTTTGTTATTTTATTGCAACTTTGGTTGATGATTGTGACACATCCATGAGGCCTATTGCGTTGATTATTTTTGCATACTGTTAAGCATCATGTCTACTTCCATTATATGTATTGCATTGTCATGATATGCTTGCTGTTCATCTAGTTATTGGGCTCCAAAGTTGCTATCCTGCTGTTGTTGACAACCACCTTAGTTTTTCTCTAAGTCTGTAACGTTCCGATGCCATGTTGCATGCTTAATATCTTCTGATCTATGAAGCCTATGACCTTGATTCTTGTTTGTACCTGATCACCATCATGTCTACTTCATGCTCATATATTGCTATGTCATGTTGCTGCACTTTTGCATATAGTTATACCCCTGTTTATACATCATAAAAATAACAGTCCTAGACCAATAATGCTTTATTGCATTTTTCATGAGCTATAATTAGTTGTTCATGATGCCTATTTGCATGATTCATTTTTCCGTGCCTTCCTTGTCATGTCTACTTTAGTTGCATATCATTTTTGAGCATGTTTGCATTCATTACCCTGTTTATGCATTGCTCTAAAGTGTGCTTCCTGATGTTGACAGATTGTGTTCCAACCTTGTTTTGCTTGTATCTTTTTAACCGTAACTCCGTTTGGAGTGTTATTTATATGTAACTTGATTAGTTTTGCGTGTACTTTGTGTTTATGCTATTGTGTGGTGCTGTTAACAAACCTAAAAAATGGTTTAGGACATAACAGTACCAAATGTTTTAATTGTCTAGGAGCACTTAGTGATATGCCATGTTTAGGTTGTGCCTCACTTAAATTGACTAGCATAGATAGTTTATCTTACGCTTCACCTCTTTCCATGTTTGTGTGCTATGCCATGCTTCTGTGCTTTTCCATGTTAACAACTTTGTTGATCACCTGTACCTAAACAACTTGAACCATCGTAAATGTGCGGTATCGTCGTATGTGACGAGTACTCCACTTAACCTGTTAGTAACCGCTCTCGACTATAGGTGCGATGTATCGTGTTGCCTTCTTGTTGATGCTTGCTCGTGTTTGCTCCGTAGTAATAGATGTTGCTCGTTGATTGCCTTTTCCAGTGTTTCCTTCTTGTGTGCTTCCGCGGGTACCTCTCGGAAATGATGCAAGCCTGCGATCAACTACACCTTCGGAACCCGACTTATCAACAGGCAAGGACTATGCATTACTTATGATCCAATCTATTTCATCCAGCGGTTTTCATGCTAGTATAGGATAGGTTCGATATTTGCTCCTACCACATGCTTACAACCTCTTTCAAACTGATACAGCCATGTCCCCTCCCGGCAAACCTTGTACTGCTATGTTACTATTGCTTGTTGCTCAGCCCCTGCTTAGGATGCATGCTTAGGATGCTACGATGTTACCCTGTTACTCCTTGGTTTGGGATATCACATTATTATATTGTTGTTGATGATATGATTACTATAATGTTGACTATATTCGACGAAGGATTGAAGGTCTAGGCTATCCCGCCCCGACGCTTTGTTCCATTCGAGTCACCTAGGATCCGAGTTCCGGGTATTGGTTTTAAGACTGAGCGTGCCTAACCGCGTGTGGGATTTTATGGGGTCCCCTTTTCTTACCTACCTAGCTTCAAAAATTTCTAGTGGTGGACCAAGCTGATTTACCATTTGAAACCGTGTGTGTGCTGGTCGGCCGCCAGTAGTTTTCAAACCACCCTGGGCCAGGAGGAATTGTTCCTTGGCTGGCCCACCTTGTCCGGCTGAGGACCCGGTTTCCAATGTGTGATTAACCGGCTATCCAAACCTGCGACAGACGGTAGAGACCAATTCGAGAGCGCGGCCGGCTTTTGAGTTGTGTGTCGAATCACCGGGGGCCACCCGAATTTGTTATTTGTTAGTTAGATGGACCTGTCGTTTCGGAACTCTCGGAACTAAATCATAAAATGGTTGCCTATGATGGGTAGCAACTGAGAGAGATGGGCGTGCGTGCGGAGCCTTGTAATGGGCAGTTGGTACACCCCTGTAGGGTTAAATCTTTTCGAGAAGCCGTGTCCACGGTTATGGACGACTTGAGACCTACTCCTTGTTTATAGACAACAAAAACTGAGATAATATTAATATAACTTGATCAATGTGTGTATGCCTTGACTGCTTCCTCTTCGTCGCGATGCGAAGAGGAGGACAAGGTGTTATGATTGCGTAAGTAGTTGATAGAAAGACTTGTTGGAGGCGATTCCTCATCGAATGCTTGGCTTCTTACCTTACTCTCTAGATCGTTAGCCACTTCATAAATTCTAGTGTGGCAGCAAGCCCACCACTTACCCCATCCTTACCATAAACTACTAGTTGTCCTAGAATGACGAGTGATGAAGTCCTTGCTGGGTCAGATGACCACTACAGTTGGATGCTGAGTACTTCTGTACTCATGATACTACCCCCAAACTCTTTTCAGGGTTCTTGATCGACAACAGGTATGGTGATCGACGTTTCATGTGGAGACTCGACGACGACTAGTTAGGCGGATCCCGGCGGAGGGCCTGGACCCGTGTGGTTATGGGGATCGATGATTTTCTCTTTGCCACTAGGCATTTGATTGTAGCCTGTGCTTAGACATATACCTTCCGCAGATGTATTGTATTTAAGGCATTTGTATGCCGATTGTATGAGATGTTGTATCTATCCTTGTATCTGTAATGTTGTGATATGATGTTGGAAATCCGGGGCATATGGCGATGTCATATGTCGCGGTGGGACCGATATGTGCTTCGTCCCCGGATCTGGATGGAAACATCTAGATCTGGAATAGTACCGCATATCGGGCCTTACAACTTGGTATCAGAGCCTTACCGACCGTAGGATCCCTTTTTTGGCCGAAGTCGAGTCTAGACAAAAACTATTTTGTAGTTACTAAGTTAGTTATCGGAGAGTAGGATTCTTTTCACTCCTTACCCTTGCTCTGGTTAGGACAAGTGTCGTGACTGTTTTATTCTCGCCTTATCCCCTTTCAAACTTTAGGATCTCGAGTGAGTGGAGTATCGGAACCGTTACAATGCCTTACTTGCAGCGTATTGTCTCGATTCCGATCTCAGGTTTGGGAATTCCTGTAGTACCTTTAGCTTCTCCGATTTTGGGTATCATCTGGGTCATCCATTGCCACCCCTCCTTTTACCGGTGTTTTTACGACTTGCGTCGAAAATCATTATCCCTTGATCTGGTTTTCGCTCTCGTTCTTCCTCTTCACACTGACGGTTTCGTTTTTCCGACGATGTCGCCTCTCTACGGAAATTTATCTCGATGGAAGTTCGACGTCGACATGGATCACAGTCCCTTGTTGGTGGTGTTGAAGAATCGTCGACTCTCTTTTCTCTCCCCTTCCCCTCTCCCCCGGATCGTCCTGGATCTCAGGACAAGATCCCTTGTTGGTGGTGTTGTATTGTAACAACCCAGTTTTCACAAAAATTAAATTTTTTGTTTCGGTGTGAATTGTTTGATTTTATGATTTGTTTGCGGTGTTTGCATCCCCGATTTATCGATCGGAAATTATTTCCCCCCCTCTTATCTCGTATCAGACGGAGACCGACCCTTGCCACCCTGACACTCGACATTTGCGACACCGGGTGTCACCCGATCACCGTTGCGAAAACCGCACGAGACCAGCCGCAGCCAAGGGAACGAAAAACCCCGTTTAATAAGTAAACGGGATATTTTTATAGCGCGCCAGAAAGTGTTCTCGGAACGGTTCCAGTGTGAGGTGAACGCCACCGGCTCGACGCGGTAATCGCGCAGTTCGAAGTTTTACCCGAATCGGAGGTCCTGCGGACCCCCGGCGGTCAGAAACGTAAACACCGCGCTCGAGAGAAAAAAACAGGGGATGTTTTTGCAAACTGCCAGCCACCTGGGCTATATAAAGACCACCACACTCCCACCCCTTTCTAGGGTTTCCCTAGCCACAAAATTGCAGCCACCCCCTCCACTTTGCCCCAAAAATTGCCCCATTTTCGTCCAAACCCTAGCCCCCTCTGATCTGGACCTTCAGATCCAGTGATCCGACGGCCCAGATGCGCCCCTAGCCTCTCCAGCTTTCTCTCTCCTCCGCCATGGCCTCCCCGCCGCCCGATCCGGCCGAGGCCACCGCCGCCTCCTCCGGCCGGCGAGCCGCCGCCCATAGGTCTCCTCCGCCCGCGCCACCTCCCTCCACCTCTCCCTCTCACCCTCTGTCTCCTCCTCCTCTCCGCGCAGGGTCGCCGCGCCGCCGACTCCATGAAGGGTCACCATGGTGCCCGAGCTCGCCGCCTCCACATCGGGCCACCGCGCCGCCCCTAACCGGCCGGATCCGGTCCGCCTCTGTCCGCCCTGGGCCCATGCTACCGCGCCTCCTCGCCGACATCAAGTCGCGCCGCCGCCGGAGTCCGGCTGCCGGAGCACTGCCGCCGTCCACCCGTGCGGGACTGGATCGGGATCAGTCTAGCCACCGCAGCTGCTCGCGCCCACGTGGGCCTCGGCGCCCCCACCGGCCTGTAAGGCCCAAGGAGAACAGGCCCAACCCAGCCTCTCCAGCGGCCTCATGGGCCAAGGCCCAGGGTGAGCTAGGCCGCCCCCCTTTTTTATTTTTTCCTCTGTTATTTTTTTTCCTAGCACCATCTAAAATTTGCTAAGTCTCTGGTAAATTTGTTGCTGATGCTGTATTGCAACGTAGTTTGCGAGTAATCTGTAGCCTGGATCACGTTGCACCCAAAAGGAAAATTGTTTAGAATTGTGTGTACTTCAGTTCATCTTTTGTGAGCATTTTGATCTGAGGCCATCTTGATGTTGATAATCTATGTTGAAGTGGGTATCAGGTTGTTTACTGCTACTAATTCCTGTTAAAGTGTTGCTGTGGTTATTTTATTGCAACTTTGGTTGATGATTGTGACACATCCATGACGCCTATTGCATTGATTCTTTTTGCATACTGTTAAGCATCATGTCTACTTCCATTATATGTATTGCATTGTCATGATATGCTTGCTGGTCATCTAGTTATTGGGCTCCAAAGTTGCTATCCTGCAGTTGTTGACAGCCACCTTAGTTTTTCTCTAAGTCTGTAACTTTCCGATGCCATGTTGCATGCTTAATATCTTCTGATGCCTATGACCTTGATTCTTGTTTTTACCTGATCACCATCATGTCTACTTCATGCTCATATATTTCTATGTCATGTTGCTGCACTTCTGCATATAGTTATACCCCTATTTATACAACATAAAAATAACAGTCCTAGACAAGTAATGTTTTTTTGCATTTTGCATGAGCTATAATTAGTTGTTCATGATGCCTATTTGCATGATTCCTTTTGCCATGCCTTCCTTGTCATGTCTACTTTAGTTGCATATCATTTGTGAGCATGTTTGCATTCATTACCCTGTTTATGCATTGCTCTAAAGTGTGCTTCCTGATGTTGGCAGATTGTGTTCCAAACTTGTTTTGCTTGTATCTTTTTAACCGTAACTCCGTTTGGAGTGTTCTTTATATGTAACTTGATTAGTTTTGCGTGTACTTTGTGTTTATGCTATTGTTTTCTTCTGTTAACCAACCTAAAATATGGTTTAGGACAAAACAGTACCAAATGTTTTAATTGTCGTGGAGCACTTAGATATATGCCATGTTTAGGTTGTGCCTTACTTAAATTGACTAGCATAGATAGTTTATATTATGCTTCACCTCTTGCCATGTTTGTGTGCTATGCCATGCTTCTGTGCTTTGCCATGTTAACAACTTTGTTGATCACCTGTACCTAAACAACTTGAACCATCGTAAATGTGCGGTATCGTCGTGTCTGACGAGTACTCCACTTAACCTGTTAGTAACCGCTCTCGACTATAGGTGCGATGTCTCGTGTTGCCTTCTTGTTGATGCTTGCTCGTGGTTGCTCCGTAGTAATAGATGCTGCTCGTTGATTTTGTTTTCCAGTGTTTCCTTCTTGTGGCCTTCCAAGGGTACCTCTCGGAGACGATGCGAGCTTGCGATCAACTACAATTTCGGAACCCGACTTATCAATAGGGAAGGACTATGCATTACTTATGATCCATTGTATTTCAACCAGCGGTTTGCATGCTAGTATAGGATAGGTTCGATATTTGATCCTACCACATGCTTACAGCCTCTTTCAAACCGATACAGACATGTCCCCTCCCGGCAAACCTTGTACTGCTATGTTACTATTGCTCGTTGCTCAGTCCCGGGTTAGTATGCATGCTTAGGATGCTACGATGTTACCCTGTTACTCCTTGGTTTGGGATATCACATTATTATATTGTTGTTGCTGATATGATTATTATAATGTTGACTATATTTGACGAAGGATGGAAGGTCTAGGCTATCCCGCCCCGACGCTTTGTTCCATTCGAGTCACCTAGGATCCGAGTTCCGGGTATTGGTTTTAAGACTGAGCGTGCCTAACCGTGTGTGGGATTTTATGGGGTCCCCTTTTCTTACCTACCTAGCTTCAAACATTTCTAGTGGTGGCCCAAGGTAATTTACCATTTGAAACCGTGTGTGACGAGGGGGTGACCCCACGAACCCTAAGGATGAGCCTACCCAGTGTACTAGAAGACAGAAGGCCCACAAAGATGCCGTCTGGGCCCAGCCTTGGCCCACTAGTGGCACCGACGTAGGTGTTTGCGAGTCATAAGGAAGGTGCAAACTTGCCGTATGGAAGGAGATCATGGTTAGGAAACCTCATCTGTAATCAGGACGGACTCCCCGAGACCTAGCCTAGTATATAAGGGCTGGGAGGGGAGACGTCGACATCAAGCAATACACAATATGCACCCTAGCCTTGTGCGCACTAGCCTCAACTTCCCTGTAATCGCCATCTCCAATCAATAATATCGAGCAGGAATGTATCCTCCTGTTAGTCGACGAGCTTATCGTCCAACCTGTGCCTCTCATGACTAACCCAGGGTCCCTGACCATGGGATTTTCCGGGGTACATCCCCGTCAATTGGCGCCATCTGTGGGAACCGCACAGGTTGGGAACGTGATCTCGGCGGCCTCATCAGCATCTTCAACACCCACCGGCGCGACGACTTCACCAGCACTCTTCGATCCGACGACCCAGGCAGAATCCAATCTTTTCGGGTCCCTTGGCTTCACGGCCCACCTTTCGACTCTCCGACCAATCTTCGCCGACCTACGCTCCGGCATCAACCTGATCTTAAGAGCATATCAGATCTACATCAACCACTGGGGCACCCTCCGCCTCACGGACAACGCCCGAACACCCGCGACGACATCTACAGCAGCAATCGACGCAGTCGCCACCCGCGCGACCACCCTCCAGTCCAGCTGCGACTGCCCATCCAAACAAAGGCTCCGCGTCACCCACGATCACTCGACTGGACCCTTGGCCCGGAAAAGTAGCATCACACGCACGAGCAACCAGGAAGCCAGGGCACCATCCCAGGTGTTCATGGCAGAAGTCGACGCGCCACCAGCAAACGGCCAGGGCCAGGACGACGACTCGAGCACTCGCCCAGCCAATGGCAACACAAAAGCGCCCGTAACCACCAATAAGATCGTCGTGAAACTGGGAGACGTGGGAAGCATACCAATGAAAGTACCACAAGGACAAGAACAGAGGAACCACAAGAGCGACAAGCCATCAAGCAGTAAGCAACAAACCCCGAGTGCGGTAGAGGCTGACCCAACCAAAGAGCGAATATACCTGACCAAAGAATCAATGGCCAAGGTAAAAGACGTAGTCGAGCACGGGAAGCTACTATTGGCCAGCGCAACAAGGAACGAGCTCAGGGCATACAACAAATTGGCAAGCGAGCTAACCCGGCAAGCGAGACAACAGCGCCTAGAGCTGGAGAAGCAAGAAAGGGCGGCCGCCGAGCAGAGAAGCAATCGCAAGCCACCTCCAAGAGACGACTCCCCGGAGCACAGCTCCCCTACCCGCAATAAATCTAAATTCGGCAACCTGCGACGAACAGAGAGTGGTCCGGAAGCTCGACGACGACTTCAAGATAGAAGAGGAGCACGACGAAGAGGAACCCCTCACACCAGCAGAAGCCCTTATAACCGCCCGAGACTACCTATCCCGCGCCCAGAGGAACAGGCAGAATAGACCAGACCACAACACTTCAATAGCCTTACAGATAATGAAGGATGCCATCGCCGCCTCAGCACCCAAGAAATCAAGTGCAAGGCGACCGACCCGTGCAAGGACACTAGACAGAGACCCCAGCTCACCCGATGACGCAGATGTTCCGACAAAAATGGGAAACACGACAGTGACGACAACGACAACATGCGTCGCAGCGGTCGACGAGACGCTCGTGACGACATCACACAGAAAAAAGTCAACCGCAGCAGATGAAGACGCGCAGCACGCGAAGAGTACTAGGACGAAGAAGCCTCCGACGAAGAAATCGAGCCATGTGGAGCACTATGCTTCATGTGCAGCTCATGCTCGAGAGCTCGGCACGACACTGGTTGAAGAACCTCCCGCAAGGATCCATCAGCTCTTGGAGGCAGTTCCGCGAAGCCTTCATAGAAAATTTCAAATCCACATACAAGAGACCGGCATCACTCGAGGAACTGCGGGCATGCAAGCAAGGAACCAGGGAAACCCTGCGAGCCTACATCCAGCGGTGGACCATACTCAAGATTTCAGCAGAAGACATATCAGATGAAAGCGCAATCGACGCGTTCAGGCGAGGCCTGCAGCGCATCGAAATCAAGGAACAGCTCGGGCAGTTGAAAGTTCGAAGACTCACACAGATGCTGGAGCAAGCCAACAGCTGGGAGGACGGCGAGGATTCCGTTCGCAACGAAACAGAAATCCACATCACACGCTCAGAACACGACTACGACTACCACAACGGAGAAAGAGGGCTTGACCGTCGAAGGAAGAGACCGAGGCGCAGCTTCTATGATGATAGAGGACCCGACATGGTCGCCGTAGGCTTCCCAGACGACAGAGACGGCAGGCATCGTGATGACGGCAGGATACAGTGCAGAGACAACATCGAAGAGGCGCCCCAAGCTCAGAAACGAGACTGGAGGACGAGGCAGCCGCACGACAGCACCAGAACATACCGCTCGGCCAAAGAACAACTCGACGGACCATGCTCGATCCACGGATTCAGAAACGAGCGAGGGGAGCTCAGATCAGGACACACCCTCAGGAAATGCAGAAGCTTCAACGAGTTGGCGGAGGAAAAAAGCCGATCCGCGACACTAGCAGCCCAGCCACTTGTGAGCATAGCAGTCGGACCCATCGCACACGACACACCACCTGCCCCTCCCCTACCAGCAAGGCAAGTGGCCGCCGTTCAGCAACGGCGCAGGACACCAGATGCAGAGGAGCAGTACCCAGAAGCCCACGGCAGGATTTACATGATACAAGAAGGCAGGCGTTCAAATAGTGTCGGGACCCGGGGTTAGTGTATGTAATTTCAGTCATGATACAATCACATGGAGAGCCGAGAGCCGTACCCACTTGTCTAAGCAGACAAGGCCAAGCACAGAACACTCTCGGAAAGCATCAAACATGAGGGGCATCCCATCCAGGCCGGATGATCATTGAGATGGGTCCTCAACGTCCGCTCACAAGTCTAAATGCTTATGGGTGGTGAATCCCATACTCATAGACAAGTCGCCTCAACCATGTTATCGATTGGATCCAAACTCTTACATAGACCTCCTCCAGCCCGATCACTTAGTCGGGGTCTAGGGCGGGCTCGATCATACAACAAAGTGTGCACGTGACAGAGTCACGAACAATCGCCTCGCGATGCACCAAGCTGCGCACATCTAAGGGCCACTTGGTGTATAAAAGACCGCCAGCCAGATCACAACTAAGGTCTCGAAAACCCATACTAAGACATGCATGTTATAAACATACACGCAGCACACATGCCTAGTATGAACAGCAGGTATCATCACATAACTCTACAAAGTACTTCTTTATTTACTTATACATAGAGTATACAAAGATCACATGTCTGTGATCAACATTACATCATACAGCGGAAGCAAATTAGGTCTCAGTACAGACAAGTTTAACAAATGGCTTAGAGAAGCCTTGTAAACAAACATGCCCTTCCACGAGGGACCAGACTGCTGTCTGGAACTATACTACCAAGGTCAACATCGAGCTTCAGATCGGTGACTCCATCGGGGTCCGGGTTCTCATCTAAAACATAGAATAAGAAAACGTGAGTACAAAGTCATACTCAGGAAGACTTACATCAGAACTACACTACTCATGCTCAAGTATCAAGGTAAAGGAGGTGGGGTTTCATCATGCAGAAGTGCCAGCTTTGACTTGGCTAATCCTGAACTACGAGTACCAGACTTGAGATAAGAAGCGTACACGAGTCCACTACATCTCCAACCAATTACACCACTATGGTGCCTTCCTCGACTTCCCCACGAGAAAGCACGCCATAGCACTCACACTTATCTTGTTGTATTTTAGAAGTATCCAGTTCAAGTTGTCTAATGATCAGGTACAGGTTCCAAGTAGTCCATAACCGCGGATGCGGCTATTCGAATAGTTTTGATTAACCTTGCAAGGGTGTAAACTACACACACATGACCATCGGTTACCGCCAGGTCTCGCCACCGTTCAAGAGGTGACAGCGAGGATGTTCACCACGACACTTCCCTCACAACCGGTCTATTCCAGGAGTCGCTATCTGAGTTTGTCATCGCTCGAGAGTCCGGCCGGATCAACGAAACGGACCCAGACAATGTAGGCAACCGAGACGCCACCTCCGACAGATGGTTTCACTGTCTCACAGATCCACCCACATATCTAGGATGATGCAACATTTCCACTCACTCTTTTTCTATGCATATGTCAAATGGAAGGCCCGAACTAATGTGACTCCTGGACGTCGACACGGATCAAGGTACTAGGCCGAGAGGGGTCAGTGAGCCCAATGTGTGGTTGTACTCTTTGTCTTGGATTACCATACCAGAACTCGATGCTTAAGGCGGTGTTCAACGAGACAACCCACTGTGTACTCCTACACAGCCTTTCATCGTTCACCTTGTATTAGGGTGGATTCACCAACACAGTTTCACTCTCATCAACACCATGTTCACTATCATCCCGACTCACATCAAAAGTAACCTCATTGTACCACTAAGCATGCAATAAGAATTAACAGTTGCAGGGGCCACATGCTCATCATTAAACTCCTAAATCTGCTAGGATTGTGGTTTGCTTAATACTGTGACAGAATGATAGGTCATGCATCGGATATGGGTTCAACTATGCGGTAGAATCGATACAAGATGATCTCCTAAACATGCATAAGCGAGACTGAGAGGGAATTGGGATTTTATAGACATGATCAATGGGGTTTGCTTGCCTTGCTGACGAGGTTCAGTATCGGGGTCTTCAATGAAGGGGGTGGCCTCCAGTTCCGGCTGCACGTCTATCGAGCAAACAAAGAAATCAAGGAATAAATATAATTGCAATGCTCAAGCACATGATAAGTTGTGTAAACATGATGTACATGGTACTGATGTGTTGACAATTCCATTTAATTTAAGTGTATTGCAAAAGAATTACAAATTTAAACTTCAAATTTGAATTCAAATTAAGCCATATGCACATTTTCTACTGTTACCCCATTTTAAAATGGTCAAACATAAAAAGAAATTGCATATTCTTAATCCTTGCATTTTTCTGATAAATTTTCATATATTATTTGTCCAATTTGGAGTTCATATGAATTATCTATGAATTATTCAAGTTTTGGTTATTTTCTGGAATTTCTGTAATTTCTATAAAATCTTTTCTAATTACTGCGTCAGCACTGCATCAGCATGGCGTCAGCAGGGGGGCTGACCAGTGGGGTCGGGGTGTAAGTGGCAGTGGGTTTAAACCCGGTTTAGTTTAATTAAACAGGGTCATTAAGGGGGGCCAGGGCCCACCAGTCATTGACCCAAGGTCAACTAACAGGGGATTAGCCCCCTAAGCTAATCGGGCCGCCGGCGGTTAGCCGGCGGTGACCATCCCGTGCGGCGGCGCCCACTGGTGCCGGCGTCTCCGTCCATGGGAGAGCACGGGGAGACCACCAGCACGCTCCTCGTGCTCGTCCGCGTCTGCAGCTGCCGACGGGGAGGCAAGTGGGTGGCCGGAGCCTCACCGGCGTCGAGATGGCGCGGCGGCCGTGGCACTGTGCAGACGAAGTCGACGAGAACGGGCACGGGAGGGCACGCGGAAGAGGGCAACCTGAGCAGGAGCTCACCCTGGGGCCGATGAAGTTTTCTAGGAGGCCGGAGGACGAGCAGCGGCGGCGAATTCGGCGACGAGTCCTTGCGGGTCCGGCGGGGATTCGTTGAAGGGGACGACGCCTATGGAGCTTCCACTCTCGATTCTGCGCGGTTGAAGACGAGGACGACGGTGCTGATGCGGAAGGACACGACGGCGCGGCGTGGGACGCACGGTGGCCACGGTGGCGCACGGCTGTGCTCCGGCTAGGGCTTCCGGGGTCGCAAGAACGGCGAGGAGGAGAGGGGGAGGAGGTCCAGAGAGAGGGGAAATGGACGCGGTGGCCTTCCAGGCGTCTCCAGGCGCCACGGGAAGAGAGAGGGAGGCAGGTAGCTGCCTGGCACGCCCACGGCGGTCGCCGGCGTGCTTCCTGCCTGCCTGTCCTGGGGAGGAAGACGCATGTGCCCTCCCCAAGTGGGCTGGGCTGGGCCAGGAGGCTGGGGCTTCAGTTGGGCCAGATTGGCCAGGGGGGTCTTTTCCTTTTTCTTCTTTTTTTTGTTTTTCTGTTATTTTGTTTTGCCTAGAAATAATTAGCTAGGAAATTTTATAAAATGCCCAAACATTTTTATAAATCCTAGGTGACCAGTAGCTAGCCACATGTAGAATTTGGACATTTTTGAAATTCAATAAGTTTTGAATTTCAACTCAAATAGGGTCAAATTTAATTTCCTGGGCACCTTTTGAATTTTTGAATATTCCATGGGCATGGGAATGAACCCAAACCACTTTTAAAATGATCAGCATCATTTATTGGAATTTTCCAACTATTCAAATGATTTTTGGAAAAAGAATTTTATATGGACATTTATTTAAATTCTCAGGGCTTTTCTTTTACCCAAATTTGATTTTTCTTTTGAATTTCTTCACATGATGCAAAGGGATCAAACAACCCTAGCACTTACCCTAGATGGGGTTCTGACAACTCGCCCCCACTCAAAAGAATCTCGTCCCGAGATTCAGAAGTTGTCGGGAGGAAGGAGGGGTATTCGGCACGGAGACGGTCTTCTCTTTCCCATGTTGCTTCTTTCTCGGAGTGATGTGACCATTGCACTTTAAGGAACTTGATCTTCTGACGGCGAGTGACACGTTCTGCTGAATCAAGAATACGAACAGGGTACTCTCGATAAGAAAGGTCATCTTGGAGATCAAGCGTTTCATGGTCGACTTCGCGGATGGGGTCCTTGAAGCAATGCCTGAGTTGTGACACATGGAATACATCATGTACTCGGGAAAGATGAGGGGGTAGTTCAAGTTGGTAGGCAACTTCTCCATGTTTAGCGAGAATGCGGAAAGGTCCGATGTAACGTGGGGCCAACTTGCCTTTGATACCGAATCGTTGGGTTCCCTTCAGAGGAGTAACCCGGAGGTAAGCCTTCTCATCTAGATTGTAGCTCTGTTCCCTATGATGACGATCATAGTAGCTTTTCTGACGAGATTGAGCGGCTTTCAATCGATCACGAACAATGCGAATTTGCTCTTCTACTTCCTTGATCATATCCGGTCCAAAGAGTTGTCTTTCACCGGTTTCTGACCAGTTAAGGGGTGTTCGACATCGTCGTCCATAGAGGAGTTCAAAAGGAGCCATGTTCAGACTAGATTGATAGCTATTGTTATAAGAAAATTCGGCGAAGGGAAGAGATTTCTCCCAATTCTTTCCGAATGAGATAACACAAGCTCTGAGCATGTCTTCCAAGATTTGATTAACCCTTTCAACTTGACCGCTAGACTGAGGATGGAAAGTTGTACTAAAGGATATATGAGTTCCCATAGCATTCTGAAAGCTTCCCCAGAATCTAGAGGTGAAAAGGCTGCCTCGATCAGAATTGATTACCAAAGGAACACCGTGAAGAGACACAATTCTAGAGATATACAAGTCCGCTAGCTGGCTAGCACTTATAGACTCGCGAACGGGAAGGAAGTGAGCAACTTTGGAAAGTCTATCAATGACCACGAAGATGGCATCATTTTCTTTCTGGGTTTTTGGAAAGCCGGTGATGAAGTCCATACCGACTTTGTCCCATTTCCACTCGGGAATAGGCAAAGGTTGAAGTGTGCCAGCAGGTCTTTGGTGTTCTTCCTTAATGCGACGAAAAAAATCACATTCAGCAACAAATTGAGCAATGTCTCTCTTCATTCTAGTCCACCAAAATCTCTGGCGTAGATCTCGGTACATTTTTGTGCTACCGGGATGAATCGAGAGGGGTGTATCATGGGCTTCTTTGAGGATGAGTTGCCTTAGATCCTTATTCTTAGGTACTACCGAACGATTTTCAAAGAATACCGTCCCTTTGCTATTGGTGGAGAAACATTTAGCAACTCCGCTAGCAATGTTCTCCTTGATCCGGCGTACACCTCGTGCACGTCTTTGGGCAACTATGATTTGATCCTCAAGTGTTGGTTAGGCCACCAAGTTGAAAAGAGATCCACGAGGAACAATCTTGAGGTTTAGCTTTCGAAATTCCTCATGAAGAAGTGGTTGATACTGCTGTAACATGAGGTTGTTACAGTACGACTTACGACTTAGTGCATCAGCCATGACATTGGCTTTGCCTGGGGTGTAAGAAATTCCTAAGTCATAATCTTTTATCAACTCTATCCAGTGTCTTTGCCTGAGATTAAGATCTGGCTGGGTGAATATGTATTTGAGGCTTTGGTGATCAGAATAGATCTCACAACGATTACCAAGGAGGTAATGTCGCCAAGTCTTCAGGGCATGAACTACGGCAGCCAGTTCAAGATCATGGGTAGGATAGTTCTCTTCATGTGGACACAACTGGCGTGAAGCATAAGCTACCACATGTCTATCTTGGATAAGTATGCATCCTAACCCTTTCCGTGAGGCATCACAATAGATCTCGAAATCCCTTTTGGTGTCTGGAGGTGCAAGTACGGGTGCAGAAGTCAATCTTCTTATTAGCTCTTGAAAGCTTTCCTCGCACTTGGGGGTCCATTGGAATTTCTTATCTTTCTTGAGGAGTTCAGTAAGAGGCTTTGCAACTTTGGAGAAGTTCTCAACGAAGCGGCGGCAATAGCTTGCTAGGCCGAGAAAACTCCTAACTTGCTTAACCGATTCAGGTGGAGTCCAGTCAAGGACGGCCTGAACTCTCTCGGGATTGACTGCAACACCTTTCGCAGAAATCACGTGGCCTAAGTAGGTCACTTCTGGTAGCCAAAATTCACACTTGGAGAACTTGGCATAAAGGCGGTGCTCTTTAAGCATCATCAATACCAACCTAAGATGTTCTGCGTGCTCTTCTTCGTTCTTCGAGTAGATGAGAATGTCATCAAGATAAACCACAACAAATTTATCTAGGTACTCCATGAAGATCGAATTCATCAAGCGCGAGAATGTGACGGGGGCATTGGTTAAACCAAAGGACATGACGGTATACTCGTAAAGACCATAACGAGTAGTGAAAGCCGTTTTTCGAATGTCCTCGTTCCGGATTTTGATTTGATGATAACCTAATCTCAAATCCATCTTGGAGAAGATAGAGGATCCAGCAAGTTGATCATAAAGATCATTGATCCTGGGCAGTGGGTACTTGTTCTTTATCGTCGCTAGATTTAGCGGGCGATAGTGTACGTACATCCTTTCTGTTCCATCTTTCTTCGTTACGAACAGAACGGGGCAACCCCATGGCGACGAGCTAGGGCGGATGAAGCCTTTTGCCAACGAAGCATCAAGTTGGGTTTTTAGCTCAGCTAACTCATGTGGGTCCATCCTATATGGGCGTCTGGAAATTGGGGCTATGCTTGGTATAAGATCCACTATAAATTCTACACACCTGTCGGGTGGCTAGGTTTAAGGAGTTTGGTTACTGGATGGTTTTCCTGAGGATGGCCATGGTTTACTAGGGGCTACAACAGATATGTCAAAGTAGCAAAGTACCCCAACACGATGGTTAGTGTGGTTCTTCTGGCTAGAAGACATCTAAAGTGGGAGAAAGAGCTACAATTGAATCACTATAGGTTTCTAGAGAAAAACCTACATCAAACACTATGGAACTGTCGGGAATGCCACCTAGAAGTTCTTCTAAAAGGACAACCGAAAAGGAGGGAAGAATTTTGCAAATGCATCAGATTTTGAAGAAACCTGGAATGATTCGGACAGCATAACGACTTTAATTGTAAGAAAACAATTTTCTTTCAATGTAGATACATCACTTACATAATACGATGTAAGAAATCAGCATTACAACAATGCTAGGAAACCGGACACAACTTTCCTAGCTACAAGGAAGCAAACAACAAGATGTTCTAGTCAGACATAGATGAGCCTAGTCCTATCATCCCGTAGAAAAGGTAAGGGTGAACTAGAACTCAGATCGATGAGGGTAAGGAGAAAAAGAAGCCTTACGTTGTTCCCTTATATACCCAAGTAACTATATAACTATAGAATGCTAGACTCGACTTCGACCAAGGGTTTGATAGTCCTACAGACAGTCCTGATCTGATACCAAGTCTGTCGGGACCCGGGGTTAGCGTATGTAATTTCAGTCATGTTACAATCACATGGAGAGCCGAGAGCCGTACCCACTTGTCTAAGCAGACAAGGCCAAGCACAGAACACTCTCGGAAAGCATCAAACGCGAGGGGCATCCCATCCAGGCCGGATAATCACTGAGATGGGTCCTCAACGTCCGCTCACAAGTCTAAATGCTTATCGGTGGTGAATCCCATACTCATAGACAAGTCGCCTCAACCATGTTATCGATTGGATCCTAACTCTTACATAGACCTACTCCAGCCCGATCACTTAGTCGGGGTCTAGGGCGGGCTCGATCATACAACAAAGTGTGCACGTGACAGAGTCACGAACAATCGCATCGCGATGCCCCAAGCTGTGCACATCTAAGGGCCACTTGGTGTATAAAAGACCGCCAGCCAGATCACAACTAAGGTCTCGAAAACCCATACTAAGACATGCATGTTATAATCATAAACGCAGCACACATGCCTAGTATGAACAGCAGGTATCATCACATAACTCTACAAATTACTTCTTTATTTACTTACACATGGAGTATACAAAGATCACATGTCTGTGATCAACATTACATCATACAACGGAAGCAAATTAGGTCTGAGTACAGACAAGTTTAACAAATGGCTTAGAGAAGCCTTGTAAACAAACATGCCCTTCCATGACGGACCAGACTGCTGTCTGGAACTATACTACCAAGGTCAATGTCGAGCTTCAGATCGGTGACTCCATCGGGGTCCGGGTTCTCATCTAAAACATAGAATAAGCAAACGTGAGTACAAAGTCGTACTCAGCAAGACTTACATCAGAACTACACTACTCATGCTCAAGTATCAAGGTAAAGGAGGTGGGGTTTCATCATGCAGAAGTGCCAGCTTTGACTTGGCTAATCCTGAACTACGAGTACCAGACTTGAGATAAGAAGCGTACACGAGTCCACTACATCTCCAACCAATTACACCACTATGGTGCCTTCCTCGACTTCCCCACGAGAAAGCACGCCATAGCACTCACACTTATCTTGGTGTATTTTAGAAGTATCCAGTTCAAGTTGTCTAATAATCAGGTACAGGTTCCAAGTAGTCCATAACCGCGGACGCGGCTATTCGAATAGTTTTTATTAACCTTGCAAGGGTGTAAACTACACACACATGACCATCGGTTACCGCCAGGTCTCGCCACCATTCAAGAGGTGACAGCGAGGATGTTCACCACGACACTTCGCTCACAACCAGTCTATTCCAGGAGTCGACTATCTAAGTTTGTCACCGCTCGAGAGTCCGGCCGGATCAACGAAACGGACCCAGACAATGTAGGCAACCGAGACGCCACCTCCGACAGATGGTTTCACTGTCTCACAGATCCACCCACATATCTAGGATGATGCAACATTTCCACTCACTCTTTTTCTATGCATATGTCAAATGGAAGGCCCGAACTAATGTGACTCCTAGACGTCGACATGGATCAAGGTACTAGGCCGAGAGGGGTAAGTGAGCCAAATGTGTGGTTGTACTCTTTGTCTTGGATTACCATACAAGAACTCGATGCTTAAGGCGGTGTTCAACGAGACAACCCACTGTGTACTCCTACACAGCCTCTCATCGTTCACCTTGTATTAGGGTGGATTCACCAACACAGTTTCACTCTCATCAACTCCATGTTCACTATCATCCCGACTCACATCAAAAGTAACCTCATTGTACCACTAAGCATGCAATAAGCATTAACAGTTGCAGGGGCCACATGCTCATCATTCAACTCCTAAATCTGCTAGGATTGTGGTTTGCTTAATACTGTGACAGAATGATAGGTCATGCATCGGATATGGGTTCAACTCTGTGGTAGAATCGATACAAGATGATCTCCTAAACATGCATAAGCGAGACTGAGAGGGAATTGGGATTTTATAGACATGATCAATGGGGTTTGCTTTCCTTGCTGACGAGGTTCAGTATCGGGGTCTTCAATGAAGGGGGTGGCCTCCAGTTCCGGTTGCACGTCTATCGAGCAAGCAAAGCAATCAAGGAATAAATATAATTGCAATGCTCAAGCACATGATAAGTTGTGTAAACATGATGTACATGGTACTGATGTGTTGACAATTCCATTTAATTGAAGTGTATTGCAAAAGAATTACAAATTTAAACTTCAAATTTGAATTCAAATTAAGCCATATGCACATTGGATACTGTTTCCCCATTTTAAAATGGTCAAACATAAAAACAAATTGCATATTCTTAATCCTTGCATTTTTCTGATAAATTTTCATATATTATTTGTCAAATTTGGAGTTCATATGAATTTTCTATGAATTATTGAAGTTTTGGTTATTTTCTGGAATTTCTGTAATTTCTATAAAATCTTTTCTAATTACTGCGTCAGCACTGCATCAGCATGGCGTCAGTAGGGGGGCTGACCAGTGGGGTCGGGGTGTCAGTGGCAGTGGGTTTAAACCCGGTTTAGTTTAATTAAACAGGGTCATTAAGGGGGGCCAGGGCCCACCAGGTAGTGACCCAAGGTCAATTAACAGGGGATTAGCCCCCTAAGCTAATCGGGCCGCCGGCGGTTAGCCGCCGGTGACCATCCCGTGCGGCGGCGCCCACTGGTGCCGGCGTCTACGTCCATGGGAGAGCACGGGGAGACCACTAGCACGCTCCTCGTGCTTTTCCGCGTCTGCTGCTGCCCACGGGGAGGCAAGTGGGTGGCCGGAGCCTCTCCGGCGTCGAGATGGCTCGGCGGCCGTGGCACTGTGCAAACGAAGTCGACGAGAACGGGCACGGGAGGGCACGCGAAAGAGGGCAACCTGAGAAGGAGCTCACCCTTGGGCCGATGGAGTTGTCGGGGAGGCCGGAGGACGAGCAGCGGCGGCGAATTCGGCGACGAGTCCTTGCGGGTCCGGAGGGGATTCGTTGAAGGGGACGACGCCTATGGAGCTTCCACTCTCGATTCCGCGCGGTTGAAGACGAGGACGACGGTGCTGATGCGGAAGGACACGACGGCGCGGCGTGGGACGCACGGTGGCCACGGTGGCGCACGGCTGTGCTCCGGCTAGGGCTTCGGGTGTCGCAAGAACGACGAGCAGGAGAGGGGGAGGAGGTCCAGAGAGAGGGGGAATGGACGAGGTGGCCTTCCAGGCGTCTCCAAGCGCCACGGGAAGAGAGAGGGAGGCAGGTAGCTGCCTGGCACGCCCACGGCGGTCGCTGGCGTGCTTCCTGCCTGCCTGTCCTGGGGAGGAAGACGCATGTGCCCTCCCCAGGTGGGCTGGGCTGGGCCAGGAGGCTGGGGCTTCAGTTGGGCCAGATTGGCCAGTGGGGTCTTTTCCTTTTTCTTCTTTTTTTTGGTTTTCTGTTATTTTGTTTTTCCTAGAAATAATTAGCTAGGAAATTTTATAAAATGCCCAACCATTTTTATAAATCCTAGGTGACCAGTAGCTAGCCACATGTAGAATTTGGACATTTTTGAAATTCAATAAGTTTTGAATTTCAACTCAAATAGGGTCAAATTTAATTTCCAGGGCACCTTTTGAATTTTTGAATATTCCATGGGCATGGGAATGAACCCAAACCACTTTTAAAATGATCAGCATCATTTATAGGAATTTTCCAACTATTCAAATGATTTTTGGAAAAAGATTTTTATCTGGCCATTTATTTAAATTCTCAGGGCTTTTCTTTTGCCCAAATTTTATTTTTCTTTTGAATTTCTTCAAATGATGCAAAGGGATCAAACAACCCTAGCACTTACCCTAGATGGGGTTCTGACAACTCGCCCCCACTCAAAAGAATCTCGTCTTGAGATTCAGAAGTCATCGGGAGGAAGGACGGGTATTCGGCACGGACGCGGTCTTCTCTTTCCCATGTTGCTTCTTTCTCGGAGTGATGTGACCATTGCACTTTAAGGAACTTGATCTTCTGACGACGAGTGACACGTTCTGCTGAATCAAGAATACGAACAGGGTACTCTCGATAAGAAAGGTCATCTTGGAGATCAAGCGTTTCATGGTCGACTTCGCGGATGGGGTCCTTGAAGCAACGCCTGAGTTGTGACACATGGAATACATCATGTACTCGGGAAAGATGAGGGGGTAGTTTAAGTTGGTAGGCAACTTCTCCACGTTTAGCGAGAATGCGGAAAGGTCCGATGTAATGTGGGGCCAACTTGCCTTTGATACCGAATCGTTGGGTTCCCTTCAGAGGAGTAACCCGAAGGTAAGCCTTCGCATCCAGATTGTAGCTCTCTTCCCTATGATGACGATCATAGTAGCTTTTCTGACGAGATTGAGCGGCTTTCAATCGATCACGAACAATGCGAACTTGCTCTTTTGCTTCCTTGATCATATCCGGTCCAAAGAGTTGTCTTTCACCGGTTTCTGACCAGTTAAGGGGTGTTCGACATCGTCGTCCATAGAGGAGTTCAAAAGGAGCCATGTTCAGACTAGATTGATAGCTATTGTTATAAGCAAATTCGGCGAAGGGAAGAGATTTCTCCCAATTCTTTCCGAATGAGATAACAAAAGCTCTGAGCATGTCTTCCAAGATTTGATTAACCCTTTCAACTTGATCGCTAGACTGAGGATGGAAAGCTGTACTAAAGGATAGATGAGTTCCCATAGCATTCTGAAAGCTTCCCCAGAATCTAGAGGTGAAAAGGCTGCCTCGATCAGAATTGATTACCAAAGGAACACCGTGAAGAGACACAATTCTAGAGATATACAAGTCCGCTAGCTGGCTAGCAGTTATAGACTCGCGAACGGGATGGAAGTGAGCAACTTTGGAAAGTCTATCAATGACCACGAAGATGGCATCATTTCATTTCTGGGTTTTTGGAAAGCCGGTGATGAAGTCCATACCGACTTTGTCCCATCTCCACTCGGGAATAGGCAAAGGTTGAAGTGTGCCAGCAGGTCTTTGGTGTTCTGCCTTAATGCGACGACAAATATCACATTCAGCAACAAATCGAGCAATGTCTCTCTTCATCCTAGTCCACCAAAATCTCTGGCGTAGATCTCGGTACATTTTTGTGCTACCGGGATGAATCGAGAGGGGTGTATCATGGGCTTCTTTGAGGATGAGTTGCCTTATATCCTTATTCATAGGTACTACCGAACGATTTTCAAAGAATACCGTTCCTTTGCTATTGGTGGAGAAACATTTAGCAACTCCGCTAGCAATGTTCTCCTTGATCCGGCGTACACCTCGTGCATGTCTTTGGGCAACTATGATTTGATCCTCAAGTGTTGGTTTCTCCACCAAGTTGAAAAGAGATCCACGAGGAACAATCTCGAGGTTTAGCTTTCGAAATTCCTCATGAAGAAGTGGTTGATACTACTGTGACATGAGGTTGTTACAGTACGACTTACGACTTAGTGCATCAGCCATGACATTGGTTTTGCCTGGGGTGTAAGAAATTCCTAAGTCATAATCTTTTATCAACTCTATCCAGCGTCTATGCCTGAGATTAAGATCTGGCTGGGTGAATATGTATTTCAGGCTTTGGTGATCAGAATATATCTCACAACGATTACCAAGGAGGTAATGTCACCAAGTCTTCAGGGCATGAACTACGGCAGCGAGTTCAAGATCATGGGTAGGATAGTTCTCTTCATGTGGACGCAACTGGCGTGAAGCATAAGCTACCACATGTCTATCTTGCATAAGTATGCATCCTAACCCTTGCCGTGAAGCATCACAATAGATCTCGAAATCCCTTTTGGTGTCTCGAGGTGCAAGTACGGGTGCAGAAGTAAATCTTCTTTTTAGCTCTTGAAAGCTTTCCTCGCACTTGGGGGTCCATTGGAATTTATTATCTTTCTTGAGGAGTTCAGTAAGAGGCTTTGCAACTTTGGAGAAGTTCTCAACGAAGCCGCGGAAATAGCTTGCTAGGCCGAGAAAACTCCTAACTTGCTTAACCGATTCAGGTGGAGTCCAGTCAAGGACGGCCTGAACTCTCTCGGGATTGACTGCAACACCTTTCGCAGAAATCACGTGGCCTAAGTAGGTCACTTCTGGTAGCCAAAATTCACACTTGGAGAACTTGGCATAAAGGCGGTGCTCTCTAAGCTTCATCAATACGAACCTAAGATGTTCTGCGTGCTCTTCTTCGTTCTTCGAGTAGATGAGAATGTCATCAAGATAAACCACAACAAATTTATCTAGGTACTCCATGAAGATCGAATTCATCAAGCGCGAGAATATGGCGGGGGCATTGGTTAAACCAAAGGACATGACGGTATACTCGTAAAGACCATAATGAGTAGTGAAAGCCGTTTTTGGAATGTCCTCGTTCCGGATTTTGATTTGATGATAACCTAATCTCAAATCCATCTTGGAGAAGATAGAGGATCCAGCAAGTTGATCATAAAGATCATTGATCCTGGGCAGTGGGTACTTGTTCTTTATCGTCGCTAGATTTAGCGGGCGATAGTGTACGCACATCCTTTCTGTTCCATCTTCTTCGTTACGAACAGAACGGGGCAACCCCATGGCGACGAGCTAGGGCGGATGAAGCCTTTTGCCAACGAAGCATCAAGTTGGGTTTTTAGCTCAGCTAACTCATGTGGGGCCATCCTATATGGGCGTCTGGAAATTGGGGATGTGCTTGGTATAAGATCCACTATAAATTCTACACACCTGTCGGGTGGCTAGGTTTAAGGAGTTTGGTTACTGGATGGTTTTCCTGAGGATGACCATGGTTTACTAGGGGCTACAACAGATATGTCAGAGTAGCAAAGTACCCCAACACGATGGTTAGTGTGGTTCTTCTGGCTAGAAGACATCTAAAGTGGGAGAAAGAGCTGCAATTGAATCACTATAGGTTTCTAGAGCAAAACTTACATCAAACACTATGGAACTGTCGGGAATGCCACCTAGAAGTTCTTCTAAAAGGACAACCGAAAAGGAGGGAAGAATTTTGCAAATGCATCAGATTTTGAAGAAACCTGGAATGATTCGGACAGCATAACGGCTGTAATTGTAAGAAAACAATTTTCTTTCAATGTAGATATAGCACTTACATAATACGATGTAAGAAATCAGCATTACAACAATGCTAGGAAACCGGACACAACTTTCCTACGGCTACAAGGAAGCAAACAACGAGATGTTCTAGTCAGACATAGACGAGCCTAGTCCTATCATCCCGTAGAAAAGGTAAGGGTGAACCAGAACTCAGATCGATGAGGGTAAGGAGAAAAAGAAGCCTTACGTTGTTCCCTTATATACCCAAGTAACTATATAACTATAGAATGCTAGACTCGACTTCGACCAAGGGTTTGATAGTCCTACAGACAGTCCTGATCGGATACCAAGTCTGTCGGGACCCGGGGTTAGCGTATGTAATTTCAGTCATGATACAATCACATGGAGAGCCGAGAGCCGTACCCACTTGTCTAAGCAGACAAGGCCAAGCACAGAACACTCTCGGAAAGCATGAAACGTGAGGGGCATCCCATCCAGGCCGGATGATCACTGAGATGGGTCCTCAACGTCCGCTCACAAGTCTAAATGCTTATGGGTGGTGAATCCCATACTCACAGACAAGTCGCCTCAACCATGTTATCGATTGGATCCTAACTCTTACATAGACCTACTCCAGCCCGATCATACAACAAAGTGTGCATGTGACAGAGTCATGAACAATCGCATCGCGATGCCCCAAGCTGCGCACATCTAAGGGCCACTTGGTGTATAAAATACCGCCAGCCAGATCACAACTAAGGTCTCGAAAACCCATACTAAGACATGCATGTTATAAACATACACGCAGCACACATGCCTAGTATGAACAGCAGGTATCATCACATAACTCTACAAATTACTTCTTTATTTACTTACACATGGAGTATACAAAGATCACATGTCTGTGATCAACATTACATCATACAACGGAAGAAAATTAGGTCTCAGTACAGACAAGTTTAACAAATGGCTTAGAGAAGCCTTGTAAACAAACATGCCCTTCCACGAGAGACCAGACTGCTGTCTGGAACTATACTACCAAGGTCAACGTCGAGCTTCAGATTGGTGACTCCATCGGGGTCCGAGTTCTCATCTAAAACATAGAATAAGCAAACGTGAGTACAAAGTCGTACTCAGCAAGACTTACATCAGAACTACACTACTCATGCTCAAGTATCAAGGTAAAGGAGGTGGGGTTTCATCATGCAGAAGTGCCAGCGTTGACTTGGCTAATCCTGAACTACGAGTACCAGACTTGAGATAATAAGCGTACACGAGTCCACTACATCTCCAACCAATTACACCACTATGATGCCTTCCTCGACTTCCCCACGAGAAAGCACGCCATAGCACTCACACTTATCTTGGTGTATTTTAGAAGTATCCAGTTCAAGTTGTCTAATAATCAGGTACAGGTTCCAAGTAATCCATAACCGCAGACGCGGCTATTCGAATAGTTTTTATTAACCTTGCAAGGGTGTAAACTACACACACATGACCATCGGTTACCGCCAGGTCTCGCCACCGTTCAAGAGGTGACAGCGAGGATGTTCACCACGACACTTCGCTGACAACCGGTCTATTCCAGGAGTCGACTATTTGAGTTTGTCACCGCTCGAGAGTCCGGCCGGATCAACGAAACGGACCCAGACAATGTAGGCAATCGAGACGCCACCTCAGACAGATGGTTTCACTGTCTCACAGATCCACCCACATATCTAGGATGATGCAACATTTCCACTCACTCTTTTTCTATGCATATGTCAAATGGAAGGCCCGAACTAATGTGACTCCTGGACGTCGACACGGATCAAGGTACTAGGCCGAGAGGGGTCAGTGAGCCCAATGTGTGGTTGTACTCTTTGTCTTGGATTACCATACAAGAACTCGATGCTTAAGGCGGTGTTCAACGAGACAACCCATTGTGTACTCCTACACAGCCTCTCATCGTTCACCTTGTATTAGGGTGGATTCACCAACACAGTTTCACTCTCATCAACACCATGTTCCCTATCATCCCGACTCACATCAAAAGTAACCTCATTGTACCACTAAGCATGTAATAAGCATTAACAGTTGCAGGGGCCACATGCTCATCATTCAACTCCTAAATCTGCTAGGATTGTGGTTTGCTTAATACTGTGACAGAATGATAGGTCATGCATCGGATATGGGTTCAACTATGCGGTAGAATCGATACAAGATGATCTCCTAAACATGCATAAGCGAGACTGAGCGGGAATTGGGATTTTATAGACATGATCAATGGGGTTTGCTTGCCTTGCTGACGAGGTTCAGTATCGGGGTCTTCAATGAAGGGGGTAAACATGATAAGTTGTGATGTAATAAATATAATTGCAATGCTCAAGCACATGATAAGTTGTGTAAACATGATGTACATGGTACTGATGTGTTGACAATTCCATTTAATTGAAGTGTATTGCAAAAGAATTACAAATTTAAACTTCAAATTTGAATTCAAATTAAGCCATATGCACATTTGCTACTATTGCCCCATTTTAAAATGGTCAAACATAATTTTTTTGCATATTCTTAATCCTTGCATTTTTCTGATAAATTTTCATATATTATTTGTCCAATTTGGAGTTCATATGTATTTTCTATGAATTATTGAAGTTTTGGTTATTTTCTGGAATTTCTGTAATTTCTATAAAATCTTTTCTAATTACTGCGTCAGCACTGCATCAGCATGGCGTCAGCAGGGGTGCTGACCAGTGCGGTCGGGGTGTCAGTGGCAGTGGGTTTAAACCCGGTTTAGTTTAATTAAACAGGGTCATTAAGGGGGGCCAGGGCCCACCAGTCAGTGACCCAAGGTCAACTAACAGGGGATTAGCCCCCTAAGCTAATCGGGCCGCCGGCGGTTAGCCGCCGGTGACCATCCCGTGCGGTGGCGCCCACTGGTGCCGGCGTCTCCGTCCATGGGAGAGCACGGGGAGACCACCAGCACGCTCCTCGTGCTCGTCCGTGTCTGCTGCTGCCCACGGGGAGGCAAGTGGGTGGCCGGAGCCTCGCCGGCGTCGAGATGGCGCGGCGGCCGTGGCACTGTGCAGACGAAGTCGACGAGAACGGGCACGGGAGGGCACGCGGAAGAGGGCAACCTGAGCAGGAGCTCACCCTGGGGCCGATGGAGTTGTCGGGGAGGCCGGAGGACGAGCAGCGGCGGCGAATTCGGCGACGAGTCCTTGCGGGTCCGGCGGGGATTCGTTGAAGGGGATGACGCCTATGGAGCTTCCACTCTCGATTCCCCGCGGTTGAAGACAAGGACGACGGTGCTGATGCGGAAGGACACGACGGCGCGGTGTCGGACGCACGGTGGCCACGGTGGCGCACGGCTGGGCTCCGGTTAGGGCTTCGGGTGTCGCAAGAACGGAGAGGAGGAGAGGGGGAGGAGGTCCAGAGAGAGGGGGAATGGACGCGGTGGCCTTCTAGGCGTCACCAGGCGCCACGGGAAGAGAGAGGGAGGAAGGTAGCTGCCTGGCACGCCCACGGCGGTCGCCGGTGTGCTGCCTTCCTGCCTGTCCTGGGGAGGAAGATGCATGTGCCCTCCCTAGGTGGGCTGGGGCTTCAGTTGGGCCAGATTGGCCGGGGGGGGGGGGGGTCTTTTCCTTTTTCTTCTTTTTTTTGTTTTTCTGTTATTTTGTTTTGCCTAGAAATAATTAGCTAGGCAATTTTATAAAATGCCCAAACATTTTTATAAATCCTAGGTGACCAGTAGCTAGCCACATGTAGAATTTGGATATTTTTGAAATTCAATAAGTTTTGAATTTCAACTCAAATAGGGTCAAATTTAATTTCCAAGGCACCTTTTGAATTTTTGAATATTCCATGGGCATGGGAATGAACCCAAACCACTTTTAAAATGATCAGCATCATTTATAGGAATTTTCCAACTATTCAAATGATTTTTGGAAAAAGATTTTTGTCTGGCCTTTTATTTAAATTCTCAGGGCTTTTCTTTTACCCAAATTTGATTTTTCTTTTGAATTTCTTCACATGATGCAAAGGGATCAAACAACCCTAGCACTTACCCTAGATGGGGTTCTGACAATTAGGCAGCAGAAGGAGGTCACAAGACAAGTCTTCCTCACAGCCTCCTCACACCCCGCTATCCCAGACTACTTGCGCCGGTTTGAAACGGACATTACCTTCTCTCGGGAGGACCACCCGCCCGCCATCCCTCGACCAGGACATGCCACACTAGTGCTCGAGGCTAGAATAGGGAACTACGACATGTCGCGAGTATTCATGGACGGCGGCAGCGGAATCAACATCATCTTTACAAGGACACTCGAAGAAATGCTAATCCAAAGCTCCGCGCTGAAAGCCTCAAGCACAACCTTCCATGGGATTGTGCCAGGAAAAGGAGTCTACCCTCTGGGAAAGATAAGCCTGGAAGTGGTCTTTGGTGAAGCAACCAACTTCCGCAAGGAGATCCTAGACTTCGAGGTGGTCGACTGGAAATCGCAGTACCACGCAATCCTCGGACGACCAGCCTTCGCTCGGTTCATGGCAGTGCCTCTCTATGCCTACCTTAAGCTAAAGATGCCAGGGCCTCACGGTGTCATCACAATCAGCGGCAGTTTCGTCCGGTCCGACCGCTGCGACAAGGAATTCCACAAGATATCAGAGGCCTTTGGAGCCCACCAAACCAGCGAGACCACGGGACTCGCAGAAGAAGCACTCCCGTAGAAGAAGCCGCCACCCAAAGGACCCGAGCTCCCGGAGAAGAAGCCATCCAGCACTTAAGGCTACCACGCCGCCGTTTTTAATAAAAGGGGGTTGTCCTCACCAGACTGCCCCCCTTTTTCTTACTAAATGTAAGAGACACCAGGAAGAATATTGAATTTTTTTTTCCAAAAAATTGATCTATTGGCACTCGGGGGCTCGCCGCAGCAGCCACCCCCCGAGGCGTTCTTCGCAATCGCGACTTAAATAAAATTGGCACTCGGGGGCTCGCAGCAGCAGCCAGCCCCCGAGGCATTCTTCGCAATCGCGACATAAATAAAATTGGCACTCGGGGGCTCGCCACAGCATCCACCCCCCGAGGCGTTCTTCGCAATCGCGACATAAATAAAATTGGCACTCGGGGGCTCGCCGCAGCAGCCACCCCCCGAGGCGTTCTTCGCAATCGCGACATAAATAAAATTGGCACTCGGGGGCTCGCCGCAGCAGCCACCCCCCGAGGCGTTCTTCTCAATCGCGACTTAAATAAAATTGGCACTCGGGGGCTCGCCGCAGCAGCCACCCCCAAGGCGTTCTTCGCAATCGCGACATAAATAAAATTGGCACTCGGGGGCTCGCCGCAGTAGCCACCCCCCGCGTTCTTCGAAATCGCGACATAAGTAAAACTGGCACTCGGGGGCTCGCCGCAGCAGCCACCCCCCGAGGTGTTCTTCGCAATCGCGACATAAATAAAACTAGCACTCGGGGGCGCGCCGCAACATCCACCTCCCGAGGCGTTCTTCGCAAATCACGACACACAAGGGCTCGACACAGCAGCAAAACCATTTTAAACAAAGGAAGGAAACATCTAACCCCCAGGATCCATCTTCACCTTAATCAGGGCAACCTGATAACGATCGTTCTCTTCACAAACTCGCTCCACAACCCGGCGCGCGGGCTAATCGACCGTCGAGTAATGCTCATTCATAGGGTAATCCCTGCCACCAGGAGGACCCCCACCACTTGAGCAATATCAGCTCCCGGCCAGGGACTATGGACCAAACCCAAAGCAGCACGGGCTCCATAATGAATCTGGTGATTCATCACGCGACGCAGCCCTGCAGGCTGAGCAAATACGCGGCAAAGCGTCTCAAAGGATGACGGCACCACCTACAACGGATAAAACTCAGCATGGATCCTACCCAGCACCCGCTGGCAGTATCGGAGAGAAGTCGGCACCCGCTCAGCACGAAGATGAAGCACAGCAAACGCCCGGGCACGAGCCCCATCTGCCCAGAAAGGATTGCTCGCCTGCACTTCAGGATCGTCCAATCGAGACAGCTCCGACTGGATGGCCTTATCTTCATCCCAGGACCGCCCCGATAGCACTTCGAAAAACAGAATCAAAATCAAGACGACAACAGGAAAACTACTAAAGGCAGTCGAGCAATCGAGCGGCAGCAAGACTCACCTCGCAGGAGGTCAGACAACTTCACCACCCACGAAGAAAGACTATCCAACACGGCCTCAGCACGCTCGCGCTTGGAACGATGAACTGCTACAGCCCCCTTCAAGCGAACAACCTCTCGCTCAGAGTCCCTCAGCCTCAAGCACATGGACTCATACGCGCCCTTGCGAGCATCCTCCTTCAAAGAACTCCAAGACCGAAGCACGCCTGGGGCGGCCTACCGCAAAATGAACAAAAATAAAAAGACAATCAAACACAACAGCAGGGCGGCCAAACAGTTACTTCAATCCAGGTAGCACAGATCCATCACAACAAAGGAGGCATATTACAACAAGGAATTTCCAAACGGCAAGACATGGCTACGACCCCCCTTGCCTACAAAGGAGGTATACTGACCATCCACAACCTCCTGCAGGCGACGAGCCAGAACAGTGGCTCGCGCACTCTGCTCGTTAGTATAAGGAGCGACAGTCTCAACCAACGAATCGTCAATGGAAACTCCGTGCCCCCGAAGAACAACAAAGGACGTGGAAAGACCACTCACCACTGTCTCCCCAACTAGCTCTTCCAAGTGATTCCCGCCATTACCAAATGCAGCAACACGGGCGTCCAGACCAGCAGGCACCTTCACGCCCTCCGGCATGAGATGCTGATGAACAAGGCCCACAAGAGTAGAATCCCGGGCACAGACACCCTTGGCAAGGTCGACGGCGGCTGACACGACATCCACAAGCCCCAGGAGAACTCCAGATCCCGATGCAGCCACTTCCGTCACTCTTGCACCCGTGGTGTCAGAACCCCAACTTAGGTATGTGCTAGGGTAAGCTTAGGCCTTTGCATCATGTTAAAAATTTCAAAAGAAATCTTTGAAATCAAAATCAAAAGCAAAATGGGAGAAGAAACCCCCCCAGATGAATTAATTGAAAAGGCCAGATAAAAAGTTTCTCTAAAAATTCCTTTTGCATTTTTGAAAAGTCTTATAAATGATTCTGATCACATATCAAGTGATGTGGGACCCACCCCATGCTCATAGATTTTTCAAATATTCAAACAGGAGCATGGAATTAAATTTAAAACCCCATTTGAATTAAAGTTCAAATGATTTGATTTTTAAAAAGTGCTAAACTTTATAAGTGGCTACTCTATTATAATATGAGGCCATACAAAAAGTTTCAGCATTTTAAAAAATGCCTAGCTATTTATTTTAGCATGGCTAACATATTACAGAAAAGAAAAACAGAAGAGAAATAGAAAAGAAAAGTGAGCCCACCTACCTGGGCCTCGGGCCCAACTCACCTGTACCGCAGCCCAAGCCCACGGCCACCCTTGTCGTCTACCCCGGCGACGGCAAGCTGCTCGGTGGCGAGCATGCCGACGCCGGCGGCAGCTGCTAGGCTGCCTGGCACCGTCCCCGTCGTCCTTATCGCGCCAGCGCGATGCCCTCGTCCTCCTCCCTCACTTCCCCCTCTCTCCGTTCGTTCTCCTCCTCTCTTCCTCGCGAATCTCGCGCAGCCCGAGAGCCGCCGAAGCACGCCGCCGCGCACAACCATGGCCAACGTCCACGAGACGACACGTCGACCTGTCCAGAAGGAAGCCCGCCGTCCTCCTCTTCTTCCCGTGCTCTCGGTTGAGCAAAGGCGCCACCGTGTGCGCCGCCAGCTTCAAGAATTCTTCGCCGGGCACCGAAGTTCCGACGAGCAATCGAGCATCGCCCCCTCCTTCTCCGGCTCCGACGAGGTCTCCGTCGCGCTCAGGGTGAGCAGCTGCGCCATTTCCCCCTTCTCGTTTCCCTCCCCGTGCTTTGTTTTGCCTCGCCGTCGTCGTTAGTGGACAACCGTCGCGCGCACGTTGTCATCATCGTGCCCTGAAGCGCTCTCGTGACCCCCCAGTGGCACCACTGGATGCGGAAGACGACGAGGAACAAGCCCGTGCCCTCCAGACCCCTTCCCGCGCCCTAAATCCCAAGTCCGGCGAGTCTTCGGCGAGACTCCGGTGACTCCCGCCATTAGCAGCTAACCCCCGAGCTAAACCCCCCTGATTCCCTATGACAGGTGGGGCCCCCAGCCCCCTAATCCCTCTCTATTTAGTTTAAACAGAGGGATTAACCCCCACAGAGACAGACAGGTGGGCCCCTGTTGTCAGCCCCCCCCTTGCGTCATGATGACCTCATGATGACGCAGTAAACCGAAAAACAGATTAAAAAGAATTACAGAAATTCCAGAAAATCCAGAAAATAGCCCAAACTTTGGAAATTCATAGAAAATTAATATTAACTCCAAATTGGAAAAATAATATATGAAAAATGATCAGGAGAAAATAACCTATCCAAATATCCAACTTTCAACTTTGTTTGAGTTGAATTTAAAATGTGATCAGTAGCATTTGCTATTTGATTTAAATGGAATTAATTCAAATTCTTTTCAAATGCTTTTGCATTTTGAACCATATCAACATACTACATTTCAAACACACATCAGAGGCATATCATAACCATTTAAAAATGGTTTAACTTGATCAAATAATGTCATATGCAACTTGACTAAATTGAATTCAAATTGGAGTTTGAATTTGCAATTCAATTTGCAATATACTCCATTTAAATGGAATTGACCAAACACATCAGAAACATATACATCAAGTTTCAACCTTCAACCATGTGTTTGTGCATTGTATTTATATTGCTTCCTTGTTTGTTGTTTGTCGAGTAGAGGTGGAACCGGAGCAGGAGGCTGCCCCCTTCGTTGAAGACACCGTTATCGAAACCTCGTCAACAAGGCAAGCAAACCCCCATTGATCATGTCGATAAAGTCCCACTTCCCTCTCATGTCTCGCTTATGCATTGTTTAGGATGATCACCATGATAACGTTTCTACCGCATAGTTGAACCCATATCCTTTGCATGACCTATCATCTTGTCATAGTAGTAAGAAAACCACAATCCTAGCAGATGTGGGAGTTGGTTGATATCATGTGGCCCCTGCAACTATTACTTCTTATTGCATGCTTAGTGGTACAATGAGGTTGCTTATGATGTGAGTCGGGATGATGATAAGCATGGTGTTGATGAAAGTGAAATGTGTTGGTGAATCTACCCTAATACAAGGTGAACGATGAGAGGCTGTGTAGGAGTACACAGTGGGTTGTCTCATTGAACACCGCCTTAAGTCCGAGTTCTTGTGTGGTGATCCAAGAAGAGTACAACCACACATTGGGCTCACTGACCCCTCTCGACCTAGTACCTCACCCCGTTCGAACCCCACGAGTCGCATTAGTTCGGAGTTCTGGTAGGGCTATGGCATGGTCTGCGAAGTGGATGAACGGCTTTTCAAGACCGGCTTGGGACCCTGCACACATCGTTTGAGGCTGTACTGGAACCTCGGACGGACTTCCAGACGGATCCCCGCCAGATAGGAGACTCTCTGGACTAGAACGGAGTTGTGGGCGAAGTTTCGTGGCAACATCCTCGCCGGTACCCGCTTGAAGGGTCCCACTCCCAGGCGGTAACTGATGAGTGTGTGTGTGTGTAGCGGTACACCCCTACAGGGTTAACAAAATTATTCGAATAGCCGCGTCCGCGGTTAAGGACTGCTTGGAAAGCTTAGCTTGATTATTAGACAACTTGAACTGGATACTTCTAAAACACACCAAGATAAGCGTGAGTGCTATGGTGTGCTTCTCGTGGGGAAGTCGAGGAAGTAACCATAGTGGTGTAATTGGTTGAAGAGATGTAGTGGACTCGTGTACGGTTCTTACCTCAAGTCTTGTACTCGTAGTTCAGGACTAGCCAAGTCAAAGCTTGCACTTCTGCAAGTGAAACCCCACCTCCCTTTACCTTGATACATATGCATGAGTAGTATAGCTCCTACGTAAGTCTTGCTGAGTACGACTTTGTACTCACGTTTGCTTAATCTATGTTATAGATGAACCCACCGACCCCGATGGTGACTTCTACCCGAAGCTCGAAGAATGAAGACTCAGACCAAGACCAAGCTAGTGTAGTCCCAGTCAGACGACTGGTTCCCTCGTGGAGGGCTTCTTTTTAGATAAGGCTTCTCTAAGCCATTTGTTAAACTTGTCTGTACTCAGACCTACTTTGCTTCTGCTTGTCTGTTGTAATGTTGGATCACATGCTTGTGATCTCTATGTGCACACTGTAAGAGTTATTAATAAAGATGTATACATTGTAGAGAATTGCAATGATACCTACTGTTCATACTAGACATGTGTGTTGCGTGTATGTTTATAACATGCATGTCTTAGTATGGGTTTTCGAGACCTTAGTTGTGATCTGGCTGGCGGTCTTTTATACTCCAAGTGGCCTTTAGATGTGTGCAGCTTGGGGCATCGCGATGCGATTGTTCGAGACTCCGTCTCGTGCACACTCTGATGTATGATCGAGCCCGCCCTAGACCCCGACTAAGTGATCGGGCTGGAGTAAGTATATGTAAGGGTTATAATACAATCGATAGTATGGTTGAGGCGACTTGTCTATGAGTATGGGAGTTCACCACCCATATCATTTAGACTTGTGTGCGGACGATGATGACCCATTTCAGTTGATCATCCGGCCTGGATGGGATGCCCCTCACGTTCGATGCTTTCCGAGAACGTTTTGTGCTTGGCCTTGTGTGCTTCGACAAGTGGGTACGGTTCTCGGCTCTCCATATGATTGTGTTGTAGCGAGGCTTGCATACGCTAACCCCGGGTCCCGACAGACTTGGTATCAGAGCAGGAATGACTGTAGGATTATCAGCCTTGGCCGAAGTAGAGTCTAGCCTTCTATAGTTATATAGTTATTATGGGTATATAAGGGAACAACGTAAGGCTTCTTTTTCTCCTTACCCTCATCGATCTGAGTTCTGAGTCACCCTCATCTTATTCTACGGGAAGATAGGACTAGGCTCATCTATGTCTTACTAGAACATCTCGTTGATTGCCTCCTTATAGCCGTAGGATTGTTGTGGATGTCCAGAGTCTCCGTGTTTTGAGTTCCTTGAAGAAGTTATGTCCAATTTCTTCGAGGTTGTTTCATTTTCCATCCCGGTGTAGCCGTTATGCTGCCGGAATTATCCCGTGTTTCTTTGAATCATTGCCTTTGCATTATAGTCTTCTCCTTCTGAAATCATATCCTTTTATCCTTACCTCCATCGTACAACCTATTCTGATTGTTGATTTTTATCACACAAGATGTCAGGTGGAACTCGTAGTGCTGTTCTTCGGAATCGAGACCGTGATCGGAATCGAAATGATGATGAACTTCCACCCCCGCCTTCTGCGGCGGAAATCATGATGGAAGCCGAGCGGAATAGACGTGATCAGACACGCCTTCTGGAGCTCATCGAGCAGAATACCGCCCACCATCGTAATGTGGTGGTCAGCATTCAGGACTTCATCCTCCTCAAGCCACCGGTATTCCGATGTTCTTCTGAGCCCCTTGAAGCTGATGATTGGCTCCGTTCCATCGAGCGTAAGCTTGACACTGCAAATGTTGCTCCCGATGACCGAGTTGTTTTCGCGCTATACTTCTTGGAAGGTGCTGCTCTTCAGTGGTGGGAGAACTATGTTGCAATGCAGCCAGATGGTCACGTAGTGACTTGGCAAGAGTTCTGTGTTGCCTTTCGAGGGTACCACATTCTGGATGAGTTGATGGAGCGCAAGAAGGAAGAGTTCTGCAATCTAAATCAAGGAGAGATGTCCATTCATGAGTATGTGAAGGAACTCAACCGTCTTGCTCGTTATGCCCATGACGAGCTCACCACCGATGCCAGAAAGCAGGCAAGGTTCCGCAAGGGACTTAGCCCCATCCTCCGTCATGATCTCAACCTCATCGAATTTGCCACCTTTGAGGATTTAGTCAACAGATCCTTCAGAGCTGAGCATGGCAATGAAGTTTTCGAGAAGTCTCGCAAGCATGCTCTTGAGCTTGCCCCTTCTTCCAGTTCACGCCCTCAGAAGCGTATGATCTAGATTCCTAACAGTTTGTTTCCCCAAAACAACCCACCGAGGCCATCCCTTGTGCCGCCTCGTCCACCAGCTCCACCAAATAACCCAGCTCCCCGCACCATCTTTGGAGCCTGCTTCAGATGTGGCCATCCTGGTCACTATTCTCGTGAGTGCCCCGTCAACCAAAATGCTCCACCCCATGCCAAAGGAAACCCTACAGTTCGTGCCAAGCCACCCCCGAAGGTTTCGACCGCTAAGCCATCCACCTCAGAAAATCTTGGACGTGTGAACCAAATCTCAGCTGAAGAGACTGATAGTACTTCTGACGTCATTGTTGGTACGCTCCCAGTCAATTTTGTTCCCACTTCTGTTCTTTTCGACCCAGGAGCATCTCACTCATTCATGTCGGAGAGTTATGCACTTCGGCATGATGTATCCTTTGAAGAAATGTTCACCCCTATGATCATTCAAACTCCTGGTTCCAAGTGGCAAACTAATAGAGTAAGCCATGGTAATCAAATTGCAATTGAGGGTTTAGTAGTCCTTGCTTCACTCATAGCCCTCAAGTCTTCCGACATTGATGTCATCCTTGGTATAGATTGGTTATCAAGGCAGAATGCTTTTATTGATTGTAAAGCCAAGTCAGTTGGACTTACATATCCTTCAGGCCAGACAATAGTTTACTCATCACCAAGAACAAGAACCGAGGTGCATTCTTTGAATGTGCTTCCGCTTACCGACCTTGAAGATGTTCCGGTGGTTCGTGACTTCCCGGATGTCTTTCCTGAAGAGCTGCCGGGAATGCCACCCGACAGATGTGTAGAGTTCATTGTAGATCTTGCCCCAGGAACCGCACCAATTTCCAGACGCCCATAAAAAATGGCCCCACGTGAGTTAGCTGAGCTTAAAACCCAACTAGAAGCTTTGTTGGAAAAAGGCTTCATCCGCCCTAGCTCATCGCCATGGGGTTGCCCCGTTATGTTCGTAACGAAGAAAGATGGAACAGAAAGGATGTGCGTAGACTATCGTCCGCTAAATCTAGCGACGATAAAGAACAAGTACCCACTGCCCAGGATCAATGATCTTTATGATCAACTTGTTGGATCCTCTGTCTTCTCCAAGATGGATTTGACATTAGGTTATCATCAAATCAAGATCCGAAGCGAGGACATTCCAAAGACGGCTTTCACTACTCGTTATGGTCTTTACGAGTTCACCGTCATGTCCTTCGGTCTAACCAATGCCCCCGCCACTTTTTCACGCATGATGAACTCGATCTTCATGGAGTATTTGGACCAGTTCGTCGTGGTTTACCTCGATGACATCCTTATATACTCGAAGAATGAAGAAGAACATGCCGAACACCTAAGGCTGGTATTGATGAAACTTAGAGAGCATCGCCTGTATGCTAAATTCTCCAAGTGTGAATTTTGGCTACCAGAAGTGACCTACTTAGGCCACGTGATTTCTGCAAAAGGCATTGCTGTGAATCCCGAGAGAGTTCAGGCCGTCCTTGACTGGACTCCACCTGAATCGGTTAAGCAAGTTAGGAGTTTTCTTGGCCTAGCCAGCTATTGCCATCGCTTCGTCGAGAACTTCTCTAAAGTTGCAAAGCCTCTTACTGAACTCCTCAAGAAAGATAAGAAATTCCTATGGACTCCCAAGTGCGAGGAAAGCTTTCAAGAGCTAAAAAGAAGATTGACTTCTGCACCCGTACTTGCACCTCCAGACACCAAAAAGGATTTCGAGATCTTTTGTGACGCATCACGACAAGGGTTAGGATGCATACTTCTGCAAGATAGACATGTGGTAGCTTATGCTTCACGCCAGTTGCGGCCACATGAAGAGAACTATCCTACCCATGACCTTGAACTCGTTGCCGTAGTTCATGCCCTAACAACATGGCGACATTACCTCCTTTGTAATCGTTGTGAGATCTATTTCGACCACCAAAGCCTCAAATACATTTTCACCCAGCCAGATCTTAATCTCAGGCAAAGACGCTGGATTGAGTTGATAAAAGATTACGACGTAGTAATTTCTTACACCCCAGGCAAAGCCAATGTCATGGCTGATGCACTAAGTCGTAAGTAGTATTGTAACAACCTCATGTTACAACAGTATCAACCACTTCTTCATGAAGAATTTCGAAAGCTTAATCTCGAGATTGTTCCTCGTGGATCTCTTTTCAACTTGGTGGCGAAACCAACCCTTGAGGATCAAATTATAGTTGCCCAAAGGCGTGCACGAGGTGTTTGCCGGATCAAGGAGAACACTCCTAGCGGAGTTGCTAAATGTTTCTCCACAGATAGTAAAGGAACGATATTCTTTGGAAATCGTTTGGTAGTACCTAAGAATAGGGAACTAAGGAAACTCATCCTCAAAGAAGCCCATGACACACCCCTCTCGATTCATCCCGGTAGCACAAAAATGTACCGAGATCTACGCCAGAGATTTTGGTGGACTAGGATGAAGAGAGACATTGCTCAATTTGTTGCCGAATGTGATGTTTGTCGTAGCATTAAGGAAGAACATCAAAGACCTGCTGGTACACTTCAACCTTTGCCTATTCCAGAGTGGAAATGGGACAAAGTCGGTATGGACTTCATCACCGGCTTACCAAAAACCCAGAAAGGAAATAATGCCATCTTCGTGGTAATTGACCGACTTTCCAAAGTTGCTCACTTCCTTCCAGTTCGCGAGTCTATAACTGCTAGCCAGTTAGAGGACTTGTATGTCTCTAGAATTGTGTCTCTTCACGGTGTTCCTTTGGAAATCAATTTTGATCGTGGTAGCCTTTTCACCTCTAGATTTTGGGGAAGCTTTCAGCGTGCTATGGGAACTCATCTCTCCTTTAGTACGGCTTTCCATCCTCAGTCTAGTGGTCAAGTCGAAAGGGTTAACCAAATTTTGGAAGACATGCTCAGAGCTTGTGTTATCTCATTCGGAAAGAATTGGGAGAATTCTCTTCCATTCGCCGAATTTGCTTATAACAATAGTTTTCAACCTAGTCTGAACATGGCTCCTTTTGAACTCCTTTATGGACGACGATGTCGAACACCACTAAACTGGTCAGAAACCGGTGAAAGACAATTCTTTGGACCGGACATGATCAAGGAAGCAGAAGAGGAAGTTCGCATTGTTCGTGAGCAATTGAAAGCCGCACATACTCGTCAGAAAAGCTACTATGATCGTCATCATAGGCAAGAAAGCTACAATCTGGATGAGAAGGCTTACCTCCGGGTTACTCCTCTGAAGGGAACCCAAAGGTTCGATATCAAAGGCAAATTGGCCCCACGTTACATCGGACCTTTCCGCATTCTTGCTAAACGTGGAGAAGTTTCCTACCAAGTTGAACTACCCCCGCACCTTTCCCGAGTACATGATGTATTCCATGTGTCCCAACTCAGGCGTTGCTTCAAGGACCCCATCCGCGAAGTCGACCATGAAACGCTTGATCTCCAAGATGACCTTTCTTATCGAGAATACCCCGTTCGTATTCTTGATTCCGCAGAGCGTGTCACTCGCCGAAAGAAGATCAAGTTTCTGAAAGTTTAGTGGTCACACCACTCCGAGAAAGAAGCCACATGGGAAAGAGAAGACCGTCTCCGTGCCGAGTACCCCACCTTCCTCCCGCAGACTTCTGAATCTCGGGATGAGATTCTGTTGAGTGGGGGCGTGTTGTCAAAACCCCAACTTAGGTATGTGCTAGGGTAAGCTTAGGCCTTTGCCTCATGTTAAAAATTTCAAAAGAAATCTTTGAAATCAAAATCAAAAGCAAAATGGGAGAAGAAACCCCCCAGATGAATTAATTCAAAAGGCCAGATAAAAAGTTTCTCTAAAAATTCCTTTTGCATATTTTAAAAGTCTTATAAATGAGTGTGATCACATATCAAGTGATGTGGGACCCACCCCATGCTCATAGATTTTTCAAATATTCAAACAGGAGCATGGAATTAAATTTAAAACCCCATTTGAATTAAAGTTCAAATGATTTGATTTTTAAAAAGTGCCAAACTTTATAAGTGGCTACTCTATTATAATATGAGGCCATATAAAAAGTTTCAGTATTTTAAAAAATGCCTAGCTATTTATTTTAGCATGGCCAACATATTACAGAAAAGAAAAACAGAAGAGAAATAGAAAAGGAAAGTGAGCCCACCTACCTGGGCCTCGGGCCCAACTCACCTGTACCGCAGCCCAAGTCCACGGCCACCCTTGTCATCTACCCCGGCGACGGCAAGCTGCTCGGTGGCGAGCATGCCGACACCGGCGGCAGCTGCTAGGCTTCCTGGCACCCTCTCCGTCGTCCTTATCGCGCCAGCGCGATTCCCTCGATCTCCTCCCTCACTTCCCCCTCTCGCCGTTCGTTCTCCTCCTCTCTTCCTCGCGAATCTCGCGCAGCCCGAGAGCCGCCGGAGCACGCCTCCGCGCACAACCACGGCCAACGTCGACGAGACGACGCGTCGACCTGTGCAGAAGGAAGCCCGCCGTCCTCCTCGTCTTCCCGTGCTCTCGGTTGAGCAAAGCAGCCACCGTGTGCGCCGCCAGCTTCAAGAATTCTTCGCCGGGCACCGAAGTTTCGACGAGCAATCGAGCGTCGCTCGCTCCTTCTCCGGCTCCGACGAGGTCTCCGTCGCGCTCAGGGTGAGCAGCTGCGCCATTTCCCCCTTCTCGTTTCCCTCCCCGTGCTTTGTTTTGCCTCGCCGTCGTCGTTAGTGGACAGCCGTCGCGCGCACGTTGTCATCATCGTGCCCTGAAGCGCTCTCGTGACCCCCCAGTGGCACCACTGGATGCGGAAGACGACGAGGAACAAGCCCGTGCCCTCCAGACCCCTTCCCGCGCCCTAAATCCCAAGTCCGGCGAGTCTCCGGCGAGACTCCGGTGACTCCCGCCATTAGCAGCTAACCCCCAAGCTAAACCACCCTGATTCCCTATGACAGGTGGGGCCCCCAGCCCCCTAATCCCTCTCTATTTAGTTTAAACAGAGGGATTAACCCCCACAAAGACAGATAGGTGGGCCCCTGTTGTCATCCCCCCCCTTGCGTCATGATGACCTCATGATGACGCAGTAAACAGAAAAACAGATTAAAAAGAATTACAGAAATTCCAGAAAATCCAGAAAATAGCCCAAACTTTGGAAATTCATAGAAAATTCATATTAACTCCAAATTGGACAAATAATATATGAAAAATGATCAGGAGAAAATAACCTATCCAAATATCCAACTTCCAACTTTGTTTGAGTTGAATTTAAAATGTGATCAGTAGCATTTGCTATTTGATTTAAATGGAATTAATTCAAATTCTTTTCAAATGCTTTTGCATTTTGAACCATATCAACATACTACATTTCAAACACAAATCAGAGGCATATCATAACCATTTAAAAATGGTTTAACTTGATCAAATAATGTCATATGCAACTTGACTAAATTGAATTCAAATTGGAGTTTGAATTTGCAATTCAATTTGCAATATACTCCATTTAAATGGAATTACCCAAACACATCAGAAACATATACATCAAGTTTCAACCTTCAACCATGTGTTTGTGCATTGTATTTATATTGCTTCCTTGTTTGTTGTTTGTCGAGTAGAGGTGGAACCGAAGCAGGAGGCTGCCCCCTTCGTTGAAGACACCGTTATCGAAACCTCGTCAGCAAGGCAAGCAAACCCCCATTGATCATGTCGATAAAATCCCACTTCCCTCTCATGTCTCGCTTATACATTGTTTAGGATGATCACCATGATAACGTTTCTACCGCATAGTTGAACCCATATCCTTTGGATGACCTATCATCTTGTTACAGTAGTAAGCAAACCACAATCCTAGAAGATGTAGGAGTTGGTTGATATCATGTGGCCCCTGCAACTGTTACTGCTTATTGCATGGTAGTGGTACAATGAGGTTGCTTATGATGTGAGTCGGGATGATGATAAACATGGTGTTGATGAAAGTGAAATGTGTTGGTGAATCTACCCTAATACAAGGTGAACGATGAGAGGCTGTGTAGGAGTACACAGTGGGTTGTCTCGTTGAACACCGCCTTAAGTCCGAGTTCTTGTGTGGTGATCCAAGAAGAAGAGTACAACCACACATTGGGCTCACTGACCCCTCTCGACCTAGTACCTCACCCCGTTCGAACCCCACGAGTCGCATTAGTTCGGAGTTCTGGTAGGGCTGTGGCATGGTCTGCGAAGTGGATGAACGGCTTTTCAAGACCGGCTTGGGACCCTGCACACATCGTTTGAGGCTGTACTGGAACCTCGGCCGGACTTCCATTTGATTGTTTATGTACTCGAGCACTCGACGACCTCCCGAGAAAATATCCTTCAAACACCCGAGCACTCGGAGAAGCTCCACAAATGACTGGTAAAACCGCCCATTTGATTGTTTATTCCAAGTGGGTGCATTTTCTACTAGGCTCCGCGCCTCAATAAAAATACATATTCCTGGAACACGATACGCTGTGCCCAGATGCCACGAAAGCTTAGCGTGTAGGGAAGACCCCGCTGCGAAGATCGGCCGGGCTGGGACTTGCCGAAGAGCGATTTCACTCGGAACCTTTTCCATGCGCATGCATGATAGAAAAAGCCGGGCGAACGCGCCTAGGATACGAACTTTACTGGCGGCAATTGATTACTGTAAGACCTGCAGCGGCATGACTTTTTCTAGACACCAGTGTTCCAAACTCATGTCGAGGGACATGGGTTTGATTGGGCTACTGCGGTTTTTTCCACTAGTGCAATTCACCAAGACTCGATCAGTCGACACCTTGGGCCCTTTCAGCTTAGAATCCCTTGAAACAAGTTTTGTCATGGCCCCAGACTGCCAGCGACCAGCGGTTGAACCGTGCATACATCAAAACGACGCTAGAGTGGATTCGAGTCCCTGCGCACCTCTTCGAGTCCCCCAGGCACTCGGGGGCTACTGACGAGGGGGTGACCCCACGACTCCTAAGGATGAGCCTACCCGGTGTACTAGAAGACAGAAGGCCCACAAAGATGCCGCCTGGGCCCAGCCTTGACCCACTAGTGGCACCGACGTAGGAGTTTTCGAGTCATAAGGAAGGTGCAAACTTGCTGTACGGAAGGAGATCATGGTTAGGAAACCTCATCCATAATCAGGACGGACTTCCCGAAACCTAGCCTAGTATATAAGTGCTGGGAGGGGAGACGTCGACATCAAGCAATACACAATCTGTAACCTAGCCTTTGCGCACTAGCCTCGGCTTCCCTGTAATCGCCATCTCCAATCAATAATATCGAGCAGGAACGTATCCTCCTGTTAGCCGATGAGCTTATCGTCCAACCTGTGCCTCTCATGACTAACCCAGGGTCCCTGACCATGGGATTTGCTGGGGTACATCCCCGTCAGTGTGTGTGCTGGTCGGCCGCCAGTAGTTTTCAAACCACCCTGGGCCAGGAGGACTTGTTCCTTGGCTGGCCCACCTTGTCCGGTTGAGGACCCTGTTTCGCATGTGTGATTACTTGGCTATCCAAACCTGCGATAGACGGTAGAGACCGATTCGAGAGCGCGGCCGGATTTTGAGTTGGGTGTCGACTCACCGGGGGCCACCCGAATTTGTTCGTTGTTAGTTAGAGGGACCTGTCATTTTGGTTGCCTACGATGGGTAGCAACTGAGAGAGATGGGCGTGCGTGCGGAGCCTTGTAATGGGCAGTTGGTACACCCCTGCAGGGTTTAATCTTTTCAAGAAACCGTGTCCACGGTTACGGACGACTTGAGACCTACTCTTTGTTCATAGACAACAACAACTGAGATAATCTTAATATAACTTGATCAATGTGTGTGTGCCTTGACTTCTTCTTCTTCGTCGGGATGCGAAGAGGAGGACAAGGATAGGATAGGTGTTATGATTGCGTAAGTAGTTGATAGCAAGACTTGTTGGATGATATTCCTCATCGAATGCTTGGCTTCTTACCTTACTCTCTAGATCGTTAGCCACTTCATAAATGCTAGTGCGGAAGCAACCTCACCACTTACCCCATCCTTACCGTAAACTACTAGTTGTCCTAGAATGACGAGTGATGAAGTCCTTGCTGGGTCAGATGACCACTACAGTTGGATGTTGAGTACTTCTGTACTCATGATACAACCCCCAAACTCTTTTCAGGGTTCTTGATCGACAACAGGTATGGTGATCGACGTTTCACGGGGAGACTCGACGATGACTAGTTAGGCGGATCCCGGCGGAGGGCCTGGACCCGTGTGGTTATGGGGATCGATGATTTTCTCTTTGCAACTAGGCATTTGATTGTAGCCTGTACTTAGACATATACCTTCCACTAATGTATTTTATTTAAGGTAGTTGTATGCCGATTGTATGAGATGTTATATCCTTGTATCTGTAATGTTGTGATATCATGTTGGAAATCCGGGGCATATGGCGATGTCATATGCCGCGGTGGGACCGATATGTGCTTCGTCCCCGGATCTGGATGGAAACATCTAGATCTCGAACAGTACCGCATATAGGGCCTTACAGTAGGTATGGTGGCTGTTTTGAGGAAGATATAAGGAGGTTTATGATGACAGAGCGTATCGTGCCAAGGGTTTGGATGCACCATGGAAGTATGCGTCAACTCTCAATATGAGAAATGGAAATGCACGATACCAAAGAGGCTAGCCAAATATGGGAAGGTGGAAGTGCCAACAATCGAACACTGGCATTAGTCCGAAGAAATCATGCACTTATTATCGGTAACTTTCTATCTAATCGGGAGGTTCACAAAGAGACGAGTACCCCGAGGAGGAGTGTATGTGGGTTTGGTCATCCTTGGGCATCCTCAGCCCATGGTACGTGAGGGTACTCTATATATTCCAACCCCTCCAGAGGTTAGCGATCCATCTAGTAGCTAGAGTCCTCAACTAATTTTTGAAAATAAGCACGGATTGCCCAAAATACGACACCTATCACTAATAGGCTCAAGATCTTGGGACCTTGATGTCCAAACATTACTCTAATCAATACCTCAAAACTATTGCATGTTACTACTACACTTGTAATAGCAACCTTAATTACCTACTCATGCAAGACACACAACTTAGTGCAACAAGCCAACTGTCTAAACAAGATAAACATGAAGAGTCAAGAGAGTTCCTATAACAACCTAAACAAAATCTCTTAAAAAGATAAGCATGAAAACTAAGAGCTAAGTATGACAACAACTATGAAAAGATATAGAATACACACAAAAATAAAGATAAGCATGCAAGCCTATGTTATGTTCTACGGTGGAGTTGAGCGTGTTTCTCTCCCAAACAATGAAGGCTAGGATCCAACTTGTTGTGAACAGCAAACAAAACTAAAACAAACTAAAAATTAAAGAGCGGGACGCTCCAAGTGTAGCACATAACATATGAAGCGATAAAAATATAGCATGGACAAGGACGAACTGATGATTTTTGATGGAGAAAGGGATGGACGGGGGGTATCCCCAATCTTAGATGCTCGAGTATCCTTGGATATTTCTTGGGGGTGCATGGTGGCATCTCCAAGCTTGAGCGCTTGCAAAACGTGGCAGAATCTGTGAAAAACAGACCAGCAGGTAGTAAATAATTTTTTTGGGTACTTATGCAACTCAAATCAAAAAACTCAGAACAAATGCACGAAACAAAATATTTTGGAGCACGCTGTCAAATAAATTCAGATCAAGAAGATGATCTGGTGATTTTATCCGATTTTTTCCGTCAAGGGGACATAATCTGTTTCTGGACAACATGTCACAACTTTTGAACTTTCTTGCAATCGGAGGCTAAAACTTGGAACAAAGATTAAAAATAAAGATACAATGATGTTGCTACAGTATTAACAAGAATCAAGACCACTAAAAATGAAAGTAAAAATATCTTGGGTTGCCTCCCAACAAGCACTTTCTTTTGTGCCATTTAGCTAGGCATGATACAAGAAAATCAAGTTTTATCAATATAAAAGACTAGCTTGCCCGTGTAACGGACTCATAAGGTAACTTGATCTTCTTTCGAGGGAATTGTTCCATTTCCTTTTTGAGGGGTAACTGAAATCTAATGGTCCCATCTTTCATTTCAATGATAGCACCAACGGTGCAAAGAAAAGGACGTCCCAAAATAATTGGACATGATGGATCACACTCAATGTCCATAACAAGAAATCAATGGGAACATAATTATCATTGAAAATAATAATCACATCATCAGTCCTTCCTATAGGTTTCCTTATGGAAGAATCAACAGGACGAACACCAAAAGAACAAGTATCAAAAGGTTTCAAATTAAGCATATTATACATTCTTTTGGGCATAACGGAGGCACTAGCTCCAACATCACATAAAGAATAGACAGAAAACTTATTCAAATTAGTTTTGACTATAGGATCCCAACCATCTTCTAGCTTCCTAGGGATGGAAGTCTCAAGCTTGAGCTTCTCCTCCCTAGCTTTGATAAGAGCATTGGTAATATGCTCGGTAAAGGCAATGTTAAGTGTGCTAGTGTGGGGGGTCTTTAGCCATTCTTTGTAAAAAGGTGATAACTTCTAAGAGACTACAATTATCAGATTCAATGTCGTCGATATGTAACGGCAAATGCCATGGGGATGGATAATTAGGGGGACAAACCGAGGTTAGTGTCGCTGGTACCGGAAGCGAGAATGAGAACACACGGTGAGACACCACGATGTACCCTTTCGGGGATCTCCGTAGAGATAACACCCCTAGTCCTGTCGAGCTAGCTATATGCAATAACTCTGGCTACAATGAATGCTCCTTGAGCTGTATGAGAGGAAGAAGAAGAGGGCCTCTGGCCTCTACTCTCTCCTTGCTCTCTCTATGGTGGGTGAGATTGTAATAACTGCTCCGTCGTCCCCCACGCAGGAGGGGTACCCGGGGCTCTTATAGGCCGAGCCCGGGGTACAAAAGTAAATATAAAAGAAGGAGGGCCCAGCTGCCTATCTCAAATCAGCTAGAGACCTAACATCGTGCTTCTCCGGATGACCCGATGTAGACTTGCGGCTCACCATACTGCTATCCCGTAGACCTCGGTAGTGAACAGTGAAGCTAGATACTTAGGCCTGTCGACCTGTCCGCGTGATCGGCGCTGGAGGAGACCGCATGCCTCTGAAAGTCCCGATCTTCAGGGATTGCGCATTGAATGCTCTTGTACCAGGTGTACGACCTGGACCTCTGATCGGATGTTGCTCTTCTTACTTCGGCCGGATGCCCCTGGGTGAGGGCGATTGCGCCCTCTCTAGGGCCATCGGCCGTCACTTGGAACAGATCGGCCCACTTCTTGCTTGATCTTGTTTAGCTCGGCCTTGATTAGATCGGTGACCATCAGGTCGGTGATCTTTGCCTTGATGAATTGTTTCCCCTGGGTGACCCTACCCGGGGGTCATACCCCCGACAGTAGCCCCTGAAGCTGCGGAGGTCCCGCCGACTCAGAGATGGCGAGGCCTGCACAGGTTCCTTATAAAATGCAAACTCTTTGTTTCTGACCGATTGCTCCAATAGGCCCGTTTCTTGCTACCTGCCGATTGCTCTTGACCTTCCGATTGTTCTTGATATTCGTACCAATTTCTCTCAATGGGCCGATTTCTCTCAATTGGCCGATTGCGCTTGACCTCCTCGACCGATCCGCAAAACGGTTGGTTTGACTGGAATGTTGACCAAACTTGCCGCTTCGAATTCGCCGTAGAATACGGCACGTCGTGCCACGATTTGACATGCCATAACCGCTGCCTCGACCCACGCGCGCACGTGCCATCCCATCCGCCGGATCTTCTGTGCTCCGAACTAATGCTGCTCTGTGGATACACGCGGCCACACCGCCTGCCAGATCGGCACACCCGATCCCACTACCTCCTTGCCGCGCCTTTAAATATCCCGCGGGGTGAGAGATGCGTCTCGCACCCCTTGCTCCACCCTCTTCCTCAAGCTCTCCTCCCTTCCCTCTGCCGCCGCACCGCTCGCTCCACCGTGCTGCTGCCATTGCCTCCGACGACAAGAGCCGCCGCACCGAAGACCGGGATGCCGCACTCCACCGCCATTGCCACCGCTCCTCCTCCACCACCATAGGTGGACTTGGATCTAGGTTTCCGCCGCCTTCGCCGCCACCTTCTTCCTCATCTCCGTCTTGCTCCTCCTCGCCCATCACGGAGTCCGACACCTTCATGGGGGACGACGCCGCCGCTGGCTCCCAGAGGGGAGCTTGGAAGGGATCCAATGTGACGGAGATGCAGATTGCGCTCCTCCGCCGGTCTCGCAAGATCCCGGCGGACCTTGACTTCCTCGCTCCCGGCGACGAGATTGTGCACGCGCCCCGGGACAGCGAGCGTGTTGTCTTCCTCGCGCACTTCGAGCGCGGATTCGGGCTCCCGGTGAGCCAATTCTTCCATTACTTCCTCGCCTTCTACCGCCTGCAACTGCACCACCTCGGAGCAAACGCCATCATGCTGCTCTCCACTTTCGTGGCACTGTGCTAAGGTTACCTCGGAGTTCGGCCCACCGTTGGGCTCTTGTGCCGGCTCTTTCACTTCCGCAGCTTCCAAGTAGGCACTGGTGTGCATACTATCAACCCCAAGACCAAGAATAAGGAGGAAGTAAAGGTGATGGCCGAATGCGGCGGTGCCACCATATATCTCTGCCAAATTGGACTCTATCCTCATCCCCAACTGCCTCAGTCCATCAAGAACTGGCAGACGGGGTTCTTTTATGTTTCCTCACACACAGAACCAAGATTTGCTGAATCTTCCCGAATTCTCTCTTCCACCTCCGACTACAAAATATCATTGGGATGAGAAACCAGGGGACGGGGATACCGATCTGGATCGCCAAATGGCCTACATCCAGAAGCTGATGGAGAAAGGACTGCAGCCCGCCGATCTGGTGGCGACCTGGCTCGTTTTCCGAGTGCTCCCGCTGCAACGCCGCTGCCATCGGACCTGTGACATGCACTTGCGCCTCGACCCCACTCGGATTTCCATCTTCCGAATAAACAAAGCTGAGTTCTTCCGCCGAATCTACAGTATCACCAATCTCAAGGCCGTTGAGCCTTTCGAGTTCAGCATGAAACCGTACAGACGATCTCGGCCCTGCCCCGAGGTATGCTCTAATTGTGATCTCTTATTTCAGCTTTCATTTCCTCCATACTGATTTTGATTGGACCCTTATCCTCAGGAGTTCCTAGGCTCCAGGCTCATGCAGGACGGACGGTCCACCTCGGGCTATCACCCCGACCGAGCTGAAGAAGACGCTCAAGATGTGGAACTAGAAGAGGAGACCGAATCCGAGACCGAAGCTCGAACTGCTTCTCTCAGACTCGGCTTCAAAAAGCCGGGTGAGTCTGATTCCTCCGTCAAACGCTTCATGGCCCAATGGAGCAGCGATTCTGATCCTCTTGGTGACCTCGGCGCAGAATCTGAACCAGCCGAACAGACGCTGCCCAAAGGGAAACGCCCTCGACCTGATGATGCCGGCCCCTCCAAGGTTGCCAAGAAGAAAGGGAAAACGGGCACGCGCCGAGCCGCCCCCGAGATTAGTGGCCCTGTGTTTTCTCCCACTCCTTTGAACATTGCTCGCCCTGACTTCTCTGTGGCCAGATTTGCTGCTCAACTGCCCCGAGCTGCCGGGTACGCTTCTCTTCACCTGCCTGTTTTTTGTTTCTCTTGATTTTGCCTGTACTGCTTTTCTCACTTATGCTCTTTTTATTACAGGGCTGCCCGATCTGTTGATCCTGCGGGATCTGGGGGTGTTCCGAATGCTCCCCCTGCCCCCTCTGCTGCTATTCCTCGCACGACCCCTGCTACCTCGGCTACCTCCAACGTGCCTGCGCCTGCTCGCAAGAGAGGTGCTGCAGACACCCACAAGGCCGAGCGGGCCAAGAAGAAAGCTGCTGCTGCCGCGACACAAACGCGACCGATTGCTCCTCCGCCGACCTCTGCTGCTCCTCCGACTGCTGGCACGCAGTCGGCCACTCCTGCCCCAACCACTTCTGTTGCTTCTCCGATTTTGCTGGACCCTTCTGGCATCGCACATGTTGATGTGCCGGTGCCAGATCGGCCTGCCGCTGATGCTCCTCAGCCCGAGGCTTCTCCAGCCCAGGCTACTGCCGTTGACCCAACTCCTGCTGCTGGTTCGGGGAGTGCCGCTGCCATCTCCACCGAACCAACTGCTTCTGCGCCTGCTGCTCCACTTGTCACTCATGGTGCCGTCGGATCCAGCGCTTCTACAGGACCATCCTCCGGCATCCTTGCTCGCCAACCGCCGTCCAGCCGCCAGCTCTTACTGGCCGACCGGTTCCGTGAAGCGTACTTTGGTGCCTCCGATGTCTCGCCCGTCCGACCTGCTGCCGATTCGGTCACTCCTCCGCCTCCTGGTTCTGAGGACCAACTTCCGTCCCAGCTTCTGGGCCGGTTGGGTGGTCTTTCCACTGATATCCGACGCTTCGCTGATGGGGCGCTGAGTCAAATCCTTGCCTCCAACCACTCTGCTAATGTAAGCTCTCTTTTCAGTGGGGGCGCGCCTAGCGCACCCACTGTGTGTAATCCCCGAGATTCGGGCCGATTGCTTGCAATTTGTCCGGATCTTCATTTCTCTTTATTACCCTATGCTTTTTCTTTAGATATGATCGGCCCATTTTTCAGGCCATCTGTGATAGACGTTAATCTGTATTTGAAGAACTTCTGGCCCCTTACTCAGCGGGTCAAAAGTCTATTGCTGCTTTGAAGAAGAATGTCGATACCCAAGCTGCCAAGATTCAGGAACTCACAGGTGTATTTTGCTTGTCCTTTCTTGCTTCTTCCATGTAATGACCCGATTCACTAAGAATCCAAGTCTCTGTGCATTCTGTGCTAGTCCCTTGATCAATAGCTAGCACACACAGTACATGATGTAATATCAAGAAGAAACCACATGTCATAAATATTACATCAAAGATCCAGTATTACAATAAAGCATACCTGCATAGTTCAAGGCTAGCTTACAAATAAAAGCTTCGTGGCGTCCATAAACTCCACCGTCATAGTTGAGTATAGACATCGTAACCCTACAATGCATCACTTACTCGTCGTATAAAATCCTGCAACACCGAAGGTTACAGCCCGACAACGGGTCAGTACATATGATTTGTACGGCAAGTAACACAAGTGATAAAGCAATCCTACAACTAATTACAAATCAAGAACATGAATCAAGCTTGGTTCGTTGTATAAAAAGCTGGTATTTATCTACTTCTACCTACTACTCAACATTTTTATCATCTCAACTTAATATCAACCCACAAAGTACAACCTCTAACTAAACCGCCTATGAGAGCCCTCAGGATCATAGGATTTCTAATGGCAGCCATGAGAGCCCTCAGGATAATGGTTTCGTGAGTATTGTAGAGCCCTCAGGATACAATTGCACACGTTCCTCCTATTCGTGGACATCATAGAGACCTCAGGATACGATCCCACTACCAACACATTCGTGACTGTTACAGAGCCCTCAGGATGCAACATCACCCTATCGTGAACAGTGTAGAGCCCTCAGGATACAGTGCCACTACCTAGACACCAAGTAAACATTGCAGAGCCCTCAAGGTGCAATTCCACACAAACAATCGTACGTGAATATTACAGAGCCCTCAGGATGTAATACCACTCTACAGTACCTCAGTCGCACGTTATTGTTTTACTAATAATAATGTTGTCACAACACTTGAATAACACAGCAATTCCCCCATGATTATCATTGCAACAGTAAGCATATAATCACATAGCACAAGAAATACTAAAACATAACAACGTTGGATATAATGATCAATCAAAACATGTGGCTATCCTACCAGGTTTCAGCATAAAATAACGACCTTCACATGCATCAAAACATAGTATATGCATAATCAATAGTGAAGCATAACCAAAAGTGAAACTTGCCTTATACATTCGATGAAGTTCTCCGCTCTCATGATCCAGTCAACTCTATTCGTCACCCTCCGAGAAATCTATGGCAGACGAAGGAACTCGAATAAGCAATCACACCACAAGGACAAAACAAAAGATCAACAAAACAATCACAAAGGTTTTAGCAACAAAACAAAAGCTTTGAAGTGCAGAGGTGTAGATGTGCTCGAAGGTGATCGGTGGAAGTGAACTCGAGAGATTCAACAGATACAGATTCAACGGTAAGGAATTGTGATCATGGGCATTTATGAATTCAAGGTGAATATCATGTCGATGGAAGTGAACTCGAGAGAGTCAACAGATACAGATTCATCGGTAAGGAATTGTGATCATCGACATTTATTAATTCAAGGTCAATATCATTCCCACATGAAAATTGTATGAATCTTACCGATAACATGTCTCAAATGATCCGATATGCAAAAAGAATCACGTGAAACGGAATACTACAGCACAGGTCATAGCAGGTTCAAATTTGAATGGAATTTGACTTTAAACAGATCAAGAAACTTGTGAAATTTTGTGTACACATGATATAGACATAAAGTACATGACACGAGTGATCCAACGCAAAAAGAAATAGTCGATTTGGCTCAACGGTTGAAAACATACGACCTCCAGAATTTTAATTTGAATATGAAATAAATTCAAATTCAAAAGTGTGCAAAAGTTTAAAATGTTGATTCTATGCTAAATTAAAAAACAACACGAGTGTGTAGGAACAAGAATCACCGAAATCCGACTTACGGTGTGGGAGATATTGCGGAAACGGCGCCGGGGTCTTTTCTGCCAAAAGGACCTCATTGTAAATATTTGTTTTGCAGAAAACGCGATCAGGTCTTCGGTCTCAGATCTGACCGGAGCAACTCCGGCGAGGGCGGCCTGCTCCGGCGAGGGGGCGGCTTCCGGCGGGACGACGGCGGTGTCCGATAGGTGGTGGCCGGCGGCGGCGCACGGGGCGCGGTTGCCGGCGCGTCCAGGGGACGGCGGCTCGTGGCGCGACCCAGGGAGGTGGCGTCGGGGCGGCGCGGGTGGCTCCAGCGGCGCGGCCGCGGGGGAAGGCGGCGACGCTTCAAGGTGGCGCGGCGGCTTAGGGATGGCACTCGCCGGCTAGGGTTTCTCAAAAAAGAAAAATAAAGAAAAAGGGATTTTTTTTTATATTTACACAGAGAAAAAGGAAAAAAAACTAAAACGGGCTAGGGCGAGTCCGATTAGAAATCGCCCACATGTGAAAACAGGAAGTGGGCCGGTGGGCTAAGATTTTTCTTTAAAACTGCAACTTCAAACAATATTACAAAAATAAATACACATCAGAAAAATATGAAATAAATTTCTAAATTCATCAAATAATACAAAGAAAATTATTTAATGAATACACTTTCAAAAAAGTAAAATAAAAATAAAAACATTTTCTAAATACTTTATTTAAATATAAAATAATTTCATAAATCAAATAAAATCCAATAAATTATTAAAAATATTTTGATTTCGTCAAAAGCATTGACAAACCATTTCTAAATAATAAAATAAAATTTTAAAATTGTCACACCAATAAATAATTTGGTAAAATAAAAATATCCCATTGGAATATTGTTTCAACACTTTTAAAATATTTAATAAATCATTTCAATGAAATAAAAACTCTCTTAGCATTATAAAATGCCTAAAATAATTTTATAGTTATTTCTAATACTCATAATAAATTTTAAAAACTTTAAAGTCATATTCTAAATGTTTTCCAACTTTATTAAAAGGGGATAAGTCATTTTATATCCTCTCAAATGAATTTCCTTGAGTTGCAAAATGTTTTGAATATTCAGAAGAATTCCAATAATGATTTAAAACATTTTCCAACCTTTTAATATGTTGAAGGGGTCATATTACCTTCTCTCATTTTGTTTTGTTGTTTTTGTTTTAAATAATAAATTCCAAAAATACCAATTATGAATATTAGGGAAAGTCCTTTTATTCCCTCTCTTTTTAATATTCAATTAAAATCCAAAAGTTTTAGATCCTAGTGAAAATCAATCATATCAAGCAAACAATCATTATTATAATTAATTTATTAACATTTCAAAATTTAGAAAAAATTTGGATGTTACACACTACCACCCTTAAAAGGAATCTCGTCCTCGAGATTCGAGAAGGCCAGAAAGAAAGGTCAGGGTTCGTGTCTTCATGACAGTCCATCGATCCTCCGATGAGCTAGGGTGCTACCACCATCAAAATGAATGCGACGTGGTCTTCCAAATCTTACTCCATCGATGACCTCCTTCAAGGAGATTCAACTCCTCCTATCAGGTCTTGAATCCTTAGAAAAAGAGGAGTCTTCCGTATACTGAACCTTCATGGCTGACAGGTCAGGCGCCAATACTAAGCAACTATCGATTCTCTCTTGGTGGTCATCAAGAATACTTCTACGGGATATCTACAAGAAATGGTCTTGGTCTATACTCACCGTATAACTTACTATTATTAACGATAATCTTATATAGGGGTCAAACATCGTACCATTCTATGGTTAAGGCTTAACATCGTCGTCTCTCTGCTATAGGTAAGTCACTCAAGATTTACTATCCCGCATAGCAAGAGCGAATAATAAGGGTAGTCGTCATGGGGGCCAATCTATTCTGCACCCAAATCATTACCTTGTATATGGTTTAGCGAATCTCACAATCTAACACTCGGACATCCTCACATGCATTGCAGTAAGTTCCTCTTGTTCATGAACTGGGTTCAGATAAATCCACTGGTTCTGCAAGCCAAACAAAACATCTATTGTTTCTTCACCACTCTCAGGTTTGCACAAATTACTACAAAACGTGTACTAGTGAACTACAACTTCCTCCAGGTTCTTCCTTCAGCAAGTTTGTGCTTCCTTCTTATAAGATCCCGACACATGGGGTTATCCTTGTACTCAGCATTAAGTTGCATCCATCTTTATTCCAGTCTTGACCTTAGCAGCCACGGTAGTAGCTTCTTCAGTGTAGGGTTTGAGGTGAGAGGAAACAGAAAGTAGAGAGAGATGGATACCCATACAAACATCACACAATTTTGGAAAATAAGTTTTGATGTGTAGCTGTCAGTAAAACAAGAAGTGACAGCTCACAGAAACGATCTAACGATAGAAACTTTGAATCTCCAAGTCTTTGAGTCTTCAATGACGGTAGCTTCAGTTTTGCATTGTCGAAGAAATCTTCGTATCATCGAGTCACTTGCCAACTTATTCTTGTTGTTTTTATGTCTCCTCCAGTCTTGAAGCATACTAAATAGATGGGGTCTAAGGCAACATCTACCTATTTTACTAGCGAAAGAAACACAAAACACAACACACAACAATAATCAATAAATCACTCAAAAGACACACCACACAAGCAAACCTAGAGTAAGGTCATATGTGAACGACATATGATCTCATCATACTATGCGAAATTCATTTATCTAACTTCACCTAAAAGTGGTGGTCTGAATCTTAGCTTCATCCTCCTCAGTTAAGCTGATCTTAAAATCCTCATTGTCAAACTTCTTGAACCCTATAGGATACTCCAGTTCTGCTAGTGGTAACCTCAATTGATCCACGATGTTCACGATCGACTTCTCAAAAATCATATCTTCAGGGGAATCAACAACTAAGATGGTCATTTACGTTAAAACAAGATAAGAAGTATAGAAGATCAATCATAGATGAGAGATACTAGTGGAGGGAGTAAGTACTCAAAGAGTGATAAAATAATTTTGTTCCTATGGCTTTTCTTATCCATTTTCTAGGGTCATGACCTACAGTCAACATGGGCTCTGATACCATCTGTAACGACCCGATTCACTAAGAATCCAAGTCTCTGTGCATTCTGTGCTAGTCCCTAGATCAATAGCTAGCACACACAGTACATGATGTAATATAAAGAATAAACCACATGTCATAAATATTACATCGAAGATCCAGTATTTCAATAAAGCATACCTGCATAGTTCAAGGCTAGCTTACAAATAAAATACAGCGGAAACACAATAAAAGATTCGTGGCGTCCATCAACTCCACCAGCATAGTTGAGTATAGACATCGTGTAAGGCCTGATATGTGGTACTGTTCCAGATCTAGGTGTTCCTAACCAGATCCGGGGACGAAGAACATATCGGTCCCACCGCGACATATGACAAAGCCATATGCCCCGGATTTCCAACATGATATCACAACATTACAGATACAAGGATACAACAACTCATACAATCAGCATATAACTGCCTCAAATACAATACAACAACGGAAGATACATGTCTGGGTACAGACTACAAGAAAATGCCTACTGGCAAAGAGAAAACATCGATCCCATAACCACACGGGTCCAGGCCCTCCGCCGGGATCCGCCTAACTAGTCGTCGTCGAGTCTCCACGTGAAATGTCGATCACCATACCTGTTGTCGATCAAGAACCCTGAAAAGAGTTTGGGGGTAGTATCATGAGTACAGAGGTACTTAGCATCCAACTGTAGTGGTCATCTGACCCAGCAAGGACTTCATCACTCGTCATTCTAGGACAACTAGTAGTTTACGGTAAGGATGGGGTAAGTGCTGAGGTTGCTGCCGCACTAGCATTTATCAAGTGGCTAACTATCTAGAGAGTAAGATAAGAAGCCAATCATTCGATGAGGAATCGCCTCCAACAAGTCTTGCTATCCACCTACTACGCAAACATAACACCTATCCTATCCTTGTCCTCCTCTTCGCATCCCGACGAAGAAGAAGTAGTGAAGGCACACACAAGTTGATCAAGTTATATTAAGATTATCTCAGCTGTTGTTGTCTATGAACAAGGAGTAGGTCTCAAGTCGTCCATAACCGCGGACACGGCTTCTCGAAAAGATTTAACCCTGCAGGGGTGTACCAACTGCCCATTACGAGGCGTCGCATGCTCACCCATCTCTCTCAGTTGCTACCCATTATAGGCAACCATTTTATGATTTAGTTCCAAGAGATCCGAAACGACAGGTCCCTCTAACTAACAACGAACAAATCCTGGTGGCCCCCGGGGAGTCGACACCCAATCCAAAAGCTGGCCACGCTCTCGGATCGGACTCTTCCGTATGGCCAAGGTCGGGGTTAGCCTCACCTATATAACAGGGGACTTCCCTAGCTCACCAGTGTGGACGAACAAAGGAACTCTGTGTCTGCTGGCCCGAGTTGTTTTAAAACCACTGGCTGCAGACCAGTTACGCACACGGTTTCAAATGGTAAATCAGCTTGGGCCACATCTAGAAATGTTTGAAGCTAGGTAGGTAAGAAGAGGGGACCCCATAAAATCCCACAAGCGGTTAGGCACGCTCAGTCTTAAAACCAATACCCGGAACTCGGATCCTAGGTGACTCGAATGGAACAAAGCGTTGGGCGGGATAGCCTAGACCTTCCATCCTTCGTCGAGTATAGTCAACATTATAATAAACATATCATCAATAACAATAATAATAATGTGATATCCCAAACCAAGGAGTAACAGGGTAACATCGTAGCATCCTAAGCATGCATACTAAGCAGGGGCTGAGCAACGAGCAATAGTAACATAGCAGTACAAGGTTTGCTGGGAGGGGACATGGCTGTATCGGTTTGAAAGAGGCTTTAAACATGTGGTAGGATCAATCATCGAACCTAACCTAGACTGGCATGCAAACCGCTGGTTGAAACAGAATGGATCATAAGTAATGTATAGTCCTTGCCTGTTGATAAATCGGGTTCCGAAGGTGTAGTTGATCGCAAGCTCGCATCGTCTCCGAGAGGTACCCGCGGAAGCACAGAAGACGATAAACACTAGAAAGCAATCAACGAGCAAGCACTCTATTACTAAGAGGAAAACACGAGCAAGCATCAACAAGAAGGCATCACGAGACATCGCACCTACCGTCGAGAGCGGTTACTAACAGTTTAAGTGGGGTATCGGTCACACACGACGAATACCGCACGTTTACGGTTGTTCAAGTTGCTTAGCTACAGGTGATCAACCAACGGTTATTAACATGGCATCTCACTCAAGCATGGCATAGCACACAAACATGGCAAGAGGTGAAGCACAAAGTAAACTATCTATGCTAGTCAATTTAAGTGAGGCACAACCTAAACATGGCATAACACTAAGTGCCGCACGATGATTAAAAGATTTGGTACTGTTCTGTCCTAAACCATATTTTAGGTTGGTTAACAACAGAAAAAAATAGCAGAAACACAAAGTACACAAAAAACTAATCAAGTTACATATAAAGAACACCCCAAATGGATTTACGGTTAAAAAGATACAAGCAAAACAAGTTACGGGCACAATCTGCCAACATCATGAAGCACACTTTAGATCAATGCATAAACAAGATAATGAATGCAAACATGCTCACAAATGATATGAAATTAAACTAGACATGACAAGTAAATCATGGCAAAATAATCATGCAAATAGGCATCATAGATCAAAAGATATTAAGCAAACAACATGGCATCGGAACGTTACAGACTTAGAGAAAAACAGAGGTGGCTGTCAAAAACAGCAGCATAGCAACTTTTGAGCTCAATATCTATATGACCAGTAATGCTAACATGAATATGCAATACATGTAATGGAAGTAGACATGATTCTTAACAATATGCAATTGGAATCACTCAATTCTCATAAACGGTCGCGACACACTCGTCGACCGAAGTTGCAACAAAATGACAGTTTCAGCAACAGCAGCACAATAATAGCAGGGTAGCTACTTTGGAGCAAGATTTAATATAGCTAAAGCACCCAAATATGACAAGTTAAAGCATGGAAATGAAGTACACATGATGCTTGACACATAGGAAAAAGAATCAATGCAATAGGCCTCATGGATGACTCACAATCATCATGCAAAGTTCCAATAAAATATTAACAACAGCACTTAACAGCAATTTAGTAGCAGTTTAACGACCTGATGCCCACTTTAGCACACAATTACACAATCAAGATGAGCTCAAATTCAAATTCTCACAAAAGATGGATTAAAGTACACGCAATTTTGAGCAACTTTCGTTTTGGGGGCACGTTCATCGGAGCTACGGTTTGATCGCTATCATCGTTTCAAAATGGAACCAGCAAAAAAATACCAGGGACTTAGCAGAAATTTGTAGGTACTCTGGAAAAAAAAGGTACATGGGCCCTCACCACTGGGCTCAGCCCATCTAGCCTAGGAGGCGGATCTGGCCTGCCCTGGATCTGGGCTGCGGCTGGCGGCTCGGGCCACGTGGGCCAACTGGCTGGCCTGGGCTGCGAAGCCGGCCCACTCGCGGCTGGCGGCCTGGACGGCTGCCTCGTCCTCGTCTCCAGGTGGGGGAGTCGGTTGGCGCACGGCTCGCCGGCCGGCCACCGGCGGCGGGCAAAGTGGAGCAGGGGGCAGGGACCAGTCGCGGCGGCAGCGGTCGGGATCCCATCGGATCCGGCGACGAGGCGGCGGAGGAGGGACCTCCAGGGGGCGCGAGCTCGGTCCGCGACCGAGCCATGGCGCGTCGGCACGGCGGGATCCTTCGGGACCTGTGGCAAGGGGACGAGGGGGTTCAGGGGAGAAGAGGAGGCGTGGCCGCGGCATGGAGGCGCTCACCGGCGGGGGCGGTCACGTTGGGCTCGTCAACCGGGCGGCAAGGAGGCTGCGGGCGCTCGGGTGGGGGACGCTCCTCGGGCTAGGGAGAGCCTCCACGGGAGGTTGGCCTCTGGTGACGTGGCGCTCCTTGGAGCCTCCGATCTGGATCGAACGGACCAGATCAGATCGGCCCAAGATGTCGGGACCCGGGGTTAGTGTATGTAATTCCGATTATAATACAATCACATGGAGAGCCGAGAGCCGTACCCACTTGTCTAAGCAGACAAGGCCAAGCACAGATCACTCTCGGTAAGCATCGAACGTGAGGGGCATCCCATTCAGGCCGGATGATCAACTGAGATGGGTCCTCAACGTCCGCTCACAAGTCTAATGCTTATGGGTGGTGAATCCCATACTCATAGAAAAGTCGCCTCAACCATGCTATCGATTGAATCATAACCCTTACATAGACTTACTCCAGCCCGATCACTCAGTCGGGATCTCGGGCGGGCTCGATCATACATCAAAGTGTGCCACGTGACAGAGTCACGAACAATCGCATCGCGATGCCCCAAGCTGCGCACATCTAAGGGCCACTTGGTGTATAAAAGACCGCCGGCAAGAACACAACTAAGCTATCGAACCCCACACTAAGACATGCATGTTATAATCATACACGCAGCATACATGTCCAGTGTAAACAGTAGGTAATCATAACATGAGCTCTACAAACTCAGTCTTTATAACTTCTGCTAAACAGAGCAGACATAGTAGTTGTATTACAAGCAGAGATCACATGTTTGTGATCCAACATTACATCAAACATCAACGGAAGCAAATTTTGTCTTAGTAAAGACAAGTTTAACAAATGGCTTAAGAAGCTTGAAAAAAAAGTACAACGACCCTCCAGAGGGCACAGGCTGCTGCCTGGAACTATACAACATTGGTCCACGTCGAGCTTGAGGTAGACGCCACCATCAGGGTCAGTGGTCTCGTCTCTAAAACATAGAATAAGCAAACATGAGTACAAAGTCGTACTCAGCAAGACTTACATAGGAACTATACTACTCATGCACATGTATCAAGGCAAAGGGAGGTGGGGTTTCACTTGCAGAAATGCCAGCTTTGACTTGGCTAATCCTGAACTACGAGTACTAGAGAGAGGTAAGAACGTACACGAGTCCAAGTAACAGTCTCCAAACAATACTCCACTATGGTGCCTTCCTCGACTTCCCCACGAGGAAGCACGCCATAGCACTCACACTTATCTTGGTGTGTTTTAGAAGTATCCGGTTCAAGTTATCTATGATCAAGTAAAGGTCTCCAAGTAGTCCATAACCGCGGACACGGCTATTCGAATAGTTCATTAACCCTGCAGGGGTGTACTGCTACACACACGCCTCATCAGTTACCGCCTGGGGATGGAACTTTCAAGTGAGTACCGGCGAGGATGCTGCCACGACACTTCACTCACGGCACCATCTCTTGTCCTAGGGAGTCGCCTATTTGAGTTGGGACCACAGTCGGAATCCGGCCGATTGTTCCGATGCGGACTCAAATGTTGTGTGACCGCCATCAAGCTCAACTCGATCATGATCACTTGATTCAATGTGCCCACAACCTACGCCAACCACTTACCTTGGTTCCACCTGCTTGAGATCGTCGAAGGGCGAACTACTTGCGACTCTTGGACTGGTCCGGGGTGAGGTACTAGGCCGAGAGGGGTCAGTGAGCCCAATGTGTGGTCGTACTCTTTGTCTTGGATAACAACACAAGAACTCGGGCCTAAGGCAGTGTTCAACGAGACAACCCACTGTGTACTCCTACACAGCCTCTCATCGTTCACCTTTATTTAGGGTAGATTCACCAACACGTTACCACCATCATTCACATGATCACTACCATCCCGACTCACATCAAAGTAGCCTCAGGTAACAACTCTAAGCATGCAATAGGCTGTAACAGTTGCAGGGGCCACATGATATCAACCAACTCCAACATCTGCTAGGATTGTGGTTTGCTTACTACTGTGACAAAATGATAGGTCATGCAAAGGAATAGGTTCAATTAGCGGTAGAACGTATCATGGTGACATCCTAAACCTGCATTTGCGAGAATGAGAGGGAACTGGGATTTTATAGACATGATCAAAGAGGGGGCTGCTTGCCTTGCTGACAATCACGAGGTACCACTCTTCTGACGTGAGGTCGAACTCGTCTCCGAGATCAACTCTACTGAGAAGACGCAATCACCGAAGCACTGGAAGTAAAGCACAATCAAAATAATACAATGCACATTCAATATGCAAAGCAAAGCATGGCAATGTGCTGATGTGACCTATGTTTGAATTGCCACAATTTAATTGAAGTTCATTTGAAAAGGAAATTCAAATTCAAACTCCAAATGTTATTCAAATTTGGTCAACTTGCATTTGCTAATATTTGTTCATTTGAAACCAAATGATTATATGTGTGAAATGCTTCTGAAGTACAAGTGATGTGTGGTGCAATTCAATGTTTGAAATTGGAATAGTAATTGATTTGAATTTGAAATAATTCCAATTAAATCAAATAGCAAAAGCTACTGATCCCTTTTTAAGATCAACTCCAACATAGCTAAAAGTTGGAAATTTGGATAGAGGATTTTCTACTAATAATTTTTCATATATTATATGTTGAATTTGGAGTTAAAATGAATTTTCTATGATTTTTCAAAGTTTCAGCCATTTTCTGGAATTAACTGAATTTCTTTATTTCTTTTAAATGATTTGTCTGATTACTGCGTCAGAGTGACACCTGGCTTACGTCAGGGGGCCACTGACAGAAGGGCCCCACTGGTCAGTGACCTGGGACTTAATTCCCTCTCAGTTTAAATAAAACAGGGGTTAATTAAGCCCTGGGCCCACTGGTCAGCCTCTGGTGGGGGTTGATTAAGCTCGGGTTAACGACGCAAATGGAGGGGTCGTCGCCGGCGGCCACTGTAGACGCCGGAGACTCGCCGACTTTGCGATTCAGAGCACGGGCAGCCAAGGGGAGGGCGCCGTTGCGTAGCTTGTGCTCCCGCGCGTCCAGTAGACCCATTGGGGGGTCACTGGCGTGCTCCAGAGCTCGGAGGCAACGACAATGGCGACGGCTGGGCTCGGCCAACGACGAAAACACGAGGGAGAGCACGAGGGGAACCATGAGAGGGGGCAATCGAGGCAGCAGGCTCACCCACACGCGACGGTGATCTCGACGGGGTTGGGGAAGAGCTGGAGGAGGCTGAACTTGCTGCCGAAGTTGCGGCGGCCGGCGGTGAAGAAGATGAAGGGGACGTCGCTTCCACCAGCTCCCGGCTCGAATTGAGACTGCAGCTAGACGAAGTCGACCTCGAGGAGCTCCATGGACACGCTTGTTCGCCGTGAGGAGGCTGTTGGCCACACAGTAGCTCGCCGGCGTCCGCTTGCTGTGCTCGGGCTTGCGCGAGATCCGCGAGGAAGAGGAACAGGGGAGACCCGTGGATGGGGAGGACGAGCTCAAGGGGGCTTCTTGCGTTGCGTGGCAGGAGGAGGGAGCCAGGGGAGGTCTAGGTGGCTCGGCGGCCGTGGGCATGCTCGCCACGGCGCGAGCTGCCTGTTCTGGCGTCGGCGGGGAAGACGACAGACGGGGAGGAGCCGGGCTGGGCCAGGTGGGCCTTCGCCCGTGGGCGCAAGGTAAGGCTTTCTGTTGTTTTTCTTATTTTCTTTTCTGTTGTCTGTTTTCCCAATAAAATAAAATAGCTAGGGCCTGTTTTGGGAATTTTTGAAATTCAAATTATTTGAATTTAAATTCAAATAGGCATCTAATTTAATTTCCAAGCCACTATTTGAATTATTGAAAAATCTATGAGCATGGGATTAATCCCAAATCACTTTTAAAATGATCAGACTCATTTTTAGGATTTTTCAATACATCCAAAAGAATTTTGGAAAAAGATTTATTTCTGGCCTTTTTATTTAAATCAATTAGGGCTTTTCTTTTCCCCATTTCCTTTTCTTTTGCAATTTTTTTTAAGATGCAAAAATGCAAGCTAGGTTAAACACAAACCTACTTTGGGGTTCTGACACAAGAGGTGGGGGTTGTTGCTGCTGGTGGCTAGGTGGTGGCGGGTAAGAGGGTGTGCACGGAAAGTGAGGGATAGAACTAGGGTTTGTCCAGATTTGGTAGGTAGCGCTGCTATAAATAGCAAGTGGGTGTTTGGGGGTGTTTTGTGCCACAAAATGGTCCGGGTTTTCGGGTGGGCTAGAATCCGAAGCTAAGAGAGAGATCTGGGGGTCCATCTAATAGCACACGCGGCATTTTGTAAAATACGCCATAGGACTTACACCGGCTTCTATGCCTGGCACATCCGAACGTTCACCTACCCGACGAAGTCGGAATCGCACGACATTCGATACAACGCATCGCCACACTAAATTGACGTCGTCTACAATATTTAACGCCAAAAAAGAACGTCGAGCACCTCCCGATAAAATAAACCATTTAAATATAAATGGGGTTTTCCACACCGATGGTTATGGCTGGTCCTGTGCGGTTTTCGCGACGGTGATCGGGCGAAACCCGGTGTCGCAAAGGACGAGTGTCAGGGTGGCAATGGTCGGTCTCCGTCCGGTACGAGATATGAGGGGGAAAAATAATCGCCGATCAATAAATCGGGGATGCAAACACCGCAAACAAATCAGACAATCAAACAATTCACACCGAAAACATAATTTTTAATTTTTATGAAAACTGGGCTGTTAAAATACAACACCACCAACAAGGGATCTCGTCCGGAGATCCAGGACGATCCGGGGGAGAGGGGGGAGAGAAAAAGAGACAAAGATCTACAACACCACCAACAAGGGACTCTGCTCCATGTCAACGTCGAACTTCTATCGAGAAACTTTCCGCAGGGATACGACATCGTCGAAAATACGAAGTCGTCGGTGTCAAGAGGAGGGACGACAACGATAACCGGATCAAAGGATAGTGTTTTCGAAGCAAGTCGTGAAAACACCGGCAAAAGGATGGATGGCAATGGATGACCCAGATGGTACCCAAAATCGTAGAAGCTAAAGGTACTATAGGAATTCCTAAACCACGAGATCGGAATCGAGACAATACTCTGCAAGAAAGGCATTGTAACGGTTCCGAACTCCACACTCTCGAGATCCTAAAGTTTTGAAAGGGATAAGACGAGAATAAAACTCTTACGACACTTGTCCTGACCAGAGCAAGGGTAAGGAGTAAAAAGATTCCTACTCTCCGATAACTAACTTAGTAACTACAAAATAGTTTTTGTCTAGACTCGACTTCAGCCAGAGAGGGGTTCCTACGGTCGATAAAGCTCTGATACCAAGTTTTAAGGCCCGATATGCGGTACTGTTCCAGATCTAGGTGTTTCCACCCAGATCCGGGGACGAAGCACATATCGGTCCCACCGCGACATATGACAAAGACATATGCCCCGGATTTCCAACATGATATCACAACATTACAGATACAAGGATACAACATCTCATACAATCGGCATACAACTGCCTCAAATACAATACAACAGCGGAAGATACATGTCTGGGTACAGACTACAAGCAAATGCCTACTGGCAAAGAGAAAACATTGATCCCCATAACCACACGGGTCCAAGCCCTCCGCCGGGATCCGCCTAACTAGTCGTCGTCGAGTCTCCACGTGAAACGTCGATCACCATACCTCTTGTCGATCAAGAACCCTGAAAAGAGTTTGGGGGTAGTATCATGAGTACAGAGGTACTCAGCATCCAACTGTAGTGGTCATCTGACCTAGCAAGGACTAGTAGTTTACGGTAAGGATGGGGTAAGTGGTGAGGTTGCTGCCGCACTAGCATTTATGAAGTGGCTAACAATCTAGAGAGTAAGATAAGAAGCCAAGCATTCGATGAGGAATCGCCTCCAACAAGTCTTGTTATCCACCTACTACGCAAACATAACACCTATCCTATCCTTGTCCTCCTCTTCGCATCCCGACGAAGAAGAAGCAGTCAAGGCACACACACGTTGATCAAGTTATATTAAGATTATCTCAGCTGTTGTTGTCTATGAACAAGGAGTAGGTCTCAAGTCGTCCATAACCGCGGACACGGATTCTCAAAAAGATTTAACCCTGCAGGGGTGTACCAACTGCCCATTACGAGGCGTCGCATGCTCGCCCATCTCTGTTAGTTGCTACCCATTATAGGCAACCATTTTATGATTTAGTTCCAAGAGATCCGAAACGACAGGTCCCTCTAACTAACAACGAACAAATCCGGGTGGCCCCCGGGGAGTCGACACCCAATCCAAAAGCCGGCCACGCTCTCGGATCGGACTCTTTCGTATAGCCAAGGTCGGGGTTAGCCTCACCTATATAACAGGGGACTTACCTATCTCACAAGTGTGGACCAACAAAGGAACTCCGTCTTTGCTGGCCCGAGTTGTTTTAAAACCACTGGCTGCAGACCAGTTACGCACACGGTTTCAAATGGTAAATCAGCTTGGGCCACCTCTAGAAATGTTTGAATCTAGGTAGGTAAGAAGAGGGGACCCCATAAAATACCACACGCGGTTAGGCACGCTCAGTCTTAAAACCAATACCCGGAACTCGGATCCTAGGTGACTCGAATGGAAAATAGCGTCGGGGCGGGATAGCCTAGACCTTCCATCCTTCGTCGAGTATAGTCAACATTATAATAAACATATCATCAATAACAATAATAATAATGTGATATCCCAAACCAAGGAGTAACAGGGTAACATCGTAGCATCCTAAGCATGCATACTAAGCAGGGGCTGAGCAACGAGCAATAGTAACATAGCAGTACAAGGTTTGCTGGGAGGGGACATGGCTGTATCGGTTTGAAAGAGGCTGTAAACATGTGGTAGGATCAAACATCGAACCTAACCTAGACTAGCATGCAAACCGTTGGTTTAAATAGAATGGATCATAAGTAATGTATAGTCCTTGCCTGTTGATAAGTCGGGTTCCAAAGGTGTAGTTGATCGCAAGCTCGCATCGCCTCCGAGAGGTACCCGCGGAAGCACACAAGACGATAAACACTAGAAAGCAATCAACGATCAAGCACTCTATTACTACGAGGAAAACACGAGAAAGCATCAACAAGAAGGAAACACGAGACATCGCACCTACCGTCGAGAGCGGTTATTAATAGTTTAAGTGGGGTATCGGTCACACACGACGAATACCGCACGTTTACGGTGGTTCAAGTTGCTTAGCTACAGGTGATCAACCAACGGTTATTAACATGGCATCTCACTCAAGCATGGCATAGCAACACAAACATGGCAAGAGGTGAAGCACAAAGTAAACTATCTATGCTAGTCAATTTAAGTGAGGCACAACCTAAACATGGCATAACACTAAGTGCCGCACGATGATTAAAAGATTTGCTACTATTCTGTCCTAAACCATATTTTAGGTTGGTTAACAACAGCAAAAATTAGCATAAACACAAAGTACACGAAAAACTAATCAACTTACATATAAAGAACACCCCAAATGGATTTACGGTTAAAAAATATAAGCAAAACAAGTTACGGGCACAATCGGCCAACATCACGAAGCACACTTTAGAGCAATGCATAAACAGGATAATGAATGCAAACATGCTCACAAATGATCTGAAATTAAACTAGAAATGACAAGGAAAGCATGGCAAAAGAATCATGCAAATAAGCATCATAGATCAAAAGATATTAAGAAAACAACATGGCATCGGAACGTTACAGACTTAGAGAAAAACAAAGGTGGCTGTCAAAAACAGCAGCATAGCAACTTTTGAGCTCAATATCTATATGACCAGTAATGCTAACATGAAGATGCAATACATGTAATGGAAGTAGACATGATTCTTAACAATATGCAATTGGAATCACTCAATTCCGATAAACGGTCGCGACACACTCGTCGACCGAAGTTGCAACAAAATAACAATTTCAGCAACAGCAGCACAATAACAGCAGGGTTGCTACTTTGGAGCAAGATTTAATATAGCTAAAGCACCCAAATATGACAAGTTAAAGCATGGAAATGAAGTACACATGATGCTTAACACATAGGAGAAAGAATCAATGCAATAGGCCTCATGGATGAGTCACAATCATCATGCAAATTGCAATAAAATATTAATAGCAGCACTTAACAACAATTTAGTAGCAGTTTAACGGCCTGATGCCCACTTTAGCAAACAATTACACAATCAATATGAGCTCAAATGCAAATGCTCACAAAAGATGAATTAAAGTACACGCAATTCTGAGCAACTTTCGTTTTGGGGGCACGTTCATCGGAGCTACGGTTTGATCGCTATCATCGTTGGAAAATGGAACCAGCAGCAATTCGCAGGTACTCTGGAAAAAAAAAGGTACATGGGCCCTCACCACTGGGCTCAGCCCATCTGGCCTAGGAGGCGGATCTGGCCTGCCCTGGATCTGGGCTGCGGCTGGCGGCTCGGGCCACGTGGGCCAACTGGCTGGCTTGGGCTGCGAAGCCGGCCCACTCGCGGCTAGCAGCCTGGACGGCTGCCTCGTCCTCGTCTCCAGGTCGCGGCGTCGGTTGGCGCACGGCTCGCCGGCCGGCCACCGGCGGAGGGCGAAGCGGAGCAGGGGGCAGGGACAAGCCGCGGCTGCAGCGGCCGGGATCCCATCGGATCCGGCGATGAGGCGGCGAAGGAGGGACCTCCAGGGGGCGCGAGCTCGGGCCGCGACCGAGCCATGGCGCGTCAGCACGGCGGGATCCTTCGGGACCTGCGGCAAGGAGACGAGGTGGTTCAGGGGAGAAGAGGAGGCGTGGCCGCGGCATGGAGGTGCTCACCGGCAGGGGCGGCCACGCTGGGCTCGTCGGCCGGGCGGCAAGGTGGCGGAGGCTGCGGGCGCTCGGGCGGGGGACGCTCCTCGGACTAGGGAGAGCCGCCACGGGAGGTTGGCCTCTGGTGACGTGGCGCTCCTTGGAGCCTCCGATCTGGATCGAACGGACCAGATCAGATCGGCCCAAGAGCTGGGGGTTGGTGCTGCTGGTGGCTAGGTGGCGGCGGGGAAGAGGGTGTGCACGGAAAGTGAGGGCTAGAACTAGGGTTTCTCCAGATTTGGTAGGTAGCGCTTCTATAAATAGCAAGTGGGTGTTTGGGGGTGTTTTGTGCCACAAAATGGTCCGGTTTTTTGGGTGGGCTAGAATTCCGAAGCTAAGAGAGACATCTGGGGGTCCATCTAGTAGCGCACGCGGCATTTTGTAAAATACGCCATAGGACTTACACCGGCTTCTATGCCTGGCACATCCGAACGTTCACCTACCCGACGAAGTTGGAATCGCACGAAATTCGAAACAACGCATCGCCACACTGCACTGACATCGTCTACAATGTTTAACGCCAAAAGATAACGTCGAGCACCTCCCGATAAAATAAACCATTTAAATATAAATGGGGTTTTCCGCACTGATGGTTATGGCTGGTCCTGTGCGGTTTTTGCGACGGTGATCGGGCGAAACCCGGTGTCGCAAAGGACGAGTGTCAGGGTGGCAATGTGTCGGGACCCGGGGTTTGCATATGTAATTCCAGTCACAATTCAATCATATGGAGAGCCGAGAGCCATACCCACTTGTCTAAGCAGACAAGGCCAAGTACAAGACGCTCTCGGAAAGCTCGAACGTGAGGGGCATCCCATCCAGGCCGGATGATCAACTGAGATGGGTCCTTATCGCCCGCTCACAAGTCTAAACGATTATGGGTGGTGAAATCCCATACTCATAGACAAGTCGCCTCAACCATATTATCGATTGAATCCTAACACTTACATAAACAGACTCCAACCCGATCTCTCAGTCGGGGTCTCGGGCGGGCTCAATCATAAAACAAAGTGTGCCACGTGAAAGAGTCACAAGCAATCGCATCGCGATGCCCCAAGCTGCGCACATCTAAGGGCCACTTGGTCTATAAAAGATCGCCGGCGAGAGCACAACTAAGGTATCGAACCCCATACATGACATGCACAATATAAACATACACGCAGCATGCATGCCAACTGTATAATAGCAGGTAACACAACATGAACTCTACAAACTCATAGTTTTATTTCATCTGCTAAGCAGAGCAGATATAGTAGTGTTACAAGCAGAGATCACATAACTGTAACCCAACATTACATCATACAACATCGGAAGCAAATTATGTCTTAGTAAAGACAAGGTTAACAAATGGCTTAAGAAGCCTTTAAGAAAACACAACGACCCTCCAGAGGGACCAGGCTGTTGTCTGGGACTACATTACTTCATCGACGTCGAGCTTGAAAGGGGAGGCCACCATCAGGTTCAGTGGTCTCGTCTCTAAAACATAGAATAAGCAAACGTGAGTACAAACTCGTACTCAGCAAGACTTACGTCAGAACTATACTACTCATGCTCAGGTATCAAGGTAAGGCAAGTGGGCTTGTAATGCAGAAAGCTTTGACTTGGCTATCCTGTATGACTACATAGAGTTGAGATGAGAGGCGCACACGAGTCCATCTAATCTTGATCACCACATCAATACACAACCATGGATCCTTCCTCGACTTCCCCACGAGGAAGCAACCCAAAGCACTCACACTTATCTTGCGATTTTTAGAGTATCCATTGGAGTTGTCTAATAATCAAGTAAAGATCTCCAAGTAGTCCATAACGCGGACACGGCTATTCAAATAGTTCATTAACCCTGCAGGGGTGTACTTCTTCACATACGTAGCTACCACTTATCGCCTAGAACTCGTCACCTTCAAGCGGTGTCGGCGAGGATAGTACCACGACAGTTACCTCATGGATCCAACTCTAGTCCAGGGGATCACCTATCTGAGTATGTACCCCAATCGGGAATCCGGCCGGGGTTTCCGTTCAGGACCCAGACGATGTATGGACAGTCCGACAAGCCCATCTCGACGGATGGTGCTGCGCTTGCCTAAAACCGTGCTACGTTATGAAAGCAAATAGAAGAAAATTAACCCATGCAAATCCTGGACCCTAGTCGGGGTGAGTTAATAGGTCGATAGGGGTCAATGAGCCCAACATGTGGTAGTAATCTGTGTCTTGGATCACAACACAAGAACTCGGTGCCTAGGGCAGTGTAAATGAGACAACCCAATGTGTACTCCTACACAGCCTCTCATTGTTCACTTATTTTAGGGTGACTTCATCAACACGTTACCTCCTTGTTGCATGTGTCCACTACCATCCCGATACATCACCCAGATGGATCAACTTCATTGCAAACAACTCTAGCATGGCATAGCATATCATGGATGAAGGGCCACATGATGAACACAAACAAATCTTGTATCTGTTAGGTTGAGGTTTGCTTAATACTGTGTTACCAATGATAGGTCATGCAAAGGATGGGTTCAACTAGCGGAAGAACGGTAACATGTGAATCACCTAATCATGCATAAGAGAACAAGAGGGAAACTGGGTTTTTATAGATATGAACAAAGGGGGTTTGCTTGCCTTATTGTCGAGACTCGGGGGGTGCCACTCTTCGGAGAAAACAGGGACTACGTCCGGCGATGGATCTATCGAGAAGAATCAAACACCGAGACAACAACAATGTAAACATCACATTGTAATGCACATTCAAGAAATGAATCATGGCATGGTACTGATGTGATCTATGTTCAATTTGCAACAACTTTAATTGAAGTTGATTTGAAAAAGGAATTCAAATTCAAACTCCAAATGTTGTTCAAATTAGCCAAAGTTGCATTTGCTAATGTTTGGATATGGTAAACCATGTTGTCATGTGTATGATATGCCTCTGATGTTCATGTGATAAGGTTGGCATTCCAAAGATTTAATTTGAAATGATTTAAACATTTATTTTCAATTATTCCAAAAAATACAAATAGCTAAATGCTACTGGTCCATCATCATAGATGTGTTTTTCATCCATGAAAATATGATATTTGGAATCCTTGAATTTTTCTGATGATTTTTCATATATTACACTTTTGATTTGGAGTTATGGTTTAAAAGTTATTGAATTTCAAAGATTTAAACAATTTCTGGAATTTATGGAATTATTTTTAATCTGGAAAAGGTTTACTGCATCAGCATGGCATCATGCTGACATCAGGGGTGCTGACTGGTCATACTAACGCCTGGAACCCACCTGTCATTGTCTCTGGTGTTAACTTTGTTTTAAGTAAAAATGACAGGGGATTAGGGGGGCCAAGGCCCACTGTTCTGTGAGAGAGAGAGGGATTAGGAGGGGGGTTAGCCCCTAATGACTGTGCCACGTCGGCACGGCCGGCGGTTAGCCGCCGGTGGCCAAACCGCGCGACGGTGCCCGCTCGGGACGACGGCTCCGGCCACGAATCTCGGCGCCGCGAACACCAGGAGAAGTCCCATGGACCCGCGCGTCACCTAGACAACTTGGACGAGCACGGGGAGTCCAAGGTCGACTGCGGTGACCTCACACGCGACGGCCTGAGCTTGGTCTACGGAGGGGAGGAGATGTGGCACACGGGGAAGGGCACAGATAGACGGGGAAGAAGGGGGAGCTCACCCCAAAACCAATGGAGAGGACGGAGAGGTACAAGAAGGCCGGGCGGCGGCGCAATCCTCGTAGGTTTCCACGGTGGCCGGCGGCGAGTCGAGGAAGGGGCTTTCATGCTCCAGGCTCATGTGCTCGATTCCCTGCTGGTGGTGACGAAGACGAAGGCGGTGGTCGCAGGGGATACCTCGGCTTGTCTCCTCGTCGCCGTTGGCCACGCCGGGGTGCGACGGTGATCTGCGGGGACGGACGGGACCTCGCCAGAACGCACGGGAGAGAGAGAGAGAGAGGAGGAGGAGGTTCAGAGGAAGGGGGAAAAGGAAGGGGGTGCACGGGTCCTTCCACGGAGCTGAATAGGGACGGGGGGAGAGGCAGCTGCGCTGGCCAGAAGCAGGAGCTGGCGGCCATGCGAGGCGCACGGCTCGGCCGTCCCTCCTCCTGGCAGAGGAGGAAGACGGTCCTGCCCCCCTTGGGCTGGGCCTCTTCTGCCCACTTGGTCCAGGTAAGTGGGGCTTTGCCCCTTTTTTCTGTTTTTCTTTTTATTGCTTTCTGTTTTATTTGTTTTGCTCTAAAAAAATACCAAAGCATTTTTACAAATCCACAATTATTTATCTTGGACACATGTGACATACTACTAGTCACTCCCAAGATTTGAAGATTTTTGGAATTCAAATTATTTGAATCCAATTCAAATAGCATTTAAATTTAATTTCCAAGCCTCTGTTTGAATATTTGAAAAATCCATGAGACGGGGTTTGACTCCAAATCATTTTTAAAATGATCACACTCATTTATAGGACTTTTCAAAATTGTTTGGAGGAATTTTGGAAAAACTTTTTCTCTGGCCTTTTATTTATATTCTTTTTTAGGCTTTTCCAAATCCCCAATTCTTAAACCAAGGAATTTAAACATGATGCAATTATTTCTAGTAATAAAAGCATATACCAAAACTAAGGTTGTGACAACTCGCCCCCACTCAAAAGAATCTCGTCCCGAGATTCAGAAGTAGTCGGGAAGAGGGTGGGGTACTCGACTCGGAGACGGTCTTCTCGTTCCCAGGTGGCTTCTTACTCAGAATGGTTGGACCACTGCACTTTAAGGAACTTGATCTTTTGACGTCGGGTGGTACGCTCAGCTTCATCGAAGATACGGACAGGATACTCTCGATACGACATGTTTTCTTGGAGATCAAGCGTCTCGTGGTCTACTTCGCGGATGGGGTCCTTGAAGCAACGCCTGAGTTGAGATACGTGGAAGACATCGTGAACCTGAGAAAGATGCGGGGGTAGTTCAAGTTGGTAGGCAAGTTCTCCACGTTTAGCTAGAATGCTAAAGGGGCCTATGTAACATGGGGCCAATTTTCCTTTGATACCGAAGCGATGGGTTCCCTCCAGAGGAGTAACCCGGAGGTAAGCTTTCTCGTCCAGCTCGTAGCTCTCTCGACTATGATGACGATCATAATAGCTTTTCTGACGAGACTGGGCTGTTTTCAATTGCTCACGAACAATGCGAACCTTCTCTTCTGCTTCCTGGATCATATCCGGTCCAAAGAATTGTCTTTCACCGGTTTCTGACAAGTTCAATGGTGTTCTACATTTTCTTCCATAGAGAAATTCAAAGGGTGCCATGCCCAAGCTAGATTGGAAGCTGTTGTTATAAGAAAACTCGGCGGATGGAAGAGATTTCTCCCAACTCTTTCCGAAAGAGATAACACAGGCTCTGAGCATGTCTTCGAGAATTTGATTAACTCTTTCTACTTGACCACTTGACTGGGGATGAAAGGCGGTGCTAAAGGAGAGATGGGTTCCCATAGCATTTTGAAAACTTTCCCAAAATCGAGAGGTCAAAAGACTTCCACGGTCTGAATTGATTTCCAATGGAACACCATGGAGAGAAACGATCCGGGAGACATATAAATCCGCTAACTGGCTAGCAGTTATACTCTCTCGAACAGGAAGGAAATGAGCAACTTTGGAAAAACGATCAATGACCACGAAGATGGCATTGTTTCCCTTCTGAGACTTTGGAAAGCCAGTGATGAAATCCATACTCACTTTATCCCATTTCCACTCAGGAATGGCTAAAGGTTGAAGAGTACCAGCAGGTCTTTGATGCTCTGCTTTCACACGACGACAAACATCGCACTCAGCAACAAATTGAGCGATTTCTCGCTTCATCCTAGTCCACCAAAATCTCTGGCGTAGATCTTGATACATCTTAGTACTACAAGGATGAATCGAGAGAGGGGTGTCATGAGCCTCCATAAGGATCAGCTGCCTTAGATTCCTATTCTTCGGAACTACCATCCCATTCTCGAAGTACACAGTACCCTCATTGTCTAGGGTAAAACATTTTGCCTTACCGCTAGCAATGTTCTGTTTGATATATCGTATACCTCGAGCACGTTGTTGAACAGCCTTGATTTGATCCTCAAGAGTTGGTTTCACAATCAAGGTGGAAAGGAATCCATGAGGAACAATCTCGAGATTCATCTTTCGAAACTCCTCATAGAGAAATGGTTGATACTGTTGTAACATGAGGTTGTTACAATACGACTTACGACTTAGTGCATCAGCCATGACATTGGCTTTGCCTGGCGTGTAAGAGATACTTAAGTCATAATCTTTTATCAACTCTATCCAGCGTCTATTCCTGAGGTTAAGATCTGGCTGGGTGAATATGTATTTGAGGCTTTGGTGATCGGTATAGATTTCACAACGATTACCAAGGAGGTAATGTCGCCAAGTCTTCAGGGCATGAACTACGTCAGCGAGTTCAAGATCATGGGTAGGATAGTTCTCTTCATGTGGACGCAACTGGCGCGAAGCATAAGCTACCACATGTCTATCTTGCATAAGGATGCATCCTAACCCTTGCCATGAAGCATCACAAAAGATCTCGAATTCCTTTTTGGTGTCTGGAGGCGCAAGTACGGGTGCAGAAGTCAATCTTCTTTTTAGCTCTTGAAAGCTTTCCTCGCACTTGGGAGTCCATAGGAATTTCTTATCTTTCTTGAGGAGTTCAGTTAGAGGCTTTGCAACTTTGGAGAAGTTCTTAACGAAGCGGCGACAATAGCTGGCTAGGCCAAGAAAACTCCTAACTTGCTTAACCGATTCAGGTGGAGTCCAGTCAAGGACGGCCTGAACTCTCTCGGGATTGACTGCAACACCTTTCGCAGAAATCACGTGGCCTAAGTAGGTCACTTCTGGTAGCCAAAATTCACACTTGGAGAACTTGGCATAAAGGCGATGCTCTCTAAGTTTCATCAATACCAGCCTAAGATGTTCTGCGTGCTCTTCTTCGCTCTTCGAGTAGATGAGAATGTCATCAAGATAAACCACAACAAATTTGTCTAAGTACTCCATGAAGATCGAATTCATCAAGCGCGAAAAAGTGGCTGGGGCATTGGTTAAACCGAAGGACATGACGGTGTACTCGTAAAGACCATAACGAGTAGTGAAAGCCGTCTTGGGAATGTCCTCGTTTCTGATTTTGATTTGATGATAACCTAATCTCAAATCCATCTTGAAGAAGACAGAGGATCCAGCAAGTTGATCATAAAGATCATTGATCCTGGGAAGTGGGTACTTGTTCATTATCGTCGCTAGATTTAGCGGGTGATAGTCTACGCACATCCTTTCTGTTCCATCTTTCTTCGTTATGAACAGAACGGGGCAACCCCATGGCGATGAGCTAGGGCGGATGAAGCCTTTTGCCAACCAAGCTTCCAGTTGATTTTAAGGTCAGCTAACTCATGTGGGGCCATCCTATATGGGCGTCTGGAAATTGGGGCTGTGCCTGGTATAAGATCTACAATGAATTCCACAGACCTGTCGGGTGGAATTCCCGGCAGCTCTTCAAGAAAGACATCCGGGAAGTCGCGAACCACCGGAATATCTTCAAGGTCTGGAAGTGGATGTTCATTCAACGAATACAGTTGGGTTTCTGAACCTTGAGATGTGAAATGGGCTATCTTGCCGGAAGAATGAGTGAGTTGAACTGATTTAGTGGCACAATCAATCTTGGCACGGTGTTTGGACAACCAATCCATACCTAAGATGATATCGATATCTGAAGATTTGAGGGCTATGAGAGAAGCAAGGAATACAACATCCTCGACGGCAATTTCGTTGTCATGACTTACCCTACTGGTACGCCATGTGGATACTGGAGTTTTAATCATGAAATGGGTAGGCAATTCCTCAAATGAAATGTCATGCAGGAATGCGATCTTTTCAGACAAAAAGGAATGAGAAGCTCCAGAATCAAATAGAGTAGAAGCTGGTTTGGAGTTAACAGGAAGTGTACCGAGTACAAACTTCGTATCCTCTTGGGCTTCTTTGATGGTGGCATGGTTCACACGTCCGTATTCAACAATAGCGGACTTGGCTTTGGAAGGCTTTGGTGGCTTAGCTTTGGCTTTATGTTTTGGACGAGGAGGAACATTCTCATGCAAAGAACACTGTCGTGCAATGTGGCCAGGATTACCACACTTGTAGCACAAACGGGTGTTAGGTTGTGGAGTTTGTATGGAAAGTTCTCTACTACCTTTCTGGGTTTTCTTGCTTTCTGGAGATGGTCTTGAAATCAAGTGCGAAGGAATGGCACTAGTTGGGATCCAAAATCGACGTTTCTGAGAACCCGAACTAGAAGAGGAAGCAAGATCACGATCACGCTTGCGAGACTCTTCAAAGACCTCATTTCCATGCTCATCTTTGAATGATCTATTGACCAAATCCTCGAATTTGACGAATTCAAGGAGATTGAGATCATGACGAAGGATAGGGCTAAGTCCCTTGCGGAACCTTGCTTGCTACTTGTCATCGGTTGATATCTTCTCAGGGGCATAACGAGAAAGACGATTGAACTCAGTCCTGTACTACTGAACAGTCATATTTCCCTGAGATAGGGTGCAAAACTCTTCCCTCTTTCTTTCCATCAACTCATTCATAATGTGGTACCCTTGGAAGGCATCACGGAACTCCTGCCAAGTCACTACATGACCATCAGGCTGCATTGCAACAAAACTTTCCCACCATTCACCAGCAGCACCTTCCAGAAAGTATGCCGCAAACATCACACGATCATCTGGAGAAACATGCGCCGTCTCAAGCTTACGATCGATGGAACGGAGCCAATCATCGGCATCAAGGGGCTCAGATGAACATCGGAAAACTGGCAGGTTCAAAAGAATAAAATCCTGGATGGATATTACCGCATCTCGCTGAAGAGAAGTATTCTTCTCAATGAGCTCCAAAAGGAGTGTTTGATCATGTCGATTTCACTTAGCCTCCATCATGATTTCCGCTGCAGAAGGCGGTGAAGGAGGATCATCATCACCACTTCGATTACCGTGACCAAATTCAACACATCTAGTACCACCTGACATTCTGTGTGATAAAATTCAACAATCAGAGTAGGATTTATGATGGAATCAAAGCAAAGATGATATAATTTAAGAGCGGACAAGATTGTAATGAAAAAGCATTGGAATCACTGGAAACACAGGACAAATCGGACAGCATAACGGCTGTACCGGGGTGAAAAGATGAATCAATCTGCAAGAATGATCAGAACCTTCTCAAAAGGCTTGAGGGAATGGTGACTCTAGACAACCAAAACAATCCTACAGCTAATGAGAAGCAAACAACGAGATGTTCTAGTATAGACATAGATGAGCCTAGTCCTATCTTCCCGTAGAAAAGATGAGGTGACTCAGAACTCAGAGAGTTTAGGGTAAGGAGAAAAATGAAGCCTTACGTTGTTCCCTTATACCCAAAGTAACTATATAACTATAGAATGCTAGACTCGACTTCGGCCAAGGTTTACTAATCCTACAGGCAGTCCTGCTCTGATACCAATTCTGTCGGGACCCGGGGTTTGCATATGTAATTCCAGTCACAATTCAATCATATGGAGAGCCGAGAGCCATACCCACTTGTCTAAGCAGACAAGGCCAAGTACAAGACACTCTCGGAAAGCTCGAACGTGAGGGGCATCCCATCTAGGCCGAATGATCAACTGAGATGGGTCCTCATCGCCCGCTCACAAGTCTAAATGCTTATGGGTGGTGAATCCCATACTCATAGACAAGTCGCCTCAACCATGTTATCGATTGAATCCTAACTCTTACATAAACAGACTCCAACCCGATCTCTTAGTCGGGGTCTCGGGCGGGCTCAATCATACAACAAAGTGTGCCACGTGACAGAGTCATGAGCAATCGCATCGCGATGCCCCAAGCTGCGCACATCTAAGGGCCACTTGGTGTATAAAAGACCGTCGGCGAGAGCACAACTAAGGTATCGAACCCCACACATGACATGCACGATATAAACATACACGCATCATGCATGCCAAGTGTATAACAGCAGGTAACACAACATGAACTCTACAAACTGATAGTTTTATTGCATCTGCTAAGCAAAGCAGATATAGTAGTGTTACAAGTAGAGATCACATAACTGTGACCCAACATTACATCATACAACAAAGGAAGAAAATTAGGTCTTAGTAAAGACAAGGTTAACAAATGGCTTAAGAATCCTTTAAGGAAACACAACGACCCTCCAGAGGGACCAGGCTGCTGTCTGGGACTACATTACTTCGTCGACGTCGAGCTTGAAAGGGGAGGCCACCATCAGGTTCAGTGGTCTCGTCTCTAAAACATAGAATAAGAAAACGTGAGTACAAAGTCGTACTCAGCAAGACTTACGTCAGAACTATACTACTCATGCTCAGGTATCAAGGTAAGGCAAGTGGGGTTGTAATGCAGAAAGCTTTGACTTCGCTATCCTGTACTACGACTACATAGAGTTGAGATGAGAGGCGCACACGAGTCCATCTAATCTTGATCACCACATCAATACACAACCATGGATCCTTCCTCGACTTCCCCACGAGGAAGCAACCCAAAGCACTCACACTTATCTTGCGATTTTTAGAGTATCCATTTGAGTTGTCTAATAATCAAGTAAAGATCTCCAAGTAGTCCATAACGCGGACACGGCTATTCGAATAGTTCATTAACCCTGCAGGGGTGTACTTCTTCACATACGTAGCTACCACTTATCGCCTAGAACTCGTCACCTTCAAGTGGTGTCGGCGAGGATAGTACCACGACACTTACGTCAAGGCTCCAACTCTAGTCCAGGGGATCACCTATCTGAGTATGTACCCCAATCGGGAATCCGGCCGGGGTTTCCGTTCAGGACCCAGACGATGTATGGACGGTCCGACAAGCCCACCTTGACGGATGGTGCTGCGCTTTCCTAAAACCGTGTTACGTTATGAAAGCAAATAGAATAAAATTAACCCATGCGAATCCTAGACCCTAGTCGGGGTGAGTTAATAGGTCGAGAGGGGTCAATGAGCCCAACATGTGGTAGTAATCTGTGTCTTGGATCACAACACAAGAACTCGGGGCCTAGGGCAGTGTAAATGAGACAACCCACTGTGTACTCCTACACAGCCTCTCATTGTTCACTTATTTTAGGGTGACTTCATCAACACGTTACCACCTTGTTGCATTTGTCCACTACCATCCCGATACATCACCCAGATGGATCAACTTCATTGCAAACAAATCTAGCATGGCATAGCATATCATGGATGAAGGGCCACATGATGAACACAAACAAATCTTGTATCTGCTAGGTTGAGGTTTGCTTAATACTGTGGTAGCAATGATAGGTCATGCAAAGGATGGGTTCAACTAGCGGAAGAACGGTAACATGTGAATCACCTAATCATGCATAAGAGAACAAGAGGGAAACTGGGTTTTTATAGATATGATCAAAGGGGGTTTTCTTTCCTTATTGTCGAGACTCGGGGGTGCCACTCCTCGGAGAAAACAGAGACTACGTTCGGCGATGGATCAATTGAGAAGAATCAAACACCGAGACAACAAAAATGTAAACATCACATTGTAATGCACATTCAAGAAATGAATCATGGCATGGTACTGATGTGATCTATGTTCAATTTGCAACAACTTTAATTGAAGTTGATTTGAAAAAGGAATTCAAATTCAAACTCCAAATGTTGTTCAAATTAGCCAAAGTTGCATTTGCTAATGTTTGGATATGGTAAACCATGTTGTCATGTGTATGATATGCCTCTGATGTTCATGTGATAAGGTTGGCATTCCAAAGATTTAATTTGAAATGATTTAAACATTTATTTTGAATTATTCCAAATAAGCCAAATAGCTAAATGCTACTGGTCCGTCATCATAGATGTGTTTTTCATCCATGAAAATATGATATTTGGAATCCTTGCATTTTTCTGATGATTTTACATATATTACACTTTTGATTTGGAGTTATGGTTTAAAAGTTATTGAATTTCAAAGATTTAAACAATTTCTGGAATTTCTGGAATTATTTTTAATCTGGAAAAGGTTTACTACATCAGCATGGCATCATGCTGACGTCAGGAGTGCTGACTGGTCAAACTAACGCCTGGGACCCACCTGTCATTGTCTCTGGTGTTAACTCTGTTTTAAGTAAAAATGACAGGGGATTAGGGGGCCCAGGGCCCACTTGTCTATGAGAGAGAGAGGGATTAGGAGGGGGGGTTAGCCCCTAATGACCGTGCCACGTCGGCATGGCCGGCGCTTAGCCGCCGGTGGCTAAACCGCGCGGCGGTGCTCGCTCGGGACGACGGCTTCGGCCACGAATCTCGGCGCCACGAACACCAGGAGAAGTCCCATGGACCCGCGCATCACCTAGACAACTTGGACGAGCACGGGGAGGCCAAGGTCTACGGCGGCGACCTCACACGCGACGGCCGGAGCTTGGTCTACGGCGGGGAGGAGATCTGGCACACGGGGAGGGGCACAGATAGACGGGGAAGAAGGGGGAGCTCACCCCGAAGCCAATAAAGAGGACGGAGAGGTACGGGAAGGCCGGGCGGCGGCGCAATCCTCGTAGGTTTCCACGGTGGCCGGCGGCGAGTCGAGGAAGGGGCTGTCATGCTCCGGGCTCCTGTGCTCGATTCCCCGCTGTTGGTGACGAAGACGAAGGCGGTGGTCGCAGGGGACACCTCGGCTTGTCTCCTCGTCGGTGTTGGCCACGCCGGGGTGCGACGGTGATCTGCGGCGACGCACGGGACCTCGCGAGAACGCACGAGAGAGAGAGAGGAGGAGGTTCAGAGGAAGGGGGAAAATGAAGGGGGTGCACGGGGCCTTCCACGGAGCTAAATAGGGACGGGGGGAGAGGCAGCTGCGCTGGCCAGAAGCAGGAGCTGGCGGCCATGCGAGGCGCACGGCTCGGCCGTCCCTCCTCCTGGCAGAGGAGGAAGACGGTCCTGCCCCCATTGGGCTGGGCCTCTTCTGCCCACTTGGGCCAGGTAAGTGGGGCTTTGCCCCTTTTTTCTGTTTTTCTTTTTATTGCTTTCTGTTTTATTTGTTTTGCTCTAAAAAAAAATACCAAAGCATTTTTAAAAATCCACAATTATTTATCTTGGACACATGTGACATACTACTAGTCACTCCCAAGATTTGAAGATTTTTGAAGATTTGAAGACGGGGTTTGACTCCAAATCATTTTTAAAATGATCACACTCATTTATAGGACTTTTCAAAATTGTTTGGATGAATTTTGGAAAAACTTTTTATCTGGCCTTTTATTTAAATTCTTTTTGAGGCTTTTCCAAATCCCCAATTCTTAAACCAAGGAATCTAAACATGATGCAATTATTTCTAGTAATAAAAGCACATACCAAAACTAGGGTTGGACAACTCGCCCCCACTCAAAAGAATCTCGTCCCGAGATTCAGAAGTAGTCGAGAAGAGGGTGGGGTACTCGACTCGGAGATGGTCTTCTCGTTCCCTGGTGGCTTCTTTCTCAGAATGGTTGGACCACTGCACTTTAAGGAACTTGATCTTCTGACGTCGGGTGGTACGCTCAGCTTCATCGAGGATACGGACAGGATACTCTCGATACGACATGTTTTCTTGGAGATCAAGCGTCTCGTGGTCTACTTCGCGGATGGGGTCCTTGAAGCAACGCCTGAGTTGAGATACGTGGAAGACATCGTGAACCTGAGAAAGATGCGGGGGTAGTTCAAGTTGGTAGGCAAGTTCTCCACGTTTAGCTAGAATGCGAAAGGGGCCTATGTAACATGGGGCCAATTTGCCTTTGATACCGAAGCGATGGGTTCCCTTCAGAGGAGTAACCCGGAGGTAAGCTTTCTCGTCCAGCTCGTAGCTCTCTGGACTATGATGACGATCACAATAGATTTTCTGACGAGACTGGGCTGTTTTCAATTGCTCATGAACAATGCGAACCTTCTCTTCTGCTTCCTGGATCATATCCGGTCCAAAGAATTGTCTTTCACCGGTTGCTGACCAGCTCAATGGTGTTCTACATTTTCGTCCATAGAGAAATTAAAAGGGTGCCATGCCCAAGCTAGATTGGAAGCTGTTGTTATAAGCAAACTCGGAGAATGGAAGAGATTTCTCCCAACTCTTTCGGAATGAGATAACACGGGCTCTGAGCATGTCTTCGAGAATTTGATTAACTCTTTCTACTTGACCACTTGACTGGGGATGAAAGGCGGTGCTAAAGGAGAGATGGGTTCCCATAGCATTTTGAAAACTTTACAAAAATCGAGAGGTCAAAAGACTTCCACAGTCTGAATTGATTCCAATGGAACACCATGGAGAGAAACGATCCGGGAGACATATAAATCCGCTAACTGGCTAGCATTTATACTCTCGCGAACAGGAAGGAAATGAGCAACTTTGGAAAGACGGTCAATGACCACGAAGATGGCATTGTTTCCCTTCTGAGACTTTGGAAAGCCAGTGATGAAATCCATACTCACTTTATCCCATTTCCACTCAGGAATGGCTAAAGGTTGAAGAGTACCAGCAGGTCTTTGATGCTCTGCTTTCACACGACGACAAACATCGCACTCAGCAACAAATTGAGCGATTTCTCTCTTCATCCTAGGCCGCCAAAATCTCTGGCGTAGATCTTGATACATCTTAGTACTACCAGGATGAATCGAGAGAGGGGTGTCGTGAGCCTCCATAAGGATCTGCTGCCTTAGATTCCTATTCTTCGGAACTACCATCCTATTCTCGAAGTACACAGTACCCTCATTCTCTAGGGTAAAACATTTTGCCTTACCGCTAGCAATGTTCTGTTTGATATATCGTATACCTCGAGCACGTTGTTGAACAGCCTTGATTTCATCCTCAAGAGTTGGTTTCACAATCAAGGTGGAAAGGAATCCATGAGGAACAATCTCGAGATTCATCTTTCGAAATTCCTCATAGAGAAATAGTTGATACTATTGTAACATGAGGTTGTTACAATACGACTTACGACTTAGTGCATCAGCCATGACATTGCCTTTGCCTGGGGTGTAAGAGATACTTAAGTCATAATCTTTTATCAACTCTATCCAGCGTCTTTTCCTGAGGTTAAGATCTGGCTGGGTGAATATGTATTTGAGGCTTTGGTGATCGGTATAGATTTCACAACGATTACCAAGGAGGTAATGTCGCCAAGTCTTCAAGGCATGAACTACGTCAGCGAGTTCAAGATCATGGGTAGGATAGTTCTCTTCATGTGGACGCAACTGGCGTGAAGCATAAGCTACCACATGTCTATCCTGCATAAGTATGCATCCTAACCCTTGCCGTGAAGCATCACAAAAGATCTCGAATTCCTTTTTGGTGTCTGGAGGCGCAAGTACGGGTGCAGAAGTCAATCTTCTTTTTAGCTTTTGAAAGCTTTCCTCGCACTTGGGAGTCCATAGGAATTTCTTATCTTTCTTGAGGAGTTCAGTTAGAGGCTTTGCAACTTTGGAGAAGTTCTTAACGAAGCGGCGACAATAGCTGGCTAGGCCAAGAAAACTCCTAACTTGCTTAACCGATTCAGGTGGAGTCCATTCAAGGACGGCCTGAACTCTCTCGGGATTGACTGCAACACCTTTCGCAGAAATCACGTGGCATAAGTAGGTCACTTCTGGTAGCCAAAATTCACACTTGGAGAACTTGGCATAAAGGCGATGCTCTCTAAGTTTCATCAACACCAGCCTCAGATGTTCTGCGTGCTCTTCTTCGTTCTTCGAGTAGATGAGAATGTCATCAAGATAAACCACAACAATTTTGTCTAAGTACTCCATGAAGATCGAATTCATCAAGCGCGAAAAAGTGGCTAGGGCATTGGTTAAACCGAAGGACATGACGGTGTACTCGTAAAGACCATAACGAGTAGTGAAAGCCGTCTTGGGAATGTCCTCGTTTCTGATTTTGATTTGATGATAACCTAATCTCAAATCCATCTTGGAGAAGACAGAGGATCCAGCAAGTTGATCATAAAGATCATTGATCCTGGGAAGTGGGTACTTGTTCTTTATCGTCGCTAGATTTAGAGGGCGATAGTCTACGCACATCCTTTCTGTTCCATCTTTCTTCGTTACGAACAGAAAGGGGCAACCCCATGGCGATGAGCTAGGGCGGATGAAGCCTTTTGCCGACGAAGCTTCCATTTGGATTTTAAGCTCAGCTAACTCATGTGGGGCCATCCTATATGGGCGTCTGGAAATTGGGGTTGTGCCTGGTATAAGATCTACAATGAATTCCACTGACCTGTCGGGTGGAATTCCCGGCAGCTCTTCAGGAAAGACATCCGGGAAGTCACAAACCACCGGAATATCTTCAAGGTCTGGAAGTGGATGTTCATTCAATGAATACAGTTGGGTTTCTGAACCTTGAGATGTGAAATGGACTATCTTGCCGGAAGAATGAGTGAGTTGAACTGATTTAGTGGCACAATCAATCTTGGCACGGTGTTTGGACAACCAATCCATACCTAAGATGATATCGATATCTGAAGATTTGAGGGCTATGAGAGAAGCAAGGAATACAACATCCTCGATGGCAATTTCATTGTCATGACTTACCCTACTGGTACACCATGTGGATACTGGAGTTTTAATCATGAAATGGGTAGGCAATTCCTCAAATGAAATGTCATGCAGGAGTGCGAACTTTTCAGACAAAAAGGAATGAGAAGCTCCAGAATCAAATAGAACAGAAGCTGGTTTGGAGTTAACAGGAAGTGTACCGAGTACAAACTTCGTATCCTCTTGGGCTTCTTTGATGGTGGCATGGTTCACACGTCCGTATTCAACAATAGCGAACTTAGCTTTGGAAGGATTTGGTTGCTTAGCTTTGGCTTTATGTTTTGGACGAGGAGGAACATTCTCATGCAAAGAACACTGTCGTGCAATGTGGCCAGGATTACCACACTTGTAGCACAAACGGGTGTTAGGTTGTGGAGTTTGTATGGAAAGCTCTCTACTACCTTTCTTGGTTTTCTTGCTTTCTGGAGATGGTCTTGGAATCAAGTGCGAAGGAATGACACTAGTTGGGATCCAAAATCGACGTTTCTGAGAACCCGAACTAGAAGTGGAAGCAAGATCACGATCACGCTTGCGAGACTCTTCAAAGACCTCATTTCCATGCTCAGCTTTGAATGATCTATTGACCAAATCCTCGAATTTGACGAATTCAAGGAGATTGAGATCATGACGAATGATAGGGCTAAGTCCCTTGCGGAACCTTTCTTGCTTCTTTTCATCGGTTGATATCTTCTCAGGGGCATAACGAGAAAGACGATTGAACTCAGTCCTATACTGATGAACAGTCATATTTCCCTGAGATAGTGTGCAGAACTCTTCCCTCTTTCTTTCCATCAACTCATCCATAATGTGGTACCCTTGGAAGGAATCACGAAACTCCTGCCAAGTCACTACGTGACCATCAGGCTGCATTGCAACAAAACTTTCCCACCATTCACCAGCAGCACCTTCCAGAAAGTATGCCGCGAACATCACACGATCATCTAGAGAAACATGCGCCGTCTCAAGCTTACGCTCGATGGAACGGAGCCAATCATCGGCATCAAGGGGCTCAGATGAACATCGGAAAACTGGCGGGTTCAAAAGGATAAAATCCTGGATGGATATTACCGCATCTCGCCGAAGAGAAGTATTCTTCTCAATGAGCTACAAAAGGCGTGTTTGATCACGTCGATTTTGCTCAGCCTCCATCATGATTTCCACTGCAGAAGGCGGTGAAGGAGGATCATCATCACCACTTCGATTACCGTGACCGGATTCAACACATCTAGTACCACCTGACATTCTGTGTGATAAAAATCAACAATCAGAGTAGGATTTATGATGGAATCAAAGCAAAGATGATATAATTTAAGAGAGGACAAGATTGTAATGCAAAAGCATTGGAATCACTTGAAACACGGGACAAATCGGACAGCATAACGGCTGTACCAGGGTGAAAAGATGAATCAATCTGCAAGAATGATCAGAACCTTCTCAAAAGGCTTGAGGGAATGGTGACTCTAGACAACCAAAACAATCCTACAGCTAATGAGAAGCAAACAACGAGATGTTCTAGTATAGAAATAGATGAGCCTAGTCCTATCTTCCCATAGAAAATATGAGGTGACTCAGAACTCAGATCGATGAGGGTAAGGAGAAAAATGAAGCCTTACGTTGTTGCCTTATACCCAAAGTAACTATATAACTATAGAATGCGAGACTCGACTTCGGCCAAGGTTTACTAATCCTACAGGCAGTCCTTCTCTGATACCATGTCTGTCAGGACCCGGGGTTTGCATATGTAATTCCAGTCACAATTCAATCATATGGAGAGCCGAGAGCCATACCCACTTGTCTAAGCAGACAAGGCCAAGTACAAGACAGTCTCGGAAATCTCGAACGTGAGGGGCATCCCATCCTGGCCGGTTGATCAACTGAGATGGGTCCTCATCGCCCGCTCACAAGTCTAAATGATTATGGGTGGTGAAATCCCATACTCATAGACAAGTCGCCTGAACCATATTATCGATTGAATCCTAACACTTACATAAACAGACTCCAGCCCGATCTCTTAGTCGGGGTCTCGGGCGGGCTCAATCATACAACAAAGTGTGCCACGTGACACAGTCACGAGCAATCGCATCGCGATGCCCCAAGCTGCGCACATCTAAGGGCCACTTGGTGTATAAAAGACCGCTGGCGAGAGCACAACTAAGGTATCGAACCCCACACGTGACATGCACGATATAAACATACACGCATCATGCATGCCAAGTGTATAACAGCAGGTAACACAAGATGAACTCGAAAAACTCATAGTTTTATTGCATCTGCTAAACAAAGCAGATATAGTAGTGTTACAAGCAGAGATCACATAACTGTGACCCAACATTACATCATACAAAAAAGGAAGCAAATTAGGTCTTAGTAAAGACAAGGTTAACAATTGGCTTAAGAAGCCTTTAAGAAAACACAACGACCCTCCAGAGGGACCAGGTTGCTGTCTGGGACTACATTACTTCGTCGACGTCCAGCTTGAAAGGGGAGGCCACCATCAAGTTCAGTGGTCTCGTCTCTAAAACATAGAATAAGCAAACGTGAGTACAAAGTCGTACTCAGCAAGACTTACGTCAGAACTATACTACTCATGCTCAGGTATCAAGGTAAGGCAAGTGGGGTTGTAATGCAGAAAGCTTTGACTTGGCTATCCTGTACTACGACTACATAGAGTTGAGATGAGAGGCGCACACGAGTCCATCTAATCTTGATCACCACATCAATACACAACCATGGATCCTTCCTCGACTTCCCCACGAGGAAGCAACCCAAAGCACTCACACTTATCTTGCGATTTTTAGAGTATCCATTTGAGTTGTCTAATAATCAAGTAAAGATCTCCAAGTAGTCCATAACCGCGGACACGATTATCCGAATTGTTCATTAACCTTGCAGGGGTGTACTTCTTCACATACGTAGCTACCACTTATCGCCTAGAACTCGTCACCTTCAAGCGGTGTCGGCGAGGATAGTACCACGACACTTACCTCACGGCTCCAACTCTAGTCTAGCGGATCACCTATCTGAGTATGTACCCCAATCGGGAATCCGGCCGGGGTTTCCGTTCAGGACCCAGACGATGTATGGACGGTCCGACAAGCCCACCTCGACGGATGGTGCTGCGCTTGCCTAAAACCGTGCTACGTTATGAAAGCAAATAGAAGAAAATTAACCCTTGCGAATCCTGGACCCTAGTCGGGGTGAGTTAATAGGTCGAGAGGGGTCAATGAGCCCAACATGTGGTAGTAATCTGTGTCTTGGATCACAACACAAGAACTCGGGGCCTAGGGCAGTGTAAATGAGACAACCCACTGTGTACTCCTACACAACCTCTCATTGTTCACTTATTTTAGGGTGACTTCATCAACACATTACCACCTTGTTGCATGTGTCCACTACCATCCCGATACATCACCCAGATGGATCAATTTCATTGCAAACAACTCTAGCATGGCATAGCATATCATGGATGAAGGGCCACATGATGAACACAAACAAATCTTGTATCTGCTAGGTTGAGGTTTGCTTAATACTGTGGTAGCAATGATAGGTCATGCAAAGGATGGGTTCAACTAGCGGAAGAACGGTAACATGTGAATCACCTAATCATGCATAAGAGAACAAGAGGGAAACTGGGTATTTATAGATATGACCAAAGGGGGTTTGCTTGCCTTATTGTTGAGACTCGGGGGTGCCACTCTTCGAAGAAAACAGGGACTACGTCCGGCGATGGATCTATCGAGAAGAAGCAAACACCGAGACAACAACAATGTAAACATCACATTGTAATGCACATTCAAGAAATGAATCATGGCATGGTACTGATGTGATCTATGTTCAATTTGCAACAAGTTTAATTGAAGTTGATTTGAAAAAGGAATTCAAATTCAAACTCCAAATGTTGTACAAATTAGCCAAAGTTGCATTTGCTAATGTTTGCTGATGTCCATGTGATAAGCTTGGCATTGCAAAGATTTAATTTGAAATGATTTAAATATTTATTTTGAATTATTCCAAATAAGCCAAATATCTAAATGCTACTGGTACATCATCATAGATGTGTTTTTCATCCATGAAAATATGATATTTGGAATCCTTGCATTTTTCTGATGATTTTTCATGTATTACACTTTTGATTTGGAGTTATGGTCTAAAAGTTATTGAATTTCAAAGATTTAACCAATTTCTGGAATTTATGGAATTATTTTTAATCTGGAAAAGGTTTACTGCATCAGCATGGCATCATGCTGATGTCAGGGGTGCTGACTGGTCAAACTGACGCCTGGGACCCACCTGTCATTGTCTCTGGTATTAACTCTGTTTTAATTAAAAATGACAGGGGATTAGGGGGCCCAGGGCCCACTTGTCTGTGAGAGAGAGAGGGATTAGGAGGGGGGGTTAGCCCCTAACGACCGTGCCACATCGGCACGGCCGGCGGTTAGCCGTTGGTGGCCAAACCGCGCGGCGGTGCCTGCTCGGGACGACGGCTCCGGCCACGAATATCGGCGCCGCGAACACCAGGAGAAGTCCCATGGACCCGCGCGTCACCAAGACAACTTGGATGAGCACGGGGAGGCCAAGGTCGACGGCGGCGACCTCACACGTGACGGCCGGAGCTTGGTCTACGTCGGAGAGGAGATGTGGCACACGGGGAGGGGCACAGATAGACGGGGAAGAAGGGGGAGCTCACCCCGAAGCCAATGGAGAGGACGGAGAGGTACGGGTTTCCACGATGGCCGGCGGCGAGTCGAGGAAGGGGCTTTCATGCTCCGGGCTCCTGTGCTCGATTCCCCGCTGTTGGTGACGAAGACGAAGGCGGTGGTTGCAGGGGACACCTCGGCTTGTCTCCTCGTCGGCGTTGGCCACGCCGGGGTGCGACGGTGATCTGCGGCGACGCACGGGACCTCGCGAGAACGCACGGGAGAGAGATAGGAGGAGGTTCAGAGGAAGGGGGAAAAGGAAGGGGGTGCACGGGGCCTTCCACGGAGCTGGATAGGGACGGGGGGAGAGGCAGCTGCGCTGGCCAAAAGCAGGAGCTGGCGGCCATGTGAGGCGCACGGCTCGGCCGTCCCTCCTCCTGGCAGAGGAGGAAGACGGTCCTGCCCCCCTGGGTTGGGCCTCTTCTGCCCACTTGGGCCAGGTAAGTGGGGCTTTGCCCCTTTTTTCTGTTTTTCTTTTTATTGCTTTCTGTTTTATTTGTTTTGCTCTGAAAAAAAATACCAAAGCATTTTTAAAAATCCCCAAATATTTACCTTGGACACATGTGACATACTACTAGTCACTCCCAAGATTTGAAGATTTTTGGAATTCAAATTATTTGAATCCAATTCAAATAGCATTTAAATTTAATTTACAAGCCTCTGTTTGAATATTTGAAAAATCCAAGAGCATGGGTTTGACTCCAAATCATTTTTAAAATGATCACACTCATTTATAGGACTTTTCAAAATTGTTTGGAGGAATTTTGGAAAAACTTTTTATCTGGCCTTTTATTTAAATTCTTTTTGAGGATTTTCCAAATCCCCAATTCTTAAACCAAGGAATTTAAACATGATGCAATTATTTCTAGTAATAAAAGCACATACCAAAACTAGGGTTGCGACACAATGGTCGGTCTCCGTCCGGTGCGAGATATGAGGGGGAAAAATAATCGCCGATCAATAAATCGGGGATGCAAACACCGCAAACAAATTAGACAATCAAACAATTCACACCGAAAACAAAAATTTTAATTTTTATGAAAACTGGGCTGTTACACATCGTAACCCTACAACGCATCACTTACTCGTCGTATAAAATCCTTCAACACCGAAGGTTACATCCCGACAATGGGTCAGTACATCTGATTTGTACGGCAAGTAACACAAGTGATAAAACAATCCTACAACTAATTGCAAATCAAGAACATGAATCCAAAGCAATCCTACTCAACATTTTTATCATCTCAACTTAATATCAACCCACAAAGTACAACCTCTAACTAAACCGCCTATGAGAGCCCTCAGGATCATAGGATTTCTAATGGAAGCCATGAGAGCCCTCGGGATCATGGTTTCGTGAGTATTGTAGAGCCCTCAGGATACAATTGCACACGTTCCTCCTATTCGTGGACATCATAGAGACCTCAGGATACGATGCCACTACCAACACATTCGTGACTGTTACAGAGTCCTCAGGATGCAACATCACCCTATCGTGAACACTGTAGAACCCTCAGGATACAGTGCCACTACCTAGACACCAAGTGAACATTGCAGATCCCTCAGGGTGCAATGCCACACAAACAACCGTACGTGAATATTACAGAGCCCTCAGGATGTAATACCACTCTATAGTACCTCAATCGCACGTTACTGTTTTACTAATAATAATGTTGTCACAACACTTGAATAACACAGCAATTCCCCCCATGATTATCATTGCGACAGTAAGCATATAATCACATAGCACAAGAAATACTAAAACATAACAACGTTGGATATAATGATCAATCAAAACATGTGGCTATCCTACCAGGTTTCAGCATAACATAACGACCTTCACATGCATAGAAACATAGTATGTGCATAATCAACAGTGAAGCATAACAAAAAGTGAAACTTGCCTTATACATTCGATAAAGTTCTTCGCTCTCACGATCCAGTCAACTCTATTCGTCACCCTCCGAGAAATCTATGACAGACGAAGGAACTCGAATAAGCAATCACACCACAAGGACAAAACAAAAGATCAACAAAACAATCACAAAGGTTTTAGAAACAAAACAAAAGCTTTGAAGTGCAGAGGTGTAGATGTGCTCGAAGGTGATCGGTGGAAGTGAACTCGAGAGAGTCAACAGATACCAATGTTCAGGAAATTGGTAATCGGTAACTGCTCGGTCAGCTCGAGAGTAGGGATTAATCGTAAATCGTCCAATTAATCAGAATTAATCGGTCGACCATTAATCGGTCATTTTTGTATAAAACTCAGACTCCCAGTGTTGACATTAATTTTTTTGCACACAAATATATGTATCCTTTGATGAAATATTAAACCCATTACAATGCACTATCTCTTTGGTATGCAAAATAGAAAAGCTAAAATTTTTTAGAAGGAGAGACGGTGATGCAGGGGTGAGAGTGAGCTTGGGGCCTCGGACAAACCTAATGAGGACGCATGGGGACTGATTTTAGAAGAGAGGGTCTGAAATTCATATAATGGATTAATTGGTTTGAGACCTATTAATCGGTCTCATGACCGATTAATCGCTGATTAATCCCCTCACCTATGACGGGACCCGGGGTTAGCGTATGCAAGTACAGCTAAGACATAGTCGTATGGAGAGCCGAGAACCGTACCCACTTGTCTAAGCAGACAAGGCCAAGCAGAGAACGTTCTCGGAGAGCATCGTACGTGAGGGGCATCCCATCCAGGCCGGATGATCAACTGAGATGGGTCCTCATCGTCCGCACACAAGTCCAATGATATGGGTGGTGAACTCCCATATTCAAAGACAAGTCGCCTCAACCATATTATCAACTATCTCAAAACTCTTACATAGACTTATTCCAGCCCGATCACTTAGTCGGGGTCTAGGGCGGGCTCGATCATACCACAAAGTGTGCACGATACTGAGTCTCGAACAATCGCATCGCGATGCCCCAAGCTGCGCACATCTAAGGGCCACTTGGTGTATGAAAGACCGCCAGCCAGAACACAACTAAGGTCTCGAAAACCCATACAAAGACATGCATGTTATAAACATACATGCAGCACACATGTCTTGTATAAACAGCAGGTACCATTGCAATTCTCTACAAAGTGTACATTTTATTTATAACTCTTAGAGAGTACACACAGAGATCACATACATGTGATCCAACATTACATCACAGGCGGAAGCAAATTATGTCTGAGTACAGACAAGTTTAACAAATGGCTTAAGAAGCCTTATTTAAACACAAAGCCCTCCACGAGGGAACTAGTTGTCTGACTGGGACTAGACTAGTTGGTCTTCAGTCGTCCAGCTCGATGAAGAAGCCACCTTCGGGGTCGGTGGTGTCATCTAAAACATAGATTAAGCAAACGTGAGTACAAAGTCGTACTCAGCAAGACTTACATAGGAGCTATACTACTCATGCACATGTATCAAGGTAAAGGGAGGCGGGGTTCACTTGCAGAAGTGCCAGCTTTGACTTGGCTAATCCTGAACTACGAGTACCAGACTTTGAGGTAAGAAGCGTACACGAGTCCACTACTTTCTCCAACCAATACACCACTATGGTGCCTTCCTCGACTTCCCCACGAGAAAGCACGCCATAGCACTCACACTTCTCTTGGTGTGTTTTAGAAGAATCCGGTTCAAGTTATCTAATAATCAAGCTAGGCTTTCCAAGCAGTCCATAACCGCGGACGCGGCTATTCGAATAGTTTTGTTAACCTTGCAAGGGTGTACCGCTACACACACATGATCATCATTTACCGCCTTTGATCTCGACACCATTCAAGGGGTGCCAGCGAGGATGCTCACCACAACTGTTACCTCATAGCCGATCTAGTCCGAGAAAGCCGCCTACTTGGGTTGGTTACCACAATCGTGAACCCGGCCGGTTTACCGAAGTGGACCCAAGTGATGTGTGCGTGGTGCATAAGCCGGTCTTGGGTGAGCCGTTCTCTCACTTAGCAACCAGGCCACAGACCTACCAGAACTCCAAACTATTGCGACATCTGGACATCGAAAGGGATGAGTTAGTAAGTTGAGAGGGGTCAGTGAGCCCAATGTGTGGTTGTACTCTTCATCTTGGATCACCACACAAGAACTCCTACTAGGGCGGTGTTCAACGAGACAACCCACCGTGTACTCCTACACGGCCTCTCATCGTTCACCTTGTATTAGGGTCGATTCACCAACACTTTTCTACCAACATCAACATGATCATTCCCATCCCGACTCACATCACAGTAACAACATGGTATCATACTAAGCATGCAATAAGTAATAACATTTGCAGGGGCCACACGATATCAATCAACTCCTACATTTGCCAGGATTGTGGTTTGCTTACTACTGTGACAAAATGATAGGTCATGCAAAGGAATGGGTTCATCTATGCGGTAGAAACGGAACATGGTGATCATCCTATACAATGCATAAGCGAGACATGAGAGGGAAGTGGGATTTTATCGACATGATCAATGGGGGTTTGCTTGCCTTGCTGACGAGGTTCGGGTTCTGGATCTTCAGCGAAGGGGGTAGCCTCCTGCTCCGGTTCCACCTCTACTCGACAAACAAAGCACGAAGTGGCAATCAATATGAATGCAATGCTCAAGCACATGATTGAATGCTAAAACTTGAAGTATAAGTTTTGATGTGTGAGGCAATTCCATTTAAGTGGAGTGTATTGCATTTAACATGCAAATTCAAACTCCACATTTGAATTCAAATTGGCCAAGTTGCAAGTGACATGGTTTGATCATTTTGAAATATCTTCACTTGAATAAAATATGCTTCTGATGTGTGGTGGAATTATAGCATAATTCCATGGTCCAAGTTGCAAAATCATTTGAATTGAATTTGAATTAATTCCAAATAATTCAAATGAAATATGCTACTGGTCCCATTTTAAAATCAACTCAAACAGAGTTGAAAGTTGCATATTTGGAAAGATAATTTTCTCCTGATCATTTTTCATATATTATTTGTCCAATTTGGAGTTAATATGAATTTTCTATGAATTTCCAAAGTTTGGGGTATTTTCTGGAATTTCTGGAATTCTTTTAATTCAAATAATCTTTGGAAATTCATTTAATTTGATTTATTGCGCAAGTGCTGACGTCAGGGGGGGCTGACATGTGGGGTCACCTTGTCAGTGACTGGGTTAATTAAACCGTGGGTAAAATTAATCCAGTGGCTTAATTAAGCCACTGGGCCCACTGGTCAGTGACCCAGGGGTCATTAGCTGGGTGATTAACAGGGGGGGTTAGAGCTGACACGCCGGCGGCTAAACGCCGGCGACTGGACCGCGGCGGTGCTGCACGGGGAGGGCGAATCCGGCCATCATTTGGAGCGCGAAGACCACCATCTTGAAGCTCTTACTCGCGCGCGTCGAACGGGACCAAAACCAAGCACTGGGGTGCACCGTACGCTCGCCGGCGTCAACTTTTGCGGCGACCTAGCTACGGCCATGATCGAGATTTGGCTCCAGGGCACGACTTGAGGCGAGGCTAGGCTGGTTCGACGAGGAAGAACACGGGGAACAAGATGGACAACAAGGCGGGCTCGATTACCTAACGGGTGGACCTCGCCATGGATCCCGGCGGCGAGGAGCTTCGGCTGTCATGGCGGTCACGGCTACAGGGAGTAATCGAAGGGGAAAAGTGAGGGGTTTTGACCCCAAGCTCACCAGGAGCTCAGCAGAGGTGGTGGCGAGGGCTGGGGTGGCTCAACGGCGACGTAATCGACGAAGTCCTTCACGGAGGCCGGCGGGAACTCGAGGAAGAATCCGGCGTCTACGTGGGCTCCGGGCTAGATTCCTTCTGCAAGTCGGTGAAGATGACGACGACGAAGCGCTTGGACACAGTCTTGGGGCTTCTAGGCGTCAATGGCCACGCGTGTGCTCGACGGCGCTCCGGCGTGCTTCTCGGGCGGCGATGAAACGGGCGAGAGAGGAGAGGAGGGAGCTCCTGGAGGGGGGGGGAATGAACTGGGGCGGCTCCAGGATGCTTCCAGACGCGACTACGTGGACGGGGAGGGAAGCAGGAGGTGTCCAGCGACGACGGCATGCTCGCCACGGCGGCAGCAGCCTGCCTGGCGCGAGGAAGAAGACGGCCTTGTCCCTGGGCCGGGCTGCCTCGGTGAGTTGGGCCCATTTGAGGTCAGCCTTCTTTTCCTTTTTTTTGTTTCTGTTTTCTTTCTGTCATTTTTTCTGTTTAGCTAAAATAAATAGCTAGACATTTTATTAAATGCTGAAAACTTTTATGTGGCCTCATAATAATATAGACTAGCCACTCATAAACTTTCAACATTTTTAAAATTCAAATGATTTGAATTTTAAATCAAATAGGGGTATTTCTTTAATTCCAAGGCACTGTTTGAATATTTGAAAAATCTATGAGCATGGGGTGGGTCCCACATCACTTGATAGGTGATCACACTCATTTATAAGACTTTTCAAAAATCTAACATGAATTTTTGGAGGAGATTTTTATCTGGCCTTTTGAATTAATTCATCTGGGGGGGTTCCTTCTCCCATTTTGATTTTGAAGTTGATTTCCTTTGAAATTTTGACATGATGCAAGGTTAGTTTGATCCTAGCACATTACCTAACAGAGGGTTCTGACAACCTATTAACACTAAAGATTAACGTTAATCTGCACGGTTGATAAGCGAGTAGCGATTAATCAGCCTATTAATCGGCTACTTGGACGATTTTTTGAACAGTGACAGATACAGATTCATCCTTAAGGAATTGTGATCATGGACATTTATGAATTCAAGGTGAATATCATGCCCACATGAAAATTTTATGAATCTTACCGATAACATGTCTCAAATGATCCGATATGCAAAAAGAATCACGTGAAACGGAATACTACAACACAGGTCATAGCAGGTTCAAATTTGAATTGAATTTGACTTTAAACAGATCAAGAAACTTGTGAAATTTTGCGTACACATGATATAGACAGAAAGTACATGACACGAGTGATCCAACGCAAAAAGAATCACTTGATTTGGCTCAACGGTTGAAAAGATACGACCTCCGAAATTTGAATTTGAATATGAAATAAATTCAAATTCTAAAGTGTGCAAAATTTGGAAAGTTGATTCTATGCTAAAGTACAAAACAACATGAGTGTGTAGGAACAAGAATCACCGAAATCCGACTTACGGTGTGGGAGATATTGCGGAAACGGCGCCGAGGTCTTTTCTTCCGAAAGGACCTCATCGTAAATATTTGTTTTGCAGAAAACGTCATCAGGTCCTCGGTCTCAGATCTGACCGGAGCAACTCCGGCGAGGGCGGCCTGCTCCGGCGAGGGGGCGGCTTCCGGCGGGACGGCGGCGGCGTCCGGCGAGGTGGTGGCCGGCGGCGGCGCATGGGGCGCGGTTGCCGGCGCGTCCAGGGGACCGCGGCTCGTGGCGCGACCTAGGGAGGCGGCGTCGGGGCGGCGCGGCGGCTCGCGCTGTGGGCAGGCGGCCGGGTGGGGAGGCTCGGCCGTGGGGGAAGGCGGCGACGCTTCAAGGTGGATCGGCGGCTTAGGGATGGCGCTCCCCGGCGAGGCAGTCCGACGGCGCGACGGACGGCGAGGCGGTGGCGAGGCGGGGCCCGGCGGCGGCGGCGGCCCGCGTGTCCCGCTAGGGTTTCTCAAAAAAAGAAAAGAAAAGAAAAGGGATTTTTTTTATTTATATTTACACATAGAAAAAGGAAAAAAAAACTAAAACGGGCTCGGCCGAGTCCGATTAGAAATCGCCCACGTGCGAAAACAGGAAGTGGGCCGGTGGGCTAAGATTTTTCTTTAAAACTGCAACTTCAAACAATATTACAAAAATAAATACACATCAGAAAAATATGAAATAAATTTCTAAATTCATCAAATAATACAAATAAATTTATTTAATGAATACACTTTCCAAAAAGAAAAATAAAAATAAAAACATTTTCTAAATACTTTATTTAAATATAAAATACTTTTCATAAATCAAATAAAATCCAATAAATTATTAAAAATATTTTTATTTGGTCAAAAGCATTAACAAACCATTTCTAAATAATAAAATATAAATTTTCAAATTGTCACACCAATAAATAATTTGGTAAAATAAAAATATCACATTGGAATATTCTTTCAACTCATAAAAAATATTTAAAAAATCATTTCAATGAAATAAAAACTCTCTTAGCATTAGAACATCCCTAAAATAATTTTAGAGTTATTTGTAATACTCATAATAAATTTTAGAAACATTATAGTCATATTCTAAATAGTTTCCAACTTTATTAAAAAGGGGATAAGTCATTTTATATCCTCTGAAATGAATTTCCTTGAGTTGAAAAATGTTTTGAATATTCAGAAGAATTCCAATAATGATTTAAATAATTTTCCAACCTTTTAATATGTTGAAGGAGTCATATTACCTTCTCTCATTTTGTTTTGTTGGTTTTGTTTTAAATAATATATTCCAAAAATACCAATTATGAATATTAGGGAAAGTCCTTTTATTCCCTCTCTTTTTAATATTCAATTCAAATCCAAAAAGTTTCAGATCCTAGTGAAAATCAATCATATCAAGCTAACAATCATTATTATAATTCATTTATTAACATTCCAAAATTGAGATAATTTTGGGATGTTACATTCCAATTATGATTACATCCTTACTTCATTGCAAACTTGCAGCTGCTGCTACTCGCTCCTCCGAGCTGGAAGCTCCTCAGAAAAGAATCGCCGAACTGGAGAACCATCTCGGTGAGAAGAATGGCCAGCTCAGCCGCGCCGAACAAGACAATCAGCTCCTAGTTGCTGCCGAGAATGAGCTGCAAGCCAAACTTCAACGAGCCGCCGATGATCTTGCCGCTGCCCGACGCGCCCATGAACATGAACTTCAAAGGCTCTCAGATGCTCGAATCGAGGTTGAGGGTCAACTTATGAAGGAAAGGGATGCCGCTGTCAACCGCGCTGAGGACATGGATGCCCAGCAGATCATAGAAATCCAGTGCACGCAGGCTGGTGTTAATATTGCGCTCTCCTGCCTCCACCGAGTGGACCTCGCCCTTGCAGGTAATTTTTGTTTTGTTGTACTCCGATCTGATTTTACTGTTTCCCGAGCTAACTTTATTCTCCGATTTCCTTTGCCAGATGCCTGTCCCAACTCCACTACTTCCGTTGATAAAGCTGTTGCCGCAGCCCGCCGAGTGCGGGGTGTGGTAGTTGCTGCTGATGCCGGATGGCATGCCGAAGACTTCGTGTGCTCTAGATGCCAGGATTCCCCATGTGAAAGGTGCATTGTGCACTTACAAGACTGGTATCCAGAAGCTGAACGACAGGTTGTTCAAGGGCAAACAGAAAGCCATTTCATTTGACCAGCATGAGGATGTCGCCCGGAGTCTCCGAGCTGTTACCCGCCAGATTGATAATATGCTTGATTCTGCCTTCCGGTCTGGAGTACAGGCCGCCCTCTTTATTGCAAAGAGCTGGTACCCTGGAATTGACATGCAACTGATGACTGCTCTGCGGGAGGGCTCGGAAGAATCCATTGGCGAGCTCTGGACTCAAATCTGCCAAATCGCCCAGGAGGTTGCAAATGGTATGGTTCTCCTGGAGGTTACTCCTTATGTTGACTCTGCTGGCCAGCCGACTGGAGTTGCCTCCTTCAGCGACCTTCTGTACACTACAAGTGAAGACAAGGCGCCCCAGTCCCGACCTGCTCGCCAGATCGGCAACGAGAACTCTCACTCTTCAGATTATGCAGACGATGATGCCGAGGAAGAGAGCGAGGGTTCCTTCGACGGGCACTCGGTGAGCGCCACCCAGGAGCCCTCTCACGACCAAGCCAAGACCACTGCCTCTTCTGCTCCAGGGGGTGCCACCAGCACGGCCCCGACAGCTCCCTCCGCGCCAGATGCGCCGGATGCTCCAGATACGCCAGCTGCCTAGCTAAGTTCGGCACACCGACCTAGTTTCCTGCTTTTTCTTAAAAAATAGTTAAATTTCGAGTGCACCCGTCAAGGGCCACTTTCATGTAATGAACATCATTCGGCCAATCGGCCCTATCTGCTTGTGAACTTGCTTTTGCTTAGACAATTATGACATTCTGCCTTTGCGTTCTTCAACCGATTGCATTTTTCTTTGCCATTTGCTCTCTCGGTCTGTATCCTCACCAACCTTACAGCCGACCTGCGGTCTGTGGTCGGATCGGAGAATAGACCTCGAAAGAATTTTTGACAAGTACTTCCAGGTTCTTGGTTTTTCTCGCAAAGGTAGATCTTTACAGATGGGCCGATTGCAACTTGCCAACTGTTCGGCCATCCGGTCTGGTCACAATCGGCGGGTCTGCGATCGTCTTACCTCCGAACTAGATATACTTTGAGTATGAACTCTCCGATTAATAGTTCTGCTTGGCCCGGTCCACCCGACATTACATCTGACCTGCAGTCTGCATTCGGTTCGGTCCGGCTTTCACAAAACCCTTCACTCGTTTTGCTCTTTCTCTGAGTATACCCTTTTCGGGGCAACCGGCCAGTCCCCGGGTCTGCTCTTGCTGACCTTAGGACCGGAATATGAATGCAAGTAATTTTATAACTCCTTCCGAATGCAGTCTTATAGACGCACGACTATTCTCATTGATAATAATTCCACAAAGGGAGGATATACAACCAATACCATTCAACTATAAAACAGACATAATAGCTCGGCATTCCAAGGACGCTCCGTTTCTTGCCCCGAAGTATCCACATGTCGGGTCGGCTTCCTGAGATCAATAAGGTTGTACGCATTGTTTTTGAGCGCTCGACTCACGACGAATGGACCTTCCCAAGGAGAGGACAACTTGTGATGGCCATCCGATTTCTGGATTCGGCGCAGCAGCAAGTCACCGTCACGAAAAGCTAGGGGACGGATCTTCTTGTTGTGGTAGTGACGCAGCTTCTGCTGGTATATTGCCGACCTGGACAAGGCCAGGAGACATGCTTCTTCTTTGAGATCAACGCCGTCCTCACGAGCTTCCTTGTCTTATGCTTCCGTATACATGTCATGACGAGGTGAGTCGAACTCAATGTCACAGGGGAGCATTGCTTCAGCACCATATACTAGGAAGAAGGGAGCGAATCCAGTTGAACGGTTCGGCGTGGTACGCAAACTCCAAAGTACTGCTGGCAACTCATGAATCCATGCATCGGGTGCTCTTTCTAGTGGTTCCACCAATCTTGGCTTGATTTCCGGACAGAATGAGACCATTCGCCCGCTCTGCTTGACCATTCGACTGGGGGTGAGCCAGAGATGCGACGTCTAGCCGGATGCCTTGCTGGTAGGCAAACCGATCTAGCGCCCCCTTTGCGAAGTTTGTTCCATTGTCAGTGATGATGCTGTGTGGCACTCCATATCTGACCATGACGTCCGCTATGAATCTAACCGCAGTCGGCCTATCTAGCGTCTTGATCGGCCTTGCCTCTATCCACTTGGTAAATTTGTCCACTAACCCCAGTAAGTGTGTCATGCCACCTCTTGCTGTTTTGAACGGCCCTACCATGTCCAGACTCCAAACTGCAAATGGCCAAGTGATCGGAATGGTTTTGAGTGCTGAGGCAGGTAAGTGGCTTTTTGCTTTGAATCTTTGACACCCATTTCAGTGCTTGACCAGATCTTCTGCTGCTTCTTTCGCAGTCGGCCAATAAAAACCATGGCCAAAAGGCTTGGCAACTATTGCTATTGCTGATGCGTGATGACCGCATTCGCCTTGATGGATGTCTCGGATCAGTTCCAGCCCCTTGTCCTCTTCCACACACCGCTGAAGAACTCTTGTTGCACTTCGGTGCACCAGCTCGTTGTTGATGATCGTGTATGCTCCAGATCGGCGCTGTATTTTCCGAGCTTCCACTTCATCCTCTGGGAGTATGCCATCTACCAGGAAATCTCTCAATGGTTCTGGCCATGACGGCGCTGCTAAAATCACCATTATAGTTACTGTTTCTGGCTCTAGTTGTGCGACTTCTGCTACTGGCAGCTCGGAGGAGGAGGAGCCGATTGCGCCTGGCATGGTCCCCTCAGTCCCCGAGCTGACGACAACAGCCCCTGGTTTGCAATCGGCAGCCCCTAGTGCGGCCGAATGCTCCTTTGCCTTTTGCTTTTTTGCTTCGAGTTCTGCCATCTTCAGGTCGGCCGGACTAAAGATTGACTCTGATTCTGGGGAAGGCTTGATGGATGGCTTGTGGATGTTTTCTAGTGATATGCCTGGAGAAACTTCCTTTCTAGTGGACCCTAGCTTGGACAGTGCATCTGCTGCTTCATTTTCAGCTCGGGGAATGTGATGGAATTCACATCCCTCAAAGAACCGAGACAACTGGTGCACAAGGAATCTGTATCTTGCCATATTTTCATCCTTCACGTCCCAAGTGCCAGTGCATTGCTGCACCACCAGATCGGAATCACCATAACATAGAATTCTCCGAATGCCAATCTCCTTGGCCAATCGGACACCGTGCACCAAAGCTTCGTACTCGGCCACATTGTTTGATGCTGCGAAATGGATCTGCAACACATACTCGAGCTTGTCACCCTTTGGAGAAGTGAGAACAACACCAGCCCCTAGTCCGGTCGTCATCTTGGAGCCATCGAAGTGCATTTGCCAGAACTGAGAGTCGGGACAGGGGGGTATATACTGAGTTTCTGCCGAATCCACCAAGAAGTCTGCCAGAACCTGAGATTTGACTGCCATCCGAGGCTCATACTTGATCCCATGCGTTGCAATTTCAATGGCCCATTTTTCCACCCGACCAGATGCGTCCTGGCTGCCAATGATTTCTGCCAATGAAGACGAACTGACCACCGTGACCGGATGCGCCTGGAAATAGGGCTTCAACTTTCTTGCTGTCATGTACACACCATAGCACATTTTTCTGATAATGAGGGTTGTTTTTCATGGAGGTGGAGAGGACTTCACTGACATAATATACTGGCCTCTGGACCGGTTGCGCTTTGTCCTTTTCAGGACGCTCGACCACCATAACAATACTGACCACCCGAGTGGTTGCTGCAATATATAACATCATTGGCTCTTTTTCCTTCGGAGCTGCAACCACTGGAGCAGTGGACATCATACGCTTGAGCTGCTTGAATGCATCGTCCGCTTGCGGTGTCCAGCTGAACTTGTCTGTTTTATTCATTAGCTGATACAACGGAATTTCCTTCTCTTCCAGCCGACTGAGAAATCGGCTGAGCGATGCCAAACATCCAGTGAACTTCTGCACATTCTTGAGATTTCTAGGCTTACCCATCCTCTCGATTGCTGCAATCTTCTCGGGGTTGCACTCTATTCCTCTCTCAGAAACCAGAAAACCAAGCAATTTGCCGGCTGGCACGACGAACACACATTTCTCTGGGTTGAGTTTGATCTGGTATGCCCGCAAATTTGCGAATGTCTCCTTCAGATCGTCCAGCAAGGTTGATCCCAGCACCGACTTGACCACGAGGTCATCTACATATACGTGAATGTTCCGACCTAAATGAGGCCGAACACATCGCTGCATAGTACGCTGGTAAGTCGCGCCGCCATTTTTCAGGCCAAAGGGCATGGTGATGTAACAATAAGCCCCAAAAGGGGTAATAAAAGGTGTTTTAATCTGGTCTTTTACATCAAGCTTAATCTGGTGATAGCCTGTTGTGGCATCCAGAAAGCACAGGAGCTGACAGCCAGCCGTAGAATCAATCACTTGATCGATACGGGGCAACGCAAAAGGATCCTTGGGGCAGGCCTTATTCAGGCAAGTGTAATCTATACACATGCGCCAAGTTCCATTCTTCTTCAGAAACAGAACTGGATTTGCTAACCAGTCTGGGTAGAACACTTCCTTGATAATGTAGCGCCCCGGCCACAGCCACCGGTTCCCAGCGTACGCCTGGCGGGATCTAGACTGTCCCCACAGACCAACACTAGTCTTTCCTGCGCACTTTGTCCTCACTTGTGCGCAACTGGGAGCTACTTCCCAGTCGGTCACCCATCCTCAAATTGCTCCAAGCCAAGCACGCTTAACTTTGGAATTCTTTGAAGATGTGCTTCCGGAAAAGAAGGTGCACCTTGTTGATATGAGTAGTCTATCATTCCTATTAAGCCAGGATGTCACATACACCCCCACTCAAAGGAACCGATGTCCTCATCGGCCCACAAGAACGTTCCCCCTTGGCACACATCTGTGTGTCCAGTGCCGACACATGTCCCACATGTTCGCGCAACTGACCCACACACGCCCGTGTAACCGCGAGGGTCGGCTCTGATACCATTTGTAATGCCCCGGCCATAGCCACCGGTTCCCGGCGTACGCCTGGCGGGATCTAGACTGTCCCCACAGACCAACACTAGTGTTTCCTGCGCACTTTGTCCTCACTTGTGCGCACCTGGGAGCTACTTCCCAGTCGGTCACCCATCCTCAAATTGCTCCAAGCCAAGCACGCTTAACTTTGGAGTTCTTTGAAGATGTGCTTCCGAAAAAGAAGGTGCACCTTGTTGATATGAGTAGTCTATCATTCCTATTAAGCCAGGATGTCACAGATAAATCCTACTGCGAGCAACTTGGCTATCCCATCGCCGATTGCTCCTCTTTTCTCTTCTAAAAAACGCCGAAGTGGCTGCTTGATCGGCTTGGATCCAGGTCGGATAAGAAGCTTGTGCTCGGCAAGTTCCCTCGGTACACATGGCATGTCATGTGGGGACCATGCAAAGATGTCACGATTCTCACGGAGGAACTCGACGAACTCGCCTTCCTATTTGCTGCTGAGCCCAGCCCCAACAATGACGCACTTGCTCGGGTCGGAGGGATCCAGAGCGATCTTCTTGCTGTCCTTTGCTGCTTGAAATATGGTCTCATCATCCGGTCTCTTGTCCTTCGCGCTTGGCATGGGGTCCTTCAATTGGGCTTGGACTGCTGCTACGACCTTGTCGAGCTGGCGCCGCTCTGCATCAATGATTAGAGCATCAGCTAGTTTGGATCCTGGAGACGAACACTCCAGTGACTTCCTGTAGTCACCACACAAAGTGATTGTACCATTCCGCCCTGGGAGCTTCATCTTCAGATAAGGCTGCATGATGTTGAACATGAACTTGGTGATTGCAGGCGACCCGAACAGAACATGGTATGGGCTGCTCAGATCGGCCACCTCGAACCAGATCGTCTCTCGGAGGAAATTCTCTTCCGACCCGAATACTACCTCGAGCCGAATGCGGCCTAATGGGGTACATGATAGGAAGGGTACTATCCCATGGAACGTGGTTCTGCTGGGCTCTAACTCGCTGTTGCTGATGTCGGGCTTGATCATTGTGTCTCTGTACAGAATATTGATGGCACTGCCTCCATCAATGAGTGTCCTTGTGAACATGCATGAATACAATGGTGCCGCCAAGATTGCATCCACCACGAGCATATAACTGCCCGGGTTGGGCATTGCTCTCGGGTGGTCTTCTGGGCCCCATGTTATAGCATTGTTCGACCAGTTCAGCCTCTGAGAAATTGCTGGCATGGTGGCATTGACTTCCTGCTCGCGGGGTCTCCGACTGCCCTTGTCATCCGACTCGCTGGTGAAGATCATATATGCTGCTTCATGACGTGGAAACTTCTGCCGAGCATTTGCTGGTGGTGGGCCTGGGGGTGGGGGGTGGGGGTGGATTTCCTGCTCCTCCCTTCGCCAAACGCTCAACCCAAATGCATTGTCGAGTGGTGTGCGATGCGGGCTTGCCTACTCCACTATGCATCTTGCAGGGCTGGTTCATCATGTCCTCAAATGTGTATGGGGGCCTAGGCTGACCTGGCGGTCTTTCTGCAGGCTTCATCTTCTGACTGCCTCCCGCAGCCCCTTGTTCCTCTTGGTGCTGCACTGTCGCTACCTGTCAATTTCCATACTGGGCATCCGGCTGCTCATCCTTCCTCTTGTTGAAACCGGTGTTGCTGTTGTTCAAGTTGGGGGTGTTGTTGTTGTTGTTGCTGCCAAAGTTGTTGTTCCTTTGGATCTCGCGCCTCTCGCGCCGGTTGGGACCATTTGGCCCATTTGCTTCTGTCAACTGCTGCTGCTGGCCGGATGGTTGTCCTTGGATAAAACCACTGAGACTCAACGTGATTGGGCGCATTGTGGAGTCAGATGAGGCGAATGAATTGGCAATCCTCATCAGATCGGCCAAAGAAGTTATCTCCTTGCGCAGGAGTTTGTTCTTCAACAGACACCTGTCCAAGCAGCCGTCAGTGAACTACTGGATGGCTTGGATTTCATGAAGTCCCTCCCAAGAGTTCCTGAGCTTGATCAACCGCCGGAGGTAATCGCGATGGAGCTCGTCCTTTCCTTGTACGCCGAGTGCCAGGTGCCGGGGCAGGCTTGGACGCTCATAATTACCCGTGAAGTTGCGGACAAACGCGTCCTGAAAATCCTTCCAGCAATTGACACTATTGCTGGGAAAGCTATTTAACCAGGAACGAGCTGAACCTTGAAGCATGAGCGGAGCATAGCGTACAACTACGCGCCGGCCACCTCCTGCGATACTGACGGTTGTCATATAATCGACCAACCAATCTTCTGGCTTGACTGATCCATTGTACTTGGGGGTGACCCTGGGCAATGAGAAGCCTTTGGGGAACTGCTCTTGCCGAATGCGCGGGCCGAAACATGCTGGACCCGCCGGCGCATCATCTTCCGGTTGCTTATCCTGTTGCAACTGCTCGATTCGGTGTCTTACGTCATTATCCGCGATTGCTTGGGGACCTAACCGCTGGCTTATTGCCGGCCGGACTGATGCCGCCGGTTGCTCATTGCGCCTGCTGTTGACTGCTGGCTCATCCCTCCGACTGCCTCCTGCAGCCCCTTGATTCTTCCGACTGCGTTGCAAACTGCCATGCGGCGAGGATGCCTGCCTTTGCTGCCGTTGCGGCGCATTCGGCTGGTTTGCACCCGCAGTTGCCCGAACTGATTTTGAAGCTACTGGCCCGCAGCTGGTTTGCTGTGGTTATGAGGTCGCGCATTCGGCGCGTCCTCTCCCGCAGATCTTCCCCCTCCAAGTGCTCTAGATCGGTGGTAATCTGCTCGGCAGCTCTCATCTTCTTCACGGGAGAACTATATGAGATTTGCGGAACAACGATGAGTGTTGGTACTGGCTGCTGGGCTCCTACCAGCTCTCTGCCAACCTCTCAGCATGCTGCTCGGAGCTCCTCAATCAAAGGGGTTGGGATAACACGCTGCCGAATGCCATGCGCTGCGTTGTATTCCCGAACTGATGCCTCCATTCGGCGCTTTTCAACGTCGATCCTCTCTGATTGCTCCTTCAGAGCCTGACGCACCTTTTCCAGCTCGGCCTGAGCCACAACTGGATTGGCATGAAGATCCACGGGAGTGCTAAGCACATACGATGGGTTGCTTGGGCCTGTTGGTGCCGTGGTTGCTGCCCTCGCGGCTCGGGTTGCTGAAGTGGAACTGTGGCGGCTAGATGCACCTGCCATCATAATATTCGCACGGATGTGCGCAGTCGTGCCCTCTGTTCCCACAGCATCCGGCCCTCCTGGCAACGGGTCCGTGAGCTCAGAAAACACCCGTACCTCCCTGGGAAACACGTCAGGGAGTGCTGCGACGAAGACACGATGTCCGCCAAGAGGAATGATGACGCCGCACGGTAGAGGCATTCCAGCCCCAAACCGCGAGGCGTTGTCGACGACGAAGTCCCACGCTCCGCTCCTCATCACCAGGTCGGAGGCAAAGCGCACGCGCGATGCAGATGATGGTCCCGTCCGGATCGGAACACCAGTCGACACCTCGACCTGCCCCACGGTGGGCGCCAACTGTCGTCGATATGTAACGGCAGATCCCATGGGGATGGCTAATGAGGGGGACAAACCGAGGTTAGTGTCGCTGGTACCGGAAGCGAGAATGAGAACACACGGTGAGACACCACGATGTACCCTTTCGGGGCTCTTCGTAGAGATAACACCCCTAGTCGTGCCGAGCTAGCTATATGCAATAACTCTGGCTACAATGAATGCTCCTTGAGTTGTATGAGAGGAAGAAGAAGAGGGCCTCTGGTCTCTACTCTCTCCTTGCTCTCTCTATGGTGGGTGAGATGGTAATAACTGCTCCGTCGTCCCCCACGCAGGAGGGGTACCCGGGGCTCTTATAGGCCGAGCCCGGGGTACAAAAGTAAATATACAAGAAGGAGGGCCCAGCTGTCTGTCTCAGATCAGCTAGAGATCCAACATCGTGCTTCTCCGGATGACCTGGTGTAGACTTGCGGTTCACCATACTGCTATCCCGTAGACCTCGGTAGTGAACAGTGAAGCTAGATACTTAGGTCTGTCGGCCTGTCCGCATGATCGGCGCTGGAGGAGACCGCACGCCTCTGACAGTCCCGATCTTCAGGGATTGCGCATTGAATGCTCTTGTACCAGGTGTCCGACCTGGACCTCTGATCGGATGTTGCTTTTCTTACTTCGGCCGGATGCTCCTGGGTGAGGCCGATTGCACCCTCTCGAGGGAAATCGGCCCTCACTTGGAACAGATCGGCCCACTTCTTGCTTGATATTGTTTAGCTCGGCCTTCATTAGATTGGTGACCATCAGGTCGGTGATCTTTGCCTTGATGAACTGTTTCCCCTTGGTGACCCTACCCGGGGGTCATACCCCCGACAATCAATTTCATCGCTATTAAGCAAAATTCTAGTATCATCCTCTATGTTTGATTTTCTTCCTATTATAAGAGTTTGGACGTCTTCCCACGTTTGGGTACGTGTGGGAGCAACTTCAAACAAAGACTCATATTTCTTTCCTGGAAGACCATGCCATGGTAATAATTCTCCGTCATAACTAACATAATCACAAGGTGTATTACTTTTATAGATCCCTACAGTGGTAATTGGAGCAATGGAAGAGCTTGTGTACCCTCCCCACTTAGTGTTTTCAATGTAACCCATTTTTTTGTGATTTTTGATGAAGGAAACTAAGATAAAAACGGTAAAGTAAACTAACAAGACTAAAAGGCAAAGATAAAAGATAGTGTGCAACTCCCATATCTTGAAGAGTGGAGTCCCTGACAACGGCGCCAGAAATTAGCTTGATGGCAATGAAGTAGCGCTCCTTGTTGGCTACCCCAAGTTGAAGGTTGAGATGTAGCTAGCAGAAAATTTCCCTCAGCAAAAATACCAAGGTTTATCTCTGGAGGACTCCGAATTCTGCAAGTAGGTGTCAACGACGCCAGATATTAAGTTTCCTTAAGGAGATAAGTTGACACGGACCTTCACACAGATAAAAATAACTTTGCTCCCAACGTGTACAGAGGGGTTGTAAATCCCTCCGGCCTTGTCGTCTACAAAGGGTCAAACACAAGAGATAGTGATAATTGCAACTGAAAGTAAAACAGGAAATAAAAATGAAGGCGTAAACAGTGGTGGAAATATGGACCGGGGTCTTATGATGTTCACTAGTGATGTCTCTCCCTTAAAAGACGATAAACAACTAAGTTGGATGATAAAAATACAGTTGGGCAATTGACATAATTATAAACGCACCACAATGCTAATTATGCTACTCCCACCGATCCATAATAAGTGTCGCTCCTCTAGTATAAAGTTTGTACTAGCTTAGTACAAAATGAGCGACACTTATTATGGATCGGAGGGTGTACTTGAAAGTAACATGCTCAAAAGTATGGGCAGTACGCTAAGAAAATTAGAACGAAATCCATCTGCATCTACTAATAATCATCCACCTTGAGATATCTATAAAGAACATCTTGCTGGTATTATGTTGGGAGCCCCACTCAAAGTGTAAACCCAAAGCAATAGATAATTGCATTAACAATCTATGCATAAGGTAAAAATCCTTGCAACCGCGGTTAGAAGCACCGTTGTTTTCTCCCTGGTGGCGACAACACATCCCCTAGTCTCATGCTTCTGTCACTCAAGCTAGACATCGGGGGGAATGAACCCACAATCATGCATAAAGCTCCCAGCTTGGAGCGACTATCTACTACTTTTCCAAAGCAATAAAAAGCAACAGAGAACATGCAAGAATTACTCAAGAACAAAATAAAAAAGGTAAACCAAATATATAACTCACCACGATCTAAACATAACCTCATAATCTATCGGATCCTAGCAGACACAACATAGCAACATCAGGAAAATTACATAGGTGCCTTGATCATGTAGTACAGTTCACAAGGTCTAAACATTGAAGAACAATGATGGAGAGAAGATATCACATAGCTACTGTTCATGGACCCATGGTCCAAGGGAGACTACTCATGACACATTCGGGAGGCGTCCATGGTGGTGGAGAAGCTCCCGGAGGTCAATCCTCCCTTCGGCAGGGTGCCGGGAAGAGGTCTTTTGGTACTCCCGATCTTGGAAGCGCGGTGGCGACAGAACAGAGAGGTATGTCGCGATGCGGGGTCCTCCTCCAGGGTTTCCGTGATGAGGGGTAAAAATAGGCCAAAGGGGGGCACCAGAGGTGAGACCCACCTCCCAGGCGCCTTGGTGGCGCGACCATGGGTGGGGCCGCGCCACCTGACCTTCTGGAAGGGGGGTGGTCTCCTCCGACACTTCTTTGGTGGTTATGGAAGCTTCCTTGATGCTGTTTTTCATTCTGATTTTTCCGGAATTTTTGGAGCATTTTAAATCGGGGAAAATCACTGCAACTAAAGACATCAGCAGACAGGAAGTAGCACTGGGTGCACTGGGTTAGTAGGTTAGTACAAATATGTGTAAAATGATATAAAAGTGTAGCAAAACATGTAGCAATGTGACGTAAAAGTGCATGGAGCAAGCATAAATTATAGATACGTTTGGGACGTATCAGTACCCACTTGATCTTATCTAGAATAATCTCCGAGACCATGGTTACAACGGTCTATTGGACATAGATTAGAAGAATATTTTCATGAGTGATTTCCTCTTTTGTCAATTGATTGAAGATTGAGAGTCTCATGGTGCTTGTCTTTATAAGAGCAAAGTTTTGCCCCCATGTGTTTTGGATATTGTTGGACAAGACAGTAGAGGAACTAACAATGTTTTCTAGTGTAAACAGTTGATTAGGACCCTGAAGGACAAGCTAGGTGATAAAGCTTCAAGGAATATTTTCATGCTATTGAAGCACAACCCCCAGAGCGAAGTTTTATCAAGGAGGTTGACCCCTATTAATGATGGTTTCCTGCAGATCAACTCATCGAAGGAAATGAAGAAGACGGCGCAAGACTTAGATGGTTCTGTGTAGTTCTTTTTCTATTCTTTGAGTCACAGGAAAAGCCGTACTATCAAGAGGGGTTTAGTTTGTGGACACCGAAGCTATTGTGAAAATACTCAGATCAAATCTAAACCAAGTGAGAAGCCAGAGAGAAGAAATCTCATGTTCACTGAGTTAAGTTTCGGTAGCAAAGACTTTGTTCTTTGGCTTTCGAAGCAGAACTAAGTCTGGGTGTCAGCTTTACTTGTTCCACAGGGTAAAGTTGTGCATTGATGACTAATCCGACCGTTGTGGACACGCGTCAAGTTGTCGCTTCGGGTCAAATCAATCATTTCACACCTCGGGATTGCCACCTATAAATACGCCGCCCTCGCCTCCATTTGCGGTCAGCTGCTCTAAGATTATTCCTGATAGAGATTGAAGAGAGCATCCCAAGAATGCCCCCAAAGAAAAATCCAAAAGCCAAACCACCGAATCCTAAGTCCCATTGATCTGAGTAGGTTCTCGATGACTTAGGTGAAAGCTTGCTAGCCTTGTTATCTTGAAAAACTGCAATTCTCCTTGACGGTTAGAGTGTCGTCTTCAGAGAGCGAAGAGTTATTTTCGACTCGAAGTTCAAGTTTGTCAAAGGTTTTGGAGATTTCCATGATAATCTAGCCCAAGTCAAAACAGGCCAAGCTCAAGGAGATTGGTGCAGTGGAGAAATGGACGGAGAGAGTTTTGCGCCAGGTGTTCAGTCACCAGTCCCTCCAAACAAACGTAGCTCTTTGCAGAGCGTGAACTGGTCGAATAAACATCGCCGAGTCAAGAGTTTGTTTTACTTCAAGCAATTACTTTCCGCATTTCATTTGCTTCCCTGTTATGCTTCGACATGATTTGACTCGCTGTGTTTAGTTCCTCTACTAGTTTTGCTTCCCAATTACTTGTTTCTGTGCTCCTTTCCTGCTATACTTATGCTTCACTTCAAAGCTTCACTCGAAAATTTGAAGTGAACATTCACCCCCTCCTCCTCTGATCACATACTTGGAATTTCAGTCTTTGACTATCCTTGAGATATATTGTGATGATTGTGGTTCTCTCTTTGGATGGCCGCGGTGACATTGGGAAATCCATAGATGCGAACTATGAACTCTGAGGTGTGCTTTTGTAGCCCTACATAATTATCGTGCTCTCTTGGTCACAAAGGAATGACCTCCGAGTACGTCTCCATTGCATGTCTTAGTAGAAATATCATGTGATTAGACTATGTTAATGTTGTTGGGAGTTGCCACTAGTGAAAGTATGAAGCCTAGGCCTTGTATCCACCATTGCAATACCGTTTTTGCTCACATTTACTACTTGTTTGCTTGCTGTAATTTTTATTACAGATTTACATTACCTTGCTTTGCCACCCATATCACCCATATTTTACCATCTCTTCACCGAACTAGTGCACCTATACAAGTCCTAGTAGCATTAGGTATGTTGGGGACACAAGAGATTTCTTGTTTATTAATTGCAGGGTTTCTTGAGAGAGACTATCTTCGACCTCTACTTCCCGGAGTTCGATAAACCATAGGTAATCCACTTGAGGGAAATTGCGGCTGTCCTACAAACCTCAGCGCTTGGAGGCCCAACATAGTCTACAAGAATAGAAGGGTGTGTAGACATCAACATACACCCGATCCCCCGGACCTCTGAAACTCTTGGAAGATGTTCTTCGATGGATAAAAAATACAACATGGAGCAGGAGCCAGTGTGGTGCCAATCTCCCCAAAGGAGAAAAGCTGAAATACATATTGCAGATCAATTTTGACAAAGCATCTAACAATGAAGCAGAGTACAAATCCCTCCTCCACGGAATGCACATGGCAAAAGCTTGCGCTGCCACCCGTTTACTCATCTACGACGACTCCAACCTCGTCATCTGTAACAGCCCAGATTTCACAAAAATTAAATTTTTTGTTTTCGGTGTGTTTTACCTTTGCCCGTAGGCATTTGATTGTAGTTTGTACTCAGACACGTATCTTCCGCTGATTTGATGTATTTAAGGCAGTGGTATGCCGATTGTATGAGATGTTGTATCCATGTAGCTGTAATGTTGTGATATCATGTTGGAAATCCGAGGCATATGGCATTGTCATATGTCGCGGTGGGACCGATATGTGCTTCGTCCCCGGATCTGGATAGAAACATCTAGATTTGGAACAGTACCGCATATCGGGACTTAAAACTTGGTATCAGAGCCTTACCGACCATAGGATCTCTTCTCTGGCCGAAGTCGAGTCTAGACCAAAACTATTTTGTAGTTACTAAGTTAGTTATCGGAGAGTAGGATTCTTTTTACTCCTTACCCATGCTCTGGTCAGGACAAGTGTCGTAAGTGTTTTAAATCTCGAATTATCCCCTTCAAACTTTGGGATCTCTAGTAAGTGGAGTATCAGAACCGTTACCATGCCTTCCTTGCAGCGTATTGTCTCGATTCTGATCTCAGGTTGAGAATTCCTGTAGTACCATTAGCTTCTCCGACTCCGGATAACATTTTGGTCGTCCGTTGACCCCATTCCTTTTGTCTAGTATCCTCACGATTTGAGTGAGAATGCTTCCATTGATCATCACTTTGGAATATTGTTCTTCCTCTTGATCAGCCGGTGGTTTCGTTTTCCGACGTTGCCGTCTCTCTACGGAAATTTTATCTCGACAGAAGTTCGACGTCGACATGGAGGAGAGTCCCTTGTTGGTGGTGTTGAAGATTGTCGACTCTCTTTTCTCTCCCCCATCTCCCCCGGATCCTCAAGGATCTCGGGACGAGATCCCTTGTTGGTGGTGTTGTTTTTTAACAGCCCATACTTCACAAAAATTAAAATTTTTGTTTTCGGTGTGTTTTACCTTTGCCCGTAGGCATTTGATTGTAGTCTGTACTCATACACGTATCTTCCGCTGATGTAATGTATTTAATGCAATTGTATGCCGATTGTATGAGATGTTTTATCCATGTAGCTGTAATGTTGTGATATCATGTTGTAAACCCGGGGCATATGGCATTGTCATATGTTGCGGTCAGACCGATATGTGCTTCGTCCCCGGATCTGGATGGAAACATCTAGATTTGGAACAGTACTGCACATCGGGCCTTACATCGTCCAACAAATAATGAGAGACTGTGAAGCAGTCGCAGACAACATGTCCGCGTACCAAAAGCTCTACAACTTCCTAGAAGGCGATTTCAATGGATGCGAGCTCAATGTGACACCCCCAAAATCGGACCGTGTACAATAATCATACACGCAAGGTGTATGGCCGAGATCAAGGACTCACGACATGATATCACAAAACAACTCTAATAATAAAAATAATACAAGCTGTATAATACAAGCCAGGGGCCACGAGGGCTCGAATACAGTAGCTCGAGAACACAAAGTTAGCGGAAGCAATAGTATTTGAGTACAAACACAAGAATACAAGTTTGCCTTAATAAGGCTAGCACAAACACTACTCAACGATCGAAAAGGCGAGTCCTCCTACCCGGGAACCTCCAAACTACTCCTGGTCGACGGGGAACTCGACGTCGTAGCAAGCACCGGGGATCTTCTGCTCCTAGACTCCAAGGCTCCAATGTCTGATCGCAGCAACCGTGTAAAAGGAAAACAAAGGGGGATAACATAAAGGGTGAGTATCTAACATACTCAACGACACTTAAACATAGGCATCTAAGCATTTATGCATAGGTTTCAAAATGGCAGGGGAGGCTGTATGATAGATTGCAAGACAGAAGTACCAGGGTAAGGGGAAGACCTAGCCTACCGAAGACTAGCATCTTCACGCGATTCTTGCAGCATGGGAAGAGAATAGCCAACAGTTATAATAGCATGAATGTAATAACAATGCAGCATAAGTTGATGCAGCAAAGTATAATAATAAGTTGTATATATTAACAATGCTCCCGAGATTCCTTCCTCGACTTTCCAGCGAGGAAAACATCCCGGGTACAACAATTTAACTTGTACCTGCAATAGTTCGTAGTTGTATAGGATCCGGATACAACACCAAGCGTCCTGTTACCGTGGACACGACTATTCAAATAGATTTAATCCCTGCAGGGGCTGCACTACTGTTAACCTACACGCTCGGATCTCCAGGGTGGCACACATCTTGTTAGGGATTGCCCCACCGAGGCTATCCGACACGACATACTCCTACCTAGGCTCATCAGAGAGGTCCCCGCTGGTCTAAAGTACTCAGCGCTCGGGAGTCTTGGGCCTTCGCCCCTCGCACTCCGAGTTGTTGTGAGCAGGGTGGATACCATGCAACTCCTCTGGGAAGCAGATCCCACCGTGCGACAATGCTAAACTGGACGTCTTTCAGAGCTTTTGATAGAGTGTACGCTACCGAGGGGCCCACACCCATTATCCCGCGTGGAGGTAGCGCGTATAAGCCAGTCACCAACTCAGATTCTAACACATATCCATTAAGCATTTTATCATTATCTCGCGGGACAACCATTATCATTGCTCCGACTATGTAATGTGCGGACAACGAACAGTAGCCAGGCCCACCTCACTCTCCAGGAGGTAACCGACTGTCCTGTCACCCTGTAACACCGCGCGGGTACAAACAAGGAGACCCGTATCCTTACCTTATCTCGCGTGTACTCTTGGAGGAGCTCGACTTTTGTGGTTTGGTATCTCACGGCCAACGAGCAAGGACCAGGCCCACGATGGTATCCACCTGTCCTGCCGTCCCGATACAATACCTCTCGCAGGCACTCTGTGTGTTTTGTATTAACCTCCTGGAGTGTTTTCAAGTATGTCTTTCACAGCTATACACTCCGGCAAACCTATTCCTGTTTTCAATGGAAAGGACTACACTTACTGGAAGGACAAGATGAAGAGAAACGTCATAGCTATCAATTCAGCTACCTGGCAAGTTGTCCAGAGTGGAGCCACAATCAAGGACAAGAAAGGCATCACTCTTGATGAAGAAAACCTGATGGCTCTTGATTCTGAAGTCTGGGTATTCATGAAAAATCATTTGACTCCTGAGAAGTATCATGGAGTGAAGAATATCTCAACTGCCAAAGGTGTCTGGGATTATCTTGAAAAGATTGGAGAAGGTGTTTCCACTTAGAAAGATGCAAGGGTTGACACACTTCGAACCAAATTCTATCGTTTCAAGAGTCACGAGGGAGAAAAGGTTAACTCCATCTACAGCAGACTCACTGCTCTTTCAAATGAGTTGATTTCCCTCGGTGCTGAAGATATCACTAGTCACATAGTGGTCAGAAGTTTGCTTCGCTCTCTAGATGATTCCTTCGATCACATTGTACTTATGATCAAAAAAAGGTCTGACTTCAGAAACCTTGTTGCTGCTGATATTCTTGAGAGACTCACTACCTTTGAAATGGAATAAGAAGAGAGGCGCGATAATAATGGATCCAAAGAAGATCTCATGCCCTGAAGGAAAAAGCTTCACATTACTCTTCTCCAGAAGTTAGCTCTGCCTCTGGTGTTGAATCTGATGATCATGCAAGCATCGGGAAGGATTTGGCACCGATCATGAAGCGCTTCGGTCGATTTCAAAGGAAAGGTTTCTCACCACCGAAGAAGAATTACTCGTCAAGGCACTCAAGCAATTCTTCTCATCGTTCATCGTCATGAAGCTCTCCATCGAAGGACAAGTGCTGCTACAAATGCAAGAAACCAGGCCATTACATTGCTGACTTCCCATTGTGGGAAGCTGAAAACAAATCAATGCATTCACTCAGATATTCCTGAAGAAAGTCTCACAGATCCTCCAGAATCTATGAGTCAAAGTGACACGATTCCAGCTCAAGAAGAGAAAAGAAGAAAGATTCTGATGATGACAAGAAGAAGAAGTATCACAAGAGGCGTGAGAGTTCCTCTTCGAAGACACACTCGTCTCGGCGAAGCAATTCTCACCGTTCCAAGGCCTATCTGGGTAAACAAATGAACTCTGAAGAAGTAGCCTCTGGGTCTGAAGCAGAATCAGGCTCAAGATCAGCATCTGGATCCGAGTCTGATGGTATAGCATGTTTGGCATTTGCTTTGGCTGGTGCATCGAGCTCTTTCTTCACCAACAACATCAGTGAAGATGAAACTCCTGCATACTGCTTCATGGCCAATGCAAAGGTATCTTCATCCAAAGTTACCTATGATACTTCTAATAGATCTTCATATGATAGTGACTCGAAGATAAGCTATGCTAAACATGCTAAAATTGCTTCAATTCAACAAGATGAATTTCATTTCCTAAGAAAAACTATTAAGAAATCAGAGGCCGTGTTGATCGATGAGATAGAGAAAGGTCAATCTTTAACTAATGTACCATCCCAAAATTTTATAAATTTTGGAATGTTAATAAATTAATTATAATAATGATTGTTTGCTTAATATGATTGATTTTCAGTAGAATATAAAACTTTTGGAGTTTAAATGAATATTAAAATGAGAGGGAATAAAAGGACTTTCCCTAATAGTCGTTGATTGGTGTTTTGTAATTTTATATTTAAAACAAATCCAATAAATTAAAAATGAGAGAAGGTAATATGAATCCTTCATTATAAAAGAAACTTGGAAATGTTTTAATGTGAGTTTATCTTAATTTGTGTTATTTAAATAATTTTCCATTCAAAAATAATAATAACTTGAGAGAAGATAAAATGACTTCTTCAGCAAAATGGAGTGGAAATTTTTATTTATTATTTTGGAAAATATGTTCATTGCATATTTTTCTTTAGATTATTTTGTTAATTTAGAAATTTATTTCATATTTTTCTGATGTGTATTTATTTGTATAGAATTGTTTGAAGTTGCAGTTTTAAAGAAAAAGGAAAAACTGTACCCAGCCGGCCCAATAGCATTTTTCCGCCCGCGGACGCAGTAGATACCAAGATGGGCCCGGTTTTTTTTCTCCTCTGCCTATTTAAGATTTTCGGAATTATTCTTTTATTTTCTTTTGGAAACCCTAGCCGCGGGTCCTGCTTTACCAGCTCCGAGCCGCCGTCGCCGGAACTCGCCGGACCGCGCCGCCACCTCCGCGCCGGCCACGTCGCCGCCCGGTCGCGCCGCGCCGCTCCTCGCCGCCACGTCCCGGCCGCCCGCGCCTACACGAGGCCGAGCGACACCCGCGCCGCCCCGGTCGCGCCGCACACCGAACCACCGCGCCGCCTCCCGCCGAGTGCCGCCGGCCACCTCGGGCGCTGCCGCCTCGCCGGAGGACGCGCCGGCAACCGCTCGCCGGAGCCACCGCGCCTCCACCGACCGCCCTCACCGGAGTAGAGGTGAGGTTACTTCACAGCCGCCGGATTTAGTTCCAACGGCCTAGATCTAGATCCGGTTATTTTCTTTTAGGGTTTCCGGTTAACCGTACCTCTACCCGTTTTTCTCAGGTTAACCGCCGGTGCCGGTTTTCCTAATTAGCGAGCACTCACTGGATAACTTCCAAAACGAGCACTATTCGTCCCGTAGCGGCGAAGGGCCTGTTCGGGATGGAAACTTTATTTTAATTGCGGATGAGCCCCTTTTTCACATTTTGCACCCTAGAATATCCGTAGCCGTATCTTTTAAACAGTAAGTCGGTTTTAGGTGATGCTTTTTCCTATGCACTAGTAGTGATCTGTAGTTTATCATAGAGAACCTTTCACAAATTTTCACAATTTCGAATTTGAATTTAGTTAAGTTGAAATTCAAACTTCTAGAGACCGTATCTCGTATACCGTTGATCCATTTCGATTAATTCTTTTTCCGTTGGATCACTCATGTCATGTACTTTCTGTTCACCTCATCTATACACCATTATTCAAGTACTTTTTGTCTGTATGAATTGAAATTTAATTCAAACTTCAACCTGCTATAACTCGTGTTGTAGTGTTCTGTAGCACGTGATTTTTTTTGCATATTGGATCATATGAGACATTCTATCGGCAATACTCACACACCTTTTCATATTTCCATGATATGTATCATTTGTTCTTAGTATCTTTAGTCATAATCTTTTGTAGTAAAAATTCTTTATCCGTTGACTCTCTCGAGTGCACGTTCACCTATCACCTTTGAGCACATTGCCACCTTTACTTTTCAAACCTATTTGTTTGTTGCTAAACCTTTTTGTATTTGATTGATTTTTCTTGTGATTCTTATTGATGGCATGATTGTTTATGTGAGTTCTCTTGTCTACGATAGATTTCTCGGAGTGTGACGAGTAGAGTTACCTGTTTTGTGAGAGCGAAGAACTTCATCGAATGTACAAGGCAAGTCATACTTTGACCATATCATTCCTATATTTTTCATTATGCATGTAGCAACTATCACCCTATGCATGTATAGGAATGCTACTATATTACTATTGCTACAAAACTGGTAGAATAACCATATGATCTGATCCTGTATTCTTTGTCGCCCTAGTTCATGTTTGCTAAATATTGCTATGCTTGTAGACGGGGATTGGCCTGAGAATACTTTGAGTTGTGTGAGGATTTAATGACTTGAATAGCAAACCTTAATTAGAATACACCTCTGGACGACTAGGGAGTGCTTCCTGGGGGCTCATACCTTATCTAAGGCGAGGCCAGGTTGTACCCCTAATGGTTGTGAATGGTTTGGAGGGAAGGCATCATAGGGTCGTGCACCTTATCTAAGGTAATGCGCCCATGAGAGTGCACCCTAAGTGGGCGTCGTGCAGGCTCAAAAAGATCGGAAAGACTTAGTGACTAGTAGCTTCCATGTACGACCACTGGCTATATGGGCTCATGCTTAGTCGATTAGGTTGTAGGGAGCCTGGCCCTGGTAGCTAGCTGATGTAGATATGATAGGTGTACCGGCTACCAAAGGGTGAAGGTGACCTCTTCTGAAGACTTCGTCTCTATCTTCGGGTTGGGTCTAGTGGGAAAAGAGTACAGACCTCTGCGGAGCGTACAAACTGATCATGATTAGCCGTGTCCCCGGTTATGGACAACTTTAAGCAACTAGACATTGCTGTTGTTGGATGGTCTTGACAGATGAAACACCTTAATAAAAATTGAGTTGGAAAGATTTAATAAAGGGTATGGGTTGGAATTGGTGCAGCCCAGTTCAACCTTATGTAGTATGATAAACTAAAATTTTGACTAGGTTGATTGGGAAAAATCAGCTTTCTGCAAAACAAAACCATAAGCCTTTCCTTTGACTTACCTTCCATGTAGAAATAGGTCTGTTATATCCTTTTCTGTGTGACTTGCCGTACAAATCAGATGTACTGACCCGTTGTCGGGCTGTAACCTTCGATGTTGCAGGATTGTATACGACGAGTAAGTGATGCGATGTAGGGTTACGATGTCTATTCTCAACTATGCTGATGGAGTTGATGGACGCCATGAAGCTTTTATTGTTTTTCCACTATATTCTATTTGTAAGCTTGCCTTGAGCTATGCAGGTATGCTTTCTTGTAATACCGGATCTTCAATGTAATATATATGACATGTGGTTTATTCTTGATATTACATCATGTACTGTGTGTGCTAGCTATTGATCCAGGGACTAGCACATAAGGCACAGAGACTTGGATTCTTTATTGAATCGGGTCGTTACAGATGGTATCAGAGCCCATGTTGACTATAGGTCGTGACCCTAGGAAATGGTTAGGAAAATCCATAGGAACAAAATTATTTTATCACTCTTTGGTTACTTACTCTCCCCACAAGTATCTCTCATCTACTATTCATTTTCTAAACTCCTTGTCTTGTTTTAATGGAAAGACCCATCCGAGTTACTTATGCCCCTGAAGATATGATTTTTTGAGAAGTAGATCATCAACATCGTGGATCAATTGAGGTTACCACTAGCAGAACTAGAGTATCCTATGGGGTTCAAGAAGTTTTGACAATGAGGATTTTAAGATCAGCTTAGCTGAGGAGGATGAAGCTTAGATTCAGACCACCACTTTTATGGAGTTAGATAAATGAATGGCGCGTAGTATGATGAGATCGTATGTCTTACACATATGACCTTACTAGGAGTGTTTTGTGTGGTTTGATTTTTTTGCGACTTGAGTGATTGTTGTTATGTGTTGTTGTTTGCAAGTAGGTGTTTGCCTTATTCTTGTTTGTGTGCATATGCTTGGTGCTATCTTTTGATTGTTTTCTTGTTTGTATCCTAGTTGCCCCTAACCCTTGTCGGTTGGGCTCAATAGATGGAGTATGAAGTAGGACTCACCTTCTCTGAGGCGATGACAAGACTGAAGGTGGAGCAATGGATTCATAATATGGAGGAGCACTTGGGGAATAACGAGGTTGGAAGTGAGGACATGGTCCACTCTGCTGTCAAGTACTTTGTAGAAGAGGCTGCTACTTGGTGGCGATTAACTAATCAAGAAAGAAGATTACTTGGAAGGAATTTACAAATATTTTGTTGGGATCTCGCCTCATCACCCCGATGCAAAGGACGGAAACCCGTAAGAGGCCTCGTGCTTGCAAAATTTGCGGGGAAGTAGGACACTCCTATGAAGGACACCAAGATGGATGTCCCAATTGTGAGGAACAATATTTCGTGTGTGAAGGAAATAATCATCACCCCACTCAGTGTCATTTTTTCATCATGACACAACAAGTATCTCAGCATCAAAAGGATGGAATGGAGAAAATTATCCAAGAATTCAGGGAAGCACCCGTGAAGAAGAAAAACAAGGACCTTAGCCAATATGAGTCTTACCGGTTTAGGAACAAGGGACACTACGCCAACATGTGTCCAGGATTGAAGAGAAAGAAGATGTGAACGTGGGAGCAAAGATGTCGACATATTGAAGCTTATGTTTTGCAATTGGAGAACAGAATATTCGTAGGTGTGCACTAAGTGTATGGTGGTACCGTTTAATGTTAGTTGGAGATGTGTATCGATGCATGTTTTGCTGTTGATTAATTGGATGTGTTATGTCATGATTTGTTTTGTTAAGTTTTGTCTTGTGCCCTTTGACCCTGATATGTCTTTGATTGATGTTGCGTGTTGTGCCTTGTGTTTCTTCTACGTGAGTAGAATAAGTACACATCACCTTGGACCCTCATCTATTTAGTATGCTTCAAGACTGAAGGAGACAGAACAACAAGAAAAATAAGTTGGCAAGTGACTCGGGGATACGAAGATTTCTTCGACAATGCAAAACTGAAGCTACCGTCATTGAAGACCCGAAGACTTGAAGACCTGGAAGATTCAAGTTTCTACCGTTAGATCGTTCTGTGAGCTGTCATTTCTTGGTTTTACAGACAGCTACACATCAAAACTTATATTTTCAAAACTAGTGTGATGTTTGTTTGGGTATATCTCCCTTTCTACATTCTATTCCCCCTCAACCAGATCCCTACACTGAAGAAGTTACTACAATGACTGCTAATGTGAAGACTGGAGTAAGTATGGATGCAACTTAATGCCAAGTTCAAAGTTAACCCCATGTGCCAGGATCTTACAATGAGCAAGCACAATCTTGCTGAAGGAAGAACCCTGGAGGGAGATGTAATTCACTAGTACCCGTTTCATAGTGGTTGCGTAAACCTGAGTGTTGTGAAGAAACAAGAGATGTTTGTTTGGCTTGCAGAACCATGGATTTATCTGAACCCAGTTCATGAACAAGAAGAACTTCTGCAAGGCTTGTGAGGATGACCGAGTGTTAGATTGCGAGATTCGCTAAACCATATACATGGAAATGATATGGGTGCGGAATGGATTGATCACCAAGCCGACTACTCTTATTATTCGCTCTTGCTATGCGGGATAGTAAATCTTGAGCGACTTACCTATAGCAGAGAGGCGACGATAATAGGCCTGAGCCATAGAATGGTACGATGTTTGACCCCTATATAAGATTATCGTTAATAATAATAAGTTATACGGTGAGTATAGGCCAAGACCAATTCCTGCAGATATTCCGTAAAATTATTCTGGATGACCACCAAGAGAGTATCGATAATAGCTTAGTATTGGCGCTTGACTTGCCAAAAAATAAGGTTTGGTATGCGGAAGACTGCTCCTTTTCTAAGGATTCAAGACCTCAAAGGAGTTGGTGAAATCTCTATGAAGGATGTCATCGATGGAGCAAGACTCATCAAGACCGTGTCGCATTCCTTTTAAGGGTGGTAGCACCGTAGCTCATCAGCGGATCGGTAGACTGTCATGAAGACCCAAACGCTAACCTTTTCTTTCTAGTCTTTTCGAATCTCGAGGAAGAGATTCCTTTTAAGGGTGGTAGTCTGTAACATCCCAAAATTTTATAAATTTTGGAATGTTAATAAATTAATTATAATAATGATTGTTTGCATAATATGATTGATTTTCAGTAGGATTTAAAACATTTGGAGTTTAAATGAATATTAAAATGAGAGGAAATAAAAGGACTTTTCCTAATATTCGTTGATTGGTGTTTTGGAATTTTATATCTAAAAAAAATCAATAAATTAAAAATGAGAGAAGGTAATATGAATCCTTCATTATAAAAGAAAGTTGGAAAAGTTTTAATGTGAGTTTATTTGAATTTGGGTTATTTAAATAATTTTCCATTCAAAAATAATAATAACTTGAGAGAACATAAAATGACTTCTTCAGAAAAATGGAGTGGAAATTATTTAAATAATTATTTGAGGTTTTTGTTGATTTTTAAAATATTTTATAACTAAATAAAGTCATTGGAAAAATGTCATTATTTTATTTAATATTTTGGAAATTATGTTCATTGCATAATATTCTTTAGATTATTTGATGAATTTAGAAATTAATTTCATAATTTTCTGATGTGTATTTATTTGTATAGAATTGTTTGAAGTTGCAGTTTTAAAGAAAAAGGAAAAACTGTACCCAGCCGGCCCAATAGCTTTTTTCCGCCCGCGGACGCAGTAGAGTCCAAGATGAGCCCGGTTTTTTTTCTCCTCTGCCTATTTAAGATTTTTGGAATTATTATTTTATTTTCTTTTGGAAACCCTAGCCGCGGGTCCCGCTTTGCCGGCTCCGAGCCGCCGCCGCCGGAACTCGTCGGACCGCGCCGCCACCTCCGCACCGGCCACGCCGCCGCTCGGCTGCGTCGCGCCGCTCGCCACCGCCACGTCCCGGCCACTCGCACCGACACGAGCCCGAGCGCAACCCGTGACTCGCCAGAGCCGCTGCCGGCTAGCCGCGGCCGCTGTCTCCATGCGCCGCCGCACCGCCGCCCGCGCCGCCCGGCTGCACCGCACACCGCACCACCGCGCCGCCTCCCACTAAGTGTCGCCGGCCACCTCGGGCGCCGCCGCCTCGCAGGAGGACGCGCCGGCAACCGCTCGCCGGAGCCATCGCACCGCCACCGGCCGCCCTCGCCGGAGTAGAGGTGAGGTTATTTCACATTCGCCGGATCTAGATCGAACGGCCCAGATCTAGATCCGGTTTTTTTCTTTTAGGGTTTTCGGCTAACCGTACCTCTACCGGTTTTTCTCTGGTTAACCGCCGGTGCCGGTTTTCCTAATCAACGAACACTCACTGGACAACTTCCAAAATGAGCATTGTTCGTCCCGTAGCGGCGAAGGGCCTGTTTGCGATGGAAACTTTATTTTAATTGTGGATGAGCTCTTTTTCACAGATTGCACCCTAGAATCTCCGTAGCCATATCTTTTAAGCCGTAAGTCGGTTTTAGGTGATTCTTTTTCCTATGCACTCATAGTGATCTGTAGTTTATCATAGAGCAAACCTTTCACACATTTGCACAATTTTGAATTTGAATTTATTTAAATTCAAATTCAAACTTCTAGAGACCGTATCTTTTTGCGTTAGATCACTCATGTCATATACTTTCTGTTCACCTCATCTATACACCATTATTCAAGTACTTTTGATCTGTTTGAATTTAAATTTAATTCAAACTTCAACCTGCTATAACTCGTGTTGTAGTGTTCTGTCGCACGTGATTCTTTTTGCATATTGGATCATATGAGACATCCTATAGGCAATACCCACACACCTTTTCATATTGCAATGATATGTATCTTTAGTTCTTAGTATCTTTAGTCATAATCTTTTGTACTAAAATTCTTTATCCGTTGACTCTCTCGAGTTCACATTCACCTGTCACCTTCGAGCACATTGCCACCTTTACTTTTCAAACCTATTTGTTTGTTGCTAAACCTTGTTGTATTTGATTGATTGTTCTAGTGATTCTTATTGATGGCATGATTGCTTATGTGAGTTCTCTTGTTTACGATAGATTGCTCGGAGTGTGATGAGTAGAGTTACCTGTTTTGTGAGAGCGAAGAACTTCATCAAATGTACAAGGCAAGTCATACTTTGACCATATCATTCCTATATTTTTCATTATGCATGTAGCAACTATCACCCTATGCATGTATAGGATTGCTACTATATTACTATTTCTGCAAACCTGGTAGGATAGCCATATGATTTGATCATGTATTCTTTGTCGCCCTAGTTCATGTTTGCTAAATATTGCTATGCTTGTAGACGGGGATTGGCTTGAGAATACTTTGAGTTGTGTGAGGATCTAATGACTTGACTAGCAAACCTTAATTAGAATGCACCTCTGGACGGGCATGGAGTGGTTCCTGGGGGCTCGTACCTTATCTAAGGCGAGACCAGGTTGTACCCCTAATGGTTGTGAATGGTTTGGAGGGAAGGCATCATGGGGTCGTGCAACTTATCTAAGGCAATGCGCCCATGAGAGTGCACCCTAAGTGGGCGCCGTCCAGGCTCAAAATGATCGGACAGACTTAGTGACTAGTAGCTTCCATGTACGACCACTGGCTATATGGGCTCTGGCTTAGTCGAGTAGGTTGTAGGGAGCCTGGCCCAGGTAGCTAGCCGATGTAGATACGATAGGTGTACCGGCTACCAAAGGGTGGAGGTGACCTTTTCTGAAGACTTCGTCTCAATCTTCGGGTTGGGTCAAGTGGGAAAAGCGTACAGACCTCTGCAGAGCGTACAAACTGATAATGATTAGTCGTGTCCCCGGTTATGGACAACTTTGAGCAACTTGACATTACTGTTGTTGGATGGTCTTCACAGATGAAACACCTTAATAAAACTTGAGTGGGAAAGATTTAATAAAGGGTATGGGTTGGAACTGGTACAGCCCAGTTCAACCTTATGTAGTATGACAAACTAAAATTTTGACTAGGTAGATTGGGAAAAATCAGCTTTCTTCAAAACAAAACCATAAGCCTTTCCTTTGACTTACCTTGCATGTAGCAATAGGTCTGTTATATCCTTTTCCGTGTGACTTGCCGTACAAATCAGATGTACTGACCCGTTGTCGGGCTATAACCCTCGGTGTTGCAGGATTGCATACGACGAGTAAGTGATGCGATGTAGGGTTACAATGTCTATACTCAACTATGCCGGTGGAGTTGATGGACGCCACGAAGCTTTTATTGTTTTTCTGATGTATTCTATTTGTAAGCTAGCCTTGAGCTATGCAGGTATTCTTTATTGTAATACTGGATCTTCGATGTAATATATATGACATGTGGTTTATTCTTGATATTACATCATGTACTGTGTGTGCTAGCTATTGATCCATGGACTAGCACAGAAGGCTTAGAGACTTGGATTATTTAGTGAATCGGGTCGTTACAACTAATGAGCATGCTGCTCTGAAAGAAAAGTTTGAAGAACTATCCTGTCGACATGATCTTCTTTTAGTAGATTATGAGAAGCTCACCTATGAATTTCTTCAGAGGAAAATGTCTCTCGAAAAACTGAAAGAGGCTCACGAAGAGTTGGAAAACGTTAATCTCTCTCTCATGGCTCAACAAGGTTCTGAAGCAAATCATAATTCTGATTCTCCATGCTTAACTTGTTTGGAACGAAGAAAAACTGATTCTAAAGGCAAAGCACCTATTGTTATTGATGATACTAATGCCTTAGATGAGGGAATCTCTTCTGTTATCGAGGAACCCCTCAGGTTGAAAGATTTGTTTGAAATAGGACTATTCAAAAGTGTTCAGTGACACCAGTAGCTTTGTGATATCCTGAAGAAGGCTCTCCTTCACAGGAATCCTAGGAATGAAGGTGTTGGCTTTGAAAGGAAGCTAAACCCTGATGGAACTTATTGGGAACCTGAGAAGTAGCCAAAAACTATATGGGTCCTAGCGAAGGATAAGCATATAGATATTTCTAACCTTTAAGGTTTCAACTACAAAATTGATAAGGCCATTGTTTATGAATCACTTGATTCTGACTACAAGCTTGTCAAGAACCAGGAAGGAAAGGTTTCGGCCGAATACATTGGTGCCCCTCCAAAGAATGGTTTCTTTAATAGAAAAATTTGGGTGCGCAAGTCACTCGTTGAGAAGTTTTCTGCTAACCATTCTATCAGGGAAAATCTTCGGTACCACCAAAACACTTCTATTCTCTCCTGGAGAGAAATGATTCACTGGTGCCCGAATCAAATGATCCTCAAAAGGAACACTACCGCACCGGTCGTTACACTTATCGACACCGTGATAATACTGATAAGATTGCATATGCTCATTCATATCCGAACCCTTCGTAGAGGAATTACATTTATGGTGTACTTGATGGCCCCCCTAGTAAATATAACCCTGTGCGCTTCAATATTGCTTCGACAAGTGCTTCCATGTCTTCTCAGTCACATGCTTGTTTGTGGGTGGTTAAGAAGAACTAATTCTTCTGCAAGGCTATGTCTCCGATGGATCCGAATGGGTCATGGATAGTGGTTGCACTAATCATATGACTGGAGACAAGGAGTTATTCACCGAAGAAAAAATATCTCAATCTTCTCAGAAGTACATTACCTTCGGTGATAACAACAAGCGTAAAGTTTTAGATTTGGGTAAGGTTGCCATATCGAAATATAAGCATAATTACAAAGTTATGCTTGCTCAATCACTTGGTTATAATCTCATGTCCATTTCAAAGTTATGCTATATGGGTATGCTTGTTATATTTTCTGCTTCGCGCTGTGTTGTATTTTCACAGGATGACTATACATTTCTCTTCGAGGGTTACCAAAAAGGAGATTTATATATTGTTGATTTTTCTTCGGGCCCTGCCGTATCCACATGCTTAATGGAAAAAGCTTTCTCTGGATGGTTATGGCATAGAAGACTTGGTCATGCAGGGATGAGAAATCTTCAAACTCTAGTGAATAAGAAGCATGTTATTGGTCTTAGCGAAGTTAAATTCAATAAGGATCGTATCTGCAGTTCCTATGAAGCTAGCAAGATTACGAAGAAACATCATTCAGCGAAGACTGTCATGAGTACTACTCGTCCCCTTGAATTTCTTCACATGGATCTTTTCGGTCCTCACAATTATGCAAGTCTGGTAGGCAACAAGTATGGTCTAGTTATTCTTGATGATTTCTCTCACTATTCTTGGGTTTTATTTCTGGATGACAAGAGCAAAGTTGTTGAAATCTTCAAGTCATTCTCTAAGGGAGCTCAAACCGAATATGAGTTATCTCTGAAGCACAATCGAAGTGATAATGGAACCGAATTCAAAAATACTCATATTGAAGATTTTCTTGATGATTATGAGTTCTCAGCTGCTTATACACCTCAACAAAATGGTGTGGTTGAAAGGAAGAATAGAACTCTTATTAAAATGGCCAGAACAATGCTTGTTAAATACAAGACTCCTATCAGGTTCTGGGCCGAAGCAATTAACACTACATGTCATATCATCAACAAGGTTTACCTTCACAAATTTCTGAAGAAGAATTCACATGAGGTTATCACTGGTAACAAGCAAAATTATTCATATCTTAGGGTATTTGGTGCTCCTTCCTTTATTAGAGATATGAATCATAGCTCCAAATTTGCCCCTAAGGCACATGAAGGTTTTCTTCTATGTTATGGTTCAAACTCTCACACTTACAGATTGTATAACTCCCACTTTGGGAAGGTTATGGAAACTGTGAATGTGAGGTTTGATGAAACTAATGGATCTCAAAAGGAGCATTTGCATCATGATCTAGATGAACCTCCTCTTGATGAACTGATCAGGTCCATGGCTATTTGAGAAATTTGTCTTGTCGAAGAAAATTCTTGTCAAGCTAAGCAAGATGATGATGATCCAATGTTCCCACACCTAGCCCAGGGCGCTGGAGATCAACATCCTAAAGCTAAGAATGGACATGATGAAGAATAACCCTTGAACCAAGAGAATGCTGATCCTGAAGGAAATGCTAATCCTGAAGGAAATGCTGATCCTGAAGGAAATGCCAATCCCGAAGGAAATGCTGATTCCGAAGAAGATCCAGAGCTACAAGAAAATGAAAATGCACCGACTCGAGTGCGAAGGAGAGTTGATGTTGATTCGATCCTCGAAGAAATTCAACAACCAGGTCGTACCACAACTTGCTCTCTGTCAGAACCCTAATTTAGGTTTGTGCTTTTCCAAGCTAGCTTTTTGCATCATGAAATTTTTTTGCAAAAGAAAAGGAAATGGCGAAAATAAAAGCCCTAAATGATTTGAATAAAAAGGCCAGAAATAAATCTTTTTCCAAAATTCTTTTGGATATGTTGAAAAGTCCAAAAACTGAGTGTGATCATTTTAAAATTGATTTGGGATTAATCCCATGCTCATAGATTTTTCAAAAAATCCAAACAGTGGCTTGGAAATTAAATCAAATGTCTATTTGAATTGGAATTCAAATAAATTGAATTTCAAAAATTCCCAAAACTTGGGGTTGACTACTATAAGGTCACCTAGGTTTTATAAAAATAATTGGGGATTTTTACAAATGCCCTAGCTATTAATTTTATTAGGGAAAACAAATAAACAGAAATAATAAAAATAAAAACAGAGAAGAGACTCTTACCTTTCACACAGGGCGAAGCCCACCTGGCCCGGCCCACTTACCTCCCTGTCGTCTTCCTCCTCTTGCCAGAAGGAGCGTAGCCCGCACCGTGCGCTGCGTGGCGAGCATGCCCTCGCCACAACCACCTCCTTCTTGCCTCCCCTCTCTTCCTCTCTCACGTGGACGACGCCTGGAGACCCCCAGGTCTCTTTCCCCCTCTCTCTGGCCCTCCCTCTCTCTTCCCCGACGGGATCCCGCGCAACCCCGAGCCCCAGCCGGAGCGGCCTCCGTGCACCGACGCGGCCACAGGCCGAGATAGCCCGAGCCGCCTTGTCCAACATCTTCCTCGTCCTCGACTTCGCCACCCGCGCCGTTTATTCGAGCCCAGCACCAAGAGAAGCGATGCCATCTTCTTCGAGCTTCCGCCGGCCACCGAGAGCTCCGGCGAGGCATTCCTCTACGGACAGCCCGTCTCCGGCACCGCCGTGCCCCTCAACACGCTCCGGTGAGCCCTGCACGTCGATCCCCCCTCCCCTTTCTCCTCCCCGCACCGTGCCTCGACGTCCCGCCGTGGACAGCAGCTCCGGCCGCTGCGGGCTCGTCGCAGCCGTGGCCTCGTGCCCCCCCCCGAGGTCCCCCGTGTGCTCCAGGAGACGCGCACGAGTACGGGGCACATGCCTGTGCCCTCCGTTCCCCTCCCCGTGGCCTCTATCCGATTCCGGCGAGGGCACCGCCGTGGCAGAGCCGCCGGTGTCAAGCTGGCTTGTTAACCCCCTAACCCCCACACTAACCCCTCTCTCTCACACTGATAGTGGGCCCCGATCCCACTAATTAAACATGTTTAATTTTGAACCGATACAGATTAACCCCAGTCACTGACAGCTGGGCCCCACTGGTCAGTGGACCAGTCAACTCCACTGACGTCAGCATGATGCAGTGCTGACGCAGTAAATACAAAATCATTTAATTTAATCCAGAAATTCCAGAAAATGTCCAAAACTTTGATTTTGAATAACTTTTAAACCGTAACTCAGATTGAAATGTTTTTATATGAAAATTGATCAGAAGGAAATTCTCTATCCAAATAAAAACTTTCAACCATGTTTGAAATGCTTACCATGATGGATCAGTAGCATTTTGCTATTTGGTACATTTGGTTTAAATCAAATAAATTGCAAATGCTATTCTCACTTGAACCATTGCAATACAATACACCTCACATGGACATAAGAAGCACAACACACCCATGATCAACTTCATATCATGCCATATTGTTTGTTCATTACAATATATTGAATGTGCATTACTTTCAGTGCTTTGGTGATTGCTTCTTCTCGGTAGAGTTGATCTCGGAGACGAGTTCAACCTCACGTCAGAAGTAAAGTACCTCGTGATCGTCAACAAGGCAAGCACCCCCTCTTTGATCATGTCGATAAAATGCCAGTTCCCTCTTATTCTCGCAAATGCATGTTTAGGATGTCACCATGATACGTTCTACCGTTAGTTGAACCCATTCCTTTGCATGACCTATCATTTTGTCACAGTAGTAAGCAAACCACAATCCTAGCAGATGTAGGAGTTGTTTGATATCATGTGGCCCCTGCAAATGTTACAGCTTATTGCATGCTTAGAGTTTACCTGAGGCTACTCTGTTGTGAGTCGGGATGGTAGTGATCATGTGAATGATGGTGGTAACGTGTTGGTGAATCTACCCTAAACAAAGGTGAACGATGAGAGGCTGTGTAGGAGTACACAGTGGGTTGTCTCGTTGAACACTGCCTTAAGCCCGATTTCTTGTGTTGTTATCCAAGACTAAGATTACGACCACACATTGGGCTCACTGACCCCTCTCGGCCTAGTACCTCACCCCGGACCAGTCCAGGAGTCACAAGTAGTTCGCCCTTTAACGATCTCAAGTAGGTGGAACACAGGTAAGTGGTTGGCGTAGGTTGTGGTCACATTGAATCAAGTGATCATGATCGAGTTGAGCTTGATGGCGGGCACACAACGTTTGAGTCCGCATCGTAAAAATCGGCCGGATTCCGATCGTGGTCCCAACTCAAATAGGCGACTCCCTAGGACTAGAGATGGTGCCGTGAGTGAAGTGTCGTGGCAGCATCCTCGCCGGTACTCACTTGAAGGGTCCATCCCCAGGCGGTAACTGATGAGGCGTGTGTGTAGCAGTACACCCCTGCAGGGTTAATGAACTATTCGAATAGCCCTGTCCGCGGTTATGGACTACTTGGAGACCTTTACTTGATCATAGACAACTTGAACAGTTACTCTTAAAACTTGCCAAGATAAGTGTGAGTGCTATGGCTTGCTTCCTCGTGGGGAAGTCGAGGAAGTATCCATAGTGGTGTATTGATTGGAGACTTGTTACTTGGACTCGTGTACGCTCCTTACCTCTTTCTGGTATTCGTAGTACAGGACTAGCCAAGTCAAAGCTGGCACTTCTGCAAGTGAAACCCCACCTCCCTTTGCCTTGATATATGTGCATGAGTAGTTTAGTTCTGATGTAAGTCTTTCTGAGTACGACTTTGTACTCACGTTTGCTTATTCTATGTTTTAGAGACGAGACCACTGACCCTGATGGTGTCCTCTGCTTCGAGCTCGACGTGGACCAGGTTGTATAGTTCCAGACAGCAGCATGTGCCCTTTGGAGGGTCGTTGTATTTTCTTTCAGGCTTCTTAAGCCATTTGTTAAACTTGTCTTTACTAAGACATAATTTGCTTCCGTTGATGTTTGATGTAATGTTGGATCACAGACATGTGATCTCTGCTTGTAATACAACTACTATGTCTGCTCTGTTTAGCAGAAGTTATAAAGACTATGAGTTTGTAGAGTTCATGTTGTGATTACCATCTGTTTATACTAGACATGTGTGCTGCGTGTATGATTATAACATGCATGTCTTAGTATGGGTTTTCGCGTCCTTAGTTGTGAACTGGTTGGCGGTCTTTTATACACCAAGTGGCCCTTAGATGTGCGCAGCTTAGGGCATCGCAATGCGATTGCTCGTGACTCTATCACGTGCACACTTTGTTGTATGATCGAGCCCGCCCTAGACCCCGACTAAGTGATCGGGCTGGAGTAAGTCTATGTAAGGGTTATGATTCAAGCGATAACATGGTTGAGGCGACTTGTCTATGAGTATGGGATTCACCACCCATAAGCATTTAGACTTGTGAGCGGATGATGAGGACCCATCTCAGTTGATCATCCGGCCTGGATGGGATGCCCCTCACGTTCGATGCTTACTGAGAGTGATCTATGCTTGGCCTTGTCTTCTTAGACAAGTGGGTACGGCTCTCGGCTCTCCATGTGATTGCACTGTGACCATAATTACATACGCTAACCCTAGGTCCCAACAGACTTGGTATCAGAGCAGGACTGTCTATAGGATTATCAAACCCTTATACGATGTCGAGTCTAGCATTCTATAGTTATATAGTTACTTTGGGTATAAGGGAACAACGTAAGACTTCTTTTTTCTCCTTATCCTCATCGATCTGAGTTTTGATTCATCCTCATCTTGTTCTACGGGAAGATAGGACTAGGCTCATCTATGTCTTTACTAGGACATCTCGCTGATTGCTTATTTGTAGCTGTAGGAGTGTTGTGGTCTTCCAGAGTCATCATTCCTTAGTGCTTCTTTGGAGGTGATGTTTGTTATCTTGCTGGTTGTCTCATTTTCCATCCCGACACAGCCGTTATGCTGTCCGTTTGTGACTTTGATGCTATTTCATTATAGTCTTCTATCTTAGCATTGAATTGTGTCCTAAATCCTATTCTGATTGTTGATTCTTATCACATCGAATGTCAGGTGGAAATCGTTGTGGTGATTTTAGTCTTGGTAATAGAGATGATGAAGATCCTCCACCACCGCCTTCTGCGGAGGAAATCATGATCGAGGCTGAACAGAATCGTCGTGACCAGACACGTCTTCTCGAGCTTATTGAGCAGAACACTTCTCGTCAGCATCATAGTGTTGTCACCATCCAGGACTTCATTCTCCTCAACCCGCCAGTATTCCGATGTTCTTCTGAGCCCCTTGATGGAGATGATTGGCTTTGTTCCCTCGAGCGTAAGCTTGAGACCACTCATGTTGCTCCCGGTGATCGTGTGCTCTTCGCGGCATATTTTCTAGAAGTTGCTGCTCTTCAATGGTGGGAGAACTTCGTGGCAATGCAATCAGTTGGTCACGTGGTGACTTGGCAATAGTTCTGTGATGAATTCCGAGGATGTCATATTCCGGATCAGCTGATGGAGCGCAAGAGAGAAGAATTTTGCAATCTGACCCAAGGAAAGATGTCTGTTCATGAGTATCGGACTGAGTTCACTCGTCTAGCATGTTATGCCCAAGAAGAAGTATCCACCGATGCCAAGAAACAAGCAAGGTTCCGCAAGGGACTTAGCCCCGTCCTTCGTCATGACCTGAATCTTCACGAGTTCGTCAACTTCCGGGAATTAGTCGACAAATCCTTCAAGGCCGAGTATGGAAATGAGTTGTATGAAGAATCTCGCAAGCGTGATCGTGAGTTTGCACTATCTTCTAGCTCAGGTTCTCGGAAACGTTGTGTATGGATTTCCTTCAATGACGTCAGTCATGCTGTAAGTGCTTCTAGACCATCAACCACCATATATCGTCCACCTCAACCCAATCTTCCTCCTTGGAATTTTGTTGGACAATCAAGTGCTCATGTTCCTTTCATTCCACGTGGCATTTGGTTCCAATGTGGAAAATCAGGCCACAATGTTCGAGAGTGTCCCCAAAATCATGTAGCCACCACCCCTAAACCAAAGCAAGCCTTTCGTCGTGGTAAGACACTACCAAAAACTTCCAATGTCAAAACTCCTGCCTATGAATATGGTTATGTGAATCATGTATCCATTCTGGATTCCCACAAGTCAACCGATGTTGTACTCGGAACCCTTCCGGTCAATTCCACCCCAGCTTTGGTTCTGTTTGACCCAGGAGCATCTCATTCATTCATATCCCAGGATTTTGCACTGTCACATGACATCTCTTTTTCGATGTTATCCATACCCTTAGTTGTGCAAGCCCGTGGATCCAGATGGCACACCACCATGGTGAGTCATGAAAATGAAGATTCTATTGAGGGTTTAGTATTCCTTGACTCACTCATAGCCCTCAAGTCTTCAGACATTGATGTCATCCTAGGAATGGATTGGTTATCAAGACAGAATGCCGTGGTTGATTGTAAAGCGAAATCAGTGAAACTAACCCATCCATCAGGTGTCGGGACCCAGAATATGCGTATGTAATTCCAGTCACGATGCAATCACATGGAGAGCCGAGAGCCGTACCCACTTGTCTAAGCAGACAAGGCCAAGAACAGAACACTCTCGGAAAGCATCGAACGTGAGGGGCTTCCCATCCAGACCGGATGATCAACTGAGATGGGTCCTCATCGTCCGCTCACAAGTCTAAATGCTTATGGGTGGTGAATCCCATACTCATAGACAAGTCGCCTCAACCATGTTATCGATTGAATCCTAACTCTTACATAGACTTACTCCAGCCCGATCACTTAGTCGGGGTCTAGGGCGGGGTCGATCATACAACAAAGTGTGCACGTGACAAAGTCACGAGCAATCGAATCGCGATGCCCCAAGCTGCGCACATCTAAGGGCCACTTGGTGTATAATGGAACACCAGCCAGATCACAACTAAGGTCTCGAAAACCCATACTAAGTGCATGTTATAAACATACACGCAGCACACATGCCTAGTATGAACAACAGGTATCATCACATAACTCTACAAAGTGTATCTTTATTGACTTACACATAGAGCATACAAAGATCACATGTCTGTGATCATCATTACATCATACAACGGAAACAAGTTTAACAAATGGCTTAGAGAAGCCTTGTACAACAAACATGCCCTTCCACGAGGGACCATACTGATGTATGGAACTATACTACCAAGGTCAACGTCGAGCTTCAGGTCGGTGACTCCATCGGGGTCCGGGTTCTCATCTAAAACATATAATAAGCAAACGTGAGTACAAAATCGTACTCAGCAAGACTTACATCAGAACTATACTACTCATGCTCAAGTATCATGGTAAAGGGAGGTGGGGTTTCATCGTGCAGAAGTGCCAGCTTTGACTTGGCTAGTCCTGAACTACGAGTACCAGACTTGAGGTAAGAAGCGTACACGAGTCCACTACCAAGTCTCCAAACAATACACCACTCTGGTTACTTCCTCGACTTCCCCACGAAGAAGCACACCATAGCACTCACGCTTATCTTGCGAGTTTTATAAGTATCCATTCAAGTTGTCTATGAGCAAGTAGAGGTCTCCAAGTAGTCCATAACCGCGGACATGGCTATTCGAATAGTTCATTAACCCTGCAGGGGTGTACATCTTCACACGCGTGTCATCACTTATCGCCTCGTTCTCGTCACCCTTCAAGCGGGTGTCGGACGTGGATGAAACCAAGGCACTAACCTCACATCACCTTCTCTAGTCCAGGAGTCGACTACCTGAGTTTGGCACCGCTCTAGAGTCCAGCCGGTTCCACGAAACGGACTCAGATAATGCAAGGGACCGATACGCCACCTCTGCCAGATGGTTTCACTGCCTCACAGGTCCAGCCACATATCTATATGATGCACCCTTTTCTTCATTCTTTTTCTATGCACATGCCAAATGGAAAGCCCGAATCTATTGTGACTCCTGGACCGGATCGGGTACGTAAAGAGGCCAAACGGGGTTCCCATAAAACCCTACATGTGGTCATACTCTTTGTCTTGGATCACAAAACAGGAACTCGAGGGCCTAGGGCAGTGTTCAACGAGACAAACCACTGTGTACTCCTACACAGCCTCTCATCGTTCACCTTTGTTTAGGGTGGATTCACCAACACAGTTTCACTTTCATCAACACCATGTTCACTACCATCCCGACTCACATCAAAAGCATCCTCATTGTAAACTCTAAGCATGAAATAAGCAGTAACAGTTGCCGGGGCCACAAGATATCAACCAACTCCTATGTCAGCTAGGATTGTGGTTTGCTTACTACTGTGACAAGATGATAGGTCATGCATCGGATATGGGTTCAACTATGCGGTAGAATCGATACAAAGTGATCTCCTAAACATGCATAAGCGAGACTGAGAGGGAACTGGTATTTTATAGACATGATCAATGGGGTTTTCTTGCCTTGCTGACGATACACTGGTCTTATTGGTGGTCTTCTCCTTCGGGGGTGATCACCGTCTCGGAGGCACTGTTACCGGCACAATCATCAACAAGAGGGGGGGGCAACATTGTAATAGAATGCACAAGCACATGTTTAAGTTGTCACATGATGTGAATGGTATTGATGTGACCTAGGTTCAAATTGCCACATTTTAATTGAATTTGATTTCAAATTTAATTCAAATTCAAACTCCGAATGTTATCCAAATTAGGTCAACTTGCATTTGCTAATGTTTGATCATTCTAAACCAAGTGATCATGTCTGTGATATGCCTCTGATGTATAAGTGATCATGTTTGCATTGCAATGGTTCAAAGTGGAAAAATATTTGAATTAAATTTGAATTAATTCCATTTAAACCAAATAGCAAAAGCTACTGGTCCCATTTTAAAATCAACTCAAACATGGTTGAAAGTTTCATATTTGGATAGAGAATTGTCTGCTGATCCTTTTTCATATATTATTTGTCCAATTTGGAATTAATATGAATTTTCTATGATTTATTGAACTTTTGGCTATTTTTTGGATTTTTCTGATTTCTTTTAATTCTTTTTAAAACCTTTTATTTTTATTGCGTTAGGGTGGCGTGGGGGTGATGCCACAGGGGGCGGGGGCTGACAATAGGGGCCCACCTGTAAGCCTCAGTGGGGGTTAATCCCCTCAGTTTAAAAATAAACAGGGGTTATTAGGGGCAGGGCCCCACCTGTCAGTGACTAGGGTTAGGATTTGGGGGTGTTTAGGTGCTCTAATGGAGGGGCTCGTCGGCGTTGCCACTGTAGGCCACCGGAATTTCGCTGGAGTGGCGTTGGGGGCACGGGAGGGGAAGCGGAGAGCACTGGCGTGTAGCACGTGAGCTCCCGCACCCATTCGTGCCATTGGGGGTTCTCGGGGTTCTGTGGAGCTCGGCAACTCCAACAATGGCGACGGTCGGCGCACTAACCATGGCGAAAAACATTGCGAGGCACGGCGACGAGCGAGAGGTGCGGGGAAAGAACGGCAAGCTCACCATTGAGCGAACGGCGGGGTCGTCTAGACCGGAGGAGCTGCGCCGCTGACAAATTCCACGTCGGAGTTCCACGGTGTCCGGCGGCGAGATGCAGACGCGGGCGACGACTAGGAGGCGTCCTAGATCCAATTGGTGGCGTGGATCGATGAAGTCGGAGTCTGCGGTTCCTCTGGACATGACGTAGCGGGCTGGATCGGCCGGTGGCCGCGTCGGAGCACGGCGGCGCTCGCCGGCTAGGTTTCAGGTGTGTGCGTTTTCGACGACAGAGGAGAAAAGAGTGGCCGAGAGGGGAGGGGAAAAGCAGGGGCGTCCAGGGCGTCTCCAAGGAGAGGGGATAGAGCATGGGATAGGCCAGGCAGGGAGGTGACACGACGGCGTCGTCGGCATGCCGGGCACGCAGCTGTGTGCTCGTGCCCGGGGAAGACGACAAGGGCGCCGGGTGGGCTGGGCCTGGCTTCTGCTAGTTGGGCCCGAGCAGGTAAGGCCTCTTTCGTCTTTTTTCTGTTTTTCTTTCTATCTTTTGTTTTTCTTTGCTAAAATAATTAGCTAGGCATTTTATAAAATCTTCAAAACTTTTATGTGGGCTTATAAAATATGTAGCTAGCCACTCACAAGTTTTAGAGATTTTTGAAATTCAAATAATTTGAATTTCAAATCAAGTAGGGGTTTATTTAATTTTCCAAGGCATTGTTTGAAAATTAGAAAATTCCATGAGCATGGGAATGAACCCAAACCACTTTTAAAATGATCACCATCATTTATAGGAATTTTCCAAATATTCAAATGGTTTTTGGAAAAAGATTTGTATCTGGCCATTTGAATTAATTTCTAAGGGATTTTCTTTTCCCCATTTCTGAATTTCTTTTGAATTTTTGCATGATGCAAAGGGTACAAACCACCCTAGCACTTACCCTAGTTGGGGTTCTAACAACTCGCCCCCACTCAAAAGAATCTCGTCCCGAGATTCAGAAGTCAACGGGAGGAAGGTGGGGTACTCGGCACAGAGGCGGCCTTCTCTTTCCCATGTGGCTTCTTTCACGGAGTGATGTGACCATTGCACTTTGAGGAACATGATCTTCTGACGACTAGTGACACTCTCTGCTGAATCAAGAATACGAACATGGTACTCTCGATAAGAAAGGTCATCTTGGAGATCAAACGTTTCATGGTCGACTTCGCGGATGGGGTCCTTGAAGCAACGCTTGAGTTATGACACATGGAACACGTCATGTACTCGGAAATGTGCGGGGATAGTTCAAGTTGGTAGGAAACTTCTCCATGTTTAGCGAGAATGCAGAAAGGTCCGATATAACGTGGGGCCAACTTGCCTTTGATACCGAATCTTTGGGTCCCCTTCAGAGGAGTAACCCGAAGGTAAGCCTTCTCATCAAGATTGTAGCTTTCTTGCCTATGATGACGATCATAGTAGCTTTTCTGACGAGACTGTGCGGCTTTCAATCAATCACGAACAATGTGAACTTTCTCTTCTGATTCCTTGATCATATCCGGTCCAAAGAATTGTCTTTCACCGGTTTCTGACCAGTTTAATGGTGTTCGACATCGTCGTCCTTAGAGGAATTCAAAGGGAGCCATGTTCAGACTAGATTGGAAACTATTGTTATAAGCAAATTCGGCGAATGGAAGAGATTTCTCCCAATTCTTTCCGAATGAGATAACACAAGCTCTGAGCATGTCTTCCAAGATTTGATTAACCCTTTCTACTTGACCCTAGACTGAGGATGAAAAGCTGTACTAAAGGAGAGATGAGTTCCCATAGCCTTCTAAAAGATTCCCCAAAATCTAGAGGTGAAAAGGCTACCGCGATCAGAATTGATTTCCAAAGGAACACCGTGAAGAGACATAATTCTAGAGACATACAAGTCCGCTAACTGGCTAGCAGTTATAGACTCGCGAACTGGAAGAAAGTGAGCAACTTTGGAAAGTCGGTCAATGACAACAAAGATGGCATCATTTCCTTTCTGGGTTTTTGGAAAGCCGGTGATGAAGTCCATACCGACTTTGTCCCATTTCCACTCTGGAATAGGAAAAGGTTGAAGTGTACCAGCAGGTCTTTGGTGTTCTGCCTTAATGCGACGACAAACATCACATTTGGCAAAAAATTGAGCAATGTTTCTCTTCATCCTAGTCCACCAAAATCTCTGGCGTAGATCTCGGTACATTTTTGTGCTACCGGGATGAATTGAGAAGGGTGTGTCATGGGATTCTTCGAGGATGAGTTGCCTTAGATCCCTATTCTTAGGTACTACCAAACGATTTTCAAAGAATACCGTTCCTTTGCTATCTGTGGAGAAACATTTAGCAACTTCGCTAGCAATGTTCTCCTTGATCCGGCGAACACCTCGTGCACGCCTTTGGGCAACTATGATTTGATCCTCAAGAGTTGGTTTCGCCACCAAGGTAGAAAGAAATCCATGAGGAACTATCTCAAGTTTCAGCTTGCGAAATTCCTCATGAAGAAGTGGTTGTGTCGGGACCCGGGGTTAGCGTATGCAAGTCCCGCTACGACATATTCATATGGAGAGTCGAGAACCGTACCCACTTGTCTAAGCAGACAAGGCCAAGCACAGAACGTTCTCAGAAAGAATCGTACGTGAGGGGCATCCCATCCAGGCCGGATGATCAACTAAGATGGGTCCTCATCGTCCGCACACAAGTCTAGTGATATGGGTGATGAACTCCCATATTCACAGACAAGTCGCCTCAACCATACTATCGACTATCTCATAACTCTTACATAGACTTCCTCCAGCCCGATCACTTAGTAGGGGTCTAGGGCGGGCTCAATCATACCACAAAGTGTGCACGAGACGGAGTCTCGAGCAATCGCATCGCGATGCCCCAAGCTGCGCACATCTAAGGGCCACTTGGTGTATGAAAGACCGCCAGCAAGATCACAACTAAGGTCTCGAAAACCCATTCAAAGACATGCATGTTATAAACATACACGCAACACACATGCCTTGTATGAACAGCAAGTATCATTGCAATTCTCTACAAAGTATACATTTTATTGATAACTCTTACAGAGTGCACACAGAGATCACAAGCATGTGATCCAACATTACAACAAACAAGCGGAAGCAAAGTAGGTCTGAGTACAGACAAGTTTAACAAATGGCTTAAGAATCCTTATTTAAACACAAGCCCTCCACGAGGGAACTAGTCGTCTCACTAGGACTAGACTAGCTTGATCTTCAGTCGTCGAGCTCGATGAAGAAGCCACCTTCGGGGTCAGGGTTCATCTAAAACATAGAATAAGAAAACGTGAGTACAAAGTCGTACTCAGCAAGACTTACATAGGAGCTATACTACTTATGCACATGTATCAAGGTAAAGATAGGTGGGGTTTCACTTGCAGAAGTGCCATCTTTGACTTGGCTAGTCCTGAACTACGAGTACCAGACTTGAGGTAAGAAGCGTACACGAGTCCACTACTTTCTCCAACTAATTACACCACTATGGTGCCTTCCTCGACTTCCCCACGAGAAAGCATGCCATAGCACTCACACTTATCTTTGTGTGTTTTAGAAGTATCCAGTTCAAGTTATCTAATAATCAAGCTAAGCTTTCCAAGCAGTCCTTAACCGCGGACGCGGCTGTTTGAATAGTTTTGTTAACCCTGCAGGGGTGTACCGCTACCCACACATGATCATCAATTACCGCCTTTGATCTCGATACCATTCAAGGGATGTCAGCGAGGATGCTCACCACAACTGTTACCTCATAGCCTATCTAGTCCAAGAGAGCCGCCTACCTGGGTTGGCTACCACTATCGTGAACCCGGCCGGTTTAACGAAGTGGACCCAGATGATGTGTGCGTGGTGCATAAGCCGGTCTTGGATGAGCCGTTCTCTCACTTAGGAGCCAGGCCACAGACCTACCAGAACTCCGAACTATTGCGACATCTGGACATCGAAAGGGATGACTTAATAGGTTGAGAGGGGTCAGTGAGCCCAATGTGTGGTTGTACTCTTCATCTTGGATCACCACACAAGAACTCAGAGTTAGGGCGGTGTTCAACGAGACAACCCACTGTGTACTCCTACACAACCTCTCATCGTTCACCTTCTATTAGGGTAGATTCACCAACACCTTTCCACCATCATCATCATGATCACTACCATCCCGACTCACATAACAGTAACATCATTGTATCACTCTAAGCATGCAATAAGCAGTAACAATTGCAGGGGCCACATGATATCAATCAACTCCTACATTTGCTAGGATTGTTGTTTGCTTACTACTGTGACAAATGATAGGTCATGCAAACGAATGGGTTCATCTAAGCGGTAGAAACGTAGCCTGGTAATCATCCTATACAATGAAATGTAATTCATTTTGAAATGTGTATGATATGCCTCTGAAGTTCAAGTATAATGTGGTATGTTGCTATGGTTCAAATTGCAAAAGCATTTGAAAAGAAATTGATTTAATTCCATTTAAAAAAATAGCAAATGCTACTGGTCCCCTTCTATTTTCATCTCAAACAGGGATGAAAGTTGGAAATTTTGATAGCTTATTTTCTCCTGATCATTTTTCATATATTATTTGTTAAATTTGTAGTTAATATGAATTTTCTATGAATTTCCAAAGTTTGGGGTAATTTCTGCCTTTTCTAGAATTTCTTGAATTCTTTTTATTCTGGAAATTCATTATTGCATCACTATGACATCAGCATGACGTCAGGGGGCCACTGACTATTGGGACCCACTGGTCAGCCTCTCACTGTTTAATTAAAACGATTTGAATTAGATTTAACTTAACAGGGGGGATTAGTGTGGCTGGGCCCACATGGTAGTCACTCTGGGGGGGATTAGGCTTAAGCTAAGCACGGTTTAAGGCTAACCCACCGGCGGCTTGACGCTGGTGGCCTAGCCACGGTGGAGCGGCACGGCAACGTGATCTGGGCACGCGTTTGACGCGCCAGTGGCATCAAACTAGAGTTGGGACAGCGCCGCATCGAATGAAGCCAGCCAGCGGGGCCGGAACTCACCGTAGCGACGCCGGCGTCAAGCCCTAGCGGCGGCCGTGGCTCGGGCTCGAGGAAAAGCTTGATATGGAGCTCCACTTGAAGCAGCAAAGGGAGCAATCGAATCAGTGGAGCGCGGCGAAGACGACGGACAAGGAGGCGAGCTCGATTGCGTAACACGTGGTCGTCACCATGGATCCGGGCGGTGAGAAGCTCCGGCTCCCATGGCGTATTATGCTAGAGAGGAGGTGAAAGACGATGGAATGGCTCGGGTGAACCGTGAGCTCACCGTGAGTTCAACGGAGGCAGTGGCGCGGTCGTAGCTGCTCTGTGGTGGCCGGAATCGAAGAAATCTCGCGGCGGTTCCGGCGAGAAGGAAACGGAGATTGCGGCGGCTCCTTGATCAATCAAGTCACCAGCTTCGACGGCTTGGCGTGGACGACGGCGTTGCGCGAGGGGGACACGATCTCCGGGCTCTTCTCCAACGTTGGCCGCGAGTTCTTGCGACGGTGAGCGGCGGCTGTTCTCGGGGAAGAAGGGGGAAACGTGCATGGAGCTCGAGAGGAAGTTGCGAGTGGGGGAATGGAGGAGGCGTGCCTCTGCGTGTCTCCTGGCGCGAGTAGGAGGGCTGGGGAGGCGCCAGGCAGGCTATCAGCTGCCGCCGCCGTCGGCATGCCCTCCAGCGAGGTGCTTGCCGCGTTGGAGGAAGACGACAAGGAGGCTGCGGGCCTGCGCTGCTGGGACGGTAAGTTGGGCCGGGGAGGCCCAGGTAAGTGGGCTCCTTTCCCTTTTCTATTTTCTGTCTGTTTAATGTTTCCTTTCTTTTCTGTAATTTTGTTTTGCTGTGCTAAATAAATAGCTAGGCATTTTATTACATGCTGAAACTTTTTATGTGGCTTCACAATATACTAGGCTAGCCACTTGTAAAGTTTGAACATTTTTAAAATTCAAATTATTTGAACTTTAAATCAAATAGGGGTTTTTGATTAATTCCAAGGCACTGTTTGAATATTTGAAAAATCCATGAGCATGGGGTGGGTCCCACATCACTTGATATGTGATCACACTCATTTATAAGACTTCTCAAAAATCAAACATGAATTTTTGGAGAAGATTTTTATCTGGCCTTTTGAATCAATTCATCTGGGGGGGCTCCTTCTCCCATTTTCCTTTTGAATTTGATTTCAGTGACTTCTTTTGAAATTTTTATCATGATGCAAGGTGACTTGATCCTAGCACATTACCTAACAGAGGGTTTTGACAACTCGCCCCCACTCAAAAGAATCTCTTCCCGAGATTCAGAAGTCTGCGTGAGGAAGGAGGGGTACTCGGCACTGAGACGGTCTTCTCTTTCCCACGTAGCTTCTCTCTCAGATTAGTGTGACCATTGCACTTTCAGAAACTTAATCTTCTGACGACGAGTGACACGCTCTGCGGAATCAATAATACTAACGGGGTGTTCTCGATAAGAAAGGTCATCTTGGAGATCAAGCGTTTCATGGTCGACTTCGCGGATGGGGTCCTTGAAGCAACGCCTGAGTTGGGACACATGGAATACATCATGTACTCGGGAAAGGTGCGGGGGTAGTTCAAGTTAGTAGGCAACATATCCACGTTTGGCAAGAATGCCGAAAGGTCGGATGTAACGTGGGGCGAACTTGCCTTTAATACCGAAACGTTGGGTTCCCTTCAGAGGAGTAACCCGAAGGTAAGCCTTCTCATCCAGATTGTAGCTCTCTTTCCTATGATGACGATCATAGTAGCTTTTCTGACGAGACTGGGCTGCTTTCAATTGATCACGAACAATGCGAACTTGCTCTTCTGCTTCCTTGATCATATCCGGTCCAAAGAATTTTCTTTCACCGGTTTCTGACCAGTTTAGGAGTGTTTGACATCGTCGTCCATAAAGGAGCTGAAAAGGAGCCATGTTCAGACTAGATTGGAAGCTATTGTTATAAGAAAATTCGGCGAAGGGCAGAGACTTCTCCCAATTATTTCCGAATGAGATAACACAAGCTCTGAGCATGTCTTCAAGAATTTGGTTAACCCTTTCGACTTGACCGCTAGACTGAGGATGGAAAGCTGTACTAAAGGAGAGATGAGTTCCCATAGCATTCTGAAAGCTTCCCCGGAATCTAGAGGTGAAAAGGCTACCACAATCAGAATTGATTTCCAAAGGAACACCGTGAAGGGATACAATTCTAGAGACGTACAAGTCCACTAACTGGCTAGCAGTTATAGAATCGCGAACTGGTAGGAAGTGAGCAACTTTGGAAAGCCTATCTATGACAACGAAGATGGCATCGTTTCCTTTCTGGGTTTTTGGAAAGCCGGTGATGAAGTCCATACCGACTTTGTTCCATTTCCACTCTGGAATAGGCAAAGGTTGAAGTGTACCAGCAGGTCTTTGGTGTTCTGCCTTAATGCGACGACAAACATCACATTCGGCAACAAATTGAGCAATGTCTCTCTTCATCCTGGTCCACCAAAATCTCTGGCGTAGATCTCGGTACATTTTTGTGATACCGGGATGAATCGAGAGGGGTGTGTCATGGGATTCCTTGACGATGAGTTGCCTTAGTTCCCTATTCTTAGGTACTACCAAACGATTTCCAAAGAATACCGTTCCCTTGATATCTGTGGAGAAACATTTAGCAACTCTGCTAGCAATGTTCTCCTTAATCCGGCGAACACCTCGTGCACGCCTTTGGGCAACTATGATTTGATCCTCAAGAGTTGGTTTCGCCACCAAGGTAGAAAGATAGCCATGAGCAACAATCTCAAGATTGAGTTTGCAAAATTCCTCATGAAGAAGTGGTTGATACTGTTGTAACATGAGGTTGCTACAATACAACTTATGACTTAGTGCATCAGCCATGACGTTGGCTTTGCCTGGGGTGTATGAGATTCCTACGTCGTAATCTTTTATCAACTCAATCCAGCGTCTTTGCCTGAGATTAAGATCTGGCTGGGTGAATATGTATTTGAGGCTTTGGTGGTCGGAATAGATCTCACAACGATTACCAAGGAGGTAATGTTACCAAGTTGTTAGGGCATGAACTACGGCAGCGAGTTCAAGGTCATGGGTAGGATAGTTCTCTTCATGTGGCCGCAACTGGCGTGAAGCATAAGCTACCACATGTCTATCTTGCAGAAGTATGCATCCTAACCCTTGCCGTGATGCGTCACAAATGATCTCGAAATCCTTTTTGGTGTCCGGAGGTGCAAGTACGGGTGCAGAAGTCAATCTTCTATTTAGCTCTTGAAAGATTTCCTCGCACTTGGGAGTCCATAGGAATTTCTTATCTTTCTTGAGGAGTTTAGTTAGAGGCTTTGCAACTTTAGAAAAGTTCTCGACGAAGCGACGACAATAGCTGGCTAGGCCAAGAAAACTTCTAACTTGCTTAACCGATTCAGGTGGAGTCCAGTCAAGGACGGCCTGAACTCTCTCGGGATTCACAGCAATGCCTTTTGCAGAAATCACGTGGCCTAAGTAGGTCACTTCTGGTAGCCAAAATTCACACTTGGAGAATTTAGCATACAGGCGATGCTCTCTAAGTTTCATCAATACTAGCCTTAGGTGTTCGGCATGTTCTTCTTCGTTCTTCGAGTAGATGAGAATGTCATCGAGATAAACTACAACAAATTTATCTAAGTACTCCATGAAGATCGAATTCATCATGCGTGTGAAAGTGGCGGGGGCATTGGTTAAACCAAAGGACATGACGATGTACTCGTAAAGACCATAACGAGTAGTGAAAGCCGTTTTGGGAATGTCCTCGTTTCGGATTTTGATTTGATGATAACCTAATCTCAAATCCATCTTGGAGAAGACAGAGGATCCTGCAAGTTGATCATAAAGATCATTGATCCTGGGCAGTGGGTACTTGTTCTTTATCGTCGCTAAATTTAGCGGGCGATAGTCTACGCACATCCTTTCTGTTCCATCTTTCTTCGTTACAAACAGAACGGGGCATACCCATGGCGATGAGCTAGGGCGGATGAAGCCTTTTTCCAACAAAGCTTCCAGTTGGGTTTTAAGCTCAGCTAACTCACGTGGGGCCATTTTGTATGGGCATCTAGAAATTGGTGCGTTTCCTGGTACAAGATCCACTATAAACTCTACACATCTGTCAGGTGGCATGCCCGGCAGCTCTTCAAGAAAGACATCCGGGAAGTCACGAACCACCGGAATATCTTCAAGTTCGGGAAGGGGAAGTACATTCAAAGAATGCACTTGGGTTCTTGTTCTGAGTGAGGTGTAGTTGACGGTCTTGCCTGAAGGGTGGGTGAGTTTCACTGATTTTCCTTTGCAATCTAGGTAGGCATTCTGTCTTGATAGACAATCCATGCCAAGGATGACATCAATGTCTGAAGACTTGAGGGCTATGAGTGAAGCAAGGAATACTAAACCCTCAATTGCAATTTGATTACCATGGCTTACTCTATTAGTTTGCCATCTTGACCCTGGAGTTTGAATAATCATTGGGGTGGACAATTCAACAAAAGATAACTCATGACGAAGTGCATAACTTTCCCACATGAATGAATGAGATGCTCCTGGGTCGAAAAGAACGGAAGTAGGAACATAATTGACTGGGAGCGTACCAAGAATGACGTCAGTGGTGTCGTCAGTCTCTTCAGCGGCAATCTGATTCACACGTCCACGAGTGGCGGGAGGAGCGGGGTTGGTGGTGTAGACCTTCTGGGGTGGCTTGCCACGACCATTGTTGTTTCCTCCGCAACGGGGTGGAGCATTATGATTCTGGAGCTGGTTCTGGGGACACTCACGAGAGTAGTGGCCTGCCTGACCACACTTGTAGCATGCTCCAAAGACAGTGCGTGGAGCTGGGTTGTTTGGTGGAGCTGGGTGGAACTGAGTTGGTGGACGAGGCGCCACATAGGATGGCCTCGGTGGGTTGTTCTGGCGGAACATACTGTTGGGGATCCAGATCTTGCGCTTCTGAGAGCCTGAGTTGGATGATCCATCATCTCTAGGGTGTTTGCGGAAGTCATTGGGGGTGTTCATGTCCTCTGCCTTGATGGACTTGTTGACAAGGACCTGGAAGGTGGCAAAGTCATGTAGGTTGAGCTCACGACGGAGTCCAGAATTGAGTCCACGACGGAACCTCTCTTGCTTCTTGGAATCGGTGGAGACTTCTTCAGTAGCATAACGAGCCAGTCGGTTAAACTCACGACTAAACTCGTCAACGATCCTTCTTCCTTGGGTGAGGTTGTAGAACTCCTCACGCTTGCGGTCCATAAGACCCTTGGGAATGTGGTGCTCGCGGAAGGAAGTGCAGAATTCATCCCAAGATGCGGGTGGTCCAACGGGACGCATGTTCAGGAAGTTCTCCCACCAAGAGCTAGCTGCACCCTCGAGGTGGTAGGTGGCATAGCTGACCTGGTCTCCATCTGCAACATGGCATGCCTAGAGCTTCCTCTCGATGCTGCGAAGCCAGTCATCAGCGTCAAGGGGCTCGGTGGAGTAACTGAAAACCGGGGGATGAAGCCGGATGAAGTCGTTCAGAGACACCAACTCGTTGCGCTGCTGAGTGGTGTTGCGGTCAATGACCTCTAGCAAATGGTGAGAGTCTCGGCGGTTCATCTCAACCTCCATCAGAACCTGAGCCATCGTGGGTGGGGGTGGAAGGTTTCCTTCATCCTGTTCATTCCCACGACCCTGGGCACGACCAAGCTGGCCACGGGTTCCTTGAGACATGCTGAAGGTGAAAACCAAAGTCAAACAGAGTTGATTGGAAGAGTCTAAACAAGGTATTGAAGTACTGGAAGGATTACAGAGCAAAGGAAGTAATCATCTTGACAACATGGTGATAAAAGCATACAAGCCATATATTCACAAGCTGTCATACAAACCATACATCGTTTTAGTACAAGCACCAAGCTAATACAAACGTGATGAAGATGATACATCCTTCAGAGGCACTCTGACTTCCTATACATTATTTATCTAAGCCTCTGGAACTTAGAACACCTTGCGTACAATATACTAAGATACTACTACATGCTCACTAAGTAAGACCCCAGACGGTATCACTCATCTCCATCTCCATATTAGTCCTCGTAAAAGTTACCCGCGTATCCTGGTAGCTGAAGGTGACCATCGGAAAACACGGAGGCATGTGGACCCTGATATCCATTTGGGCAAGGATGGGGCCTAGGTCCAGCGTAGGGTGGAAGCAAAGGACCACGGGGTGGAAAAATGCCTCCAATCTCGGGCCAAGCAACTCGAGAAGGCATATGTGTCCTCACAGGGTAGATAGCATCATACTCGACTGATCCAACACTCACGAAGGGTGCCAAGAGTGTCAGTGCTCGATACAGACGAACACGGGTGGCGTGAAGCTCGAAACGGAGAGCGCGTGCATCACGATCTTGATCACAAGCAAACCTAGCAGTCATCTGAAGTACTGGATCCTCTGCAGAGTGATCTGAGTAGAGTCCGGTGTAATATCCCTCTTCTCCTGGAAGTGCAGCAGGCCTATAGCGGAACGAGGTCTCTCTCAGCATGGTGTGCTGCTCTCTCAGCAGGGTAATACATGAGTATGTAGCATCCTGCACAGCCATGTTCTCAGTCATGCCATTCTGGTGCGGGTAGATCCTGACAATGCAGTGGTACTGAGTCTGGTTGATGTCAAGGAATTGCTCCTCAACTATGTACTCAGGACATCATCTCGATCAACGTGGCGGGATGGCCATGCACACTGAGGCACCTGGTCAAACGAACAATCTGCCGAGGGGGAAGATCTGCCATCTGAAACAGAAAGAAGGAGTTTGCAAATGCATCAGATTATGAGATAAACCTGGAATGACTCGGGCAGCATAACAGCTATAATTGCAAGAAAAGACAATTTCTTACAACATGGAAAACAACACTTACATAATACGATGTAAGAAATCAGCATTACAACAATGCTAGGAAACCGGACACAACTTTCCTACGACTACAAGGAAGCAAACAACGAGATGTTCTAATCAGACAAAGGAGAGCCTAGTCCTATCTTCCCGTAGAATAAGATGAGGGTGACTCAGAACTCAGAACGAAGGGGTAAGGAGAAAAAAGAAGCCTTACGTTGTTCCCTTATATACCCAGAGTAACTATATAACTATAGCAAGCTAGACTCGACTTCGGCCAAGGCTCCTAGTCCTACAGTCAGTCCTGCTCTGATACCAAGTCTGTCAGGACCCGGGGTTAGCGTATGCAAGTCCCGCTACGACATAGTCATATGAAGATCCGAGAACCGTACCCACTTGTCTAAGCAGACAAGGCCAAGCACAGAACGTTCTCGGAAAGCATCGTACGTGAGGGGCATCTCATCCAGGCCGGATGATCAACTGAGATGGGTCCTCATCGTCCGCACACAAGTCTAGTGATATGTGTGATGAACTCCCATATTCACAGACAAGTCGCCTCAACCATACTATCGACTATCTCATAACTCTTACATAGACTTACTCCAGCCCGATCACTTAGTCGGGGTCTAGGGCGGGCTCAATCATACCACAAAGTGTGCACGAGACAGAGTCTCGAGCAATCGCATCGCGATGCCCGAAGCTGCGCACATCTAAGGGCCACTTGGTGTATGAAAGACCGCTAGCCAGATCACAACTAAGGTCTCGAAAACCCATACAAAGACATGCATGTTATAAACATACACGCAGCACACATGCCTTGTATGAATAGCAGGTATCATTGCAATTCTCTACAAAGTATACATTTTATTGATAACTCTTACAGAGTGCACACAGAGATCACAAGCATGTGATCCAACATTACAACAAACAAGCGGAAGAAAAGTAGGTCTGAGTACGGACAAGTTTAACAAATGGCTTAAGAAGCCTTATTTAAACACAAGCCCTCCACGAGGGAACCAGTCGTCTGACTGGGACTAGACTAGCTTGATCTTCAGTCGTCGAGCTCGATGAAGAAGCCACCTTCGGGGTCAGTGGGTTCATCTAAAACATAGAATAAGCAAACGTGAGTACAAAGTCCTACTCAGCAAGACTTACATAGGAGCTATACTACTTATGCAGATGTATCAAGGTAAAGGGAGGTGGGGTTTCACTTGCAGAAGTGCCAGCTTTGACTTGGCTAGTCCTGAACTACGAGTGCCAGACTTGAGGTAAGAAGCGTACACGAGTCCACTACTTTCTCCAACCAATTACACTACTATGGTGCCTTCCTCCACTTCCCCACGAGAAAGCACGCCATAGCACTCACACTTATCTTGGTGTGTTTTAGAAGTATCAAGTTCAAGTTGTCTAATAATCAAGCTAAACTTTCCAAGCAGTCCTTAACCGCAGACGCGGCTATTCGAATAGTTTTGTTAACCCTGCAGGAGTGTACCGCTACACACACATGATCATCAAATACCGCCTTTGATGTCGACACCATTCAAGGGATGTCAGCGAGGATGCTCACCACAACTGTTACCTCATAGCCTATCTAGTCCAAGAAAGCCGCCTACCTTGGTTGGCTACCACTATCGTGAACCCGGCCGGTTTACCGAAGTGGACCCAGATGATGTGTGCATGGTTCATAAGCCGGTCTCGGATGAGCCGTTCTCTCAATTAGCAGCCAGGCCACAGACCTACCAGAACTCCAAACTATTGAGACATCTGGACATCGAAAGGGATGAGTTAATAGGTTGAGAGGGGTCAGTGAGCCCAATGTGTGGTTGTACTCTTCATCTTGGATCACCACACAAGAACTGTGACTTAGTGTAGTGTTCAACGAGACAACCCACTGTGTACTCCTACACAGCCTCTCATCGTTCACCTTGTATTAGGGTAGATTCACCAACACCTTTCCACCATCATCATCATGATGACTACCATCCCGACTCACATAACAGTAACATCATTGTATCACTCTAAGCATGCAATAATAAGTAACAATTGCAGGGGCCACATGATATCAATCAACTCCTATATTTGCTAGGATTGTGGTTTGCTTACTACTGTGACAAATGATAGGTCATGCAAAGGAATGGGTTCATCTATGCGGTAGAAAAATAGCATGGTAATCATCCTATACAATGAAATGTAATTCATTTTGAAATGTGCATGATATGCCTCTGAAGTTCAAGTATAATGTGGTATGTTGCTATGGTTCAAATTGCAAAAGCAATTGAAAAGAAATTGATTTAATTCCATTTAAACCAAATAGCAAATGCTACTGGTCCCCTTTTATTTTCAACTCAAACATGGATGAAAGTTGGAAATTTGGATAGCTTATTTTCTCCTGTTCATTTTTCATATATTATTTGTTAAATTTGGAGTTAATATGAATTTTCTATGAATTTCCAAAGTTTGGGGTAATTTCTGCCTTTTCTGGAGTTTCTTGAATTCTTTTTATTCTGGAAATTCATTATTGCATCACTGTGACATCAGCATGACATCAGGGGGCCACTGACTGTTGGGACCCACTGGTCAGCCTCTCACTGTTTAATTAAAACGATTTGAATTAGATTTAACTTAACAGGGGGGATTAGTGTGGCTGGGCCCACATGGCAGTCACTTTGGGGGGGGGATTAGGCTTAAGCTAAGCACGGTTTAAGGCTAACCCACCGGCGGCTTGACGCCGGTGGCCTGGCCACGGCGGCGCGACACGGCAACGTGCTCTGGGCACGCGTTTGACGCGCCAGTGGCATCAAACTGGAGCTGGGAGAGCGCCGCATCGAATGGAGCCAGCCAGGGGGGTCGGAACTCACCGGAGCGACGCCGGCGTCAAGCCCTAGCGGCGGCCGTGGCTCGGGCTCGAGGCAAAGCTTGATATGGATCTCCACTTGAAGCAGCAAAGGGAGCAATCAAAGCAGTGGAGCGCGGCGAAGACGACGGACAAGGAGGCGAGCTCGATTGCGTAACACGTGGTCGTCGCCATGGATCCCGGCGGTGAGAAGCTCCGGCTCCCTTGGCGTATTATGCTAGAGAGGAGGAGAAAGACGATGGAATGGCTCGGGTGAACCATGAGCTCACCATGAGTTCAACGGAGGCAGTGGCGCGGTCGTAGCTGCTCTGTGGTGGCCGGAATCGAAGAAATCTCGCGGCGGTTCCGGCGAGAAGGAAACGACGATTGCGGCGGCTCCTTGATCAATCAAGTCACCAGCTTCGACGGCTTGGCATGGACAACGGCGTTGCGCGAGGGGGACACGATCTCCGGGCTCTTCTCCAACATTGGCCGCGAGTTCTTGCGACGGTGAGCGGAGGATGTTCTCGGGGAAGAAGGGGGAAACACGCATGGAGCTCGAGAGGAAGCGGCGAGTGGGGGAATGGAGGAGGCGTGCCTCTGCATGTCTCCTGGCGCGAGTAGGAGGGCTGGGGAGGCGCCAGGCAGGCTAGCAGCTGCCGCCGGCGTCGGCATGCCCTCCAGCGAGGTGGTTGCCGCGCTGGGGGAAGACGACAAGGAGGCTGCGGGCCTGGGCTGCTGGGACGGTAAGTTGGGCCGGGGAGGCCCAGGTACGTGGGCTCCTTTCCCTTTTCTATTTTCTGTCTGTTTAATCTTTCCTTTCTTTTCTGTAATTTTGTTTTGCTGTGCTAAATAAATAGCTAGGCATTTTATTAAATGCTGAAACTTTTTATGTGGCTTCACAATATACTAGGCTAGCCACTTGTAAAGTTTGAACATTTTTAAAATTCAAATTATTTGAACTTTAAATCAAATAGGGGTTTTTGATTAATTCCAAGGCACTGGTTGAATATTTGAAAAATCCATGAGCATGGGGTGGGTCCCAAATTACTTGATATGTTATCACACTCATAATAAGACTTTTCAAAAAACAAACATGAATTTTTGGAGAAGATTTTTATCTGGCCTTTTGAATTAATTCATCTGGGGGGGGTTCCTTCTCCCATTTTTCTTTTGAATTTTATTTCAATGACTCCTTTTGAAATTTTTATCATGATGCAAGGTGACTTGATGCACATTACCTAACAGAGGGTTCTGACAGGTTGATACTGCTGTAACATGAGGTTGTTACAGTACGACTTACGACTTAGTGCATCAGCCATGACATTGGCCTTGCCTGGGGTGTAAGAAATTCCTAAGTCATAATCTTTTATCAACTCTATCCAGCGTCTTTGCCTGAGATTAAGATCTGGCTGGGTGAATATGTATTTGAGGCTTTGCAACTTTGGAGAATTTCTCAACGAAGCGGCGACAAGAGCTTGCTAGGCCGAGAAAACTCCTAACTTTCATAACCGATTCAGGTGGAGTCTAGTCAAGGATGGCCTGAACTCTCTCGGGATTGACAGCAATGCCTTTTGCAGAAATCACGTGGCCTAAATAGGTCACTTGTGGTAGCCAAAATTCACACTTGGAGAATTTAGCATACAGACGATGCTCTCAAAGTTTCATCAATACCAGCCTTAGGTGTTCGGCATGTTCTTCTTCGTTCTTCGAGTAGATGAGAATGTCATCAAGATAAACTACAAATTTTTTATCTAGGTACTCCATGAAGATTGAATTCATCATGCGCGAGAAAGTGGCGGGGGCATTGGTTAAACCAAAGGACATGACGGTGTACTCGTAAAGACCATAACGAGTAGTAAAAGCCGTTTTTGGAATGTCCTCGTCTCGGATTTTGATTTGATGATAGCCTAATCTCAAATCCATCTTGGAGAAGACAGATGATCCAGCAAGTTCATCATAAAGATCATTGATCCTGGGCAGTGGGTACTTGTTCTTTATCGTCACTAAATTTAGCGGGCGATAGTCTACGAACATCCTTTCTGTTCCATCTTTCTTCGTTACGAACAGAACGAGGCAACACCATGGCGATGAGCTAGGGAGGATGAAGCCTTTTTCCAACAAAGCTTCAAGTTGGGTATTAAGGTCAGCTAACTCACATGGGGCCATTTTGTATGGGCATCTGGAAATTGGGGTTGTGCCTGGTATAAGATCAACTATGAACTCTACACACCTGTCGGGTGGCTAGGTTTAAGGGGTTGGATCTCTGGATAGCTTCCTAGAGGGTGACCTTGGTTTACTAGGGCTAGAACCGATATGTCAGAGTAGCAAAGTACCCCAACACGATGGTTAGTGTGGTTCTTCTGGCTAGAAGACATCTAAAGTGGGAGGAAGAACTGCAAATGCATAAATATAGGTTTCTATAACCAAACCTACAACAAACTCTAGAGAACTGTCGGGCATGCCACCTAGAAGTTCTTCTAAAAGGACAACCGAAATGGAGAGAAGGATTTTGCAAATGCATTAGATTATGAAGAAACCTGGAATGACTCGGACAGCATAACGGCTGTAGTTGTAAGAGAAATCAAAATTCTCGCAGCATTTCAACAACACTTACATAAGAAGTCTCAAAATAGGAAGCACAACGACTCTAGAAGACCGAACACAACTTTCCTACGGCTACAAGGAAGAAATCAACGAGATGTTCTAGTAAGACATAGATGAGCCTAGTCCTATCATCCCGTAGAAAAGATAAGGGTGACTCAGAACTCAGATCTATGAAGGTAAGGAGAAAAAGAAGCCTTACGTTGTTCCCTTATACCCAGAGTAACTATATAACTATAGAATGCTATACTCGACTTCGACCAAGGGTTTGATAATCCTACAGACAGTCCTGCTCTGATACCAAGTCTGCCAGGACCCGGAATATGGGTATGTAATTCTAGTCACGATGCAATCACATGGAGAGCCGAGAGCCGTACCCACTTGTCTAAGCAGACAAGGCCAAGCACAGAACACTCTCGGAAAGCATGGAACATGAGGGGCATCCCATCCAGACCGGATGATCAACTGAGATGGGTCCTCATCGTCCGCTCACAAGTCTAAATGCTTATGGGTGGTGAATCCCATACTCCTAGACAAGTCGCCTCAACCATGTTATCGATTGAATCCTAACTCTTACATAGACTTACTCCAGGCCGATCACTTAGTCGGGGTCTAGGGCGGGCTCAATCATATAACAAAGTGTGCACGTGACAGAGTCACAAGCAATCGCATCGCGATGCCCCAAGTTGCGCACATCTAAGGGCCACTTTGTGTATAAGGGAACGCCAGCCAGATCACAACTAAGGTCTCGAAAACCCATACTAAGACATGCATGTTATAAACATACACGCAGCACACATACCTAGTATGAACAGTAGGTATCATGACATAACTGTACAAACTGTATCTTTATTGACTTACACATAGAGCATACAAAGATCACATGTCTGTGATCATCATTACATCATACAACGGAAGCAAATTAGGTCTGAGTACAGACAAGTTTAACAAATGGCTTAGAGAAGCCTTGTACAAAAAACATGCCCTTCCACTTCGGACCAGACTGCTGTCTGGAACTATACTACCAAGGTCAACGTCGAGCGTCAGGTCGGTGACTCCATCGGGGTCCGGGTTCTCATCTAAAACATATAATAAGAAAACGTGAGTACAAAATCGTACTCAGCAAGACTTAAATCAGAACTATACTACTCATGCTCAAGTATCAAGGTAAAGGGAGGTGGGGTTTCATCATGCAGAAGTGCCAGCTTTGACTTGGCTAGTCCTGAACTACGAGTACCAGACTTGAGGTAAGAAGCGTAAACGAGTCCACTACCAAGTCTCCAAACAATACACCACTATGCTTACTTCCTCGACTTCCCCACGAAGAAGCACACCATAGCACTCACGCTTATCTTGCGAGTTTTATAAGTATCCATTCAAGTTGTCTATGATCAAGTAGAGGTCTCCAAGTAGTCCATAACCGCGGACACGGCTAATCCAATAGTTCATTAACCCTGCAGGGGTGTACATCTTCACACGCGTGTCATCACTTATCGCCTCGTTCTCGTCACCCTTCAAGCGGGTGTCGGGCGTGGATGAAACCAAGGCACTAACCTCACATCACCTTCTCTAGTCCAGGAGTCGACTACCTGAGTTTGGCACCGCTCGAGAGTCTGGTCGGTTCCACGAAACGGACTCAGATAATGCAAGGGACCGGGACGCCACCTCTGCCAGATGGTTTCACTGCCTCACATGTCCACCCACATATCTATATGATGCACCCTTTTCTTCATTCTTTTTCTATGCACATGCCAAATGGAAAGCCCAAATCTATTGTGACTCCTGGACCGGATCGGGTACGTAAAGAGGCCAAACGGGGTTCCCATAAAACCCTACATGTGGTCATACTCTTTTTCTTGGATCACAAAACAGGAACTCGGGGGCCTAGGGCAGTGTTCAACGAGACAACCCACTGTGTACTCCTACACAGCCTCTCATCGTTCACCTTTGTTTAGGGTGGATTCACCAACACAGTTTCACTTTCATCAACACCATGTTCACTACCATCCCGACTCTCATCAAAAGCATCCTCATTGTAAACTCTAAGCATGCAATAAGAAGTAAAAGTTGCAGGGGCCACAAGATATGAACCAACTCCTATGTCAGCTAGGATTGTGGTTTGCTTACTACTGTGACAAGATGATAGGTCATGCATCAGATATGGGTTCAACTATGCGGTATAATCGATACAATGTGATCTCCTAAACATGCATAAGCGAGACCTAGAGGGAATTGGGATTTTATAGACATGATCAATGGGGTTTGCTTGCCTTGCTGACGATACACTGGTCTTATCGGTGGTCTTATCCTTCGGGGGTGATCACCGTCTCGGAGGCACTGTTACCGGCACAATCATCAACAAGAGGGGGGGAAACATTGTAATAGAATGCACAAGCACATGTTTAAATTGTCACATGATGTGAATGGTATTGATGTAACCTAGGATCAAATTGCCACATTTTAATTGAAGTTGATTTGAAATTTAATTCAAATTCAAACTCCGAATGTTATCCAAATTAGGTCAACTTGAATTTGCTAATGTTTGATCATTGTAAACCAAGTGATCATGTGTGTGATATTCCTCTGATGTATAAGTGATCATGTTTGCATTGCAATGGTTCAAAGTGGAAAAACATTTGAATTAAATTTGAATTAATTCCATTTAAACCAAATAGCAAAAGCTACTGGTCCCATTTTAAAATCAACTCAAACATGGTTGAAAGTTGCATATTTGGATAGAGAATTTTCTGCTGATCATTTTTCATATATTATTTGTCCAATTTGGAGTTAATATGAATTTTCTATGATTTATTGAAGTTTTGGCTATTTTCTGGATTTTTCTGATTCCTTTTAATTCTTTTTAAAACCTTTTCTTTTTATTGCGTCAGGGTGGCGTGGGCGTGATGTCACAGGGGGGGCTGACAACAGGGGCCCACCTGTAAGCCTCAGTGGAGGTTAATCCCCTCTGTTTAAAAATAAACAGGGGTTATTAGGGGCAGGGCCCCACCTGTCAGTGACTAGGGTTAGGATTAGGGGGTGTTTAGGTGCTCTAATGGAGGGGCTCGTCGGCGTTGCCACCGTAGGCTGCCGGAATTTCGCCGAAGTGGCGTTGGGGGCACAGGAGGGGAAGCGGAGAGCACTGGCGTGTAGCACGTGAGCTCCCGCACCCATTCGTGCCATTGGGGGGCTTCTCTGGGGGCTCTGGAGCTCGGAAACTCCCACAATGGCGACGGCCGGCGCACTGACCATGGCGAAAAACGTCGCGGGGCACGGCGACGAGCGAGAGGTGCGGGGAAAGAACGGCAAGCTCACCCTGGAGCGAACGGCGGGGTCGTCGAGGCCGGAGGAGCTGCGCCGGTGACGAATTCCACGTCGGAGTTCCACGGTGTCCGGCGGCGAGATGCAGACGTGGGCGACGACTAGGAGGCGTCCTGGATCCAATTGATGGCGTGGATCGATGAAGTCGGCGTCTGCGGTTCCTCTGGACATGACGTAGCGGGCTGGATCGGCCGGTGGCCGCGTCGGAGCACGGCGGCGCTCTCCGGCAAGGTTTCGGGTGTGCGCGTTTTCGACGACAGAGGAGAAGAGAGTGGACGAGAGGGGAGGGGAAAAGCAGGGGCGTCCAGGGCGTCTCCAAGGAGTGGGGATAGAGCAGGGGAGAGGCTAGGCAGGGAGGTGACACGGCGGCGTCGTCGGCATGCCGGGCACGCAGCTGTGTGCTCGTGCCCGGGGAAGACGACAAGGGCGCCGGGTGGGCTGGGCCTGGCTTCTGCTAGTTGGGCCCGAGCAGGTAAGGCCTCTTTCCTCTTTTTTCTGTTTTTCTTTCTGTCTTTTGTTTTACTTTGCTAAAATAATTAGCTAGGCATTTTATAAAATCTTTAAAACTTTTATGTGGGCTTAAAAAATATGTAGCTAGCCACTCACAAGTTTTAGAGATTTTTTAAATTCAAATAATTTGAATGTCAAATCAAATAGGGGTTTATTTAATTTTCCAAGGAATTGTTTGAAAATTAGAAAATTCCATGAGCATGTGAATTAACCCAAACCACTTTTAAAATGATCACCATCATTTATAGGAATTTTCCAAATATTCAAATGGTTTTTGGAAAAAGATTTTTATTTGGCCATTTGAATTAATTTCTCAGGGCTTTTCTTTTCCCCATTTCTGAATTTCTTTTGATTTTTTGCATGATGCAAAGGGTACAAGCCACCCTAGCACTTACCCTAGTTGGGGTTCTGACATCACGCCAGACAATCAAGTACACCTCACCAAGCTCTAAAACCCAGGTGCATTCTTTGAATGTGCTTCCTCTTCCAGACCTGGAAGATATTCCGGTGGTTCGTGACTTTCCGGATGTCTTTCCAGAAGAGCTGCCAGGCATACCACCTGATAGATCTGTATAGTTTGTGGTAGATCTTATCCCAGGAACCGCCCCAATATCCAGACGCCCATATAGAATGGCCCCACGTGAGTTAGCTGAGCTCAAAATCCAACTTGAAGCTTCGTTGGCAAAAGGCTTCATCCTCCCTTGCTCATCGCCATGGGGTTGCCCCGTTCTGTTCGTAACGAAGAAAGATGGAACAGAAAGTATGTGTGTAGATTATCGCCCGCTAAATCTAGCGACGATAAAGAACAAGTACCCACTGCCCAGGATCAATGATCTTTATGATCAACTTGCAGGATCCTCTGTCTTCTCCAAGATGTATTTGAGATTAGGATATCATCAAATCAAAATACGAAACGAGGACATTCCAAAAACGGCGTTCGCTACTCGTTATGGTCTTTATGAGTACACCGTCATGTCCTTCGGTTTAACCAATGCTCCCGCCACATTCTCGCGCTTAATGAATTCGATCTTCATGGAGTACCTAGATAAATTTTTTGTGGTTTATCTTGATGACATTCTCATCTACTCGAAGAACGAAGGAGAGCACGCAGAACATCTTAGGCTGGTATTGATGAAACTTCGAGAGCATCCCCTTTATGCCAAATTCTCAAAGTGTGAATTCTTGCTACCAAAAGTGACCTATTTAGGCCACGTTATTTCTGCCAAAGGCATTGCTGTCAATCCCGAGAGAGTTCAGGCCGTCCTTGACTGGACTCCACCTGAATCGGTTAAGCAAGTTAGGAGTTTTCTTGGCTTAGCAAGCTATTGTCGCCTCTTCGTTGAGAACTTCTCCAAAGTTGCAAAGCCTCTAAATGAACTCCTCAAGAAAGATAAGAAATTCCTATGGACTCCCAAGTGCGAGGAAAGCTTTCAGGAGCTAAAAAGAAGATTGACTTCTGCACCCGTACTTGCGCCTCCAGACACCAAAAAGTATTTCGAGATATTTTGTGACGCCTCACGGCAAGGGTTAGGATGCATACTTATGCAAGATCGACATGTTGTAGCTTATGCTTCATGCCAATTGCGTCCACATGAAGAGAACTCTCCTACCGATGATCTTGAACTCGTTGCCGTAGTTAATGCCGACCACCAAAGCCTCAAATACATATTCACCCAGCCAGATCTTAATCTCAGGCAAAGACGCTGGATAGAGTTGATAAAAGATTATGACTTAGGAATTTCTTACACCCCAGACAAAGCCAATGTCATGGCTGATGCAGTAAGTCGTAAGTCGTATTGTAACAACCTCATGTTACAACAATATCAATCACTTCTTCATGAGGAATTTCAAAAGCTCAACCTCGAGATTATTCCTCGTGGATCTCTTTTCAACTTGGTGGAAAAACCAACCCTTGAGGATAAAATCATAGTTGCCCAAAAGCGTGCACGAGGTGTTTGGCGGATCAAGGAGAACATTTCTAGCGGAGTTGCTAAATGTTTCTCCACAGATAGTAAAGGAACGGTATTCTTTGGAAATCGTTTGGTAGTACCTAAGAATAGGGAACTAAGGCAACTCATCCTCAAAGAAGCCCATGACACACCCCTCTCGATTCATCCCGGTAGCACAAAAACGTACCGAGATCTTCGCCAGAGATTTTAGTGGACTAGGATGAAGAGAGAAATTGCTCAGTTCATTGCTGAATGTGATGTTTGTCGTCGTGTTAAGGCAGAACATCAAAGACCTGCTGGTACTCTTAGATCTTTGCCTATCCCCGAGTGGAAATGGGATAAAGTCAGTATGGACTTCATCACTGGCTTTCCAAAAACCCAGAAAGGAAATGATGCCATCTTCGTTGTCATAGATAGACTTTCCAAAGTTGCCCACTTCCTTCCCGTTCGCGAGTCTATAACTGCTAGCCAGTTAGCGGACTTATATGTCTCCCGAATCGTGTCACTTCACGGTGTTCCTTTGGAAATCAATTCAGACCGTGGTAGTCTTTTCACTTCTCAATTTTGGGAATGTTTCCAGAATGCTATGGGAACCAACCTCTCCTTTAGCACCGCGTATCACCCGCAGTCCATTGGTCAAGTAGAAAGGGTCAATCAAATTCTCGAAGACATGCTCAGAGCTTGTGTTATCTCTTTCGGAAAGAAATGGGAGAATTCTCTTCCTTTTGTCGAATTTGCGTATAACAATAGCTTCCAATCTAGTTTGGGCATGGCTCCTTTTGAATTTCTCTATGGACGGAATTGTCGAACACCCCTAAACTGGTCAGAAACCGGTGAAAGACAATTCTTTGGACCGGATATGATTCAGGATGCAGAAGAGCAGGTTCGCATTGTTCGTGAGAAATTGAAAACAGCCCAGTCTCGTCAGAAAAGCTATTATGATCGTCATCATAGGGAAGAAAGCTATAATCTGGATGAGAAGGCTTACCTTCGGGTTACTCCTCTGAAGGGTACCCATCGCTTCGGTATCAAAGGAAAGTTGGCCCCACGTTATATCGGTCCCTTTCGCATTCTCGCTAAACGTGGAGAAGTTGCCTACCAATTTGAACTACCCCCTCACCTCTCCCAGGTTCATGATTTCTTCCACGTCTCTCAACTAAGGCGTTGCTTCAAGGACCCCATCCGAGAAGTAGACCACGAAACGCTTGATCTCCAAGATAACCTTTCATATCGAGAGTACCCTATTAGTATTCTTGATGAAGCCGAGCGTAGCACCAGACGTCAGAAGATCAGATTCTTCAAAGTGCAGTGGTCACATCATTCAGAGAAAGAAGCTACCTGGGAACGAGAGGATCGTCTACGAGCTGAGTACCCCACACTCTTCCCGACGACTTCTAATTCTCGGGACGAGATTATTTTGAGTGGGGGAGAGTTGTCAGAACTCTAATTTAGGTTTGTGCTTTTCCAAGCTAGCTTTTTGCATCATGAAAAAATTTTGCAAAAGAAAAGGAAATGGGGAAAAGAAAATCCCTAAATGATTTAAATAAAAAGGCAAGAAATAAATCTTTTTCCAAATATGTTTTGGATATGTTGAAAAGTGCTAAAAATGAGTGTGATCATTTTAAAAGTGATTTAGGATTAATCCCATGCTCATAGATTTTTCAAAAATCCAAAAAGTGGCTTGGAAATTAAATCAAATGTCTATTTGAATTGGAATTCAAATAAATTGAATTTCAAAAATTCCCAAAATTTGGGGTTGACTACTATAAGGTCACCTAGGTTTATAAAAATAATTGGGGATTTTTACAAATGCCCTAGCTATTAATTTTATTAGGGCAAACAAATAAACAGAAATAATAAAAAGAAAAACAGAGAAGAGACTCTTACCTTTCGCACAGGGCGAAGCCCACCTGGCCCGGCCCACTTACCTCCCTGTCGTCTTCCTCCTCTTGCCAGAAGGAGCGCAGCCCGCGCCGTGCGTTGCATGGCGAGCATGCCCTCGCCGTAGCCACCTCCTGCTTGCCTCCCCTCTCTTCCTCTCTCACGTGGAGGACGCCTGGAGACTCCCAGGTCTCTTTCCCCCTCTCTCTGGCCCTCCCTCTCTCTTCCCCCGACGGGATCCCGCGCAACCCCGAGCCCCAGCCAGACCGGCCTCCGTGCACCGACGCGGCTACAGGCCGAGATTGCCCGAGCCGCCTTGTCCAACATCTTCCTCGTCCTCGACTTCGCCGACCCGTGCCGTTAATTCGAGCCCAGCACCAAGAGGAGCGACGCCATCTTCTTCGAGCTGCCGCCGGCCACCGAGAGCTCCGGCGAGGAATTCCTCTACGGACAACCCGTCTCCGGCCCCGCCGTGCCGCTCAACACACTCCGGTGAGCACTGCGCATCGATCCCCCCTCCCCTTTCTCCTCCCGCATCGTGCCTCGACGTCCCGCCGTGGACAACAGCTCCGGCGGCCGCGGGCTCGTCGCAGCCGTGGCCTCGTGCCCCCCCCCCCCCCCGAGGTCCCCCTTGTGCTCCAGGAGACGCGCACGAGTACGGGGCACATGCCCGTGCCCTGCGTTCCCCTCCCCGTGGCCTCTAGCCGATTCTGGCGAGGGCACCGCCGTGGAAGAGCCGCCGGCGTCAAGCCGTCCTGTTAACCACCTAACCCCCACACTAACCCCTCTCTCTCTCTCACACTGACAGTGCGCCCCGATCCCACTAATTAAACATGTTTAATTTTAAACCGATACAGATTTACCCCAGTCACTGACAGCCGGGCCCCACTGGTCAGTGGACCAGTCAATGCCACTGACGTCAGCATGATGCAGTGCTGACGCAGTAAATACAAAATCATTTAATTTAATCAAGAAATTCCAGAAAATATCCAAAACTTTGATTTTGAATAACTTTTAAACCGTAACTCAGATTGAAATGTTTTTATATGAAAATTGATCAGAAGAAAATTATATATCCAAATAACAAACTTTCAACCATGTTTGAAATTCTTACCATGATGGATCAGTAGCATTTTTCTATTTGGTACATTTGGTTTAAATAAAATAAATTGCAAATGCTATTCTCAATTGAACCATTGCAATACAATACACCTCACATGGAAATAAGAAGCACAACACACCCATGATCAACTTCATATGATGCCATATTTTTTGTGCATTACAATATATTGAATGTGCATTACTTTCAGTGCTTCGGTGATTGCTTCTTCTCGGTAGAGTTTATCTCAGAGACGAGTTCAACCTCACGTCAGAAGTACAGTACCTCGTGATCGTCAGCAAGGCAAGCACCCCCTCTTTGATCATGTCGATAAAATCCCAGTTCCCTCTCATTCTCTCAAATGCTTGTTTAGGATGTCACCATGATACGTTCTACCGTTAGTTGAACCCATTCCTTTGCATGACCTATCATTTTGTCACAGTAGTAAGCAAACCACAATCCTAGCAGATGTATGAGTTGTTTGATATCATGTGGCCCCTGCAACTGTTACAGCTTATTGCATGCTTAGAGTTTACCTGAGGCTACTCTGTTGTGAGTCGGGATGGTAGTGATCATGTGAATGATGGTGGTAACGTGTTGGTGAATCTACCCTAAACAAAGGTGAACGATGAGAGGCTGTGTAGGAGTACACAGTGGGTTGTCTCGTTGAACACTGCCTTAAGCCCGAGTTCTTTTGTTGTTATCCAAGACTAAGGGTACCACCACACATTGGGCTCACTGACCCCTCTCGGCCTAGTACCTGACCCCGGACAAGTCTAGGAGTCGCAAGTAGTTCGCCCTTTAACGATCTCAAGCAGGTGGAACCAAGGTAAGTGGTTGGCGTAGGTTTTGGGCACGTTGAATCAAGTGATCATGATCGAGTTGAGCTTGATGGCGGTCACACAACGTTTGAGTCCGCATCGGAAAAATCGACCGGATTCTGATCGTGGTCCCAACTCAAATAGGCGACTCCCTAGGAGTAGAGATGGTGCCGTCAGTGAAGTGTTGGGGCAGCATCCTCGCCGGTACTCACTTGAAGGGTCCATCCCCAGGAGGTAACTCATGAGGCGTGTGTGTAGCAGTACACCCCTGCAGGGTTAATGAACTATTTTAATAGTCGTGTCCGCGGTTATGGACTATTTGGAGACCTTTACTTGATCATAGACAACTTGAACAGTTACTCTTAAAACTTGCCAAGATAAGTGTGAGTGTTATGGCGTGCTTCCTCGTGGGGAAGTCGGGGAAGTATCCATAGTGGTGTATTGATTGGAGACTTGTTACTTGGACTCGTGTACGCTCCTTACCTCTTTTTGGTATTCGTAGTACAGTACTAGCCAAGTCAAAGCTGGCACTTCTGCAAGTGAAACCCCACCTCCCTTTGCCTTGATATATGTGCATGAGTAGTTTAGTTCTTATGTAAGTCTTGCTGAGTACGACTCTGTACTCACGTTTGCTTATTCTATGTTTTAGAGACGAGACCACTGACCCTGATGGTGGCCTCTACCTCGAGCTCGACGTGGACCAATGTCGTATAGTTCCAGGCAGCAGCCTGTGCCCTCTAGAGGGTCGTTGTATTTTCTTTCAAGCTTCTTAAGCCATTTGTTAAACTTGTCTTTACTAAGACATAATTTGCTTCCGTTGATGTTTGATGTAATGTTGGATCACAGACATGTGATCTTTGCTTGTAATACAACTACTATGTCTGCTCTGTTTAGCAGAAGTTATAAAGACTGAGTTTGTAGAGTTCATGTTGTGATTACCTGCTGTTTACACTGGACATGTATGCTGCGTGTATGATTATAACATGCATGTTTTAGTGTGGGGTTCGATAGCTTAGTTGTGTTCTTGCCGTCGGTCTTTTATACCCCAAGTGGACCTTAGATGTGCGCAGCTTGGGGCACCGCGATGCGATTTCTCGTGACTCTGTCACGTGGCACACTTTGTTGTATGATCGAGCCCGCCCGAGATCCCGACTAAGTGATCGGGCTGAAGTAAGTCTATGTAAGGGTTATGATTCAATCGATAACATGGTTGAGGCGACTTGTCTATGAGTATGGGATTCACCACCCATAAGCATTTAGACTTGAGGGCGGACGATGAGGACCCATTTCAGTTGATCATCCGGCCTAGATGGGATGCCCCTCACGTTCGATGCTTACCGAGAGTGATCTATCCTTGGCCTTGTCTGCTTAGACAAGTGGGTACGGCTCTCGGCTCTCCATGTGATTGCATTTTGACCGGAATTACATACGCTAACCTCGGGTCCCGACAGACTTGGTATTAGAGCAGGACTGCCTGTAGGATTATCAAACCATTTGCCGTTGTCGAGTCTAGCATTCTATAGTTATATAGTTACTTTGGGTATAAGGGAACAACGTAAGACTTCTTTTTTTTCTCCTTATCCTCATCGATCTGAGTTCTGAGTCAACCTCATCTTATTCTACGGGAAGATAGGACTAGGCTCATCTATGTCTTTACTAGGACATCTCGTTGATTGCTTCTTTGTAGCCATAGGAGTGTTGTGGTCTTTTCTGAGCCATCATTCCATAGTGTTTCTGTCCAAGTGATGTCCGTTATCCTGTAGGTTGTCTCAATTTCCATCCCGGTGCAGCCGTTATGCTGTCCGTTTGTGACTTTGATGCTATTGCATTTTAGTCTTCTATCTTAGCATAGAATTGTGTCCTAATTCCTATTCTGATTGTTGATTCTTATCACACAGAACGTCAGGTGCAAATCAAGGTGTTGATCCCAGTTCTGGTAACATAGACGGTGAAGAACCTCCACCACCAACCTCAACGGATGAAATCATGTTGGAGGCTGAACAGAATCGTCGTGATCAGACACGTCTTCTCGAGCGTATTCAGCAGAACACTTCTCGTCAGGATCATAGTGTTGTCACCATCCAGGACTTCATTCTCCTCAACCCGCCAGTTTTCCGATGTCCTTGCGAGCCCCTTGATGCCGATGATTGGCTTCGTTCCCTCGAGCGTAAGCTTGAAACAACCCATGTTGCTCCCGGTGATCGTGTGTTATTTGCGGCATATTTTCTGGAAGGTGCTGCTCTTCAATGGTGGGAGAACTTCGTGGCAATGCAACCAGATGGTCACGTGGTGACTTGGCAAGAGTTCTGTGATGACTTCCGAGGATATCATATTCCGGATCAGCTGATGGAGCGCAAGAGAGAAGAATTTTGCAATCTGACCCAAGGAAAGATGATTGTTCATGAGTATAGGACTGAGTTCACTCGTCTAGCACGTTATGCCCAAGAAGAAGTATCCACCGACGCCAAGAAACAAGAAAGGTTCCGCAAGGGACTTAGCCCCGTCCTTCGTCATGACCTGAATCTTCACGAGTTCATCAACTTCAGGGACTTGGTCGACAAATCCTTCAAGGCCGAGTATGGAAATGAGTTGTATGAAGAGTCTCGCAAGCGTGATCGTGAATTTGTCCAATCTTCTGGCCCAGTTTCTCGGAAACGATGTGTATGGATTCCCTTCAGTGACGTCAGTCGTGCTGTAAGTGCTTCTAGACCACCCACCACCATATATCGTCCACCTCAACCCAATCTTCCTCCTTGGAATTTTGTTGGACAATCAAGTGCTCAAGTTCCTTTCATTCCACGTGGTGTTTGTTTCCAATGTGGACAATCAGGTCACACTGTTCGAGAGTGTCCCCAAAATCATGTAGCCACCGCACCTAAACCAAAGAAAACCTTTCGTTGTGGTAAGCCACTACCCAAGACTTCCAATGTCAAGCCTCCTGTTTATGAACATGGTTATGTGAATCATGTATGCATTCTAGATTCCCACAAGTCAACCGATGTTGTACTTGGAACCCTTCCTGTCAATTCCACCCCAGCTTTGGTTCTTTTTGACCTAGGAGCATCTCAGTCATTCATATCCCAGGACTTTGCACTGTCACATGACATCTCTTTTTCGATGTTATCCACCCCCTTAGTTGTGCAAGCCCCTGGATCCAAATGGCACACCACCATGGTGAGTCATGAGAATGAAATTGCAATTGAGGGTTTAGTATTCCTTGCCTCACTTATAGCCCTCAAGTCTTCAGACATTGATGTGATCTTAGGAATGGATTGGTTATCAAGACAGAATGCTGTCCTTGATTGTAAAGCCAAGTCGGTGAAACTAAACCATGCATCAGGCCAGACAATCAAGTACACCTCACCAAGCTCTAAAACCCAGATGCATTCTTTAAATGTGCTTCCTCTTCCAGACCTTGAAGATATTCCGGTGGTTCGTGACTTCCCGGATGTCTTTCCAGAAGAGCTGCCAGGCATACCACCTGACAGATCTATAGAGTTTGTTGTAGATCTTATCCCAGGAACCGCACCAATATCCAGATGCCCATATAGAATGGCCCCACGTGAGTTAGCTGAGCTCAAAATCCAACTTGAAGCTTCGTTGGCAAAAGGCTTCATCCGCCCTAGCTCATCGCCATGGGGTTGCCCCGTTCTGTTCGTAACGAAGAAAGATGGAAAAGAAAGGATGTGCGTAGACTATCGCCCGCTAAATCTAGCAACGATAAAGAACAAGTACCCACTGCCCAGGATCAATGATCTTTATGATCAACTTGCAGGATCCTCTGTCTTCTCCAAGATGGATTTGAGATTAGGCTATCATCAAATCAAAATCAGAAACGAGGACATTCCCAAAACGGCTTTTACTACTCGTTATGCTCTTTACGAGTACACCGTCATGTCCTTCGGTTTAACCAATGCCCCCGCCACATTCTCGCGTTTGATGAATTCGATCTTCATGGAGTACTTAGATAAATTTGTTGTAGTTTATCTTGATGATATTCTCATCTACTCGAGGAACGAAGAAGATCACGCAGAACATCTTAGGCTGGTATTGATGAAACTTAGAGAGCATCGCCTTTATGCTAAATTCTCCAAGTGTGAATTCTGGCTACCAGAAGTGACCTACTTAAGCCACGTGATTTCTGCAAAAGGCATTGCTGTCAATCCCGAGAGAGTTCAGGCCGTCCTTGACTGGACTCCACCTGAATCGGTTAAGCAAGTTAGGAGTTTTCTTGGCTTAGCAAGCTATTGGCGCCGCTTCGTCGAGAACTTTTCTAAAGTTGCAAAGCCTCTGACTGAACTCCTCAAGAAAGAGAAGAAATTCGAATGGACTCCCAAGTGCGAGGAAAGCTTCCAAGAGCTAAAAATAAGATTGACTTCTGCACCCGTACTTGCGCCTCCAGACACCAAAAAGGATTTCGAGATCTTTTGTGATGCTTCACGGCATGGGTTAGGATGCATACTTATGCAAGATCGACATGTGGTAGCTTATGCTTCACGCCAGTTGCGGCCACATGAAGAGAACTATCCTACCCATGATCTTGAACTCGCTGCCGTAGTCCATGCCCTAACAACTTGGCGACATCACCTCCTTGGTAATCGTTGTGAGATCTATTCCGACCACCAAAGCCTCAAATACATTTTCACCCAGCCAGATCTTAATCTCAGGCAAAGACGCTGCATTGAGTTGATAAAAGATCATGACTTAGGAATTTCTTACACCCCAGGCAAAGCCAATGTTATGGCCGATGCACTAAGTCATAAGTCGTATTGTAACAACCTCATGTTACAACAGTATCAACCACTTCTTCATGAGGAATTTCGAAAGCTCAACCTCGAGATTGTTCCTCGTGGATCTCTTTTCAACTTGGTGGCGAAACCAACCCTTTAGGATCAAATCATAGTTGCCCAAAGGCGTGCACGAGGTGTTCGCTAGATCAAGGAGAACATTGCTAGCGGAGTTGCTAAATGTTTCTCCACAGATAGCAAAGGAACGGTATTCTTTGAAAATCGTTTGGTAGTACCTAAGAATAGGGAACTAAGGCAACTCATCCTCAAAGAAGCCCATGACACACCCCTCTCGATTCATCCTGGTAGCACAAAAATGTACCGAGATCTACGCCAGAGATTTTGGTGGACTAGGATGTAGAGAGAAATTGCTCAGTTCATTGCTGAATGTGATGTTTGTCGTCCCGTTAAGGCAGAACATCAAAGACCTGTTGGTTCTCTTAGACCTTTGCCTATCCCCGAGTGGAAGTGGGATAAAGTCAGTATGGACTTCATTACCGGCTTTCCAAAAACCCAGAAAGGAAATGATGCCATCTTCGTTCTCATTGATCAACTTTCAAAAGTTGCTCACTTCCTTCCCGTTCGTGAGTCTATAACTGCTAGCCAGTTAGCGGACTTGTATGTCTCCCGAATCGTGTCACTTCACGGTGTTCCTTTGGAAATCAATTCAGACCGTGGTAGTCTTTTCACTTCTCGATTTTGGGAAAGTTTCCAGAATGCTATGGGAACCCACGTCTCCTTTAGCACCGCTTATAACCCACAGTCCAGTGGTCAAGTAGAAAGGGTCAATCAAATTCTCGAAGACATGCTCAGAGCTTGTGTTATCTCTTTCGGAAAGAAATGGGAGAATTCTCTTCCTTTTGTCGAATTTGCGTATAACAATAGTTTCCAATCTAGTTTGGGCATGGCTCCTGTTGAATTTCTCTATGGACGGAAATGTCGAACACCCCTCAACTGGTCAGAAACCGGTGAAAGACAATTCTTTGGACCGGATATGATTCAGGATGCAGAAGAGCAGGTTCGCATTGTTCGTGAGAAATTGAAGACAGCCCAGTCTCGTCAGAAAAGCTATTATGATCGTCATCATAGGGAAGAAAGCTATAATCTGGATGAGAAGGCTTACCTTCGGGTTACTCCTCTGAAGGGTACCCATCGCTTCGGTATCAAAGGCAAGTTGGCCCCACGTTATATCGGCCCCTTTCGCATTCTCGCTAAACGTGGAGAAGTTGCCTACCAATTGGAACTACCCCCTCACCTCTCCCAGGTTCATGATGTCTTCCACGTCTCTCAACTCAGGCGTTGCTACAAGGACCCCGTCCGCGAAGTAGACCACGAAACGCTTGATCTCCAAGATAACCTTTCATACCGAGAGTACCCTGTTCGTATTCTTGATGAAGCGGAGCGTAGCACCAGACGTCAGAAGATAAGATTCTTCAAAGTGTAGTGGTCACACCATTCAGAGAAAGAAGCCACCTGGGAACGAGAGGATCGTCTACGAGCTGAGTACCCCACCTTCCTCCCGACGACTTCTGAATCTCGGGACGAGATTCTTTTGAGTCGGGGCGAGTTGTCAGAACCCCAATTTAGGTTTGTGTTTAACCTAGCTTGCATTTTTGCATCATGAAAAAAATTGCAAAAGAAAAGGAATTGGGGAAAAGAAAAGCCCTAAATGAATTAAATAAAAAGGCCAGAAATAAATAATTTTCCAAAATTCTTTTGGATGTGTTGAAAAATCCTAAAAATGAGTGTGATCATTTTAAAAGTGATTTGGGATTAATCCCATGCTCATAGATTTTTCAAAAATCCAAATAGTGGCTTGGAAATAAAATCAAATGCCTATTTTAATTGAGATTCAAATAATTTGAATTTCAAAAATTCCCAAAACTTGGGGTTGACTAGTACTAAGTCACCTAGAGTTTATAATTTTATTTGGGGGTTTTTATAAAATGCCATAGTATTTATTTTAAAGGGAAAAACAAATAACAGAAAAGAAAAATAAGAAAAACAGAGGAAAAGGACTTACCTTTCGCACAGGGCGAAGCCCACCTGGCCCGGCCCATCTCCTGCCCCTGTCGTCTTCCTCCTCGCCAGTAGGAGGGGCAGAGGAGCCGTGCGCCGTGGCATGCTCGCCACCTCCTGCTTCCGGCCACGCAGGCCCTCCCCTCCTCTTCTCCTTCGCGTTGGACACGCCTGGAAGCTCCCAGTTCCTTTCCCCCCCCTCGCAGGTTCATCTCCCTCTCTCCTCTGCCAGTTTCACGCCACCCCCGAGAGCTCACCGGAGCGGCCACCGTGCGCCCAAGTGGCCACCGGCTCCCTCCCGTCGAACCGCAGTGTCCAGAATATCCGCAGAGGAGCTCTTCGTCGGACTACGGCCTCAATTCGAGCCCGGAGGCCCCAGGGACGTCGCCCGTGTCTTCGAGTTTCCGCCGGCCGCCGACGACCTCCAAGCCAAATTCGCCGCGTCCAGCTTCTCCCCGGCCGTCCCGAGCTCGCCCTCGAGTTCAGGTGAGCACGAGCTTCATTTCCCCCCATCCGCGCTTCCTCCCGACCCCTCTGTCGTCGTTCGCCATGACTAGGGTCTCCGGCCGCCGTCTCCCGTCGTCGTAGCCGTGGCTCAAGGCCTCCTTGAGGTCTCCGGCATGCTCCAGGAGAAGCGCACGAGCGCGAGGCACGCTTCCGTGCCTCCATCTCCCTCCCCCGTGGCCGAAATCCCACTCCGGCGCGCGCCGCCGTGGCCTAGGCCACCGACGTTTAACCGCCGGTTGGTTAGCCCCTAACCGAGCTCCTAATCTCTCTCTCTCTCACTGAAACTGGGCCCAAGGCCCCTAATTAATCTGTGTTTTATTTAAACAGAAACTAACTAACCCAGTGAGGCTGACAGGTGGGTCCGCCCTGTCAGTTGACTGGTCAAACCCCTGGCGTCAGCATGAGCTAGTGATGACGCAGTAAATCCTAAATCAATTTATTTAATACAGAAATTCCAGAAAATAAGGAAAACTTTGAGATTGAATAACTTTTAAACTATAACTCCAAATTCAAAGTGTAATATATGAAAAATGATCAGGAGAAAATCCTCTATCCAAATTTACAACTTTCAGCTATGTTGGAGTTGATCTTAAAAAGGGATCAGTAGCTTTTGCTATTTGATTTAATTGGATTTAATTCAAAATCAATTCAATTACTATTCGAACTTCAAACTTTGAAATGCACCACACATCACTTGTACTTCAGAAGCATTTCACACACATTACCATTTGGTTTCCAATGAACAAACATTAGAAAATGCAAGTTGACCAAATTTAAATAACATTTGGAGTTTGAATTTAAATTCACTTTTCAAATCAACTTCAATTAACATGTGGCAATTCAAACATAGGTCACATCAGCACATTGCCATGCTATGTTTTGCATATTGAATGTGCATTGTATTATCTTGATTGTGCTTTACTTCAAGTGCTTCGGTGATTGCATCTTCTCAGTATAGTTGATCTCGGAGACGAGTTCAACCTCACGTCAGAAGAGTGTTACATCGTGATCGTCAGCAAGGCAAGCAGCCCCCTTTTTGATCATGTCTATAAAATCCCAGTTCCCTCTCATTCTCGCAAATGCATGTTTAGGATGTTACCATGATACGTTCTACCGCTAGTTGAACCCATTCCTTTGCATGACCTATCATTTTGTCACAGTAGTAAGCAAACCACAATCCTAGAAGATGTAGGAGTTGGTTGATATCATGTGGCCCCTGCAACTGTTACAGCTTATTGCATGCTTAGAGTTGTTACCTGAGGCTACTTTGATGTGAGTCGGGATGGTAGTGATCATGTGAACGATGGTGGTAACGTGTTGGTGAATCTACCCTAAACAAAGGTGAACGATAAGAGGCTGTGTAGGAGTTCACAGTGGGTTGTCTCGTTGAACACTGCCTTAGGCCCGAGTTCTTGTGTTGTTATCCAAGACCAAGAGTACGACCACACATTGGGCTCACTGACCCCTCTCGGCCTAGTACCTCAGCACGGACCATTCCAGGAGTCGCAAGTAGTTCGCCCTTTAACGATCTCAAGCAGGTGGAACCAAGGTAAGTGGTTGGCGTAGGTTGTGGGCACGTTGAATTAAGTGATCATGATCGAGTTGAGCTTGATGGCGGTCACACAACGTTTGAGTCCGCATCGGAAAAATCGGCCAGATTCCGATTGTAGTCCCAACTCAAATAGGCGACTCCCTAGGATTAGAGATGGTGCCGTGAGTGAAGTGTCGTGGCAGCATCCTCGCCGGTACTCACTTGAAGGGTCCATCCCCAGGCGGTAACTGATGAGGCGTGTGTGTAGCAGTACACCCCTGCAGGGTTAATGAACTATTCGAATAGCCGTGTCCGCGGTTATGGACTACTTGGAGACCTTTACTTGATCATAGATAACTTGAACTGGATACTTCTAAAACAAACCAAAATAAGTGTGAGTGCTATAGCGTGCTTCCTCGTGGGGAAGTCGAGGAAGGCACCATAGTGGAGTATTGGTTGGAGACTGTTACTTGGACTCGTGTACGTTCTTACCTCTCTCTGGTACTCGTAGTTCAGGATTAGCCAAGTCAAAGATGGCACTTCTCCAAGTGAAACCCCACCTCCCTTTGTCTTGATACATGTGCATGAGTAGTATAGTTCCTATGTAAGTCTTGCTGAGTACGACTTTGTACTCACGTTTGCTTATTCTATGTTTTAGAGACGAGACCACTGACCCTGATGGTGGCCCCTACCTCGAGCTCGACGTGGACCAATGTCATATAGTTCCAGGCAGCAGCCTGTGCCCTCTTGAGGGTCGTTGTATTTTCTTTCAGGCTTCTTAAGCCATTTGTTAAACTTGTCTTTACTAAGACATAATTTGCTTCCGCTGATGTTTGATGTAATGTTGGATCACAGACATGTGATCTTTGCTTGTAATACAACTACTATGTCTGCTCTGTTTAGCAGAAGTTATAAAGACTGAGTTTGTAGAGTTCATGTTTTGATTACCTGCTGTTTACACTGGACATGTATGCTGCGTGTATGATTATAAAATGCATGTCTTAGTGTGGGGTTCGATAGCTTAGTTGTGTTCTTCCCGGCGGTCTTTTATACACCAAGTGGCCCTTAGATGTGCGCAGCTTGGGGCATCGCGATGCGATTTCTCGTGACTCTGTCACGTGGCACACTTTGTTGTATGATCGAGCCCGCCCGAGATCCCGACTAAGTGATCGGGCTGGAGTAAGTCTATGTAAGGGTTATGATTCAATCGATAACATGGTTGAGGCGACTTGTCTATGAGTATGGGGTTCATCACCCATAAGCATTTAGACTTGTGAGCGGACGATGAGGACCCATCTCAGTTGATCATCCGGCCTGGATGGGATGCCCCTCACGTTCGATGCTTACCGAGAGGGATCTGTGATTGGCCTTGTCTGCTTAGACAAGTGGGTACGGCTCTCGGCTCTCCATGTGATTGCATTATGACCGGAATTACATACGCTAACCTCGGGTCCCGACAGACTTGGTATCAGAGCAGGACTGCATGTAGGATTATCAAACCATCTGCCGTTGTCGAGTCTAGCATTCTATAGTTATATAGTTACTTTGGGTATAAGGGAACAACGTAAGACTTCTTTTTTTTCTCCTTATCCTCATCGATCTGAGTTCTGAGTCAACCTCATCTTATTCTACGGGAAGGTAGGACTAGGCTCATCTATGTCTTTACTAGGACATCTCGTTGATTGCTTCTTTGTAGCCGTAGGAGTGTTGTGGTCTTTTTTGAGCCATCATTCCATAGTGTTTCTGTCGAAGTGATGTCCGTTATCCTGTAGGTTGTCTCAATTTCCATCCCGGTGCAGCCGTTATGCTGTCCGTTTGTGACTTTGATGCTATTGCATTTTAGTCTTCTATCTTAGCATAGAATTGTGTCCTAATTCCTATTCTGATTGTTGATTCTTATCACACAGAACGTCAGGTGCAAATCAAGGTGTTGATCCCAGTTCTGGTAACATAGACGGTGAAGAACCTCCACCACCAACCTCAACGGCAGAAATCATGTTGGAGGCTGAACAGAATCGTCGTGATCAGACACATCTTGTCGAGGGTATTGAGAAGAACACTTCTCGTCAGCATCATAGTGTTGTCACCATCCAGGACTTAATTCTCCTCAACCCGCCAGTTTTCCGATGTCCTTCCGAGCCCCTTGATGCCGATGATTGGCTTCGTTCCCTCGAGCGTAAGCTTGAAACAACCCATGTTGCTCCCGGTGATCGTGTGCTATTTGCGGCATATTTTCTGGAAGGTGCTGCTCTTCAATGGTGGGAGAACTTCGTGGCAATGCAACCACATGGTCATGTGGTGACTTGTCAAGAGTTCTGTGATGACTTCCGAGGATATCATATTCCGGATCAGCTGATAGAGCGCAAGAGAGAAGAATTTTGCAATCTGACCCAAGGAAAGATGACTGCTCATGCGTATAGGACTGAGTTCACTCGTCTAGCACGTTATGCCCAAGAAGAAGTATCCACCGACGCCAAGAAACAAGAATGGTTCCGCAAGGGACTTAGCCCCATCCTTCGTCATGACCTGAATCTTCACGAGTTCATCAACTTCAGGGACTTGGTCGACAAATCTTTCAAGGCCGAGTATGGAAATGAGTTGTATGAAGAGTCTCGCAAGCGTGATCGTGAGTTTGTCCAATCTTCTGGCCTAGTTTCTCGGAAACGATGTGTATGGATTCCCTTCAGTGACGTCAGTCGTGCTGTAAGTGCTTCTAGACCACCCACCACCATATATCGTCCACCTCAACCCAATCTTCCTCCTTGGAATTTTGTTGGACAATCAAGTGCTCAAGTTCCTTTCGTTCCACGTGGTGTTTGTTTCCAATGTGGACAATCAGGTCACAATGTTCGAGAGTGTCCCCAAAATCATGTAGCCACCGCACCTAAACCAAAGAAAACCTTTCGTCGTGCTAAGCCACTACCCAAGACTTCCAATGTCAAGCCTCCTGTTTATGAACATGGTTATGTGAATCATGTATCCATTCTAGATTCCCACAAGTCAACCGATGTTGTACTTGGAACCCTTCCTGTCAATTCCACCCCAGCTTCGGTTCTTTTTGACCCAGGAGCATCTCACTCATTCATATCCCAGGACTTTGCACTGTCACATGACATCTCTTTTTCGATGTTATCCACCCCTTAGTTGTGCAAGCCCCTGGATCCAGATGGCACACCACCATGGTGAGTCATGAGAATGAAATTGCAATTGAGGGTTTAGTATTCCTTGCCTCACTTATAGCCCTCAAGTCTTCAGACATTGATGTGATCTTAGGAATGGATTGGTTATCAAGACAGAATGTTGTCCTTGATTGTAAAGCCAAGTCGGTGAAACTAAACCATCCATCAGGCCAGACAATCAAGTACACCTCACCAAGCTCTAAAACCCAGGTGCATTCTTTAAACGTGCTTCCTCTTCCAGACCTTGAAGATATTCCGGTGGTTCGTGACTTCCCGGATGTCTTTCCAGAAGAGCTGCCAGGCATACCACCTGACAGATCTGTAGAGTTTGTTGTAGATCTTATCCTAGGAACCGCACCAATATCTAGATGCCCATATAGAATGGCCCCACGTGAGTTAGCTGAGCTCAAAATCCAACTTGAAGCTTCGTTGGCAAAAGGCTTCATCCGCCCTAGCTCATCGCCATGGGGTTGCCCCGTTCTGTTCGTAACGAAGAAAGATGGAACAGAAAGGATGTGCGTAGACTATCGCCAGCTAAATCTAGCGACGATAAAGAACAAGTACCCACTACCCAGGATCAATGATCTTTATGATCAACTTGCAGGATCCTCTGTCTTCTCCAACATGGATTTGAGATTAGGCTATCATCAAATCAAAATCAGAAACGAGGACATTCCCAAAACGGCTTTTACTACTCGTTATGCTCTTTACGAGTACACCGTCATGTCCTTCGGTTTAACCAATGCCCCCGCCACATTCTCGCGTTTGATGAATTCGATCTTCATGGAGTACTTAGATAAATTTGTTGTAGTTTATCTTGATGATATTCTCATCTACTCGAATAACGAAGAAGATCACGCAGAACATCTTAGGCTGGTATTGATGAAACTTAGAGAGCATCGCCTTAATGCTAAATTCTCCAAGTGTGAATTCTGGCTACCAGAAGTGACCTACTTAGGCCACGTGATTTCTGCAAAAGGCATTGCTGTCAATCCCGAGAGAGCTCAGGCCGTCCTTTACTGGACTCCACCTGAATCGGTTAAGCAAGTTAGGAGTTTTCTTGGCTTAGCAAGCTATTTACGCCGCTTCGTCAAGAACTTTTCTAAAGTTGCAAAGCCTCTGACTGAACTCCTCAAGAAAAAGAAGAAATTCGAATGGACTCCCAAGTGCGAGGAAAGATTCCAAGAGCTAAAAATAAGATTGACTTCTGCACCCGTACTTGCGCCTCCAGACACCAAAAAGGATTTTGAGATCTTTTGTGATGCTTCACGGCAAGGGTTAGGATGCATACTTATGCAAGATCGACATGTGGTAGCTTATGCTTCACGCCAGTTGAGGCCACATGAAGAGACCTATCCTACCCATGATCTTGAACTCGCTGCCGTAGTCCATGCCCTAACAACTTGGCGACATTACCTCCTTGGTAATCGTTGTGAGATCTATTCCGACCACCAAAGCCTCAAATACATTTTCACCCAGCCAGATCTTAATCTCAGGCAAAGACGCTGGATTGAGTTGATAAAAGATTATGACTTAGGAATTTCTTACACCCCAGGCAAAGACAATGTCATGGCTGATGCACTAAATCGTATGTCGTATTGTAACAACCTCATGTTACAACAGTATCAACCACTTCTTCATGAGGAATTTCGAAATCTCAACCTCGAGATTATTCCTCATGGATCTCTTTTCAACTTGGTGGCGAAACCAACCCTTGAGGATCAAATCATAGTTTCCCAAAGGCGTGCACGAGGTGTTCGCAGAATCAAGGAGAAAATTGCTAGCGGAGTTGCTAAATGTTTCTCCATAGATAGCAAAGGAACGGTATTCTTTGAAAATCGTTTGGTAGTACCTAAGAATAGGGAACTAAGGCAACTCATCCTCAAAGAAGCCCATGACACACCCCTCTCGATTCATCCCGGTAGCACAAAAATGTACACCGGTATACGCCAGAGATTTTGGTGGACTAGGATGAAGAGAGAAATTTCTTAGTTCATTGCTGAATGTGATGTTTGTCGTCCCGTTAAGGCAGAACATCAAAGACCTGCTGGTACTCTTAGACCTTTGCCTATCCCCGAGTGGAAGTGGGATAAAGTCAGTATGGACTTCATTACCGGCTTTCCAAAAACCCAGAAAGGAAATGATGCCATCTTCGTTGTCATTGATCGACTTTCAAAAGTTGCTCACTTCCTTCCCGTTCGTGAGTCTATAACTGCTAGCCAGTTAGCGGACTTGTATGTCTCCCGAATCGTGTCACTTCACGGTGTTCCTTTGGAAATCAATTCAGACCGTGGTAGTCTTTTCACTTCTCGATTTTGGGAAAGTTTCCAGAATGCTATGGGAACCCACCTCTCCTTTAGCACCGCTTATCACCCACAGTCCATTGGTCAAGTAGAAAGGGTCAATCAAATTCTCGAAGACATGCTCAGAGCTTGTGTTATCTCTTTCGGAAAGAAATGGGAGAATTCTCTTCATTTTGCCGAATTTGCGTATAACAATAGTTTCCAATCTAGTTTGGGCATGGCTCCTTTTGAATTTCTCTATGGACGGAAATGTCGAACACCCCTAAACTGGTCAGAAACCGGTGAAAGACAATTCTTTGGACCGGATTTGATTCAGGATGCAGAAGAGCAGGTTCGCATTGTTCGTGAGAAATTGAAGACAGCCCAGTCTCGTCAGAAAAGCTATTATGATCGTCATCATAGGGAAGAAAGCTATAATCTGGATGAGAAGGGTTACCTTCGGGTTACTCCTCTGAAGGGTACCCATCGCTTCGGTATCAAAGGCAAGTTGGCCCCACATTATATCGACCCCTTTCGCATTCTCGCTAAACGTGGAGAAGTTGCCTACCAATTGGAACTACCCCCTCACCTCTCCCAGGTTCATGATGTCTTCCACGTCTCTCAACTCAGGCGTTTCCTCAAGGACCCCGTTCGCGAAGTAGACCACGAAACGCTTGATCTCCAAGATAACCTTTCATACCGAGAGTACCCTGTTCGTATTCTTGATGAAGCCGAGCGTAGCACCAGACGTCAGAAGATAAGATTCTTCAAAGTGCAGTGGTCACATCATTCAGAGAAAGAAGCCACCTGGGAATGAGAGGATCGTCTACGAGCTGAGTACCCCACCTTCCTCCCGACGACTTCTGAATCTCGGGACGAGATTCTTTTGAGTGGGGGCGAGTTGTTAAAACCCCAATTTAGGTTTTTATTTAACCTAGCTTGCATTTTTCCATCATGAAACAAATTGCAAAAGAAAAGGAATTGGGGAAAAGAAAAGCCCTAAATGAATTAAATAAAAAGGCCAGAAATAAATAATTTTCCAAAATTCTTTTGGATGTGTTGAAAAATCCTAAAAATGAGTGCGATCATTTTAAAAGTGATTTGGGATTAATCCCATGCTCGTAGATTTTTCAAAAATCCAAATAGTTGCTTGGAAATTAAATCAAATGCCTATTTGAATTGAGATTCAAATAATTTGAATTTCAAAAATTCCCAAAACTTGGGGTTGACTAGTACTAAGTCACCTAGAGTTTATAATTTTATTTGGGGGTTTTTATAAAATGCCATAGTATTTATTTTAAAGGGAAAAACAAATAACAGAAAAGAAAAATAAGAAAACAGAGGAAAAGGACTTACCTTTCGCACAGGGCGAAGCCCACCTGGCCCGGCCCATCTCCTGCCCCTGTCGTCTTCCTCCTCGCCAGTAGGAGGGGCAGAGGAGCCGTGCGCCGTGGCATGCTCGCCACCTCCTGCTTCCGGCCACGCAGGCCCTCCCCTCCTCTTCTCCTTCACGTTGGACAAGCCTGGAAGCTCCCAGTTCCTTTCCCCCCCCCTCGCAGGTTCATCTCCCTCTCTCCTCTGCCGTTTCGCGCCTCCCCCGAGAGCTCACCGGAGCGGCCACCGTGCGCCCGCGTGGCCACCGGCTCCCTCCCGTCGAACCGCAGTGTCCAGAATATACGTAGAGGAGCTCTTCGTTGGACTACGGCCTCAATTCGAGCCCGGAGGCCCCTGGGGCGTCACCCGTGTCTTCGAGTTGCCGCCGGCCGCCGACGACCTCCAAGCCAAATTCGCCGCGTCCAGCTTCTCCCCGGCCGTCCCGAGCTCGCCCTCGAGTTCAGGTGAGCACGAGCTTCATTTCCCCCCATCCGCGCTTCCTCCCGACCCCTCTGTCGTCGTTCGCCATGACCAGGGTCTCCGGCAGCCATCTCCCGTCGTCGTAGCCGTGGCTCAGGGCCTCCTTGAGGTCCCCGGCATGCTCCAGGAGAAGCGCACGAGCGCGAGGCACGCTTCCGTGCCTCCATCTCCCTCCCCCGTGGCCGAAGTCCCACTCCGGCGAGCGCCGCCGTGGCCTAGGCCACCGACGTTTAACCGCCGGTTGGTTAGCCCCTAACCGAGCTCCTAATCGCTCTCTCTCTCACTGAAACAGGGCCCAAGGCCCCTAATTAATCTGTGTTTTATTTAAACAGAAACTAACGAACCCAGTGAGGCTGACAGGTGGGGCCGCCCTGTCAGTTGACTGGTCAAACCCCTGGCGTCAGCATGACCTAGAGATGACGCAGTAAATCCTAAATCAATTTATTTAATACAGAAATTCCAGAAAATAAGCAAAACTTTGAAATTGAATAACTTTTAAACTATAACTCCAAATTCAAAGTGTAATATATGAAAAATGATCAGGAGAAAATCCTCTATCCAAATTTCCAACTTTCAGCTATGTTCGAGTTGATCTTAAAAAGGGATCAGTAGCTTTTGCTATTTGATTTAATTGGATTTAATTCAAAATCAATTAAATTACTATTCCAACTTCAAACTTTGAAATGCACCACACATCACTTGTACTTCAGAAGCATTTCTCACACATGACCATTTGGTTTCCAATGAACAAACATTAGCAAATGCAAGTTGACCAAATTTAAATAACATTTGGAGTTTGAATTTGAATTCACTTTTCAAATCAACTTCAATTAACATGTGGCAATTCAAACATAGGTCACATCAGCACATTGCCATGCTATGTTTTGCATATTGAATGTGCATTGTATTATCTTGATTGTGCTTTACTTCCAGTGCTTCGGTGATTGCATCTTCTCGGTAGAGTTGATCTCGGAGACGAGTTCAACCTCACATCAGAAGAGTGTTACATCGTGATCGTCAGCAAGGCAAGCAGCCCCCTCTTTGATCATGTCTATAAAATCCCAGTTCCCTCTCATTCTCGCAAATGCATGTTTAGGATGTTACCATGATACGTTCTACCGCTAGTTGAACCCATTCCTTTGCATGACCTATCATTTTGTCACAGTAGTAAGCAAACCACAATCCTAGCAGATGTAGGAGTTGGTTGATATCATGTGGCCCCTGCAACTGTTACAGCTTATTGCATGCTTAGAGTTGTTACCTGAGGCTACTTTGATGTGAGTCAGGATGGTAGTGATCATGTGAATGATGGTGGTAACGTGTTAGTGAATCTACCCTAAACAAAGGTGAATGATGAGAGGCTGTGTAGGAGTACACAGTGGGTTGTCTCGTTGAACACTGCCTTAGGCCCGAGTTCTTGTGTTGTTATCCAAGACCAAGAGTACGACCACACATTGGGCTCACTGACCCCTCTCGGCCTAGTACCTCACCCCGGACCAGTCCAGGAGTCGCAAGTAGTTCGCCCTTTAACGATCTCAAGCATTTGGAACCAAGGTAAGTGGTTGGCGTAGGTTGTGGGCACGTTGAATTAAGTGATCATGATCGAGTTGAGCTTGATGGCGGTCACACAACGTTTGAGTCCGCATCGGAAAAATTGGCCGGATTCCGATTGTGGTCCCAACTCAAATAGGCGACTCCCTAGGATTAGAGATGGTGCCGTGAGTGAAGTGTCGTGGCAGCATCCTCGCTGGTACTCACTTGAAGGGTCCATCCCCAGGCGGTAACTGATGAGGCGTGTGTGTAGCAGTAGACCCCTGCAGGGTTAATGAACTATTCGAATAACCGTTTCCGCGGTTATGGACTACTTGGAGACCTTTACTTGATCATAGATAACTTGAACTGGATACTTCTAAAACACACCAAAATAAGTGTGAGTGCTATGGCGTGCTTCCTCGTGGGGAAGTCGAGGAAGGCACCATAGTGGAGTATTGGTTGGAGACTGTTACTTGGACTCGTGTATGTTCTTACCTCTCTCTGGTACTCGTAGTTCAGGATTAGCCAAGTCAAAGCTGACACTTCTGCAAGTGAATTCCCACCTCCCTTTGCCTTGATAGATGTGCATGAGTAGTATAGTTCCTATGTAAGTCTTGCTGAGTACGACTTTGTACTCACGTTTTCTTATTCTATGTTTTAGAGACGAGACCACTGACCCTGATGGTGGCCTCTACCTCGAGCTCGACGTGGACCAATGTCGTATAGTTCCAGGAAGCAGCCTGTGCCCTCTGGAGGGTCGTTGTATTTTCTTTCAGGCTTCTTAAGCCATTTGTTAAACTTGTCTTTACTAAGACATAATTTTCTTCCGTTGATGTTTGATGTAATGTTGGATCACAGACATGTGATCTCTGCTTGTAATACAACTACTATGTCTGCTCTGTTTAGCAGAAGTTATAAAGACTGAGTTTGTAGAGTTCATGTTGTGATTACCTGTTGTTTACACTGGACATGTATGTTGCGTGTATGATTATAACATGCATGTCTTAGTGTGGGGTTCGATAGCTTAGTTGTGTTCTTGCCGGCGGTATTTTATACACCAAGTGGCCCTTAGATGTGCGCAGCTTGCGGCATCGCGATGCGATTGCTCGTGACTCTGTCACGTGGCACACTTTGTTGTATGATCGAGCCCGCCCGAGATCCCGACCAAGTGATCGGGCTGGAGTAAGTCTATGTAAGGGTTATGATTCAATCGATAACATGGTTGAGGAGACTTGTCTATGAGTATGGGATTCACCACCCATAAGCATTTAGACTTGTGAGCGGACGATGAGGACCCATCTCAGTTGATCATCCTGCTTGGATGGGATGCCCCTCACGTTCGATGCTTACCGAGAGTGATCTGTGCTTGGCCTTGTCTGCTTAGACAAGTGGGTACGGCTCTTGGCTCTCCATGTGATTGCATTATGACCGGAATTACATACGCTAACCTCGGGTCCCGACAGAATCCCAGCGGGCGCGTTAATTAAAATAATTACAGCCCACTCCAATATCCACGTATGCGGCTTGAGGGAGCCTACACGTGAGGGGAGTGTTGGAGTATAAGTGAACTGTCCACCTTTCCTCATCAGCTTAAGCTTTTGAGTTGAACTCGTTGGTGCATGCAACTCAATAACCAATAGCTACCTAGATGCAGATGAGAAGGGCAAACCCTTTGATCAGAAGAAGTATCGGTCTATGATTGGTTCACTCTTATACTTATTGATACGTCTCAAACGTATCTATAATTTTTTCTCTTTCCATGCCCTTTTTGTCTCATTGCTACATCCTTTCTCCATGCTTTTGAATCATTTATTGGACTAACCTACTAATATAGACCCCAGTGCTAGTCCAAAAATGAAAATGCTCAGAAAATTCCCAAAAAATTACCAAAAAATATTTACATCGGAAGAGTCCTCCAGCCGAAGGACGGAGTCAGGAGGTGGCTCCAGGACCCTAGGCGTCCTCCCGGCGCGGCCAGGGCCCACCCGCGCGGGGTGGCCGCCTGGGTGACCTGGGCACCGCCTCGGACTCCCCCTTGGCCTATAAATTCACCCATGACGCAAAAACCCGAGATATCCAGACGTCTTTTCCAGAAGCGATGCCGATCTCCGCCGCCATCGAAACCTAGATTCGGGGGTCACCAGGATCCTGCTCCGGCACCCTGCCGGAGAGGGCCTTGGCCCTTGGGGCCATCTTCATCAACTCTTCTTCACCCTATGATGGATCGTGAGTAGTTCCTCCTTGGACTACGGGTTCTTGGCAGTAGCTTGTTGGTATCTTCTCCCCCTTGATCTTCAATACAAAGTTCTCATGAGCTGCCCTACATGATTGAGTTCCATATGATGTAATTGGTGTTGTGTTTCTTGGGATCCGATGAATTGTTACCTTCTTCAGTCCTAATAGGTTTATGAATTATTGTTTCTGCAATTTTTTTGTTCTTAATGCTTGCTACTAGTGCACGAGTCGCATAATTTCAGATCTGATCACGTTATGGTTGCATGATTATAATTGTTGTTCTAGATCTTATCTACGGTTGTATGCACCTATTATAGTCCGGAACCGGCGATCCCAAAGGTGACAGCTTGGGACACCAAAGGGGATGGGCTATAATTTGAGGATCACATGTGTTCATCGAGTGTTAATTCTTTGTTCGGTGCTCTTTGACAGGAGCACCTTAATCTCCGTACTTCCTTTTTGCCCCGTTCATAGCGGACGGTAGGACAATAGATGTTATGCATGTTCTTATTGCAAGCACGTACAACTACATACGGAACACATGCCTACATTTGGTTCTTGTACTAGGATTGCTCTAGTTTGTTCTTTGGCTAGAGTTTTTGCAATTTTGTCAATTTACCAACTGTAATTTATTCACCCAACACCTCTCTTTTTGCTTGGAGAGTTACCACTAGTGAAACCTTGAACCCTGGTCCATCTTTCATCTTCATTGCCTTCGTTGTTACTATTTCTCTCATCACTGCTGCTACTATTTTGTTACTACTTTGTGGTGTTGGTGATTGGGGAAGTCTATAAGGCTACACCCGTCAACACACCATTGCTACTAAATATATTGTCTAGTGCTTTTTCAGGTGTGGTTAAATTGACAACTCAACTGCTAAGGCTTATAAGTATTCTTTGGCTCCCCTTATGTCGAATCAATAAATTGGGTTATACCTACCCGCGAAGACTGTTGCGATCCCCTACACTTGTGGGTTATCACTTATGTGCATCTAGACCTGACATTATTCTTTTAGTATGTATTTGTGCTCACTTTCAGGAAAATCCAAAGGAATCACATCATATTGCTGTAAAGCGAATTCTTCGGTATATTTCTCACACACCTACCTTTTACTTGTGGTATTCCAAGGGTGCTCAGTTTGATCTTATTGGCTATTCTGATTCGAGCTGGGCTAGTGATTGTGTTGGTAGGAAATCTACCATAGGGACTTGTCATTTCCTCGGAAGATGACTTGTGTGTTGGGCTTCCAAGAAGCAAAATTGTGTATCAATATCTACTGGTGAAGCCGAATACATTGTTGTTGGCTCATGCTGCAGTCAGATTCTTTGGCTTAAGCAGACGCTGAAGGATTATGGAATTCATGTGAAGAAAATTCCTCTCCTATGAGATAATGAGAGTGCTATAAAAATTGCCCACAATCCAGTACAACACTCTCGCACGAAACATATTGATATCCGCCAACATTTTCTTCATGATCTTGTTCAGCGTGAAGATATTGTGATTAGTCATGTCAGAACTGAAGATCAATTGGCTGATATATTCACGAATCCATTGGATGAACTCAATATATTAGACTCACGCAACATTCTGTAAGACCGAAACTTTACCTCACTGTACATATTCATTTACTTCGTTTGAGAGTTTAGTTTCGTTCTGTCGTTCTTTTTCCAGTTCTGTCGTTTATTTTGTTTGGATTTAGTCCCCTGATACGTCCAAAACGTATCTATAATTTCTGCTTGCTCCATGCATGTTTTGTGTGATATTGCTATGATCTAGATACACTTTCATACACTTTTGATCATATTTGGACTAACCTATTAACTCAGTGCACCCCAGTGCCAGTTCCTGTTTTCTGCTGTTTTTCTATTTCAGTTTTCCCCCATATAAAAAGAGCCAGAAAAATTCCGGGAAAAATATAGGAAAAATCAGCGTACAGGAAGCTTCGAGAATAGCCCGGGAGGGGCCAGAGGGGAGCCAGGGGGGCCCAGGCGGCCACCCGGCGCGGCCCCACCCCTGGACGCGCCAGGGGGGCGCCTAGGGCCCCTGGTCCACCTCTGGATGCCCCCGTTCTCCTATTTAGTCTCCGTCACGGGGAAACTCCAAAGACAGAACCCTATTTCGCAAACTCACCTCTGTTCCGCCGCCGCCACGCTTCGGAGATCGGGGGCACCAGAAGACCTCTTCCCGGCACCCTGCCGGAGGGAGGATTGACCTCCGGGAGTCTCCTCTCCATCATGGATGCTCCCCGGATGTCTCGTGAGTAGTCTTCCTTGGACCATTGGTCTGTGATCAGTAGCTATGTGATGTTCTCCTGCCCTCTTTGATCCTCATGGTTTAGACCTCGTGAGCTGCCCTAAATGATCGAGGCACTTTTGTAATATTCTCTGCTATTGCTATGTTGAGTTTGATAAGATCTAATGGATTATGAGATTATGTTCAGATTGTGATTGAGTAATATATTTGGTTCTTATCTCTTATATTTTTGTTCTTAAGTAATTCTTGCATGTTCTCCATTGCTGTTTATTTCTTTGGCCAAGTAGTAGGTAGTGACTCCAAGAGGGAACGTTCTGCTCGATTGTGGGTTCATGCCCCCCGATGACACTCTTGAGTGACAGAAAAATGAGTCTAGGGGATGACACAATTGGTGTCCACCTTCGCCGGTACATCCAAACCCTTGGCACGATACGCTCTGTCATCATAAACCTCCTTATATCTTTCCTCAAAACAACCACCATACCTACCTATCAAGGCATTTCCATAGCCTTTCCGAGTTACATTGCCATGCAACATCCTCCTCTTCATGACTTGATCTTCATGTCATACATGTTCCTGCTACACTGGCAGCGACATACATTGCATACATCATGATAGTTACATCTTCTTTATGATTTTGAGTACCTTGTAAAGTGTGATAGATCTCCTTTACCTTCTTGTAAAATAGAGTGTTGCCCTTAAGTGAGGAAAAGATCCCAAAGTGGACACAATAAAAGATCCCAAAGAGGAAAAATGAGAGTTCAATAGAAAGAGCCATTGAGGCCACAAAAAAAAAGAAAAAAAAAGAGAAAAAGAAATAAAAAGAGAGAAAGGGGCAACACTAGTATCCTTTTGAGAGATCCACACTAGTACTCCCTTTATATCTTTCTACTCCATAGAGATGATCTTCATGCATATAGCTATGTGGGGACCTTCACACTATAGAACTTGGCTTGCATATTCCAAGGATGAGCCTCCTCAAACGAGCTCTAGGTCTTCATGAGCGAGCAAGTTAGATGCACCCCCACTAGTTCCATTGGAGAGCTTCTTAGCTCGTATGTGCATCCGTTGCATGGCAATCCCTACTCCTCACATCATATCTATCATTTGGCATCTCTTGCCTATGATTGTCCTCATTGATGTGAGCCTTTCTCATCCTTTTTGTCTTCCTCCTCCGTATTTCTCTCTTTGCCATCCTAAGTGTCAACTCTCATGCTTACGCTCATCCATTGCATGAGTGCTCAAAATTTTGAAAAAGGAGTGGATCAAATTGACTTGTACCTGGCTAGTGGTCTGGGGACGAGTCAAGATTAGATTCCAAAGAAGACCAAGTGTGAAGCTTTAGTAGATTGAGTTCTCAACACAAAAATACTTTTTTCTCGTATTCCCTACCCTTTTCTTGCACGCAAACACCATTTAGAGACATTCGAGTCACTGACAGTGAGAGCTCTTGCACCTAATGTTCTTTTGTTACTTGTTTCAATGCTAGTATAGACTCTTGCATGTTATGACTTGAATTGAATCTCTAACCTTGATGGCTTTACTTTTCAAAGTTCTTTTATGGTTGCTAGCATCTCACCACAGAAATTATGTTGTTATCATTTACCTACTCGAGGACGAGCAGGAATTAAGCTTGGGGATGTTGATATGTCCAAAACGTATCTATAATTTCTGCTTGCTCCATGCATGTTTTGTGTGATATTGCTATGATCTAGATACACTTTCATACACTTTTGATCATATTTGGACTAACCTATTAACTCAGTGCACCCTAGTGCCAGTTCCTGTTTTCTGCTGTTTTTCTATTTCAGTTTTCCCCCATATAAAAAGTGCCAGAAAAATTCCGGGAAAAATACAGGAAAAATCAGCCTACAGGAAGCTTCGAGAAGAGCCCGGGAGGGGTCAAAGGGGAGCCAGGGGGCCCAGCCGGCCACCCGGCACGGCCCCACCACTGGCCGCACCAGGGGGGCGCCTGGGGCCCCTGGCCCACCTCTGGCTGCCTCCCTTCTCCTATTTATTCTCCGTCACGGGGAAACTCCGAAGACACAACCCTATTTCGCAAACTCGCCTTTGTTCCACCGCCGCTGCGCTTCCGAGATCGGGAGCACCAGAAGACCTCTTCCCGGCACCCTGCCGGAGGGAGGATTGACCTCCGGGAGTCTCCTCTCCATCATGGATGCTCCCCAGATGTCTCGTGAGTAGTTTTACTTGGACCATGGGTCCGTGATCAGTAGCTATGTGATGTTCTCCTCCCCTCTTTGATCTTCATGGTTTAGACCTCGTGAGCTGCCCTACATGATCGAGGCACTTTTGTAATATTTTCTGCTATTTCTATGTTGAGTTTGATAGGATCTGATGGATTATGAGGTTATGTTCATATTGCGATTGAGTAATATATTTGGTTCTTATCTCTTTTATTTTTGTTCTTAAGTAATTCTTGCAAGTTCTCCGTTACTGTTTATTTCTTTGGACAAGTAGTAGGTAGTGAGACCAAGAGGGAACGTTCTCCTCGATTGTGGGTTCATGCCCCCCGATGACATGCTTGAGTGACAGAAAAATGAGTCTAGGGGATGTGCTGTTGCCACAAGGGGGAAAACAACGGTGCTTGTAACCGCGGTAACAAGGATTGTTTACTTTACGCAAGGTTCTTTTTAATGCAGTTGTCTGTTGCTTTGGTTTTACACTTTGGGTGGGGCTCGCACTTTTACACTTTTAATGCAGGTTCTTTTTAATGCAGGTGGATGATTAGTAGTAGATGTAGTTGGATTTTGGTCTACTTATTTTGGCGTACTGCCCATGCTTTTGAGCCTCGTCCTTTCTTTTATAGCATAGTTAGCATTGCGGTGCGTTCATAATCCTCTCAATTGCGTTTCTGTAATTTGTTTACCTCGCATAGCAATTTTATCGTCTTTTCGGAGAGAGACATCACTAGCGAACATCACGTATCCCGGTCCATATCCTCATTACTGTTTACACCCTCATTTACTTTTCTGCATTTCCTTTCAATTACTATCATTATCCCTTGTGTTTGACCCTTTGTGAACAAAAAGACCGGAGAGATTAATAACCTCTCTGAACTTCGTTGGGAACAAAGTTATCGCGTCTGTGTGCAAGTCCGCGTCAGTTGCGCCGCTGACACCTACTTCTCATCTCCGGAGTCCTACTGGAGACAAACCTTGGTATCTTCACCGAGGGAAATTTGCTTCTGTGCTACATCACGCCTTCCACTTGGGGCTCACCAACGAAGGGCGAGAAATCACTATCATTACCTCGCACATCATCCCCCATACTTATCACCTTTAGCTTCGTTATTGTTTTTCTTCGAGGTGATAAGTTTTGGACCCTAGCCCCTCTGCTCTTTTTCTCTCTCACTCTATCTCTCTGAAATGGTTGAGCACTCTTGAAATGGAAAGTATTTTGCTTCAAACTTCATTGAGTTCCAAATGAAATTCTTCCAACTTTATCGAAGTTTTACTCAAGGCCAAGACTTATTCTTCGGTCGTTGAGATCCCGTCAATTTCGGGTCATTGAGATTCCCTCGCGATTTTCTACCATATGTCGACCGTAGAATTCGGAGAGATAGCCGCTGGGAGACGTCCGATGCGATCTGACAGCTCTGTCAGATCGGCCCTATATAAGCCCTGCCCCAGCGACACCCAAACGACCCCGTCCACTTCGTCTCTCCCGAAAACCCTCTCTCTCCCGAGCGCGCTGCCTTGCCAACTTGACCCCAACGACGACCGCGCCGCTTCGCTGTCGGACCGCCGCCGCCGAGGGTCTTCCCACTGTCGACGAGCACATCTCCTCCACTCTTCGCTGCTGTAGCTGATCGATGCCACCAAGTTAGGGTACGCCGAGCCCCCTCGATCGAATCTCTCATATGTTCTTCCTTCTTCGATTGGATCTATGTTTTTTAGGGTTTCTGTTTGATTTTGTTAGGTTGCTTTGATCCGTTGGATCCGTGATCTTGTGGGAAACTTGTTTAGCCATCAAAAGCTTCCCATCCTGATTCAGGTTATTATCTAGGGTTAAGTCTAATCTATCTGTTCTGTGCTAGGGTTTGTCGATGATAGAACTTTCGGTTAGCATATACTAAGTCTATCATAGAACAGGCAAGAATCTAGACGTAAACCCAACTGAATCTCTTGTCAAAATGTTTTTGATTTGGTCGAAAGTTTTTCCTATGCTCAAACCATGCCTTTGCCTCTTTCCCTCGTTTCCTCTTTGTCACAACCCCAAGTTAGGTATGTGCTAGAATAGTAAGTCACTTTGCATCATGTTAAAAATTTCGAAAGAAATCAAAATGGGAGAGAGAACACCCACCAAATGAATTAATTCAAATGGACAGATAAAAAGTTTCTCCAAAAATTCATTTTGCATTTCTGAAAAGTCTTATAAATGAGTGTGATCACATATAAAGTGATTTGAATTCAAACCCATGCTCATAGATTTTTCAAATATTCAAACAGGAGCATGGATTTAAATTTAAACCCCTATTTGAATTAAAGTTCAAATTATTTTAATTTTAAAAATGCCCAAACTTTATAAGTAGCTAGATATTTTATTTTGAGGCCATATAAAAATTTGGATCATTTATAAAAATACTTTGCTAGTTTTTTAGCAAGGTAAAACAAATTGCAGAAAAGAATAACAGAAGAAATAAAAAGGAGAGGGACTTACCTGGAAGCAGCCCAACATAACCCCCCGCGGACCAGCAGCAGCCCAGGCCCACCTCCCATCTTTTCGTCTACCTCCCCACGCCCCGAAGCTGCTCGGTGGAATGCATGCAGTATGCCACCGCGCCGCCGCCGAGCTCCTCGCCACCTCCTGCTTCCCCGCGTCCACGTCCCGACGCCTGGACACGTCCTGAGACGTCGTGGACCACTTCCCCTTTACCTGTTCTTTCCCGTGCTCTTCCTCCCCAGTTTTCGTCGTCGCCGAAGCTTGCGCCGGAGCGCGCCGCCGCACCCGCGTGGCCACTGACCTCATCGAGCTGCCACAAGATGTCCAGGACGCGCGCCGTGCTCGTCTTCGTCGCCGTGAAGAATTAATCGGGCTCGGAGCCATTGTAGCCGCCGCAATCGTCGTCGCCATCTCGTCAGAACCGACGCAAGCCATCGTCGATTCCATCGCCACCGGCGCTCCTCTGCCCTCCCTGACCTCGTCGTCGCACTCAGGGTGAGCAGCGGCCCGTTTCCCCCAACTTGTTGCCTCCCCGTTTGACCCCTATCTAGTTCCGCCATGGAAGCCGAGCGAGCTCGCCGCCATGGTCGACGTTGTGCTTGCTCCCGTGCCCCTCTGTCGCAGACGCGGTGTCCATCGCACTCCTACGCGCTCTAGGAAGCTAACGCACCCCGCCGCGCTCAAATCCATGGGCTGCAGCGCCAACGTCGTCAATGATGTGGCTCCGGCGGCCGCCTTCCTCGACACGGGCGACGCTCCGGTGCCCCCTATGCTCCCCTGTCCCTGCAGGGTGAAGCGGGCGAGCACGGGGAGCACCCCGGTGCCTTCCGCGTGCCAAATGGTGGCCGGGAAGCACCGTTTCGGCGAGCCCCCGCCGTGCCCAGTGGCACCGCCGGCTAACCGCCGGCGAGGCCGCTTAATTAGGGGTTAACCCCCCCCCCCCCTGTTAGTTGACCCCAGGTCAATGACAGGTGGGGCCCTAGCCACTAAACCCCCCTGTCAGTTTAATTAAACAGGAATTAAACCCTGTGACACTGACCACTGGACCCCACAGGTCAGCCCCCCCCTGACGTCATCCTTGCGCAAGCATGACGCAGTAAACAAGTTAAATCAATTAAATTAATTCCAGAAAATCCAGAAAACAGCCAAATCTTTGGAAATTCATAATGAATTCATTTTAACTCCAAATTGGACAAATAATATGTCTAAAATTATCAGAAAAATGCAAGGAATGTGAATATGGACCTTTTTTCATGTTTGACAAATTTAAATTGGGTGAAAAGTGGCAAACATCCATATGCATTTAGTTTGAATTGAAATTTGGAGTCAATTTGCAAATGACTTTGCAACACACTTCTTTTAAATGATTTCATCCACACATCAGAGGCTTTACCTCGCCTTTACAACATCACTTCATGATCAACCTTTTCAAATGAACATTCATGGATTCAAATGCTTTTGAAATTCATCGATAAATCAAATGGAGTTTGAATTTGCATTTCAAATGCAATATACTCCTTTTAAATGGAATGCTAAACACATCAGTACCATGAACATCACCTTATACAATTGATCATGTGCTTGTGCATTGTACCTTATGTTGATCACTTTGTTTGTATTGTTTGCTCGGATAGAAGTGGAGCCGGAACCCGAGATCACCCCCTTCGTTGAAGACCCCGTGACTGAACCTCGTCAGCAAGGCAAAAAAACCCCCCATTGATCATGTCTATAAAATCCCAATTCCCTCTCAGTCTCGCTTATTCATGTTTAGGAGATCACCTTGTATCGATTCTACCGCATAGTTGAACCCATATCCGATGCATGACCTATCATCTTGTCACAGTAGTAAGCAAACCACAATCCTAGCTGACATAGGAGTTGTTTGATATCATGTGGCCCCTGCAACTGTTACTGCTCAATGCATGCTTAGAGTTTACAATGAGGATGCTTTTGATGTGAGTCAGGATGATAGTGAACATGGTGTTGATGAAAGTGAAACTGTGTTGGTGAATCTACCCTAATACAAGGTGAACGATGAGAGGTTGTGTAGGAGTAGACAGTGGGTTGTCTCGTTGAACACCGCCTTAAGCCCGAGTTCTGGTGTGGTGATTCAAGACGAAGAGTACTACCACATGTTGTGCACATGGACCCCCGCTTAACCTACTAACTCACCCCTTCTCAGTTCAATGAGTCGTAGTAGTTCGGAGTTCTGGTAGGTCTGTGGCACGGTCTGCGAAGTGGAAGAACGGCTATTCAGACCGGCTTGGGACTCTGCACACATCTTCTGGGACCACATCGGTAAACCGGCCGGGTTCACGATGTGGATTCTAGCCCAGATAGGCGTCACCATTTTGCTTCAGTTGGCTGTGAGGTAAAAGTTGTGGAAATTATCCTCGGCGACACCGGCTTGAAGGGTGACGAGATCCCGGCGGTAACTGATCATTTCATGTGTGTAGCAGTACACCCCTGCAGGGTTAATAAACTATTCGAATAGCCGCGTCCGTGGTAAGGGACTACTTGGAAAGTTGTGCTCGATTATTAGACAACTTGAACTAGATACTTATAAAACTTGCCAAGATAAGCGTGAGTGCTATGGCGTGCTTTCTCGTGAGGAAGTCGAGGAAGGCACCATAGTGGTGTAATTGGTTGGAGACATGTAGTGGACTCGTGTACGCTTCTTACCTCAAGTCTGGTACTCGTAGTTCAGGACTAGCCAAGTCAAAGCTGGCACTTCTGCATTTGAACCCCACCTCCCTTTACCACGATACATGTGCATGAGTAGTATAGTTCCTACGTAAGTCTTGCTGAGTACAACTTTGTACTCACGTTTGCTTATTCTATGTTTTAGATGAACCCCCCTGACCCCGAAGGTGGATTCTTCCTGGAGCTCGACGACTGATCAAGGTAGTGTAGTCCTAGTCAAACGATTGTTCCCTCGTGGAAGGGCTTTTTTATAGATGAGGCTTCTCTAAGCCATTTGATAAACTTGTCTCTACTCAGACCTACTTTGCTTCCACATGTTTGATGTAATGTTGGATCACAGACTTGTGATCTCTGTGTGCACTCTGTAAGAGTTATCAATAAAGTTGTATAATTCGTAGAGAATTGAAATGATACCTGCTGTTCATACTGGACAAGTGTGCTGGGTGTATGATTATAACATGTATGTCTTAGTATGGGTTTTCGAGACCTTAGTTGTGATCTAGCTGGCGGTCTTTTATACACCAAGTGGCCCTTAGATGTGCGCAGCTTGGGGCATAGCGATGCGATTGCTCGTGACTCTGTCACATGGCACACTTTGTTGTATGCTCGAGCCCGCCCTAGACCCCGACTAAGTGATCGGGCTGGAGTAAGTCTATGTAAGGGTTATAATACAATCGATAGTATGGTTGAGGCGACTTCTCTATGAGTATGGGAGTTCACCACCCATATCATTTAGACTTGTGTGCGGACGATGAGGACCCATTTCAGTTGATCATCCGGCCTGGATGGGGATGCCCTTCATGTTCGATGCTTTCCGAGAACGTTCTATGCTTGGCCTTGTCTGCTAAGACAAGTGGGTACGGTTCTCGGCTACGGTTCTCGGCTCTCCATATGATTGTGTTGTAGCGACTCTTGCATACGCTAACCCCGGGTCCCGACACTCTTTGGTAATTCATAGGATGTCTGCTAATTTGGGTTTTGGAGATGAGTCCTCGGTTCTGGATCACGTGAATGAAGCATAACAAAAAGCACCGAGGAGGAAAGGAGGAAGAACGAAGGAGAAAAACAATGCTCGTGGCATTCCAGAAGCTATTCGCAAGAAGCTCGGGTATGACACCCCAGATGACGAAACCATGGACCAGCGAAAGATTCGCTTGCAAGGAATACGGAGGTACTGGGCCATCAGATGGTATAAGTACAAGTTTATCTAGAGATTGCTGATGAAAAGAAGCGCATAAAGGAAGCCAAGAAGGCAGCAAAGAAAATCGCTGCTGAAGAAGCTGGAGAGGGCAAGAGCTCAAAGAAGAAACGAACCAGGAAACTTAGGAAGAAATCTGCTTCACCTCCTCAAGCCTTCAGTGATGATGAGTGAATCCTTTTAGAGAAAGCAGCGCTTGAAGACTCTATGGATGATGAAGTCGAAGCTGGTACCGACGATGAATATGAAGATGTTGCTCCTACCCCCAAAGAAAAGCTTCGCATTCCCTTGAAGAAAAAGCCAGGAGAGAAACCGACTGTAAAAGGTATCGTTAATTCTGCTTGCTCCATGCATTTTTTGTGTGATATTGCTATGATCTAGATACACTTTCATACACTTTTGATCATATTTGGACTAACCTATTAATTCAGTGCACCCCAGTGCCAGTTTCTATTTTCTACTATTTTTTATTTTAGGTTTCCCCCATATTAAAAGTGCTTCAAAAATTTGGGGAAAATCGAATAAAAAATCAGCGCAACGGAAGCTTCCGGACCGAAGGAGGGCCGGGGGGCCATCACCAGGTGCCCAGGCGGCCACCTGGCACGGCCTAGGGCTTGGCTGCGCCTGGACTCCTGGTGGCCCCCCTGGCTTCCCCCCTTCGCCTATATATTCCCCGTGACGTGAAAATTCTGAGAGGAGAACCCCTTTTTGCGATCCCGCCTCTGTTTTCCTGCCGCGCTTCCAAGATCGGGAGCACCAGCAGACTTCTTCCCAGCACCCTGCCAGAGGGAGGATCGACCTTCGGAAGCTTCCCCTCCAACATGGACGCTTCCCGGATGTGCCGTGAGTAGTTTCCTTTGGACCATGGGTCCGTAATCAGTAGCTATGTGATGGTCTCCTCCCCTCTTTGTTCTTCATGGTTTAGACGTCATGAGCTCCCCTACATGATCGAGGCACATATGTAATCTTTCTGTTGTTTCTATGCCGAGTTTGATGGGATCTGATGGATTATGAGAATATGTTCAGATTGTGATAGACTAATATATTTGGTTCTTCTATTTTAAATTTTTGTTCCTAAGTACTTCTTCCATGTTGTCCATTGCTGTATATTGCTTTGGCAAAGTAGTAGGTAGTAAATCCAAGAGGGAACGTTATGCTCGATTGTGGGTTCATGCCCCCTGATGACACGCTTGAGTGACAGAAACATGAGTCTAGGGGATGTGCTGTTGCCACAAGGGGGAAAAACGGTGCTTTTAACCGCGGTTGCAAGGATTGTTTACTTTACGCAAAGTGCTTTTTAATAAAGTTGTCTGTTACTTTGGGTTTACACTTTGGGTGGGGCTTGCAACATAATACTAGCGAGATGTTCTGGATAGATATCTCAAGGTGGATGATTAGTAGTAGATGCAGTTGGATTTCGGTCTACTTATTTTGGCGTACTACCCATGCTTTTGAGCCTCTTCCTTTCTTTTGTAGCATAGTTAGCATTGCGGTGCATTTATAACCCTGTCAATTTCCCATATGTAATTTGTTTACCTCGCATCGCAGTTTTATCGTATTTTGAGAGAGAGACATCACTAGTGAACATCACGGGACCCCGGTCCATATTCTCATCACTGTTTACACGCTCATTTACTTTTCTTCTTTACTTTTTAGTTGCTATCATTATCATTATCCCTTGTGTTTTGATCCTTTGTAAACAATAAGACTGGAGAGATTGACAACCTCTCTGAACTTCGTTGGGAGCAAAGTTATTTGTGTCTGTGTGCAGGTCCAGGTCAAGGAAGCAACTTTTGTCTAAAACGGTGTCATTGTTTCCTTGCCACCTACTTATCATTATAGGAGTCCTACTGTCGGGACCCGGGGTTAGCGTATGCAAGACTCGCTACAACACAATCATATGGAGAGCCGAGAACCGTACCCACTTGTCTAAGCAGACAAGGCCAAGCACAGAACGTTCTCGGAAAGCATCAAACGTGAGGGGCATCCCATCCAGGCTGGATGATCAACTTAGATGGGTCCTCATCGTCCGCACACAAGTCTAAATGATATGGGTGGTGAACTCCCATACTCATAGACAAGTCGCCTCAACCATACTATCGATTGTATTATAACCCTTACATAGACTTAGTCCAGCCTAATCACTTAGTCGGGGGCTAGGGCGGGCTCGATCATACATCAAAGTGTGCACGTGACAGAGTCACGAGAAATCGCATCGCGATGCCCCAAGCTGCGCACATCTAAGGGCCACTTGGTGTATAAAAGACCGCTAGCCAGATCACAACTAAGGTCTCGAAAAGCCATACTAAGACATGCATGTTATAATCATACACGCAGCACACATGTCTAGTATGAACAGCAGGTATCATTGCAATTCTCTACAAAGTTTACATCTTTATTGATAACTCTTACAGAGTGCACACAGACATCACAAGTCTGTGATCCAACATTACATCAAACATGCGGAAGCAAACTAGGTCTGAGTACAGACAAGTTTAACAAATGTCTTAGAGAAGCCTTATCTATAAAAAAGCCCTTCCGCGAGGGACCAGTCGTCTGACTGGAACTACACGAGCTTGATCAGTCGTCGAGCTCCAGGAAGAATCCACCTTCGGGGTCAAGGGGTTCATCTAAAATATTGAATAAGCAAACGTGAGTACAAAGTTGTACTCAGCAAGACTTACGTAGGAACTATACTACTCATGCACATGTATCGAGGAAAAGGGAGGTGGGGTTCAAATGCAGAAGTGCCAGCTTTGACTTGGCTAGTCCTGAACTATGAGTACCGGAATTGAGGTAAGATAAGAAGCGTACGCGAGTCCACTACATGTCTCCAACCAATTACACCACTATGGTGCCTTCCTCTACTTCCCCACGAGAAAGCGCGCCATAGCACTCACACTTATCTTGGCAAGTTTTATAAGTATCCAGTTCAAGTTGTCTAATAATCGAGCATAGCTTTCCATGTAGTCCCTTACCGCGGACGCGGCTATTCGAATAGTTTATTAACCCTGCAGGGGTGTATTGCTACACACATGAAACGATCAATTACCGCCGGGATCTCGTCACCCTTCAAGCGGGTGTCGGCGAGGACAATTTCCACAACTTCTACCTCACATCCAACTCAAATATAATGGAGACGCCTATCTGGCTGGAGTCCACATCGTGAACCTGGCCGGTTCACCGATGTTGTCCCAGAAGATGTGTGCAGGGTCCCAAGCCGGTCTGAATAGCCATTCTTCCACTTCGCAGACCATGCCAGAGACCTACCAGAACTCCGAACTACTGCGACTCATTGAACTGAGAAGGGGTGAGTTAGTAGGTTGAGCGGGGGTCCATGTGCCCAACATGTGGTAGTACTCTTCGTCTTGGATCACCACACAAGAACTCGGGCTTAGGGCGGTGTTCAACGAGACAACCCACTGTGTACTCCTACACAGCCTCTCATCGTTCACCTTGTATTAGGCTAGATTCACCAACACAGTTTCACCTTCTACAACATGATTGCTACCATCCCGACTCACAAAAGAGTAACCTCATTCTAATTCTAAGCATGCAATAAGGAGTAACAATTGCAGGGGGCACATGATATCAACCAACTCCTACATCTGCTAGGATTGTGGTTTGCTTACTACTGTGACAAAATGATAGGTCATGCAAAGGATATGGGTTCAACTATGCGGTAGAATCGATAACAAGGTGATCATCCTAAACAATGCATAAGAGAGACTGAGAGGTAAATCGGTTTTTATCGACATGATCAAACGGGGTTTGCTTGCCTTGCTGATGAGGTTCAATCACGGTATCTTCAACGAAGGGGGTGATCTCTGGTTCCGGCTCCACTTCTATCCGGACAAACAAAGCATGAAGTAGCAATCAATATGAATGCAATGCTCAAGCACATGATCAAAAGTTATAACATGGTGTAAGGGGTGCTGACGTCTTGTCAATTCCATTTAAAGGGAGTGTATTGCAAAGTCAATTGTAAATGCACCTCAAATTTGAATTTGAATTAAAGCCATATGGATGTTTGCCACTATTCACCCAATTTTAATTGGTCAACATGAAAACAAAGTCCATATTCACAATCCTTGGATTTTTCTGATATTTTTAGACATATTATTTGCCCAATTTTTAGTTCATATGAATTAATTATGAATTTCTAAAGTTTAAACAATTTTCTGCCTTTTTCTTATTTAAATTAATTGATTTAGCAATTATGGCGTCATGCCCACGTCAGCATGACGTGTGGGCCTCCCTGACAGGGGGTCCCACTGTGTCACAACCCCAAGTTAGGTATGTGCTAGGGTAAGCTTAGGCCTTTGCATCATGTTAAAAATTTCAAAAAGAATTTGAAATGGGAGAGAGAACACCCCCAGATGAATTAATTCAAAAGCCCAGAAATAAATCTTCTCCAAAAATTCATGTTTGATTTTTGAAAAGTCTTATAAATGAGTGTGATCACATATCAAGTGATGTGGGACCCACCCCATGCTCATAGATTTTTCAAATATTCAAACAAGACCTTGGAATTAATCAAAAACCCCTATTTGATTTAAAGTTCAAATTATTTTAATTTTAAAAATGTCCAAACTTTATAAGTGGCTAGATATATATTATTTAAGGCCATATAAAAATTTGGGGCATTTAATAAAATGCCTAGCTATTTTTTTAGCATGGCCAACATAAGACAGAAAAGAAAACCAGAAATAAAGAGGAAAGGGGCTTACCTGCGAAGAAACCCAACTTACCCCCCGCATCCCACCTAGCCAGGCCCAGCCCGGCCTCCTCCTGTCGTCTTCCTCCCCTCCCCCCGAAGCAGCTAGGCCACCCCAAGCCCTGACCTCTCGCCACGTTAGCGCCCAGAAGCCTCCGCCCCTTTCCCCTCACTCACGGCTAACCTCCTCGCCTGCTCTCGCCGGATTTCTTGACGATAGAAGATCGCCGGAGAGCGCCGACGCGCGCAGCCGTGGCCACCGGCCAGCTCGAGCTGCACCATCCTGTCCAGAAGATGCGCAGCACTGTGACATCCTGGCTTAGTAGGAATGAAAGACTACTCATATCAACAAGGTGCACCTTCTTTTCCGGGAGCCCAGATCCAAAGAACTCCAAAGTTAAGTGTGCTTGGCTTGGTGCGATTTGAGGATGGGTGACCGACCGGGAAGTTGTTCCCGGGTGCGCACGAGTGAGGACAAAGTGCGCAGGAAATACTAGTTTTGGTCTGTGGGGACAGTGTAGATCCCGCCAGGCGTACGCCGGGAACCGGTGGGTGTGGCCAGGGCGTTAAAAATGGTATCAGAGCCGACCCTCGCGGTTACACGGGCGTGTGCGGGTCAGTGCGTGAACATGGGTGAGCCATGTGTCGGCACTGGACGCACAGACGTGTGCCAAGAGGGAACGTTCTTGTGGGCCGACGAGGACGTCGGTTCGTTTGAGTGGGTGTGTGTGACATCCTGGCTTAGTAGGAATGAAAGACTACTCATATCAACAAGGTGCACCTTCTTTTCCGGGAGCCCAGATCCAAAGAACTCCAAAGTTAAGTGTGCTTGGCTTGGTGAGATTTGAGGATGGGTGACCGACCGGGAAGTTGTTCCCGGGTGCGCACGAGTGAGGACAAAGTGCGCAGGAAAGACTAGTGTTGGTCTGTGGGGACAGTCTAGATCCCACCAGGCGTACGCCGGGAACCGGTGGGTGTGGCGGGGGCGTTACAAATGTGTCACAACCCCAAGTTAGGTATGTGCTAGGGTAAGCTTAGGCCTTTGCATCATGATAAAAATTTCAAAAGAAATCAAAATGGGAGAGAGAACACCCCCTAGATGAATTAATTCAAAAGGCCAGATAAAAAGTTTCTCCAAAAATTCCTTTTGTATTTTTGAAAATTCCTATAAATGAGTATGATCACATATCAAGTGATGTGGGAACCACCCGATACTCATGGATTTTTCAAATATTCAAACAGGAGCATGGATTTAAATTTAAACCCCTATTTGATTTAAAGTTCAAATTATTTGAATTTTAAAAGTGTTCAAATTTTATAAGTGGCTAACCTAAATTATTGTGAGGCCACATAAAAATTTGCAGCATTTTAGAAAATGTCTAGCTATTTTTTTTAGCAAGACAAAACAAAAGACAGAAAAGAAAACAGAAAAGAAAAGAACAGCAAACTTACCTGGCGCCTAGGCGAGGCCCACCTCTTCTGGCCCAGTCCAGCCCACCTGGACTCCTCCCTTGTCTTCTACCTCCCCGCGCCTCCAAGCTGGTCGGTGGAATGCCACCGAGCCAGCCGAGCACGCCTTGCTCTCCCCAGCCTCCACCTGCCCTCCCGAAGCTCCTGATGCGCCACGCCGCTGCTGGACGAGCCGCATGTCCTTTCCCCTTCCTCCCAACCCCTCTGCGTCTCTCCCTAGCTCGCCCGCGAAGACTCCCGAGAGCATCGCCGGCCATGGCCATGGAAACTCATAGCCCGAGCTCGAGATAGCCGCCAAGAACGTGTCCATCCTCTTCGTCGTCGTCGTCTACGCCAAGTCGCAGAAGGAATCGCCCCGGGACGCCTTGTAGCCGACGTGCGCTTCATCGTCTTCCGCTCCGGCCGCCGTGCGTCGCGGTCCAAATACTCCGCCGTCGAGCCCTCCCCGACCGAGCTGCTACCCCCATCGAGTTCCTGGTGAGATGTAGTTCGAAAACCCTCTGGGTACGCCCTCGTTTGCGTCCTCTAGCGATGTCCGCCATGGGAGCTGAGCGAGCTCGCCGCCATGGACGACGTTAAGCTCGCTCCCGTGCTTTTTCGTCCATCCCAGCCTGCCCATCGTGCTCCTGAGGTCCACTTGGTTCTTTTGCACTAGCGCACGCTCGAGTTGGGCCACTGCAGCGCCGTCTTCGTCGTCGCCATGTCACGGTTGCCGCCGACGAGGTCCCTGCCGTCGCCTCCGTCACCCCCCGCTCATGCTGCAACCTCTAGTGGACGCGCGACGACCCCAGGATCCCAACGCAGCTCTCCTCGTTCGATTTGGTCGACTGCGCCGCCGTCCCCGTGTGCGCCGCCGTGGCCAGGCCACCGGCGTCAAGCCGCCGGTGGGTTAGCCTTAACCCGTGCTTAGTTAAGCACTAATCCCCCCTAGTGACACTGACCCGTGGGCCCAAGGCCACTAACTAACCCCCCCTGGTTAGTTTAACTAACCGGGTTATTTAACCCCCCCCGCCCCCCGCCCCCCGCTAACACCCCGGCCCCACTGGTCAGCCCCCTTCTGACGCCAAGTTGGCGCAGTGCGGACGCAGTAAAGCATTTAAATCATTTTATTTAATTTCAGTAATTCCAGAAAATAGCTTAAACTTCAATAAGTCATAACTAATTCATATTAACTCCAAATTGGACAAATAATATGTCTAAAATTATCAGAAAAATACAAGGATTATGAATATGCAATTTGTATTCATGTTTGACAATTTTAAAATGGGTGAACAGTAGAAAACATGCATATGGATCCTTTTCAAATTCAAATTTGGAGTGATTTTGAAAATGGTTTTGCAACACCCTTAATTCCAATGGATTCATCCACATATCAGAAGCTTTATCTCAACTAGACAACATCACTTCATGATCGACATTTTCAAATGAACTTTCATGCATTCAAATGCATTTGAAATTCATCGATAAATCAAATGGAGTTTGAATTTGCATTTCAAATGCAATATACTCCTTTTAAATGGAATGCTCAACACATCAGTAACTTGAACATCACCATTGCAATCTTATTCATGTGATTGTGCATTGTACATTATGTTGATCCTATGATTGTCATGTTGCTGATAGAAGTGGAGCCGGAATCCGAGATCACCCCCTTCGTTGAAGACACCGTGACTGAACCTCGTCAGCAAGGCAAGCAAACCCCCATTGATCATGTCGATAAAATCCCACTTCCCTCTCATGTCTCTCTTATGCATTGTTTAGGATGATCACCATGATAACGTTTCTACCGCATAGTTGAACCCATATCCTTTGCATGACCTATCATCTTGTCATAGTAGTAAGCAAACCACAATCCTAGCAGATGTAGGAGTTGGTTGATATCATGTGGCCCCTGCAACTGTTACTTCTTATTGCATGCTTAGTGATACAACGAGGTTGCTTTTGATGTGAGTCGGGATGATGATAAACATGGTGTTGATGAAAGTGAAATGTGTTGGTGAATCTACCCTAATACAAGGTGAACGATGAGAGGTTGTGTAGGAGTACACAGTGGGTTGTCTCATTGAACACCGCCTTAAGTCCGAGTTCTTGTGTGGTGATCCAAAAAGAAGAGTACAACCACACATTGGGCTCACTGACCCCTCTCATCCTAGTACCTCACCCCGTTCGAACCCCAAGAGTCGCAGTAGTTCGGAGTTCTGGTAGGGCTGTGGCATGGTCTGCGAAGTGGATGATCGGCTTTTTAAGACCGGCTTGGGACCCTGCACACATCGTTTGAGGCTGTACTAGAAACTCGGCCGGACTTCCATACGGACCCCCCTCAGATAGGCGACTCTGTGGGCGAAGTGTTGTGGTGGCATCCTCGCTGTCACCTCTTGAACGGTGACATGCAAAAGGCGGTAAATGATGACACGTGTGTGTAGCGGTACACCCCTGCAGGGTTAACAAAACTATTCGAATAGCCGCGTCCGCAGTTATGGACTGCTTGGAAAGCTTAGCTTGATTATTAGACAACTTGAACTGGATACTTCTAAAACACACCAAGATAAGCGTGAGTGCTATGGTGTGCTTCTCGTGGGGAAGTCGACGAAGTAACCATAGTGGTGTAATTGGTTGCGGAGATGTAGTGGACTCGTGTACGCTTCTTACCTCAAGTCTGGTATTCGTAGTTCAAGACTAGCCAAGTCAAAGCTGGCACTTCTGCAAGTGAAACCCCACCTCCCTTTACCTTGATACATATGCATGAGTAGTATAGCTCCTATGTAAGTCTTGCTGAGTACGATTTTATACTCACGTTTGCTTAATCTATGTTTTAGATGAACCCACCGACCCCGATGGTGACTTCTACCCGAAGCTCGAAGAATGAAGACTCAGACCAAGACCAAGCTAGTGTAGTCCGAGTCAGACGACTGGTTCCCTCGTGGAGGGCTTGTTTTTAGATAAGGCTTCTCTAAGCCATTTGTTAAACTTGTCTGTACTCAGACCTACTTTACTTCCGTTTGTCTGTTGTAATGTTGGATCACATGCTTGTGATCTCTGTGTGCACTCTGTAAGAGTTATTAATAAAGATGTATACATTGTAGAGAATTGCAATGATACCTGTTGTTCATACTAGACATGTGTGCTGCGTGTATGTTTATAACATGCATGTCTTTGTATGGGTTTTCGAGACCTTAGTTGTTATCTGGCTGGCGGTCTTTTATACACCAAGTGGCCCTTAGATGTGCGCAGCTTGGGGCATCGCGATGCGATTGCTCGAGACTCCGTCTCGTGCACACTTTGATGTATGATCGAGCCCGCCCTAGACCCTGACTAATGATCGGGCTGGAGTAAGTCTATGTAAGGGTTATAATACAATCGATAGTATGGTTGAGGCGACTTGTCTATGAGTATGGGAGTTCACCACCCATATCATTTAGACTTGTGTGCGGACGATGAGGACCCATTTCAGTTGATCATCCGGCCTGGATGGGATACCCCTCACGTTCGATGCTTTCCGAGAACGTTCTGTGCTTGGCCTTGTCTGCTTAGACAAGTGGGTACGGTTATCGGCTCTCCATATGATTGTGTTGTAGCGAGGCTTGCATACGCTAACCCCGGGTGCCGACAGACTTGGTATCAGAGCAGGACTGACTGTAGGATTATCAGCCTTGGCCGAAGTCGTGTCTAGCCTTCTATAGTTATATAGTTACTCTAGGTATATAAGGGAACAACGTAAGGCTTCTTTTTCTCCTTACCCTCATCGTTCTGAGTTCTGAGTCACCCTCATCTTGTTCTACGGGAAGATAGGACTAGGCTCACCTCTGTCTGATTAGAACATCTCTTTGTTTGCTTCCTTGTAGCCGTAGGAAAGTTGTGTCCAGTTTCCTAGCATTGTTGTAATGCTTATTTCTTACATCGTATTATGTAAGTGCTGTATCTACATTGAAAGAAAATTGTTTTCATGCAATTACAGCCGTTATGCTGTCTGAATCATTCCAGGTTTCTTAAAAATCTGATGCATTTGCAAAATTCTTTCCTCCTTTTCGGTTGTCCTTTTAGAAGAACTTCTAGGTGGAATTCCTGACAGTTCCATAGTGTTTGATGTAGGTTTTCTTCTAGAAACCTATAGTGTTTCAATTGCAGCTCTTTCTCCCACTTTGGATGTCTTCTAGCGAGAAGAACCACACTAACCATCGTGTTGGGGTACTTTGCTACTCTGACATATCTGTTGTAGCCCCTAGTAAGCCATGGTCATCCTCTAGGAAAACCATCCAGTAACCCAACTCTTTAAACCTAGCCACCCGAAAGATGTGTAGAATTCATTGTAGATCTTGCCCCAGGAACCGCACCAATTTCCAGATGACCATACAAAATGGCCCCACGTGAGTTAGCTGAGCTTAAAACCCAACTGGAAGCTTTGTTGGAAAAAGGCTTCATCCGCCCTAGCTCATCGCCATGGGGTTGCCCCGTTCTGTTCGTAACGAAGAAAGATGGAACAGAAAGGATGTACGTAGACTATCGCCCGCTAAATTTAGCGACGATAAAGAACAAGTACCCACTGCCCAGGATCAATGATCTTTATGATCAACTTGCAGTATCCTCTGTCTTCTCCAAGATGGATTTGAGATTAGGTTATAATCAAATCAAAATCCGAAACGAGGACATTCCCAAAACGGCTTTTACTACTCGTTATGGTCTTTACGAGTACACCGTCATGTCCTTTGGTTTAACCAATGCCCCCGCCACTTTCTCACGCATGATGAATTCCATCTTCATGGAGTACCTAGATAAATTTGTTGTAGTTTATCTTGATGACATTCTCATCTACTCGAAGAACGAAGAAGAACATGCCGAACATCTAAAGCTGGTATTGATGAAACTTAGAGAGCATCGCCTGTATGCTAAATTCTCCAAGTGTGAATTTTGGCTAACAGAAGTGACCTACTTAGGCCACACGATTTCTGCAAAAGGCATTGCTATGAATCCCGAGAGAGTTCAGGCCGTCCTTGACTGGACTTCACCTGAATCGGTTAAGCAAGTTAGGAGTTTTCTTGGCCTAGCCAGCTATTGCCGCCGCTTCTTCGAAAACTTTTCTAAAGTTGCAAAGCATCTAACTGAACTCTTCAAGAAATATAAGAAATTCCTATGGACTCCCAAGTGCAAGGAAAGCTCTCAAGAGCTAAAAAGAAGATTAACTTCTGCACCCGTACTTGCGCCTCCAGACATCAAAAAGGATTAGGATGCATACTTCTGCAATATAGACATGTGGTAGCTTATGCTTCACGCCAGTTGCGGCCACATGAAGAGAACTATCCTACCCATGAATTTGAACTCGCTGCCGTAGTTCATGCCCTAACAACTTGGCGACATTACCTCCTTGGTAATAGTTGTGAGATCTATTCCTACCACCAAAGCCTCAAATACATATTCACCCAGCCAGATCTTAATCTCAGGCAAAGACGCTGGACTGAGTTGATAAAAGATTACGACATAGGAATTTCTTACACCCCAGGCAAAGCCAACGTCATGACTGATGCACTAAGTCGTAAGTCGTATTGTAACAACCTCATGTTACAACAGTATCAACCACTTCTTCATGAGGAATTTTGCAAGCTCAATCTTGAGATTGTTCCTCATGGCTATCTTTCTACCTTGGTGGCGAAACCAACTCTTGAGTATCAAATCATAGTTGCCCAAAGGCGTGCACGAGGTGTTCGCCGGATCAAGGAGAACATTGCTAGCGGAGTTGCTAAATGTTTCTCCATAGATAGCAAAGGAACGGTATTCTATGGTAATCGTTTGGTCGTACCTAAGAATAGGGAACTAAGGCAACTCATCCTCAAGGAAGCCCATGACATACCCCTCTCAATTCATCCCGGTAGCACAAAAATGAAATGAGATCTACGCCAGAGATTTTGGTTGACTAGGAAGAAGAGAGACATTGCTCGATTTGTTGCCGAATGTGATGTTTGTCGTCGCATTAAGCCAGAACACCAAAGACCTGCTGGTACACTTCAACCTTTGCCTATTCCAGAGTGGAAATGGGACAAAGTCGGTATGGACTTCATCACCAGCTTTCCAAAAACTCAGAAAGGAAACGATGCCATCTTCGTTGTCAGAGATAGGCTTTCCAAAGTTGCTCACTTCCTGCCCGTTCGCGAGTCTATAACTGCTAGCCAGTTAGCGGACTTGTATGTCTCTAGAATTGTATCCCTTCACGGTGTTCCTTCGGAAATCAATTCCGACCATGGTAGCCTTTTCACCTCTATATTTTGGGGAAGCTTTCAGAATGCTATGGGAACTCATCTCTCCTTTAGCACAGCTTTGCATCCTTAGTCTAGCGGTCAAGTTGAAAGGGTTAATCAAATCTTGGAAGACATGCTCAGAGCTTGTGTTATCTCATTCGGAAAGAATTGGGAGAAATCTCTTCCATTTGCCAAATTTGCTTATAACAACAGTTTTCAATCTAGTCTGAACATGGCTCCTTTTGAACTCTTATATGGACGACGATGTCGAAAACCTTTAAACTGGTCAAAAACCGATGAAAGAAAATTCTTTGGACCGGACATGATCATGGAAGCAGAAGAGCAAGTTCGCATTGTTTGTGATCAATTGAAAGCAGACCAGTCTCGTCATAAAAGCTACTATGATCGTCATCATAGGCAAGAGAGCTACAATCTGGATGAGAAGGCTTACCTTCGGGTTACTCCTCTGAAGGGAACCCAATGATTCGGTATCAAAGGCAAGTTGGCCCCATGTTACGTCGGACCTTTCCGCATTCTTGCTAAACGTGGAGAAGTTGCCTACAAACTTGAACTACCCCCGCACCTTTCCCGAGTACATGATGTATTCCATGTGTCAAATCTCAGGCGTTGCTTCAAGGACCCCATCCGCGAAGTCGACCATGAACCGCTTGATCTCCAAGATGACCTTTCTTATCGAGAATACCCTGTTCGTATTCTTGATTCAGCAGAGCGGGTCACTCGCCGTCAGAAGATCAAGTTTCTGAAAGTGCAATGGTCACAGCACTCTGAGAGAGAAGCCACGTGGGAAAGAGAATACCGTCTCCGTACCGAGTATCCCTCCTTCCTCCCGCAGACTTCTGAATCTCCGGACGATATTCTTTTGATTGGGGGCGAGTTGTCACAACCCCAAGTTAGGTATGTGCTAGGGTAAGCTTAGGCCTTTGCATCATGTTAAAAATTTCAAAAAGAATTTGAAATGGGAGAGAGAACACCCCCCAGATGAATTAATTCAAAAGGCCAGAAATAAATCTTCTCCAAAAATTCATGTTTGATTTTTGAAAAGTCTTATAAATGAGTGTGATCACATATCAAGTGATGTGGGACCCACCCCATGCTCATAGATTTTTCAAATATTGAAACAGGACCTTGGAATTAATCAAAAACCCCTATTTGATTTAAAGTTCAAATTATTTGAATTTTAAAAATGTCCAAACTTTATAAATGGCTAGATATATATTATTTAAGGCCATATAAAAAATTGGGGCATTTAATAAAATGCCTAGCTATTTTTTTTAGCATGGCCAACATAAGACAGAAAAGAAAACCAGAAATAAAGAGGAAAGGGGCTTACCTGCGAAGAAGCCCAACTTACCCCCTGCAGCACACCTAGCCAGGCACATCACTTTTCATGTGATCACACTCATTTATGGGACTTTTCAAAAGTCAAACATGAATTTTTGGAGAAGTTTTATTTCTGGCCATTTGAATTAATTCATCTCGGGGGGGGCGGGGTTTCTTCTCCCATTTTAATTTCTTTTGAAATTTTTAACATGAATGCAATGTAGCTCTTGATCCTAGCATATACCTAACTTGGGGTTGTGACAACTCGCCCCCACTCAAAAGAATCTCGTCCCGAGATTCAGAAGTCTGCGAGAGGAAGGTGGGGTACTCGCCACTGAGACGGTCTTCTCTTTCCCACGTATCTTCTTTCTCGGAGTGGTGTGACCATTCCACTTTGAGGAACTTGATCTTCTGACGATGGGTGCCACGCTCTGCTGAATCAAGAATACGAACAGGGTACTGTCAATAAGAAAGGTCATCTTGGAGATCAAGCGTTTCATGGTCGACTTCGCGGATGGGGTCCTTGAAGCAACGCCTGAGTTGTGACACATGGAATACATCATGTACTCCGGAAAAGTGCGGGGGGTAGTTCAAGTTGGTAGGAAACTTCTCCACATTTAGAAAGAATGCGGAAAGGTCCGATGTAACGTGGGGCCAACTTGCCTTTGATACCGAATCGATGGGTTCCCTTCAGAGGAGTAACCCGAAGGTAAGCCTTCTCATCCAGATTGTAGCTTTCTTGCCTATGATGACGATCATAGTAGCTTTTCTGACGAGAATGGGCTGCTTTCAATTGATCACGAACAATGCGAACTTGCTCTTCTGCTTCCATGACCATATCCGGTCCAAAGAATTGTCTTTCACCGGTTTCTGACCAGTTTAGCGGTGTTCGACATCTTCGTCCATAGAGGAGTTCAAAAGGAGCCATGTTCAGACTAGATTGGAAACTATTGTTATAAGAAAACTCAGCAAATGGAAGAGACTTCTCCCAATTCTTTCAGAATGAGATAACACAAGCTCTGAGCATCTCTTCCAAGATTTGATTAACCCTTTCGAATTGACCACTAGACTGAGGATGGAAAGTTGTACTAAAGGAGAGATGAGTACCCATAGCATTCTGAAAGCTTCCCCAAAATCTAGATGTGAAAAGGCTACCATGATCAGAATTGATTTCCAAAGGAACTCCATGAAGAGACACAATTCTAGAGACATACAAGTCCGCTAACTGTCTAGCAGTTATAGACTCGCGAACTGGAAGGAAGTGAGCAACTTTGGAAAGCCTATCAACCACAACGAAGATGACATCATTTCCTTTCTGGGTTTTTGGAAAGCCAGTGATGAACTCCATACCTACTTTATCCCATTTCCACTCAAGGATAGGCAATGGTTGAAGAGTGCCAGCAGGTCTTTGGTGTTCGGCCTTAATGCGACGACAAAAATCACATTCGGCAACATACTGAGCAATTTTTTGTTTCATCCTAGTCCAGCAAAATCTCTGGCGTAGGTCTCGGTATGTCTTTGTGCTACCAGGATGAATCGAAAGGGGTGTGTCATGAGCCTCCTTAAGAATTAGCCTCCAAAGATTGTGCTTTCTTGGTACAACCAATTGAGTGCCAAAGAAAACGGCACCTTGATCATTTATGGAGAAACATTTAGCAACTTCGCTAGCAATGTTCTTCTTGATCTCTCGAATACCACTATCACGTTTCTGGGCAGCTATGATTTTATCCTCAAGGGTTGGTTTCACCACCAAGGTAGAAAGATAGCCATGAGGAACAATCTCAAGATTGAGCTTGCGAAATTCCTCATGAAGAAGTGGTTGATACTGTTGTAACATGAGGTTGTTACAATACGACTTATGACTTAGTGCATCAGCCATGACATTGGCTTTGCGTGGGGTGTAAGAAATTCCTAAGTCATAATATTTTATCAACTCTATCCAGCGTCTTTGCCTGAGATTAAGATCTGGCTGGGTGAATATGTATTTTATGCTTTGGTGGTCGGAATAGATCTCACAACGATTAACAAGGAGGTAATGTCGCCAAGTTGTCAGGTCATGAACTACGGCAGCGAGGTCAAGATCATGGGTAGAATTGTTCTCTTCATGTGGACGCAATTGGCGTGAAGCATAAGCTACCACACGTCTATCTTGCATAAGTATGCATCCTAACCCTTGCCGTGAGGCATCACAAAAGATCTCGAAATCCTTTTTGGTGTCTGGAGGCGCAAGTACGGGGGAAGAAGTCAATCTTCTTTTTTGCTCTTGAAAGCTTTCCTCGCACTTGCGAGTCCATTGGAATTTCTTATCTTTCTTGAAGAGTTCAGTTAGAGGCTTTGCAACTTTAGAAAATTTCTCGACGAAGCGGCGACAATAGCTTGCTAAGCCAAGAAAACTCCTAACTTGCTTAACCGATTCAGGTGGAGTCCAATCAAGGACGGCCTGAACTTTCTCGGGATTCATAGCAATGCCTTTTGCAGAAATCACGAGGCCTAAGTAGGTCACTTCTGGTAGCTAAAATTCACACTTGGAGAACTTGGCATAAAGGCGGTGCTGTCTAAGTTTCATCAATACCAGCCTAAGATGTTCCGCATGTTCTTCTTCGTTCTTCTAGTAGATGAGAATTTCATCAAGATAAACTACAACAAATTTATCTAGGTACTCCATGAATATCGAATTCATCATGCGCGAGAAAGTGGCGGGGGCATTGGTTAAACCGAAGGACATGACGGTGTACTCGTAAATACCATAACGAGTAGTGAAAGCCGTTTTGGGAATGTCCTCGTTTCTAATTTTGATTTGATGATAACCTAATCTCAAATCCATCTTGGAGAAGACAGAGGATCCAGCAAGTTGATCATAAATATCATTGATCCTGGGTAGCGGGTATTTGTTCTTTATCGTCGCTAGATTTAGCGGGCAATAGTCTACGCACATCCTTTCTATTCCATCTTTCTTCGTTACGAACAGAACGGGGCAACCCCATGGCGATGAGATAGGGCGGATGAAGCCTTTTGTCAACAAAGCTTCAAGTTGTATTTTAAGCTCAGCTAACTCACGTGGGGCCATTTTGTATGGGCGTCTGGAAATTGGTGCGGTTCCTGGCATAAGATCCACTATGAACTCTACACATCTGTCGGGTGGGATACCCGGCAGCTCTTCAGGAAAGACATCCAGGAAGTCACGAACCACCAGAACATCTTCAAGGTCGGGAAGGGGAAGCACATTCAAAGAATGCATCTGGGTTCTTGTTCTTGGTGAGGAGTAATCTATTGTCTGGCCTGAAGGATGTGTAAGTCTAACCGACTTGGCTTTACAATCAAGAAAAGAATTTTGTCTTGATAACCAATCCATACCAGGGATGACATCAATGTCTGAAGACTTGAGGGATATGAGTGAAGCAAGGAATACTACAACCTCAATTGCAATTTGATTGCCATGGCTTACTCTATTAGTTTGCCACTTGGAACCAGGAGTTTGAATAATCATTGGGGTGAACATTTCATCAAAGGATATCTCATGCCGAAGTGCATAACTCTCCGACATGAATGAGTGAGATGCTCCTGGATCGAAAAGGACAGAAGTGGGAACATGATGTACTGGGAGCTTACCAATAATGACGTCAGAAGTACCATCAGTCTCCTCAGCTGAGATTTGGTTCACACGTCCAAGATTTGCGGAAGTGGAAGATTTGGTGGTGGAAACCTTCGGGGGTGGCTTGGCACGAACATTGGGTTTCCCTTTGGAATGAGGTGGAGCATTCTGATTTATGGGGAACTCACGAGAATAGTAACCAGGCTAGCCACACCTGAAGAAGGCTCCAAAGATAGTGCGGGGAGCTGGGTTGTTTGGTGGAGCTGGTGGGCGAGGCGGCACAAGGAATGACCTCGGTGGGTTGTTTTGGTGGAACAAACTGTTAGGAATCCAGATCATGCGCTTCTGAGGGCGTGAACTGGAAGAAGGGGCAAGCCCAAGAGCATGCTTGCTTGACTTCTCGAAAACTTCATTGCCATGCTGAGCTCTGAAGGATCTGTTGACTAAATCCTCAAAGGTGGCAAACTCAAGGAGGTTGAGATCATGAAGAAGGATGGGTCTAAGTCCCTTGCGGAACCTTGCCTGCTTTCTGGCATCGGTGGTGATCTCTTCTTGGGCATAACGAGCAAGACGGTTGAACTCCCTCACATACTCATGAATGGGCATCTCTCCTTGATTCGGATTGCAGAACTCTTCCTTCTTGCGCTCCATCAACTCATCCAAAATGTGGTACCCACGAAAGGCAACAAAGAACTCCTGCCAAGTCACTACGTGACCATCTGGCGGCATTGTGACATAGTTCTCCCACCACTGAAGAGCAGCACCTTCCAAGAAGTATACCGCGAAAATAACTCGGTCATCGGGAGCAACATGTGCTGTATCAAGCTTACGCTCGATGGAATGGAGCCAATCATCAGCTTCGAGGGGCTCAGAAGAACATCGGAATACCGGTGGCTTGAGGAAGATGAAGTCCTGAATGCTGACCACCACATTACGATGGTGGGCGGTATTCTGCTCGATGAGCTCCAGAAGGCGTGTTTGATCATGTCTATTCCGCTCAGCTTCCATCATGATTTCCGCCGCAGAAGGCGGTGGTGGAGGTTCATCATCATTTCGATTCCGATCACGGTCTCGATTCCGAAGAACAGCACTACGAGTTCCACCTGACATCCTGTGTGATAAAAATCAACAATAAGAACAGGTTGTACGATGGAGGCAAGGATAAAAGGATATGATTTAGGCAGAAAAGATAATAATGCGAAGGCAATGATTCATCGAGACACGGAATAAATCCGGAAGCATAACGGATGTAATTGCAAGAGAAAACAACTTTCTTACAACATAGAAACAACACTTACATACGATGTAAGAAATCAGGAAGAACAACTACTCTAGCAAACCGAACACAACTTTCCTACGGCTACAAGGAAGGAAACAACGAGATGTTCTAGTCAGACATGGATGAGCCTAGTCCTATCTTCCCGTAGAAAAGATGAGGGTGACTCAGAATTCAGAACGATGAGGGTAAGGAGAAAAAAAATAAGCCTTACGTTGTTCCCTTATATACCCAGAGTAACTAGATAACTATAAAATGCTAGACTCGACTTCGACCAAGGCTGGTAATCCTACAGTCAATCTTGCTCTGATACCAAGTCTGTCGGGACCAAGGGTTAGCGTATGCAAGACTAGCTACAACACAATCATATGGAGAGCCGAGAACCGTACCCACTTGTCTATGCAGACAAGGCCAAGAACAGAACGTTCTCGGAAAGCATCGAACGTGAGGGGCATCCCATCCAGGCCGGATGATCAACTGAGATGGGTCCTCATCGTCCGCACACAAGTCTAAATGATATGGGTGGTGAACTCCCATACTCATAGACAATTCGCCTCAACCATACTATCGATTGTATTATAACCCTTACATAGACTTACTCAGCCCGATCACTTAGTTGGGGTCTAGGGCGGGCTCGATCATACATCAAAGTGTGCACGTGACAGAGTGACGAGCAATCGCATTGCGATGCCCCAAGCTGAGCACATCTAAGGGCCACTTGGTGTATAAAAGACCGCCTACCAGATCACAACTAAGGTCTCGAAAACCCATACTAAGACATGCATGTTATAATCATACACGCAGCACACATGTCTAGTATGAACAGCAGGTATCATTGCAATTCTCTACAAAGTATACATCTTTATTGATAACTCTTACAGAGTGCACACAGAGATCACAAGTCTGTGATCCAACATTACATCAAACATGCGGAAGCAAAGTAGGTCTAAGTACAGACAAGTTTCACAAATGGCTTAGAGAATCCTTATCTATAAACAACCCCTTCCACGAGGGACCAGTCGTCTGACTGGAACTACACGAGCTTGACCAGTCGTCGAGCTCCAGGAAGAATCCACCTTCGGGGTCAGGGGGTTCATCTAAAACATAGAATAAGCGAACGTGAGTACAAAGTCGTACTCAGCAAGACTTACGTAGACTATACTACTCATGCACATGTATCAAGGTAAAGGGACGTGGGTTCATAAGCAGAAGTGCCAGCTTTGACTTGGCTAGTTCTGAACTACGAGTACCAGACTTGAGGTAAGAAGCGTACACGAGTGCACTACATGTCTCCAACCAATTACACCACTATGGTGCCTTCCTCGACTTCCCCACGTGAAAGCCCGCCATAGCACTCACGCTTATCTTGGCTAGTTTTATAAGTATTCAGCTCAAGTTGTCTAATAATCGAGCATAGCTTTCCAAGTAGTCCCTTACCGCGGATGCATCTATTCGAATAGTTTATTAACCCTGCAGGGGTGTACTACTACACACATGAAACGATCAGTTACCGCCGGGATCTCTTCACCCTTCAAGCGGGTGTCAGCAAGGATAATTTCCACAACTTTTACCTCACAGCCAACTTAAATTCAATGGGAACGCCTATCTGGGCTTGTGTCCACATCGTGAACCCGGCCGGTTTACCGATGTGGTCCCAGAAGATGTGTGCAGGGTCCCAAGCCGGTCTAAATAGTCATTCTTCCACTTCGCAGACCGTGCCACAGACCTACCAGAACTCCGAACTACTGCGACTCATTGAACTGAGAAGGGGTGAGTTAGTAGGTTGAGCGGGGGTCCATGTGCCCAACATGTGGTAGTACTCTTCGTCTTGGATCACCACACAAGAACTCGGGCTTAGGGTGGTGTTCAACGAGACAACCCACTGTGTACTCCTACACTGCCTCTCATCGTTCACCTTGGATTAGGGTAGATTCACCAACACAGTTTCACCTTCTTCAACATGATTGGTACCATCCCGACTCACAAAAGAGTAACCTCATTGTAACTCTAAGCATGCAATAAGAAGTAACAGTTGCAGGGGCCACATGATATCAACCAACTCCTACATCTGCTAGGATTGTGGTTTGCTTACTATTGTGACAAAATGATAGGCCATGCAAAGGATATGGGTTCAACTATGCGGTAGAATCGATAACAAGGTGATCATCCTAAACAATGCTTAAGCGAGACTGAGAGGTAAATGGGTTTGTGTCGACATGATCAATGGGGGTTTGCTAGCCTTGCTGATGAGGTTCAGTCACGGTATCTTCAACGAAGGGGGTGATCTCTGGTTCCGGCTCCACTTCTATCCGGACAAACAAAGCATGAAGTAGCAATCAATATGAATGCAATGCTCAAGCAAATGATCAAATGTTATAACATGGTGTAAGGGGTGTTGAATGTTGTCAATTCCATTTAAATGGAGTGTATTGCAAAGTCAATTGTAAATGCACCTCAAATTTGAATTTGAATTAAAGCCAAATGGATGTGTGCCACTGTTCACCCAATTTTAATTGGTCAAACATGAAGACAAAGTCCATATTCACAATCCTTGGATTTGTCTGATATTTTTAGACATATTATTTTCCCAATTTTGAGTTCATATGAATTAATTATGAATTTCTAAAGTTTAAACAATTTTCTGCCTTTTTCTTATTTAAATTAATTGATTTAGGAATTATGGCGTCATGCCCACGTCAGCATGACGTGTGGGCCTCCCTGACAGGGGGGTCCCACTGGTCAATGGCTAGGGTTAGTTTAGACTTATTTTTAAGTTAACAGGGGGCTAATTAGTTAACCTGGGCCCACTGTCAGTGGCCCGGGGGGTTTAGGTGGGGATTAGGCTTAGGATTAGGGCGCTAATGGCGATCTTGCCGGGGAACTCGCCGGAGTTCCGCCGGACTTGCGGTTTTGAGCGCAGGAGGGGAAGCTGGGGGCACTGCCGGGCTCTGCGAGACGCCGCGCGTCGTTTGGCATAGGAGGGGGTCAAGTGCGTGCGCTGTGGCGACGGCAGCATTAACCGCGGCGGAGGCCGAGGCACTGACCTCGACGGAATCTCGTTCGAGGGCACATGAGGAGGCAGGAGATAGGGAAGCAGGACGAGCTGCTCACCCCGGTTTGAATGGCGAAGACGGTGGGGCCGGGGGTTGCTCGACGGTGGCGTATTCGACCGGGTTCTTCTCGGCGGCCGGCGGCCATGTCTCGAGGCTGGTGTCGTCTCCGGTGGCACTTGACTCAAATTGACGCCGGGGTTCGACGTAGCTGACGCTTCTGGAGAGGATGGACAAGGCGGAGAAGCTGGAGGGGCTTGGTCGCCGTGTCGGGCCGTCGCCGTGCTCCGGCTAGGTTACGGGGGCGCTCGGGTTTTCTTCGCCGAAGAGGAAGGGGAAGGCCAGAGAGAGGGAACGGGGTTCAAGGGGGGTTCTGCAGCTGCGTGGCACACTCGGGTGCATAGGGGAGGCCTAGAGGAGCCTCGGCGTTGCGGTGGCAGTCGGCGCGTGCTCGGCTCGCCACCGAGCTGCTTCTGGGCGCAGGGTAGAAGACGACAAGCGAGGGGGCTGGGCTGGGCCGGCCTAGGTGAGTGGGCCTGCGCCCGTGGCCTAAGGTAAGCCCCTGTCTTTTGTTTTTCTTTTTATTTAATTCTATAACTTGGTTGACCTAGCTAATAAAATAGCTAGGTATTTTTATAAATTCCCAAATTATTTTATATGGCCTCATAAAATAGTTAGCCACTTATAAAATTTGAACACTTTTGAAATTCAAATAATTTGAACTTTAATTCAAATAGGTTTTTTTTATTAAATCCAAGGTCCTGTTTGAATATTTGAAAAATCCATGAGCATGGGAATTCTACCACATCACTTTTCATGTGATCACACTCATTTATGGGACTTCTCAAAAGTCAAACATGAATTTTTGGAGAAGTTTTATTTCTGTCCATTTGAATTAATTCATCTCGGGGGGGGGGGGGTTCTTCTCCCATTTTAATTTCTTTTGAAATTTTTAACATGAATGCAATGTAGCTCTTGATCCGATCACATACCTAACTTGGGGTTTTGACACCTACGGGAGAAAATCTTAAAACCTCGGTATCTTCACCGAGGGAAACTTGCCCCTACGCTGCATTTCACCTTCCACTTGGGGTAACCAATGAAGGGCGAGAAGCAATTATCCTCTCTCGCGTATCAGGCAAATTTCTGGTACCGTTGCCCGGGACTCCGAGTGCTAAGATAGGGTAGTTTCCCACTACCTTTTACCTTTACTTCTTAGTCTTGTTAGGTTACCTTTCAGTTTTTATCTTTGTGTCTTATATAAAAAATAAACCTGCCACACTTGCTGCTACTATGGGTTCCACTGAAAACACCAAGTTATGTGACTTCACTAGTCACAACAACAAAGACTTTATCTGCACTCCTATTGCCACACCTGCCACTTCAGCTACCTCTTATGAAATTAAACCTGCTTTACTAAACCTTGTTATGAGAGATCAATTCTCTGGTGCTGGAGATACTACTAGGGAATACCCTTATGGTGGCGACCTTTTTTTGAGTTTAGTGGCGCATTACGGATGCGCCACTAACTACAAGCCACTAATAAGGGCTTAGAGGTGGCGCATTCTAGATGCGCCTCCCCTAAGTCCCTTAGGCGTGGCGCATCTCAGAATGCGCCAACTATAAGCTATTAGGGGTGGCGCATTCTGATATGCGCCACGCCTAAGGTTCCTTAGGGGTGGCGCATTCAGAGTGCGCCACTAAATCCAGAAAAAATGCGCCACTAAATGGGTTAGAGAAAACAAAAAAAAATTACAGAAAAGAATAAAAACATTACAGATATTTTTATTATATTACATAAATGCAAAATACAATATTACAATGAGCCCAACAATTATTGATACAAAAGAATTGCATTATAATTCTTATTACAAAGATATACAAAGGTTTAGAGGCCAACAAGATTCACAAGATTACATCCATCACAATATTACAATGAGTCCAGCAATTATTGAAAACCGGAAGCTACTTTCGTCATCATCTCTTGTTTGCTCTTCAACCTGCAGAGAACAAAGCTTTAGAGGTCACATCCATATGAATTCATACCAAAGGAGAACAAAGCAATGTAGCATCTAATCTTATCAACAACTTAAAGCAAGTCGATCAATGGCGAGGAGCATGCACATATGCATAAAAATACATATAGTGACCTTTATACACAAAGAGCACCCAGAGTATTTGACACTACGATCTACTACACAAAGAGTACATCCAAATTACATGTAGGGCATACATTCATCAAACGACTTCCATATATAACATAAATTGTTCAATTGTTCTGACTCGGCTCGGGGAATGGGCGGCATCCTTCTTTTGTCATGAAAGGCCTTGTGTCACGCAAGGCCTTTAGGCGGACTTCTATCTCCCCATTGGATGGTGCAATGTTAAGAACATATTCTACTCAGATTTCCCTCTCCATTTAATTTTGTTAAGAACAAATTCTACACATGACCCCTATCTTTTCAGACTTTATTTAATTATCAACATATCAATAAGAAACCTATTAACTACTTAGTTATTTTTTTATGATTAACTCTTTAATTCAATTCTGCATGGAGTAAACTTTAGCTACAAAAATTCCCTAGCTACAGGACACACACACACCTCACACACACACACACAAAACACACACACACACACACATCACACACACAACACACAAACACACAGGACACACACACAGAGGACACACACACACACAGGACACACACACACACAGAGGACACACACACCTCACACACACACACACACACACACTAGACGCACAAACACACACACACACACACACACACAGAGGACACACACACCTCACACACACACACACACACACACACACACACAACACACACAAAGACACAGGACACACACACAGAGGACACACACACAGGACACACACACACAGAGGACACACACACCTCACACACACACACACACTAGACCCACACACACACACACACACACACACACACACACACACACAGAGGACACACACACCTCACACACACACACACACACACACACACACACATACACACAGGACACACACACACCTCACAAACTTTTAATTTCATGAAATTGTAACTTATAGCCTGATTTTACATGGTGAATCCAGTGTGGCTACAAAATTGGATTATACAAAATTGGATTATGAAAAATTGGATTATGCAAAATTGGATTATACAAAATTGGATTATACAAAATTGGATTATGCAAAATGGATTCAAGCTGGCTGTCCAATTGGATTACACAAAATTGGAGGATGGAGAGGGGAGGATGGATAGGCGGCTGCTCACCGCGGGGAGGAGGCGTTGAAGGCGGCGGCGACCGGAGTTGAGGCAGAGGCGATGGCTCGAACGGCAGGGGCGGGGGCGGCTCCGATGGCGGATTAGCACGAAGCTCCGGTCGTCGGCGAGGAGAGGGGGGCCTCCTCCGGTGGCACGGGTGGGGGGGGGGGGGGCTGCAGTGCGGCGGCGACGGCTCCGGTGCGGCGCGAGGGCTCCGGTGAGTTGACGGCTAGGTGGGGGGGGAATGGTTGCTGTGTGAGCACGGGAGGGGGTAGGTGGTTAGGTTAAGTATTAGGGGTGGCGCACTTTGTAGAAATGCGCCACCAAGTGTATCCTTATGCGTGGCACATTTCTACAGAATGCGCCACGCATAAGGATAGACTTGGTGGCGCATTTCTACAAAGTGCGCCACCCCTAAAAACACTTAGTGGCGCATTTAGGCTAAATGCGCCACCCCTAAGCACCATTTCATTTTTTTAATTAAAGTTTAACCATTTCATTATATTTGTTTAACCATTTCATTTTTTAATTTAAAGTTTAACCATTTAATTATATTTCTATAAAAGTGGTCAAACTTTATTAAGATTGACTTTGACCAAATCTTATATGCGGAGTAAAAAGAAACGGAGGGAGTACTTGCTCTAACCGACCTTGAGAATGGTGCTTCGATTGTGTATCGTCGATGTGCATACACTTCAAACTATGATCCAAACATAAGAATGTGATCATATCGATCCACGTACCATGCCTTAACCGTGTCGTCGCCGAACAAAGATCCACAACCACAAGGTGTAGTGGCATTTGGAAACATAAGATTGTGATCATCAATTACAAAGTGCATATTAAATCCATGCATACACAAAGTGATCATGAATTACAAAATATTTTTCTTAAATTTGGAGCTTTCTATCTAGCTATCGTTTCCTCACGATCTTCTTCTTGCCCTTCTTTGTCGTGGTTGAATAATTTAGGCCCGGGATGCCTTCACTTTTCCTCTTGAACGGGAGGAGACCTTTCTTCGGTAGGGTTGTGGTGTATGTATCCTCAGCGGCGTAGTCATCCTCCATCTTCGGGTCGCCGTACTTGTAAAATTCTTTCTCATTGGCGACTCCATCCATTCCGATGATGTTTCTTTCGCCTCTCCTCACTACAATGTGGCTCGGCTTTGATGGGTAGGTAATGAAGAAACATTGGTCCACTTGGCTAGCCAGTACCCATGGCTCATTTTTCGCGGTGACGTTTGCGCCCGCAGACTTGGATTTGGCTTCGGGTATAACCTTGGTGGTGAAGTACCGGTCTTATTTTACGACGCTCTTGGCCCATCTCACACGGAACATCGACACCTTCTCTCCAAAGTAGTCGAGCTCCCATATGTCCTCGATCCTTCCATAGAATCTTTCCTTGACGTCATCGGTGTAGAATATCCCCGTTACCGCTGAGTTCTGGTACTCGCAGTTATTGTCCTTTTCCTCCGTGTAGAATGTGTAGTCATTGATATCATACGCTTGATAGGTCATCAAGTTGCGTGCGGCACCCTTTGACAAGGTGAATATCATCTTTTCGTCCTCGGAAGCGTTCCTTCGTGGGGTATTAGCACGAAGCTCGTCCCTGAACCAAGTCATGAAACCAGAGTTGTGCTCTTTGATTAGCCGTGGATCTCGGTCCGTTATCTGCAGGCCCTGGTCACTGTACTTCTTCCTGATTAAATCCTTGTGCTTTAGTATCCAAGGATCGACCAGTTGGATGTGTTGTAGCGCGACTAGGCTTGCTCTTTCAAAGTTGATGTCTCGACCGTCAAAGTTGACATGCATTGTGCGGCTTCCCTTGTGGTGACCACACCCATCGGTCCTGCCAAAGTGCTTGGTGACGGCCAGACCAACAAGGTTCTCGGTGTTGAGATAATTCGTGCAAAAAGAGATGCACTCTTCGGTTAGAAAGCCCTTCGCTATGCTTGCATCTGGACGGGACCTGTTACGAACGTATTTTTTGATGTGTCCATTCATCCTTTCGAGCGGCATCATGCTGCGCAGAAACGCAGGCCCGAGTTGGACGATATCCTCCACGACGTGGATTAGCAGATGCACCATAATGTCGAAGAACGCGGGCGGGAAATAGATCTCAAGCTCGCATAGTATGAGCACGATCTCCTCCTGTAGCCTTTTGAGTTGCGTAGCGCAAATCGACTTCCGGGAGATGACGTCAAAAAAGTGGCAAAGGCCAAACAACGTTTTACGGACGTGCTCGTCCATTATCCCTCGCATCGCAACCGGGAGAATCTGCGTCATCAGCACGGCACAGACATGAGATTTCATCCCGCTGAAACGCTGCTTCGCCTCGTCTAGGTATCTGCTTATCTTCCTCGCGTAGCCATTCGGAAAATTTACTCCTATGAGGCAATGGATAAACCCCTTGATCTCCTCCTCGCACAGAGTGAAGCATGCCGGAGGGCAGTGATCAATACCGGTCTTCTTCTTGGTCGTCCTTTTTCTTTTGCGAGAGTTTTGCGTTTCCGTATCCTCTTCCTCCTCCGGCTCATCATCGTCGTCACTAGGGGTGTGAAGTTCCCTCCTGATGCCCATAAATTTCAAGTCATTCCTTTCTTTTGGCCCGTCCTTGGTCTTCTCCGGCATGTTGAGCAGTGTGCCAAACAAGCTCTCACACACATTCTTTGTGATATGCATGAGATCAAGGCTATGAGGACTTCGGAGGAGACTCTAGTATTCCAAATCCCAGAAAACAGACCTTTCTTTCCATAGCCTCATCAACGGCAGAGTCTTCTTTTTTTTCTTTCCCGGCGCGGGGCACTCTTTCCAAGTTTTCAGCAAGTTGTCGATTTCTTTGCCGCTCCTTCGAGTTGGGGGTGCTCGGAGCTCCTCGCGTCCATCGAACAGATGTCCCTGTTTTCTCGACGAGTGATTCTTGGGAACCCACCTTCGAGATCCCTGGAACACGGTTTTTGAAGATCCGGGATCTTTTGGTAGCTGGCGGTACGTTGTATTATCCATGCACCTAACGCATGCACAGAATCCTTGGACTACCTGCCCTGAGAAATATCCGTATCCGAGATAGTCATGCACCGTCGTGATCACCGCGCCTTTCATTGGGAAATATTCTTTTGCCGCGGCATCCCACGTATTGACTCCGTCTTTCCATAAAGTTTCTAGCTACTCTTTCAACAGCTGCAGATATAGATTGAGGTCCGTACCTGGTTGTTTCGGCCCTTGAACTAGCATACACATTGTTATGTAATTTTTCTTCATGCACTTCCAGGGGGGAAGGTTGTATATGCATACAAACACGGGCCAGGTACTGTGTGTGCTGCTCTGGCCGCCAAACGGATTGACTCCATCGGCGGTCACACCAATCCTGAGGTTCCTTGGTTCTTTCCCAAAATCTGGGTATTCCAGGTCCAACGCAGTCCATTGGCTACCATATGAAGGGTGCCTCAGCATGTCCTCCTTTTCTGGATCCGGGTTCGGGTCATCCTCTTTTAGCTTCTTTCTATCCGCGTGCCAGGTCATGAGCTTTGCTTCCTCGGGATCTACGAAATACCTCTGCAGACGAGGAGTGATCGGAAAGTGCCATACCACTTTTCTAGGAACTTTCTTCCCTATCTTGTATCGACTAACACCACACACCGAACATGTGGTTTTATCTTCGTCCTCACCCCGATAGATCATGCAATCATTTATGCAGACGTGGTATTTAACATGCGGAAGATCGAGAGGGAAAAGGACTTTCTTGGCTTCAGCAATACTAGTTGGGCACATGTTTCCCTTCGGAAGACGATCTTGCCAGAATGCCATGTTATCATCGAAGCTTTCGTCGGTCCATTTGTGTTTTGCCTTCATCTCCATGGCCCCAAGTGTTACATTCAAGCGGGTATCCTCGTCGTTGCATCCTTCGTACAACTTCGTAATCGCGTCTTTCTCGAGTTGCGCCATCTTGGCTTTCTCTCTAGCTGCACCTCTTGCGTTCAACGCCTCTTTGACAAGCATCTCTTGAACATGAGGGTCCCGCACCCAGCTTGAATCCTCATCATGTCTGACATCTTGATCTTCATGTCCGGCATCTTGATCTACATGATCCGCTTCGGCATCTTCGTCATGATCATGTACGGGATGCTCTTCGTCTTCTCCCCCACCGCTGTTGTCTGGTTGCCCTTTCTCATTTACTGGCGCCCCACCATTGACGTCCTCCTCCTCACCAGCTTCATCACTTATCCACCGTGTGTAGCCATCCATCAAACCATTACGCTTCAGGTGTCTTTGCAATATTCCAGAATCAGCCTCGGTCACGCACTGCAGTTTGCATCTCCGACGCGGACATCTTATATCCGACCTATTATTCCTTAGCATGTCGTTTGTCGCACATTGCATCCACCTAGCCACGGTGATATCGCTCAGCATCTCGCGGACCATGGTCGATCACCTGCGTGCACGGAGAGAGCAACACAATTATATATCACAGTCGTCGTCGGAAAAATTCGGCATGAGCTTCCCTAATAATTCATGGGAGCATGCGGAGAGTGCGCCAGAAATTTTTGGAAACGAAAATGAATCGACATATCGGCAAAACATTAGCCACTCAAGATTCACATATACATCAAACCACCATAAGCTTCACATATACATCAAACCACCACAAACTTCACATATACATCAAACCCCAAGATAATAAAGGCAAGTATATGGGTCATAAATGGAACAAAAGTGTTTGGGAGGAGGTCCACTTACTTCAATATGAAACAAAATAGATGTAATGCCAAGTATCGATTGATAAATGGAAGAAATGAGGTGGGGAGGAGGAGAAAACCGAATAGATCTAGGGTGAGAAGAGTGGATCTAGTTTGAGAATTGTGTGGAGTGAATGAGTGGTGGTAGGTGGGGTGGAGTAGATAAGGGCAGCTCTAGGCATTTAGTGGCGCATATAGCAAGTCAGTGGTGGCGCATTGGTGAGATGCGCCACCCCTCAGCTCTTATGGGTGGCGCATTACCACAATGCGCCACCCCTAAGGACCTTATGGGTGGCGCATTCACAGAATGCGCCACCCCTAAGCTCTTAGGGGTGGCGCATATTGGGAATGCGCCACCTATAAGGTTCTTAGGGGTGGCGCATATTACTAAATGCGCCACGTATAAGATCATCCAGGCTGGCCCACTCTTAGGGGTGGCGCACTAGAAAATAATGCGCCACCCATAACCTTCTATATGCGCCACTAATAAGCTTTCCATGTATAGCTATTTCCCTAGTAGTGAGATGATGATGCTTTACACTTCAAATTTTTTGTGGAGTTATGTGATATGCAAAAGTATAAAGCAGTAGAAGGTGATGTTGTTAAGCTCAAGCTTTTTTCCTTTCTCTTTGAGGGAAGGAGCTAAAATATGGTTTCAATCTTTTCCTAGGAATAGCATAGATTCTTGGGATAAGTGCAAAGATGCTTTTATTGGGAAGTATTACCCACCTGCTAAAATATCCAATTGAGGAGTAACATTATGAATTATAAGCAATTGGATAATGAACACATTGCCCAATCTTTGGAACGTATGAAATATCTTGTTAAGAAATGCCCTACACATGGTTTGACTACCTGGATGGTTATCCATACTTTTTATGCAGGCTTGAACTTTACCTCGCGGAACCTGTTAGATTCGGCCGCGGGAGGAACCTTTATGTCAACTACACTTGGTGTTGCCACAAAGCTTCTCGATGAGATGATGACCAACTATTCCCAATTGGCACACCAAGCGCGCTCCAACAGGTAGGAAGGTAAACTCTGTCGAGGAGATTACCTCCCTAAATGAAAAAGTTGACTTAATTATGTCTCTACTTACCAAGCAACCCTCTATTGATCCTCATGATGTTCCTTTAAATTCTTTGGTTGCTCAGGAACGAGTATATGTGAACTTTATTGCTAGAAACAACTTCAACAAAAATGCTTATAGGGGCAAGTTTGCTAGTAATCCTAGACCGTTTCCATCCAATTATGGGAACAACAACACTTATCCTAGCAACAAGAACCCCACTTCTGAACTAGAAAATATGCTTAGAGACTTTATCACTACCCAAAAAGCCTTCAACAAGAATGTAGAAGAGAAATTAGATAAGTTAGATAATCTCTCTTTGAAGGTAGATAGCCTATCCCTTGATGTTGAGATGCTAAAAATTAGAACCTCTCCCTTTGAGGAGAGGAAGGCCACTCCTATTAATGCTAACCAATTACAAATCAACGAAAATATTAGGATGATGGCCAAACTTAAAGAAAGATGGACTAGAGAAAAAGAGGAAGAGGATTGAATTAAGAGCCTTCCTACGCACCACACAGTTGCCACTATCCAAATTGTTGAGGATACCGAAACTATTAGCACCCAATGCACTCCTATTCCCATTGGACCTATTAATGGTGATGCTAATACCTCAACCGTAGAAGAAGAAACTCCTATGAACATAGAGGGTTTCAAACAAGTGAGCCTAGATGACACTACTACCACCTTTGATAGTAGTAATAATGATTTTGATAGTTGCACCCTCTCAGAAGTTATTAGGTTGTTACACAAAATGTCCATAGACCCCCACACTAGCACACTTAATCTTGCCTTCCCGGAGCATATCATAAATGCTCTCATAAAATCTAGGGAGGAGAAGATTAGGATAGAAGCCTCCATACCTAGGAAGCTAGATCATGGTTGGGACCCTATGATAAAAATTAAATTAAATAACTTCTATTTCTATGCTTTATGTGACGTTGGCGCTAGTACCTCCGTCATGCCCAAAAGAATGTATGATATGTTTGAATTGAAACCGTTTCATTCTTGTTCTTTTGGTGTTCGTCTCGTTGATTCTTCCGTAAAGAAACCTTTGGGGAAGATTGACGGTGTTCTTATCATTGTCAATGAAAAATATGTCCCCGTTGATTTTATTATTATGGATATAGAGTGTGAACCTTTATGTCCAATTATTTTGGGATGTCCTTTTCTTTGCACCGTTGGTGCCGTTATCGACATGAAAGAGGGGAAAATAAAATTTCAACTCCCTCTCAAAAAGTGAATGGAACACTTCCCTAGAAAGAAAATCAAGTTACCATTTGAGTCCGTTACAAGGGCTAGCTATTCTCTTTCTCTTGATAAAACTTGATGCTTCTTTTGCCTTATGCCTAGCTTAAAGGCGTAAAAGAAAGCGCTTGTTGGGAGGCAACCCAAGATGTTTTTACTTCTGTTTTTAGTGGTCTTGATGATTTTTACTACTGTAGCAACATCATTGTATATTTATTTTCAATCTTTGTGGCAAGTTATAGCCTCTTACGATAAGGGAAGCAAAAGTTGTGACATGCTGTCCAGAAAATAGATTCAAAAATCGGAACAAACCTCCAGTTCATCTTTTTGAGCTGAATTTTTTACACAGCATGCTCTATACAATTGTTAAACTTTTGTATGTTCTGAGTTTTTTTATTTGAGTTGCAGAAGTACCTCGAAACAATTCTCTACTACCTGCTGTTCTGCTTTTCATAAATTCTGCCACGTTTTGTCTTTCCTTACTTTTGCTAACCTTAAACTTTCTTTTTCTTTGAAAAAACCTTTTGGAAACCTTGAGAAACAGTAGCTCTTCAAGAATATCTTTATATCCTGTGGGGAGAATTTTTTTTATTAAGGGTACTTACCTCTCTAATCAGCTTATGATGAGTTATGTATGAAGGGAGTTTTCAAGTGTGCGATTGAAGATGATCAAAGAAGATCCGGGAGTGTCAAGCGCTCAAGCTTGGGGATGCCCCCATGCATCCTAGATAAATATTCAAGGAGACTCAAGCGTCAAAGCTTGGGGATGCCCCCGTGCATCCCCTTCTCCATCAACAATCATCAGTTCGTCCTTCGTCTCACTATATTATTATCACTTCATGCGTTATGTGCTATGCTTGGAGCGTCTCGCTCTTAGATTTTATTTTTAGTTTGATGTAACTTTGCTTTATGTTCATATCAAGTTAGACCCCAGCTTACTTTGTGTGGGAGAGAAACATGCTCCACTGCAATCTAGAACACTTCATAGGATTTTTCATGCTTATCTTTTTGCTGTTCTGTGTTCTTTATCTTTTCGTAGCTACTTCCATGTTTAGTTTTAGATTTAGTTTGTCTTTAGCAAGAGCCTTGGCTTTTGTTTAGTTTGTTGCTGGAACTCTCTTTAGTTTTCATGTTTATCTTGCTAAGAGAGTTAGTTGTTGCATTGAGTTGTGTCTTGTCTTGAAAGTAGGTAATTGAGGTTGCTATTTAATTTTAGTAGTAACTTGCAATAGTTTTTTGGTATTGATGTGAGTAATGTTTGAACTTTTGGTGTAAGAGCTCTAGCCTATTAGTGATAGGTGTTGTATTTTGGGCAATCCGTGTTTATTTTGAAAACCTACAAAACTAGTTGAGAACTCTAGATACTAGATGGATCGCTAATCTTTGTAGGGATCGGATATTAGAGTACACTCACGTACCATGAGTCGAGGATGCGCAAGGATAACAAAATCCCCATACACTCCTCCTCTGGGTACTTGTCTCTTTGTGAACCTCATTATTAGATTGAGAGTTATCGATAATAAGTGCATGAGTTCTTCGGACTAATGTAAGTATTGAAAGTTGACACTTCCACCTCCTCATATTTTCTAGCCTCTCCCGTGTCGTGCATTGGTTTCTTCTCACTCCGAGAATTGGCGTGCACCTTTGCCAGTACATCCAAACCCTTGGCATGATACGCTCTTTCATCATAAACCTCCTTACATCCTTCCTCAAAACAGCCACCATACCTACCTATCAAGGCATTTCCATAGCCTTTCCGAGATATATTGCCATGCAACATCCACCTCTTCATGACTTGATCTTCATGTCATACATGTTCCTGCTACACTGGCAGCGGCATACATTGCATACATCATGATAGCTACATCTTCTTTATGTTTGAGTACCTTGTAAAGTGTGAAAGATCTTCTATACCCTCTTTTAAATTAGAGTGTTGCCCTTAAGTGAGGAAAAGATCCCAAAGTGGACAAAATAAAAGATCCCAAAGAGGACAAATAAGAGTTAAATAGAAAGAGCCATTGAGGCCACCAAAAAATAAAAAAAAATAGAAAAAAGAGAAAAAGAAAATAAAAAGAGAGAAAGGGGAACCACTACTATCCTTTTGAAAGATCCACACTAGTACTTCCTCTTATCCTTTTACTCCATAGAGATGATCATACATGCATATAGCTATGTGGGGACCTTCACACTATAGAACTTGGCTTGCATATTACAAGGATGAGCCTCCTCAAAAGAGCTCTAGGTCTTCATGAGCGAGCAAGTTGGATGCACCCCCACTAGTTCCATTGGAGAGCTTTCTAGCTCATATGTGCATCCGTTGCATGTCAATCCCTACTCCTCACATCATATTATCATTTGGCCCTCTCGCAGATGATTGTCCTCATTGATGTGACCCTTTCTCACCTTTTTTGTCTTCCTCCTCCACCTTATTTCTCTCTTTTCCACCCTAAGTGTCAACTCTCGTGCTTACGCTCATCCATTGCATGAGTGCTCAAAATATCGAAAAGGAGTGGATCAAATTGACATGTACCTGGCTAGTGGTCTGGGGACGAGTCAAGATAAGATTCCAAAGATGACAAAGTGTGAGACATTGGTAGATTGAGTTCTCAACAAAAATGCTTTTTATCGTATTCCCTATCCCCCTTCTTGCACGCAAATAACATTTGGAGACATTCGAGTCACGGACAACGAGAGCTCTTGCACCTAATGTTCTCTCGTTGCATGTTATGACTTGAATTGAATCGCATACCTTGATTGCTTTACTTTTCAAAGTTCTTATATGGTTGCTAGCATGTCACCAAAGAAATTATACTTTTTATCATTTACCTAGTCGAGGACAAGCAGGATTTAAGCTTGGGGATGTTGATACGTCCCAAATGTATCGATAATTTCTGCTTGCTCCATGAATGTTTTGTGTGATATTGCTATGATCTAGATACACTTTCATAAACTTTTGATCATATTTGGACTAACCTATTAACTCAGTGCACCCCAGTGCCAGTTTATGTTTTCTGCTGTTTTTTTATTTCAGGTTTCCCCCATATTAAAAGTGCTCCAAATATTCAGGAAAAATCGGATAAAAAATCAGCGCAACGGAAGCTTCCGGAACCCCGAAGGAGGGCCGGGGGGGGGGCACCACCAGGTGCCCAGGCGGCCACCTGGCGCGGCCTAAGGCTTGGCCGCGCCAGGGGGGCGCCTGGACTACTGGTGTCCCCCTGGCTGACCCCTTCGCCTATATATTCCCCGTGAAGTGAAACTTCCGAAAGGAGAACCCCTTTTCGCGATCTCTCCTCTGTTCCACCGCCGCCGCGCTTACAAGATCGGGAGCGCCAGCAGACTTCTTCCTCGCACCTTTCCGGAGGGAGGATCGACCTCCGGGAGCTTCCCCTCCACCATGGACGCTTCCCGGATGTGTCGTGAGTAGTTTCCTTTGGACCATGGGTCCGTAATCAGTAGCTATGTGATGTTTTCCTCCCCTCTTTGTTCTTCATGGTTTAGACCTCGTGAGCTGCCCTACATGATCGAGGCACATATGTAATCTTTCTGCTGTTGATATGCTGAGTTTGATGGGATCTGATGGATTATGAGATTATGTTCAGATTGTGATAAAGTAATATATTTGGTTCTTATCTTTTATATTTTTGTTCCTAAGTAATTCTTGCATGTTCTCCGTTGCTGTTTATTGCTTTGGCCAAGTTGTAGGTAGTAACTCCAAGAGGGAACATTATGCTCGATTGTGGGTTCATGCCCCCTGATGACACGCTTGAGTGGCAGAAACATAAGTCTAGGGGATGTGCTATTGCCACAAGGGGGAAAACAACAGTGCTTGTAAACGCGGTTGCAAGGATTGTTTACTTTACGGAAAGTGCTTATTAATGCAGTTGTTTGTGGCTTTGGGTTTACACTTTGGGTGGGGCTCGCAACTTAATACCAGCGAGATGTTCTGGATAGATATCTCAAGGTGGATGATTAGTACTAGATGCAGTTGGATTTTTGTCTACTTATTTTGGCGTACTGCCCATGCTTTTGAGCCTCTTCCTTTCTTTTGTAGCATAGTTAGCATTGCGATGCGTTTATAATCCTGACAATTGCCCATCTGTAAGTTGTTTAACTCGCATAGCAGTTTTATCGTCTTTTTGGAGAGAGACATCACTAGTGAACATCACGGGACCCCGGTCCATATTCTCATCACTGTTTAAACTCTCATTTACTTTTCTTCTTTTACTTTTCAGTTGCTATCATTATCATGATCCCTTGTGTTTTGATCCTTTGTAAACAACAAGACCGGAGAGATTGACAACCTCTCTGAACTTCGTTGGGAGCAAAGTTATTTGTGTCTGTGTGCAGGTCCACGTCAAGGAATCAACTTTTGTCTAAAAGGTGCCATTGTTTCCTTGCCACCTACTTATCATTATCGGAGTCCTACGGGAAACAATCTTAAAACCTCGGTATCTTCACCGAGGGACACTTGCCGCTATGCTGCATCTCACCTCCACTTGAGATAACCAACGAAGGGCAAGAAGCAATTATCCTCTCTCGCGTATCAAGCACTCAGCACAAAGAAAGCTGAGAAAGCAGCCAGACCTGCTCAAAAGCAAGCCATCGTGGAAGTGACTCCAGCCGCTGAAGCAAATCCAGCGAAGCAAAAGGGTGTTTCAATGCCCAAAACTCATGAAGAAGGAGATCGCCAAAGTGAGTACAAATTTCCTCATCCCCGTGAAGGAGAACTTTGGGATCACTTGGGCATTGCTGAAGCCATTTGGAAGAAGTGAGAGGCAGAAGATCCTGAAGCACTTGATCTTTGTGATATTTATATCTCAAGCACCATCGAAGGCATTATAACCGCCATGATCAGTTAGCTGAAGGACTTGCACTCTCATGACAGGGCTGAAATAGCCAAGATTCACAAGTACCAGCAGCGCGCTAAGGCAGAAACCGATGAGGACTTCAAGGAGAACGCTCTGTCAATGCTTCAAAAGGTCACTGTTGTGAATACTGTCACCACGAACAACATCAAAATCTACAAAGGCAAGGTCAAAGCTGCCGTTGAAGAAATGGTCAAGAATCACAACACTGCCATCATGGCAAGTGACTCGAAGAAATGCAAGGCTTCGCTCAAAGCAAAACTTTCAGACCCCTCACCCAAGAAGAGAACTACCAAGTGGCGCAAGATGACTTTGGCCTCGGCTGCTGAGATGGATACAAGTGATGAACCCATCAGCCAACCGAAGCAAAACACTGAAACAATTCCTACTCCTACTGCTCCCAAGCCGAAGCCATCCAAAACCAAACAACAAACAGCTCCACCCACCAAAACTACACCACCACCACCAGAAGCCCCCACTCCCAAAAGAACTCCTGCTCCCCGCACTCCGGCGCCAACTCCACCCGCCACACAACCAACTCCACCCCGTGCTCCATCTCCACCGCATGCACCCTCCCCCGTGTCGCAACAAGTTGCCACCCCACTAGCTGCTGATGTGCCTCGCTCCCCAGTTGCTGATGTGACTCGCTCCCTACCTCCTCTAAACTCCCCTCGCCCGAAAGCACAAGCATCTCACCACTCCACCCCTTCAAATTCAAGGACTCGAGACTCTCGTGATTATTCCTTTGCCAGATCAGTTCAAGAGTCGGAAGCTAATGTTTCCCAACTAGAGGCCCATGAAGAAGATGAACTAGTGCAGATCATAAACCCTTCGCAAGAACTGGCTTTAACTGTTGCTCAGGCCGCTGGCCCCTCTCAAATTGCTCCATCTGATCGCCAGAAAAGGCCTCATTCACTGTCGTCAAAGCCAAGACACCCATCTTGACACAAATTACCCCAGGGAAAAATTTCTAATCTTTAAGGGTGCTGGTTGTTCTTCGTGCCATGGCCCGGAATTCAGTCTTGAGCAGCATCAGAAGAACCACCGATTCTTTGGAGTAAGCCCATATGCTTTGCCCCGCACCGCGGATGATTTTCGCTTCTGGACATCTGAGCAACGTATCCTATACACCAAAGTATACTGCCAGAAGAGTGCACTATTTCGCCATCTCTATCTTGATATGTGAAGTTTATCCTCTGCCACATGCTTCCAGAACATTACCGAAACTATTGAGACTCAGAACTTGACGAGGTTATTTTCTTTGAGCACTCCCTTCAACTCTGAACTCATCAAGAAATTCTATGCCACACTCTATGTTTCGGGTGATGCCAATGTGCCTAGTACATGGATTCTTGAATGGATGATTCAGGGAAAAATCTTCAGAATGACTTCCGTAGAATTCATGGAAATTGTCAACATCCCAAGGAACATTGGAGAACTTGCGCAAGTTCACATGGAACCTGACCTGACTGAAGCAGAATTTTCCACTTTTCTGGATACCGAGATCATTGTTGATTATGTCCATGAAAACATTCACCTGCAGCACTTGATTTTCGTCACTAAGACTTGGTTCTATATATTGTCCAACTCACTGATTCCACTAAGTACTGCTTCAGAGGAATCCATCCTTTATCCTGAAACTAGGCATGCCATCATGAAGCTCACGCATGGAATGGTATTTGATTTTCAAGACTGCTTCCTTCGCAACGTGGTTCATGCTGCAGAACTCCCATTTACACTGAAGCCATATGCTCCCTAGGTGCAAGCCATATGCAATTATGGCCATAACAGAGATTTTGTAGCACGCCATTATCCGAAGATTTTTACTCCTCTAGTGCGTGACACTTTGGAATTGCAGCGGAAACCCAATGCCATCTTTGCCACTTCTGTTGGTGTCCGCCATGAAGTTAATGAGAGGAATGTCTCGAAGAACTTACAAAAAGACTGTCATCAATTTGAAGTTAATCTTCGGTCGTAGCAAATGCTCGAAAATTATATTGAAGCAAAACAACGCTAGATGCAATTCTTGGCAGATGAGATTAATTAACCGAGTTGGCAACATCACACTGAATAATAACCAATATCTTCGCGTGCTCAAGCGCCACTCCTATAAAGGGTTGCGGAAGTTCAACTCAGTGAAGGCTCTTCGCACTGCTCGCATATTCAAAGAGTACCAACACTTGCAGCGAAACTTTTCCAGAGATGACAGAATTGACCGGACGAATTAGAAGATCCCGCCCCTACACAAGATTGACAAAGTCTTTTTCGTCAACGAGCTAGATCCCATCAGGCCCGACACCATCTCTGACAACGACTCCATCACATCCAAGGACGACGCCAGTCTCGACGACAGCGACCAAGACATCAACGTCATCGCCACGAAGAATCTCGAAGAACTTCCTTCGCCTGAGTCGGAAGAAGAATCTTTAGGAGATCAATCTTATTCGGCCGAGTCATCTTCAAGTTCAGCTTCGTCGGGATCCAAGGGTGCTCATGCCGCGCAATAGTTCTCTCGATCCACTTCACCACCTTTTATCCAATAATTGACAAAAACGGGGAGAATGTTGGCATCGATGAGTTTAGTTCTGCTTCGGGGAAAGGGTTTATGCATTCGAATTTTTTCTTCCCTTGGTTAAGTTACAACAAACATTCCATTCGATTGGGTTGTAACTTAAGTTTACATTCAGTTGTGCTACTGTTGTGCTACGCTTAAGTATTAATAACCCCTGTGCTTGCAAGTTTCTCTCGCGTGATCTATCTTGTAGGTGGTTATTTTTTTCTAAGTCACATGTCATTGGAAGGGATTGCATATACTTCTGGATTTCTATTCTCTAATGCAATTCCGTTTGCTAAGATATTTGTTTTGCTCACCACCGAAGAATTATTCCTCAAGCATTTACTTTGATTATATAAATCTTCGATGCTTGCATTCAGGGGGAGTCAAAAACTTCATATCTTAGACTTTGTCCCATCACTTCACAAAAACTTCTATATCTTTTATCGATGCCTGTTTTGTCAACAATAGTCCAAAAAGGGGGAGATTGTTAGAGAAATGTTTTGACCCCATGTGTTTTGGATATTGTTGGACAAGACGGTAGAGGAACTAACAATATTTTCTAGTGTAAACAGTTGATTAGGTTCCTGAAGGACGAGATAGGTGATAAAGCATCAAGGAAAATTTTCATGCTATCGAAGCACAACCCGCGGAGAGAAGTTTTATCACGGAGGTTGACCCCTAAAAATGATGGTTTCCTGAAGCTCAACTCATCGAAGGAAATGAAGAAGACGACACAAGACTTAGATGTTTTTGTGTAGTTCTTTTTCTATTCTTCGAGTCACAGGAAAAAACGTACTATCAAGCGGGGTTTAGTTTGTGGACACCGAAGCTATTGTGAAAATACTCAGATCAAATCTAAACCAAGTGAGAAGCCAGAGAGAGGAAATCTCATGTATACTGAGTTAAGTTTTGTTAGGAAATACTTCGTTCTTTGGCTTCCGAAGCAGAACTAAGTCCGTGAGTCAGCTTTACTTGTTCCGCAAGTAAAGTTGCGCATTGATGACTAATCCGACCGTTTTGGACACGCGTCAAGATGTCGCTTCAGGTAAAATCAGTCATTTCGCATCTCGGGATCGCCACCTATAAATACACCGCCCCGGCCTCCATTTGCGGTTGGCTGCTCTGAGATTATTCCTGACAGAGACTGAAGAGAGCATCCCAAGAACGCCACCGAAGAAAAACCCAAAAGCCAAACCATCGAATCCTAAGTCCCATTGATATGAGTAGATTCGCGATGACTTAGATGAAAGCTTGCTAGCCTTGTTATCTTGGAGAATGGCAATTCTCCTAGACGGTTAGCGTGTCGTCTTCAGAGAGCAAAGAGTTATTGTCGCCTCGAAGTTCAAGTTTGTCAAAGGTTTTGGAGATTTCCTTGATAATCTACGCCGAGTCAAAAATGGCCAAGCTCAAGGAGATTGGTGTAGTGGAGCAACAGATGGAGAGAGTTTTGCTCTAGGTGTTCAGTCACCAGTCCCTCCAACCAGACGTAGCGCTTTGTAGAGCGTGAACTGGTCGAACAAACATCGCCGAGTCAAGAGTTCGTTTTACTTCAAGCAACTAATTTCCGCATTACATTTGCTTCCCTGTTATGCTTCGACATGATTTGACTCGCTGTGTTTAGTTTCGCTACTAGTTTTTCTTTGCGGTTACTTGTTTCTGTGCTCCATTCCTGCTATACTTACGCTTCACTAAAAAATTTGAAGTGATCATTCACCCCCTCCCCCTCTGATCACGTACTTGGACTTTCAGTCTTTGACTATCCTTGAGATATATTGTGGTGATTGTGGTTCTCTCTTTGGATGGCCACGGTGACATTGGAAAATTCATAGATGCAAACTATGAACTCTGAGGTGTGCTTTTGTAGCCCTACCTAATTCTCGGCCTCTCTTGATCACAAAGGAATGACCTCCGAGTACGTCCCCATTGAATGTTTTAGTAGAAATATCATGTGATTAGACTATGTTAAAGTTGTTGGGAGTTGACACTAGTGAAAGTATGAAGCCTAGGCCTTGTTTCCACCATTGCAATACCGTTTGTGCTCACATTTACTACTTTTTTGCGTGATGTAATTTTTATTACAGATTTATATTACCTTGCTTTGCCACCCATATCACCCGTATTTTACCATCTCTTCACCGAACTAGTACACCTATACAAGTCCTAGTAGTATTAGGTGTGTTGGGGACACAAGATATTTCTTGTTTATTAATTGCAGGATTGCTTGAGAGAGACTATCTTCGACCTCTACTTCCCTGAGTTCGATAAACCTTAGTTCATCCACTTGAGGGAATTTGCTGCTGTCCTACAAACCTCAGCGCTTGGAGGCCCAACATAGTCTACAAGAATAGAAGCATGTGTAGACATCAACAGACACCCGGTCCCCCGAACCTCTCAACCTCTTGGAAGATGTTCTTCGATGGATTTAAAAAGACAACAAGTAGCAGGAGCTAGTGTGGTGCCAATCTCCCCAAAGGAGAAAAGCTAAAATACATATTGCAGATCAACTTTGATAAATCATCTAACAATGAAGAAGAGTACAATGCCCTCCTCCACGAAATGCGCATGGCAAAAGCTTGTGTTGCCACCCATTTAATCATATAAGGCGACTCTAGCCTCGTCGTCCAGGAAATAATGAGAGACTTTGAAGTAGTCGCAGACAACATGTGCGCGTACCAAAAGATCTACAACTCCCTAGAAGGCGATTTCGACGGATGCGAGCTCAATGTGACACCCCCAACATCGGGCCGTGTACAATAATCATACACGCAAGGTACATGGCCGAGATCAAGGACTCACAACCTGATATCACAAAACAACTCTAATAATAAAATAATACAAGCTTTATAATACCAGCCAGGGGCCACGAGGGCTCGAATACAACAGCTCGAGAACACAAAGTTAGCGGAAGCAATAGTATTTGAGTAAAAACACAAGAATACAAGTTTGCCTTAATAAGGCTAGCACAAACACTACTCAACGATCGAAAAGTTGAGACCTCCTACCCGGGAACCAAAAACTACTCCTGGTCGACGGGGAACTCAACGTCGTAGCAAGCACCGAGGATCTTCTGCTCCTAGACTCTAAGGCTCCAACATCTGATCGCAGCAACCGTGTAAAAAGAAAACAAAGGGGGAGAAAAGCAAGGGTGAGTATTGTAAAGCCCGATATGCGGTACTGTTCCAGATCTAGATGTTTCCATCCAGATCCGGGGACGAAGCACATATCGGTCCCACCGCGACATATGACATAGCCATATGCCCCGGATTTCCAACATGATATCACAACATTACAGATACAAGGATACAACATCTCATACAATCGGCATACAACTGCCTCAAATACAATACAACAGCGGAAGATACATGTCTGAGTACAGACTACAAGCAAATGCCTAGTGGCAAAGAGAAAAACATCGATCCCATAACCACACGGGTCCAGGCCCTCCGCCGGGATCCGCCTAACTAGTCGTCGTCGAGTCTCCACGTGAAACGTCGATCACCATACCTGTTGTCGATCAAGAACCCTGAAAAGAGTTTGGGGGTAGTATCATGAGTACAGAGGTACTCAGCATCCAACTGTAGTGGTCATCTGACCCAGCAAGGACTTCATCACTCGTCATTCTAGGACAACTAGTAGTTTACGGTAAGGATGGGGTAAGTGGTGAGGTTGCTGCCGCACTAGCATTTATGAAGTGGCTAACGATCTATAGAGTAAGATAAGAAGCCAAGCATTCGATGAGGAATCGCCTCCAACAAGTCTTGCTATCAACTACTGTCGCAAGAATAACATCTATCCTATCTTTGTCCTCCTCTTCGCATCCCGACGAAGAAGAAGCAATCAAGGCACACACACACGTTGATCAAGTTATATTAAGATTATCTCAGTTGTTGTTGTCTATGAACAAGGAGTAGGTCTCAAGTTGTCCATAACCGTGGACACGGCTTCTCCAAAAGATTTAACCCTGCAGGGGTGTACCAACTGCCCATTACGAGGCGTCGCCTGCTCGCCCATCTCTCTCAGTTTCTACCCATTATAAGAAACCATTTTATGATTTAGTTCCAAGAGATCTGAAACGACAGGTCCCTCTAACTAACAACGAACAAATCCGGGTGGCCCCCGGGGAGTCGACACCCAATCCAAAAGCTGGCCACGCTCTCGGATCGGACTCTTCCGTATGGCCAAGGTCGGGTTTAGTCTCAGCTATATAACAGGGGAATTCCCTAGCTCACCATGTGTGGACCAACAGAGGAACTAAGTCTCCGCTGGCCCGAGTTGTTTGAAAACTACTGGCAGCTGACCAGCACACACACGGGTTTCAAATGGTAAATCAGCTCGGGCCACCTCTAGAAATGTTTGAAGCTCGGTAGGTAAGAAGAGGGGACCCCATAAAATACCACACACGATTAGGCACGCTCAGTCTTAAACCCAATACCCGGAACTCGGATCCTAGGTGACTCGAATGGAACAAAGCGTCGGGGCGGGATAGCCTAGACCTTCCATCCTTCGACGAATATAGTCAACATTATAATAATCATATCATCAACAATAGTAATAATAATGATAATGTGATATCCAAACCAAGGAGTAACAGAGTAACATCGTAGCATCCTAAGCATGCATACTAAGAAGGGGCTGAGCAACGAGCAATAGTAACATAGAAGTACAAGGTTTGCTGGGAAGGGACGGGTTCTATCGGTTTGAAAGAGGCTGTAAACATGTGGTAGGATCAAACATCGATCCTAACCTAGACTAGCATGCAAACCGCTGGTTGAAATAGAATGGATCATAAGTAATGTATAGTCCTTGCCTGTTGATAAGTCGGGTTCCGAAGGTGAAGTCGATCGCAAGCTCGCATCGTCTCCGAGAGGTACCCGCAGAAGCACACAAGACGATAAACCTTGGAAAGAAATCAACGAGGAAGCATCTATTACTACGGAGCAACACAAGATCAAGAAGACATCACACGACACGGCGACGCGATACGGATCTATCGTCGAGAACGGTTACTAACAGTTTAAGTGGGGTATCGGTCACACACGACGAATACCGCACATTTACGGTGGTTCAAGTTGCTTAGCTACAGGTGATCAACCAAGGTTGTTAACATGGCAGCTCAAGCAAGCATGGCATAGCACACAAACATGGAAAAAGGTGAAGCACAAAGTAAACTAGCTATGCTAGTCAATTTAAGTGAGGCACAACCTAAACATGGCATAACACTAAGTGCCGCACGACAATTAAAAGATTTGGTACTGTTCTGTCCTAAACCATATTTTAGGTTGGTTAACAACAGCAAACAATAGCACAAACACAAGGTACACAAAAAACTAATCAAGTTACATATAAAGAACACTCCAAACGGAGTTACAGTTAAAAAGATATAAGCAAAACAAGTTACGGGCACAAACTGCCAACATCACGAAGCACAGTTTAGAGCAATGCATAAACAGGTTAAACAATGCAAACATGCTCACAAAAGATATGAAATTAAACTAGACATGACAAGGAAGGCATGGCAAAAAGAATCATGCAAATAAGCATCATAGATCAAAAGATAATAAGCAAACAACATGGCATCGCAAAGTAACAGAGGTGGCTGTCAAAAACAGAGGTGGCTGTCAAAAACAGCAACATCGCAACTTTGGAGCTAAAAAACTATATGACCAGCAAGCATATCATGGCAATGCAATACATATAATGAAAGTAGACATGATTTTTAACAATATGCAATTGGAATCACTCAATTCCGATAAACGGTCGCGACACACTCGTCGACCGAAGTTGCAACAAAATAACAGTTTCAGCAGCAGCAGCACATTAACATCAGGATCACCACTTTGGAGCAAGATTAAATATAGCTAAAGCACCCAAACATGGCAAGTTAAAGCATGGAAAAGAAGTACACATGATTCTTAACACATAGGAAAAAGAATCAATGCAATAGGCCTCATGGATTTGTTACAATCATCATGCAAAGTTGCAAGAAAATATAACAGCAGCACTTAACAGGAATTTGTAGCAGTTTAACGGCCTGATGCCCTGTTCAGCGCACAATTACACAATCAAGACGACCTCAAACGCAAAAACTTTCTACATACGAATGCTAGAGCACGCAAAACTGAGCAACTTTTGTTTTGGGGGCACGTTCATCCGGGCTACGGTTTAACAGGAATTAACGTTGCAAAATTAAAACAGCACACAGTTTTACACGACTTAGAAAAGAAAACAGCAGGGAAATAAAAAAAATAAAAAAAGGGACTACCATGGGCTGGCCCAACAGGCCAGAGGCGGCTCGGGCTGGTGGCTGCTGGCGCCAGTGGGCCGCCTTGGCTGGACTGGGCCGCGGGGGCTGCTGGGACGCACTGGTGGGGGCGCGCTTGGGCCGACCCATGCCACAGCGGCGGTTGCCAGCCGGCCGGTCCCGAGCGGGACGTTGAAGGCGGCGGCGGCCGTCTCGTCGCCGGCGGCCGCGAGGACGACATGGGGCAAGGCTGGGGCGGCGGATCCGGGCCAGACCTCACCGGATCTGCCCGGCGGCGAGGGCTGGAGGCACGGCGAGCTGGTGTGAGGCGGCGGCGCGAAGGCTTCGGGGCCGAGCCCGTCCATGGCGGCGGCGCGCTGCTCCTGGTGGCCTGCGGGGAGGGAGAGAAGGTGAGGGAGGAGAAGGGAGAGAGGGAAGGTGAAGAGGGTGGCCGACGGTGGGCTGCTCCGGCGGCCGGAGTGTTGGTCGGAGGCGGCGGCGGTTGCGAGGAGCCTCCACGGGAGGGGAGAGGAGGTGAGGAGAGAGATGGAGGTTGCTGGCTACGTGGCGCGATCCGGTGCGTCCGATCAAGGATCGAACAGCCGAAAATTCTGGGATCTGGGAGGAAAAACTGGGCAAAGTGGAGGGGGGTGGGTGCAAATTTGTGGCTAGGGAAACCCTAGAAATGGGTGGGAGTGTGGTGGTCTTTATATAGCCCAGGTGGCTGGAAGTTTGCAAAAACATCCCTGGTTTTTATCTCGCGCGCGCGGTGCTCACGTTTCTGACCGCCGGGGGTCCGCAGGACCTCCGATTCGGGTAAAACCGCGAACTGCGCGATCAGCACATCAAGCCGGAGGTGTTCACCTCGCGCTGGAACCTTTCCGAAAATACTTTCCGGCGCTTTAAAAATAACCCGTTTAATTATTAAACGGGGTTTTTCGTTCTGTTGGCTGCGGCTGGTCTCGTGCGGTTTTCGCGACGGTGATCGGGCGAAACCCGGTGTTGCGAAGGTCGAGTGTCAGGGTGGCAAGGGTCAGTCTCCGTCCGATACGAGATAAGAGGGGGAAATAATCACCGATCGATAAATCAGGGAAGCAAACACCGCAAACAAATCAGACAATCGAACAATTCACACCGAAAACGAAATTTTTAATTTTTGCAAAAACTGGACTTAAACAGATGCATCTAAGCATTTATGCATTGGTTTCAAAATGGAAGGGGAGGCTGTATGGTGGACTGCAAGACAGAAGTACCCGGGTAACGGGGAGGTCCTAGCCTATCGAAGACTAGCATCTTCACGCGACTCTTCCAGCATGGGAAGAGAATAGCCAACAGTTATAATAGAATGAATGTAATAACAATGCCGCATAAGTTGATGCAGTAAAGTATAATAATAAGTTGTATATATTAACAATTCTCCCGAGATTCCTTCCTCGACTTCCCAGTGAGGAAAACATCACGGGTAAAATAGTTTAACTTGTACCTGCAATAGTTCCTAGTTGTATAGAATCCGGATACAACACCAAGTGTCCTGTTACCGTGAACACGACAGTTCGAATAGATTTCATCCCTGTAGGGGCTGCACTACTATTACCCTACACGCTCAGATCTCCAGGGTGGCGCACACCTTCTTAGGGAATGCCCCACCGAGGCTATCCGACACGACATAGTCCTACCTAGGCTCATCAGAGAGGTACTCACCGTTCTAAAGTCCTAAGCGCTCGGGGGTCTTGGGCCTTCGCCCCTCGCACTCCGGGTCGTTGTGAGCAGGGTGGATACCATGCAACTCCTCTGGGATGCAGATACGACCGTGCCACAATGCCGAACTGGACATCTTTCAGAGCTTTCGATAGAATGTACACCGCCGAGGGGCCCACACCCATTATCCGGCGTGGAGGTAGCACGTATAGGCTAGTGGCCACTCAGATTCTGACACAGATCCATTAATCATTTTAGCATTATCTCACGGGACAACCGTTATCTTTGCTCCGACTATGTAATGTGCGGACAACGAATAGTAGCCAGGCCCACCTCTCTCTCCAGGAGGTAACCGACTGTCCTGTCGCCCCGTAACACCGCGCAGGTACCAACAAGGAGAACCGTCTCCTTACCTTATCTCGCGTGTACTCTTGGAGGAGCTCAAATTTCGTGGTTTGGTATCTCACGGCCAACGAGCAAGGACCAGGACCACGATGGTATTCGCCTGTCCCGCCGTCCTAATACAATACCTCTTGCAGGCACCATTGGGTCGCCAGACTACTTACCTTTATGGACACCAGTTGATTCAGGTTCCTACCATCAAGTGAAACCAGGTGGAGTCACTCTTGATGGTACACTTGAAGTGATTCAACAGAGACATTAGCGGAAATTAACTAAAGAGGAATATCCTCGTATCACCCGGTGGTGCTTCGCTACCGAGTCGGTGATGAGAGTGAAATACGAGTCCATCCACTCTCAGGTCAAACTTGAAGTGACTCGCCAAAGTCTCGCCGTTGTAGGTTCCTTTGGGCGTCTTCTCTGTATGTTAGAGTTGTGTGATGGGTATACGGTTGGCGTATTTGTATTCATTGTATTTTTCTGAGAAACTTTCATGCATAAAGTATTTTCATCGAAGTTACGGTTTAAAAGATATTGAATTTCTAATATTTAGATTATTTTCTCTATTTTTGTACTTATTTTAATTCAAATTAAAAAGAAATAAATAATTTTTGTACACAACAACACCTAGCGATAGTGTATTACTAGTGGGGCCAAGGGGCTGGTGTCAGAACCCTCTGTTAGGTAATGTGCTAGGGTTAGCAAGTCACTTGCATCATGTTAAAAATTTGAAAAGAAATCTTTGAAATCAAATTCAAAAGCAAAATGGGAGAAGGAACCCCCCCCCAGATGAATTAATTCAAAAGGCCAGATAAAAATCTTCTCCAAAAATTCATGTTAGATTTTTGAAATGTCTTAGAAATGAGTGTGATCACATATCAAGTGATGTGGGACCCACCCCACGCTCATGGATTTTTCAAATATTCAAACAGTGCCTTGGAATTAATCAAAAACCCCTATTTGATTTAAAGTTCAAATTATTTGAATTTTAAAAATGTTCAAACTTTACAAGTGGCCAGCCTAGTATATTGTGATGCCACATAAAAAGATTCAGCATTTAATAAAATGCCTAGCTATTTATTTAGCACAGCAAAACAAAAAGGCAGAAAAGAAAACAGAAAGGAAAAAGGAAAAAAGGAGTTTACCTAGCCATTCGGCCCAACTCATCCCCCCTGGCCCAGGCCCATCTGGAGCGCATGTCGTCTACCTCGGCAGGCGAGCACACTGCTGCGTGCCGGCCATGCCGAGGCCGCCGACGCCACCGCGACGTCCCCGGCCACGCAGCTGCTTCCCCGCCGCCTTCAACGTGTCCAGGAGAAGCCCCTGGATGTCCTCGTCATTCTCCCTCTCTCGCCGCACTCTCTCAAGCTCTCTGTGCGCTTTCCTCAATTCCCCCGAGAGCAGCCGCCGTTCGCCGTCGACGAAACCCGCAGCCAACGCCAGAGAGAAGCCTGGAGACCATGTCCATCGTGTGCGCCATCGTCGACTTCCTTGATCTGGAGAAGCTGGAGGACTAATCGAGCTCGAGGCCAACGCAAGCTTCACCGAGACCTCGCCGGAGCCGCCGCGCGGTTTCTTTGATTCCGGCAACCACAGGGCGTCCCCGACCGCGCCACCACCTCCATTGAACTCACGGTGAGCTCACGGTTCACCCGAGCCATTCCTTCGTCTCCCTCCTCCTCCCTAGCTAGATCCGCCATGAACGCAGGAGCTCGTCGCCGCCATGGTCGACGGCGAGGAAGTTCCCGTGCGCCTTCGACCCACCCATGACGTCCACCGTGCTCCTGGTGCTCCAAGGAGTCGCCCGAGCCATCGTATGCCCACGAAAACTCACCGCAGCTTCGTCCTCGTCGTTGCCCAGCCACGGCCGCCGCAAGAACTCAACGCCGACGAGGATTCCGGCCATTCCCGTGGCCCTGCTGTGTTCAGCTTGACGCGGACGTGCTCGGGCTCCTGTTTGGTGGTCTCAGCGCACAAAATGGTGGCCGGAGCCGCTGTCCCGTGCGTCACCGCCGCGTCTGGTGACGCCGGCGTTTAGCCTCCGGCAGCCCGCCGACGTGGCCGTGATTAGGGACTTAACCCCACCTGGGTTAAGTGACCCTGGGTCACTGACAGTGGGCCCTGGCCCCCCTTAACCCCCGGTTTAAACTAACCGGGTTAATTAACCCACTGTGGCTGACCACTGGACCCCACGGGTCAGAACCCCCCCCCCCCCACGTCACAATGACGTCACAGTGACGCAGTAAAAGCTTTTCCAGAATAAAAATATTTCAAGAAATTATGGAAAATCCAGAAAAAGGCTCATACTTTGGAAATTCATAGAAAATTCATATCAACTCCAAATTTAACAAATAATATATGAAAATGATCAGGAGAAAATAAGCTATCCAAATATCCAACTTTCAACCATGTTTGAGTTGAATTTAAAATGCGATCAGTAGCATTTGCTATTTGATTTAAATAGAATTAAATCAAATTCTTTTCAAATGCTTTTGCCTTTTGAACCATGTCAACATATCACATTATACTTGAACTTCAGAGGCATATCATACACATTTCAAAATTTTTAAACTTGATCAAACAATGTCATATGCAACTTGTCTAAATTGAATTCAAATTGGAGTTTGAATTTGCAATTCAATTTGCAATATACTCTATTTAAATAGAATTGCTTCACACATCAAAGCATATACATAGTGTTTCAACCTTCCATCATGTGATTGTGCATTGTATTTACTTTGCTACCTTGTTTGTTGTTTGTCGAGTAGAGGTGGAACCGGAACAGGAGGCTGCCCCCTTCGTTGAAGACCCCGAACCCGAACCTCGTCAGCAAGGCAACCAAAGCCCCATTGATCATGTCGATAAAATCCCACTTCCCTCTCATGTCTCGCTTATGTCTTGTTTAGGATGATTACCATGATGCGTTTCTACCGCATAGATGAACCCATTCCTTTGCATGACCTATCTTTTTGTCACAGTAGTAAGTAAACCACAATCCTAGCAAATGTAGGAGTTGATTGATACCATGTGGCCCCTGCAATTGTTACTGCTTATTGCATGCTTAGGGTGATACCATGATGATACTGTTATGTGAGTCGGGATGGTAGTGATCATGATGATGATGGTAGAAAGGTGTTGGTGAATCTACCCTAATACAAGGTGAATGATGAGAGGCTATGTAGGAGTACACGGTGGGTTGTCTCGTTGAACACCGCCCTAAGTCCGAGTTCTTGTGTGGTGATCCAAGATGAAGAGTACAACCACACATTGGGCTCACTGACCCCTCTCAACCTATTAACTCATCCCTTTCGATGTCCAGATGTCGCAATAGTTCAGAGTTCTGGTAGGTTTGTGGCCTGGCTGCTAAGTGAGAGAACGGCTCACCCGAGACCGGCTTATGCACCACGCACACATCACTTGGGTCCACTTCGGTAAACCGGCCGGGTTCACGATAGTGGTAGCCAACCCAGGTAGGCGGCTTTCTTGGACTAGATAGGCTATGAGGTAACAGTTGTGGTGAGCATCCTCGCTGGAACCCCTTGAATGGTGTCGAGATCAAAGGCGGTAAATGATGATCATGTGTGCGTAGCGGTACACCCCCGCAGGGTTAACAAAACTATTCGAATAGCCGCGTCCGCGGTTAAGGACTGCTTGGAAAGCTTAGCTTGATTATTAGATAACTTGAACTGGATAGTTCTAAAACACACCACGATAAGTGTGAGTGCTATGGCGTGCTTTCTCGTGGGGAAGTCGAGGAAGGCACCATAGTAGTGTAATTGGTTGGAGAAAGTAGTGGACTCGTGTACGCTTCTTACCTCAATTCTAGAACTCGTAGTTCAGGACTAGCCAAGTCAAAGCTGGCACTTCTGCAAGTGAAACCTCACCTCCCTTTACCTTGATACATGTGCATGAGTAGTATAGCTCCTATGTATGTCTTGCTGAGTACGACTTTGTACTCACGTTTGCTTAATCTATGTTTTAGATGAAACCACTGACCCCGAAGGTGGCTTCTTCGTCGAGCTCGACGACTAAAGACCAAGCTAGTCTAGTCCCAGTCAGACGACAGGTTCCCTCGTGGAGGGCTTGTGTTTAAATAAGGATTCTTAAGCCATTTGTTAAACTTGTCTGTACTCAGACATACTTTGCTTCCGCTTGTTGTTGTAATGTTGGATCACATGTTTGTGATCTCTGTGTGCACTTTATAAGAGTTATCAATAAAATGTATACTTTGTAGTTGCAATGATACCTACTGTTCATACAAGGCATGTGTGCTGTGTGTATGTTTATAACATGCATGTCTTTGTATGGATTTTCGAGACCTTAGTTGTGATCTGGCTGGTGGTCTTTCATACAACAAGTGGCCCTTAGATGTGCGCAGCTTGGGGCATCGCGATGCGATTGTTCGAGACTCTCTCTCGTGCACACTTTGTGGTATGATCGAGCCCGCCCTAGACCCCGACTAAGTGATCGGGCTGGAGTAAGTCTATGTAAGAGTTATGAGATAGTCGATAGTATGGTTGAGGCGACTTGTCTTTGAATATGGGAGTTCATCACCCATATCATTAGACTTGTGGATGGGATTCCCCTCACGTACGATGCTTTCCGAGAACGTTCTGTGCTTGGCCTTGTCTGCTTAGAAAAGTGGGTACGGTTCTCGGCTCTCCATATGACTATGTCTCAGCTGGACTTGCATACGCTAACCCGGGTCCCGACAGACTTGGTATTAGAGCAGGACTGATTGTAGGACTAGTAGCCTTGGCCGAAGTCGAGTCTAGCCTTCTATAGTTATATAGTTACTCTGGGTATATAAGGGAACAACCTAAGGCTTCTTTTTTCTCCTTACCCCTTCGTTCTGAGTTCTGAGTCACCCTCATCTTATTCTACGGGTAGATAGGACTAGGCTCTCCTTTGTCTGACTAGAACATCTCGTTGTTTGCTTCCTTATAGCTGTAGGGAAGTTGTGTCCGGTTTTCCTAGCATTTTTGTAATGCTGATTTCATACATCGTATTATGTAAGTGATGTTTCCATGTTGTAAGAAATTGTCTTTTTTTTGCAATTACAGCCGTTATGTTGTCCGAGTCATTCCAGGTTTATCTCATAATCTGATGCATTTGCAAACTCCTTCTTTCTGTTTCAGATGGCAGATCTTCCCCCTCGGCAGATTGTTTGTTTGACCAGGTGCCTCGGTGTGCGTGGCCATCCAGCCACGCTGATCGAGATGATGTCCTATGTGGGATATCGATGGTATCCTGAGTACACCGTCGAGGAGAAGTTCCACGACTTCAACCAGACCCAGTTCCACTGCATTGTCAGGATCTACCCGCACCACAATGGAGTCACTCAGCCTATCCACTTTGGACATGGCATTGGCATGACAGGGAACATGGCTGTGCAGGATGCTGCCTACTCATGTATTACCCTGCTGAGAGAGGAGCACACTATGCTGAGAGAAACCTCGTTCCGCTATATCCCTACTGCACTTCTAGGAGAAGAGGGATATTACACCGGACTCTACTCAGATCACTCTGCAGAGGATCTAGTACTTCAGATGACTGCTAGGTTTGCTAGTGATCGAGATCGTGATGCACGCGCCCTTCGTTTGAGCTTCGCGCCACCCGTGTTCGTCTGTATCGAGCACTGAAACTCTTGGCACCCTTCGTGAGTGTTGGATCAGTTGAGTATGATGCTATCTACCCTGTGAGGACTCAGATGCCTTCTCGAGTTGCTTGGCCCGAGATTGGAGGCATTTTTCCACCCCGTGGTCCTTTGCTTCCACCATACGCTGGACCTAGGCCCCATCCTTGCCCAAATGGATATCAGGGTCCACAGGCCTCCATGTTTTCCGATGGTCACCTTCAGCTACCGGGATATGCGGGTAACTTTTATGAAGACTACTATGGAGATGGAGATGAGTGAGACCGCCTGTGGTCTTACTTAGTGAGGATGTAGTAGTATCTTAGTATATTGTACGCAAGGTGTCTAAGTTCCAGAGGCTTAGATAAATAATGTATAGGAAGTCGGAGTACCTCTGAAGGATGTATCATCTTCATCACGTTTGTATTAGCTTGGTGCTTGTACTAGAACGATGTATGGTTTGTATGACAGCTTGTGAATATATGGCTTGTATGCTTTTATCACCATGTTGTCAAGATGACTACTTCCTTTGCTCTGTAATCCTTCCAGTACTTCAATACCTTGATTAGATTCTTCAATCAACTCTGTTTGACTTTGGTTTTCACCTTCAGGATGTCTCAAGGAACCCGTGGCCAGCTTGGTCGTAACCAGGGTCGTGGAAATGACCAGGAGGAAGGAAACCTTCCACCCCCACCCACGATGGCTCAGGTTCTGATGGAGGTTGAGAGGAATCGCCGAGACTCTCACCATATGCTGGAGGTTATTGCTCGCAACACCACTCAGCAGTGCAACGAGTTGGTGTCCCGGAACGACTTCATCCGGCTTCATCCCCCGGTTTTCAGTTACTCCACCGAGCCCCTTGACGCCGATGACTGGCTTCGCACCATCGAGAGGAAGCTCCAGGCAGGCCATGTTGCAGATGGCGACAGGGTCAGCTATGCCACCTATCACCTCGAAGGTGCAGCTAGCTCTTGGTGGGAGAACTTTTTGAACATGCGTCCCGTTGGACCGCCCGCATCTTGGGATGAATTTTGCACTTCCTTCCGCGAGCACCACATTCCAAAGGGTCTTATGGACCGCAAGCGTGAGGAGTTCTGCAACCTCACCCAAGGCAGAAGGACTGTTGACGAGTTTAGTCGTGAGTTCAACCGACTGGCTCGTTATGCTACTGAAGAAGTCTCCACCGACGCAAAGAAGAAAGAGAGGTTCCGTCGTGGACTAAATTCTGGACTCCGTCGTGAGCACAACCTACATGACTTTGCCACCTTCCAGGTCCTTGTCAACAAGGCCATCAAGGAAGAGGACATGAACACCCCCAATGACTTCCGCAAACACCCTAGAGACGATGGATCATCCAGTTCCGGCTCTCAGGAGCGCAAGATCTGGATCCCCAACAGTATGTTCCTCCAGAACAACCCACCGAGGCCATCCTATGTGGCGCCTCGTCCACCAGCTCAGTTTCACCCAGCTCCACCAAACAACCCAGCTCCACGCACTGTCTTTGAAGCCTGTTACAAGTGTAGTCAGGCAGGCCACTACTCCCGTGAGTGTCCCCAGAACCAGCTCCAGAATCAGAATGCTCCACCCCGTGCCGGAGGCAACAACAATGGTCGTGGAAAGCTACCCCAGAAGGTCTACACCACCAAACCCGCTCCTCCCGCCACTCGTGGACGTGTGAACCAGATTGCCGACGAAGAGACTGACGACACCACTGACGTCATTCTTGGTACGCTCCCAGTCAATTAGGTTCCTACTTCCGTTCTTTTCGACCCAGGAGCATCTCATTCATTCATGTCGGAAAGTTATGCACTTCGTCATGAGTTATCTTTTGTTGAATTATCCACCCCCATGATTATTCAAACTCCACGGTCAAGATGGCAAACTAATAGAGTAAGCCATGGTAATCAAATTGCAATTGAGGGTTTAGTATTCCTTGCTTCACTCATAGCCCTCAAGTCTTCAGACATCGATGTAATCCTTGGCATGGATTGGCTATCAAGGCGGAATTCCTACCTTGATTGCGAAGGAAAATCAGTGAAACTCACCCACCCTTCAGGCAAGACCGTCATCTACACCTCACCCAGAACAAGAACCCAAGTGCATTCTTTGAATGTACTTCCCCTTCCCGACCTTGAAGATGTTCCGGTGGTTTGTGACTTCCCGGATGTCTTTCCTGAAGAGCTGCCGGGCATGCCACCCGACAGATGTGTAGATTTTATAGTGGATCTTGTGCCAGGAACCGCACCAATTTCTAGACGTCCATACAAAATGGCCCCACGTGACTTAGCTGAGCTTAAAACCCAACTGGAAGCTTTGTTAGAAAAAGGCTTCATCCGCCCTAGCTCATCGCCATGGGGTTGCCCCGTTCTGTTCGTAACGAAGAAAGATGGAACAGAAAGGATGTGCGTAGACTAACGCCCGCTAAATTTAGCGACGATAAAGAACAAGTACCCATTTCCCAGGATCAATGATCTTTATGATCAACTTGCAGGATCCTCTGTCCTCTCCAAGATGGATTTGAGATTAGGTTATCATCAAATCAAAATCCGAAACGAGGACATTCCCAAAATGGCTTTTACTACTCGTTATGGTCTTTACGAGTACACCGTCATGTCCTTTGGTTTAACCAATGCCCCCGCCACTTTCTCACGCATGATGAATTCGATCTTCATGGAGTACTTAGATAAATTTGTTGTGGTTTATCTTGATGATATTCTCATCTACTCGAAGAACGAAGAAGAACATGCTGAACACCTAACGCTGGTATTGATGAAACTTAGAGAGCATCGCCTGTATACTAAATTCTCCAAGTGTGAATTTTGGCTACCAGAAGTGACCTACTTAGGCCACGTGATTTCTGCAAAAGGCATTGCTGTGAATCCCGAGAGAGTTCAGGCCGTCCTTGACTGGACTCCGCCTGAATCGGTTAAGCAAGTTAGGAGTTTTCTTAGCCTAGCCAGCTATTGCCGTCGCTTCGTCGAGAACTTTTCTAAAGTTGCAAAGCCTCTAACTGAACTCCTCAAGAAAGATAAGAAATTCCTATGGACTCCCAAGTGCGAGGAAAGCTTTCAAGAGCTAAAAAGAAGATTGACTTCTCCACCCGTACTTGCACCTCCAGACACCAAAAAGGATTTCGAGATCTATTGTGACGCATCACGGCAAGGGTTAAGATGCATACTTCTGCAAGATCGACATGTGGTAGCTTATGCTTCACGCCAGTTGCGGCCACATGAAGAGAACTATCCTACCCATGACCTTGAACTCGCTGCCGTAGTTTATGCCCTAACAACTTGGCGACATTACCTCCTTGGTAATCATTGTGAGATCTATTCCGACCACCAAAGCCTCAAATACATTTTCACCCAGCCAGATCTTAATCTCATGCAAAGACGCTGGATTGAGTTGATAAAATATTACGACGTAGGAATTTCTTACACCCAAGGCAAAGCCAATGTCATGGCTGATGCACTAAGTCGTAAGTCGTATTGTAACAACCTCATGTTACAACAGTATCAACCACTTCTTCATGTGGAATTTCGCAAGCTTAATCTTGAGATTGTTCCTCATGGCTATCTTTCTACCTTGGTGGCAAAACCAACTATTGAGGATCAAATCATAGTTGCCCAAAGGCGTGCACGAGGTGTTCGCTGGATCAAGGAGAACATTGCTAGCGGAGTTGCTAAATGTTTCTCCACAGATAGCAAGGGAACGATATTCTTTGAAAATCGTTTGGTAGTACCTAAGAATAGGGAACTAAGGCAACTCATCCTCAAGGAAGCCCATGACACGCCCCTCTCGATTCATCCCGGTAGCACAAAAATGTACCGAGATCTACGCCAAAGATTTTGGTGGACTAGGATGAAGAGAGACATTGCTCAATTTCTTGCCGAATGTGATGTTTGTCGTCACATTAAGGCAGAAAATCAAAGACCTGCTGGTACACTTCAACCTTTGCCTATTCAAGAGTGGAAAAGGGACAAAGTCGGTATGGACTTCATCACCGGCTTTCCAAAAACCCAGAAAGGAAACAATGCCCTCTTCGTTGTCATAGATAGGCTTTCCAAAGTTGCTCACTTCCTTCCAGTTCGCGAGTCGATAACTGCTAGCCAGGTAGCAGACTTATACGTCTCTAGAATTGTATCCCTTCACGGTGTTCCTTTGGAAATCAATTCTGATCGCGGTAGCCTTTTCACCTCTAGATTATGGGGAAGGTTTCAGAATGCTATGGGAACTCATCTCTCCTTTAGTACGGCTTTCCATCCTCAGTCTAGCGGTCAAGTCGAAAGGGTTAACCAAATTCTTGAAGACATGCTCAGAGCTTGTGTTATCTCATCCGGAAAGAATTGGGAGAAGTCTCTTCCATTCGCCGAATTTTCTTATAACAATAGCTATCAATCTAGTCTGAACATGGCTCCTTTTGAACTTCTATATGGACGACGATGTCGAACACCACTAAACTGGTCAGAAACCGGTGAAAGACAATTCTTTGGACCGAATATGATCAAGGAAGCAGAAGAGCAAGTTCGCATTGTTCGTGATCAATTAAAAGCAGCCCAGTCTCGTCAGAAAAGCTACTATGATCGTCATCATAGGCAAGAGAGCTACAATCTGGATGAGAAGGCTTACCTTCGGGTTACTCCTTTGAAGGGAACCCAACGTTTCGGTATCAAAGGCAAGTTGGCCCCACGTTACATCGGACCTTTCCGCATTCTTGCTAAACATGGAGAAGTTGCCTACCAACTTGAACTACCCCCGCACCTTTCCCGAGTACATGATGTATTCCATGTGTCCAACTCAGGCGTTGCTTCAAGGACCCCATCCGCGAAGTCGACCATGAAACGCTTGATCTCCAAGATGACCTTTCTTCTCGAGAATACCCCGTTCGTATTTTGATTCCGCAGAGCGTGTCACTCGTCGTCAGAAGATTAGGTTTCTGAAAGTGCAATGGTCACACCACTCTGAGTGAGAAGCCACGTGGGAAAGAGAAGACCGCCTTAGTGCCGAGTATTCCTCCTTCCTCCCGCAGACTTCTGAATCTCGGGACGAGATTCTGTTGAGTGGGGGCGAGTTGTCAGAACCCTCTGTTAGGTAATGTGCTAGGGTTAGCAAGTCACTTGCATCATGTTAAAAATTTCAAAAGAAATCTTTGAAATCAAATTCAAAAGCAAAATGGGAGAAGGAACCCTCAGATGAATTAATTCAAAAGGCCAGATAAAAATCTTCTCCAAAAATTCATGTTAGATTTTTGAAAAGTCTTATAAATGAGTGTGATCACATATCAAGTGATGTGGGACCCACCCCATGCTCATGGATTTTTCAAATATTCATACAGTGCCTTGGAATTAATCAAAAACTCCTATTTGATTTAAAGTTCAAAGTATTTGAATTTTAAAAATGTTCAAACTTTACAAGTGGCTAGCCTAGCTAGTATATTGTGATGCCACATAAAAAGTTTCAGCATTTAATAAAATGCCTAGCTATTTATTTAGCACAGTAAAACAAAAAGGCAAAAAATAAAACAGAAAGGAAAAAGGAAAAAAGGAGTTTACCTGGCCATTCGGCCCAACTCATCCCCCCTGGCCCAGGCCCATCTGGAGCGCTTGTCGTCTACCCCGGCAGGCGACCACACTGCTGCGTGCTGGCCATGCCGAGGCCGCCGACGCCACCGCGACGTCCCCGGCCACGCAGCTGCTTCCCCGCCGCCTTCAACGTGTCTAGGAGAAGCCCCTGGATGTCCTCGTCACTCTCCCTCTCTCGCCGCACTCTCTCAAGCTCTCTGTGCGCTTTCCCAAATTCCCCCGAGAGCAGCCGCCGTTCGCCGTCGACGAAACCCGCAGCCAACGCCGGAGAGAAGCCTGGAGACCATGTCCATCATGCGCACCATCGTCGACTTCCTCGATCTGGAGAAGCTGGAGGACTAATCGAGCTCGAGGCCAACGCAAGCTTCACCGAGACCTCGCCGGAGCCGCCGCGCGATTTCTTTGATTTCGGCAACCACAGGGCGTCCCCGACCGCGCCACCACCTCCGTTGAAGTCACGGTGAGCTCACGGTTCACCCGAGCCATTCCTTCATCTCCCTCCTCCTCCCTAGCTAGATCCGCCATGAACGCAGGAGCTCGTCGCCGCCATGGTCGACGGCGAGGAAGTTCCCGTGCCCCTTCGACCCATCCATGACGTCCACCGTGCTCCTGGTGCTCCAAGGAGTCGTCCGAGCCATCGCATGCCCACGAAAACTCACCGCAGCTTCGTCCTTGTCGTTGCCCAGCCACGGCCGCCGCAAGAACTCAACGCCCACGAGGATTCCGGCCATTCCCGTGGCCCTGCTGTGTTCAGCTTGACGCGGACGTGCTCGGGCTCCCGTTTGGTGGTCTCAGCGCACCAAATGGTGGCCGGAGCCGACGTCCCGTGCGTCGCTGCCGCGTCTGGTAACACCGGCGATTAGCCGCCAGCAGCTTGCCGACGTGGCCGTGATTAGGGACTTAACCCCACCTGGGTTAAGTGACCCTGGGTCACTGACAGTGGGCCCTGGCCCCCCTTAACCCCCGGTTAGTTAAAACTAACCGGGTTAATTAACCCACTGTGGCTGACCACTGGACCCCACGGGTCAGAACCCCCCCCCCCCCCACGTCACAATGACGTCACAGTGACGCAGTAAAAGCTTTTCCAGAATAAAAATATTTCAAGAAATTATGGAAAATCCAGAAAAAGGCTCATACTTTGGAAATTCATAGAAAATTCATATCAACTCCAAATTTAACAAATAATATATGAAAATGATCAGGAGAAAATAAGCTATCCAAATATCCAACTTTCAACCATGTTTGAGTTGAATTTAAAATGCGATCAGTAGCATTTGCTATTTGATTTAAATGGAATTAAATCAAATTCTTTTCAAATGCTTTTGCCTTTTGAACCATGTCAACATATCACATTATACTTGAACTTCAGAGGCATATCATACACATTTCAAAATGTTTAAACTTGATCAAACAATGTCATATGCAACTTGTCTAAATTGAATTCAAATTGGAGTTTGAATTTGCAATTCAATTTGCAATATACTCTATTTAAATAGAATTGCTTCACACATCAAAGCATATACATAGTGTTTCAACCTTCCATCATGTGATTCTGCATTGTATTTACTTTGCTACCTTGTTTGTTGTTTGTCGAGTAGAGGTGGAACCGGAACAGGAGGCTGCCCCCTTCGTTGAAGACCCCGAACCTGAACCTCGTCAGCAAGGCAAGCAAACCCCCATTGATCATGTCGATAAAATCCCACTTCCCTCTCATGTCTCGCTTATGCATTGTTTAGGATGATTACCATGATGCGTTTCTACCGCATAGATGAACCCATTCCTTTGCATGACCTATCTTTTTGTCACAGTAGTAAGAAAACCACAATCCTAGCAAATGTAGGAGTTGATTGATACCATGTGGCCCCTGCAATTGTTACTGCTTATTGCATGCTTAGAGTGATACCATGATGATACTGTTATGTGAGTTGGGATGGTAGTGATCATGATGATGATGGTAGAAAGGTGTTGGTGAATCTACCCTAATACAAGGTGAATGATGAGAGGCTGTGTAGGAGTACACGGTGGGTTGTCTCGTTGAACACCGCCCTAAGTCCGAGTTCTTGTGTGGTGATCCAAGATGAAGAGTACAACCACACATTGGGCTCACTGACCCCTCTCAACCTATTAACTCATCCCTTTCGATGTCCAGATGTCGCAATAGTTCGGAGTTCTGGTAGGTTTGTGGCCTGGCTGCTAAGTGAGAGAACGGCTCACCCGAGACCGGCTTATGTACCACGCACACATCACTTGGGTCCACTTCGGTAAACCGGCCGGGTTCACGATAGTGGTAGCCAACCCAGGTAGGCGGCTTTCTTGGACTAGATAGGCTATGAGGTAACAGTTGTGGTGAGCATCCTCGCTGGCACCCCTTGAATGGTGTCGAGATCAAAGACGGTAAATGATGATCATGTGTGTGTAGCGGTACACCCCTGTAGGGTTAACAAAACTATTCGAATAGCCGCGTCCGCGATTAAGGACTGCTTGGAAATCTTAGCTTGATTATTAGATAACTTGAACTGGATACTTCTAAAACACACCAAGATAAGTGTGAGTGCTATGGCGTGCTTTCTCGTGGGGAAGTCGAGGAAGGCACCATAGTGGTGTAATTGGTTGGAGAAAGTAGTGGACTCGTGTACGCTTCTTACCTCAAGTCTGGTACTCGTAGTTCAGGACTAGCCAAGTCAAAGCTGGCACTTCTGCAAGTGAAACCCCACCTCCCTTTACCTTGATACATGTGCATGAGTAGTATGGCTCCTATGTAAATCTTGCTGAGTACGACTTTGTACTCACGTTTGCTTAATCTATGTTTTAGATGAAACCACTGACCCCTAAGGTGGCTTCTTCATCGAGCTCGACGACTGAAGACCAAGCTAGTCTAGTCCTAGTCAGACGACTGGTTTCCTCGTGGAGGGCTTGTGTTTAAATAAGGCTTCTTAATCCATTTGTTAAACTTGTCTGTACTCAGACATACTTTGCTTCCGCTTGTTTTTGTAATGTTGGATCACATGTTTGTGATCTCTGTGTGCACTCTATAAGAGTTATCAATAAAATGTATACTTTGTAGAGAATTGCAATGATACCTACTGTTCATACAAGGCACGTGTGTTGCGTGTATGTTTATAACATGCATGTCTTTCTATGGGTTTTCGAGACCTTAGTTGTGATCTGGCTGGCGGTCTTTCATACACCAAGTGGCCCTTAGATGTGCGCAGCTTGGGGCATCGCGATGCGATTGTTGGAGACTCTGTCTCGTGCACACTTTGTGGTATGATCGAGCCCGCCCTAGACCCCGACTAAGTGATCGGGCTAGAGTAAGTCTATGTAAGAGTTATGAGATAGTCGATAGTATGGTTGAGGCGATGTCGGGACCCGGGGTTAGCGTATGTAATTCCGATTATAATACAATCACATGGAGAGCCGAGAGCCGTACCCACTTGTCTAAGCAGACAAGGCCAAGCACAGATCACTCTCGGTAAGCATCGAACGTGAGGGGCATCCCATTCAGGCCGGATGATCAACTGAGATGGGTCCTCAACGTCCGCTCACAAGTCTAATGCTTATGGGTGGTGAATCCCATACTCATAGACAAGTCGCCTCAACCATGCTATCGATTGAATCATAACCCTTACATAGACTTACTCCAGCCCGATCACTCAGTCGGGATCTCGGGCGGGCTCGATCATACATCAAAGTGTGCCACGTGACAGAGTCACGAGCAATCGCATCGCGATGCCCCAAGCTGCGCACATCTAAGGGCCACTTGGTGTATAAAAGACCGCCGGCAAGAACACAACTAAGCTATCGAACCCCACACTAAGACATGCATGTTATAATCATACACGCAGCATACATGTCCAGTGTAAACAGCAGGTAATCACAACATGAACTCTACAAACTCATAGTCTTTACAACTTCTGCTAAACAGAGCAGACATAGTAGTTGTATTACAAGCAGATATCACACGGATGTGATCCAACATTACATCAAACATCAACGGAAGCAAATTATGTCTTAGTAAAGACAAGTTTAACAAATGGCTTAAGAAGCCTGAAAGAAAATACAACGACCCTCCAAAGGGCACAGGCTGCTGCCTGGAACAATACAACATTGGTCCACGTCGAGCTCGAAGTAAAGACCACCATCAGGGTCAGTGGTCTCGTCTCTAAAACATAGAATAAGCAAACGTGAGTACAAAGTCGTACTCAGCAAGACTTACATAGGAACTATACTACTCATGCACATGTATCAAGGCAAAGGGAGGTGGGGTTTCACTTGCAGAAAAGCCAGCTTTGACTTGGCTAATCCTGATCTACGAGTACCAGAGAGAGGTAAGAACGTACACGAGTCCAAGTAACAGTCTCCAACCAATACTCCACTATGGTGCCTTCCTCGACTTCCCCACGAGGAAGCACGCCATAGCACTCACACTTATCTTGGTGTATTTTAGGAGTATCCAGTTCAAGTTATCTATGATCAAGTAAAGGTCTCCAAGTAGTCCATAACCGCGGACACGGCTATTCGAATAGTTCATTAACCCTGCAGGGGTGTACTGCTACACACACGCTTCATCAGTTACCGCCTGGGGATGGACCCTTCAAGTGAGTACCGGCGAGGATGCTGCCACGACACTTCACTCACGGCACCATCTCTAGTCCTAGGGAGTCGCCTATTTGAGTTGGGACCACAGTCGAAATCCGGCCGATTGTTCCGATGCGGACTCAAACGTTGTGTGACCGCCATCAAGCTCAACTCGATCATGATCACTTGATTCAACGTGCCCACAACCTACGCCAACCACTTACCTTGGTTCCACCTGCTTGAGATCGTTAAAGGGCGAACTACTTGCGACTCCTAGACTGGTCCGGGGTGAGGTACTAGGCCGAGATGGGTCAGTGAGCCCAATGTGTGGTCGTACTCTTTGTCTTGGATAAAAACACAAGAACTCGGGCCTAAGGCAGTGTTCAACGAGACAACCCACTGTGTACTCCTACACAGCCTCTCATCGTTCACCTTTATTTAGGGTAGATTCACCAACACGTTACCACCATCATTCACATGATCACTACCATCCCGACTCACATCAAAGTAGCCTCAGGTAACAACTCTAAGCATACAATAAGCTGTAACAGTTGCAGGGGCCACATGATATCAACCAACTCCTACATCTGCTAGGATTGTGGTTTGCTTACTACTGTGACAAAATGATAGGTCATGCAAAGGAATGGGTTCAACTAGCAGTAGAACGTATCATGGTGACATCCTAAACATGTATTTGCGAGAATGAGAGGGAACTGGGATTTTATAGACATGATCAAAGAGGGGGCTGCTTGCCTTGCTGACGATCACGAGGTATCACTTTTCTGACATGAGGTTGAACTCGTCTCCGAGATCAACTCTACCGAGAAGATGCAATCACCGAAGCACTGGAAGTAAAGCACAATCAAGATAATACAATGCACATTCAATATGCAAAACAAAGCATGTAAGTGTGCTGATGTGACCTATGTTTCAATTGCCACATTTTAATTGAAGTTGATTTGAAAAGGAAATTCAAATTCAAACTCCAAATGTATTAGAATTTGGTCAACTTGCATTTGCTAATATTTGTTAATTTGAAACCAAATGATTATATGTGTGAAATGCTTCTGAAGTACAAGTGATGTGTGGTGCAATTCAATGTTTGAAATTGGAATAGTAATTGATTTGAATTTGAAATAATTCCAATTAAATCAAATAGCAAAAGCTACTGATCCCTTTTTAAGATCAACTCTAACATAGCTGAAAGTTGGAAATTTGGATAGAGGATTTTCTACTGATAATTTTTCATATATTATATGTTGAATTTGGAGTTAAAATGAATTTTCTATGATTTTTCAAAGTTTCAGCCATTTTCTGGAATTAACTGAATTTCTTTATTTCTTTTAAATGATTTCTCTGATTACTGCGTCAGAGTGACACCTGGCTGACGTCAGGGGGCCACTGACAGAAGGGCCCCACTGGTCAGTGACCTGGGACATAATTCCCTCTCTGTTTAAATAAAACAGGGGTTAATTAAGCCCTGGGTCCACTGGTCAGCCTCTGGTGGGGGTTGATTAAGCTCGGGTTAACGATGCTAATGGAGGGGTCGTCGCCGGCGGCCACTGTAGACGCCGGAGACTCGCCGGCTTTGCGATTCAGAGCACGGGCAGCCAAGGGGAGGGCGCCGTTGCGTAGCTTGTGCTCCCGCGCGTCCAGTAGACCCATTGGGGGGTCACTAGCGTGCTCCAGAGCTCGGAGGCAACGGCAATGGCGACAGCTGGGCTCGGCCAACGACGAAAACGCGAGGGAGAGCACGAGGGGAACCATGAGAGGGGGCAATCGAGGCAGGAGGCTCACGCACACGCGACGGTGATCTCGACGGGGTTGGGGAAGAGCTGGAGGAGGCTGAATTTGCTGCCGAAGTTGCGGCGGCCGGCGGTGAAGAAGATGAAGGGGACGTCGCTTCCACCAGCTCCCGGCTCGAATTGAGACGGCAGCTAGACGAAGTCGACCTCGAGGAGCTCCATGGACACGCTTGTTCGCCGTGAGGAGGCTGTTGGCCACGCAGTAGCTCGCCGGCGTCCGCTTGCTGTGCTCGGGCTTGCGCGAGATCCGCGAGGAAGAGGAACAGGGGCGACCCGTGGATGGGGAGGACGAGCTCGAGGGGGCTTCTTGCGTTGCGTGGCAGGAGGAGGGAGCCAGGGGAGGTCTAGGTGGCTCGGCGGCCGTGGGCATGCTCGCCACGGCGCGAGCTGCCTGCTCTGGCGTCGGCGGGGAAGACGACAGACGGGGAGGAGCCGGGCTGGGCAAGGTAAGGCTTTCTGTTGTTTTTCTTATTTTCTTTTCTGTTGTTTGTTTTCCCAATAAAATAAAATAGCTAGGGCATTTATGAAAATCCCCAAACATTTTTATAAAACTTAGGTGACTATATAGAAGCCAATCCCAAGTTTTGGGAATTTTTTAAATTCAAATTATTTGAATTTCAATTCAAATAGGCATCTGATTTAATTTCCAAGCCACTATTTGAATTATTGAAAAATCTATGAGCATGGGATTAATCCCAAATCACTTTTAAAATGATCAGACTCATTTTTAGGATTTTTCAATACATCCAAAAGAATTTTGGAAAAAGATTTATTTCTGGCCTTTTTATTTAAATCAATTAGGGCTTTTCTTTTCCCCATTTCCTTTTCTTTTGCATTTTTTTTAAGATGCAAAAATGCAAGCTAGGTTAAACACAAACCTACTTTGGGGTTCTGACAGGCGACTTGTCTTTGAATATGGGAGTTCATCACCCATATCATTAGACTTGTGTGCGGACGATGAGGACCCATCTCAGTTGATCATCCGGCCTGGATGGGATGCCCCTCACGTACGATGCTTTCCGAGAACGTTCTGTGCTTGGCCTTGTCTTCTTAGACAAGTGGGTACGGTTCTCGGCTCTCCATATGACTATGTCTTAGCTGGACTTGCATACGCTAACCATGGGTCCTGACAGCTGGGTTGACCCAATCAAAGGTTGACAGGTCAAAGTGAACAATGTAAGGAGGGTCCTACGTGTCATTGTCTACTTTTGGAATTCCCCAAATTTTTCTAAGTCTGACATTTTCGGTTTAAACATCAATTAGTTGTTTTCAAGAGGCTACGGTTTTCAGTTCTACTTATCCAACGAATTAGTGCCCTATACAAATTATTCTCAGTTTGCTGTGATCTATAATCTGGTATGCACGCAATCCATGTTAGAGTTCATTTGCTTAATTAAAACTTTTCTTATAAGTGCAACATAATTTTAACTGCATAAACTTGGTAAGTTTACCAAACTTTGACTGATGATTGCATCAATTATATAGATCTTTTGAGGATAAATCATAAATGTGTTTTGATACACAAGAAGTGTGCTACAATGCCATGCGATTAGCTGCCATGATAGGGTATTGTATCATGTCCAAAACCTACTCTAATATAGCACTGGTGACACAACAATTTTTCTGTTAAGAGAAATCCGAGTTTTATGATTTTTATAGGATTTCATCCATGCATTTTCTGTAATTGGTTCAAAGGAACAAAATGAAGCTTGATACTTCTACTAACCGTTCATACCATTTTCATCTATTTTAAGACACAATTTGTTGCTGTTTTTCTGCTGTCAAAGGTGGTACAGCAGCAAGCGAGTAGCAGTAGTTACAAGCAGCACAAAATTCAGCAACAGTTAAAAGCTCCAGCAGAGCTGCAACCTGACGGCAGCTAGCAAGGCAGCAGCAGGGGGCGTGGCAATGGCCAATGGCACAGCCGGCGGCCACAGCCCGTGCACACCACGCACACACTCACATACACGACACACACATGCAGAGCAAGCACACACCATGCACGCACCCTGCACACACTCACAATACACACGCACACGCTCGTCCATGGATGGTTGAGGCCAGCAACCCAGCAGCCGGCAGGGGGAACGACCAAGCGTGGCTGGGTACGCACGGGCGCGTGAGCGCGTGCTCCGGATAAGGCGACCACGGCGTGGACGGACGAGACGGGGGCAGAGACCTACGTACACGGATCGACAATGTGGCGAGGGGAGGACGGAGGAGGAGCTCACTGCGGGTCTGCTGGCGATCGCGGGGCGGCCGTGGATGATGAGTCCGGCAACGACGACATTATGGTGCGGATCCGACACAGCCGTCGACGAGCGAGCTTCTGGACGTCGTCCTGGTGGACGGGGTGGCCGGTGGCTGCGCAAGCGACGACGATGCGGCCACGGAAAACGGAGTGTGCGCACTGGTGCGGTGCCATATGACAGAACATGCGACGGGAATGGGGCGTCTAGGGTTCCATGGAAGGGGGCGCGGGGTCTTATCCCCGCCGGCGGCCGCAGGATGGACGCCACGGCGACACTACGTGACCCAGCCGGGGGATGTCTGCCACGCTAGGGCATGTACATGAGGAGAAAGAAGGGTGGGGTGGGCCGGCTGGATTTTCGCACTGGGCGAGTTATATGGCCTTTCTTTTATTACATTTTTTCTATGTGCTACTTTCTGTTTTTATCTATTTAGTCAACACTTGAATTATGCAAAATGTGCAATTTGACCTAATAGTCATGTTACATTATTCTATACTGCTACAAAAAGTTATGGTTCCAAATAAATTCATATGAGTATTTTATAAAATGCAAAGGATAGTTAGGGATCTTTTAGCTACAGTTTGATTTATTTAAATTATTTAATCATTGTAATAAATTCCCATTTCTATTTTAATATGATCTACTGGTTATTAGGTATTTTATAAAATTGGTTGCTCAATATTTGGATTCAGTTTTATTTGCACTTTGTTTTTAATTCCATCAAAATGGAAATTTTGAATGTGATTACAATAAATTATGATCAAGACATGATTAAGCACAATGGTTGTCTTTTACAAAAGAGATTACTGTAGCATGAAACTGGGGGCATTACAAATCTCCCCCACTACAAGAAATCTCTTCCCGAGATTTAAGGGGTAGGATGAGGGGTAACGTTTTGGTTTCGTATTATAATGTTTTTCCTGGTTCTTATTGCCCTTCTCGAAGAATTTAATCCTTCTCGTTGATATCTTCATCTCTCTGCATTAGTGCATCTCGTCATGTTGTCATCCTCGCTTCAGGGTCCTCATCGTACTTACGGATAGGGCAGGAGGGGAAACTTAAGGGGGTCGGATCGATACTCGGTTAGTTAACCCAGGATGCCCGAGGAAATGCGGTACAAAGTATCTCGCGAGTTGAAACTCAGGGGAATACATTGAGAGAAACAAAAGAAGGTATGCGAAGTTTCAAGCCGTTAGGCATGCATTCGATGTCGATGACGGATGATGAAAAGGGGTCCAAAACATCAGGCATAAGCATCGAGTTTCATATCGGGTTGAATATCGCAAGGTAGATGACAAGAGTCAGGTTTCGATCTAGTGGAACTGTGGCTTAGTCCGGATTACGAACAAGAGGGGTGGTGATATATTATGCGATCACGATGCAAGGTTTATCAGAGAATAGTTTGTCAACTATGCCGACAACAACGTCGGTACCAAGGGCAAGGGACAATATATGAAGGTTCGAATTGTCGAGGTGCAGCTCATGTCCGGAATGAAATTTGGGCTGGAGGGATGATTTCATAGAGATCAACAGATGATTGCGTGCATTTGAACATACGATGGTTAAATAAGATCAGTATGGAAATGATAAGGGAGGTAATCGAAGACTACAAGATGAACTGAATTAATCATAGTGTAAGCAGGCAAGAAGAATCTTCAAAGTAGTAGGCTGGAGAGGATTCTCGAAATATCGGAGAATATTTCAAGGTATCTTGTAACAACAATATCAGATGAGAATGAATGTACGAATGGAAGGTGTATGTAGTTATCCATACATACTTATCGGTGGTAGGGAAGTGCAAAGGAAATGGACACATGGGGTCTCGGAAATTTATCAAAGAATAATCTTCGAGGTCTTCTGGTGAATCAGGTGATCATCTGTAATGAAGGGCTCTCCGGGAGGAAGTAGTCATGAGAACCTAAAGTTAGTGCTAGAAAAATCATTAACCCAAAAGAGAAGAGAGATCAGGGTCCCAGAGTACAGGTGCGTAGAACAAGATCATAATACCACCCAGTTTGCGACGTGGGCCGATAAGCCGCACGACACTGTTAGTAAAGTAGTTTTGCAAAGACTAGACTCAACTTCGACCAAAGAGTTGGAAGTGGGTTTCCTACAGGAAGTCGGCTCAGATACCAACTTGTGACGCCCCCAAAATCGGACCGTGTAAATTAATCATACACGCAAGGTACACGGCTGAGATCAAGGACTCACGGCCTGATATCACCACACAAATCCAATAATAAAAATAATGCAAGATTTATAATACAAGCCAGGGGCCACGAGGGCTCGAATACAACAGCTCGAGAACACGAAGTTAGCGGAAGTAGTAGTATCTGAGTACAGAGACAAGAATAATTTTTTTCCTTAATAAGGCTAACACAAACACTACTCAACGATCGAAAAGGCGAGTCCTCCTTCCTCGGAAGCTCCAAAATACTCCTAGTAGACGGGGAACTCGACGTTGTAGCAAGCGCCGGGGATCTTCTGCTCCTGGACTCCAAGGCTCCAACGTCTGATGGAAACAATCGTTTGAAAATAAAACAAAGGAGGAGAAAAGCAAGGGTGAGTATCTAACATACTCAACGAGACTTAAACCCAAACATCTAAGCATTTGTGCATTGGTTTCTTAATGGAAGGGGAGGCTGTATGGTGGACTGCCAGACAGAAGTACCACGGTAAGGGGGAAGACCGAGCCTATTGAAGAATAGCATCTTCACGCGATTCTTGCCGCATGGGAAGAGAATAGCCAACAGTTATAATAGCATGAATGTAATAACAATGAAGCATAAGTTGATGAAGCAAAGTATAAAAAAAGTTGTATAAATTACCATTGCTCCCGAGATCCTTCCTCGAGTTCCCAGGAAGGAAAACATCCCGGGTACAACAATTTAACTTGTACCTACAATAGTTCGTAGTTGCATAGGATCCGGATACAACACCAAGCGTCCTGTTACCGTGGACACGACTATTCAAATAGATTTCATCCCTGGAGGGGCTGCACTACTGTTACCCTACACGCTCAGATCGCTAGGGTGACACACACCTTGTTAGGGAATGCCCCACCGAGGCTATCCGACACGATGTAGTCCTACCTAGGCTCACTAGAGAGGTCACCGTCGGTCTAATGTCCTAAGCGCTCAGTGGTCTTGGGCCTTCGCCCCTCGCACTCCGGGTCGTTGTGAGCAGGGCGGATACCATGCAACTCCTCTGGGATGCGTATCCGACTGTGCCACAATGCTGAACTGGACGTCTTTTAGAGCTTTCGATAGAATGTACGCCGCCGAGGGGCCCACACCCATTATCCCGCGTGGAGGTAGCGCGTATTGGCAATGGCCAACTCAGATTCTAACACATATCCATTAAGAATTTCATCCTTATCTCGCGGGACAACCGTTATCGTTGCTCCGACTATGTAACATGCGGACAGCGAATAGTATCAAGGTCCACCTCTCTTTTAGATTTCAATGCAAGTGACATCCCTCATGGTAAGCCTCCTGATCAATATTTAGATGAGCTTGATAATTTTATTATGAAGCAAAGTAACTTTAATGAGAGGATACAAAAGCAGTTGCATGATAATTCCCTTGCTATCAAAAGTTTGATTGATGTTCTAGGTAGAACATTTAATTATGTTAAATGTCTTGTGAAGAATTTTCATCTGGTTCAAACTCAGCTTGAACAAATTTCTAATGTGCAAAAAGATTTGCTTGCTCACAATGCCAAACAGGATATACAGGCCTTCGGGATTAAAACCTGAGGTGGAACTAGCACTCAAGACCCTCTCTATCCAGAGGGTCATCCGAAGAGGATCGAGCAAGATTCTCAAATGCAGGAAGAAGAAATTGTTAGGTCTCCGAAGAAGAAGAAGAAGCACAAAGAAGCTGACAATTCCAATGATCCAATTGCAAGTGATGAGCTTGTTATTGATCCAAATAGTATATCTACCTCCGATGCTGAGACTGAAGACGGTGCTGAGCTTGAAAAGGATGGTGAAGAGAATGATCCACCTGAAGTTAGAGAAGAAGAAGCACCCGAGAAACGCAATAAATACACTAGAGAAGACTTCATCGCAAGAAGAGATGGGAAGGAAAGAGAACCATGGGTACAAAAACCCGTGCCCTTTCCAGGTAAGTCTCTCAAAACTAAAGAAGAAGAGCATTACAATAAGTTTTGTGAGTGGATGAAACCTCTTTTTCTTCAAATCCCTTTGACTGATGCTATTAAGTTACCTCCCTATTTGAGATACATGAAAGATATTGTTACTAATAAAAGAAAAGTTCCTAATGAAGCAATATCTACTATGCTTGCTAACTACTCTTTTAGTGGCAAGATTCCTGAGAAGCTTGGTGATCCAGGTATACCCACCATTCCTTGCTCCATAAAGAATAATTATGTCAAGACTGCTTTATGTGATCTTGGAGCAGGAGTGAGTGTTATGCCTTTCTCTCTTTACAAGAGGCTTTGTTTAGAGAAACTAATCCTTACAGATATCTCTCTTCAGATGGCTGCAAGTCAACAGCCGTGCCCATTGGTATTTGTGAGGATGTTCCCGTTGAAGTTGCTAATTGTTTGATCCTTACTGATTTTGTTGTGCTTGACATGCCCGAGGATGGCAGCATGTCTATTATTCTTGGTAGAACTTTTCTTAACACCGCAGGTGCTATTATTGATTGCAATAAAGGAAAGGTTACTTTTAATGTGAATGATAAAGAACACACGGTGTATTTTCCGAAGAAGACTGACAAAAGGCATGGCCTCAACTCTATAAAGAATATCTAGAACGTCAAGATTGGTGATTGGGATTGTCCTCTACATGTGCACCACAAATATAAAACCATTATGGTGGGGACAATATCCATTAAGGTGAAGGTACCATGAATGCTTCATAATAAGTGAAACTTTTTGTTCTACGTATTCCTTGTTTATTAGTAGGACTTGATCAACCTTGCTATTAGATGAGTTTTATATAAGTAAAAAGTAGAGGTTGTTATGTTTGCGTTTCTTTTAGCTTTATCTTTCTTGCTGGTCCAAAGTTTTATATTTTTGAAGCTTCACGTAGATAACCACTACCTCATGTTTTCAGAAAGTTTTGCAGCTTTTGAACCTCAAAAAATATTCAACAGTGAAGTTGTCAGAAAAATTCCAGAAAAATAAAAAAAAAATTCCATGCCGGGAGTGACCCAGAGGCACCTGGGGCTGACCAGGGGGCCACAAGTGTCCGAGGAGGCCAGCTGGCGCGGCCTGCCCCCTGGCCGCGCCCATAGGGCGCCTGTGGCCCACAGGCCCCATCTCCAGGTGAGTCTTCTTCCTCTCTCTCTTTCTCTCAAAAAACACAAGTTTTGCACTTCCCCTAGCGTTCTTGCTATTCTTGGAGGGGATTTTCTATCTCTCTCTACAGCCTATCATTCGAGCTGAGATTTTGAGCAAACACTCCCTGGTATCTGACTCCTCCACCCCTCCAATTAGATATTTGATTGGTGGTTTCATTAGTGAGTATTTAGTAGCTCTTGGTGCTGTTCATATGAGCTTGCAAGCATGTGTAGAAATTTATTTTCTAAGTTTTGATGCAAGTTTATGACTTAGAGAAGTGAGTAGAGTAGTTTTCCCCAACTCATTTCTCTTAAATCCTTGTTTTTTTGAATTGTCAAAAAATTCAGAAATGAGTTTCTGAGGAAAAGCAAAAGGATGGCTTGGGAAGAAGAACCCGAAGCATACTAATAGATTAACTAGAGCTGCAGCTTCATCCTCAGCTGCTAGGGTGAGCTACAATGAAGATGTTGTGCCCCTGGAGTTGCTGGAAGATACAAGTCCAGCACGGGCAATGATGTTTCCTTGCAACGATTTTCTTGAAGCGGCAGGTATTAAGGAGGAGTTTGATAACCTTTGTGCTAATGCAGGTTTGGCACGGCTTGCAACATGCCGTGTTACTGAATACCGTAAACTCACCTCCTGTTTTATTAACAGTTTTAGATATAACCATGATGCTGGTTTTATTGAGTTTAAAATTTATAATGATCTTTTGACCATGTCTTTGGAAATATTTTGTGAAATGATAGGTGTGCCGAACGTTGGACGGACGGCAAAGATGAACACTCAGCCCACCGAGCTGAGAACGCTCTTCAACTCTCTTTGTAGCCAGGATACAAGGGATATCCGACGTTCAAAAATTTCTAGCATCTTGTTTCCCCAGCTCAGGTATTTCGCAAATTATATTGCTAGAGGGGTATTAGCTCATGACAACACGAGCAACAGTTCTGCGCAGGATATTGCTATCCTGGCAAATGCCCTCTCAGGGGAAACTACATATAATGTGCGTGCCTTGATTGCTCGCCGACTTGCCCTTAATGGAAACAAGGGAGATCTCTTTGGTGGCGTTTACGCCACACTTATTCTTGAGTCTCTTGAGCGCACCCCACATCTTGATGATGAGCCTTTTCCTTTTATAATCTTTGACCTTGCTGCTATGAAGAGGCATGAGTTTGTTACCAGGACTTTCGAGTTTGGTAACCTTATTTATATTCTGAGGTTTGGACTAATCGATATTCGGGAGATCCATCTACCTGCTCCTTTTTTGTTTGATTCTACTCGCATGAACGGATGGTCCTTCAACGTCATCCAGTTCGATGAGTTCATGGCCCAGCAGCAGTTCCATAACCCTATGGAAGGGGTTGTGCATGATGAGGAGGAGGAGCCCTTTACCCAGTGGGGTGAAGGGTCTTCTTCCACTTGGAGCGCGGAGCCTTCTTTACGGGAGGATCCCAGGACTTCGGTCTATGCACCTGAAGCCCCGTACGACCCATGGACACACCAGTACTACCCTGGAGCTGGAGGCTCCTGGGGACCAAAGTAACTGATACCAACTTAGGCCAAAAGCCTAAGCTTGGGGGAGTATGTGTCCTTCTCCCTTTCTCCATTGTATTATCCGTTTTATGATTGTTCGTTTTTTATCTTTTCAAAGTTTTTGCCTGTTCTTCTTTGATTCTTTCTGTGCAAAAACAACAAAAGGATTTTTTCTTTCTTTTTATTTCGTCTAACCTTTGAAAAATCCAAAAAGATTTCTTTTCTATCTTTAGCTTTCTTTGTTGCAGAGTTCAGCTCGAGTCCGTGATGGCATTTTCACTTGATTATATTTTCCTATGTTCGATCGTGCAAGTGACAAGGCAGTAATGAAGAAGATCGACGAAAGGGATGCAACAAGGAAAACTGGTATGACTCTTTTTGTTTCTACTTTTGTACATATGCTTGTACTTATGATTTAGAGACCAGCTTGTAGCGACATAGTGCTATGTTTACAATGCTTTCCCAGTTGTTCATGATTTCTTTGTGGCTAATCTCAAATAGCTAGGCTACATAATGTGTTGTTGGAATGATTTACATGCATTGCATTTTTCATGATTTGGCATACTGAAGTGGTATTTCCCTTTGGGGAATTCTTGGATAGACTTGGCACATGCTTACACATGTCTAAGACTAAAAAGTCTACTATGCCTTGATGATCTTTGAATTTCAGAATAGTTATATCACTTTCATGCCCAATTCAATGTTGCTTTGTCACTCTGCATGATTATGACTATTATTTCTCTCTAGTTGGTCGCTTCCCAGTCTTTTGCTAGCCTTCGCTCGCACTAAGCGGAATTCTGCTTGTGCATCCAAAATCCTTGAAACCAGTTATTCCATATGAGTCCACCATACCTTCCTATGTGGTATTTACCGGCCATCCTAACGAAGACTCTCTTGTACCATCTCGAAATTATTCAAATACACTCATGTGTTGTGCCTCTGCTTTAGCTCATGAGGAAGTAGTAGGTAATTCATGATCCTCTTATGTTAGACATGTTTTATCCCGATATTGCATGTCTAATCTACAAACCCCTAATACGAGGAGGGACTGGCATGAGTGCGCCCAACTCACAAAAGATAATCCCAACCAACAAACCCTCCTTCACGCTTTTTTTATGAGAAATCAGAAAACTTTGGTAGTGATAAACAAAGGAGATTAAGGGGATGTGACCGTCCCCATCTTGGGAGTCGTTCCTCGAAACATGTCTAGCATAAGAAGTGATTGGGTTGTCTACTAGCATTCGTTGACGAACCATGCACCTCCCAAAAACATTTTATCTCTGATTTCCAAACCAAGAGCTCTGGTACATGTTTAGTCTTTGCTTCCAGCCACGGGTTTTCAACCTTGCCATCAAAATCCACGGTTCGAGAGTCTCCACCTTCTTTCTTCAAAGCACCAACTATGAGAGCATAATTGTCATTCTGAGTGTAATGTGCATTGTCCCAAAGTACTACATTGTCTTCTGCATGATTGTGGTATTACTTATTCTGAAGTTCTTAGTTCTAGTCTCCTTTAAAACTTCGGAGGAGTTTCTGCATTTATGTTTTGCTTCACTCATGGAGGCTAGCGAGATAACACTCTAATATGTTCAAGCTATGTGCATTGTAATCTTGCCTTGATTTTTAGTAGCGTATTATTTACTTTTAGTTGTTTGTGGTTGTTCACATGAAAGAAGGATTGCTTCGTGCATTTTCCTTATAGCATTGTTTCAATACCTTCTAGACTCTTTTCATAGTACATGCTTATATACATCTAATGAAGCAAAAGAGTTTGTCAAAGTTTTCTGAATTGCTTGAGGAAAAGAAATATGCTTGAGGAAAAGAAATATGCTAAGCTTGCAAACACATTTGCTATTGTTTTGCCCTCATTCTTGCATGATTTGGACGAAACTAACCAGGAATAACGATGTTTTCAGCAGAGCTGTCTGTATGGTTTTATTGTGTGAAGGAAAATGGAATTTTAGGTGTCTTAGAAAATTCCAGGAAAAATCACAGAAAATCCACGCACCCGAAGGACAAATATTCCAGAAGTGGGGCCAGAGGGCAGCTAGGGGGGGCCCAGGCGCCCTGCTAGCGCGACCCCACCCCTTGCCGCGCCAGGAGACCGCCTAGGAGGGTCCTCCCCCCTCTAGCGCCCTACTTTGCCTCCTATTTATTCCCGTGGAGAGAAAACTCAAGAACAGAAGTCGTTTTCCCAATTCTCGTCGCGGAGCCGCCGCCACCCTTTGTTCTTCTCCGGGAGGGCTAATCTGGAGGCTGTTTTGGCCTCCGGTAAGGGGAGATCATCACGATCGTCATCATCATCACCACTCCATCCTCCCTCCATGACTTCTCCTTCCATGTGTGAGTAATTCCCTGATGTAGGCAAATGGGGATGGTAGGGATTGGATGAGCTAGATCATGTAATAGTTTATCAGATTGTTGGGGGCATGTTGCCTATCATCTAGATTGGTGTTTATCATCTTTGCTTCAAATTTTTGCTCTTAATGCTTGTCACTTTGTGCCCGAGTGCCATGTTTTCATATCTAAACCCTATGTGTTTTCATGAATATATTTGTGTTCTTGATTCTATATACGAGTTGTATGCACCTGTTATAGTCCGGAACCGGCGATCCCAAAGGTGACAACTTGGGACACCAAAGGGGATGTACTATAGTTTGAGGATTCCTTGTATCCATTGATTGTTAATGCTTTGTTCCGGTGCTCTTTGACAGGAGCACCTTTATCTCCATAAGTTCCTTTTGGCCCCGTTCGCAGCGGGATGGTAGGACAAAAGATGTTGTGCAAGTTTTTATTGCAAGCACATACAACTACCTGTGGGGTACATGCCTAATGTTTGATATATGCCTAGATGATCATTGATTTTCTGTGTGCCTTGCCCCAAGTTAAATACATGATGTATCTCATCCATGCAGCACCCAACCATCCATCTCCCTAGCCTACAGTGTTTTTAATTCTGTTGATTACTAGTTGTTTACTTTTGCTGTTTTACTTTCGCTGTTTCACCGCCACTATTTCCGTTATCACCATCAATTCCATATCGCGGTTACTATTAATATATTTTTTCAAGTAAGTGTATCTCAGGTGCGGTTGAATTGACAACTCCACCGTCAAAGTTTGTGGGCATTCTTTGGCTCCCCTTGAGTCGAATCTATAAATTGGGTTATTCTTACCCGCGAAGACTATCTCGATCCCTTGAAGTTGTGGGTTATCAAGGCTGTTTTATCGCGCCGTTGCCGGGGAGCATAGCTTTATTCTCAAGTCTACCTGAAGTATTTTACCTGCTTCAATTTATCCTCTATGGGTAAGAAAGAAGACCCAAGGTTTCGATCTTACCATCCCGTACAAGAAAAGGTAATGTTCTGAACACTAGTGCTACACTTGATTCACCTTTAGTTATGAGTAAGGTTGCTTCACGTCCACCACATGATGCTTCTACTAAATCCGTTACTATGTCCGATACTTTTGATGATGCTTCTACTACTCTTGATGATATTGGTTCACTTGGTTACACTCTTGAAGCACAGATCGCTGTTGCAAAAAAATCTGGAATTGAAATTCCTGCTACTCGTATCACTCCGGTGGTGCTTCGCTACCGAGCCGGCGATGAGAGTGAAATACGAGTCCATCCACTCGTAAGTCAAACTTGAAGAGACTCGGTAGAGTATTGCCGTTGTAGGTTCCTTTGGGCGTCTGCTCTATACCGTACCTGTTGCAGAAATTTAAATCATTTGTGCTCCGCGTTCACTCCCCTGAGTGATCGCCCACTACAAGAAATCTCGTCCCGAGATTTAAGGGGTAGGGTGAGGGGTAAAGTTTTGGTTTCATATTATAACATTTCTTCTGTTTCTTGTTGCCCTTCTCAAAGAAGTTAATCTTTCTCGTTGATGCCTTCATCTCTCTGCATTTGTGCATCTCGTCAAGTTGTCATCCTCGCTTCAGGGTCTTCATTGTACTTACGGATAGGGTAGGAGGGGAAACTTAAGGTGGGTCTTCATCGTACTTACCGAGGCTGCCCGAGGAAATGGGTTACAATGTATCTCCCGAGTTTAAACTCAGGGGAATACATCGAGAGAAACAAAATAAGGTATGCAAAGTTTCGAGACGATAGGCATGCATTCGATGTCAATGACGGATGAAGAAAATGGGTCCAAACCATCAGGCATAAGCACTGAGTATAATATCTGGTTGAATATCGCAAGGTAGATGACAAGAGTCAGGTTCGATCCTGTGGAATTGGGGCTTAGTCTGGATTACGAACAAGAGGGGTGGTGATATATTATGCGATCACGACGCAATGTTTATCAGAGAATAGTTTGTCAACTATGTTGACAACAACGCCGGTACCAAGGGAGAGGGACAATCAATGAAGGTTCGAATTGTCGAGGTCCAGCTCATGTCCGGAATGATATCTGGGATGGAGGGATGCTTTCATAGATATCAGTAAATGATTGCATGCATTTGCACATACGATGGTTCAATAAGATCAGGATGGCGATGGTAAGGGAGGTCATCGAAGACTACAAGACGAACGAAATTAACCATAGTGCAAGCAGGTAAGAAGAATCTCCAAAGTAGTAGGCTGCAGAGGATTCTCGAAATATCGGAGAATATTTCAAGGTATCTTGTAACAACAAGAGCAGATGAGCATGAATGTATGAATGGAAGGTCTATGTATTTATCGATACGAACTTATCGGTGGTAGGGAATTGCAAAGGAAATGGACACATGGGGTCTCGGGAATTTATTGGAGAATAATCTTCGAGGTCTTCTGGTGAATCAGGTTAGTGTTAGAAAAATCTTTAACTCGAAAGAAAAAAGAGATCAGGGTCCCAAAGTACAGGTGCGAAGAAAAAGATCCTAATACCACCAAGTTTGCGACGTGGGTCGGTAAGCCGGCCGACACTGTTAGTAAAGTAGTTTTGAAAAGACTAGACTCAACTTCGACCAAAGAGTTAGAAGGGGGTTTCCAACAGGTAGTCAGCTCTGATACCAACTGTTGACGCCCCCAAAATCGGACCGTCAAAATATGGGAGGTGGAAGTGTCAACTTTCGAATACTCATATTAGTCCGAAGAACTCATGCACTTATTATGGGTAACTCTCATTCTAATCAGGAGGTTTTCAAAGAAAAAAGTACCCCGAGGAGGAGTGTATGGGGATTTGGTTATCCTTGCGCATCCTCGACTCATGGTACATGAGTGTACTCTAATATTCGAACCCTCCAGAGGTTAGTGATCCATCTAGTAGCTAGAGATCTCAACAGGGGTTTTGGTTTTTGAAAATCACACGGATTGCCCAAAATACGACATCTATCACTAATAGGCTCGAGCTCTTGACACCAAAGTTTCAAATATTATTCTAGTCAATACCTCAAAACTATTGCAAGTTACTACTACAAAGAGGATAGCAACTTCAACTACCTACTTTCTAGTCAAGACACAAAACTCAGTGCAAGAGGCAAACTCTCTAACAAGATAAAACATGCAACCTATAGAAATTTAAACCTAAGAAAAAAAAAATCTCTAGAAGAAAACTAAAGCAAAACAACTAAACAGGGCAGCAGCTAAGAAAAGAAAAAGAACAACTCATAGCTAACAGAATAAGCATGCAAATCCTATGAGGAGTTCTAGTTCAAGCGGAGTGTGTTCCTCTTCCACACAAAAGAAAGTCGGGATCTAACTTGTTCTACAGCAAACAAAGAAAAAAAACCCTAAGAAAAGTAAAGAGTGAGACGCTCCAAGCATAGCACATAATGCATGAAGTGATAAAATATAGTGAAACGAGGGACGAACTGATAATTGTTGATGAAGAAGGGGATGCACGGGGGCATCCCCAAGCTTAGACGCTTGAGTCTCCTTGAATATTTCTTGTGGGTGCACATGGGAATCCCCAAGCTTGAGCGTTTGACACTCCAGGATCTTCTTTCATCATCTTCCATCACACACTTGAAAACTACCTTCATACATAACTCATTGTAAACTAATTAGAGAGGTTAGTACCCTATTAAAATAATTTTCCTCTATTGCAAAGAAAGATATTCTTGAAGAGCTACAGTTTCTCAAGATTTCGAAAAAGTTTTTGCAAAGAAAAAGCAAGCTTATGGTTTGAAAAAGTTAGGAGAGACAAAACATGGCAGAATCTGTGAAAAACAGAACAAGATGTAGTAAATAATTTTTCTACGATTGAAAAACAGAACAACTCAAATAAAAAAACTCAGAACATACGAAAGTTCCATGATTGTATAGATAATGCTGTGTTAAACATTCAGCTCAAAAAGATGAACTGGAAATTTTCTACGATTTTTTTCTTCACGAGGACAGAATTTGTTTTCTGGACGGCATGTCACAACTTTCACTTCCCTTGTGATATGAGGCTATAGTTCGCACAAAGCTTGAAAAGTAAAGATACAATGATGTTGCTAAAGTAGTAACAATCATTAAGACCACTAAGAAAAGAAGAAAAACAAAAAGTAAAACCTAAATTCGTTGTGGGCTGCCTCCCGAAAGCACTTCTTTAAAGCCATTAGCTAGGCTTAAAGCAAAAGATCAAGTCTTATCAAGAAAATAACTAGCCCGTGTGATGGACTCAAAAGGCAACTTAATCTTTTTCCTAGGGAAATGTTCCATCCCTTTCTTGAGAGGGAATTAGAATTTGATATCCCCCTCTTTCATGTCAATAACAGCACCAACGGTGCGAAGAAAAGGACGTCCCAAAATAATTGCACAAGAGGGCTCACACTCAATGTCCATAATAGTAAAATCAGCGGGAACATAATTGTCGTTGACAATGATAAGAACATCGTCGATCTTCCCCAAAGGTTTCTTTATGGAAGAATCAACAAGACGAACACCAAAAGAACAAGGATCAAAAGGTTTTAATTCAAGCATATCATACAATCTTTTGGCCATAACAGAGGTACTAGCTCCAACATCACAAAGAGCAAAGCAAGAGAAGTTATTCAATTTGATTTTTATCATAGGATCCCAACCATCTTCTAGCTTCCTATGTATGGAGGCTTCTAGTCTAATCTTCTCCTCCCTAACTTTGATTAGAGCATTAGTGATATGCTCTTTGAAGGCAAGATTAAGTGTGCTAATGTGGGGGTCTCTAGACATTTTGTGTAGGAAACCAATAACTTCAGGTAAGGTGCAGCTGTCAAAGTCTAGATCACTACTATCTATCAAGGAGGTAGTGATATCATTTAGGCTCACTTGTTTGAAAACCTCTATGTTCATAGAGGTTTCTTCATCTATGGTTGAGGTGGTAGCATCACCATTGATAGGTCCAGTGGGACTAGGGGTGTGATGGGTGCTAACAGTTTGGACATCCTCAACAACTTGGATAGTAGCTACTGTGTGGTAGGTAGGAAGGCTCTTAACTCTCTCATCTTCCTCCTTTTCTCTAGCCCATCTCTCCTTAAGTTTGCCCAACATTCTAATGTTTTCATTAATTTGCACTTGGATAGCATTCATAGGAGTGGTCTTCCTCTCCTCGGGGGGAGAATTTCTAATCTTAAGCATCTCAACATCATAGGCTATGTTGTCTACCTTCGAAGAGAGAATATATAATTTGTCTAATTTCTCTTCTACACTCTTGCTGAAGGCCTTTTGGGTAGTGATAAAGTCTTTGAGCAAGGTCTCTAGTTCAGAGGTGGAGTTTTTGGTGCTAGGATAAGTGTTGTTGTTCCCATAGTTGTTGGATGAGAAAGGTCTAGGATTGTTGCTACCAAAATTACTCCTATAAGCATTATTGTTGAAGTTGTTTCTAGAGATAAAGTTCACATCTACTTGTTCTTGAGAAACCAAGGAATTTAAAATAACATCCTGAGGATCAATAGGAGATTGCTTTGTAAGTAGAGACATGATCAAGTCAACCTTTTCATTAAGAGAGGAGATCTCCTCGATAGAATTGACCTTCTTACCAGTTGGAGATCGTTCGGTGTGCCATTGAGAGTAGTTCAGCATCATCTCATCAAGTAGCTTCGTGGCAGCACCAAGTGTGGTTGACATTAAAGTTCCTCCCGCGGCCGAGTCTAACAGATTCCACGAGGTAAAGTTTAAGCCTGCATAAAAAGTCTGGATAACCATCCAGGTAGCCAAACCATGTGTAGGACAGTTCTTAACAAGAGATTTCATTCGTTCCCAAGCTTGGGCAACGTGTTCATTATCCAATTGCCTAAAATTCATAATGTTACTTCTCAACTGGATGATTTTAGTAGGGGGATAGTAATTCCCAATAATAGCATCCTTACACTTGTCCCAAGAATCGGTACTATTCTTAGGTAAGGATTGCAGCCACTCCTTGGCTCTTCCTCTCAAGGAGAAAGGAAAAAGCTTCAGCTTGACGATGTCTCCATCTACTTCCTTGTACTTTTGCATATCACAAAGCTCAAAAAATTATTTAAGTGCAAGGCAGCATCCTTTCCAGCACCTGAGAATTGATCTTTCATAACAAGATTAAGCAAAGCAGGTTTAATTTCATAAGAAGGTGCTGAAGTGGCTGGTGGAGCAATAGGAGTGCATATAAAGTCACTATTGTTGTGACTAGTGAAGTCACACAACTTGGTGTTTTCATTGGAACCCATAGTAGCAGCAGGTATTTTTGGTATTTTTGATAAGGGACACAAAAGTAAAGATTGAACGGTAAACTAACAAGACTAAAAAGAAAAGATAAAAGATTGTGTGCAACTCCCCTATCTTGTAGACTGGAGTCCCCGGCAACGGCGCCAGAAATTGCTTCTGGCTAGGAAGTTGACGGCTCCAGTCTACTTGTTGTACCTTGGAATCCCCGGAAACGGCGCAAGAAATTGGCTTGATACGGTGAGGATAGTTCTCTCACTCCTCGTTGGTTACCCCAAGTGGAAGGTGAGATGTAGCATAGCAGCAAATTTCCCTCGGTGAAGATACCAAGCTTTGTCTCCAGCAGGACTCGCAGAAATACAAGAAGGTGACAATGGCGCCAGATATTGGGCGGTTGTCGTGACCTGCACAAAGAAACAAATAACTTTGCTCCCAACAAGTATAGAGGAGTTGTCAATTCCTCCGGCCTTGCTGTTTACAAAGGATCAATGCAAGAGATAATAGTGCAACTGAATGTAAGAATTGAAAGTAAATTGAAGGTGTAAACAATGGTGTGAATATGGACCGGGGTTCCGTGATGTTCACTAGTGATGTCTCTCTCCCAAAAGACGATAAATGTGCTAGCGACGTAAACAAATCACAGCTGGGAAATTGACAGGATTATAAACGCACCGCAATGCTAAATATGCTACAAAAGAAAGGAAGAGGCCCAAAAGAAATGGGCAGTACGCCAAGGTAAGTAGACCGAAATCCATCTGCATCTACGACGAATCATCCACCTTGAGATATCTATCTAGAACATCTCGCTGGTATTAATTTGCGAATCCCACCCAAAGTGTAAAATCAAAGCACAGACAACTGCATTAAAAGAACTATGCGTAAAGTAAACAATCCTTGCACCCGCAGGTACAAGCACTATTGTTTTATCCCTGGTGGCAACAGCACATCCCCTAGTCTCATGTTTCTGTCACTCAAGCTAGACATCAAGGGGCTGAACCCACAATCAAGCATAACGCTCCCTCTTGGAGTTGCAACAAATCACTTGACCAAAGTAAAATACGGCAACGGAGAACATGCAAGAATTTACTAAAGAACACAAATATAAAAGAGAACCAAATATATTACTCATCACAATCTGAACATAATCTCATAATCCATCAGATCCCAGCAAACTCAGCATAGCAACACAGAAATTACAACGGTGCCTCAATCATGTGAGGCAGCTCACAAGGTCTCGAAAGTGAAAGAACAAAGAGGGGAGGAGAACATCACATAGCTACTGGTCACGGACCCATGGTCCAAGGGGGACTACTCATGGCACATCCAGGAGGCATCCATGGCGATGGATGGTCTCCTGGAGGGGATTCCTCCTTCCGGCAGTGTGCCGTGGCAGATTCTCCTGGCAGCCCCGATCTTGAAACGGCGGAGGCGGCAGTACAGAGAGGAGAATGGGAATAGGAGATCGATCTTAGGGGTTTCCATCATGGTGGGTAAATATAGGCCTAAGGGGGAACCAAGAGGGGCCACATGGCAGCCAGGAGGCCTCCTGGCACGGCCTAGGATGGGACCACGCCAGGGACCCTCCTAGGGCCCTGGTGGGTCCACCCCTTACTTCCTTGGTGATTCGGGAAGCTTCCGGGTCGCTGATTTTTTATATAATTTTTCAGGGATTTATTTGGCACTTTTAATGGCCGGAAAACCTGAAATACAAAAACAACAGAAAATTGGAACTTGGAACTGGGTGCACTGAGTTAATAGGTAAGTCCAAATATGATAAAAAGTGTATGAAAGTTCAAGCAAAACATGGCAAAGTCACACAAATCATGCATGGAGCAAGCAGAAATTATAGATATGTTTGGGACGTATCAGAGACAAAGATCACCTCACTAAGCCACTGGTGTTTCCAGAAGAGGGTCGTGGATCCATCACCCACTACCACCGTGGTGATGGCCCTATAGACAGGAGCAAGCTGCATGATATATTTGAGCCAGAAGGAGCCACGAGCCTCCATAGCATGAGGCACATTTTGGCCGAAGTGCACCAGCCACACGAGCTTCACCAAGGGTGTGTCATTTTTGTTGTACAGTTTGTGCAACTGCTTGAGTAACAGCCCTTGGTTTTGAACGTTTAGGTCGATCACCCCCAGCCCACCTTTTGACTTCGGTCTACACACCACAGGCCAGGCTACCAGTGACAGCATCCTGACGCCGCGCTCATCCTGCTTGGCCCAGAGGCATCGCCGTCGTAGTTTGTCAACGTGGTCGATCACAGTTGTAGGTAGCTCAATAGAGAACATGGTGCAGATCACGAGCGAGGTGACCACCGAATTGACCAACGTGAGTTTGGACCCATAGTCCAGCAGAGAAGCCGCACTGCTCACGACGGTGCACGACTATCTCGGTTTAGGATATGTCGCGGGATAGGTCGTCCACGGACATTGTGGATGCGCTAGGTGCATGGACGACACAATGTATCACCAGCTACCTAAGGATCCCGGGTCTTCAAAAACCGTGTTCATGGGACATCGAAGATGGCTTCCTCACAATGACCCATGGAGAAAATGCAAGGATCTGTTCGATGGAACAGCCGAACCCCGAAAGGCCCCACGTAGGAGGAGCGGAACCAAAATAGATATGATGTTGAAAAATTGGAAAGAGTGACCACCGCCAGGAAAGATCAATTCGAAGAGAAAGGCGCCAGAGCTGCTGCTGAAGGTATGGAAAACGAGGTCTGTTTTCTGGGACTCTCCGTACTGGAACATCCTCGGTGTGACGAACAGCCTTGATGTCATACATATCACGAAGAATGTGTGCGAGAGTCTGTTTGCTACCCTGATAAACATGCCAGAAAAGACCAAAGATGGGCCGAAAGCAAGGGCAGACTTGTTATAAATGGGCATCATGTAGGAGCTTCACGCAAACCGCGCTAATGACGATGATGATGATGATGACGAAGATGATGATGATGATGATGAGCCACCGGAGGACACGGAAAGTCATCGCAAAGGCAAAAAGGACATGAAGCAGAGCGAACATTACTACCCCCCCCCCCCCCCCCGTGTGCTTCACTTTAAGTCAGAAGGAGATCCAACACCTAATCAACTGCTTCCTAGGGATAAAACTTCCTTACGGTTTCGCAGGTAAGATCATCAGATACCTAGACTCAGCGAGGCAGAGGTTCAGCGGGATGAAGTCTCACGACTGTCACGTGCTGATGACGCAACTACTTCCGGTTGCAATCGGCGGGATCATGGACGACCACGTCCGTGAAACGCTATTTGGCCTATGCAAATTTTTCGATGTCATCTCTCGGAAATCAGTTGGCGTGAGGCAAATCAGAAGGCTACAAGAAGAGATCGTGGTGATACTATGCGAGCTCGAGATATACTTCCCGCCCGCATTCTTTGACGTCATGGTGCATCTCCTCGTCCATATCGTGCATGATATCATCCAACTCGGGCCGACGTTCCTTCACAGCATGATGCCGTTCGAAAGGATGAATGGTGTGATCAAAGGATACGTTCGGAACAGGGCTCGTCCAGATGGAAGCATAGCCCAGGGCTTTCTGACGGAGGAGTGCATATCCTTCTGAAAAAATTATCTAGGCATCAACAACCCCGTTGGTCTGTCCGTCAATAGGCACCTCGGCAGGCTCACTGGATGTGGCCACCGTGAGGGTCGCCGCGAAATGCATGTCAACTTCCAGGATCGACTCGCCGACTTTGAAAGAGCAAACCTAGTCGCGCTGCAACACATTGACTTGGTCGATCCTTGGGTGGTACAGCACAAAACCTCAATTGAGAAGACGTACAATGACCGAGGCCAACAGTGGACAGACGGAGATGTACTCAAAGAGAACAACTCATGCTTCATGCGTTAGTTCAAGGATAAGATCCTATCGTACCCTTCACATGAGGACTCTTCCGAGGAAGAAAAACCCGTATTCTCCTTGTCACTGGGCGCCGAGCACAACCTGATGACATATCAGTCATACGATATCAACGACTACACATTCTACACCGAGGAAAAGAACATGAAGAGCGATTATCATAACTCCGGGGTAACGATGGAAGCCTACACCGGTAAAGTCAAGAAACGATACTACGGACGTATCGAGGAGTTCTGGGAGCTCAGCTATGCTGGAGAGAAGGTGCCCCTGTTCCTCGTCAGATGGGCCAAGAGCATCATAAAAGAAAGACGGTATTTCACCACCATGGTTATACGCGAAGCCAAATCCAAGACCGCGGACGCAAACTTCTTTGATGGAGCCGCCAACATGGACTGGTTAGCCATGTGGACCAATGCTTCTTCATTACCGACCCGTCAAAGCCTAGCCGTGTTGTCGTGCGGAGAGGCAAAAGGAACATCATCGGAATGGATGGAGCCGCCAACGTGCAAGACTTCGACAAGTACGGCGACCCGAGGATTGAAGACGACGACGACGAGGATTGAAGATGACGACGACGACGACGACGTGCAAGACTACCTAAAGGCGTTCGCCCGTTCAAGACAAGAAATCAAGGGGTTCCGGGGATAAATTATGCAAACGCGAAAAATAAGGGAAAAAAGATTATGAAAAGATTATAACTAAGATCCAATCACGACGTGTCTGCCGCGTGTGTGTTTGTTTGTCAGTGCCAAGCTCAATCTTTGATGATTGTTATTTCATGTCACTTGATTTCAACTATGTCATTTATGAGCATGTAAATGTTTCTATTGTGATTGAGTAAAGGAGATGGTTTAAGTGGTCTAATTAAAAATATTTTTAATTCGAAATGGAGTAAATGTGATATTTTTATATTTAGGAATGGATGGAGTATTAAAATTGTGATGGGTTTATTTTAAAGTGTTTGGATGTTTATTATAGGTACCAACCATCAGGCTATGTAAAAGGTTCTGTCCATTAGCCCACACACAATTTATTTAACCTATTCCTAATAACGTTAATGGGGCACCCCTCAAAAGTGCGCCATTGTTATCCCCGTGTTAATGGCGCACATCCTCAAAAGTGCACCATTGCTATCGCCTTACCATACCGACCCCACTAACCCCACCACACACTCTCGTGCAAACCTAAATCGATCCCCTCTCCTGCATGCTCCTTCCCCGCACGCTCCTCTCGATCCCCTCTCCGCCCCCGCCGTCGCCGGTGGATTCCGGCCAGCTCCAGCGCCTTCCCGCGCCAACACTCCCGGGCCCGTCTCCCCCCTTGGCCTCCTATCCAAATTTAGCACCGCCGACCCGACCTGTCTCCCCCCCCGCGCGCCCCCTCCAGCAAACCCTAGCTCGCCGGAGCGCCGGTACTATGGCCATCTCCCGCGCCCCTACTTCGCTTGTCTGGTGCGGGCTTCCTCCCCATCTCTGGCGACCCCTCCCCCGGTGAGTCTCTCTCCCGCTCATCCCCTTTCCCCCAGGGCATCAACCTAGGTCTAGGGTTAGGCCTAGGAGCAATATTTTTTTAGCGTGGTGATCTCTCACTCTTTGTAGTAGCTGTAGAGTTGATTGTTCATACAAAATTTCGATGAACCTTGTGCTGCCTTTTGTGATTAATGGCCTTGTAAGTCTAGTTACCAAAAGATATTTCCATTCTTAATCAGTGCTTCTCAAAACTTTTATTTTTCATCTTATTATTATAATGTGCTTGGTTTTCATGCGTGCAACTCTTAATGCTCTAGTTGATATCAAACAGCTTCTTTAACCAGGAATGCATGCAATGCCTTGTTTGCAAATAACTAATAATGGTTGCTATTGATCCTAAAAGGAAATATTCTATATATGGGTACATGTGTTGCAAAGTAGTGCTCACACTACTGGAAAAATGGCTATAGATAATATGGACACTAATGGTGCACTATACATGTGGTGCGCCATTACTAAACAGTAATGGCGCACCATTACACAGTGCGCCATTAGTAACATAAATAGCAGTGGCGCACCTGGTGAAAACTGCGCCATTACTATGTTTGACCAAGGTTTGACCCATTCCTGGAAATAGTAATGGCGTACTTTTTATAGGTGCGCCATTAGTAAGTTGGGGTAGTAATGGCGCACCTTTAGAAAAGTGCGCCGTTACTATGTTTGACCAAGGTTTGATCCATTCCTCGACATAGTAATGGCGCACTTTTTACAGGTGTGCCATTACTAAGTTGGGGTAGTAATGGCGCACCTTTAAAAAGTGCGCCATTACTGACTTTTTTTATTTCTTATTTGAATTTTGAAGGCGGAAAAATAAAAAACAGATTCGAAACAATAAAAAAATAGTAATGACGTACTTTGTATAGGTGCGCCATTACTAACTTTTTTTTAAATATTGAATTTTGAAAGCGGGAAAATAAAAAATTCTTCAAAAATAAAAAAAGTTAGTAATGGCGCACTTTGTATAGGTGCGCCATTACTAACTTTAAAAAAATTGAATTTTGAAGGCGGGAAAAAAATAGAAAATTTGAAAAAATATTTTTTTAGTAGTGGCGCACTTTGTTTAGGTGCGCTATTACTAACTTTTTTTTATTTTGAAGGCGGAAAAAAAATTCAACAAAATTAAAAAAATTTAGTAATGGAGAACCTTGTGAATAGTGCACCACTACAAACTTTTTTTTGAATTTTTTTGAATTTTGAATGCAGGAAAATTAAAAATTAAAAAAAAGTTAATTTTGAAGGCGTTAATTATTTTGAATTTTAAAGGCGCGATTTTCTTTTGAACTTTTTTTTTTCTAAAGTTTCTATTTTTTTCAATTTTTTTAAAAGTTCTAAAAGTTTTTTATATTTTTTTTCAAATGTTTTCAATTTTTTTTTTCAAATTTTGGACATCCATAAGGTTTAATAGGATTGATATAATACATATATCAACAAGTGAGTGTTAAGTGAGCTGGTATTGGAATAGGATAGAACTTAGAAGTTAAGCGTGCTATGGCTGGAGTAGTGTGAAGATGGGTGACAGTTCGGGAAGTTTGACCATGGAGCGTCATTTGACTTGGTATTAAGCATATGTGACCTAACATTAAGCATATTAAAAATAGATTAAGACAAAAATCGAAAAAAGATCAAAAAATTTAAAAAAAATTTGAAGTAATATTCAAAAAATTGAAATTTTTTTATTAGTAATGGCGCACTTCTATAGGTGCGTCATTACTAAGTCAGATAGTAATAGCGCACTTCTGGGCCTAGTAATTACTGTCTGGGATAGTAATGGCGTACCAAATGTGCGCCATTACTAAAAGTTACTAATGGCGTGCTAGTAATGGCGCACCTGATGTGCGCCATTAGTAGCCAAAATAGGTGCGCCATTAAAGGCCTTTTTTCCAGTAGTGTCAAATAGCTACTCTCGAAATAGTTTGTAGGTACTTCATATGTGTAAGTCTACTTGATGATTGCAATGTGCATATCCATGTGGATCATGTAGATGATGTAATTATCATATGTCGCTACTAGACACCTAACTGAATGTTCGCAATGTTTAGTATTAACACTTCATTATGTGCAATGTGCAAAGTGAGCTTTTTGCGCGGTCGAGCTAATGTGTTAAGTTGTTTCAGCCTTTGAGGTATGTAGATAGAACTAACTTTGTGTTCATTCGAGTAATGCACAGGATTGGCCATGGTCAGCAGATTTAGCAGAGCATAGAATGAGATTTTTTGAATTAAATTTGATTACTTAGCCAGTCACCAGACCGAGACATTACAAAAGTAAACTCGATAGTACTGTGCAAATACTAGCTAGTTGCTAGTCCAATACTACCAAACCATTTGTTAAAATTTTATAAAATTTTCTCTGTTAGATAGTTGCTAGTCCAATATTACTTAAGTAATTGGCAGAGTAAATACTTAGCAACTATGATGTCTAATGATCAATTTGGTAGCCCAGATCCTTAAGTAATTGTTTTGATCACATGCTGGGATTTTCTAACTTAGCTGCATGCATACTATAGTTACCAACTCCTAGGCTTCTCATGCATACTAATAGTTCCTAGTAATTTTCAGATTGTAGGCTTAAGTGTTTAAGTTATGTAAGGTGTGTTATAGTGAAGGAATTGGCACCTATAGATCCACTGGAGAGGTCACGTTAGCTTCTGAAGAGTATTTTGTATTTTTATTACCTGTTGTTTAATCAATCAAGTTTTGCCTTCTGTTATAAAATATGTTGCATGGACTAGGTTATAGTGAAGCAAAAGCTAACTAGGAATCCAGTTTTGCTCTTTTGAAAGGCCTTCTTATAATTCTATAGTTGCATGGACCATCCCCAATCTGAGATGTAACCAACCAGTAATAGGGACTGATTTTTTTTGGAGAAACTGTATTGTGAAACTTGTGATGAGAAGTGTGTTTGGTGAAACCATAGCTTAGTTCTGTTCATAGTTTTAATTATATATTGTATGATTTATTCACTTGTCCATTGTGCACCTCGTTGTGCCTATATATATGATTGTTGTGCCTATATGTAGGACTTTTTTATGCAGGTACAAATAATGACCGCATTCTCCCGAAATGTCGATTAATTTACGTTTCAGTTGAGAATGGGGTCCTATCTCAAGAAAATTAGCAAAGGTCATGCCGAATTTTTCCGTGATTTCCTGCATGACCTTTGTTAATTTTCTTGACCTAGAAGGTGCTTTGCATGAACTTTTTCTAGTTATTTATATTGACTAGTTATTTTCTGGTTGCACATCATTCACTTGACCAATTTTTATTTAAAACCTACCTATCCTATATTAGTGGGTGTAGATGGCCGACAATGATGAGGCCTCCGGTTCGCACCACCAGAAGCAATATTGGGAGATGAGCATGGACGATGATTCATAACCTGAACCCCGCTATGACGGCCGCGAGTACACAACCGCTAGCGGGGATGATTGTGGTGCTGCCGAGGCCGATCCCGCCACTGATGATGGTAGCCAACCCAAAGATGGCAGCCAACCGAAGAGGCAAAAAAAGGAGAGGCGCCCGAGCAAGCTAGGCACCGTCAAGGAGGAATTTACCGAAGTGGCTAAAAATGGGCTTCCAACGGCGCCCGAACATTTAATCTGTGGGTACTCCGGACAACTCGGGTGCATTCTCCGGAGCACCGTCTCGATCAACACCGAGAACCTAAGGCATCCCGACTGAGAAAATTTTCGCAACCTCCTCTTCACGAAGCTGCACAACCGATACAAGTTCCCCGCTCAATTCGCAAACACAAATCTCTTAGGGAATAAAGTGAACGGTGCCGCCCTCACGAAGATGAGAACATCCCTGGCTACTTGGCGAAACAATGTGAAGAAAATGATTAGTAAGGGTGTTAGTTACGAGAAGATCAAGGCGGAAAATCCTTCGATCAGCGAAACTGACTACGACGAGTTCAAGCTCAAGTGTGAGGACACCTCAACCAGTGAATCGAGTCAATGGGGGAAAGGTATGCGGGAATTGAACTTAGGGGTCCACAGACTCGGTCCCAGTGGTTACAGAGTGGCGGAACCAAAATGGGACAAGGAGGACGTGAAGCGTGCCGCGCAAGGCCTACCGCCCCTCTTCAAAAAATACAGACATAAGCCTACCGATAACTATGTCAGGGCCCGGTACAAGAGGAACCCGGTAACAGGGGAGCTTACGACAGGTCCAAAGGTGTAGGAGCTTGAGCTTGTTCTGGTAAATAATACCTCCCCTTGTTTAATTAGCTTCACATGGTTGCATTTTAAAATTAATGAAGCCAAATTTCTGAATGGTCCTCGCGTTCCTTGTGCAGGAAACTGAAAGCAGTAGCGCGGGGTCCCTGCCTATCGCCCCTTGGGATAACTCTTTAAATAGGGCATTCATCACACTCAAGAAAAAGGATAAGTTTAGTAAGCCGTTGTCAGCTGGTCGTGTGCCGGCAAAGATTGTTCCACAAAATGGTCGGCGTACTATGACACTAGGCGAAAGGAGAAAAGCAACAACAGCTCGGCGAACCAGGCGGAGGCACAACTCCAGGAAAAAATGGAGCAGATTCCACGCTTTGCCGAAGAATAAGTTGGACAGGCGCTCAACAACATGATTCCTTCCTTGTTTGTGTTCATGCGAGACTGGCTTGCGAGTGGTCAACAGGAGATGCCTTCGTTTCCCAGCGTCACGGGCAGCAACTCTCACAACACGACGGCAACGGCCGCAACGGTGTCTCCGGCGGCGGCCGCAGCGGTGTCTCCGGCGGCGGCCGCAGCGGTGTCTCCGGCGGCGGCCGCAACGGTGTGCCCAGCGGCGGATGCATTTGTGACCCCGGCGGCGTCCACGACGGTGTCCCCGGCTGCGGCCGCGTTGGTGTCCCCGATGGAGGATGCGTTTGTGACCCCGGCAGCGGCGCCAGTATTGGAGCGTAAAACACCAACACCCGACACCTCAGGAGCAAGCGCCCCCTCCGTCACATGCCCTCCGTCCGTTGGCGGTCCGTCGACATTAGCCGAGCTCAACGCCATCACGGTAACTAAGCCTCGGCCGATGACTTCATCTTCTTTTTCCTTTGACTGGGCATCCTTGACGCCCTATATGTTTTCGCAGGGCGCCACCAATGTTCCATGCACTCTCCTGCATTTCATGGACAAGGAGTTGGTCGATGTTGCCGTGGGCGGAATCGTTCAACTGGGCAACCGCGTGTTCCACGGTAATCCGATGCCAACCACCTTTTATAGGGTTCAACTGGTTCGAGTGATGGTTGGCTACGACGAATTTTTACCTCCCTATCAACCCCCTGGAGCCGAATACGAAGAAGTGATGGACCTCCGCGACTTCTTGAGCTAGAACTTGCTTTGGCCGAAGTGCCAGATTCGTTTGGGGGTGAGGAACTACTCCACCCCACCGCCAGTCGTGACAGCGCCGAGCCATGGCAAGACTGCTGCAACGCCGTCAGCTGACCCGGGCCACCACCCCATAGACATGGATGTGGCACAAGATCGGAGCAACACCAACACACTACTTGCCCGTGTCGATGAGTTCTTCGAGGAACATGGTGGGTGCGAGATGGACGAGCTTTTCCCTCCTTCTTCTCAAGAACCCAAACTTGGTGCAAAAGACTCTCACCTCCCATGTCGTAGCACGGAAATAAATTGCAACAATAAGCGTCGACTCTTATATTCTCAGGATACGCCTCCAGCTGCGGCCTTCACTGTAACAGCCCAGATTTCACAAAAATTAAATTTTTTTGTTTTCGGTGTGAATTGTTGGATTGTTTGATTTGTTTGCGATGTCTGCATCTCCGATTTATTGATCGTCGATTATTTTTCCCCCTCTTATCTCGTACCGGACGGAGACCGACCCTTGCCACCCTGACACTCGACCTTTGCGACACCGGGTTCCACCCGATCACCGTCGCGAAAACCGCACGAGACCAGCCATAGCCAACGGAACGAAAAACCCCATTTAATAATTAAATGGGATATTTTTATAGCGCACCGGAAACTGTTTTCGGAATGGTTCCAGCGCGAGGTGAACGCCGCCGGCTCGACATGCTGATCGCGCAGTTCGAAGTTTTACCCGAATCGGAGGTACTGCGGACCCCCGGCGGTCAGAAACGTGAGCACCGCGCGCAAGAGAGAAAAACCGGGGATGTTTTTACAAACTGCCAGCCACCTTGGCTATATATAGACTACCACTCTCCCACCCCCACTTAGGGTTTCCCTAGCCACAAAATTGCAGGCACCCCCCTCACAATGTCCAGATCTGCCCCAGTTTTGCCCCAAATCCCGAAATTTTTGCTCCCCTGCGATCTGGACCGTCAGATCTCGCGATCCGATGGCCCAGATCCACCCTAGCCATCCAACCAACCACCTCTCCTCCGGTGGAGCCGCGCCGCTGCCCGTAGCCTCCTCGCTCCGGCCACCGCGTGCCACCGGCGCCCCTCCTTCCCCTCTCTCCTTCCCTCTCCTCCCTCTCACCCTTCTCATTTCCCTCTCACGCAAGAGCTCGCCGGCCGAAATCCACCAGGCCGTGCCGCTCAAAGCCGCCATGGGAGGCCACGGCCACTACCTCCCCCGCCGCCGACGACCGTCCTGCCCACCGGATCCGGTGAGGCTCCCCCAGATCCGCTCCATCCCGACTCCCTCGCACCTTCGTGACCTCCTCTTCGCCCCATGCTCGCCGGAGCAACCACGCTGGAGTTTGGCGCCGCGTGGCTCCTGTCGGGACGGGAGCAGTGTCCCATCCGTCGTGCCCACCCACGTGGGCCGCCAGCAACCGGCGCCTGCATGGCCCACTCCCTCACGCGGCCCAGCTAGGTGAGCCCCCCTCCCATTTTTATTTATTTATTAGGTAATGCGAGTTGGGCCGGCCCAGTCGACTTTTTTTTTCTCTCTGGTTTATAAATAAAATTGCAGATTATTGTTATATTTTGCGGTGACCGTATCTTTTCACCAGTAGCTCCGATCGCGGCGATTTAAACATGAAACTTTCTTAGTTTTTTGTCTAGTTTAATAAAATGTTGCTTGTTGCCATGTTTGACTTTCTTTAAATGTTGTTTACCTGCTATTTACAACTGCTTGCCACTGAAACTGTAATTGCAATAATTTTTTAACCGTTGCTCCGATTAAAATGTTCTTTATATGTAACTTGACTAGAATTGCATGTAGATTGTGTTTATGCTGCTCTTGCTTGCTAATAAAAATAATAAAATTATGTTCGGGGAAAAACAGTACGAAATTCCATTTTTATCGTGGGGTCCGCAATAGTTTGCCATGTCTAGGATTTCACCCCACTTAAATTTCTAGCTTAGGTATTTTATTTATGCTTCACCTCTTGCCATGGTTGTGTGCTATGCATGCTTGAGTGATATGCCATGTTAACAATCTTTGCTCACATTGTGTAGCTAAACAACTTGAACCTTGCTAAATGTGCGGTATCGTCGTGTGTGACGAGTACTCCACTTAACCTGTTAGTAACCGCTCTCGACGGTAGGTGCGATGTCTCATGTTGCCTTCTTGTTGATGCTTTCTCGTGGTTGATCTATAGTAATAGAGTGCTTGCTCGTTGATTGATTTCCAGTGTTTACCGTCTTGTGTGCTTCCGCGGGTACCTCTCGGAGAAGATGTGAGCTTGCGATCAACTACACCTTCGGAACCCGACTTATCAACAGGCAAGGACTATACATTACTTATGATCCATTCTATTTCAACCAGCGGTTCGCATGCTAGTCTAGGTTAGGTTCGATGTTTGATCCTACCACATGTTTACAGCCTCTTTCAAACCGATACAGCCATGTCCCCTCCTAGCAAACCATGTACTCATATGTTACTATTGCTCGTTCCTCATCCCCTACTTGTTATGCATGCTTAGGATTTTACGATCTTACCCTGTTCCTCCTTTTTTTGGGCTATCACATCTTTATATTATATTGTTGTTGATGATATGATTATTATAATGTTGACTATATTCGACGAAGGATGGAAGGTCTAGGCTATCCCGCCCCGACGCTTTGTTCCATTCGAGTCACCTAGGACCCGAGTTCCGGGTATTGGTTTGAAGACTGAGCGTGCCTAACCGCGTGTGGGATTTTATGGGGTCCCCTTTTCTTACCTACCTAGCTTCAAACATTTCCAGTGGTGGCCCAAGCTGATTTACCATTTGAAACCGTTTGTGTGCTGGTCGGCCGCAAGTAGTTTTCAAACCAACCTGGACCAGTGAGGACATAGTTCCCTTGCTGGCCCACCTTGACCGGCTAAGGACCCGGTTTCCCATGTGTGATTAACCGGCTATCCAAACCTGCGACAGACAGTAGAGACCAGATCGAGAGTGCGGCCGGCTCCTGAGCTGGATGTCGACTCACCGGGGGCCACCCGGATTTGTTCGTTGTTAGTTAGAGTGACCTGTCGTTTCGGATCTCTTGGAACTAAATCATAAAATGGTTGCCTGTGATGGGTAGAAACTAAGAGAGATGGGCGTGCGTGCGGAGCCTTGTAATAGGCAGTTGGTACACCCCTGCAGGGTTAAATCTTTTCGAGAAGCCGTGTCCACGGTTATGGAATACTTGAGTCCTACTCCTTGTTCATAGACAACAACAACTGAGATAATCTTAATAAACTAGATCAATGTGTGTGTGCCTTGACTGCTTCTTCTTCGTCGGGATGCGAAGAGGAGGACAAGGATAGGATAGGTGTTATGATTGCGTAAGTAGTTCATAGCAAGACTTGTTGGAGGCGATTCCTCATCGAATGCTTGGCTTCTTACCTTACTCTCTAGATCGTTAGCCACTTCATAAATGCTAGTGCGGCAGCAACCTCAACAGTTACCCCATCCTTACCGTAAACTACTAGTTGTCCTAGAATAACGAGTGATGAAGTCTTTGCTGGGTCAGATGACCACTCAAGTTGGATGCTGAGTACTTCGGTACTCATGATACTACCCCCAAACGCTTTTCAGGGTTCTTGATCGACAACAAGTATGGTGATCGACGTTTCACGTGGATACTCGACGATGACTAGTTAGGCGGATCCCGGCGGAGGGCCTGGACCCGTGTGGTTATGGGGATCAATGTTTTTCTCTTTGCCACTAGGCATTTGATTGTACTCTGTACTCAGACATATATCTTCCGCTGTTGTATTGTATTAAGACAGTTGTATGCCGATTGTATGACATGTCGTATCCTGTATTTGTAATGTTGTGATATCATGTTGGAAATCCCGGGCATATGGATATGTCATATGTCGTGGTGGGACCGATATGTGCTTCGTCCCCGGATCTGGATGGAAACATCTAGATCTGGAACAGTACAGCATATCGGGCCTTACAACTTGGTATCAGAGCCTTACCGACCGTAGGATCCCTTTTCTGGCCGAAGTCGAGTCTAGACAAAAACTATTTTGCAGATACTAAGTTAGTTATCGGAGAGTAGGATCGTTTTACTCGTTACCCTTTCTCTGGTCAGGACAAGTGTCGTAAGTGTTTTACTCTCGCCTTATCCTCTTCAAACTCTAGGATCTCGAGTAAGTGGAGTTTCGGAACCGTTACAATGCCTTGCTTGCAGCGATTTGTCTCGATTCCGATCTCAGGTTTGGGAAATCCTGTAGTACCTTTAGTTCTTCCAACTCTGGTTTACATCTTGGTCACCCGTTGCCATCCATCCTTTTTCCCAGTGTTTTCACGACTTGCGTCGGAAAGAACTATCCCTTTGACCAGGTTTTAGCTGTCGTTCTTCCTCTTGACACTAACGGTTTCGTTTTTCCGACGATGTCGTCTCTCTGCGGAAATTATCTCAACGAAAGTTCGACGTCGACATGGAGCAGGATCCCTTGTTGGTGGTGTTCAAGATCTTCGGCTCTCTTCTTTCCCCCTTCCCCTCTCCCCCGGATCGTCCTTGATCTCGGGGCGAGATCCCTTGTTAGTGGTGTGGTATTGTAACAGCCCAGATTTCACAAAAAATAAAAAAATTTGTTTTCGGTGTGAATTGTTGGATTGTCTGATTTGTTTGCTGTGTCCGCATCCCCGATTTATTGATCGGCGATTATTTTTCCCCCTCTTATCTTGTACCGGACGGAGACCGACCCTTGCCACCCTGACACTCGACCTTTGCGACACCGGGTTTCACCCGATCACCGTCGCAAAAACCGCACGAGACCAGCCACAGCCAACGGAACGAAAAACTTCGTTTAATAATTAAATAGGATATTTTTATAGCGCACCGGAAAGTGTTTTTGGAACGGTTCCAGCGCGAGGTGAACACCACCGGATCGACTCGTTGATCGCGCAGTTCGAAGTTTTACCCGAATCGGAGGTACTACAGACCCCCGGCGGTCAGAAACGTGAGCATCGCGCGCGCGAGAGAAAAACCGGGGATGTTTTTGCAAACTGCCAGCCACCTGGGCTATATAAAGACCACCACTCTCCCACCCCCACTTAGGGTTTCCCTAGCCAAAAAATTGCAGCCACCCCCCTCATAATGTCCAGATCTGCCCAAGTTTTGCCCCAAATCCCGAAATTTTTGCTCCCCTGCGATCTGGACCGCCAGATCTTGCGATCCGACGGCCCAGATCCACCCTAGCCATCCCACCAACCGCCTCTCCTCCCGTGGAGCCGCGCCGCCGCCCGTAGCCTCCTCGCTCCGGCCACCGTGCGCCACCGACGCCCCTCCTTCCCCTCTCTCCTTCCCTCTCCCTCTCTCACCCTTCTCCTCTCCCTCTCACGTAGGAGCTCGCCGGCCGGAAAACACCAGGCCGTGCCGCTCGAAGCCACCATTGGAGGCCACGGCCACTGCCTCCCACGCCGCCGACGACCGTCCTGCCCACCGGATCCGGTGAGGCTCCTCCAGATCCACTCCATCCCGAGTCCCTCGCGCCTTCGTGACCTCCGCTTCGCCCCGTGCTCACCGGAGCAGCCACGCCGGAGTTCGTCGCCGCCTGGCTCCTGTCGGGACGGGAGTAGTGTCCCAACCGTCGTGCCCGCCCACGTGGGCCGCCAGCAACCGGTGCCTGCACGGCCCACTCCCTCACGCGGCCCATCTAGGTGAGCCCCCCTCCCATTTTTTTATTTATTGGCTGCTCCGAGTTGGGCCGGCCTAGTAGACTTTTTTTTCTCTCTCGTTTATAAATAAATTTGCAGATTATTGTTATATTTTGCGGTGCCCGTATCTTTTCACCGGTAGCTCCGATCGCGACGATTTAAACATGAAACTTTATTAGTTTTTCGTGTAGTTTAATATAATGTTGCTTGTTGCCATTTTTGACTTTCTTTACATGTTTTTTACCTGCTATTTACAATTTCTTTCCACTGAAACTGCAATTGCAATAAGTTTTTAACCGTTGCTCCGATTAAAATGTTCTTTATATGTAACTTGAGTAGAATTGCATGTTGATTGTGTTTATGCTGCTCTTGCTTGCTAATAAAAATAATAAAATTATGTTCAAGGAAAAACAGTACCAAATTCCATTTTTATCGTGGGGTCCGCAATAGTTTGCCATGTCTAGGATTTCACCCCACTTAAATTGACTAGCTTAGGTAGTTTATTTATGCTTCACCTCTTGCCATGGTTGTGTGCTATGCATGCTTGAGTGATATTCTATGTTAACAATCTTTGCTCACCTTGTGTAGCTAAACAACTTGAACCTTGCTAAATGTGCGGTATCGTCGTGTGTGACGAGTACTCCACTTAACCTGTTAGTAACCGCTCTCGACGGTAGGTGCGATGTCTCGTATTTCCTTCTTGTTGATGCTTTCTCGTGTTTGATCCGTAGTAATAGAGTGCTTGCTCGTTGATTGCTTTCCAGTGTTTATCGTATTGTGTGCTTCCGCGGGTACCTCTTGGAGACGATGCGAGCTTGCGATCAATTACACCTTCGGAACCCGACTTATCAACAAGCAAGGACTATACATTACTTATGATCCATTCTATTTCAACCAGCGGTTCACATGTTAGTCTAGGTTAGGTTCGATGTTTGATCCTACCACATGTTTATAGCCTCTTTCAAACCGATACAGCCATGTCCCTTCCTAACAAACCATGTACTGCTATGTTACTATTGCTCGTTGCTCAGCCCCTTCTTAGTATGCATGCTTAGGATGCTACGATGTTATCCTGTTACTCCTTGGTTTGGGCTATCACATCTTTATATTATATTGTTGTTTAGGATATGATTATTATAATGTTGACTATATTCGACTAAGGATGGAAGGTCTAGGCTATCCCGCCCCGACGCTTTGTTCCATTCGAGTTACCTACACTACAGGAAACAAGAGTTTTGCCGTCAGCCAAAGCTGACGGCAAACATATGAAAAGCTGACGGCAAAGGCGTTGCCGTCAGCTCCACAACGGCAAACCTGTTGTCAGCTCATCAGTCGGCAGTGAGCTGCTTTGCCGTCAGCTCAAGATCGACCGACGACAAAGCCTTTTCCGTCAGCATTTTTGTACTGGCTGACGGCAAAGCCGCTCGTACGGGCCAGCTCTGACTTAATCCCCGCGGGCTGAGTTAACGGCCTGCATTGCCGTCAGCTAGCCGCCTGGCTGACGGCAAAGCCCTTGCTTGGGCCCACATGTCAGCAGTTTGCCGTCAGCCAGCCTACTCTTTGTCGTCAGCCGGTTGAAGGCCGACGGCAAAGCCATGACCAAATGGTCACTGCCACAGCCCAGATTGAACAGGCTGCCACCACATGTCCACTTTGCCGTCAGCTTGCTAACGGCAACGCTGACGGCAAAGCTCTCTGTATCTATCTTTTTAATTTGTTTTTCTTTATTTCCCTGCATATAAAAAATAATATATATATATATGTACAGAATGCCATCCACAAGTCATATATACAATCATAATGCTATCCACAAGTCACGTATACAAAAGAAGCCATCCACAAGTCATATATACAAAAAGAAGCCATCCACAAGTCATATAAACAAAAAGAAGCCATCTCCATGTTAAAAAAAGCAAGTCATCTCCATGTTTAAAACAGCAAGCCATCTCCAAGTTTAAAACAACAAGTCATCATATATACAAAAGGAAAGTGCCCAACATGATATACATCTACAAGTCATCTCCATCCTAACATACTATATCTACAACAAAGAAGCATCCATCCATGCATAAAGGCAAATCTGCAAAATGAAAACATAATCATATGTTACATTAATTCATTTTAGATCTAACTAAGTCATTAATTCATTTTTGAGCTTTATATGCGAAGTATAAGTCATTTTTAGGTTTATAAGCCACTTAAGCTAGTAAATTCATTATTGAGTTTTTATAAGACAAGTATAAGTCATTGTTGAACTTAATAAGGTTATAAAATCTAATTTGAGCTTTAAAAGCTTATAAAGCCAAGTTTGAGCTTTATAAGCTTATAAATTCACTATTGAGCTTTTAGAAGCCAAGTATAACTCAATTTTCATCGAACTACGCTATTAACATCATTTTTCAGCTTTATGAGCTGATGAAGTCATTGAGGAGCTATTATAAGCCAAGTATAATTCATTTTTTAGGTTTACAAGCTTATAAAGCCAAGTATAAGTTTTATAAGCTTATATAGTCATTTTTTAGCTTTTATAAGCCAAGTATAATTCATTTTTTAGGTTTACAAGCTTATAAAGCCAAGTATAAGTTTTATATGCTTATATAGTCATTTTTTAGCTTTTATAAGCCAAGTATAATTCATTTTTTAGTTTTACAAGCTTATAAAGCCAAGTATAAGTTTTATAAGCTTATATAGTCATTTTTTAGATTTTATAAGCCAAGAATAAGTAAATATTTATGTAACTAAGCTATTACTACCATTATTGAGCTTTATGAGCATATAAAGTCATTGATGAGCTTTATGTAACTTACCGGAGGCCACCTCAAGGCTGAGAAGCGCCGCCACGTGGGTTGCTCGGGGATTCACTAGGAGATTCTTGTGGGCTGTGAGATGCAGCTCCGGAATTATGCTGCAACAAAGGATGAGTTGCAATGTGGTAAGCATGATGACACTTGATGGTATAAGACCGGGATATATTGATCATTGAAAGAAACTTACCGTTCCGGGAGGAGAAACGATAGGCGTCGGCATCGGTGGAGGGGTAAGACCTTGCTTCTCCCACATACTCTGCGAGTTAGGTTTTGAGGACTCGAGCATATTAGCTAGTGAACCAAACATATGCATATGCATTCTTGGCGGATATATGCAAAAGTAGTAACTTACCGAGAAGAGGTCGTAGATGGCCTTCGTCTGGGCATTATTGCGTGCCCTCTCCTCCTTGAGTATCCTCTGGGTCCTCTCCTCCGCCAGCCGGTCCCTCTCCGCAAGCTGCTCCGACAACATCTCTTGTGTCGCCTGTCTCTCCCTCTGAATGGCGTCCTGAGAACACTCAACAATATAGCAATTATTGTCATCATCGCTACGTAATCTAAAGAACGGAAAGAAAAATTGAGACAAAGTTATACCTGGATAGCAATGTCCACTGGCCGCGGGCGAGGTCGTACAGCAGGAGCGGAGCTCGTTTGCCTCGCCTTGATCTGAGGTAGAGTCTCCGGGCAATGTACGAAGCCATTGCACATGGAGGTGCTTCCATGATGCTTACCGCCACCAGAAATCATCAAGGCCTCCGGATCAATCTCCTCCACGCTCGGGTCAAACTGAGGACCGCGTAGCTCTTTCGCCACCTCAGAATAGGCCATCATCTTGTGGTAGGCTGCAGCGCTGGTGTACGCCTCAACACCGTCGCCCTCAGAATATGCCGTCACCGTTTTGTACTTTCCCTTATGGGCCATGGCAAATGAGCGAAATCCCTTAGGCACAGGCTGATTATGGTGCTTCGCCTACAATGAAAAGCAAAGAAAAGGCATGAAACAAATCAATTGATTAAAGATGAAAGGACATGAAACTTAAAAACAAAAAGGCACATACCCATTTTTTTGCGTACTCGTTAACGTTGAGATTGCCTTGGCGGTGTGCCACACCTACCATTTGTGCACGCCTAGCCTTGGCGCTTTTGTGGGTGGACAGCCAGGCATCACTGAGCCATTTGTCCACTATCGCCTCAAAGCAATCCATCTTATTTGCACACCATCTCGGGGGCACCTATAAATTAATAATCTTATAAAGTCATTGAATATCTTTTTTAAGCCAAGTACAAGTCAAGTTTTATGTAACTAAGCTATTATTACCATTTTTTAGTTTTACATGCTTATAGAGCCAAGTTTGACCTTTATAAACTTATAAAGCCAAGTTTGACACTTATAAGCTTATAAAGCCAAGTTTGAGCTTCATAAGCTTATAAAGAAAAGTTTGACACTTATAAGCTTATAAAGCCAAGTTTGAGCTTCATAAGCTTATAAAGAAAAGTTTGACACTTATAAGCTTATAAAGCCAAGTTTGAGCTTCATAAGCTTATAAAGAAAAGTTGGAGCTAACTAGGCCTTACTTATAAGTGTAGGAATTTACCTCCAAGTATTCATCCTTCTTAAGGAAAACTTTTCTACACTTCTTCTTGGCCTTCTTCACGCCCTTCTTGGCGTACCAATCTCGAACACACTGAACACGCATCTCGTGCCTAGTGTTCGTGAGTAGCCTCACTATCTCCTTCTCGAGATTCTTCTGGGCCGCCGGCTCCATCCCCTCCTCAACCCTATAGTAGCACTGAAAAATGCATCGAACATATGAAAAGATGAGTGAAATGATTCCAACACTAATAAATGATTGCAATGCTTAGAATAGTTACCCAAAAAATAGCCACCACCATGTCGGCTTTGGTACGGCATTCAACATTGTTGATGCGTTCGTCTGGCGGGGCCGGGGCAGCTTTGTAGTGTGGACAAGTGAGGCCGGGCTCAGGAACCCTACCCTCAATAGGCAACTGGACTAGCCTGGGGAACTGCTCCTTAAGCACGGCACCAAGGAGGCAGTTCGGATTCCGAGCACCTTCCGGGTAAGTCCACGCCCTGCAAAATAAGAACACAAAGACATTAGTTCTTGTTGGACCATATGTACATGTATGATATATATATACAAGGAACACAAAAAATTCATCAACTTACTTCTCCCCATCTGGCGCAATCAATACCCTCTGCGCAGGGTCCGGACGTGGTGGGAGCCGTGTCATACCACGCTGGTACACCGGCTTCTTGGAAGAGGAGCTCCCCTCACCCCCCTCATCCCCGTCGTCATCGCTATCATCATCCTCATCAGCATCATCATCATCCGTGCGAGCACGCTCCTCCCAAGGATCATCCCAACGAGGCTCCGTCGACTGCCTCGGTGCCTCCGGTGTCTCTGACTGCACCGGCGGTGTCCGCTGCTCCGGTGCCTCCGACTGCACCGGCGGTGGCCGCTGCTCCGGTGCCTCCGACTGCACCGGCGGTGGCTCCTGCACCGGTGAGACTGTCTTGTGAGTGGGTGACTCGGCTAGGGCGCCACCTGCTTCTCGACCACCTCCTCGACCACCGGGTTTAGCTCTCTTTGGGCCTTTTCCCCGACCTCTCCCACGAGGCTGCTCATCACGCGCCGGCGGCGAGCTGGCTGCGACAATACCCGCCAGCAACTCTCTCCGTAGAGGTAGAGGTGGTCGAGACTCCACCGGTGGGTCCCTACGGCTCGCCATGTTTCAACACCTGTTACGGAGTAAAGATGAATTAGTAAAGTAAGGAAATAAATAATACAAATTCATATATACAAAAAACAAACATATGCATATAAAGATGAATTAGTACATTAAGGAAATAAATAATACAAATTCATATATACAAAAAACAAAAGAAAGTTGGGATGCATACAACTAATAGTCGGGATCATCTGTATCTTCTCCAGGATCAATAAAAACATCATCGTCACTATCACGCGTGTCGTCATGAATGATCTCTTCTCCGGGATCGGGTTCAGCGTCAACCACATTTCGAAAGCCTTTTTGTAACCGGTCAAGCAATGATAGGTCATCCGCATCGCTAAACCTCTTCGTGTTCCACTTCTTCATCTTCCTCCTCATCATCATCGGTAACCTCTTCGTGTTCCACTTCTTCTCTTCTTCTTTTTTCTTTCTTCTATTTCCTTTTATTCTTCTATATCTTTATCCCCTCCTCTTATCCTTTCCTTTTCTCTCCTTTTCCACCTCCTTCTCTTCTTCCTATTCCTAACTACTTTTCCTTCCCTTTCCTATTCTTCCTTTTCCTTCTCTTTCCTATTCTTCTAGCTATAACACAAGACCAGGCCAACCATAAGCCACAAGATAACTAGCCCTAACTACATTTACTTTACTTTTCATTTCATTTTACTTTTTTCACTTTTCATTACATTCAATTTTATTTCAATTCATTAAAAATCTAACAAATGATTTTCAATAACTAACTAACTATTGTCTTTAACTAACTACAAACTAACTAAATAATCTTAACTACTATAACTAGCTAACTAGAACCTGACTACTGATTTTACTCAATAACTAACTAACTAATGATTTTAATTAAATAAATAACTAACTATTGATTCTAACTAACTACAATTAATCTATCTACTATTTTTAATATAACTAGTTAACTAAAATCTAACTATTGATTTTAACTATAACTAACTAACTAAATATCTACTGATTTGAACTAACTAGAACCTAACTACTAATTTATTTTAACTATAACTAACTAATTAAAAGAATTAAAAATGGTGGCTGCTACGGTTGCTCACCGGAATGCCGGCCGACGAGGGGGGGCCAGGAGTCTAGCGAAGGGGTGGGGGCGGCGGCTCGGGTGGTGGGGGCGGCGGCCGGGGTGGTGGTGGTGGGGGCGACGTCCTGCAGAGGCGACGGCGGCGCGTCAGAGTGGAGGAGAGGGAGAGGAGAGAAGGTGCAGGCGGCGGCGCTCACCGGGGTGGTGGTGGTGGAGGCGGCGGCGGCTCGGGTGGTGGGGGCGGCGGCCGGGGTGGTGGTGGTGGGGGCGGCGGCGGCGCTGGGTCGAGGGGAGAGAGAGAGGGCTGGGGTCGCGCGAGTGGGGGTAGGAGTTAGGGCTGGCTGCGCGAGGGGTTAAGGCCCCGCTATGCCGTCAGCAGGCGGACGGCAACGTCTGCCGTTAGACTATGCCGTCAGCCGGCTGACGGCAAAGCTTCTCGCCGTTACCCCATGCCGGCAAGGGCCACGTGGCGCACGGGAGACCGTCAGCATTCCTTTGCCGTCAGCTGATGGGTAGTATGCCGTCAGCCAACGGACGGCGTACAATCGGCTGACGGCACAAAACAATTACGCCGTCAGCCATAATGTTTCCGTCAGCTTCGGACCAAGCTGACGGCCTTCTACCCTTTGCCGTCAGCCCCGACGTAAAACTGACGGCAAAAGCTTTCGCTGTCGGCAAAACTTCTTTTTCCTGTAGTGCTAGGACCCGAGTTCCGGGTATTGGTTTTAAGACTGATCGTGCCTAACCGCGTGTGGGATTGTATGGGGTCCCCTTTTCTTACCTACCTAGCTTCAAACATTTCTAGTGGTGGCGCAAGATGATTTACCATTTGAAACCGTGTGTGTGCTGGTCGGCCGCGAGTAGTTTTCAAACCAACCTGGACCAGTGAGGACATAGTTCCATTGCTGGCCCACCTTGTCCGGCTGAGGACCCGGTTTCCCATGTGTGATTAACCGGCTATCCAAACCTGCGACAGACGGTAGAGACCAGATCGAGAGCGCGGCCGGCTCCTGAGCTATATGTCGACTCACCGGGGGCCACCCGGATTGTTCGTTGTTAGTTAGAGGGACCTGTCGTTTCTGATCTCTTGGAACTAAATCATAAAATGGTTGTCTGTGATGGGTAGCAACTAAGAGAGATGGGCGTGCGTGTGGAGCCTTGTAATGGGGAGTTGGTACCCCCTGCAGGGTTAAATCTTTTCGAGAAGCCGTGTCCACGGTTATGGACGACTTGACACCTACTCCTTGTTCATAGAAAACAACAACTGAGATAATCTTAATAAACTTGATCAATGTGTGTGTTCCTTGACTGCTTCTTCTCCGTCGGGATGCAAAGAGGAGGACAAGGATAGGATAGGTGTTATGATTGCGTAAGTAGTTGATAGGAAGACTTGTTGGAGTTGATTCCTCATCGAATGCTTGGCTTCTTACCTTACTCTCTAGATCGTTAGCCACTTCATAAATGCTAGTGCGGCAGCAACCTCACCACTTACCCCATCCTTACCGTAAACTACTAGTTGTCCTAGAATGATGAGTGATGAAGTCCTTTCTGGGTCAGATGACCACTACAATTGGATGTTGAGTACTTCTGTACTCATGATACTACCCCCAAACTCTTTTCAGGGTTCTTGATCAACAACAGGTATGGTGATCGACGTTTCACGTGGAGACTCGACGACGAGTAGTTAGGCGGATCCCGGCGGAGGGCCTGGACCCGTGTGGTTATGGGGATCGATATTTTTCTCTTTGCCACTAGGCATTTGATTGTAGTCTGTACTAAGACATATATCTTCTGCTGTTGTATTGTATTAAGGCAGTTGTATGCCCACTGAATGAGATGTTGTATCATGTATCTTTAATGTTGTGATATCATGTTGGAAATCCGGGGCATATGGCTATGTCATATGTCACAGTGGGACCGATATGTGCTTCGTCCCTGGATCTGGATGGAAACATCTAGATCTGGAACAGTATCGCATATCGGGCCTTACATTTACCGAGGCTGAGACGGCGGAGGCGCGAAATATTATCAGCCCCAACACACTCAGAAAGGCGGTCTCTGAGCAGGTAAAGGTCCCATTACATGTGAATCAAAAGAAGGGACCGGAAAGAAGGAAAAAGGGTCCCACTACTGCGAGCCAACCGGCACCGACGATCCGTGCTCAAGATGGGCCTCCAAGACCCGACGGAATCATGTCAAGGGTGCATGTGGCGGGTAGGCCAATGCTATCTGCTACAATGCTCGATGCTACAACCGGTGCTATGAAGAGTCTGTATGACATTGTTCTGAATACAGAGACGCGGCGTCTCAGAGAGAATGATGTGGCATACCCGGTTTTCACCGCCAAGGTGCCAGAGGGAAAGGGCTTTGTTGCTTGCAAAATCAGACATGCGATCTTCCTGCGGTTTGATGACATCTTCGCTATGTTTCACCTTTTTCGGCTGCACTACGCATTCGTTCGGCTATTTCCGCTCAGTATGGAGATGCGGATCATTATAGACAAGACCTCTGACATCGTTATAGTCGACCCCTTCTACATGCGTGCCAAGCTCTTTTGCAGCGTCGGGGACCGGCGACTCGCTAGTGATTACCTCCAAGACGTCATTTTGGCTAACAAGGATAAGGATAACTTCCTCGTGCCTTAATTTCCCGAGTAAGTCATCCCCTCACGTCCCTGTAACGTACATGAGGTTGCTTAGATTTTGGTCATTCTTTTCCTCCAAACATCCGTGTTGTGTGCAGTGATGAAACAAAGTGCACACTCATTGCTCTAAGCCCGAAATGGTCCATGGCCATGTATTTGGACCCAGACCGTGAGTCGAACAAAGACTACACAAATATCAAGAAAGTTCTCGACGAGGCTCTCTCGCGCTACTCCAAATCTGGAGTCACCTTCAAGAAGGAAGTTGTTAGGTACGGCGCTCACGTGTTCACTCACGTAACAAAGTTCTCCTGCGTCAAGCCGCCGCCTGGCGGTCAGAAGGATGCCTACTACGCCTTCCATCAAATGCGGGCGTTCGTACGGGACCAGCAGCAGCTACGCTGCCATCTCATCTCAAGCATTCGACCGAACGCTTGTCGGAAATCCAAGAGGCCGACCTCAGACAAGAATTCTTTCGGATCCAGTCGGACATGGAAGGAATCATCTCTGAAGATGTCGTTCGTAACACGGGGGAGTTCTACCTCAACAATCAATTGTCCAACCGTGAAATAGATACACTGCTAAGATTGCAGGCTGATGGCGATCGCTCATTCATGACCATCACGAAAGACGGCGGCTTCACCAACGCTCTGTCCCGTGAGCGGAGTTTAAATTCTTGATGCCTGTGCGCCTAGCTATGTAGTTCTGGACTATCGACGAGAGCTCGTGTGTTGTATAAACTTTTATGAACTTGTATGTACATATGTCTCCTTAGTTTAAATAGCCGTCATTCAACTTATATGTAGTCGATGCTATTTGTTACTACGACCATGAACCGTGTGCTATTAATTTGTGTTGCTTTTCTCTTCCTTTGGTCCTTAATTTTGTTGTATACGTATGTTGTTCTGAACGTTTTGTTTGTCCAGTGCATAAAGCAGATGCCATCGTATGTCGTGTACATTGGTAGGATTCCCGGAGTATACGACGACTGGGAGGATTTTCGGAGACAGGTTCACCGTTTTAGCGGTAACAGTTACAAAGGGTACCACACAAGGGCGGAGGCAGAAGCTAGATACGCGCGCTATCTAGTGGGGGAGAGGAGGGAGCGGAGGAGGAACCGGATGAAGATCACTTTGGTCACGATGATGCTCATCGTGACCGCCACCCTCTTCTTCAATGTCTTGGTAGTTTAGATATCGACTTGTAATGTGAAGACAAAATCTCTACTCTAGACTTGTAATGTTCTAACTTTGGTCGGTATTTTGAATTCGGAGACTAATATGATGATTTGTAATCGGAGACTAATCTTCTGTTATATTCGAAGACTAATCTTCTATTGTATTCGATAAATCTGTGCTGTTTATAAATCTGATGTTTCTATCTGTTTGTAACCTGTGCAAATAAAGAAAAGAAAAAGAAAAAAAATATTTGTATTCATAGTAATGGCGCACATACAGTACATCAGTGGAGCATGTACAGAAACACAGCAATGGCGCACTTCCTGAGAGTGCGCCATTAGTGACTCAGAGAACAATACACACATTTGGTGGTATCAATAACAATAGTGGCGCACCAGTGGCTTCAATAATGGCGCACTACTACTGTGCCATTAGTATTCAGGATAGTAATGGCGCACCAAATGTGCGCCATTACTATCACTTACTAATGGTGTTCTAGTATGGGCGTACCTTATGTGCGCCATTAGTAGCCAAATTAGGTGTGCCATTAGAGCCCTTTTTCTAGTAGTGAGTGGATCCAGCAATCGAAGAATATGCCGGAGACGCAGCCGAGGAACAAGAGCCTCCACTATCTGAAGGGCCAACATGGACAAGACCCTTTTTAAACTACCTGATACACAACATCCTACCACAGGACGTTACCGAAGCAAGTCGCATCACTCGACGCTCCAAAGCCTTCACCATAATCAACAGGGAGCTCTAAAAGCGCAACATCTCTCAGGTGCTCCAAAGATGCATCGAAGAAGAAGACGACAAAGCTCTACTGCTGAAGATTCACGAAGGAATCTGTGGCAACCACGCGAGTAGTCGCGCCTTGGTATCCAAAGCCTTTCGGGCATGTTTATTTTGGCCAACTGCTATGATAAACGCAGAGGACATCGATGACGCTTCGTCACTTGCCAGAAATTTTCCAGCAGGCCTCACGCACCAGCATATGAACTCAAGACAATCTCATTGACCTGGCCCTTCGCAATCTGGGGACTCGACATGGTAGGACCCCTCGAGAAATCTTCAAAGGTGGACACACCCACCTACTCGTGGCAGTCCACAAGTTCACAAAGCGGATTGAAGCAGTACCCATCACCAGCTCGACTGCCCTCACAGCCGTGAAGTTCATCAAATCCATCATCTTTCGCTTCAGAGTACCACGCAACATCCTCATCGACAACGGCACAAACTTCAAAGCCAACAAATTCCAGAACTTCTACAAAGCTACTAGGCATCAAAATCAACTACGCGTTAGTCGCACACTCGCAGTCTAACGGCAAGGTCGAGAAATCCAATGGTCTCGTATGCGGCGGCATCAAGAAATGGCTACTCGCACCACTCGAGTAAGCCGCGGAAAACTAGGTGGAAGAGCTACCAGCTATCCTATGGAGCCTACGAACAACACCCAACACCTCAACCCAATACACTCCCTTCTTCATGATGTATGGAGCAGAAGCAGTACTCCCACATGACCAAAGGTTCGGTGCCATGCGCATCACTGAGTACGAATAAGTGGAGGCGGAAGAAGCTCTCAAGCACGAAAAAGACATAGCAGATGAAGCACGAGACATAGCCCTATCACTATCACAAGGGTACCAAGAGAAGCTGCGCACATACCAAAGTTGTCGACTCCGCACGAGGGTCTTCAGCGTCGGGGACCTTGTGCTGCGATTGAAGCAAGAAAAAGTGCATAAGCTCGCCCCATATTGGGAAGGGCCCTACATAATCTCCGAAGTGATCGAAGGAGGAGCCTACAGGATGAAGAACCCGAAGACCGATGGGGACGTGGGCAATCCTTGGAATGTGGCAAACTTACGCCTCTTCTATCCATAGATCGCCCACAACCACTCTCCCTACCTTTCTTTTAAGCAATTAGGACATTGCTCAAGGCTGCCTACGCCACTCATGTAAGAACCGAGCAATAAAGATATGCATTGACACAGCACACAAGTCATGGCACTCGGGGTCTAGAGCGCGGCTTCACCCTCTCGCTCGAGGGGTTTTTGCTTACGCGACTCCTTATGCTTATACTCGGGGGCTAGAGCGCGGCTTCATCCTCTCCCCCGAGGCGTTTTCGCTTACGCGACTTCTTATACTTAAACTCGGGGGCTAGAACGCGGCTTGAACCTCTCCCCCGAGGCGTTTTATCTTACGCGACTCCTTATACTTACACTTGGGGCTAGAGCGTGGCTTCACCCTCTCTGTTGGGATTCGGAGTAGAAAAAAAAATTGGCACTCCAAAACCAAGTCCCAAGATAGGATCTAGATAGATGCAAGAAATGGTAGCGATCTTGTTACCTTAACAACCGTTCAATGGTAGTTCTCTCGCAGCAGAATAAGTTGATAGAGAGTTGTGAAAGCTTGATCTAGCGCAACCTCTCGAATAGATCAGGTCCGTGTGACGTGCCACGAATAGATCTAGAAGTCCCTCGAAAAAAGATCGAATGTACGATCTCTCTACGGTTGATCCACACGTACGGTGTAGTATATCCAGCAGGGCTCCTTCGTCCAGAGATCGGTGCCGCCAGAGTAGAGAGGAGGGAGGAGCAGTCCTTCGGCGTAAGGTGGAGATTAGATATAATGGAGAAAGATAGAGGAGTGGCAGCCCTGAGGCAAAGGACAAAACTTGTGTCCTTGGGGGGTGCCCCTCCTCATCTATTTATAGTAGGAGGGGAGGGGAGGACACCTTGGAGGAGGGGGCAGACCTCAATGGGCGCCCTAGTGTTTGGCAAGGGTGAGGAAGCTTCGTCCTAGGGACCTCCCCACATGGGCCTCCTTGTTCCAAGTGTTCCCTCCCCACTTGGGCCTTCCAAGTGAGAGGGGGCCCATTTATATTAAATTTATTTTATTAATTCCAAAACAATTTTTGAATTCACAATAAATAAATAATAAACATATTTAGACCATCCCGAAACTTTTTTGCCCCTCCGGTTTTACTGGTTTTCTCAAAACTCTTCCCGCTACTTTACCGGTGCCCCCAGACGATTCCGGTTTCTCTCCGATTAAATTTCAATCACCCCGAAACTTTTTCGGTGCGTTATACTCGTGCTCCTATCACTCTAGTACTCGAAAAATCTACCACCCTTAAGTGTGTGACCCCATAGGTTCGGTAGAATACGGACATGAACCGGAAACTGGCTTTCCTCGGATCAATAACCAATAGCGGAGCCATGGGCACCAATAATGGTTCCCGCACCTACACGAATATGAATTCGAGTGAAACTCTGGTTGACATGCCAATCCCTTTTCTTCGCGATACTTTACAAAAGATGAGGTGATATTATATAGGTATCCGCATGACCAACTCATTACTCATTATACCATATTGGTTTTGTTCTTTTTCTCCTTCACGTATTCCGCATCCCATGTGATCAATTTAAAAAGTATCCGGCCGGATGTTGGTGGATACATAATACCAATAGGTCCCAAATAATTTCTCTCCTGAATAGGAGGAGAAAATCCCAACTTGAATCATCAAGTCCCTAGACATACTTTCGAGTGTGAGTGTGCAAAGCCTTTATATCCATGCCTGTTACGGGTGGTGTTTGGGAAGAGTCAAAACCCACTCTCTGGTATATAGGTACTTAACATTTTCATGGTCTATAAGGATACATGAAAATGTCAACTCATCTGATGATTTAACTCATAATACAATGATGATGAAATATCAAAGGAAATCATACAATTGGGTAGGTTCAACACCCTTGTTCTGGCAACAATGTGCTCCCACGTATTACTATATTCAACGCCCTATGTTAGGAAAACATGACATCCATAATACACAGGTTAGTCCTAGAGGCAGACTAAGAACACTTTGTGTTCATACTCTGCACCTTCATATGGGTTTTCCTCCGAAGGCATTTAACATGCACTTGGAAAACTTCCGCATAGGCCATTGCAGTTATAGCACAGACATATAAACGTTAATAATGAACCTGGAATTATAATAATACATTTTATTATTGCCTCTAGGGCATAATTCCAATAGTCTCCCACTTGCACTAGAGACAATAATCTAGTTGCATGGTTTTCTCAGACCAATGGCACTTTGGTCTTATGCTCGCTTGTGGTATAGACTTTGCCACTGAGCATAACGCTTTTAGGATCGTCTCAATCCTGCGTATCTGTAACAGCCCGGGATTTTCACCCAAATTAAAACATTTGTAGGTTGCGTTGCTTTGTTGATTGCCTGTAAGATTGGTGAATATATTTCCCCCATCTTTCTCGTATTGGATGTGTGACCGAACCTTTCCACTATGGCACACGACCCTTTTACGACACCGGGTTTCACCCGAGCACTGTTGCAACTTCCGGCATAAGCCCAGCCATCGCCATCGGAACGAAAACCCCATTTATTTAATAAATGGATTATTTTATTGGGCCCCAAAACATTTTCTTAGAACAATATCGAAGTGAGGTAGGACTAACGGGCTCGCTGCGCTAAGCGCGTGGTTCGAGATTTCGTCCGAATCGGAGGTCAAACGGAGTTACGACGGTTAGAAACGTGTAACGCGGGACGCTGGTGATAAAATTGGGGTATTTTCTTCATTTTCAAGCCCACCTAACTTTGGCTATAAATAGAGGCATCTCCCCTTCCATTTTTAGCAGCAATACCTAAGCCAGATTAGGGTTTCCCCTAATCCAGCCGAAAACCTAGCTAGCCCTTCCAATCCAACCGTCAGATCTCAAGATCTGGGGCTGCCAGCCAGCCACCCCAGGGAAATCGGGCCCGGCAGGGCTCCTCTCCACCGCCTTGGACCACGCCGGGCCGAACCGAGACGCGGCAGCCAGCGCCGCTGCATCCGCAAGTGGAAGCTCTGCGCCGCCCGTCTTCGGCGTCGTGTCGCAGCCTCCCCGCGTGTGCCTCTCCTCCTCCCCTGCCCTCTCACCTTCCTCCCTCTCTATAGCCGCAGGCCGTCGTCGCCATTGAAGCGCCATGGAGCTCGCCAACGGGCAAACCCGAGCTGAGCCACGTCCCCTGATGCTCGCCGCACCACGTCCCCTGATGCTCGCCGCCCCGCCCCTGATGCTCGCCGCCGGAGCCTCCCCAGCTGTCGTCGCACTCTGATCTGGCGGATCCTGCTCGGCCCCGGCCTCCCCTCGCCGGAGAACCACGCCCAGTCGTCAGGAACCAGCCGAGTGACGCCGCCGTCTCGATGGGATCAGGTGCATCCGATCCAGCCATCGCTCGCCCCACGTTGGCAGGCCTCGCCCACGGGCCACTCCCGCGCCTTGGCCCAGCGCGCCCCCGGCCTCCCTTCCGCCAGTGGGCCCACCTCCGGCCTGGGACACGGCTCAGAGGTGAGGTGCCCCTTTTTTCCATTTTATTTATTTATTGTTGTGCTGCTGTTGGGCCTAGCCCATGTTCTAATTTGCGCACTGTGCATAGCATAGCTAACCAGCGCCACCCCTTGTTTAGGCCCGTTAGCCAGTTTCGGCCCATTGCACTGTTTATCTTTTCTGGGCTTACTTAATTGGCAGAATATTGTTGTATTTTTGTGATGCCCGTATCTTTTAAACGGTAGCTCAGATCGCGACGTGTAATACATGAAAGTTGCTTAGTTTTTCATGTAGAATATTTAAATGTGCTCCTTTGCCATGTGTGAAATTGTCTACATGTTGTTTACCTGTTATTTACACTGCTTGCCACTGTAGTGTGTTATCTCGTGTTGCCTTCTTGTTGATGCTTTCTCATGATTGCTTCATAGTAATAGATGCTTCCTCGTTGAATTTCCTTTCTAGTGTTTCCCTCTTGTGTGATCCCGCGGTTACCCTCAGAGACGATGCAAGCTTGCGATCGACTACACCTTTGGCTTCGTCTTCTCATCAGGTAAGGGGGAACATGCATATATCATGCTTATAACTTTCATCTCACTTGTTCCCAGGTATAAGATAGAACAATTTCTTGATCCTACCACTTCATATTTATGCCTCTCAAATAAACCCAAACAGCCATGTCCCCCACATCCTAGCAAACCATTGTTTGGCCATATACCTTGCTTGCTTAACCACTGCTAGTATGCCTGCTTAGGATGCTGTCAACTGTTATCCTGTTACTCCTTGGATTGGGCTATCACATTATTATATTGTTGTGGATGATATGATTATTATAATGTTGACTATATTCCATGAAGGATAGAAGGTCTAGGCTATCCCGCCTCGACGCTTTGTTCCATTCGAGTCACCTAGGATCCGAGTTACGGGTATTGGTTCTAAGACTGAGCGTGCCTAACCGCGTGTGGGATGCTATGGCACTACTAGGATAATGCCCTCTTGCAGCGCGGGGTAGCTGTGTTGTAGATAACGCGCTGATGCTAACTTCCATCTACAGCGCGGGGTTGTAGCTAACAGTACAATTAGAAGCGCGTGGGGAGCAACCCGCGCTGCATAAATGCACTTCCACTAGCAGCACGTCTAGCCAGCCCGCGCTGCAGGTACATTTTTAGCATTTTTATTTATTCTACAATATTATTTGTTTATATAGTTTTTATAAATTTCTAGCATACACACATACTCCCTCCGATCCATAATAAGTGTCCCACATTTTATACTAAACTAGTACAAACTTTGTACTAGATGAGCGACACAAAGGTGTCGCTCATTTATAATGAGTAACATTTATATACAAAGTAGAATTACACACATATAAACCACATCATATCATAGACATGCAATAGGCTCATCGATCATCATATACATTTATATATCATCTCATAAGTTCAATATCGAACAAAAAGGTCAACATTTCCTAGTTTAACTTCACTAATATCCAACAACATAATGTTTAACAACTACTACGAACCAACCTAGTCATCACCACCACAAGGTGAAATAAAAAAAACCAAAGACACCCCACATTCCATTATGTAATATGGAGAAGAACTTGTCTCCATGTTTTATGTTCATCCGATTCACTATCCTTTTCCATCCTCTTATTCTTACGCAACCATCATCTCCAACTTCAGTGGAGTAGTCAGTGCTGAAGAGGACATCCCATGCCCGTGCAGAAACAACTGTAAGCTCGCCTTGAGGAGGCATCGACTTAGGCGTACATTCTGCTGGGATTCTCTGTTGAAAACATACGAGTAAAATACTTAGTAATACATTATACTTAATGTTAGGTCAAAAGATTTCTGAAAATGGACTAGTGTGATAGAATAGTAAAAAATCTTACCATGCTATAATCTTTTACATGTCCTGGAAACAACTTGAGTAAAAATGGAACATATAGTGTATAGGTTCACCAATATTATTCAAGTTCACAAACGAAGGAACACCTTTAAGAACATGGATGAAATCATCTTGTTCGTCAATTGTCAGGTCAAAGCCACCATTATGAAAAGTATTATCAAACATCTTCCAAAATTATTTTGGAGCATGGAGAGAAAATAACAATTATAAATAAGTTGTCAACTTGGGAAGCAAGAAAATAAGGAAGTAAGCAAGTCAAAGTTGTTTAAGAAACTCACGTGGAGATAGAACCAGCTTAATGTCTTCCACTAGCATCCAAATGTCCTTATTTCGAAATGTTTGACCATCTCGACGACGAAGTCCAAGATCAAATGTTATTTGCATATCATCCTCTAATGCATATGCCTTGCATAGTGCATACCAGTTTGAACAGTCAAAATATGTGCTATTTGGTTCATTAAAGACCTCGACCTTTACAGTTATACCATCTTTCGTCTTAATATTGACATCTTTTTTGGCATTCTCACACCACTCATCGATTTTGTCAAAGTCGTAGACGTGAGGTCTTGAGTAGCAAGGGATGTGCTAGTTGATTATAAGAAAATTACACGTAAAAACAAAAAGTAAGTGAAGCATGCTTAAATAAGAAGATGTCGCAGAAGTTGCATACCGTTTGAAATTTGAAGCCCTCCCTAAGCGTGATGGAGAAGTATCTTTCTTCCTCCCCATCCAACTCTGGAAACTTGTCGCCACAATAGTCGCACTCGTGGATTCTATGGTCGTCAGCCATTTTATGTGTTCATAATTAAAAAAATAGGCCATATACACAAGCAACTATTAGGATGGATCAAGCAAGCCAACTAAGATGCACAAGTTCCTTACTTGTGCATATCACAAGGATCACTCGACCAACCCTGCAGTCACATGGTGTCACACATATCAGTTTTTGCCTCATACTTAATTAGGTTGAGCACACACAAGCAACTACAGGGATGGCATTAGCGAGCCAAGTAGGATGCACAAGTGATTCGTCCCAAACGTATCGATAATTTATTTTTGCTCCATGCATGTTTTGTGTGATATTGCTTTGATCTAGATACACTTTCATACACTTTTGGTCATATTTGGACTAACCTATTAACTCAGTGCACCCCAGTGCCAGTTTCTGTTTTCTGCTGTTTTTTTATTTCAGGTTTCCTCCATATTAAAAGTGCTCCAAAAATTCGGGAAAATACGGATAAAAAATCAGCCCAACAGAAGTTTTCGGAACCCCGAAGGAGGGCCGGGAGGCCACCACCAGGTGCAAAGGCATCCACCTCGGCGGCCTAGGGCTTCGCGGCGCCAGGGGGCGCCTGGACTCCTGGTGGCCCCCCTGGCTGCCCACTTTGCCTATATATTCCCCGTGACGTGAAACTTCTGAAAGAAGAACCCCTTTTCGCGATCTCGCCTCTGTTCCTCCGCCGCCACGCTTCCAAGATCGGGAGCGCCAGCAGACTTCTTCCTGGCACCCTGCTAGAGGGAGAATCGATCTCCGGGAGCTTCCACTTCACTATGGACGCTTCCCCGATGTGACGTGAGTAGTTTCCTTTGGACCATGGGTCCATGATAAATAACTATGTGATGTTCTCCTCCCCTCTTTGTTCTTCATGGTTTAGACCTTGTGTGATGCCCTACATGATCAAGGCACATATGTAATCTTTCTGCTATTGCTATGCTGAGTTTGATGGGATATGATGGATTATGAGATTATGTTCAGATTGTGATAGAGTAATATATTTGGTTCTTATCTTTTATATTTTTGTTCCTAAGTAATTCTTGGATGTTTTCCGTTAATGTTTATTGCTTTGGCCAAGTAGTAGGTAGTAACTCCAAGAGGGAACGTTATGCTCGATTGTGGGTTCATGCCCCCTGATGACACGCTTGAGTGACAGAAACATGTGTCTAGGGGATGTGTTGTTGCCACAAGGGGGAAAACAACAGTGCGTGTAACCGCGGTTGCAAGGATTGTTTACTTTACGCAAAGTGCTTTTTAATGCAGTTTGTTTGTTGCTTTGGGTTTACACTTTGGGTGGGACTCGCAACTTAATACCAGCGAGATGTTCTGGATAGATATCTCAAGGTGGATGATTAGTAGTAGATGAATTTGGATTTCTATCTACTTATTTTGGAGTACTGCCCATGCTTTTGAGCCTTTTCCTTTCTTTTGTAGCATAGTTAGCATTGCGGTGTGTTTATAATTCTGTCAATTTCCCATCTGTAATTTTTTTACCTCGCATTGCAGTTTTATCGTCTTTTGGGAGAGAGACATCACAGGTGAACATCACGGGACCTTGGTCTATACTCTTATCACTGTTTACATGCTCATTTTCTTTTCTCCTTTTACTTTCCAGTTGCTATCACTATCATTATTCCTTGTGTTTTGATCCTTTGTAGACAACAAGAGCAGAGAGATTGACAACCTCTCTGAACTTTGTTGGGAGCAAAGTTAATTGGGTCTGTGTGCAGGTCCAGGAGAAGCAAGTGATTATCATAAATGGCGCGTCCCTTGCCGAACCACCTACTTATCATTATCAGAGTCCTACTAATCGATCTCAACCTCGGTATCTTCACCGAGGGAAACTTGCCGCTACCCTGCATCTCACCTTCCACTTGGGGTTTCCAACGAAGGGCGAGAAGCAATTATCCTCTCTCGCGTATCAAGCAAATTTCTGGTGCCGTTGCCGGGGACTTCGAGTGATAAGATAGGTGAGTTTCCCACTACCTTTTACATTTACATTTTAGTCTTGTTAGTTTACCTTTTAGTTTTTATCTTTGTGTCTTATATCAAAAAAAAATCTGCCACACTTGCTGCTACTATGGGTTCCACTGAAAACACCAAGTTGTGTGACTTCACTAGTCACAACAACAAAGACTTTATCAGCACTCCTATTGCCACAACTGCCACTTCAGCTACCTCTTATGAAATTAAACCTGCTTTGCTAAACATTGTTATGAGAGATCAATTCTCTGGTGCTGGAGATGATGGTGCTTTACACTTAAATAAATTTGTTGAACTATGTGATATGCAAAAGTATAAAGAAGTAGAAGGTGATGTTGTTAAGCTCAAGATTTTTCCTTTCTCTTTGAGGGAAGGAGCTAAAATCTGGTTTCAATCTTTTCCTATGAATAGCATACATTCTTGGGATAAGTGCAAATATGCTTTTATTGGGAAGTATTACCCACCTCCTAAAATTATCAAATTGAGAGGTAACATTATGAATTTTAATTAATTGGATAATGAACACATTGCCCAAGCTTGGGAACGTATGAAATCTCTTGTTAAGAAATGCCCTACACATGGTTTGACTACCTAGATGGTTATCCGGACTTTTTATGCAGGCTTGAACTTTACCTCGCGAAACCTGTTAGATTCGGCCGCGAGAGGAACCTTTATGTCAACTACACTTGGTGCCGCCACAAAGCTTCTCGATGAGATGATGACCAACTATTCCCAATGGCACACCGAACGCACTCCAACAGGTAGGAAGGTAAACTCTGTCGAGGAGATTACCTCTGTAAATGAAAAAGCTGACTTAATTATGTCTCTACTTACCAAGCAACCCTCTATTGATCCTCATGATGTTCCTTTAAATTATTTGGTTGCTCAGGAACAAGTAGATGAGAACTTTATTGCTAGAAACAACTTTAACAACAATGCTTATAGGGGAAATTTTGCTAGTAATCCTAGACCGTTTCCATCCAACCATGGGAACAACAACACCTACCCTAGCAACAAGGACCCCACTTTTGAACTAGAAAACATGCTTCGAGACTTTATCACTACCCAAAAAGCCTTCAACAAGAATGTAGAAGAGAAATTAGCTAAGTTAGATAATCTCTCTTTGAAGGTAGATAGCTTAGCCCATGCTGAGATGGTAAAAATTAAGACCTCTCCCCTAGAGGAGAGGAAGGCCACCCCTATTAATGTTATCCAATTACAAATTAATGAAAATATTAGGATGATGGCTAAACTTAAAGAAAGATGGGCTAGATAAAAAGAGGAAGATGATATAATTAAGAGCCTTCCTACACACCACACAGTTGCCACTATCCAAATTGTTGAGGACACCAAAACTATTAGCACCCAATGCACTGCTAGTCACATTGGACCTATTAATGGTGATGCTAATACCTCAACCGTAGAATAAGAAACTCCTATGAACATAGAGGGTTTCAAACAAGTGATCCTAGATGACACTACTACCACCTTTGATAGTAGTGATATTGATTTTGATAGTTGCACCCTCTCAGAAGTTATTAGCTTGTTACACAAAATGTCTAGAGACCCCCACACTAGCACACTTAACCTTGCCTTCACGGAGCATATCACAAATGCTCTCATCAAAGCTAGGGAGGAGAAGCTTAGCATAGAAGCCTAAATACCTAGGAAGCTAGATAATGGTGGGACCCTATGATCAAACTTAAACTAAATAACTTCTCTTGCTATGCTTTATGTGACGTTGGAGCTAGTACCTCCGTCATGCCCAAAAGAATGTATGATATTTTTGAATTGAAACCTTTAGATTCTTGTTCTTTTGGTGTTCGTCTTGTTGATTCTTCCGTAAAGAAACCTTTGGGGAAGATCGACGATGTTCTTATCATTGTCAATGATAACTATATTCCCGTTGATTTTATTACTATGGATATAGATTGTGAACCTTTATATCCAATTATTTTGGGCGTCATTTTCTTCGCACCGTTGGTGCCATTATTGACATTAAATAGGGCAATATAAAATTTCAATTCCCTCTCAAAAAGTGGATGGAACAATTCCCTAGAAAGAAAATCAATTTACCATTTGAGTCCGTTACACGGGCTAGCTATTCTCTTTCTCTTGACAAAACATGATTCTTCTTTTGCCTTATGCCTAGCTTCAAGGCGTAAAAGATAGCGCTTGTTGGGAGCCAACCCAAGATGTTTTTACTTCTGTTTTTAGTGGTCTTGATGATTGTTACTACTGTAGCAACATCATTGTAATTTTATTATCAAGCCTTGTTCCAAGTTATAGCCTCTTATGATAAGGGAAGCAAAAGTTGTGACATGCTGTCCAAAAAATAGATTCTGTCTTCGTTACGGGAAAAATCAGAACAATTCACCATTCATCTTTTTGATCTGAATTTCTTGCACAGAATGCTCTATACAATTCTTAAACTTTCATATGTTCTGATTTTTTTATTTGAGTTGCAGAAGTGCCCCGAAAAAATTATCTACTACCTGTTGTTCAGTTTTTCAAAGATTCTGCCACATTTTGCCTCTCCTTACTTTTGCAAACCTTAGGCTTGCTTTTTCTTTGACAAAACCTATTGACAATCATGAGAAACAGTAGCTCTTCAAAAATATCTTTATATCCAGTGGGGAAATATTATTTTATTAAGGGTACTAACCTCTCTAATCAGCTTATGATGAGTTATGTATGAAGGGAGTTTTCAAGTGTGCGATGGAAGATGATGAAAGAAGATCCGGGAGAGTCAAGAGCTCAAGCTTGGGGATGCCCCCATGCATCCCTAATAAATATTCAAGGATACTCAAGCATCTAAGATTGGGGATGCCCCCGTGCATCCCCTTCTCCATCAACAATCATCAGTTCGTCCTTCGTCTCACTATGTTTTTATCACTTCATGCGTTATGTGCTATGTTTGGAGCGTCTCGCTCTTAGGTTTTATTTTTAGTTTTCTTTATCTTTTCTTGCTGTTCATGGCAAGTTAAACCCCATCTAACTTTGAGTGGGATAGAAACACGCTCCACTCCAATCTAGAACACATCATAGGATTTGCATGCTTATCTTTTTGCTGTTGTATGTTCTTTATATTTTCGTAGCTACTGCCATGTTTAGTTTTAGTTTTAGTTTGTCTTTAGCAAGAGCCTTGGCTTTTGTTTAGTTTGTTTCTGGAACTCTGTTTAGTTTTCATGTTTATCTTGTTAAGAGAGATTGTTGTTGCACTGAGTTGTGTCTTGTCTTGAAAGTACGTAATTGAGGTTGCTATTTAATTTTAGTAGTAACTTGCAATAGTTTTGAGGTATTGATGTGAGTAATGTTTGAAGTTTTGGTGTCAAGAGCTCTATCCTATTAGTGATAGGTGTCATATTTTGGTCAATCCGTGTGTATTTTCAAAACCTACAAAACTAGTTGAGAACTCTATCTACTAGATGGATCGCTAATCTTTGGAGGGATGGAATATTAGAGTACACTCACGTACCATGAGTCGAGGATGTGCAAGGATAACCAAACCCCCATACACTCCTCCTCGGGGTGCTTGTCTCTTTTTGAACCTCATTATTAGATTGAGAGTTACCGATAATAAGTGCATGAGTTCTTAGGACTAATGTAAGTATGGAAAGTTGACACTTCCACCTCCTCATATTTGCTAGCCTCTCCCGTGCCGTGCATTGCTTTCTTCTCACTCCGAGAGTTGGCGTCCTCCTTCGCCGGTACATCCAAACCCTTGGCATGATACACTCTGTCATCATAAATCTCCTTATATCCTTCCTCAAAATAGCCACCATACCTACCTATCAAGGCATTTCCATAGCCTTTCCGAGATATATTGCCATGCAACATCCGCCTCTTCATGACTTGATCTTCATGTCATACGTGTTCCTTCTAAACTGGCAGAGGCATACATTGCATACATCATGATAGCTACATCTTCTTTATGTTTTGAGTACCTTGTAAAGTGTGAAACATCTTCTATACCCTCTTGTAAATCAGAGTGTTGCCCTTAACTGAGGAAAAGATCCCAAAGTGGAAAAGATAAAAGATTCCAAAGTGGAAAAAATAAATGATCCCAAAGTGGAAAAAATAAAAGATCCCAAAGAGACAAATGAGAATTAAATAGAAAGATCCATTGAAGCCATAAAAAAGTAAAAAAATAGAAAAAATAGAAAACGAAAATAAAAAGAGAGAAAGGGGAAACACTAGTATCCTTTTGAAAGATCCACACTAGTACTCCCTATTATCCTTGTACTCCATAGAGATGAGCATACATGCATATAGCTATGTGGGAACCTTCACACTGTAGAACTTGGCTTGCATATTCCAAGGATGAGCCTCCTCAAAAGAGCTCTAGGTCTTCATGAGCGAGCAAGTTGGATGTACCCCCACTATTTACATTGGAGAGCTTTCTAGCTCATATGTGCATTTGTTGCATGGAAATCCCTACTCCTCACATCATATCTATCATTTGGCCCTCTCGCCGATGATTGTCCTCATTGATGTGAGCCTTTCTCACCCTTTTTGTCTTCCTCCTCCGCCATATTTCTATTTTTCCATCCTAAGTGTCAACTCTCGAGCTTACGCTCATCCATTGCATGAGTGCTCAAAATATCGAAAAGGAGTGGATCAAATTGACTTGTACCTGTCTTGTCGTCTGGGGACGAGTCAAGATAAGATTCCAAAGAAGACAAAGTGTGACACTTAGGTAGATTGAGATCTCAACAAAAATACTTTTTTTCTTGTATTCCCTATCCCCCTTCTTTCACGCAAACACCATTTGGAGACATACGAGTCACGGAAAGCGAGATCTCTTGCACCTAATGTTCTTTCGTTGCTTGTTTCAATGCTAATATAGACTCTTGCATGTTATGACTTGAATTGAATCACATACCTTGATTGCTTTACTTTTCAAAGTTCTTATATGGTTGCTAGCATGTCACCACAAAAATTATGCTTGTTATCATTTACCTACTCGAGGACGAGCAGGAATTAAGCTTGGCGATGTTGATACGTCCCAAACGTATCGATAATTTCTGCTTGCTCCATGCATGTTTTTTGTGATATTTCTATGATCTAGATACACTTTCATACACTTTTGATCATATTTGGACTAACCTATTAACTTAGTGCAGCCCAGTGCCAGTTTCTGTTTATTGCTATTTTTTTATTTCAGGTTTCCCCCATATTAAAAGTGCTCCAAAAATTCAGGAAAATCGTATAAAAAATCAGCGCAATGGAAGCTTCCAGAACCCCGAAGGAGGGATGGGAGGCCACCACCAGGTGCCCAGGCAGCCATCTGGCGCGACCTATGTCTTGGCCGCGCCAGGGGTGGCGCTTGGACTCCTGGTGGCCCCCCTGGCTGCCCCCCCTTCTCCTATATATTCCCCGTGACGTGAAACTTCCGAAAGAATAAACCCTTTTTGCGATTTCGCCTCTGTTCCGCCGCCGTCGCGCTTCTAAGATCGGGAGCGCCAATAGACTTCTTCCTGGCACCCTGCCGGAGGGAGGATCGACCTCCGGGACCTTCCCCTTCACCATGGACGCTTCCCGGATGTGCCGTGAGAAGTTTCCTTTGGACCATGGGTCCGTGATCAGTAGCTATGTGATGTTCTCCTCCCCTCTTTGTTCTTCATGGTTTAGTCCTCGTGAGCTACCGTACATGATCGAGGCACATATGTAATCTTTCTGCTATTGCTATGCTGAGTTTGATGGGATATGATGGACTATGAGATTATGTTCAGATTGTGACAGAGTAATATATTTGGTTCTTATCATTTATATTTTTGTTCCTAAGTAATTGTTGCATGTTCTCCGTTGTTGTTTATTGCTTTGGCCAAGTAGTAGGTAGTAACTCCAAGAGGGAATGTTATGCTCGATTGTGGGTTCATGCCCCCTGATGACACGCTTGAGTGACAGAAACATGAGTCTAGGGGATGTGGTGTTGCAACAAGGGGGAAAACAACGGTGCTTGTAACCGCGGTTGCAAGGATTGTTTATTGTACACAAAGAGCTTTTTAATGCAGTTGTCTGTTGCTTTGGGTTTACACTTTGGTTGGGACTCACAACTTAATACCAACGAGATGTTCTAGATAGATATATCAAGGTGGTTGATTAGTAGTAGATGCAGTTGGATTCCGGAGCCAAGCCGCGGGCGGTAAACACCCAAAGATAAGGAACCGCCACAGGAACATACCTCAAGTGAGAGCCAGGAAGAATCTGCCAGGTATTGGCCGTGGAGAACCCGGAGTCCAACGCAACCAAGTAGCGACGGACGTGCTTGTCCTCCTCCCTCACCCGGCGACGTACCACCTCCTCGGGGGCCGGCACCCTCTGTACCGACTGTGGCCCACGTGACCGCCACCTTAGAAGCTCCGGGTCGACGACAGGACCCAGAATCCTCACCAAGTGGCGCGCCCCGGAAACCACCTCCCAGTGCCAGCCCGGGGGAGCCCAGTCCCGGACAATGCGCATCCCATCAAGCAGTTGCTCTCCGCCACCACGACGGGGATGCGGGCAGACATCGTTGCTAAGAACTTATTTAATATACAAAGTTTTATTAAAATGAACGAGTGAAAAATTTATACTAACTAACAAACTAACAAAATACGACAAAAGTACTTTTAAATAATGCCTCATACTTAGATTGGACACAGAAGCGATTCCCGGGAAAGTGTGTCCGCAAAATCAAGCAGGATGCACAAGTTCCGTACTTGTACATATCACAAGAGTTTGCCTCACACTTTCCCCGATGTCACAATATATTTGAATCATCGACATTCTAAAAAAGGAGAAAATGTAATGATACAATCTAGTTAGTGCCTCATATTTAATTGGACACATGAGCGATTCCAGGGAGAGTGTGGCAACGAACCCAAATAGGATGCACAAGTTCCGTACTTGTACATATCACAAGGGTTCGCTTCATACTCTCTCCGATGTCATATAGTGTCACAATATATTCAAATCATCGGCATTCTAAAAAAATAGCAAAAGTAATGATTAAAAGTAATTTGATGCCGAAACACCATTTAACTCCCGTTTCGACAAATTTCGGGCACTCGATATGTCCTTCTTTTCTAGCACAAGTTATGCTAACCAAAAATCCAAATTACCTCAATATGCTAACCAAAAATCCTAATTGCCTCCTGTCACTGCTAAAAGTAGGAAAATGATTCTAGCATATGTCACTACATTCCTTCTGCTCAGATTCGTCGGACATGCACCAAATTGGCTCAATATGCAACAAAAATCCTATCTATCTATTATACATAGATTCTACTCAAACACCACATACACAGAAATTATATATTAGTGAGAGGGGATTGAGATGAAGACTAACTAGTGGGCGATCCGAGCGAGGCGACAGAGTGTAGGAGCGAGGCGGCCGGCGTCGTGGAGGACGGGGCGGCGTCTTGGAGGAACGGGGCCACGGCGTGGAGGAACGGGTCAGCGGTGACGGTGGAGGACGGCGTGGCGGCGGCGGTGGAGGAATGGGGTGGCGGCGTGGAGGTTTGGTGCCTGAGGGAGAGAGTGAGGATGGAAGGAGGCCGTGAGCCTGGTTTAAGTGATCCCATCTGCAGCGCGGGTGGTCGACACTGCGCTGTTGATGGCTGGGCCACCTACAGCGCGGAGTAGCTGAGGAGCGCTGCTGACATGTGGGCCCAAAAATCCCGGTCTTCGGTAGACGAATTAGCAGCGCGGTCCTACGTACACGCGCTGCAGATGTATATGACATCTGCAGTGTTGGGTTGGACACACACGTCACTAAAGTGGCTAGCCACGGGAACACAAAATTGTGAACCCATATGAGCAGCTTGGGTCTTAGAAGCCCGCGCTGCCAATGATCAGTCTCCTGCAGCGTGCTCCCTCTACCCGGCCTGCTAAATTTCACCTGCAGCGCGGCCCCTATAGGGCGCGCTGCTAACGTCCATTCTTGTATGGCCAAAATCCTAGTAGTGTGGGGTCCCTTCTTCTTACCCACCTAGCTTCAAACATTTCTAGTGGTGGCCCAAACTGATTTACCATTTGAAAACCATGCATATATGTCTGTCGGGTAGCTCCTGACAAATATTCTTTAAAACAACCTGGGCCAGCGGGGACATGGTTTCGTTGTTGGTCCAACCTTTCCTCTGAGGACCCGGCCTCATGTGAGAATTTCCCGACAATCCAAACTGCGACAGACGGTAGAGACCAATTCGATAGCGCGGCTGGCTTTTGAGTTGGATGTCGACTCACCGGGGTCCACTCAGATTTGTTCGTTGTTAGATAGAGGGACCTGTCATTTCGGATCTCTCGGAACTAAATCATAAAATGGTTGCATGTGATGGGTAGCAACTGAGAGTTATGGGCGTGCATGCGGAGCCTTGTAATGGGCAGTTGGTACACCCCTGCTGGGTTAAATCTTTTCAAGAAGCCGTGTCCACGATTATGGACGACATGGAACCTACGTCTTGTTCATAGATAACATCAACTGAATCATAACTATAACTTGATCAACGTGTGTGTTCTTGGACTTCTTCTTCTTCTCGGGACGCGAAGAGGAGGACAAGGATAGGATATGTGTTATGTTTGCGTAAGTAGCTGATAGCAAAACTTGTTAGAGGCGATTCCTCGTCGAATGCTTGGTTCTCACCTTACTCTAAATAGAACATTAGACACTCATATATTGCTAGTGCGGCTGCAACCTTACCACTACCCCCATCTTACCGTGAGAAGCTAGTTACAAGACTTGTTGATATAGCTCACCCCTTCTTTTCTCTTTTACGCACGTTATGCAAACAATCTTGGACTTCAGAGGAGCTCGACGACCCTTTTTATGGACTCCTTCGCGGAGACTCGACGACTACTAGTTAGGTGGATCCCGACGGAGAGCCTGGACCCGTGTGGTTACGTGAATGGTGTGTTTTACCTTTGCCACTAGGCATTTGATTGTAGTCTGTACTCAGACATGTATCTTCCGCTGATGTAATGTATTTAAGGCAATTGTATGCCGATTGTATGGGATGTTGTATCCTTGTAGTTGTAATGTTGTGATATCATGTTGGAAATCCGGGGCATATGGCATTGTCATATGTCGCGGTGGGACCGATATGTGCTTCGTCCCCGGATCTGGATGGAAACATCTAGATCTGGAACAGTACCGCATATCAGGCCTTACATTATCTTAATGTACCCCTTCGTCCTGTATGAAGTATTTAAAGATAGGGCACTATCGTTCAACATGTTTGGAATACATTGAGCTCTTAGCTTAATTTTCTTTGATCATGATGCTCATACCAAAATATGGTTTGTGTAGATCAAACACTTCAGAACTATGACAATCACTATGATGGTGTTCCTGATCCGAATACCCTCCTACGCAACTTCCAAAGTTGCCATGTTTCACGTCTACGATGTAGAAATCCTACTATGTGCCTTAGCTTTAAAAACAATTTTCAACATTCTATTTTGCTACCTAGCTATAGACCGATTAAAAATAATACAAATAATTATGAACCTTTCTTTCATCTATTTGTAATGACTCTTCAGTCTTCCTCTAAGAACCTTTCTTCATCTAAGGTACTTCAAGAGAACTAATCTACTATTTAGATTACTTTGGTGCTTGTTGCACTTTCAGTACATCCAATGCCTTAGTGCTTTCTTTTGCTAAAATATTTATTCTCAATCACTCATATGCTATTTACATATATGATAAGAATCGTGCTCCCACTTAATGACATATCTTATATGATTATTGATAAATTATAACTTTTTTTAACTTCATAAAAAAAAATTACTCCAGCTTTGTGATATTTGGTTCAACTATGGACTAATCTTTGAAGCATTATCACTTTTACTAATATCGTATAGATCGATAAATCCTTCCAGGTTGTATAATGCATACACCCTTTGTTTAATTTTATCAGAATAAAAGTCCATATGTCATACTTCGGAAGTATTCTGCGATTATCTGTAATTTTCCTTATGAACATTTGCATCACTACACATATTGTGGTAAACTTTTTGAACTCTATATGTAAAATTATTTTGCGATAAGTCGAGCTTTATCAACGATGAAGCTATCGTCTATGTTCATATCTATAAAAAATCCGATCCACTCTAATGACCCGGTATCCTTAGGAGGGTTTTACCAAGTTCTCAACTTGATTTTGGTGGACGTCTTTCATTTCGATTTCATGGTGGTTAAACCATATAGTGGAGTTATTGCCCGTCATGGGGTCTTGTAGTTCATAGGTTTATCACACTTCAGAACTACGTTGGTTCAATGTGAATTTATAAAGCATTGTGATACAACACCAGACTTGATCATTTCATCTCTAGAACGAATTTCAGAGTTTCATCATTCCTTTTCATCAGATGTAGGAATTTTTGGTTTGGTCACAGAATTTATCTCTAGATCGAATTTTGAGTTCCATTATGTAGAAACAAATGAATCAATGTAATCATTATCAAGCTATTAGTGCTCCCACTTAATTGTTTCAAGAGAGCTATTTTATCAAGAAAAATCACATGTCCCTCGATAAACAATTTTCTCGGGTATGGTAGTGGAAGTGTTGTTCATAACATGATGTTTCTATAATACTTATATTCGGGATCGAGTATATTCTAAAGATATCTCCGAAATTTTGAAACAACAATTGGAGTTCTTATCCATGCCATATTCTTATAGGGCATTGTTTCAACAATCATATGACGGTGCTCTATTTAGTTCCTAAGTGGTTTCTCTAAAGCGTTAAGAAGTATAGTGAATGTGAGTGTGGTTTAAGTACATCATCGACCTCACCATGTCATGTTGGAATTCAGAGTAGGTTTTTTTAATTCCAATATGTCATGCAGGGCTTGGTTGTGCGTTACGATACTCCGTAGCTATACGGGGTCTCGGGTGACAGTACTTTATGAACTAACTGCATACACTCTATGATATTTGCTGAATTCTTTAAATCATTTATTTTACGATCATATTTGTCTATTTGATCTATGTGTGATGATGATTCTTTTTGTGTTGAAAAAGTTTTGAACATATTCAAAATTTTAGACTATATGTCTTTTCTAAATATTGATATATCTATACAAGTCATTATCACAAAGTTTTATGTAAATTACTATTTATTGGTTTTTCACACATCGATATGTGTTATTACCAATAGTTTACTAAACATTTGAACAATTGAATTAATCACTCATTTTATCTTATTAGAAAAACATTGCATGTGTCAAATGACTCAATGTCAAGAGATTGAATGACTTCATCGATATGAAGTTTCCGCATGCGCTTTGTTCCAATGTGACTAAGTCATTTATGCTACTAAAATTTTAGCATTATCATCACATAACTTAATTTACTTAGCAATCAAGAAAATAGACATAACATGAAGATTTCAACTTAAATAATTCACCACGAAGGGTGAAATTCAGAGAGCAATAACTTTGAACAACCATTATTCAAACTGTGGATAAAGTATCCACCGTGTAGATGACATAATACGATATTAATGTTTTACACAACCCCTTAATCAAATAACTTTTATTTAAACTCTAAGATAAATCTTGATAGACGAATGCTGATACGTCCAAAATGCATCACTATTTTATATCATAATTTACCTCTATTCATCGATATACTCCATATTATGTTGATTTTTTATAGTGTTTTGTCTTGTTTTACAAAGTTTTAAACTTTTCGGTGCCGAAACAACAGACGCATGAATCAGCGGGGAAAAATTCAGATAGAGTGGCCATATCAACACATCTCCAAATGACCTGAAAATTATGGGGAAGCATTTTCTGAAGAAATAACGGATTGTGGCAAAAGATGAGCCGGAGGGGGACCACCAGGCCTCCAGGCATCCTGGTGGCGTGTCACATCCCAACTTTTACTCTTCTTGTTAATCTAGTTAACCAAAAATTAGAGCCAATAAAAACCTTGCATGAAATGTTAGGTTGTGTTTCAATGCTTGAACTTGTGTGCTTAGGGTTAGTCATGTTGTTGCTTGATGATGCACTTGTGATGGTGATCATTTGTGCTGCATGTGCCTAAGATAACCTAGTGACTATGGTTAACCATATATGTCTACCATGCATGCACTTCATCCTTAGTTGGTCATAAAAAAATGGAAACTTGTCAAATTCTAAAAACCCTTGGTGCTAACACCTAGTAAATTTTCTATATATTAATAATACTAATAATTTTAGCCACCACAAAATCCTTAGGCATCAACCTTTTGGTTGTTTTCTAATAACTAAAACAATTATCAATAAAATTTCCTAACTACATAAAATCATAAGGAAATGCATGCATGATCTTTATATCTAACCTAATAATAATAACAACACTAACAATAATACTAATAATAAGAGAGATATATATTATTATTATCTCTTAAAAAAATTGGGTGATTAGTGCTAAAAAAAGAAAAAAATAGAAGGGGGAAACTACCCTAACCACCCCCCTAATCTCTCTCTCTCTCTAACCTCCCTCACCCCAACGAACAGAGAGAGACCCTCTCTCTCTCGTTCTTCTCTCTCTCTCACGTTCTCTCTCCCTCTCCCCACGCAGGGAGAGCCCCTCTCCCTCTCGTAACCTCTCTCTCTTCTCTCCCTCTCTCTCTCCCGAGCCCACATGCCAGCCCCACGACACTGTTCCCAACCAGTATCGATCCCCACGGATCTCCCCCATGGTCTCCCGCCCGTTGCAGCTCGCTCCTTCCCGCCTAGCCGCTCCTCCCCCACAGCTATATATAGCTAGCCCCGACGCCCCTCACCCTCACTCACCTCGCCACCCCTCTCCAGTAGCCACCACACCCCCACCATGAGAAGAACAGGAAGGAGGAGGAGATGAGAAGAGAGGAGGAGACGAGAAGTTGGAGGAGAAGAGGAGGAGGGAAGCCGGAGGAGAGGAGGAGGAGGGGAGGCCCGCGCGCCGCCCCTCTGCCTCTCGCGCTGCCCGGCGAGACCAGGAGGAGCCGACGCCGACCCTGTCTACCCCGAACCCCTCAGCGTCCGCGTCTTCATCACCGATCGCCGCCACCTTCACCAAAAACGAGCCGCCCTCACCGTCCTCTATACCCGCCGCCAACTCCCGCCGTCCGCCGCCGGCCCGAGCAACTCCGGTGAGCGCCTCGAGCCCCCACAAAACTCCACGTCGCGCGGCCCCTTTTAGGGAAAAAATGGAGCCCCAGGCCCCCTACGACCTCGCCCCGCCCCTCCCCTTCGACCGCCGGCCACCGGAGGTGCTCCGGCGAGGTCCTCCCAGCCTCTGTCCGCCATGGGAGCTTACTCCCGTTCCTTCCCTAGCAGGAGGAAGAAGAATCCCCCAGGCTGTTCGATCACACTTGATCCAACGGCCAGGAAAGCCCCATACCCCTTCGATTTAAGTTAAAAAAAAGTGTTAAAAAAAACCGCTGCTGCGCTGTGCTGGGCTCGGCCCTTTAAAAAAAAACAAAACCAAGGGAGCGCCGTGGGCGCCTGATAGCCGGGCCGGCCTGCTGTTTTTTATTATTATTAAGCTGTAACACCGTTTTACTTATAGAAAAATAACTACAACTCCAATTTCAGTGAAATAAATTTAGTTGATGTTCATAATTCTGCATGTTTAGAATAATTTTTGCCCAGTGCCAAATTGATTGCTTTAGTTTTAACTAGTTAATGGTTTATGTTATCAGCTTAAGATAGTTTTAGTTAATTCCTTGTTGACTCTAAAAATGTAATTTTATCTTGTTTATATTCCTATGATTATTCTTGATTTTTCTGTGTGTGTAGAATAGTTTTTAGCTTAAATAAATTTGTGGCCCTTTTTATTATTACCTTTGCTAGTTTAATTCTTATCTAAATAATACTAGTAATATTAAATTATTAGTTTAATATAAAACTAGCCTATGGTCAGTAGGTTATTGCTATAAAATTGGTTGTTGAGTTAATAAAAATTAAAAGGTTATTAGTGAGTAAAATAAGTTAATAATATTGCTTATAGTTAAAGTTGTTTTACTGCCGATTAATAAATCCAGTAAAGTTATCCTAATTCTTTGTTGTAAAATTTAGCCTTGTTACATGTTTTAGGACTTAATAAACATGGGAGTTAAAACTCTGAGAATTATTTTGCCCTTGTTGTTTGTGTCTGATTGTGAAAGTTGAATGTTGTGTGCCGTGTGTTGTTTTTGCCTCATGGTAATTGTGTGCTCTTTTCCGCAACGTGTAGACGAACCGCTTGACGTTACAAGTGAAGACTCCTTCCAAGCCGAAGAAGCCGTACCAGGAGACACCGTCGAGGAAGGAAAGCCATCTTCAAAAACTCAAACCCTTGTCCTACGTTTCTACTTTCTTTGTACCATATTATATATCATGCTACTGTTATATCATTTTGGGGATGGGTTTGTATTAGTTTATTAGGTGAAACACCACATACCTTGTAAGCCTACCTATTTGGGAGAAATAAATTAGACACCGATGATCTTGATCCCTAGCCTTGCTAAAGAACTAATGACAACATAATAACTTGATTAATATTGCTCCACCCTAATGAATTGGCATACATCTAAGAAGATGTGATGGCCAAGATTGTGGTTGTTGGAAACATCGTTGAACATATTCAAAGTCTGGAGGGACTCTCTATAAGTGACACCGAAACCTAGTCTTACAGTACAACCACAATACTCTGGTATGGGACAGGGCTAGTTGGAAACTTGTTTATCTTAGTACGGGGGTCTTATAACTACACATGGATGTTTGATTCCACGAATCTGATAGCCCTCGAAGTCGAGTGGTGAAATTCGCTAGGCTTGGCGTCAGAGGGAACCTTGGTGCTCTTCGACTACGGTGCAGGCTTGGGTCCAAGAGGAGAATGACCTGGCACACGGACAGTCCATGAAGTACGCAAGGGGTAGATTCACCTGTACTAGGATAGATAAGGGGAAAACTACGGTCGATTATCCGAAAATAGCATACCGAGGTATGAAGAACCGTGGGGACTCACGGCGGATGTATCGAATATTTTGGGTAAAGTGTACAACCTCTGAAGAGTGAAAACTATTCGAGTAGCCGGAGTCCACGATCATGGACAGCTCGTGAGGCCACACTTTGTGGGGAATAGATGAGAAATTCTAGTACTGAGATTATGGTTCACGATGATGATGTTGGTATTATAAAAAGGGTTGGACTTGATTAAATCAAATATAGTTGTGGGATTAAAATTTTCGAAGAGTCAAATGTTGCCAACTTAACTAATATTGGGTAGTTAGGTTCCCCCATGTTAAACTCCACCATATAGCCATCCCATTATTTTCTTGTACAAAATCTTGTTCATTTCTTAGGGTGGTTTGCGAGTACTTTGTATGTACTCACGGCTTTGTCCCTGGTTATTCAATCGGCCAGGCTTGGAGGAGCAGGTATTTGACGATTACGCGACTGACGAGTACTAGGATGTGCTACGCTCTGAGCTTTGCCTGTGGATTGTGATGCTGCTATCTATCTTGCTTTTGCTTATTCCGTTGCCATTTGAGCCCGATGAGGCCGTGTAAGACTATGTTTATGTATGACTTTGTATTCGGTACAGTATGAACTTGTGACTGTGATATCCATTGTCGTGTTGTGCGTCATGCGACACTCATCATGGGAGCATGACGTTGTGCACAGCTGGCCGCTTCGGACATATAGTTCGGGGTGCCCACAGACTTGGTATCAGAGCCCCTGTTCCGACCGTAGCAGCCTACTTAGAATGGAAGATAGATAGGATGGGGGAAAATCAAAAACTATTTTCTAAAATAAAGACATGGTAATCTGCATAAGTATAAAATGCTTACCTCTCTTATCCCTTCTATAGTAAACCATTTATAACTGTTTTTTTATGTTTAAAATATTGCACACTTGTCATCTAACTTAAACTTATAAAAATTGTAGATGGCTGGAGTTCCGGTGCACCACCTGCAGCTGACTCAGGCTGGGGTACGCTGTTTGCTGAGGATCTGATCGAGCTGCTTCAGCTTGTTCACCGCCCCGTTGCAGAATTCTGGGCCTACGAGATATCTGGGAGGAAGGATGTGGAGGCTCGCCTGGTTGTGCGGTGTGCGCTCCGAGGATCGGAGGTTACTCCGCGGTCGGACACCATCGCCTTTGTGTTGTACTCCCGTACTTGGGAGGAGGGTCTGCGTCGAGCTTGTCAGGAGGTGATTGCTCGCATTGTGAGGTTCCACCAGTACGAGATGAGATCCACGCGGTTCCGTCACTACGGGATGCGCGATGGCGAGGGAGACCCCACTCCCGGCATTCCTCACCCGATCATGGGAGATCACCTGATCGCTATGGAGAAGCACTTGGCTTTGACTGAGGCTCAGCTGGATGAAGCCCGGTTTAAGCACGATTACAACCTCCAGACAGGGGTTCACGCCCACATCGACCCTATCGACCTAGAGTCCCGGGACTGGATTATAGAGGAGCTGCAGGGCCAGGTCGCCGGTCTGGAGGGGAGTAATGAGATGCTGAGGAAGAGGACTAGGAGCCTGAAGCGCAAGTGCGCGGATTTGGAGGACGAGATTGCTGCTCTGGATGATGGTGAGGACATCCGAAAGGAGGATGATGCCTACCTTAGTGTTGATGAGGACCACGACGAGGAGGAGGATGTCTCGAACTCCGAGGATCATGCTTACATCGACGATGAGGAGGAGAGTGACATGTAGGAGGTGTCCCATTGAGTAGTTGTCACTTTTGGGTTTAGTCGTGGCTCGGTTTGATGATTGTGTGGTTGGTTATCTGTAAGACTTGGTTATGTATGAGACTTATGCTATCGTTATGCTACCATGTGCTGATTTTCTTGTTGCAAGTTTATTGTCTATCTTATATGTCTTGCTTGTGTTTGATAACTAAATTGTTAGGGACTTACCCCCCCTTGTAGACTAAATTCCCTCTTATCTTGCGCAACAACCTCAGGATGCCGAGGAGCTCTCGCGCCAACCCAAGTGGATCCGGTGATGTGCCACCACCACCATCCGACCCGAGCATGGCGCAACTTCTGTGACTGCTTATGGAGGAGCGCCAGGCTGCTCGTGACGAGCGCCAGGAAAACATGGCTGCACTCCAGCAGTTAGTCCAGGCCGCCACCAATGCCAACCAAGGAGGCGGCGGAGCTGGTGGAAATGAGGAGCCCAGGTCTCTGCTCCGAGATTTCCAGAACACCAACCCGCCCGTGTTCTCGCAGACGAAGGAGCCTCTGGATGTTGAGGATTGGCTCCGCACGATGGAGAACAACCTTGCTGTCGCCGCTGTTGGCAACAACGAGAAGGTCATGTATGTCACCCACTACCTCGCCGGCACCGCCAGGAGCTGTTGGGAAGGAGTGCGTGCCCGTCTTCCTGAAGGGCAAGTACTCACCTGGGCTGAGTTCTCCCAGAAGTTCAAGAAGGCACACATCCCCACTGCACTGGTCAGGAGGATGAAGGATGAGTTCCGCCACCTCAAGAAAGGGGGTATGACCGTGGTCGGTTATCTTGACCGATTCACTCAGCTGTCGAGGTATGCCCCGGAGGAGGTGGACACCAAGGAGAAGCGGAAGGACCGTTTCTTGGATGGACTACACGATGAGCTCCAGGTTGTCCTGGTGGCCATGCAGTTCCCTGACCTTGAGTCTATCGCTGATGCTGCTATTATGATGGAGGGCAAGCTCAAGATGGCCGCTGAGAAATGCAAGCGCCGCATGATGTAGCAGGGTGCATCCAGCAACCCCCGACTGCGTCCGACACAACCGCCAAGGCCAGCACCCCAGCCTCAGAGGAGCCCTTACCCAGCGCCACGTCCCAATGCTCCTACCCGCCCGGTTGGAGTTCCGCGACCAGCAGGCGGAGTTCCTCGCAACCCTGGAGTGATCTGCTTCGGATGTGGACAGAAGGGCCACTACTCGACAGAGTGTCCCAACAAGAAGAACGCTGCTCCGCGCCCCAATGCACCAGCACCCGCCAGAGGGAACCCCGGACGCAACAATGCCCAGCGCGGCACGTCTAACGCCGCGAAGGGACGTCTGCATCATGTGCAAGCCGAGGAATCTCAGGAGGCAGCAGACGTCATCTTGGGTACGTTCCTAGTAAATTCAGTACCTGCCACAATTCTGTTTGATTCTGGTGCATCCCACTCTTTTATTACGGAGCCCTTTGTGACTAGAAGTAAACTGATACCTAGTCGAATGAAGAAGCCCATGATAGTCCAAATACCTGGATCCAAACTTAGGGCCAACATAACTTGCTCAGGAGTTCCAATAAAGATCAGAAGAGAAATATTTCTAGCAGACTTGATAGTGCTGGGAACCGAAGGGATAGATGTGATACTTGGCATGAATTTGTTGTCCAAGCACAGAGGTCGGTTAGATTGCACCTTGAGTACAGTCAACCTTACCAGCCCAAAGGGAGTTCAGGTAGACTACACAGATAAGCCCGACAAGACCCAAGCCTCCTGTCATCAGAGTGTCTCGGTGCCAACCCTTAAGGAAGTGAATGTGGTATGTGAATTCCCGGATGTCTTTCCGGAGGAGTTACCCGGTATGCCGCCTGATCGGGATATCGAGTTTATCATCGAGTTAGTGCCTGGCACAACCCCAATTGCACAGAGACCCTACCGAATGAATGCCGAAGAGCTGGTTGAGTTGAAGAAACAGCTGAATGACATGCTCCAGAAGGGACTGATTCGACCCAGTGCTTCACCCTGGGGTTTGCCAGTTCTCTTTGTGGACAAGAGAGACGGCACCATACGCATGTGTGTGGACTACCGTAAGCTGAACGAAGTAACCATCAAGAACAAGTATTCTCTCCCCAAGATCGAGGATCTGTTCGACCAGTTGAACGGAGCCCGAGTCTTCTCCAAGATTGATCTGAGGACCGGATATCATCAGTTGAAGGTCCGTGAGTCGGACATCCCCAAGACAGCCTTCACGACCCGCTATGGTTTGTTTGAGTACACTGTGATGTCCTTCGGACTTACCAATGCCCCGGCCTATTTCATGAACCTCATGAACAAGATCTTCATGAAGTACCTTGACAAGTTTGTAGTGGTGTTCATTGATGATATCCTGATATATTCCAAGACGGAGGAAGAGCATGCCGAGCATCTACACTTAGTCCTCGAGACATTGCGAGAGCACCAGCTGTACGGCAAGTTCAGCAAGTGCGAGTTCTGGCTCAAGGAAGTTGGATTCTTGGGACATGTATTGTCAGAAGGAGGAATATTTGTCGATCCCGCCAAGATCCAGTCCATCATGGACTGGACAGCTCCGACCACTCAGACCGAAGTCAGAGGATTCCTCGGATTAGCGGGATATTACCGCAAATTAGTGGAAGGCTTCTCCAGCATTGCACGACCCATGACTCAACTGCTGAAGAAGGACCAGAAGTTTGTATGGACGGAGAGGTGTGAGGCCAGTTTCCAGGAGTTGAAGAGGAGATTGGTATCCGCCCCAGTGTTGACTATGCCTGACCTGACCAAGAGCTTTGATGTGTACTGTGATGCATCGAAGATTGGTTTGGGTTGTGTCCTTATGCAAGTGGGCAAGGTGATTGAGTACCTGTCACGACAGTTGAAGCCGCACGAGTTGAACTACCCCACCCATGACTTGGAGCTAGCCGCAGTTGTGCTTGCTCTCAAGAGATGGAGACATTACCTGATGGGTCACCGTTGCGACATATACACAGACCATAAGAGCCTGAAGTACATTTTCTCACAGAAGGAGTTGAACATGAGGCAGAGGAGACGGATCGAGCTGATCAAAGACTATGACCTCGAAATCCATTACCATCCTGGTAAGGCCAACGTGGTAGCAGATGCCCTCAGCCGCAAGCCCTGCACAGTTAATGCAATGATCAGAGAGAAGCAGCCAGCTCTGCACGAGGAGTTCGAGAAGATGGGTTTGTAACTTGTTACACCCGGTTTTCTGGTTCACCTCGAGCTGACTCCGACTCTATTTGATCAGATCAAGGAGGCACATAAGGGACACGACAGTATCGAGGGAATCAAGAAGAAGATGCCCCTCGGCAAGGCCCCGAAGTTCACGACGGATGATGAAGGAGTTCTTTGGTTTGATGGCCGATTGTGTGTGCCTGATGTGGAGGAGTTGAAGCTCACTATCCTGAAGGAAGCTCACGATACACCTTACTCCATCCACCCCGGAGGGACGTGATGTATCAAGACTTGAAGGACTTGTTTTGGTGGCACGGTATGAACCGTGACATTGCCTTGTATGTTGCCAAGTGCGACATCTGCTAAAGGGTGAAGGCAGAACATCAGAGACCTGCAGGATTGCTGCAACCACTCCGAGTTCCTGAATGGAAGTGGGAACAGATAGGCATGGACTTCATCACAGGACTACCGAGGTCGAGCAAGGGTCATGACTCTATCTGGGTCATCGTCGACCGACTCACCAAGGTAGCGCATTTTATTCCAGTCCGAACCACCTATCAAGGAGACCAGCTGGCAGACTTGTACATGTCAAGGATCGTCTGTCTGCATGGAGTTCCGAAGGAGATTGTGTCTGACCGAGGCACCCAGTTTACCTCGAGATTCTGCAAGCAAGTCCAGGAGGCACTCAGCACTAAGCTCAGTTTCAGCACAGCCTATCACCCGCAGACTGGAGGCCAGACTGAGCGGGTGAACCAGATATTAGAGGATATGCTCCGCGCATGTGCTCTAGCATATGGTTCGAAGTGGGAGGATTGCTTGCCGTATGCCGAATTCTCCTACAATAACAGCTATCAGTCGAGTCTGTAGATGGCCCCATTTGAAGCATTGTATGGACGGAAGTGTCGCACGCCCCTAAACTGGTCTTAGACCGGGGAAGGGAAGATCTTTGGACCCGATGTTTTGAAGGAAGCTGAGGAACAAGTCCAGTTGATTCGTGAGCGTCTCAAGACCGCTCAGTCCCGTCAGAAGAGCTATGCCGACCCCAATCGTCGAGAGGTGACTTTTGCAGTTGGAGATTTTGTGTATCTCCGAGTCACCCCATTGAAGGGAATGCAGCGATTCCATGTGAAGGGGAAGTTAGCACCACGATACATTGGACCATTTGAGGTGACCGCCAGGCGAGGCCAAGTTGCCTATCAGCTGAGTTTGCCAGCAGAGCTATCCGATGTGCACGACGTCTTCCATGTCTCGCAGCTCCGGAAGTGTCTGGAGGTGCCAGACAAGCCCGATGTTTTAAAAAACATCGATCACCGCACGGTGGATATCAACCAGGACCTCACATACCGCGAGACACCCCTTCGTATCCTGGAAGAAGGCACCCGAGTCACCCAAAAACGCGCGATCAAGTTCCACAAGGTCCAGTGGACCAACCACACTGAGGAGGAAGCCACCTGGGAACGGGAGGACTACCTCAAGCGCGAGTTCCCGCATCTCTTCACTAGCTTGTGAATCTCGGGGACGAGATTCTTTTTAAGGGGGGAAGGTCTGTCACATCCCAACTTTTACTCTTCTTGTTAATCTAGTTAACCAAAAATTAGAGCAAACAAAAACCTTGCATGAAATGTTAGGTTGTGTTTCAATGCTTGAACTTGTGTGCTTAGGGTTAGTCATGTTGTTGCTTGATGATGCAGTTGTGATGGTGATCATTTTGTGCTGCATGTGCCCAAGATAACCTAGTGACTATGGTTAACCATATATGTCTACCATGCATGCACTTCATCCTTAGTTGATCATAAAAAAATGGCAACTTGTCAAATTCTAAAAACCCTTGGTGCTAACACCTAGTAAATTTTCTATATAGTAATAATACTAATAATTTTAGCCACCACAAAATCCTTAGGCATCAACCTTTTGGTTGTTTGCTAATAACTAAAAATATTATCAATAAAATTTCCTAACTACATAAAATCATAAGGAAATGCATGCATGATCTTTATATCTAACCTAATAATAATAACAACACTAACAATAATACTAATAATAAGAGAGATATATATTATTATTATCTCTTAAAAAATTGGGTGATTAGTGCTAAAAAAAGAAAAAAAAGAAGGGGGAAACTACCCTAACCACCCCCCCTAATCTCTCTCTCTAACCTCCCTCACCCCAACGAACAGAGAGAGACCCTCTCTCTCTCGTTCTTCTCTCTCTCTCACGTTCCCTCTCTCCCTCTCCCCACGCAGGGAGAGCCCCTCTCCCTCTCGTAACCTCTCTCTCTTCTCTCCCTCTCTCTCTCTCGAGCCCACATGCCAGCCCTTGGACATTGTTGCCCAACCAGTATCGATCCCCAAGGATCGCCCCCGTGGCCTGCCAGCACGATTTCTACCCCCCAACTAGTTAATTGTTTATGTTATCATCTTAAAATAGTTTTAGTTAATTCCTTGTTGACTCTAAAAATGTAATGTTGACTTGTTTATATTCCTTTGATTATTCTTGATTTTTTAGTGTGTGTAGAATAGTTTTTAGCTTAAATAAATTTGTGGCCCTTTTTATTATTAGTACCTTTGCTAGTTTAATTCTTATCTAAATAATACTAGTAATATTAAATTATTAGTTTAATATAAAACTAGCCTATGGTCAGTAGGTTATTGCTATAAAATTGGTTGTTGAGTTAATAAAATTTAAAAGGTTGTTAGTGAATAAAATAGGTTAATAATATTGCTTATAGTTAAAGTTGCTTTACTGCCGATTAATAAATCCAGTAAAGTTATCCTAATGCTTTGTTGTAAAATTTAGCCTTGTTACATGTTTTAGGACTTAATAAACATGGGAGTTAAAACTCTGAGAATTATGTTGCCCTTGTTGTTTGTGTCTGATTGTGAAAGTTGAATGTTGTGTGCCGTGTGCTGTTTTTGCCTCATGGTAATTGTGTGCTCTTTTCCGCAACGTGTAGACGAACCTCTTGACGTTACAGGTGAAGACTCCTTCCAAGCCGAAGAAGCCGTACCAGGAGACACCGTCGAGGAAGGAAAGCCATCTTCAAAAACTCAAACCCTTGTCCTACGTTTCTACTTTCTTTGTACCATATTATATATCATGCTACTGTTATATCATTTTGGGGATGAGTTTGTATTAGTTTATTAGGTGAAACACCACATACCTTGTAAGCCTACCTATTTGGGAGAAATAAATTAGACACCGATGATCTTGATCCCTAGCCTTGCTAAAGAACTAATGACAACATAATAACTTGATTAATATTGCTCCACCCTAATGAATTGGCATACATCTAAGAAGATGTGATGGCCAAGATTGTGGTTGTTGGAAACATCGTTGAACATATTCAAAGTCTGGAGGGACTCTCTATAAGTGCCGCCGAAACCTAGTCTTACAGTACAACCACAATACTCTGGTATGGGACAGGGCTAGTTGGAAACTTGTTTATCTTAGTACGGGGGTCTTATAACTACACATGGATGTTTGATTCCACGAATCTGATAGCCCTCGAAGTCGAGTGGTGAAATTCGCTAGGCTTGGCGTCAGAGGGAACCTTGGTGCTCTTCGACTACGGTGCAGGCTTGGGTCCAAGAGGAGAATGACCTGGCACACGGACAGTCCATGAAGTACGCAAGGGGTAGATTCACCTGTACTAGGATAGATAAGGGGAAAACTACGGTCGATTATCCGAAAATAGCATACCGAGGTATGAAGAACCGTGGGGACTCACGGCGGATGTATCGAATATTTTGGGTAAAGTGTACAACCTCTGCAGAGTGAAAACTATTCGAGTAGCCGGAGTCCACGGTCATGGACAGCTCGTGAGGCCACACTTTGTGGGGAATAGATGAGAAATTCTAGTACTGAGATTATGGTTCACGATGATGATGTTGGTATTATAAAAAGGGTTGGACTTGATTAAATCAAATATAGTTGTGGGATTAAAATTTGCTAAGAGTAAAATGTTGCCAACTTAACTAATATTGGGTAGTTAGGTTCCCCCATGTTAAACTCCACCATATAGCCATCCCATTATTTTCTTGTACAAAATCTTGTTCATTTCTTAGGGTGGCTTGCGAGTACTTTGTATGTACTCACGGCTTTGTCCCTGGTTATTCAATCGGCCAGTCTTGGAGGAGCAGGTATTTGACGATGACGCGACTGACGAGTACTAGGATGTGCTACGCTCTGAGCTTTGCCTGTGGATTGTGATGCTGCTATCTATCTTGCTTTTGCTTATTCCGCTGCCATTCGAGCCCGATGAGGCCGTGTAAGACTATGTTTATGTATGACTTTGTATTCGGTACTGTATGAACTTGTGACTGTGATATCCATTGTCGAGTTGTGCGTCATGCGACTCTGATCATGGGAGCATGACGGTATGCACAGCTGGCCACTTCGGACATATAGTCTGGGGTGCCCACATGGCGTGGCCCCCCTTAGGTCGCGCCGGGTGGCCGACTGGGACGGGGTCCCACCTCCGGGGCTCTCCTTTGGCCTATATGACCCCCATAACCTAAAAACCCCAGAGGAGAAGAGGTTTTTGGAGTTCCGCGACCGCTCCATGGAGGAAACCTATAGAGAAGAAAAGACCTTTCCGGCGGGCAGATTCCGCCGCGGAGAACTCCTCTCGGAGGGGAGATCGTCCTCATTGTCATCAGCATCATCACAGGCATCAATCATCATCACCATCATCCTCATCATCAGCACCATCTCCATCACCATCCCATCTCATCTCACCATTGCAATCTGAGTTGTAACTTGCACTATTCATCCCCTCTACTCTACCGGTGTTGATTACTCTTTTGTGGTGAATGCTATTAAGTTTTGTTGGAGAATTATTGTTATGACCAGATTCTTCATCATATATTTATCACCTCTGATCATGATCTCTTTTATGTCTTGTTAGTAGTTCCTTTAGTTCTTAAGGACATGGGAGAAATCTAGTTGTTAGTAGGCATATGATGTTGAAGTAATATGTGTTGATTGATATTTAAGTTGGGGTGTTATTTTTCTAGTGGTTTCATGTGAACATCGACTACATAACACTTCCCCTTTTTAAGGACTTAGGGGAATACATTGTGTATACAGAATCCTTATGGTGGGTTGTCGGAGTTACAGAAACATGCACCCCAGTTCGCATGCTTTTGCACGAGGGAGTGTTGGATCCTAAAGTCTATTGCTATGGTTAGGCTTTGCCTTAATTTCTCTCATGTATTTACAGACGCTTGCAAGAGGTTTAATCATAAGAGTGTACTTGTCTTAGCCTAGATGGTGCACTAGCATAGTTCCACCCACGCAACACTTATCAACACAAAACATAGTACTAGATGGAATATGGCGAACGCACTTGACTACCTGTCCCGTGTGTCCTCAGGAACGCTTTAGTCTTTATAAGTTTAAACCTTTGACTTATCTGTGGCACCCCGGCTCAGAGGACCAGAACGCCCCGTGCTCCATCCCAGAGATCAAGTCTTATAGAACACGGCACTGCTTGATATAGAACTGAACAACTTTCTATTACCAAAGATAGGGGTACAAGGAGTCTATTACAGCGCTAGGGGAGACACAGCTTGCTCCTCAAGCTAGCCTCAACACTACACCAAGCAGCAGCATAACTCTCTAGGAGCGGAATATAACTCGGCAGCGGAACAACAACGGCGGTGATGAACTCCAATCCACAGGGACACTGGCTGGGACACCTCCTAGCTCGCAAACACCGGGAACGTCGTCCTACGCATCCAAAGCCCGGCCTGCAAGTCTAGCATGACACGCCAGGTCAGTACATTGAATGTACTTGCAAGCTCACAACAACCAAAGAAACAAGGAAAAACAATAACACGACATTAGCAGGTTCAAGTGTCTTAGTGAGTTAAACAGGTGAGCAACAATATCATGCAAACAAACAATCATCAAGCATATCCTCGACATATTATCAGCATTTTATCAACATTAAGACTAATACATAGGCACTCATCGTTTAAGGTCACATGGACCCCACATGCTCATCGCATGATCACGTGGCTTACCTCGGAGTCCTTACAGACTCAAGCTCCGGGTCACCTCGTGACCAATCACTTCCACGGGTCGTCGCACGACCAAACGGGTCATCGCATGACCAATCCCCTTACCATAGACATACCACCGAACTCAAGTTGATCTCATGGTGTGACCTAGTACGAACTATGTCCATTACCGCGGACGCAGCTATTCAAATAGATTTGTTTGACTCTGCAGAGTTTGTGCACATTACCCACACTATGGAGTTCTTCCTCCATCTAGTACCTCAGAATCCTTGGAACTCGTCCACACTTGTCCCACAGGATCCTTGGAACTCATACCACAGGAGTGGACTAGGACTTCTCCAACGAGACCGTCCTACCGCGTGTCCCTCTTACCGTATCGCTGACATGCTTCTTAAGTCATGCCTTGGGTAGCCCCTTTTTCCTTCCGACACTGGCCATTGCATGGTCCTGACCATCGCACGGTCCATAAACTTTGTCCCCCCCCCCCCCGCAGGGACTGAGCGCACAACAAACTGGCTCTCAACACTATCGCCGTTTACCCGGCCAAGGCAACTGCCGCGCATAGCCTTCCCTCTTTGGTGATACGCATAAGAGAACCCACCGGTAGACCGAAACAATGCCTCCCCATCCAGGTAAATGTGGCTGCACGGATAAGTACGGTTCGGTGGCACCTGATCAACTTTTCATGAAGCATGTGTCCAACAGCAAAACAAGTATAAGGTGCAACATGAGTAGCATCAGATCATAACAATGCATAGCATACTAGCATAATAATTTCAGATATGATCAAACACATTTTAGATGGTGAAATTATCTGTGTTACAAAGATTAAGTTATTAACATGGCAACATTATGAATGCAGTTGAGCATAGCTTAGGCATAGCATGAACTAGCATAGAGATAACATGTTGTTGGTATGATGTGGTTACGATGATTCAGGACATAACATGGCAATGAGATAATCAAAGTATAGCATGAATGTAACATGGAAAAACATAGCATAGTAGTAGCATATTCAAGGATAGCATGGCAATGATAACATCAATCATAAAATGGGAACATGATCACGTTCACAGATATAAGCATATCATCGAAAAGAAATTTTAGAAGCACATCAAAGCCTTGCAAAGGTGCAAAGGGTATTGTGGCTTGCCTTTCACCAGAGAAGTGTTAAATACTCCCAGTCTTCGACGTCACCAAAACCCTACAAAATATTTTGAAATAAAGCAACGGAGAAAAATTCAAACACCACCTTTCGTTTGACCAGCAAATAACAACATCAAAACATGGCACAAAACCTATCCCAAACTTAAGAGGAGCTCGAGATAAAAACAACGCAAAAAGAATCACTTCATTTGGACTTACGGTTGCGGAGATATGAGGTGGAGAAGATCAAGGGTGGTTTTTAGTGGAAAATACGGTTTCTCCTAAGTGAAAGCGAACTTTGGGCTGCAGAAGAAAAGAATACGCTTTCCAGCAAAGAAAGCGCACTCTGGGCCAAGCCGGAAGGAAATAAGTTTTCTGCAGGGCGAAACGCACTTCAACAAAAGGGGCCTCCACTACACAGAAAATGGCTCGGGGCCTGAGCCCACTGACGAACGGGGCCCGCTGGTCAGTGCTTTGTTCTTCGTCTGCCTCTCCACACCGCTCCACGAAACAGGGGACGGGGCGGGCCGGTGCTCGTCCCCGACGACTGGCAGTCCCTCCGGACGCGGCAGGCTGGGGCGCGCTCGCTGGCGACCGGGGGGTCACGCGGGGCGTCCTGAAGCGTAGCCGGCTGGGGCGACCGTGGGCTTGGCCGTGACCGTGGCCGGGCGGCTCGTTGCCGGCGCGGGAGGCGGGGTCCCGAGCCCAGGCGGCGGTGCAGTTAGCCGAGAAGGGGGCCGAGGCTAGGCGGGGAGCAAGGGGGCTAGAGATAGTGGATGGTGGCGTGGAATTTCGGCCGGGGAAAGCTTGCGGCCGTGGTGGCCGAGGGGGCAATGCGGGGTTCCGGCGATCAAATTGGAAGGGGGAATGGGCTAGGAGGAGGTGGGGAGGTGCTGGATGCTCGGGGAGGGCTCGGGCAAGCTCTATTTATAGCCATGGCGGGGCGAGTGGATCAGGACAGCAGCGGCGTCGATCTTATCACCACACTGGTGTTCGAGGGCGACGGGACGGTGCGGCGTGGAGCACGCTGCCTGCGCAAAGCCGGGCAGCGCGGCTAGACAACGGGAAGCCGGCGGGGGAGCACTACAGCGCGACGTGGATGCCTCGGGCACGCCCGGAGCGCGTCCAGTGCACGCCGCATGCGGCCAAGAGCGTGGCCACCAAAGGCACTGGTGATTGGGATAGTATTTACACGTGGCCAACCATGTCTAGAGTGTAGTCCCTCGCATGCTGAGCACAGTGGTGCAAAAAGTTAGCCCAAAGGTCCTCTGGATTATTCTCAGCCACTCCAACAAGTTTGATACAACAATCTTGGGAAAGAAGCAGAGCTCACATGGTGGGGGTTCGGGTGGTGCTAGGTTGTCTTCTTGGATGAGGATAGGAAGGACTAGTGATCTGTGGAGTTTGGGCTCAATTGGATCAAATTTGCACATACCCCCTTTGGAAATGTAGCAATGAGGCAGAAGGTGTTTGTACTGTAGTATGGCTAGCACATGGCTCCCCTATGCATGATATTTGGCAGAGCTTAATCATACACTAGGGTGAGTATATGTACTAAGTTTCATCTCAATTGGAGCAATCTAGCTCGCACTTCCTTTGTAAATGCCCAATTGGACCACAAATGCAATGTTGAAGCTAGCATCTCATAGGTTTTATGGAATTGGCTGAAAATTGGTGTACTGGGTTATTTGGCATGTTGCACATGTGTATAAAATTTCATGGCCATTGGAACAGCCTAGATAGCACTTGCTTCACAAGGTATCCTTCTGACCAGAAAATTAAACTTGATGGTGCACTCACATGGTAGATGAGATTTGGCTCAAATTTGGTTTGGTGGGGTTATTTGGTGGTAGGATCATGCTCAAAAAGTTTCAAGGAAAATGGGATCCCCTATCATGCACTTGCTTCACAATGCCCCCTTGCTGCACCAGAACTTTGGGAATTTATTGTGGGAGTTTGGCTAGGAAAATGGTGGTGGAGTTTGGTGGAGATCAATGACATGATCATATGAGCTTGCACAAAAATTTTCATCAGCACTGGATCAAGAGAATTTGTACACCCTTCACAACGGACCAATCTGCCCCCACAGACAAATGAATTTCCACAGAGGAGTAATCCACTTGGTCCATGCAATATTTTTGGAGAAATTGGCAAGATATGACATCAATATCATGAGGGAATTATTTGGGTATTTATGGAGCAATATAAATAGGGGTTGATTCGCAAACCTCAAATAATGGGAATATTCCTTTTAATGGAAAAAGGAATATATGGCTTGAATATATGGTGGCTTGGTTGAGGTGGGTCAATGATATTGCATTGGAAAGGATTGGAAACAAGGGCTACTTGAGCATGGAAGGAAATTATGCTCAAGTTCAAGTCCAACGAGGTGCTCAAAAACCAAACCAGCGGGCAAAAACCGGAAAAACTTCGAAAAGAAAAAGTTGTGAAAACCAGGGTGTCACAAACCTACCCCCCTTAGAAAAATCTCGTCCTCGAGATTTGGTTGCTCAGGGAACCATTGAAAATGAAGCTGACTGGGGTATCTCGGCAACACGGGCGATGCCGAACTTGAGGAATTGCTCGGGCTGATGGGCTGGGTACGCGGTACTTTTCCCATACTGAATGAGATTTATTTGCTGCAGGCATCCATGGTGGTCCACCTGGCGTCAACTAATCGAGGAAATTTTGACTTGAGGTCCATACAATTCATTATTTTGCCTTACCCGTCGGCTTGCAAGAGTTGCATACTTTCGACCGCTTACGTGGTGCAATGCTCTCTCCGGGGGTATACTTTGGAGCAAGGTTTGACATATGCCAGGTTTGTCTGCCCTAGGTCTTGCTCTGTGGCAATCACCTTTCTTGTACTGGCTTTTCATTAGTTAGGGTTCTTTTCTTCTGGCATCACGGCTTATTGTCCTGCCGAAATCTCCCTCTGAGATATACAGTTTACCATCACCTTTTGTCTCTTGGATTACCATGATAATATTGATTTCCATGACGGGTATCTGAAGATCATCCTTTTTCCGGGCCTTGTCAGACGGGAAAAGCTGACCCTCTCGATTGGGGCGAGATCCAATGCTCTACTGTTTCCGGTCTTCAGGGGGTGCTTTCAAGACTTGTCAGTCTTTCTGCCAGGCCAAGGTGTGTATCTGATTCTTCTGCTAACTTGTCTCCCAAGAGTCGCGGTTTCTCACCGATGTTCAAGTGCATAACTCTTTCTCGCTTGCAAGTATGGTGGTATCCACACAGGGGTAGCTTGCATACTTGAGAAGGATGCCCATAAGATGTGTGGGTACTGACGATGTTGGCGCTCTTGCGGTCTTTGAATAACTGTATTTCTGACAATACCGTTGCAGACCTTATCGCATGTCAAGGAAGACTGTGTAGCTTGTCTGCGAAGCTTGGCCGGGGTTGCTTGCTAGGGATGGCTGGGTATCTTGCTCTGGAAGCTTTTTCCGGTGTTGTATCGAGGAAGGCAGGGTGTCGTACACGGGAAGCTGCCTTGATAGCTTGCTGAAGAAAACTGGGTGCCTTGCCTTGGAAGCTTTCTTAATAACTTACTGACAAAGATAGGTTGTCTTGTCCCGGAAGTTTGCCTCTTTATACTGTGGATACATCGGTTCCTTATGCTGGAAGTTTCTGCGGTAGTCACTGTAGACGGTCGGGTAGCTTGTTCTGAAATCCATTGGTGGGGCGTACTGAGTACGACTGAGTGTCTTGCACCGTAAGCTTCTGCCGGTGGCCTGTGGTGGAAGACTGGGTATCTTGGCCGGGAAGATAAGCGGATGGCGTACTGAGGAAGGCTGGTACACTGTATGTGTCGGCTGTGTTGGGTACCTTGTCACGGGAGGCTGAGGTTCCTTCTGTCCAAAGCTTTCCCTCACTGATGTGGGGACAAAACTGACCACCGTGCCTAAAAATTTTCTGACTGCTGGCTTATCAGAGGAAACACTCTTCCAATCATTCATTTGCTAGATGCGAGCTTCATGATACGTTCTGACCATCTTCCGGAATATATCGGAATAATTTGCATCTGACAAGATTGTAGCTGGTGCTTGCCATGTCTCGACGCATATGCTTCTGGGTCACAATTTCTTCTTTCCTTGCCTGAATCCTTGTGGCGGACATAGCTGATGCAGACTTGATTCACGTGATGGATTGGGTAACGTCCCTTTGTGAGCCACATGCTTCCAATGCGATTGGGCATGAGTCTTGGTTGACTTGCTGATTTCCACATCATCGCGGCCTTTAACTGATTAAATCTTTACGATTGTACTGGTTACAGGAGAAATGTATGCCTGACGTAGATGATGGTTGCCGTATGATTCATACTTGAGCCAGAATGCTTCCGATGCAACCGGGTAGGAGCCATTCATGTCTTTCTGTGTGTCCTTATTTCTTTGCGGCCTTCCACTGATGGAATCTTCATGGCTGTAACATTTACTGGAGTAACGCAGACCTGATTCATTCGGGCAAGCTTCTTACGAGAGCTGAATATTCCTGCTGCAAGCTGGTGTGGGTCCTTGACTTGGTGGCTTCATAATGCCCGACGCTCTTGCACTGATTCTTCGAGGTATGTGGGGGTTATGAGAAACTTTCCATTGGGGCGGATAAAGTGACACCAAATAACCAAACGAAGAACCAACGAAGAAAACGAGGGAGCAAAAAGCAAACGAGGAACGGCTCGCTATCTCATCAGCTTTAGCGGTGGTCGATGACTGATGGCTTCTCGCCCTTTGTTGGTTACCCAAAGTGGAAGGTTGAGATGTAGACAGCAGCAAATTTCCCTCGGTGAAGATACCAAGGTTTGTCTCCAGTAAGACTCCGACAACGACAGCAAGGTGACAACGGCGCCAACAATTAGGCGGTTGAGGTGGACCTACACACACAGAATAGATAACTTTGCTCCCAACGAGTACAGAGAGGTTGTCAATCCCTCCGGCCTTGTTGTTTACAAAGGATCAAACGCACGGGATAATGATTATAACGATAGCAACGGAATAGGAAATAAAGCAGAAAATAAATAGTGGGTGTATACAGTGGTGGAAATATGGACCGGGGTCCCATGATGTTCACTAGTGATCTCTCTCTCCGAAAAGACGATAAAATAGCCATGCAAGGTAAACAAATTATAGCTGGGCAATTGACAGGATTTTGTGCACAAACCAATGCTAACTATGCTACTAAGAAAGGAAGAGGCTCAAAAGCTTGGGCGGTACGCCAAGACAAGTAGACAGAAATCCATCTTCATCTATCCACTGATACGTCCCAAACGTATCTATAATTTCTGCTTGCTCCATGCATGTTTTGTGTGACTTTTCCATGATTTTCTTGAAGTTCCTACACTTTTGAGATATTTTTGGACTATTCTATTAACCCAGTGCACCCAGCTGCCAGTTGCTGTTTTCTGCTGTTTTTGTATTTCAGGTTTTCCAGCCATTAAAAGTGCTCCGAAAAATCCGAAAAAATCAGATAAAAAATCACAAGGCAGCGGAGGGGGGCCACCACAAGGACTCCAGAAGGGTCTCTGGCGCGGCCCCACCCTAGACCGCACCAGGGGGCCTCCTGGATGCCCTGTGGGTCCCCTCGACGCCCCCTCCGCCTATATTTAGCCCTCGGGGTGGAAACCCCTAATATCTATCACTTTTCGGCGAACTCGCCTCTGTACCACCGCCGCCGTTTCTAGATTGGGGCTGCGTGGAGAAGCTGCCAAGGCACCCTGCCGGGAGGAGGAACCCCCTCCGGGAGACCATCCATAGCCATGGACGCCTCCCAGATGTACCGTGAGTAGTCCCCCTTGGACCATGGGTCCGTAACCAGTCGCTATGTAATGTACTTCTCCCCTCTTTGTGATTCCACTTTAGAGACCTCATGAGCTACCTCACATGATCAAGGAACTTTTGTAATTTCTGCTGTTGCTATGCTGAGTTTGCTGGGATCTGATGGATTATGAGACTATGTTCAGATTGTGATGAGTAATATATTTGGTTCTTTTCTTTTATATTTTGTTCTTGAGTAAATTCTTGCATGTTCTCCGTTGCAGTAGTTTACTTTGGCCAAGTAGTTTGTTGCAACTCCAAGAGGGAGCGTTATGCTTGATTGTGGGTTCAACCCCTTGATGTCTAGCATGAGTGACAGAAACATGAGACTAGGGGATGTGTTGTTGCCACCAGGGATAAAACAACGGTGCTTGTATCCGCGGGTGCAAGGATTGTTTACTTTACGCAAAGTTCTATTAATGCAGTTGTCTGTTGCTTCGACTTTACACTTTGGGTGGGATTCGCAACTTAATACCAGCGAGATGTTCTGGATAGATATCTCAAGGTGGATGATTCGTAGTAGATGCAGTTGGATTTCGGTCTACTTACCTTGGCGTACTGCCCATTGATTTTGAGCCCTTCCTTTCTTTGCAGCATAGTTAGCATTGCGGTGCCTTCATAATTCTGTCAATTGCCCAGCTGTGATTTGTTTACCTCGCTAGCACTTTTATCTTCTTTTGGGAGAGAGACATCACTAGTGAAAATCACGGGACCCCGGTCCATCTTCACATCATTGTTTAAACCCTTAGTTTACTTTCAGTCTTTACTTTCATTTGCCACTATTATTATCTCTTGCGTTGATCCTTTGTAAACAGCAAGGCCGGAGGAATTGACAACTCCTCTGTACTCGTTGGGAGCAAAGTTATTTGTTTCTGTGTGCAGGTCCTGTCAACTCCCTAGCCAGAAGCCAATATCTGGCGCTGTTGGCACCTTCTTGTATTTCTGCGAGTCCTACTGGAGACAAACCTTGGTATCTTCACTGAGGGAAATTTTTTGCTACGCTACATCTCACCTTCCACTTGGGGTAACCAACGAGGAGTGAGAGAACTATCCTCACCGTATCAAGCTAATTTCTGGCGCCGTTGCCGGGGAAGGAAGCAGAAGTCTTTTCCCGTCAACTTCCACGCCAGCAAGTTAATTTCTGGCGCCGTTGCCCGGGACTCCAGTCTTCAAGATAGGGGAGTTGCACACTATCTTTTATCTTTGCTTTTTAGTCTTGTTAGTTTACCTTTCAGTTTTTACTTTTGTGTCCCTTATCAAAAATACCAAAAATACCTGCTACTACTATGGGTTCCAATGAAAACACCAAGTTGTGTGACTTCACTAGTCACAACAACAGTGAATTTATCTACACTCCTATTGCTCCACCTGCCACTTTAGCACCTTCTTATGAAATTAAACCTGCTCTTCTTAATCTTGTTATGAAAGATCAATTCTCAGGTGCTGGAGAGGACGCTGCCTTGCACTTAAACAATTTTATCGAGCTCTGTGATATGCAAAAGTATAAGGAAGTGGATGGAGACGTCGTCAAGCTGAAGCTTTTTCCTTTCTCTTTGAGAGGAAGTGCCAAGGAGTGGCTGCAATCCTTACCCAAGAACAGTATCGATTCTTGGAGTAAATGCAAAGATGCTTTTATAGGGAAGTACTATCCCCCTGCTAAAATTATTCAATTGAGGAGTAACATTATGAATTTTAGGCAATTGGATAATGAACACGTTGCCTAGGCATGGGAACGTATGAAGACGCTTGTCAAGAACCGCCCCACACATGGACTGACTACCTGGATGGTTATCCAGACTTTTTATGCAGGCTTGAACTTTACCTCGCGGAACCTGTTAGATTCGGCCGCGGGAGGAACTTTTATGTCAACCACACTTGGTTCTGCCACAAAGCTACTTGATGAGATGATGCTGAACTACTCTGAGTGGCACACCGAAAGATCTCCAACTGGTAAGAAGGTAAATTCTGTCGAGGAGATCTCCTCTCTAAATGAAAAGGTTGACCTTATCATGTCTCTACTTACCAAGCAAGCTCCTATTGATCCTCAGGATGTTCCTTCAAATTCTTTGGTTTCTCAAGAGCAATTAGATGTGAAGTTTGTCTCTAGAAACAACTTCAACAATAATGCTTATAGGAGTAATTTTGGTAGCAACAATCCTAGACCGTTTCCATCCACTTATGGGAACAACAACACCTACCCTAGCAACAAGAACCCCACCTCTGAACTAGAGAGTATGAGTATGCTTAGAGACTTTATCACTACCCAAAAAGCCTTCAACAAGAATGTGGAAGAAAAACTAGCTAAATTAGATAATCATTGTTTGAAGGTAGACAACTTAGCCCTTGATGTTGAGATGTTAAAAATTACAACCTCTCCCCTTGAGGAGAGTAAGGTCACTCCTATTAATGCTATCCAGTTACAAATCAATGAAAATATTAGGATGATGGCTAAACTCAAAGAAAGATGGGCTAGAGAAAAAGAGGAAAAGGATATAATTAAGAGACTTCCTACCTACCACACAGTAGCCATTATCCAAGTAGTTGAGGATGTCCAAACTGTTAGCACCCATCACACCACTAGTCCCACTGGACCTACCAATGGTGATGCTACCACCTCAACCGTAGATGAAGAAACCTCTATGAACATAGAGGCTTTCAAACGAGTGAGCCTAGATGATATCACTACCTCCTTGATAGATAGTAGTGACCTAGACTTTGACAACTACACTTTACCTGGAGTTATTGGTTTCCTACACAAGATGTCTAGAGACCCCCACACTAGCACACTTAATCTTGCCTTCACAGAGCATATCACCAATGCTCTAATCAAAGTTAGGGAGGATAAGCTTAGATTAGAAGCCTCCATACCTAGGAAGCTAGAATATGGTTGGGATCCTATGATAAAAATCAAATTGAATAACTTCTCTTGTTATGCTCTTTGTGATGTTGGAGCAAGTACCTCTATTATGCCCAAAAGAATGTATGATATGCTTGAATTGAAACCTTTTGATCCATGTTCTTTTGGTGTTCGTCTTGTTGATTCTTCCGTAAAGAAGCCTTTGCGGAAGATCGAAGATGTTCTTATCATTTTCAATGAAAATTATGTTCCCGTTGATTTCACTATTATGGACATTGAGTGTGATCCCTCTTGTCCAATTATTTTGGGACGTCCTTTTCTTCGCACAGTTGGTGTTGTTATTGAAATGAAAGAGGGGAATATCAAATTACAATTCCCTCTCAAGAAAGGGATGGAACATTTCCCTAGGAAAAAGATTAAGTTACCTTTTGAGTCCATCACACGGGTTAGTTATTCTCTTGAAAAGACTTGATCTTCTGCTTTAAGCCTAGCTAATGGCTCTAAAGAAGCGCTTTCGGGAGGCAGCCCGCAACGAATTTCGGTTTTTCTTTTTATTTTCTTATGTTTTTAGTGGTCTTGATTATTTTTACTACTGTAAAAACATCATTGTATCTTTAATTTTCAAGCTTTGTGCCTTTTATAGCCTCATACGACAAGGCAAGTGAAAGTTGTGACATGCTGTCCAGAAAACAGATTCTGTCCTCGTGACTAGAAAAATCCCAGGTCATATTTTTAAGCTAAATTTTTTACACAGCATGCTCTATTCAATTAAGGAACTTTCGTATGTTCTGAGTTTTCTGATTTGATTTGCATAAGTACCCCTAAAAAATTCGTTTCTACCTGCTGGTCTGTTTTTCACAGATTCTGTCCTGTTTTGCTTTTCTTCACTTTGCAAACCTTAAGCTTGCTTTTTCTTTGCAAAAACATTTTGGCAATATTGAGAAACAATAGGTCTTCAAGATTATCTTTATTTCCAGTAGAGGAAAATTATTTTAGTAGGGCACTAACCTCTCTAATCAGTATACAATGAGTTATATATGAAGGGAGTTTTCAAGTGCACGATGGAAGATGATGAAAGAAGATCTTGGAGTGTCAAACGCTCAAGCTTGGGGATGCACCCATGCATCCCCAAGAAATATTCAAGGAGACTCAAGGGTCTAAGCTTGGTGATGCCCCCATGCATCCCCTTCTCCATCAACAATTATCAGTTCGTCTCTCGTTGCACTATATTTTTATCACTTCATACGTTGTGTGCTATGCTTGGAGCGTCTCGCTCTTTACTTTTCTAGGTTTGTTTTTTCTTTGTTTGATGTAGTAAAAATTTAGACCCCAGCTTACTCTTTTGTGTGGGAGAGATACACGCTCCGCTTGAACTAGAACTTCTCATAGGATTTGCATGCTTATTCTTTTAGCTGTGAGTTGTTCCTTTTCTTTTCTTAGCTGCTGCTCTGTTTAGTTGTAGCGCTTTAGTTTTTCTAGATCTTTTCTTTTGTCGTAGGTTGAAATTTCTATAGGTTGCTTGTTTTATCTTGTTAGAGAGTTTGCCTGTTGCACTGAGTTTTGTGTCTTGACTAGAAAGTAGGTAGTTGAAGTTGCTATTCTCTTTGTCGTAGTAACTTGCAATAGTTTTGAGGTATTGACTAGAGTAATGTTTGAACTTTTGGTGTCAAGAGCTCGAGCCTATTAGTGATAGATGTCGTATTTTGGGCAATCTGTGTGATTTTCGAAAACCAAAAGCCCCTGTTGAGAAGTCTAGCTACTAGATGGATCACTAACCTCTAGAGGGTTCGAATATTAGAGTACACTCACGTACCATGAGTCGAGGATGCGCAAGGATAACCAAACCCCCATACACTCCTCCTCGGGGTACTTGTCTCTTTGTGAACCTCCTGATTAGATTGAGAGTTACCGATAATAAGTGCATGAGTTCTTCGGACTAATGTGAGTATTCGAAAGTTGACACTTCCACCCACCTATACTTTTTCTAGCCTCTTCGGTACCGTGCATTGCCCTTTCTCACCTTGAGAGTTGGCGCACACTTCGCCGGTGCATCCAACCCCTTGGCACGATACGCTCTGTCATCATAAGCCTCCTTATATCTTTCCTCAAAACAGCCACCATACCTACCTACATGGCATTTCCATAGCCTTTCCGAGATACATTGCCATGCAACATCCACCTTCTCATGACTTGATCTTCATGTCATACATGCTACTTGCTTGATCGATGAGCCGCATGCTAGTTGGGCCTTGCCATAATCATTGCCACATGACGCGCTAGTATCATTGCATATCCTTTGTAAAGTGTGAAATATCTCCTATATTCTTGTAAAATTTAGAGTGTTGCGCCTAAAGTGAGGAAAAGATCCCAAAGAGGACAAAATCAAAAGATCCCAAAGAGGACAAATGAGAGTTAAATAGAAAGAGCCATTGAGGCCACCAAAAAAATACAAAAAAATAGAAAAAAGAGAAAAAGAAAAATAAAAAGAGAGAAGGGGGCACACTACTATTCCTTTTGATAGATCCACACTAGTACTTCATCCTCTATCCCTTGTACTCCATAGAGATCATCATCATGCATATAGCTATGTGGGGACCTTCACACTATAGAACTTGGCTTGTATATTCCAATGATGAGCCTCCTCAAACGAGCTCTAGGTCTTCTTGAGGAAGCAAGTTAGATGCACCCCCACTAGTTCCCTTGGAGAGATTTTAGCTCACATGTGCATACGTTGCATGGCAATCCCTACTCCTCACATCATATCTATCATATGTCCTTCTCTCTCCTATGATTGTCCTCATTGATGTGAGCCTTTCACACCTTTTTGTCTTCCTCCTCCACCTTCTTTCTGTTTCGCCTTTTAGGTGTCAACTTTCTTGCTCACGCTCTTCCATTGCATGAGTGCTCAAAATATAGAAAGGGAGTGGATCAGTTTGACTTGTACCTGGCTAGTGGTCTGGGGACGAGTCAAGATAAGAATCCAAAGGAGACTAAGTGTGAAACTTTAGTAGATAGTTGTTCTCAACAACCTTTTTTCTCTCTTTTTCCCAGTCCCCTCCTTGCACGCAAACACCGTCTAGAGACATTCGAGTCACGGACAGCGAGAGCTCTTGCACCTTTTGTTCTTTTGTTACTTGTGTCAATGCTAATATAGACTCTTGCTTGTTAAGAATTGAATTGAATTGCATGCTTTGATTGCTTTACTTAAAATTCCTTATATGGTTGTGTGGCATGTCACCACAGAAACTTTGCTTGTTATCATTTACCAACTCGAGGACGAGCAGGAATTAAGCTTGGGGATGTTGATACGTCCCAAACGTATCTATAATTTCTGCTTGCTCCATGCATGTTTTGTGTGACTTTGTCATGATTTTCTTAAACTTTCATACACTTTTGAGCTGCCAGTTGCTATTTTCTGCTGTTTTTGTATTTCAGGTTTTCCGGCCATTAAAAGTGCTCCGAAAAATACGGAAAAATCAGACAAAAAATCAGCGACCCGGAAGCTTCCGGAATCACCAAGACAGCAGAGGGGGGCCACCACAAGGACTCCAGAAGGATCCCTGGTGCGGCCCCACCCTAGGCCGCGCCAGGAGGCCTCCTGGCTGCCTTGTGGTTCCCCTCGACACCCCCTCCGCCTATATTTAGCCCTCGGGGTGGAAACCCCTAATATCGATCTCTTTGGGCTGCCTGGAGAAGCCGCCCCGATCGGGAGGAGGAACCCCCTCCGGGAGACCATCCATAGCCATGGACGCCTCCCGGATGTACCGTGAGTAGTCCCCCTTGGACCATGGGTCCGTGACCAGTAGCTATGTGATGTACTTCTCCCCTCTTTGTGCTTCCACTTTCGAGACCTCGTGAGATGCCTCACATGATCGAGGCACTTTTGTAATTTCTGTTGTTGCTATGCTGAGTTTGCTGGGATCTGATGGATTATGAGACTATGTTCAGATTGTGATGAGTAATATATTTGGTTCTTCTCTTTTATATTTTGTTCTTGAGTAAATTCTTTCATGTTCTCCGTTGAAGTATTTTACTTTGCCCAAGTAGTTTGTTGCAACTCCAAGAGGGAGCGTCATGCTTGATTGTGGGTTCAGCCCCTTGATGTCTAGCTTGAGTGACAGAAACATGAGACTAGGGGATGTGTTGTTGCCACCAGGGATAAAACAACGGTGCTTGTATCCGCGGGTGCAAGGATTGTTTACTTTAAACAAAGTTCTTTTAATGCAGTTGTCTGTTGCTTTGAGTTTACACTTTGGGTGGGATTCGCAACTTAATACTAGCGAGATGTTCTGGGCCACCCCTGGCTCCCCTCTGGACCCACTTTGGCTCTTCCCGGAGCTTCCTGTATGCTGATTTTTCCTATATTTTTCCCAGAATTTTTCTGGTACTTTAAGTAATGGGAAAACCTGATTTACAAAAACAGCAGAAAACAGGAACTGGCACTGGGGTGCACTGAGTTAATAGGTTAGTCCAAATTATATCAAAAGTGTATGGAAGTGCATCAATATCATAGAAATATCACAGAAAAGATGCATGGAGCAAGCAGAAATTATAGATACGTTTTGGATGTATCAACATCCCCAAGTTTAATTCCTGCTCGTCCTCGAGTAGGTAAATGATAACAAGAATAATTTTTGTGGTGACATGCTACCGACCATATAAGAAATTTTAAGTAAAATAATCAAGGCATGTAATTCAATTCAAGTCATAATAGGCAAGAGTTTATATTAGCATTGAAACAAGCAACATAAGAACATAAAGGTGCAAGAGCTCTCGTTGTCCGTGACTCGAATGTCTCCAAATGGTGTTTGCGTGCAAGAAAGGGGATAGGGATATACAAGAGAGTAAAACATAGTTTTTATTGTTGAGAACTTAATCTACTAAAGTTTCACACTTGGTCTTCTTTGGAATCTTACTTGACTAATCCCTAGACCACTAGCCAGGTACAAGTCAAAATGATCCACTCCTTTTCGATATTTTCAGCACTCATGCAATGGATGAGCGTAAGCAAGAAAGTTGACACTTAGGATGGCAAAGAGAGAAAAATGAGGGAGGAGGAGGACAAAAAGGTGTGAAAGGCTCACATCAATGAGGACAATCATAGGCGAGAGAAAGCCAAATGATAGATATGATGTGAGGAGTAGGGATTGCCATGCAACAGATGCACATATGAGCTAATTAAGGTAAGCTCTCCATTGGAACTAGTGGGGGTGCATCCAACTTGCTTCATCAAGAAGACCTAGATCTCATTTGAGGAGGCTCCTCATTGGAATATACAAGCCAAGTTCTATAGTGTGAAGGTCCCCACATAGCTATATGCACGAATGATAATCTCTATGGAGTACAAGATATAAGATGGAGTACGAGTGTGGATCTCTTGAAAGGAATAGTAGTGTGCCCCTTCTCTCTTTTTATTTCTTTTTTATCTTTTTTCTATTTTTTTTTATTTTTTGGTGGCTTCAATGGCTCTTTCTATTTAACTCTCATTTGTCCTCTTTGGGATCTTTTGATTTTGTCCTCTTTGGGATCTTTTCCTCACTTTAGGGGCAACACTCTATATATTACAAGAAGTATAGAAGATCTTTCACACTTTACAAAAGTACTCAACATAAAGAAAATGAAACTATCATGAAGTATGCAAATGTATGCCTCTGCCAGTGTAGCAGGATATACAATGATACTAGCGCGTCATGTAGCAATGATTAGGGCAAGGCCCAACTAGCATGCGGCTCATCGATCAAGCAAAAGATTGTATGACATGAAGATCAAGTCATGAGAAGGTGGATGTTGCATGGCAATGTATCTCGGAAAGGCTATGGAAATGCCTTGTAGGTAGGTATGGTGGCTGTTTTGAGGAAAGATATAAGGAGGCTTATGATGACAGAGCATATCGTGCCAAGGATTTGGATGCACCGGCGAAGTATGCGCCAACTCTCGAGGTGAGAAAGGGCAATGCACGGTACTGAAGAGGCTAGAAAAATATGGGTAGGTGGAAGTGTCAACTTTCGAATACTCACATTAGTCCGAAGAACTCATGCACTTATTATCAGTAACTCTCAATCTAATCAGGAGGTTCACAATAAGACAAGTACCCCGAGGAGGAGTGTATGGGGGTTTGGTTATCCTTGCGCATCCTCGATTCATGGTACGTGAGTGTACTCTAATATTCGATCCCTCCAAAGATTAGTGATCCATCTAGTAGCTAAAGTTCTCAACTATTTTTTTAGGTTTTTCGAAAATAAACACGGATAGCTCAAAATACGAGATCTATCACTAATATTATAAATCTCTTGACACCAAAAATTCAAACATTACTGCTGGCAATACCTCAAAACTATTGCAAGTTACTACTACAATTGAATAGCAACCTCAGTTACCTACTTCAAGTCAAGACACACAACTCAGTGCAACAGGCAAACTCTCTAAACAAGATAAACATGAAAACTCCAGAGAGTTCCAGCAACAAACTAAACAAAAGCTCTTAAAAAGATAAGCATGAAATCTAAGAGCTAAACATGACAGCAGCTACGAAAAAGATAAAGAACACACATATCAAAGATAAGCATGAAAATCCTATGTTGTGCTCTAGGGTGAAGTAGAGCGTGTTTCTCTCCCACAAAAAGAAAGCTAGTTTCTAACTTGTTATGAACAGCAAGAAAAGCTAAAGAAAACTAAAAAAGGAAATAAAAATCAAGACGCTCCAAGCATACAACATAACGCATGAAGTGATAAAAATATAGTGGAACTAAAGACGAACTGATAATTGTTGATGGAGAAGGGGATGCATGGGGGCATCCCCAATCTTAGATGCTTGAGTCTTCTTAAATATTTCTTGGGGGTGCACGGGGGCATCCCCAAGCTTGAGCGTTTGACCCTCCTGAATCTTCTTTTATCATCTTGCCTCGCACACTTAAAAACTCCCTTCATACATAACTCATCATAATCTGATTAGCGAGGTTAGTACCCACAATAAAATAATTTTTCACTACTCGAAATAAGGATATTCTTGAAGAGCTACTGTTTCTAAAGATTGCCAAAAAGTTTTAGCAAAGAAAAAGCAAGCTTAAGGTTTGCAAAACTAAGAAAAGGCAAAACAGGACAGAATCTACGAAAAACAGACCAAGAGGTAGTAAATAACTTTTTAGGGGCACTTCTGCAACTCAAATTAAAACACTCAAAACATAAGAAAGTTCCGTGATTGTATAGAGCACGCTGTGTAAAACTTTCAGCTCAAAAAGATGAACTGGGATTTTTCTATAATTTTTCCCGTCACGAGGACATAATCTATTTTCTGGACAGCATGTCACAACTTTCACTTCCCTTGTCATACGAGGCTATAAAAGGCACAAAGCTTGAAAATTAAAGATACAATGATGTGGCTACAGTAGTAACAATCATCAAGACCACTAAAAAAGAAAAATAAAAGGAAAAAATAAGTTCGTTGCGGGTTGCCTCCCGAAAGCGCTTTCTTTTATGCCTTTAAGCTAGGCATGATGCAAAAAGATCAAGTTGTATCAATTGAACCATCATCAGGATCATCAAAAATCTCTTCAATAGTACAACCACTCTTAAGAGGACATTCAAATAAAGGCCTGATAAAGATACTTCTAGGGATAAAAGAAAAAGGCGGAAGATCAATTGGAGTTTCATTTATTCTAAAGAGAGGTATCTCTTCCAAAGTCTACAGTTTCAGCCCCTTTGGCAATATATGGATTATTTTTTAAAATAGGAGCCTTTGGAACGTAAACAAACTTAGGTTCCTTCTTTGCCGAAGTTTCTACCTTTTTGATTTTGATTGAGGAGAAAGTAGATCCTAGAGTGTCAACGATTTCCTCAATCTTAGCTATCCTAGAAGGATCCAAGTCATGGGATTTGATGGTCTCCTAGATTTTGAAAATTTTATGCATGGAGCTATCGAGTCTATTGAAATTCCCTTGAATCTTATGATTCAACTCACTTATCTTATTAATGCTTGGCATCTCTAGCTCTATCTTTTCAAGTTTTTTCATAATGTGAGCTAGGGTAATGTCCTCTTGAATGCTAGCAACAGGGGGGTTTCCAACAAGATTTTCCAGAATACTAAGGACTTCTAGGAAATTTCCATTGATAGCAGTATCTAGAATAAACCTATTCCAAGAAGTAATTCATACATAAAAGTTTCTTTAACATCCCAATTTTCTAAATTCGGATGTTAATAGATCATCATATGCATCTCATGCTGCTTCCATATTTTTCTGGAGTTTTAAAATATTTTTAAACATTTTTCAACACATGGCAGTTCGCTGGAGAGGATATAAAGGGACTTATCCCCATTTTTAAATTGTTGGAAAATAGTTTAAAATATTTTTGGGAGACTTTTTAAGTTTACTCTGGGTTATAAATATTTTCTAAAAATAATTTAGGAATTTATTTATGCTCCGGAAAAGTTTTTAAATCAATTTTTTGGAGTTTTCGGTATTTTTAAAATTCCAAAAAAGTATTTTAAAAATATTTAAAAATGAGTTGCAAAGTTTTTATTTTTGTTTAATATTTTGGTAGAGCCAAAAATTCAGTTTTCTTATTTTAAAAATATTGGCGAAGACGGAATTTAAAAATAAATTTCCATGAATTTTCTAATAATTTTTTGGGCCTAACGGGCCGTCCTGTTTTTTTTCCCGCAGCCGAATTAGAGTTTAATTCGGATTTTAAAAAAAATTGTGGGTCGGGTTATATAAACCCGCGGACCCGCGGGGATTAGGGTTTCGACCCGTAACCGCGCCGCCGCCCGTCCGTCGTCGCCGCCGGAGCGCCGCCGCCGTCGCCCGCCGCCTGGTGCACCGTCGCCGCCGGGTGAGCCGCCCGCCCCGCCGCCCCGCCTCCTCGCGGTGGCAGCCGCCGCCGGCCGCGCTGCTAGCCGCGCCGCGCGCTGGCCACCGCCGGCCATGCCTGGCCCCAGCCGCCGGCCGAGCCGGAGCCGCCGCCGCCGGCCGAGCCGCCGGCCAGATCTGTTTTTTTTTTCGTGAGGGACCCGATCGCGTTTTTATACGTTATTTTATTTGTCGATGTGCCCCTGTTTGCAGAATAGACCCCGAAATCGCGCGGTACCGTTTTCGCGAGTACTTTTTAACCGTAACTCGGAATCGAGTGATTCCAGTTACGTTGCGACTGTGGTGAAATTTCCTAGCCAGTAGAACAAGTGTTACAGAAGTTTGAAGTTTTCAAATTTGAATCCCAAGCTGATCCAAATTTGAACTTCCGGCAGCCGTAACTTTTTACCGGTGCGCCCGTTTGCGCCGTTTCTTTTTGCGTTGTTTTATTTTGACAAGTACTTTACGTTAGCTACTGTTAGGCAAGTTTTTCTACTGTTCTTTGAATGTTTAGTACTGTTTGAGCATTTTTGTATTGAATATATGTTGATTGGTGCTATGTTTGCTCGTATAGATTGTCCGGAGTGTGCCGCCTCGTATTGTGAGGATTGTGACTGTCAGGATCAGAAAGAAGGCAAGTGATGATTTGACCATACTCATACCTATATTTTCTATATGCATTATATTAAGAAATATCACCCTATTGCATGATAGGTAGTTTACTTTACTGTTGCTGCAAAACCAGTTAGGATAGCCACATGTCTTGACTTGTCTACCGTAGATCAACCTAGCCGTTTTGTTACTTTATTTCTATGCTTTATAGACGTGGAATGGGTTGTGAGAATTCATGGAGTGCATGTGAGCTATTTGATAAACTTTGTAGCAACTTTATAATAAATAGAAATTACTTCTGGACGTGCGGGTTGCATCCCGGTAGTTGTGCCTTGTCTAAGGACAGTGCCGGGGTTAAATGCACCCAATGGTTGTTTTGGTGGTGAACCGGGTGTGACATGGTGTCTACGCTCTGACACAGTGGGCGCCGTCCAGGCTCAAAAAGATCAGACATGCAATATTACTAGTAGCTTCCGTGTACAGTCACTGGCTATATGGGCTCTAGCTTAGCATGAGTACGTTGTGCGGAACCTGGCCCTGGTAGCTAGCTGATGTAGATGTGTGTTAGGTTTACCGGCTACCAAAGGGTGGAGGCAACCTCTTCAGAAAGTCTTTGTCTCAATCTTCGGGTTGAGTCCAGTGGGGAACGTGTACAACCTCTATAGAGCGTATAAACTGATCATGATTAGCCGTGTCGACGGTTACGAACGAACTTTGAGCAACTAGTCGGTACTGTTGATGAATGATCTTGACATATGAACACTTAATAATAATTTTTGGTGGGAAAGAGTAACATGGGTTGCTCTGTGTTTCAGGTAGAATTCAACTTAAAATTTTGACTAGTTTAGTTCAGGAGAAAATTGGCTTTCTGCAAAACAAAATCTTAAGCCTTTCCTTTGACTTACCTTGCATGTAATTGTAGGTCCTTTATATAAACATTTCCGTGTCACTTGCCGTACTGACCCGTTGTCGGGCTGTAACCTTCGGTGTTGCAGGTTTTTCAGACGATCAGTAAGGTGCGTTTAGGGGTTGCGAGTCTACACTCAGCATGTTCGCATGTGGCTGTTGATGGGACTCCACGTTACTTGTTTTGCTTCCGCTATATTTATATTGAATAAGCTAGCCTTGAGCTATGCAACTTGTTATTTATTTTACTCTGGATCATACGTTGTAATAATGATGCACTTGTACTTTGATATACCTCTATAATACTGTGTGTGCCAGCGAGCTCGATCCAGGGACTGGCACTTGAGCACAGAGACTTCAATTCTGTGAGAATTGGGTCGTTACAGTTTCTAAGCAGGATAGAAGTGGATTGCTTCTTGGTGGCTTTTTTTGAGAATCATTAATTCTATACCAGGCATATTTCAGACTTTCACCACCTCTTTGTTTAAAGGTGAGCACTTCTGCTTCACCAAAGGCAAAAGGACCAGACATAATGACAACTCCTAGCAAGGTAACTATTTTTTTGATTTTTGATAAGGGACACTAAAGCAAAAATTGAAAAGTAAACTAACAAGACTAAAAAGCAAAGATAAAAGATAGTGTGCAACTCCCCTATCTTGAAGAGTGAAGTCCCTGGCAATGACGCCCATCGTTGGTTACCCAAAGTGGAAGGTTGAGATGTAGACAACGGCAAATTTCCCTCGGTGAAGATACAAAGGTTTGTCTCCAGTAAGACTCCGACAACGACAGGAAGGTAACAACGGCACCAACAATTAGGCGGTTGACGTGGACCTGCACACACAACAGATAACTTTGATCCCAACGAGTACAAAGAGGTTGTCAATCCCTCCGGCCTTGTTGTTTACAAAGGATCAAACACACGGGATAATAATGATATCGATAGCAACGGAAAAGGAAATAAAGCAGAAAATAAATAGAGGGTGTAAACAGTGGTGGAAATATGGACCGGGGTCCCATGATGTTCACTAGTGATGTCTCTCTCCCAAAAGACGATAAAATAGCCATGCAAGGTAAAAAAATTAAAGCTGGGCAATGGCCAGGATTATGTGCGCAAACCAATGCTAACTATGCTACTAAGAAAGGAAGAGGCTCAAAATCTTGGGCGGTACGCCAAGACAAGTAGACTGAAATCCATTTGCATCTACCCACTAATCATCCACCTTGAGATATCTACCCAGAACATCTCGCTGGTATTAAGTTGCGAATCCCACCCAAAGTGTAAACTCAAAGCAACAGACAACTGCATTAAAGAACTTTTCATAAAGTAAACAATTCTTGCACCCGCAAGTAACAGCACCGTTGTTTTATCCCTTGTGGCAAAAGCATATCCGCTAGACTCATGTTTCTGTCACTCAAGCTAGTCATTAGGGGGCATGAACCCACAATCATGCATAACGCTCCCTCTTGGAGTTACTACCTACTACTTGGCCAAAGCAATAAACATCAACGGAGAACATGCAAGAATTACTCAAGAACATAAATATAAAAGAGGAGAATCAAATATATTACTCAAACACAATCTGAACATAGTCTCATAATACATCAGATCCCAGCAAACTCAGCATATCAACAGTAGAAAGATTACATATGTGCCTCGATCATGTAGGGTAGCTCACGAGGTCTAAGCCATGAAGAAGAAAGAGGGGAGGAGAAAATCACATAACTACTAATCATGGACCCATGGTCCAAGGTGGACTACTCACGGTTCATCCGGGAAGCATCCATGGTGGTGGACCAGCTCCCGGAGGTTGTTCCTCCCTCCGGCAGGGTGCCGGGAAGAGGGCTCCTGGTGCTCCCGATCTTAGAAGCGCGGCGGCGGTGGAACAGAGGAGAGATCGTGAAAAAGGGTTCTGTCCTCGAGGGTTTTGGGACGAGAGGGATATATAGGCGAAGGGTGGCAGCCAGAGGTGGACCAGGGGCCCCAGGCGCCGCCCGGCGCGGCCTAGGTGGTGGCCGCGCCAGGTTTTTCCTGTACGCTGATTTTTCCTATATTTTTCCCGGATTTTTTCTTGCACTTTAAGTAATGGGAAAACCTGTAATACAAAAACAGCAGAAAACAGGAACTGGCATTGGGGTGCACTGAGTTAAGGTTAGTCCAAATATGATCAAAAGTGTATGGAAGTGCATCAATATCATAGCAATATCACACAAAAGATGCATGGAACAAGTAGAAATTATAGATACGTTTTGGACGTATCAATGACCATCCGGACTCCTTGCAAAGAACAATAGCGAATAACCCAGTAGCCACCAGAATGGTTTTTACTACTCAGATCTGGGACTTGTACTGGAATATCTGAAGCACTGCTCAAGACGGCTGACCGAAATCATCTTAGAGCATGAGACAATGTTGATAAAAGAATGCAGAGGTCTCCTAAGACGGCCGAAAAACAACTCAGAGCATAGGGTCTCCACTGCGAAAAGAAACTCAACAACTACCCGAGACGGTCGAAAAGCAGCTCAGAACACGGGTCGGTTGTTGAAAAGAGAAATGTAAAACAGGCATCCACTCCGGACGGCCGACGATGCATCATCTTAGAACCAGACGTGGTGCCAATATCGAAGAATAAGCAAGGGTCCGTCCAAGTCATCTAACACCTGCCAAAACAGAGTTAGCAGTTGCCGAAGAAACTGAACAAAGAACCAACAACGAGAACCAACTAAGCACGAGAAGCAATACTGAACAAGCATTGAAATCACACGCAAGATCTCAACTTATTTCTATTCACATCAACATGCAACAAGCAACATGCAACACTACTACTCATGCATCACGAATTTCGCGAAGCTCAGGCGTTCTGATCTGAAGGCGGGGGGTTGCAGGAGTGGGCGGAGGAGTCAACAACGACAAGGCTGCATCAAGAGCTCTCCTTGAATCCCTTGCATCACGGACTAGCTCGACGAGGGCGTAATGGGAGATCATGTAGCGGGACATGGTGATCACCGCCGCATCGGCTTCTGCCAAAGGGCAAGTAAACCTAACTTGCTGCGAAGTTGCCCCCAAGGTGGGGTAAAAATGGAAGGCACAATTCTGCTGCATCGCACTTTCATGGTGGCGTAGGCCAACGCAGCAAGTTGAATGGCACGATCTGGGGTAGAAGCAGGTCCACCCTGGAAGTTGTAGGAGCGCACGCCGATGGGGATGGTGGCTCTCACGTAGACGTTGGCACGGTACTCAAGCAGCTGCCCTTCGGTCGGCGTCTGGGAAACTTGGTACCTTGGAATCTCTCCACTGGAGTAGAGAGTCCACCACACGTCTACAAGGCGGTAGTAAAAGTTGGTCGCGGACGAGGATCCTGTGTGGCCCACCGGGTATTCCTCCATCTACACTCGTCAGATCAGATCGTTAGTCAAAACATACCTTCTATATGCAGCAAATAAATGCATCAGGCAATAGCATCACACAAGCAAGCTATACTCTAGCTCTAACGTCAATCTAACGTTCGCGCGGAATAGGGTGTCCTACAGCTAGTCCTGCTCTGATACCAAGCGTTGTGGCACCCCGGCTCAGAGGAACGGTACGCCCCGTGCTCCAGCCCAAAGATCAAGTCTTCTGGAACACGGCGCTGCTTGATATAGAACTGAGCAACTTTATATTACCAAAGATAGGGGTACAAGGAGTCTATTACAGCACTAGCGGAGACACAACTTTCTCCTCAAGCTAGACTCAGCACTACACAAAGCAACAGCATAACTCTCTAGCAGCGGAATATAACTCGGTAGTGGAACAACAACGGCGGTGATGAACTCCAATCCACAGGGACATTGGCTGGGACACCTCCTAGCTCACAAACACCAGGAACGTCGTCCTACGCATCCAAAACACGACCTGCAAGTCTGGCATGACACGCCAGGTCAGTACATTGAATGTACTTGCAAGCTCATAACAACGAAAGCAACAAGGCAAAACAATAACATGGCATTAGCAGGTTCAAGTGTCTTAGTGAGTTAAACAGGTGAGCAACAATATCATGCAAACAAACAATCATCAAGCATATCCTCGACATATTATTAGCATATTATCAGCATTTTATCAACATTAAGACTAATGCACAGGCACTCATCGTTTAAGGTCACATGGACCCCACATGATCATCGCAGGATCACGTGGCTTACCTCGGAGTCCTTACAGAATCAAGCACCGGGTCACCTCGTGACCAATCACTTCCACGGGTCGTCGCACGACCAAATGGTTCATCGCATGACCAATCCCCTTACCATAGCCATACCACCAAAATCAAGTTGATCTCATTGTGTGACCTAGTACGAACTGTGTCCATTACCGCGGACGCGGCTAGTCGAATAGATTTGTGTGACTCTGCAGAGTTTGTGCACGTTACCCACACTATAGAGTTCTTCCTCCATCCAGTACCTCAGAACTTGTCCCACAGGATCCTTGGAACTCGTACCACAGGAGTGGACTAGGACTTCTCCAACGAGACCGTCCTACCGTGTGTCCCTCTTACCGTATCACCGACATGCTTCGCAAGTCATGCCTTGGGTAGCCCCTGTGACCTTTTGACACTGGCAATCGCATGGCCGTGACCATCGCACGGTCCATAAAATTTGTCCCCCCCCGCAGGGACTGCGCGCACAACAAAATGGTTCTCAACACTATCTTCATTTACCCAGCCAAGGCAACTGCCGCGCATAGCCTTCCCTCTTTGGTGATACGCATAAGATAACCCAGCAGTAGACCGAATCAAGGCCTCCCCATCTAGGCAAATGTGGCAGCATGGATAAGTTCGGTTCGGTGGCACCTGATCAACTTGTAATGAAGCATGTCTCCAACAACAAAACAAGTATCACGTGCAACATGAGTAGCATCACATCATAACAATGCATAGCATACTAGCATAATAATTTCAGATATGATCAAACACATTTTAGATGGTGAACTTATCCGTGTTACAAAGATTAAGTTATTAACATGGAAACATTATGAATGCAGTTGAGCATAGCTTAGGCATAGCATGAACTAGCATAGATATAACATGAGAAACTTAACATGGTGTTGGTATGATGTGGTTACGATGATTCAGGACATAACGTGGCAATGACATAATATAAGTATAGCATGAATGTAAAATGGCGAAACATAGCATAGTAGTAGCATATTCAAGGATAGCATGGCAATGATAACATCAATCATAAAATGGCAACACGATCACGGTCACCGATATAAGCATATCATCGAAAATCAATTTTAGAAGAACGGCAAAGCCTTGCAAAGGTGCAAAGGGTATTGTGGCTTGCCTTTCACCAGAGGCGTGTTAAATACTCCCGGTATTCGACGTCACCAAAACCCTGCAAAATATTTTGAAATAAGGCAACGGAGATAAAGTCAAACACCACCTCTTTTTTGACCAGAAAATAACAACATCAAAACATGGCACAAACCTTTGCCAAACTGAAGAGGAGCTCGAGATAAAAACAACGCAAAAAGAATCACTTCGTTTGGACTTACGGTTGCGGAGATATGAGGTGGAGAAGATCAAGGCTAGTTTTTGGTGGAAAATACGCTTTCTGCTAAGTGAAAGCGAACTTTGGGCTGCAGAAGAAAAGAATACGCTTTCCAGCAAAGAAAGCGCACTCCGGGACAAGGCGGAATGAAATACGTTTTCTGCGGGAGAAACGCACTTCAACAAAAGGCGTCTCCACTACACAGAAAACGGTCCGGGGCGTGAGCCCACTGACGAACGGGGCCCGCTGGTCAGTGCTCTGTTCTTCCCCTGCCTCTCCATACCGCGTCACGGAACAGGGGACGGGGCAGGCCGGTGCTCGTCGTCAGCGACAGGCGACGAGAGAGAGCTCGCCGGCAGGCCCTCCGGACGCGGAAGGCCGGGGCGCGCTCGACAGTGACCGCGGGGTCATGCGGGGCGGCCAACAGCGTAGCCGGCTGCGGCGGCTGTGGGCTTGGTAGTGGCGGTGGCAGGGAATCTCGTTGCCGGTGCGGGAGGAGGGGCTCCTTTCCCAGGCGGCGGTGGAGTTCGCTGAGGAGGGGGATGAGGCCAGGCAGGGAGCAGGGGGGCTAGAGATTGTGGCTGGTGGCCGAGGGGGCAATGCGGCATTCTGGCGATCAAATTGGAAAGGGGGAATGGGCTAGGAGGAGTTGGGGAGGTGCGGGATGCTCGGGGAGGGATCGGGCAAGCTTTATTTATAGCCATGGCGGGGTGAGTGGATCAGGACGGTCGCGACGGCGATCTTATCACCGCATTGGTGTTCGAGGGCGATGGGATAGTGCAGCGTGGAGCACGCGGCCTGCGCAAAGTCGGGCGGCGCGGCTAGACAACGTGTCATCGATATGTGACGGCAGATGCCATGGGGATGGCTAAAGTGAGGGGAAGACACGAGGGAGGGAATGTCGATGGTGCCGGAATCGGGTTGGGCACAAGCACGGTGAAGACACCACGGTGTACCCAGGTTCGGGGCTCTCCGGAGAGATAACACCCCTACTCCTGCTTGTCTCTTATATATCAATGAAGGAACTACAATAACTGCTCTTCTATCTTCTCGGGGGAAGGAGTAAACCGCCGCCGTGGGCAAGGTCTTCTCCTGCTTCCCTGAGGAGTGACTACGGGCAGTAAATGAACTGAAAGGAGAAAGAGTTAATGAGATCTCAGGTGTGGCGTCCCTCGCGCAGGAGGGGTACCCTGGCTCTTATAGTGTGAGTCCAGGGTACTTCGGTAACTTCAATTCTGAATGGGCCCAGCTGTCAACCTCTAATCGGCTTGGGCCCACCGACTGCTCCTATCCGGGTGATCCGGAGCCTACGAGCGGCGGCCCATGCTGCTACCTTGTAGGGTCTAGTGATGAACAGTGGAGCTATGAGGTACGGTCTTGTCGGCCTGTCCGCGGAATCGGCGGAGAGGTCGACATCGTATCTCCCAGAAATCCTCGATGTGACTTGGCCTTCCTGCCACCCAGATATCTCGGGATATGGCATTTATGACCTCGTAATCATACCCCCGACTGGGTGTCAGGTAGCTCCGATTGCGCCTGGACCGACTGGTGGTTCCTGGGTGAGGTCGATTGCTCTGGGCAATCGGTCTTCTAGGAAACGACCTCGGTCCAGCAGCAGGCCAATCGGACGATCGTCTTCAATGAATAAAAGGGTGGACCGATTGCGCCTGGGCCGACTGCCGGCACTTGGTATGGTCGATTGCCTTAGAGCAATCGGCCGTACCTCTGCCTAGCTCGGCCCAGCTGCAGCCCAATCGGCCCATCCTTGTCTTGAAAGCTTGCTTCCGCTTGGGTTAGCCTACCCGGGTACCAATCCCCCGACACAACGGGAAGCTGACGGGGGAGCACTGCAGCGCGATGTGTACGCCTCGGGCACGCCCGGAGCGCGTCCAGTGCATGCCGCATGCGGCAAAGAGCGTGACCACCAAAGGCACTGGTGATTGGATAGTATTTACACGTGGCCAACCATGTCTAGAGTGTAGTCCCTCGCATGCTGAGCACAGTGGTGCAAAAATTTAGCCCAAAGGTGCTCTGGATTGTTCTCAGCCACTCCAAAAAGTTTGATACAACAATCTTGGGCAAGAAGCAGAGCTCACATGGTGGGGGTTCGGGTGGTGCCAGGTTGTCTTCTTGGATGAGGATAGGAAGGACTAGTGATCTGTGGGGTTTGGGCTCAATTGGATCAAGTTTGCAAATACCCCCTTTGCAAATGTAGCAATGAGGAAGAAGGTGTTTGTACTGTATTATGGCTAGCAAATGGCTCCCCTATGCATGATATTTGGCAGAGCTTAATCATACACTAGGGTGAGTATATTTACTAAGTTTCATCTCAATTGGATCAAGCTAGCTAGCACTTCCTTTGTAAATGCCCAATTAGACCAGAAATGCAATGTTGAAGTTAGCATCTCATAGGTTAGATGGAATTGGATGAAAATTGGTGTACTGGGGTTATTTGGCATTTTGCACATATCTATAAAATTTCATGGCCATTGGATAAGCCTAGATAGCACTTCATTCACAAGGTGTCCTTCTGACCAGAAACTTAAACTTGATGGTGCACTCACATGGTGGATGGGATTTGGCTCACATTTGGTTTGGTGTGGTTATTTGGTGGTAGGATCATGCTAAAAAAGTTTCAAGGCAAATGGGATCCCCTATAATGCACTTGCTTCACAATGCCCCCTTGCTTCACCAGAACTTTGGGAATTTATTGTGGGAGTTTGGCTAGGAAAATGGTGGTCGAGTTTTGTGGAGATCAATGACATGATCATATGAGCTTGCACAAAAAATTTCATCAGCAATGGATCAAGAGAAATGGTACTCCCTTCACAAAGCTCCAATCTACCCCCACAAACAAATGAATTTCCACAGAGGAGAAATCCACTTGGGCCATGCAATCTTTTTGGATAAATTGGAAAGATATGACATCAAGATCATGAGGGAATTATCTGGGGATTTATGGAGCAATATAAATAGGGGTTGCTTCACAAACCTCAAATAATGGGAATATTCCTTTTAATGTAAACAAAGAATATATGGCTTGAGTATATGGTGTCTTGGATGAGGTGGGTCAATGATATATCATTGGAAAGGATTGGAAACAAGGGCTACTTGAGCATGTAAGGAAATTATGCTCAAGTTCAAGTCCAATGAGGTGCTCAAAAACCAAACCAGCGGGCAAAAACCAGAAAAACTTCGAAAAGAAAAAGTTGCGAAAACCAGGGTGTCACATTATCCTTTGTTCAAAGGGATTGGGACACTTGCTGCAATTTAGCACCATTTACTTTCCTTGCTTTTATTTCCGTGTTGCTTATAACAGAAAACCCATAAAAAGTTACTATTCAGTGCCTGCAGTTATTCCTTTCTCAAGATCACTTGTCAGTACCTTCTGCTCCTCGTTGGGTTCGACACTCTTACTTATCAAAAAGGCTACGATAGATCCCCTAGACTTGTGGGTCATCAAGACCATTTTCTGTCGCCGTTTCTGGGGAGTGTAGCACTATTGGCAAGTTAAATTGGTAAGGAAACCTTTACACTGTGCGTGCTATTTTTATTTTGCCATTGCTACTTTTTGTCCTTATGGATAACTATTCTCTTGGATCTTTTCTTGCGGGAACCGCCCCACTGCTACTGTGGTGGATAAGGATCCCCCACCTACTGAAATTTTTCCTTTCAAAATACCAACTGGTAATTTTGATTATGTCTTGACTAATCGGTATGCAGGAGACAAACATCCAGGCGATCACTTGATATATCTTTCACAACTATGTTCCTTATTTAAGCTTGCAGGTATATCGATGGATTTTGTAATGAGAAAGCTATTCTCTCTATCATTGAAAGATAAGGCGTTGGATTGGTATAGGCTTCTCGATAACTCTCATTTACTAAATTGGCAAGAGCTTATGCCTCTCTTTTATGCAAAGTTTTATCCTCTTCATGAAATACATCGAGACAGGAACTATATATATAACTTTTGTTCTCGTAAAGGATAAAGCATCGCCCAAGATTGGGGGAGATTAGAGTCCCTAATGTTCAAATGTCCCAATCATGAGCTCCCCAAGGAAATTATTCTTACAATTTTTTGCAAGACTTTCTCGTCAGGATAGAGAGATGCTTGTTGCCTCCTCTAGTGGGGTATTCTAAACCAGGAGCATTGAAGACATATGGGATCTTATTGAAAGGATTCCGAAGAACACTGAAGATTGGGAGATTGATAAAGGTATTGAACCCATTATAAATTATGAGCATGATTACATTGAGAGTTATGTGAAAACTGATTACTTCAGTACCTTTTGTGCTAAGATTGGTCTTGATTCGCAGCTTCTAATTAATTTTTGCAAAGACTTTGCCTCTCATATTGATTCTTCTAAAAAGAAGGATCAACATCATAAGACCTTTAAGGAATTACCTGTTGATATTCATGTTGCTGACCGTATCTTACCTGCAGTTTTATATGAAAAGCCTCCTTTTCCCGCAAGGATGATGGAGCATTCTTTTGTCACATGTATATTGAATAAAAGTGAAAGAACGACTGATGAGGATGATGACCTGATTAAGGTCGATCCTCAAGTTCCATTGGTTAAGGATCTTGTTACGAGTGATATTGGAGATTCCATTATAATTTTTTGTGTTGTTTCCACTAATCTTGTCACAACCAAGAATAAAGGCCCAATTTCAGGTACTCCAGTGGTATCTGTTAAAATAGGAGATCACAATTATTATGGGCTATGTGATTTGGGATCCAGTGCTAGTGTTATTCCTTTTTCACTTTAGCGAGTGATCATGAATGAGATTTTACCATGTGAAATTGAAGACGTTGACTTCACGATTCATCTTGCAAATAAAGAAACTATCTCTCCTATTGGAATTGCGAGATATGTTGAAGTTTTATGTGGAAAGGTAAATATCCTACCGACTTTCTACTATTGGTTTAGTGCAAGATAGTTTTTGCCCTATTATCTTTGGTAGACCTTTTCTCAAGACTTGTGGAGCTATAATATATTGCGGGAAAGGTAAAGTATACGTTGAATTCAATGGTGAGCCATATGAATTTAACTTTTCTAAATTCTCCAACAAAATCATGGTACTGATTTTCCTAGTAATGATAAAATTATTGAAGATATTGCATCTATTGCTATTCCTCCTAACGATCCTTTGCAGCAATACTTGGAGGACCACGAGAATGACATTCATATGCAGGAAAGGAACGAACTAATTGACATCTTCTTGAGACAACCTTCTATCCTGAAGCACGACCTTCCGGTTGAAACTTTAGGAATTCTATCACAACCAAAGGAAGACCCGTTGTTTGATCTAAAACCTCTTCCCGATACGCTCAAGTATGCTTATTTAGATGAAAATAAAGCATATCATGTTATTATCAATGCTAACATTTCAGGATATGAAGAAGAGCGATTATTGGAAACCCTTTGTAAACACCGAGGTTCTATCAACTATACCCTTGATGATCTCAAAGGGATTAGTCTATCTATTTGCCAACATACTATCAATCTAGAACCTCATGCTAAACCGGTTGTTGATCATCAACGTCGGTTGAACCCAAAGGTGAAGGATGTGGTGAGGACCGAAGTCCTCAAGCTTCTAGCCGCAAGTATTATCTACCTTGTAGCTGATAGTAAGTGGGTAAGTCCAGTACATTATGTTGCTAAGAAAGGAGGTATGAATGTGATTTCTAATGATAAGAATGAACTAATACCTCCAAGAACCTTTTATTGGATATAGAATGTGTATTGATTACAGGAAGTTGAACAAAGCAACCACGAAGGATCACTACCCGTTGCAGTTCATTGACCAAATGCTTGAAAGGTTATCCAAAAACACTCACTTTTGTTATCTTTATGGGTATTCTGGCTTCCCTCAAATTCATGTTAACACTGTTGATCAAGAGAAGACCAATTTTACTTGTCCTTTTGGTACTTATGCTTATAGACGTATGCCTTTCAGTTTATGCAATGCCCCTGCTACTTTTCAAAGGTGTATGTTTGCTATCTTTCATGGTTTATGTGAGGAAATTGTGGACGTTTTCATGGACGATTTATCTGTCTATGGAACCTATATTGACCATTGTCTCCACAATCTTAATCAAGTTTTGCAGAGATGTGAGGAGACAAACTTGGTGCTCAACTGGGAGAAGTCCCACTTCATGGTCAACGAGGGAATTGTTCTTGGACACAGGATTTTGGAGAGAGGAATCGACATGGACAAGGCGAAGATTGAAGAAATCGAGAGGATGCCCTATCCAAAGGACATCAAAAGTATTTGTAGTTTCCTCAGTCATGCTGGTTTCTATAGAAGATTTATTAAAGACTTTTCTAAGACTTCGAGACCCCTCACTAATCTTCTCCAGAAGTATATTCCTTTTGTTTTTGATGAAGATTGTAAGGAAGCCTTCGAAGTTCTTAAGAAAGCTTTGATAACCGCTCCTATAGTTCAACCACCTAATTGGAGTTTACCCTTTGAAATCATGTGTGATGCTAATGATTTTGCTGTTGGAGCTGTTTTAGGACAAAGGGTTGATAAGAAATTGAATGTTATACATTATGCTAGCAAAACCCTTGATAGTGCTCAAAAGAATTATGCTACTACTGAGAAAGAGTTTTTAGCAGTAGTGTTTGCTTGTTATAAGTTTAGACCTTGTATTTTTTATTACAAAGTATTTATTCATACTGATCATGCTGCTATTAAATATCTTGTGGAGAAGAAGGTTGCCAAACCAATTCTTATCCGATGGGTTCTTCTTCTTCTTCAAGAATTTGATTTGCAGATTGTTGATCGGAAAGGAGTAGACAATCCTGTAGCAGACAACCTCTCCAGCATGGAGAACATACCACATGATCGTATTCCGGTCAATGATAGCTTAACTGAGTAACAGTTAGCCGTTTTGAGGGTACAATCTCTTTCCGATCCATGGTTTGCAGATTATGCTAATTTTATTGTTGCCAAGTCTTGCCTCCAGGATTAATATTTCAACAAAGGAAGAAATTCTTCCACGACTTGAGGTATTACTTTTGGGATGACTCACATATTTTTAGAGAAGGTGCGTATGGAATCGTGAGGAGATGCATACCAGAGCATGAGTAGAAGGATATCTCGACACAATGCCATCACAATCCCTATGGAGGACATCATGCTGGTGAGAGGACCGCACAAAAGGTTCTCCAATCAGGTTTTTATTGGCCTACTTTCTTTAAAGATGCTAGAAATTATGTTTTATCTTGTCATAAGTGTCAGAGAGTTGGTAATATTAGCAGGAGAAATGATATGCCTATGAATTATTCTCTAGTTATTGAGCCTTTGATTGCTGGAGTTTTGATTTTATGTGTTCTTTTCCTCCTTTGCACAAGTACACTCACATTTTAGTACCTGTTAATTATGTAACCAAGTGGGTTGAGACAATCCCCATTAAGAGTGCTGATCACAAGACATCTCAGAAGATGCTTAAAGATGTAATTTTCCTAGGTTTGGTGTACCAAGGTACCTCAACACTGACGGAGAATCACATTTTACACATGGTTCTTTTAAAAAAGCTTTAGCAAAGTATGATATCAATCATAGGATTGCTTCACCTTACCATCCTCAAACTAGTGTTCGGATACGGGGCAGAAATCAATAATTTTTCCAACCTACGATACCCGAACCCAAGATCTATGTTGTGGCGATGTAATGTAACAGAGGAAATCGGTGTTCATACCGTTGAAGACCGAAAAAGGGAAACGTTCTACGAACGTGGTTGGCGTAGACTCTGACCCTACGACATCCCTGTAGTGTAGAAGACCACCGGCGATGAAGACTCGTGGAGACCTCCGGCGATGAAATAGCACCACAAAGTGTAGTGCCTCGAGGAGATTACACACGTACAGTGCAACCGATGTTCCCTCCGGGCTCTGAAACAGGCGAGCAGTGGAAAGAAGATGGATTCGGATCCCGACTCCGGCATAGCAATGACGAGCTTTGGTTGAGAACTCCCAACCAGGTGCAAACTCCAAATAAGGGGAGTCCGCTCAAGGTAGGAGAAAGAGAGAGAGATTGTGTGTGGGGATGTTCATAGGTCCACATACATCTCAATGTATGATCCCTAACAAGTCCGCCACACACTCCATTATTCCATTGAATGGAGTCTTAGTCATTTTGCCCATTAGGCATGGTTCACACGTGTCAAGGTATCCAAAATTCAATGACTCCAGAAGTCCATCTTTATGGAGCTTCTCCATGCGCTTTATCGTCATGTGCTCTTCGTCATTCGCCTTTAATCTTTTGTCATTTATATTGTTGATATGACAAACATCACAATCGAGATTAAGTATGAATAAACCATTTCTTTCCGGTGCGTGAACATAAAACACATCACTCTTATAAATCACACAACCATTTGTATCTGACTTCAAACAAGAACCACTAACGATTTTCACACTCAAAGTGGGTACATAGTAGCATCTATTCAAAACCAAAACTTATCCCGAAGGTAGACTAAGATGCTTCAGCCAAACTTCAAATTGATAGCCATTTCCCACGCGCATCGTCACTTCATCTTTCATCAAACGACGCTTATTCCTTATTTCCTGAACAAAATTAGAAATATGAGAAACAGATCCTGTATCAAATATCCAGGAATCGCTCTCAGTGTTTGTTAAGAAAAGATCAACAATATGTATATCAAATATACCTTCATCTCTCTTGGCAATCTTGCCAGCCTTCTTGTACTTTAGGTACTTGGGGCAGCTGTGTTTCCAGTGGCCATCACCCTTGCAGTAGAAGCACTCTAATCCTTGCTTGGGTCCAGGTTAGGTGCCTTCGGATGAATGACAACTGACTTGCCATCCTTCTTGGGGCCTCCTTTCTTTCCCTTCTCCTTCTTGCCAGACTTCTTGAATTCAGTGGTCTTATTGACCATGAATACAACGTGATCCTTCTTGATCTCAACCTCAGCACTTTTCAGCATGTTGAACAACTCAGACGAGGTCTTAGTCATTCCCTGCATGTTGTAGTTAAGCACAAAGCCTTTGTAGCTAGGGGGGAACGATTGCAGCACCCTATCAACAGCAAGTTCATCCGGAATCCGACATTCCAGAGCATTCAGCCGTTGAACGTAGCCAGACATTTTTACCACGCGCTCACTAACACTTCTGTGCTCATCCATCTTAGCCGAGAAGAAGGCTTCAGAAGCCTCGTATTGTTCAGCCCTGTCTTGAGGTGCAAAGACGGCTTTGAGGTCGGTGATAATCTCATAAGCACACATCCTCTCAAAGCGTTTCTGCAACTCAGCCTCCATGGAATAGTGCATGCCATTATGGACAAGGTTGTAATCATCAACCTTGGACAGGTAGACATTCTTCTCATCCTGGCTTGCATCTGCTGGTGGTGCATTGCCTAATGTGGCCTCTAGTACGTATGCCATTTTTAGGGGAACGAGGAGAACCCTCAGAGTGCAGAACCAGTTGGTGAAGTTTCAACCATCAGTTTTTACTTTGTCTTTCACTAGGAACGACCCTAAGTTGAGCGAGGGACGTGGTGCTGCCATCTAAAATGGTGATTCACAAACATACATATTTAGACTTTGTTCATAATGTGGAGTTTCAATTTTAACTTACATTCTAGAAAACTCCCACTTAGATAAACACCTCTCAATTTAACTAAGTGATCATACAATCCTATAACCCCATACCTCCCTCGATCGTCACGCCCATCAGTATGCGGCTAAGGTAGGCCATCATTCCAATCACATCAGGTATGTGACTAGTGCTCGATCTTTCGATCTTCTGTGTTCCACACCCGCATCTACATAGGCCAAGCCTGCCATTCTGACCTTAATGTTAACTGCTTAGCAATGCCATATCTACATATGATAGGCTTGCCAAACCCAACCTCCTGCGAACGTTGTTGATTATGTATGACATCCATATCTGGTATGTCAGTAATAAGGGAGATCCTTCCAGGCGATGCTCATGAAGGGAGAACACAATACTGGTATTAAGAGAGATGATCCTATTTATGCTACCGTCGTTATATCTACCATATTAGCAAAAAAGGAAGTAAAACTGTAAATCATACATGCTATGATCCCCCTTTATGGAAATTAAAGTTCAACGCCTTCTACTTTATCTTTTCCAAGTTTTTATGTGGATGCTAGGGGTTTCCATAGAGAGAACCGTTTCTATCCTGCGAAAACATGCCACAACACCAATTCCACAATTGTTTCTATTACACCCTTGTAGGGGCCCTCCGTTGCAAACATCTTCGCGTCGCTAATGTTAGAGAGACAGACACCCCCCCAGTGATGCTAGCGAGGAAGTGATTCTCGCCCCTCGTTGGTTACCCAAAGTGGAAGGTTGAGATGTAGCGTAGCGGAAAATTTCCCTTGGCAAAGATACCAAGGTTTAAGATTCAATCCAGTAGGACTCCAACGACTACTAGTAGGTGGTAAAGTGAAAAATGGCGTTCTTCACAACCGAGGGTTGCTTGCGTTAACTAGACCTGCACACAGACACAAATAACTTTGCACCCAACGAGTACAGAGAGGTTGTCAATCTCTCCTTCCTTGCCGTTTACAAACGATCAATGCAAGAGATAATGATAATGATAACTTCGACTAGAAAGTACAACTGGAAGTAAATTGAGGGTGTAAACAGTGATGGAAATATGGACCGGGGTCCCATGAAGTTCACTAGTGATGTCTCTCTCGCAAAAGACAAATAACAGATATGCCAGGTGAACAAGTTATAGCTGGGCAATTGACAAGATTAAAAACGCACCGCAATGCTAACTATGCTACAAAAGAAAGAAGAGGCCCAAAAGCACGGGCAGTACGCCAAGACAAGTAGACTGAATTCCATCTGCATCTACTCAGTAATCATCCTCCTTGAGATATCTATCTAGAACATCTCGCTATATTAAGTTGCGAGCCCCGCCCAAAGTGTAAACCCAAAGCAACAGACAACTACATTAAAAGAACTTTGCGTAAAGTAAACAGTCCTTGCACCCGCAAGTACACGCACCGTTGCTTTCCCCCTTGTGGCAACAACAAATCCCCTGGACTCATGTTTCAGTCACTCAAGCTAGTCATCAGGGTGCATGAACCCACAATCATGCATAACGCTCCCTCTTGGAGTTACAATCTACCACTTGGCCAAAGTAATAAACAACAACGGAGAACATGCACGAATTACTCAAGAACATAAATATAAACAGAGAAGAACCTAATATATTACTCATCACAATCTGAACATAATATCATAACCCATCAGATCCCAGTAAACTCAGCATAGCAACAACAAAAGAATTACATATGTGCCTTGATCAAGTAGGGAATCTCACAAGGTCTAATCAATGAAGAACAAAGAGGGGGAGAGGACATCACATAGCTACTGATCATGGACTCATGGTCCAAGGTGGACTCCTCACGGCTCATGCGGGAAGCGTCCATGGTAGCGGAGAAGCTCCCGGAGGTCAATCATCCCTCCGGCAGGGTGCCGGGAAGAGGTCTTCTAGCGCTGCCGGTCTTGGAAGCACCACGGCGGAGGAACAAAGGGGAGATCGCGAAAAAGGTTTCTGTCCTCGGGGGTTTCGGTACGAGAGGTAAATATAGGCGAAGGGGGGCAGTCAGGAGGTCACCAGGGAGTCCAGGCGGCCTCCTAGCACGTCCCCACCCTAGGCCGTGCCACCTAGCCGCCTGGGCTATACGTGGGTCCCCTCTGGTCCCCCTTCGGGCTTCTGGAAACTTTCGCATCGCGGAGTTTTATATATTTTCCCGGAATTGGTCTGGCACTTTAAGTAACGGGAAAACCTGAAATGCAAAAACAGTAGAAAATAGAAACTAGCACTGTGGTGCACTGAGTTAATAGGTGAGTCCAAATATGATCAAAAGTGTATGAAAGTGTATAAAAAGCATATCAAAATCACCCAGAATATGCATGGAGCAAGTAGAAATTATAGATACGTTTGGGACGTATCACCCAACCACTTATATGGTACAAGCCATATGTCTAGCGTGGAACCAGTCTCGCGTAAACACGTAAGGTCAGTCGGGGCTGCTTCATCAGGACATTGCCGCAACACTAAATGAGTACACGTGGGAGGGTAACAAATGGAGAATTGATGCCCACATCCACCATGTGTCCTACCCATACAATACATCTAAGCATAGCTAGCTCATGATACCACTGTTGGGATACGAGGCAGAAAACAATAATTTTTCCAACCTACGATACCCGAACCCTAGATCTATGCTATGGTGATGTAAAGTAACGAAGTGAATCGGTGTTCATACCTTTGAAGACCGAAAGAGGGGAACGTTCAACGAACGTGGTTGGCATAGACTCTGAACCTATGACCTCCCCGTCGTGTAGAAGACCACCGGCGATGAAGACTCATGGAGACCTCCGCCGATGAAGTAGCGCCACAGAGTCTATTGCCTCAAGGAGATTACACACGTACAGTGCAACTGATGTTCCCTCCGGGCTCCGAACTAGGCGAGCAACGGAAATAAGACGGAATCGGATCCGGACTCCGGCAGAGCGACGACGTGCTCAGGTGGAGAAGTCCCAACCAGGTGCAAACTCCAAACAAGAGGAGTCCGCTCGAGTTAGGAGAAAGGGAGAGAGATAAAATCAATTGTGGGTTAAAAAAGGGGGCCTACCCCTCCTTATATAGGCCAAGGGGGGGTGTGATCCTCCTCCCATCCCCATGTGGGACTAAACTCCCAAGAGGGGGGATGGGCCCCACCCATGGCGCCAAGCCCAAGGGGGGAACCCCCTCCTCCCCTAATGGGCCCCATATGGCCCATTAGCCTTTTTTCCATTATTTTAATTAATTCAAATATATTTTAATATTTAATTTAGATAATTAAATAATAAAACATTATTAAATACAATTAAACTTTATTTTGAACCTTTCAAAATATCCAAAACATCTTCCGTTCTCTCCTAGAACTATTCTGATGTTTCTCTCTATTACACCGATGATCCCGAATCAATCCTAATGCATCGACTGAACCTTAAGTGTGACACCCTACAATCCGGTAAACAACAGACATGATCAAGACATTCTTTTCGATCAATGGCTAATCAATTGGACCTGGTTACAATCCTTGATAGTCCATGCGCTTCCATCGAATGAACTTCAATCGCTTTTGGAAACCGTTAACGATAAGACATGATACCTTCGTCTAGCGGTACTTTGTTTGTCCGAGGTTTGTTTGTTGGCATCCTTATACCAGGTTCATATCTCATTCTCAACAAAAAAGTTTACTCGTCCATGCCTAATACATCTCTTGTGACCTACTCACTTGCTTGCAAGCTATTGATGAATATCACCGAGTGGGCCCAGAGTACCTGTCCTTCACATGGACTGATAAAACCCGCTTTGATATATTTGCATACTCATCAACATATCTATTTCGGAATGCCCAAAGTACACCTTTAGAGCCAGCATATTTTAGTCAGACAGTGGATGCAAATTAAATCCTCCTCATAGGTAGAAATTACATATGATCATTACGGTCTAAGAACTAAGTCATATTTTACAAATTCATCGCAATGCTGAACCATGTGACTGGATCAAATCGCAATGCTTTAGGTGGGTGTGTGTCCATCACATCATTCTCCTAATGATATGACCTCATTGTCAATAGGCGGTTCATACCTCATGATCAGGGAACCATGATCATCGATTGCGCAATGAGCTAGTACACCTGACCATAACTAGGGATGAGTGTTTATACTACACGTGTATTAGTGTTTCCGGGTAATACAGTTCTAGCATAGTATAACACTTATAATGAAAAAACGAATATGTGAAAGTAACGAAGTGAATCGGTGTTCATACCTTTGAAGACCGAAAGAGGGGAACGTTCAACGAATGTGGTTGGCATAGACTCTGAACCTATGACCTCCCCGTCATGTAGAAGACCACCGGCGATGAATACTCATGGAGACCTCCGCCGATGAAGTAGCGCCACAGAGTGTAGTGCCTCGAGGAGATTACACACGTACAGTGCAACCGATGTTCCCTCCGGGCTCCGAACTAGGCGAGAAACAGAAATAAGACGGATTCTGATCCGGACTCCGGCAGAGCGACGACGTGCTTTGGTGGAGAACTCCCAACCGGGTGCAAACTCCAAACAAGGGGAGTCCGCTCGAGTTAGGAGAAAGGGAGAGAGATAAAATCAATTGTGGGTTAAAAAAGGTGGTCTACCCCTCCTTATATAGGCCAAGGGGGGTGTGATCCTCCTCCCATCCCCATGTGGGACTAAACTCCCAAGAGGGGGGATGGGCCCCACCCATGGCGCCAAGCCCAAGGGGGGAACCCCCTCCTCCCCTAATGGGCCCCATATGGCCCATTAGCCTTTTTCCATCATTTTAATTAATTTAAATATATTTTAATATTTAATTTAGATAATTAAATAATAAAACATTATTAAATACAATTAAACTTTATTTTGAACCTTTCAAAATATCCGAAACATGTTCTGTTCTCTCCCAGAACTATTCCGATGTTTCTCTCTATTACACCGATGATCCCGAATCAATCCTAATGCATCGATTGAACCTTAAGTTTGACACCCTACAATCCGGTAAACAACAGACATGATCAAGACATTATTTTCGATCAATGGCTAATCAATTGGACCTAGTTACAATCCTTGATAGTCCATGCGCTTCCATCGAATGAACTTCAATCGCTTTTGGAAACCGTTAACGATAAGACATGATCCCTTTGTCTAGCGGTACTTTGTTTGTCCGAGGTTTGTTTGTTGGCATCCTTATACCAGGTTCATATCTCGTTCTCAACAAAAAAGTTTACTCGTCCATGCCTAATACATCTCTTGTGACCTACTCACTTGCTTGCAAGCTATTGATGAATATCACCGAGTGGGCCCAGAGTATTGTCCTTCACATGGACTGATAAAACCCGCTTTGATATATTTGCATACTCATCAACATATCTATTTCGGAATGCCCAAAGTACACCTTTAGAGCCAGCATATTTTAGTCAGATAGTGGATGCAAATTAAATCCTCCTCATAGGTAGCAATTACGTATGATCATTACGGTCTAAGGACTAAGTCATATTTTACAAATTCATCGCAATGCTGAACCATGTGTCTTGATCAAATCGCAATGCTTTAGGTGGGTGTGTGTCCATCACATCATTCTCCTAATGATATGACCTCATTGTCAATAGGCAGTTCATACCTCATGATCAGGAAACCATGATCATCGATTGCGCAATGATCTAGTACACCTGACCATAACTAGGGATGAGTGTTTATACTACACGTGTCTTAGTGTTTCCGGGTAATACAGTTTTAGCATAGTATAACACTTATTATGACAAAACGAATATGTGACAAATATCTTTATTAATTTGCCTCTAGGGCACATATCCAACAACTAGTGGGCAAGTTGAGCTCACAAATAGGTGGATCAAGTTGATCTTACAAAAGACAGTGAACAGTTCTAGGAAGGACTGGTCCAAAAAAGTAGGAGATGCCTTGTGGGCGTATAGAACTGCTTAAAAAATCCCATGGGCATGTCTCCTGATAAGATGGTCTATGGCAAAGCTTGCCATTTAGCTTTAGAGTTAGAGCACAAAGCTTTCTGGGCTGTTGGAGAACTTAATGCTGACCCCAAACTTGCTGGTGAAAAGCGTCTCATGAACTTGACTTCTCTAGATGAGTGGAGAAGTGAAGCTTATGAGAGCGTGAAAAAGTTCAAGGAAAAGGTAAATAAGTGGCATGGCAAGAGAATTTTGAAATGTGAATTTAATGTAGGTGATAAAGTTTTGTTGTATAGATCTCATTTCAGGTTCTCTACAGGTAAATTACTTTCCAAGTGAGAAGGACTGTACCACATCGAAGAAGTCTACCGCTCCGGTGAAATCAAGATTAACAATTTTGAAGTCACCAAACCACAAGTTATGAATGGGAAAGGACTCAAGCATTACATGGCAGGAGACCCCATCAATGTCGAGGTGGATGTGATACAAATAGCTACACATGAAGACCATATTCCAACACTGGGTCAGACACCAGCAGAAGCAGAAACCAAATAAGTATGTAATACGGTAAGAAAACTTCGTAAACATAAATAAAAGTTCCTTATTAAGAGTTTTTGAAAATTTAAGAAAATTCCAAGCCGAAGTGGAGCCGGAGAGGAGGTCCCCGTGGCCCAGGCGGCCTGGTGGCGTGGGCCACCTCCTGGACGCGCCACGTGGCCACCTGAACCACCAGGATCTCGTCTTCGACTCCCCTTTGGCTCCCTAGTTTCCTTTCGCTGCAGAATTTTTTGTTATATATTTCCCAGATCGTCCTGGCTCAGTATCTTGAGATTCCGTGCATTTTCTTTTCGATCTATTGTTGCCAGGAAAACTTTCAGCAAAACCTAGGTGTCATGGCTTCCCCAAGTTCCCCCAAGGACAAGTTCCTCGTCAACGTCATCAAACCTTACCTCACAGAGGTGAAGAGGCATCCTCAAACTCTTTGGGTGGAGGATGGTGTCCTCCACCAAGAAGTTCTGAAGGTACCAGTCACGGAGGGGAGTATCAAGGCAAGGCTAGCAGAAGTGGAGCAATAAGTCTTCAAGTACGAGAAGCTGATCGACGTGCTGTTGAAGCCAACATCGACATCATCACTGAGCTGAAGGCACACCATGAGAAGGAGATGCAGGAAGTGTGGTTAAGCGTGGCCGTACTGGAGACCAAAGTGTTCGAGCTTCAAGGAAACATCTATGACATGCACAACCAGAACTTTGAGTATGAACTAAAGATTTTGCGCATGGGCTTAGCTGCCGATTGCAGGATCCTGGAAACTGAAGAATCATGTGTGGAGGGAGGACCTTTGGCATTGAAGCGTTTTGCTAAGCATTATCTGAAGAACAAGTGTGAAGATTGTAATCTTCATGGGTAATGGATCCCCTTAGCTTGTTCCAAGTTTGGGGGAGTGCCCGGTATCTTATCTTTACCTTTTTTCTTACATGGTCAATTCTAGTGTCATATCATGTCTAGTGTCGGAACCCGGGGTTAGCGTATGCAAGTACAGTTAAGACATAGTCATATGGAGAGCCGAGAACCGCACCCACCTGTCTAAGCAGACAAGGCCAAGCACTGAACATTCTCGGAAAGCATGGTACGTGAGGGGCATCCCATCCAGGCCGGATGATCAAATGTGATGGGTCCTCATCGTCCGCACACAAGTCTAATGATATGGGTGGTGAACTCCCATATTCAAAGACAAGTCGCCTCAACCATACTATCGACTATCTCAAAACTCTTACATAGACTTACTCCAGCTCGATCACTTAGTCGGGGTCTAGGGCGGGCTCGATCATACCACAAAGTGTGCACGAGACGGAGTCTCGGACAATCGCATCGCGATGCCCCAAGCTGCGCACATCTAAGGGCCACTTGGTGTATGAAAGACCGCCAGCCAGAACACAACTAAGGTCTCGAAAACCCATACAAAGACATGCATGTTATAAACATACACGCAGCACACATGCCTTGTATGAACAGCAGGTACCATTGCAATTCTGTACAAAGTGTACATTTTATTTATAACTCTTATAGAGTACACACAGAGATCACATACATGTGATCCAACATTACAACATAAAGCGGAAGCAAATTATGTCTGAGTACTGACAAGTTTAACAAATTGTCTTAAGAAGCCTTATTCAAACATATAGGACTAGACTAGCTTAACTTCAGTCGTCCAGCTCGATGAAGAAACCACATTCGGGGTCAGTGGCGTCATCTAAAACATAGATTAAGCAAACGTGAGTACAAAGGCGTACTCAGCAAGACTTACATAGGAGCTATACTACTCATGCACAGGTGTCAAGGTAAAGGAGGTGGGGTTCACTTGCAGAAATGCCAGCTTTGACTTGGCTAATCCTGAACTACGAGTAGCAGACTTGAGGTAAGAAGCGTACACGAGTCCACTACTTTCACCAACCAATTACACCACTATGGTGCCTTCCTCGACTTCCCCACGAGAAATCACGCCATAGCACTCACACTTATCTTGGTGTATTTTAGAAGTATCCGGTTCAAGTTATCTAATAATCAAGCTAAGCTTTCCAAGTAGTCCATAACCGCGGACGCGGCTATTCGAATAGTTTTGTTAACCTTGCAAGGGTGTACCGCTACACACACATGACCATCATTTACCGCCTTTGATCTCGACACCATTCAAGGGGTGCCAGCAAGGATGCTCACCACAACTGTTACCTCATAGCCTATCTAGTCCATGAAAGCCGCCTACTTGGGTTGGCTACCACCATCGTGAACCCGGCCGGTTTACCGAAGTGGACCCAAGCGATGTGTGCGTGGTGCATAAGCCGGTCTTGGGTGAGCCGTTCTCTCACTTAGCATCCAGGCCACAAGCCTACCAGAACTCCGAACTACTGCGACATCTGGACATCGAAAGGGATGAGTTAATAGGTTGAGAGGGGTCAGTGAGCCCAATGTGTGGTTGTACTCTTCATCTTGGATCACCACACAAGAACTCGGACTTAGGGCGGTGTTCAACGAGACAACCCACCGTGTACTCCTACACAGCCTCTCATCGTTCACCCTCTATTAGGGTCGATTCACCAACACTTTTCTACCATCATTCACATGATCACTACCATCCCGACTCACATCACAGTAACAACATGGTATCATACTAAGCAAGCAATAAGCAGTAACATTTGCAGGGGCCACATGATATCAAACAACTCCTACAGTTGCTAGGATTGTGGTTTGCTTACTACTGTGACAAAATGATAGGTCATGCAAAGGAATGGGTTCATCTATGCGGTAGAAACGAAGCATGGTGATCATCCTAAACAATGCATAAGCGAGACATGAGAGGGAAGTGGGATTTTATCGACATGATCAATGGGGTTTTGCTTGCCTTGCTGACGAGGTTCGGGCTCTGGATCTTCAGCGAAGAGGGTGACCTCTTGCTCCGGTTCCACCTCTACTCAACAAACAAAGCACGAAGTAGCAATCAATATGAATGCAATGCTCAAGCACATGATTGAATGTTAAAGCTTGAAGTATAAGTTTTGATGTGTGAGGCAATTCCATTTAAGTGGAATATATTGCATTTAAAATGCAAATTCAAACTCCACATTTGAAATCAACATTAACCAAGTTATATGTGATATAGTTTCATCATTTTGAATTATCTTCAAATGTGTATGATATGCCTCTGATGTGTAAGTGAAATGTAGAATGTTGCCATGGTTCAAGTTGCAAAATTATTTGAATTGAATTTGATTTAATTCCATTTAAATCAAATAACAAATGCTACTGATCACATTTTAAATTCAACTCAAACAGAGTTGAAAGTTGCATATTTTGAAAGATAATTGTCTCCTGATCATTTTTCATATATTATTTGTCCAATTTGGAGTTAATATGAATTTTCTATGAATTTCCAAAGTTTGGGGTATTTTCTGGATTTTCCGGAATTATTTAAACCATTTTGCTTTTCTGGAAAATTGGTTTACTGCGTCATGCTGATGCAAGCATGACCTCAGCACGGGCCTGACTGGTGGGCCAGCCAAGTCAGTGGCAGAGGGATTTAATCCTCTCTGTTTAATTAACAGAGAGGGGTTAGGGTGCTGGGGCCCAGTAGTCAGTGGGTTAGGGGGGGATTAGCTTAGTGGCCTCGGGCCCACGAGTCAGAGAGAGAGAGGGGAGGGTTAATGGCGACGGAGGCCGTGGACTCGTCGGAGTCTTGCCGGAGTCGGGGTTTGGGGCACGGGGAGGGGTCCAGAGATGGGGAAAAAAGGCGAGGAGCTCACCCCGAATCGAGCAGAGGAGACGGCGGGGTCGGAGGAGGTGCGTCGGCGACGAATTTGGAGAAGTCCCGTGCGGCGGCCGACGGTGATCTCGCGAAGCAGGCGACGTCCAGGGAGCTTCTTGGCTCGATTCCTTCGAGTAGGAGACGAAGACGTCGACGACGAGCTTGAGGGACACGACGGTGCGGCGGGAGGGGCACGGTGGCCACGGCTACGCGCACACGGCGGCGACGGGGGGGTTCTCGGTTCTTCGCTGGAGCGCTCGGGAGAGAGGTAGGAGGTTCCAGGGGAGGGGGAAGTGAGGGAGGAGGAGCACGGGGTCTCCGTGGCGAAGAGATGAGGACGGGGGAGGTCTAGAAGGCCCTGGAGGCGTCGTGTCGCCGTGGCCTCGCCCTGCCTCCAGCGAGGTTCTTGGAGGGGCGGGGAGGAAGAAGACAGGGGAGGTCCGGGTGGGCTGGGCCGACTGGAGAGGTGGGCCTCGCCTGAGGCAACAGGTAAGCCTTTTCTTTTTCTCTCTGTTTAATCTTTCCTTTCTTTTTCTGTAATTTGTTTTGGCTCTGATAAAAATACCAAACCATTTTATTAAATGCTGAAAACTTTTACATGGCCTCATAATAATATGGACAAGCCACTCATAAACTTTCAACATTTTTAAAATTCAAATGATTTGAATTTTAAATCAAATAGGGGGATTTCTTTAATTCCAAGGTACTGTTTGAATATTTGAAAAATCTATGGGCATGGGGTGGGTCCCACATCACTTGAAATGTGATCACACTCATTTATAAGACTTTTCAAAACTCTAACATGAATTTTTGGAAAAGATTTTTATCTGGACTTTTGAATTAATTCATCTAGGGGGTGTTCCTTCTCCCATTTGGATTTTGAATTTGATTTCCAAGATTTCTTTTTGAAATTTTTACATGATGCAAAGGCACTAGCTAACCCTAGCACATACCTAACAGAGGGTTCTGACAACTCGCCCCCACTCAAAAGAATCTCGTCCCGAGATTCAGAAGTCTGCGGGAGGAAGGTGGGGTACTCGGCACTGAGGCGGTCTTCTCTTTCCCATGTAGCTTCTCTTTCAGAGTGGTGTGACCATTGCACTTTCAGAAACCTAATCTTCTGACGACGAGTGACACGCTCTGCGGAATCAAGAATACGAACGGGGTATTCTCGATAAGAAAGGTCATCTTGGAGATCAAGCGTTTCATGGTCGACTTCGGGGATGGGGTCCTTGAAGCAACGCCTGAGTTGGGACACATGGAATACATCATGTACTCGGGAGAGGTGCGGAGGTAGTTCAAGTTGGTAGGCAACTTCTCCACGTTTAGCAATAACGCGGAAAGGTCCGATGTAACGTGGGGCCAACTTGCCTTTGATACCGAAACGTTGGGTTCCCTTCAGAGGAGTAACCCGAAGGTAAGCCTTCTCATCCAGATTGTAGCTCTCTTGCCTATGATGACGATCATAGTAGCTTTTCTGACGAGACTGGGCTGGTTTCAATTGATCACGAACAATGCGAACTTGATCTTCTGCTTCCTTGATCATATCCGGTCCAAAGAATTGTCTTTCACCGGTTTCAGACCAGTTTAGTGGTGTTCGACATCGTCGTCCATACAGGAGTTCAAAAGGAGCCATGTTCAGACTAGATTGAAAACTATTGTTATAAGCAAATTCGGCATATGGAAGAGAATTCTCCCAATTCTTTCCGAATGAGATAACACAAGCTCTGAGCATGTCTTCAAGAATTTGGTTAACCCTTTCGACTTGACCACTAGACTGAGGATGGAAAGCCGTACTAAAGGAGAGATGAGTTCCCATAGCACGTTGGAAGCTTCCCCAAAATCTAGAGGTGAAAAGGCTACCGCGATCAGAATTGATTTCCAAAGGAACACCGTGAAGTGATACAATTCTGAAGATGTACAAGTCCGCTAACTGACTAGCAGTTATAGACTCGCTAACCGGAAGGAAGTGAGCAACTTTGGAAAGCCTATCTATGACAACGAAGATGGCATTGTTTCCTTTCTGGGTTCTTGGAAAGCCGGTGATGAAGTCCATACCGACTTTGTCCCATTTCCACTCAGGAATGGACAAAGGTTGAAGTGTACCAGCAGGTCTTTGATGTTCTGCCTTAATGCGACGACAAACATCACATTCGGCGACAAATTGAGCAATGTCTCTCTTCATCCTAGTCCACCAAAATCTCTGGCGTAGATCTCGGTACATTTTCGTGCTACCGGGATGAATTGAGAGGGGTGTGTCATGGGCTTCCTTGAGGATGAGTTGCCTTAGTTCCCTATTCTTAGGTACTACTAAATGATTTTCAAAGAATACCGTTCCTTTGCTATCTGTGGAGAAACATTTAGCAACTCCGCTAGCAATGTTCTCCTTGATCTGGCGAACACCTCGTGCGCGCCTTTGGGAAACTATGATTTGATCCTCAAGAGTTGGTTTCGCCACCAAGGTAGAAAGATAGCCATGAGGAGCAATCTCAATATTGAGTTTGCGAAAGTCCTCATGAAGAAGTGGTTGATACTGCTGTAACATGAGGTTGTTACAGTACGACTTACGACTTAGTGCATCAGCCATGACATTGGCCTTTCCTGGGGTGTAAGAAATTGCTACGTCGTAATCTTTTATCAACTCAATCCAGCGTCTTTGCCTGAGATTAAGATCTGGCTGGGTGAAAATATATTTGAGGCTGTGGTGGTCGGAATAAATCTCACAACGATTACCAAGGAGGTAATGTCGCCAAGTTCTTAGGGCATGAACTACGGCAGCGAGTTCAAGGTCATGGGTAGGATAGTTCTCTTCATGTGGCCGCAACTGGCGTGAAGCATAAGCTACCACATGTCGATCTTGCAGAAGTATGCATCCTAACCCTTGCCGTGATGCATCACAATAGATCTCGAAATCCCTTTTTGTGTCTGGAGGTGCAAGTACGGGTGCGGAAGTCAATCTTCTTTTTAGCTCTTGAAAGCTTTCCTCGCACTTGGGAGTCCATAGGAATTTCTTATCTTTCTTGAGGAGTTCAGTTAGAGGCTTTGCAACTTTGGAGAAGTTCTTAACGAAGCGGCGACAATAGCTGGCTAGGCCAAGAAAACTCCTAACTTGCTTAACCGATTCAGGTGGAGTCCAGTCAAGGACGGCCTGAACTCTCTCGGGATTGACTGCAACACCTTTCGCAGAAATCACGTGGCCTAAGTAGGTCACTTCTGGTAGCCAAAATTCACACTTGGAGAACTTGGCATAAAGGCGATGCTCTCTAAGTTTCATCAATACCAGCCTAAGATGTTCTGCGTGCTCTTCTTCGCTCTTCGAGTAGATGAGAATGTCATCAAGATAAACCACAACAAATTTGTCTAAGTACTCCATGAAGATCGAATTCATCAAGCGCGAAAAAGTGGCTGGGGCATTGGTTAAACCGAAGGACATGACGGTATACTCGTAAAGACCATAACGAGTAGTAAAAGCCGTTTTGGGAATGTCCTCGTTTCGGATTCTGATCTGATGATAACCTAATCTCAAATCCATCTTGGAGAAGACGGAGGATCCTGCAAGTTGATCATAAAGATCACTGATCCTGGGCAGTGGGTATTTGTTCTTTATCGTCGCTAAATTTAGATTGCGATAATCTACGCACATCCTTTTTGTTCCATCTTTCTTCTTTACGAACAGAACGGGGCAACCCCATGGCGATGAGCTAGGGCGGATGAAGCCTTTTGCCAACGAAGCATCAAGTTGGGTTTTTAGCTCAGCTAACTCATGTGGGGCCATTTTTATGGGCGTTTGGAAATTGGTGCGGTTCCTGCAACAAGATCCACTATAAATTCTACACACCTGTCGGGTGGCATGCCCGGCAGCTCTTCAGGAAAGACATCCGGGAAGTCACGAACCACCGGAATATCTTCAAGTTCGGGAAGGGGGAGTACATTCAAAGAATGCACTTGGTTTCTTGTTCTGGGTGAGTTATAGTTGATGGTTGTGCCTGAAGGGTGGGTGAGTTTCACGGATTTGCCTTTACAATCCAGATAGGCATCCTGTCTTGATAGCCAATCCATGCCAAGGATGACATCAATGTCTGAAGACTTGAGGGCTATGAGTGAAGCAAGGAATACTAAACCCTCAATTGCTATTTGATTACCATGGCTCACTGTATTAGTTTGCCATCTTGACCCTGGAGTTTGAATAACCATCGGGGTGGACAATTCAACAAAGGGTAACTCATGACGAAGTGCATAACTTTACGACATGAATGAATGAGATGCTCCTGGGTCGAAAAGAACGGAAGTAGGAACAAAATTGACTGGGAGCGTACCAAGAATGACGTCAGTGGTGTCGTCAGTCTCTTCAGCGGCAACCTGGTTCAGACGTCCACGAGTGGCGGAAGGAGCGGGTTTGGCGGTGAAGACCTTCTGGGGTGGCTTGCCACGACCATTGTTGTTGTTGTTGCTGCCTCCGGCACGTGGTGGAGCATTCTGGTGCTGGATCTGGTTCTGGGGGCACTCGCGAGAGTAGTGGCCTGCCTGACCACACTTGTAGCAAGCTCCGAAAATAGTGCGTGGAGCTGGGTTGTTTTGTGGAGCTGGGTGGAACTGGGTGGGTGGACGAGGCGCCACATAGGATGGCCTCGGTGGGTTGTTCTGGCGGAACATGCTATTGGGGATCCAAATCTTGCGCTTCTGGGAGCCAGAACTGGATGAACTATCATCTCTGGGGTGTTTGCGAAAGTCGTTGGGGGTGTTCATGTCCTCTGCCTTGATGGCCTTGTTGACAAGGACCAGGAATGTGGCAAAGTCATGAAGGTTGAGCTCGCGACGGAGTCCGGAGTTGAGGCCACGACGGAACCTCTCTTGTTTCTTGGAGTCGGTGGAGACTTCTTCAGTTGCATAACGAGCAAGTCGGTTGAACTCACGACTAAACTCGTCCACGGTTCTTCTGCCTTGAGTGAGGTTACAGAACTCCTCACGTTTGCGGTCCATGAGACCCTTGGGGATGTGGTGCTCGCGGAAGGACGTGCAGAACTCCTCCCAAGATGCAGGTGGTCCAACGGGGCGCATATTCAGAAAATTCTCCCACCAAGAGCTTGCTGCACCTTCAAGGTGATAGGTGGCATAATTGACCTTGTCGCCATCTGCAACATGGCCTGCTTGGAGCTTCCTCTCGATGCTGCGGAGCCAGTCATCGGCGTCAAGGGGCTCGGTGGAGTAACTGAAAACCGGGGGATGAAGCCGGATGAAGTCGTTCAGAGACACCAGCTCATTGCGCTGTTGAGTGGTGTTGCGTGCGATGACTTCCAGCAGGTGGTGAGAGTCACGGCGGTTCCTCTCGACCTCCATCAGAAACTGTGCCATCGTGGGTGGGGCTGGAAGGTTGCCTTCCTCTTGGTCGTTCCCACGACCTTGGTTACGACCAATCTGGCCACGTGTACCTTGAGACATCCTGAAGGTGAAAAAAACCAAAGTAAAACAGAGTTGATTTCAAGAGTCTAATCAAGGTATTGAAGTACTGGAAGGATTACAGAGCAAAGGAAGTAATCATCTTGACAACATGGTGATAAAAGCATACAAGCCATATATTCACAAGCTGTCATACAAACCATACATCGTTTTAGTACAAGCACTAAGCTAATACAAAAGTGATGAAGATGATACATCCTTCAGAGGCAGTCTGACTTCCTATACATTATTTATCTAAGCCTCTGGAACTTAGACACCTTGCTTACAATATACTAGGATACTACTACATCCTCACTAAGTAAGACCACAGGCGGCCTCACTCATCTCCATCTCCATAGTAGTCCTCGTAAAAGTTACCCGCGTATCCCGGTAGCTGGAGGTGACCATCGGAAAACACGGAGGCTTGTGGACCCTGATATCCATTTGGGCAAGGATGGGGCCTAGGTCCAGTGTAGGGTGGAAGCAAAGGACCACGGGGTGGAAAAATTCCTCCAATCTCGGGCCAAGCAACTCGAGGAGGCATCTGGGTCCTCACTGGATAGATCGCATCGTACTCCACTGATCCCACGCTCACAAAGGGTGCCAAGAGCGTCAGTGCTCGATACAGACGAACACGAGTGGCGTGGAGCTCGAAATGGAGAGCGCGTGCATCACGATCTCTGTCACTAGCAAACCTAGCAGTCACCTGGAGTGCTGGATCCTCTGCAGAGTGATCTGAGTAGAGTCCGGTGTAATATCCCTCTTCTCCTGGAAGTGCAGCTGGGATATAGCGGAAAGAAGTCTCTCTCAGCATGGTGTGCTCCTCTCTCAGCAGTATAATACATGAATATGCAGCATCCTGCACAGCCATGTTCTCGGTAACGCCGATGCCATGTCCAAAGTGGATAGGCTGGGTGAGTCCAACGTGGTGCGGGTAGATCCGGACAATGCAGTGGAACTGCGTCTGGTTGAAGTCGTGGAACTGCTCCTCGATGGTGTACTCAGGGTACCAACGATATCCCACATAGGACATCATCTCGATCAACGTGGCGGGATGGCCACGCACACCGAGGCACCTGGTCAAACAAACAATCTGCCGAGGGGGAAGATCTGTCATCTGAAAATAGAAAGGAGTTTGCAAATGCATCAGATTATGAGATAAACCTGGAATGACTCGGACAGCATAACGGCTGTAATTGTAAGAAATGACAATTTCTTTCAATCATGAAAAACAGCACTTACATAATACGATGTAAGAAATCAGCATTATAACAATGCTAGGAAAACCTGACACCACTTTCCTACGGCTATAAGGAAGCAATCAACGAGATGTGCTAAACAGACAGAGGAGAGCCTAGTCCTATCTTCCCGTAGAACAAGATGAGGGTGACTCAGAACTCAGAACGAAGGGGGTACGGAGAAAAATGAAGCCTTACGTTGTTCCCATATATACCCAGAGTAACTATATAACTATAGCAAGCTAGACTCAACTTCGGCCAAGGCTACTAGTCCTACAGTCAGTCCTGCTTTGATACCAAGTCTGTCGGGACCCGGGGTTAGCGTATGCAAGTACAGTTAAGACATAGTCATATGGAGAGCCGAGAACCGCACCCACTTGTCTAAGCAGACAAGGCCAAGCACTGAACATTCTCGGAAAGCATCGTACGTGAGGGGCATCCCATCCAGGCCGGATGATCAACTGTGATGGGTCCTCATCGTCCGCACACAAGTCTAATGATATGGGTGGTGAACTCCCATATTCAAAGACAAGTCGCCTCAACCATACTATCGACTATCTCAAAACTCTTACATAGACTTACTCCAGCCCGATCACTTAGTCGGGGTCTAGGGCGGGCTTGATCATACCACAAAGTGTGCACGACACGGAGTCTCGGACAATCGCATCGCGATGCCCCAAGCTGCGCACATCTAAGGGCCACTTGGTGTATGAAAGACCGCCAGCCAGAACACAACTAAGGTCTCGAAAACCCATACAAAGAAATGCATGTTATAAACATACACGCAGCACACATACCTTGTATGAACAGCAGGTACCATTGCAATTCTCTACAAAGTGTACATTTTATTTATAACTCTTATAGAGTACACACAGAGATCACATACATGTGATCCAACATTACAACATAAAGCGGAAGCAAATTATGTCTGAGTACAGACAAGTTTAACAAATTGGCTTAAGAAGCCTTATTCAAACATAAAGCCCTCCACGAGGGAACCAGTCTGCTGACTGGGACTAGACTAGCTTAACTTCAGTCGTCCAGCTCGATGAAGAAACCACCTTCGGGGTTAGTGGCGTCATCTAAAACATAGATTAAGCAAACGTGAGTACAAAGGCGTACTCAGCAAGACTTACATAGGAGCTATACTACTCTTGCATAGGTGTCAAGGTAAAGGAGGTGGGGTTCACTTGCAGAAATGCCAGCTTTGACTTGGCTAATCCTGAACTACGAGTAGCAGACTTGAGGTAAGAAGCGTACACGAGTCCACTACTTTCACCAACCAATTACACCACTATGGTGCCTTCCTCGACTTCCCGACGAGAAAGCACGCCATAGCACTCACACTTATCTTGGTGTATTTTAGAACTATCCGGTTCAAGTTATCTAATAATCAAGCTAAGCTTTCCAAGTAGTCCATAACCGCGGACGCGACTATTCGAATAGTTTTGTTAACCTTGCAAGGGTGTACCGCTACACACACATGACCATCATTTACCGCCTTTGATCTCGACACCATTCAAGGGGTGCCAGCGAGGATGCTCACCACAACTGTTACCTCATAGCCTATCTAGTCCATGAAAGCCGCCTACTTGGGTTGGCTACCACCATCGTGAACCCGGCCGGTTTACCAAAGTGGACCCAAGCGATGTGTGCGTGGTGCATAAGCCGGTCTCGGGTGAGCCGTTCTCTCACTTAGCATCCAGGCCACAAGCCTACCAGAACTCCGAACTACTGCGACATCTGGACATCGAAAGGGATGAGTTAATAGGTTGAGAGGGGTCAGTGAGCCCAATGTGTGGTTGTACTCTTCATCTTGGATCACCACACAAGAACTCGGACTTAGGGCGGTGTTCAACGAGACAACCCACCGTGTACTCCTACACACCCTCTCATCGTTCACCTTGTATTAGGGTCGATTCACCAACACTTTTCTACCATCATCCACATGATCACTACCATCCCGACTCACATCAAAGTAACAACATGGTATCATACTAAGCATGCAATAAGCAGTAATATTTGCAGGGGCCACATGATATCAAACAACTCCTACAGTTGCTAGGATTGTGGTTTGCTTACTACTGTGACAAAATGATAGGTCATGCAAAGGAATGGGTTCATCTATGCGGTAGAAACGAAGCATGGTGATCATCCTAAACAATGCATAAGCGAGACATGAGAGGGAAGTGGGATTTTATCGACATGATCAATGGGGTTTTGCTTGCCTTGCTGACGAGGTTCGGGCTCTGGATCTTCAGCGAAGAGGGTGACCTCTTGCTCCGGTTCCACCTCTACTCAACAAACAAAGCACGAAGTAGCAATCAATATGAATGCAATGCTCAAGCACATGATTGAATGTTAAAGCTTGAAGTATAAGTTTTGATGTGTGAGGCAATTCCATTTAAGTGGAATATATTGCATTTAAAATGCAAATTCAAACTCCACATTTGAATTCAACATTAACCAAGTTATATGTGATATAGTTTCATCATTTTGAATTATCTTCAAATGTGTATGATATGCCTCTGATGTGTAAGTGAAATGTAGCATGTTTCCATGGTTCAAGTTGCAAAATTATTTGAATTGAATTTGATTTAATTCCATTTAAATCAAATAACAAATGCTACTGATCACATTTTAAATTCAACTCAAACAGAGTTGAAAGTTGCATATTTGGAAAGATAATTTTCTCCTGATCATTTTCCATATATTATTTGTCCAATTTGGAGTTAATATGAATTTTCTATGAATTTCCAAAGTTTGGGGTATTTTTTGGATTTTCTGGAATTATTTAAACCATTTTGCTTTTCTGGAAAATTGGTTTACTGCGTCATGCTGATGCAAGCATGACCTCAGCAGGGGCCTGACTGGTGGGCCAGCCAAGTCAGTGGCAGAGGGATTTAATCCTCTCTGTTTAATTAACAGAGAGGGGTTAGGGTGTTGGGGCCAATTAGTCAGTGGGTTAGGGGGGGGATTAGCTTAGTGGCCTCAGGCCCACGAGTCAGAGAGAGAGGGGAGGGTTAATGGCGACGGCGGCCGTGGACTTGCTGGAGTCTTTCCGGAGTCGGGGTTTTGGGCACGGGGAGGGGTCCAGAGATGGGGCAAAAAGGCGAGGAGCTCACCCCGAATCGAGCAGAGGAGACGGCGGGGTCGGAGGAGGTGCGTCGGCGAAGAATTTGGAGAAGTCCCGTGCGGCGGCCGGCGGTGATCTCGTGAAGCAGGCGACGTCCAGGGAGCTTCTTGGCTCGATTCCTTCGAGTAGGAGACGAAGACGTCGACGACGAGCTTGAGGGACACGACGGTGCGGCGGGAGGGGCACGGTGGACACGGCTACGCGCACACGGCGGCGACGGGGGGGTTCTCGGTTCTTCGCTGGAGCGCTCGGGAGAGAGAGAGGAGGTTCCAGGGGAGGGGCAAGTGAGGGAGGAGGAGCACGGGGTCTCCGTGGCGAAGAGATGAGGACAGGGGAGGTCTAGAAGGCCCTGGAGGCGTCGTGTCGCCGTGGCCTCGCCCTGCCTCCAGCGAGGTGCTTGGAGGGGCGGGGAGGAAGAATACAGGGGAGGTCCGGGTGGGCTGGGCCGGCTGGAGAGGTGGGCCTCGCCTGAGGCAACAGGTAAGCCTTTTCTTTTTCTCTCTGTTTAATCTTTCCTTTCTTTTTCTGTAATTTGTTTTGGCTCTGATAAAAATACCAAACCATTTTATTAAATGCTGAAAACTTTTACATGGCCTCATAATAATATGGACAAGCCACTCATAAACTTTCAACATTTTTAAAATTCAAATGATTTGAATTTTAAATCAAATAGGGGGATTTCTTTAATTCCAAGGTACTGTTTGAATATTTGAAAAATCTATGAGCATGGGGTGGGTCCCACATCACTTGAAATGTGATCACACTCATTTATAAGACTTTTCAAAACTCTAACATGAATTTTTGGAAAAGATTTTTATCTGGCCTTTTGAATTAATTCATCTGGGGGGTGTTCCTTCTCCCATTTGGATTTTGAATTTGATTTCCAAGATTTCTTTTTGAAATTTTTACATGATGCAAAGGCCCTAGCTAACCCTAGCACATACCTAACAGAGGGTTCTGACATCTCGGGAAGTTATCTTATGAAATAGGTGTTTACATTGAGGTCTATCACTCCTTTGTGGAGAGTCTTGTATCCGTGGGTGTGCAGGTGTATATGAAGGAATATTAATGAGAAGTCTATTAGTTTCTTTGCTGTACTAGGTATTCTCTTCACGCAATCGACCTTATATGTTTCTTATTATGGGAGTATTGATCTTATATATCAGGTATGGCTTTGAAAACTTTATTTAATCTTGGAAAAATAGCATTGGTCATAACAACAAGCATGATTTTTTCTAGTAGCAACATATCGAAAACTCTTATGTTCTTATGCTCAAAGTGTTATGCCGACAAGGAAGACAACTTGATGTTTCATGCCAATTCTTAATATAAACTTTATATTGTTTTGCATCCAAGTCAACATCCTTTGTCTTCTTTCAAAAGCCTTTTCTAGCCAAACCTTGTACTAAGCGGGAATACTCCTTGTGCACCCATACCTTGAAACCTCAACCTTCCAAAGAGTCCACCATACCTTTCCTATATGTGGTATTTCACCGCCACTCCTAAAGTATTTTATTCATGTGCTATCTTTAAACCTTGAAAATAGTATTACTCCTTGTTTTGTGCCTCTGTTTTAGCTCATGAGGAAGTAGTAGATAATTCATGATCTTCTCATACTGGACAAGCTTTATATTTGGTTTGCGTGTCTAATCTGCAAACCCCTAACACGAGGAGGGACTGGCATGAGTGCGCCCAACTCACAAAAGATAATAGCAAAAAAAAATCTCCTTCACGCTTTGTTCATGAGAAATTAGAAAACTTTGGCAGTGATAAACAAAGGAGACTAAGGGCATGTTATTGTCCCCACATTGGGAGCCGTTCCTAAAAACTTGTCCAGTTTGAGAAGTATTGGGCTATCTGCTAGCATTCGTTGAAGAATTATGCAGCTCCCAAAAGCTTATTTTATAATCATATTGATTTCAAAACAACTAAAAGCTCTAGCACGTGAGTTTCCCCTACTTCCCTCTGTGAAGGGCTAAGCCTTTAATTTTATGTTGAGTCAGTAAACCTAGTTCCCTCTATCCCACAAAAGATCAGACACCTTATGTTGACAAAGATGCATGCATTTATGTTTTCTCGTTAAGAATTGCCATATTACATCTTTGTTGACATTATCACCAAGATAAGCATGTTGTTTGTTGAGCTTGTCTACATCAAACATCTTCCTTTGTGTTAGCATTTTCACTTCTTGACTAATAACATGTTCTTTCATGTAAGGCCCGATATGTGGTACTGTTCCAGATCTAGATGTTTCCATCCAGATCCGGGGACGAAGCACATATCGGTCCCACCGCGACATATGGCATAGCCGTATGCCCCGGATTTCCAACATGATATCACAACATTACAGATACAAGGATACAACATCTCATACAATCGGCATACAACTGCGTTAACACTATACAACAGCGGAAGATACATGTCCGAGTACAAACTACAATCAAATGCCTAGTGGCAAAAGAAAATCATTGATCCCCATAACCACACGGGTCCAGGCCCTCCGCCGGGATCCGCCTAACTAGTCGTCGTCGAGTCTCCACGTGAAACGTCGATCACCGTACCTGTTGTCGATCAAGAACCCTGAAAAGAGTTTGGGGGTAGTATCATGAGTACAGAAGTACTCAGCATCCAACTGTAGTGGTCATCTGACCCAGCAAGGACTTCATCACTCATCATTCTAGGAGAACTAGTAGTTTAGGGTAAGGATGGGGTAAGTGGTGAGGTTGCTTCCGCACTAGCATTTATGAAGTGGCTAACGATCTAGAGAGTAAGATAAGAAGCCAAGCATTCGATGAGGAATCGCCTCCAACAAGTCTGCTATCCACCTACTACGCAGACATAACACCTATCCTATCCACGTCCTCCTCTTCGCATCCCGACGAAGAAGAAGCAGTCAAGGCACACACACGTTGATCAAGTTATAATAGGATTATATCAGTTGTTGTTGTCTATGAACAAGGAGTAGGTATCAAGTCGTCCATAACCGTGGACATGGCTTCTCTAAAAGATTTAACCCTGCAGGGTTGTACCAACTGCCCATTACAAGGCTCCGCACGCACGCCCATCACTCTCAGTTTCTACCCATCACAGGCAGCCATTTTATGATTTAGTTCTCAGAGATCCGAAACGACACGTCCCTCTAGCTAACAACGAACAAATCTGAGTGGCCCCCGGGGAGTCGACACCCAATCCAAAAGCCGGCCACACTCTCGGATCGGACTCTTCCATATGACGCAGGTCGGATAGCCGGTTAATCACACATGGGAAACCGGGTCCTAGCTGATCAGGTAGACCAACAGAGAAACCATGTCTCCCCTGGCCCAAGTTGTTTTAAGAGATATCTGCTAGGAGCGACCCGAAAGGATATATATGCATGTTTTCAAATGGTAAATCAGCTTGGGCCACCTCTAGAAATGTTTGAAGCTAGATAGGTAAGAAAAGGGGACCCCATAAAATCCCACACGCGGTTAGGCACGCTCAGTCTTAAAACCAATACCCGGAACTCGGATCCTAGGTGACTCGAATGGAACAACCGTCGGGGCGGGATAGCCTAGACCTTCCATCCTTCGTCGAATATAGTCAACATTATAATAATCATATCAATCCATAACAATATAATAATGTGATATCCCAAACCAAGGACTAACAGGATAACATTGTAGCATCCTAAGCATGCATACTAAGCAGGGGCTGAGCAACGAGCAATAGTAACATAGCAGTACAAGGTTTACTGGGAGGGGACATGCCTGTATTGGTTTGAAAGAGGCTATAAACATGTGGTAGGATCAAACATCGAGCCTATCCTAGACTAGCATGCAAACCGCTGGTTGAAATAGAATGGATCATAAGTAATGTATAGTCCTTGCCTGTTGATAAGTCGGGTTCAGAAGGTGTAGTTGATCGCAAGCTCGCATCGTCTCCGAGAGGTACCCGCGGAAGCACACAAGACGGTAAAAACTGGAAAGCAATCAACGAGCAAGCATCTATTACTACGAAGCAAACACAAGCAAGCACCAACAAGAAGGCAACACGAGACATCGCACCTACCGTCGAGAGCGGTTACTAACAAGTTAAGTGGAGTACTCGTCACACACGACGATACCGCACGTTTAGAAACATTCAAGTTGTTTAGCTACACAATATGAGAAAAGGTTATTAACATGGCATCTCACTCAAGCATGGCATAGCACACAAACATGGCAAGAGGTGAAGCACAAAGTAAACTATCTATGCTAGTCAATTTAAGTGGGGGTAAAACCTATGCATGGCAACTATTACGGATCCCACGATATAAATGAAATTTTGTACTGTTTTTCCCTAAACAATATTTGATTATTTTTATTAGCAAGCAAGAGCAGCAAAAACACAATCTACACAAAATTCTAGTCAAGTTACATATAAGGAACATTTTTATCGGAGCAACGGTTAAAAAGTTATTAAATAAACAGTTACAGTGGCAAGGGTTGTAATTAGCAGGTAAACAACATGTAAACAAAGTCAAACATAACAAATAGGCACATTTTATTAAACTAGACAAAATTCTAAGCAAGTTTCATGTTTAAAGCGTCGCGATCCGAGCTATGGTCTAAAAGATACGGGAACGCAAAAATAAAACACAATCCTCCAATTAAAAACCTAGAAAAGGAAAAAAAACTATAACGGGCCGAATCTCGTGCTATTGGGCCCAACAGTGCAGCAGCAGCAACAAAAATAAAAAAAGGGAAGGGCACCTCTGGGCCAAGGCCCAGGCCGCGGGCTGGACGCAGGGGAGATGGGCCTCGTGGAGAAGGTGGGCCGTGGGGCTTGGGCAGGCTGGCTGGGCCGGCCCAGGCCACGGTGGCGCCCCGGCCCGCGTGGCGGTTGCCTGGCTGCCCGATCCCGTCTGCTCGGGACCTTCAGGCGGCGGCGTTGGCGGCCAACGATGGCCCTCCAACGAGGCAGCGCGGAGGCAGCGCGATGGAGAGGAGGAACGGCGCAGCGGCCAAGATCCAGGACGGCGGCGAGCTTCCAGGGGCGCGATGCGGCGTCCCGACGAGCTCCAAGGCGGGGCAGCGGCGAGCTTCATTTCGAGGTCAAGTCCTCCCATGGCGGCGCCCTTTCCACAGAGAGAGAGGAGAGGATTAGGGAGGGGAGAAGAAGAAGGGAAGAGGGGGAGGAGAGGGGGCGACCTGGGAGCGCGGGGGCTCGCCGGCGGCAGGGCTAGCCGGCCGGAGGCAAGCGCTCGGTCGGGGGCGGAGAATCACGGGCGCGGCTTCGGGCAGTTCCACGGGGTGACGTGGCGGTCTGTGAGCCCCTCTTCTCCAGATCCAATGGCTGTGGTTTCTTCACATCTAGGGTTACAAAATTGGGGAAAAATAGCTGCAAAAATTGGGGTTCAGATCTGGATCTGGGGGCTGGTGGCTGCCTATTTGGATTAGGGGAAACCCTAAGTGGGATGGTGGTCTACTTATAGCCCAGGTGGCTGGAAGTTTGCAAAAACATCCGCAGTTTTTCTCTCGCGCGCGCGGTGCTTACGTTCTTGACCGCCGTGGGTCCGCAGGACCTCCGATTCGGGTAAAACTTCGAAATGCGCGATCAGCGCGTCGAGCCGGTGGCGTTCACCTCGCGTTGGAACCGTTACGAGAACACTTTTCGGTGCGCTATAAAAATAACTCGTTTAATTATTAAACGGAGTTTTTCGTTCCTTTGGCTGTGGCTGGTCTCGTTCGGTTTTCGCGACAGTGATCGGGTGAAACCCGGTGTCGCAAAGGTCAAGTGACAGGGTGGCAAGGGTCGGTCTTCGTCCGGTACGAGACAAGAGGGGGAAAATAATCGCTGATCGATAAATCGGGGATGCAAACACCGCAAACAAATCAGACAATCAACCAATTCACACCGAAAACAAAATTTTTAATTTTTGTGAAATCTGGGTTGTTACATTTCAAAAGCTTCAATTGATCTCATCAAAATATAAGGGAAAGAGCAAAAGTTAAAAGTTATTAGTTCTTCTTTGACCAAGGACATGTTTCCCATGGTTTAATATGTTTCTTTAGCCCTACTTTTGATTGTAATTGATAACACTCTTTCATAAGGACCTTATGAGTTGAGATTGCTATTGAGGATGGTTGAGTTTAGTAGAGAAATTATGATGCTTCTTTTCTGTATTCTTAGTTATCGACACTTCACTCTCTAAACTTGTGGATAGCTTTACCGAGCACAGTATTCTCTTGGGGAAAAGCGAGCTCTAAGCTTGGGGGAGTTGATACGTCCAAAATGCATCACTATTTTATGTCATAATTTATCTCTATTCATCGATATATTCCATATTATGATGAAATTCTTATATTGTTTTGTCTTGTTTTACACAGTTTACAACTTTTCGGTGCCGAAACAGTAGACGCAGGAATAAGCGGGGAAAAGTGCACATAGAGTGGCCATATCAGCACATCTCCAAATGACCTGAAAATTACGGGGAAGAATTTTTTGAAGAAATAACGGGGTGTCACAAAATATGATCTGGAGGGGGACCACCAGGCCTCCAGGCGGCCTCGTGGCGCCCCCCCTTAGGCCACGCCGGGTGGCCGCCTGGGAGGGGGGTCCCACCTCCGGGGCTCTCCTTTGGCCGATATGACCCCCGTAACCTAAAAACACCAGAGGAGAAGTGGTTTTTGGAGTTCCGCCGCCACTCCGTAGAGAAAACCTACTGACGAGGGGGTGACCCCACGACTCCTACAAATGAGGGTACCTAGTGCGCGTCAAGGTTGAAGGTCAACTGCAAGCCTCGACTGGCCCATTATTGGACCACTCGAGGCACCGACGTAGCATTCCTTAGCCATTATATAAGTTGCGACTTGACGTCCAAGACTAAAATTAGATTAGGCAACTGTCTCTATAAACCTAGATGGACTCCTTGCAACCCAACCTAGTATATAAAGGCTGGGAGGGAGGACGTCTAGGTCATCCAATCTCATAGCAACACCTCCGGTCTGTTGAAACACGAACTTGTCACATGTACCCTCGACGCCGGGGGTGATGCACCGCAGCTCATGCCGAAGGAGACCCGACCGGAAACGAGATACACAAGAAATCCGATGGGTGCTTTTGTAGAGCCGAAATCCCACACTCCTGAGAGGGACCCTGTCAGGGAGCACGGCGGTTATGGGCTGCCCTAGGTCAACCTGGTCGCCCCTAGGACCTCGTGGATCGTTGCCCTGCAATAACAAGAACGAACGAAGAACGAGAAGAAATATACAAAGGAGAGAGATAAAATTAGGGTTTGGAAGTGAAGATATGTTCGTTCCGTTGTGTGTTGTTTCAATCGGCCGTCAGGTCATCTATATATGAGGAGGATAGACTTTCCGTACAAGAAAAGTACTCCAAATCCCGTCCAAATCTTTGGACTTCCAAACTAAACCGAACTTAGATTACAGGTCAACCTCGGACAATAATTCGGTTTTCGGGAGTTTCAGGGCTGTAAACGACCTCGGATGAAAAAACTCAAAACATTGAAGTTGTAGCCCTCGAAATTTACAAGAACTGTCATGTTGAACATTTTTTTGATTCGGATCCATCATGAAAGGGTTTTAAGTCAATTTCTAACTTAGGTCGGAGAAAAATGTGAATTTGGGAAGTTTTCCCGAATCCCATCGCCAAAATCGGACGCCCGTCGTCATTCGGACGTCTGACGCATCAGACGTCCGATTCCCGTCGGAATTCTGGTCAAAATCCGAGGTTTACTTACTTTTCTTGTCGGATTTCCATTTTCCGTTGGACGTCCGACTTTCACTAAGAGGTTCTCTGAAATTTTCTGCAGCTGCACACGGTTTCGGCCGTAACTTTTCCATACGAACTCGAATATGGATGTTTCAAATATCAAAATCGACCGGTTCGACGAGCCGAAGCTGCTCCATGTAGAACATCTTTAAATTTGATGATGTATTGAAGGCCTAATTGGAAAAATAGTACTTCGAATGCCAGGATCTTATCGCTTTCAACATAGTTTCGGCCTCCATGATGGAATCGGATGACGATGGCTCGAACTACAAAGATGTTCATATTGACGATACCAAACTTTTTCAAGTAGAACACTTTTTCATTTGAAGCCATCTTGTATAGGAATATTGTCGTGTAAAATACATGTGTGCCGAAAAATAATTTGTATCACGTAGGGTCTAAGGACGATGTCAACACTCCATCGGCCATGCATACTCTTAGGGCGAGAAACGTATATCGGCCATGTTTTGTTCTTGGGGCGATAATCATATATTGGCTATTTGTTAGCACGATTATTCATGTATCATCCATTGCTTGTTTGAACCTTTTTATGCAGACTTGGGTGAAACCTTCTGAACTTGAGAATATTGCCATAAGAAATCTATCAATAATTCCCATAAACCAAGATCTATCTCAAAGATATCCACTAAACCATATTGTCCACCCTTTTGCAAGAATCTTCTAAACAATAAATGAACTTTCTCGAATCCTTGCTTTCGCCTGCATATAAAAATCTCCAACAGTGGCCGAAAAGGTGAACTCTGGTTTGGTCTCTCCTATATTGGCAAACTCAACATCGGCTATTGACATGATATGAGCAATACAAAAGCAATCCAAGAAATACACCATAATTAGCATGATAGCCAGATGTATGTTGTGCCAATTTATCTGCCTTTCAATATCATGTCTAAATATATGAGCAATACTAAATCAATCCAAGATATAAATTATATTTAGACACTTATTAACATAAATATGAAGTGATTCGTCAATACACATAAAATCCATATATATTTGATGCACAACTAATAATGAATCACCAACAGCCTCAATATGTGTAGCACCTACAGCAAGCAAAATCTCTAATTCGAATAATAACATCATATTCAGCTTTGAATGCTTGTGCAACCATATTTAAGCGGCACGAGGCTTCAAAACAGCACCATGAGGAGATATAAAAGCAATACCAAAACCTTGGTCGTTGCTACAAACTAAACCATCAAAATATAATCTCCATGGAACTAATGAGACAATGTTTATGTCAATATCATGTTCATCATCAATATGATGCTCAACAATAATCATAACAATGATTTGACTTCTCATAGTTTCAAGAAATAAATTATGAATATCATATTTAGCCAAATCATAATCCCACTCACCAATTTTGCAACTATGAATTGGTCTATGCAACATATTTTCAATGAATGTGCACCTTGTCTCGGTTTCCAATAGGACTAAGGACGATGTATACAAAACCACACTGACCAATGTTTAGATATATTTTTAGGACGATAGAAAAATATCAGCCATTACCATAAGGATCATGTAGAATCCATCCACCAAAGCATAATAGCCGAAATAAACAAATGGAATAAAAAATCAAATATTTCGGCCCTTTGAATTAGCAAAAAATATGTATCTAATCAAATGTATAGTAATTTCGTAACACCCTATCATGATGTAAGAAATTGCATTGCATCCATGGATCCAAATAAGCCCATGGAGGGTAACCAATCATACCTAAGGATGATTTCCATGGTAAAGACATCAATGCCATGTTTGATTAATATGAATGATGTGCTAATCGAAGATTCTGATTGGATGATGGAAACCTTCGGCTTAATGTTTTATGAGATGATTTAACATTCTTCAATTTGGTTGTATTCTCTACAATAGAAGCTTGCACTAAGCTTTTTCGTATGATTGTTCTTCTTGGGAACCCAAGCCATATTCTTCTTTTCAAGTTCTCGTGCACTAAGCTTTTGCAATTTCTTCTTCTGCCAATACGATAAACCGAGTGGACGTCTTGGTTGTGATTCTTTTTCAGGCAGTAGCAATTCCTTTTTGACCTTGTGCACTCTCAACTCCCTTTGTTCAGATTTGGCATGTTAATTTTGAAGATTTTTTTCTCCGCTTCTTTGCCTTTAGTAGCCAATGTCAACACTTTCATTGGCTCTTTATCATTTGAAATAAAATCTGAAGTGGCACATTCACGACCATCCCGTTTGACACGATATACTTGCTTGACCACCTCTTTCTTCTTCGTTGAGCTCCGGACCGATTTCTTTTGATTGAAACGGTCTTTGTTATGCAATTGTTCATCAAATGTGGACCTTCTTGGAGCTGCATAATCTTGATGAGACGGTTCAAAATAAGATGGATAATGGGCCCTGGAATTATACCTGCCCCGTGATGGATATTGATTCATATAAGCATAAGTATGTGACGCCCGTAAAATTAAGTCGTGTAAAGTAATCATACGCGGAGGGTACACGACCGAAATCAGGGTGCCACGGTGAGAATATCACAGCACAACACTAGAGAGAAATAAGATAAATCTGATATTAAAATCCAGGGATCACGAGGATCCAAATACATAAGTTATACAAGCCATAATATCTGAGTACAGACATAGTTAGTCAAGTTTTCCTTAAGAGTCTAGCACAAATAACATAAGATGTACAGATCAAAAAGGCGATGCCTCCTGCCTAGGATCCACCAAACTACTCCTGGTCGACGGGGAACTCGACGTCGTAGTAGGCTCCTCCTGGGTACTCCTTCTCCTGGGCTCCGACGTCTGATGGCAACAACCGGTCGGGTATATAAAACAAAGGGGGGGGATAAAGCAAAGGTGAGTATCTAGCATACCCACGAGTCTTAAGTCCGCTACTAAGCATTTATGCATTGGTATCAAATGGATAGGGGAGGCTGTATATAGTGGACTGAAAGTCAGAAAACTAGAATAAGGAAGAGAAGCTAGGCCTATCGAAAACTACCATCTTCTGACAAGTCTTGCACCATGAGAAGAGAAGAGCCAACAGTTTATATAAATCATAAAGTAACAATGCAGCAGATGTTACCGCAGCATTAAATAATAGTAAGTTGTTGTAATAATTAGCAATGCCTCCGAGATCCCTTCCTCCACTTCCCAGCGAGGAAGAAAACCCGGAACCAAACAGTTTAGAACTAGGAGTTTGTAGTAGTAGAATCTGGCTTCAGCATAAAGTGTCCTCTTACCATGGACACGGCTATTCGAATAGATTAATCTTCCCTGCAGGGGTGCACTTCTGTTACACTACAACGCACGGATCTCCAGGGTGGCATACTGTCAGAACCCTAAATTAGGTTTGTGTTTAACCTAGCTTGCATTTTTGCATCAAGAAATTTTTTGCAAAAGAAAAAGAAATGGGGAAAAGAAAATCCCTAAATGAATTAAATAAAAAGGCCAGAAATAAATCTTTTTCCAAAATTCTATTGGATGTGTTGAAAAGTCTTAAAAATGAGTGGGATCATTTTAAAAGTGATTTGGGATTAATCCCATGCTCATAGCTTTTTCATAAAATCCAAACATTGGCTTGGAAATTAAATCAAATGTCTATTTGAATTGGAATTCAAATAATTTGAATTTCAAAAATTCCCAAAACTTGGGGTTGACTACTATTAGGTCACCTAAGTTTTAGAAAAATAATTGGGGATTTTTAGAAATGCCCTAGCTATTAATTTTATTAGGGAAAACAAATAAACAGAAAGGATAAAAAGAAAAGAACAGAGGAGACATTACCTTTTCGCCCCATCAGGCCCAACCCACTTACCTCCCTGTCGTCTTCCTCCTCGCCAGAAGGAGGGACAGACGCGCTGTGCGCCGCAGGCATGTGCGCCACCTCCTCGTCTGGCCAGCCCACAACTTCCACTCCCCCTCTATCTCTTCGCCAGGACACGCCTGCAAGGCGCCGTGCTCTCCCCCCCCCTCTCGCTGTCTTCCCTCTCGCCCCAGTCGCCATTTTTGCGCAGCCGAAACCCTACCGGAGCGCCGACGACGAATAGCGCGGCCACCGAGCCCACCAGACGCTAAGACCTTGTCTACGAGGTGCCCCAGCGACTTCCCCTTCGATCTGCATCTTGAATTTTTATTGGGGACTAGCAGAACAACGCCTGCATCAAGAACCCGCCGCCGGCCACCTTTGTCTCCCGCGACGAATCGGGCTCCGTCCGCTCCTTCCCCGGCTTCCTCGAGCTCCCCACTGCACTCAAAGTGAGCCCGCCCTCGTTTCCCCTCTCTCCGCACCTCTCCCCGTCCCCTCTGCTGCCCGGCGCCATGAACAGAGGTCACGGCCGCCGCCGGGCTCGTCGCCGTGTTCGCCTCGGACCTCCCTCGAGACCCCCGTGTGCACTATCAGGTGCGGGAGGCCGCGGGCTACATGCGGGTGCCTTCCCCGTGACTCCCCGTGCCCGGGAGCTCGACTCCGGCAGGGTGCCGCCGTGCACATTGGCACCGACGTCATGCCGCCGGCCAGCCCTAGCCGTTTAGCCCCTAATCGCCAGCGTAACCACCCCCCAAGCCGCTGACAAGTGGTTCCAACCCGCTAATTAATCCCATGGTTAATTTAAATCGAGTTAGTTAACCCCCTGAGCCTATGACAGCCGCGCCCCACTGGTCATTTGACCAGTCAACCCGCTGACGTCAGCATGACGTAGTGCTGATGCAATAATTCCTTTTTCTGTTTAATTTTAATCCAGAAAAGACAGAAAATAGTTCAAACTTTGAATTTGAATAACTTTTAAACCGTAACTCTGATTGAAATGATTTTTATATGAAAAATGATCAGAAGAAAATTCTCTATCCAAATGACAAACTTGCCACCATGTTTGAAATGCTTACCATGATGGATCAGTAGCATTTTGCTATTTGGTACATTTGTTTTAAATCAAATAAATTGCAAATGCTATTCTCACTTGAACCATTGCAATACAATACACCTCACATGGACATAAGAAGCACAACACACCCATGATCAACTTCATATCATGCCATATTGTTTATGCATTACAATATTTTGAATGTGCATTACCTTCAGTTCTTCGGTGATTGCTTCTTCTCGGTAGAGTTGATCTCGGAGACGAGTTCAACCTCACGTCAAAAGTACAGTACCTCGTGATCGTCAGCAAGGCAATCATCCCCTCTTTGATCATGTCGATAAAATCCCAGTTCCCTCTCATTCTCGCTGATGCATGTTTAGGATGTCACCATGATACGTTCTACCGCTAGTTGAACCCATTCATTTGCATGACCTTGTCACAGTAGTAAGAAAACCACAATCCTAGCAGATGCAGGAGTTGGTTGTTATCTTGTGGCCCCTGCAACTGTTACACCTTATTGCATGCTTAGAGGTTACAATGAGGCTACATTGATGTGAGTCGGGATGGTAGTGATCATGTGAATGATGGTGGTAACGTTTTGGTGAATTGACCTAAACAAGCTGAACGATGAGAGGCTGTGTCGGAGTACACAGTGGGTTGTCTCGTTGAAAACTGCCTTAAGCCCGAGTTCTTGTGTTGTTATTCAAGATTAAAAGTACGACCACACATTGGGCTCACTGACCCCTCTCGGCCTAGTACCTAACCCCGGACCAGTCCAGGAGTCGCAAGTAGTTCGCCCTTTAACGATCTCAAGTAGGTGGAACCAAGGTAAGTGGTTGGCGTAGATTGTGGGCACGTTGAATCAAGTGATTATGATCGAGTTGAGCTTGATGGCGGTCACACAACGTTTGAGTCTGCATCGGAAAAATTGGCTGGATTCCGATTGTGGTCTCAACACAAATAGGCGACTCCCTAGGACTAGAGATGGTGCCATGAGTGAAGTGTTGTGGCAGCATCCTCGCCGGTACTCACTTGAAGGGTCCATCCCCAGGCGTTAACTGATGAGGCGTGTGTGTAGCAGTACACCCAAGCAGGGTTAATGAACTATTCAAATAGCCGTGTCCGCAGTTATGGACTACTTGGAGACCTTTACTTGATCATAGACAACTTCAATGATTACTTTAAAACTTCCCAAGATAAGTGTGAGTGCTATGGCATGCTTCCTCATGGGGAAGTCGAGGAAGTATCAATAGTGGTGTATTGGTTAGTGACTTGATACTTGGACTCGTGTACGCTCCTTACCTCTTTCTGGTATTCCTAGTACAGGACTAGCCAAGTCAAAGCTGGCACTTCTGCAATGAAACCCCACCTCCCTTTGCCTTGATACATGTGCATGAGTAGTTTAGTTCCTATATAAGTCTTGCTGAGTATGACTTTGTACTCACATTTGCTTATTCTATGTTTTAGAGACGAGACCACTGACCCTGATGGTGGCCTCTACCTCGAGCTCGACGTGGACCAGGTCGTATAGTTCCAGACAGCAGCCTGTGCCCTTTGGAGGGTGGTTGTATTTTCTTTCAGGCTTCTCAAGCCATTTGTTAACCTTGTCTTTACTAAGACATAATTTGCTTTCGTTGATGCTTGATGTAATGTTGGATCACATCCATGTGATCTTTGTTTGTAATACAACTAGTATGTCTGCTCTATTTAGCAGAAGTTATAAAGACTGAGTTTGTAGAGTTCATGTTGTGATTACCATCTATTTATACTAGACATGTGTGTTGCGTGTATGATTATAACATGCATGTCTTAGTATGGGTTTTCGTGACCTTAGTTGGGATCTGGCTGGCGGTCTTTTATAGACGGTGTGCCCCTTAGATGTGCGCAACTTGGGTCATCGTGATGCGATTGCTCGTGAATCTGTGACGTGCACACTTTGTTGTATGATCGAGCTTGCCCTAGACCCCGACTAAGTGATCGGGCTGTAGTAAGTCTATGTAAGGGTTAAGATTCAATCGATAACATGGTTGAGGCGACTTGTCTATGAGTATGGGATTCACCACCCATAAGCATTTAGACTTGTGAGCGGACGATGAGGACCCATCTCAGTTAATCATCCGGCCTGGATGGGATGCCCCTCATGTTTGATGCTTACCGAGAGTGATCTGTGCTTGGCCTTGTCTGCTTAGACAAGTGGGTACGGCTCTCGGCTCTCCATGTGATTGCATTGTGACCGGAATTACATACGCTAACCCCGGGTCCCGACAGACTTGGTATCAGAGCAGGACTGTCTGTAGGATTAACAAACCCTTGGACGATGTCGAGTCTAGCATTCTATAGTTATATAGTTACTTTGGGTATAAGGGAACAACGTAAGACTTATTTTTCTCCTTACCCTCATCGATCTGAGTTCTGAGTCACCCTCGTCTTGTTCTACGGGACAATAGGACTAGGCTCATCTATGTCTTTACTAGGACATCTCGTTGTTTGCTTCTTTTTAGCTGTAGGAGTGTTGTGGTCTTCCAGAGTCATCATTCCATAGTGCTTCTTTGGAAGGGATGTTTGTTATCTTGCTGGTTGTCTCACTTTCCATTCCGGTACAGCCGTTATGCTGTCTGTTTGTGACTTAGATGCTCTTGCATTATAGTCTTGTTATCTTAGCATAGAATTGTGTCCTAAATCCTATTCTGATTGTTGATCCTTATCACACAGAATGTCAGGTGGAAATCGTTGTGGTGATTTCAGTCTTGGTAATAGAGATGATGAAGATCCTCCACCACCGCCTTTTGCGGAGGAAATCATGATGGAGGCTGAGCAGAATCGTCGTGATCAGACACGTCTTCTCGAGCGTATTGAGCAGAACACTTCTTGTCAGCATCATAGTGTTGTTACCATCCAGGACTTCATTCTCCTCAACCCGCCAGTATTCCGATGTTCTTCTGAGCCCCTTGATGCCGATGATTGGCTTCGTTCCCTCGAGCGTAATCTTGAGACGGCCCATGTTGCTCCAAGTGATCGTGTGCTATTTGCGGCATACTTTATGGAAGGTGCTGCTCTTCAGTGGTGGGAGAATTTCATAGCAATGCAGCCTGTAGGTCACGTGGTGACTTGGCAAGAGTTCTGTGATGACTTCCGAGGATATCATATTCCGGAACAGCTGACGGAGTGCAAGAGCGAACAATTTTGCAATATGACCCAAGGAAAGATGTCCGTTCATGAGTATAGGACTGAGTTCACTCGTCTAGCACGTTATGCCCAAGAAGAAGTATCCACCGATGCCAAGAAACAGGCAAGGTTCCGCAAGGGACTTAGCCCCGTCCTTCGTCATGACCTGAATCTTCACGAGTTCGTCAACTTCCGGGACTTGGTCGACAAATCCTTCAAGGCCGAGTATGGAAATGAGTTGTATGAAGAGTCTCGCAAGCGTGATCGTGAGTTTGCACAATCTTCTGGCCCAGTTTCTCGAAAACGATGTGTATGGATTCCCTTCAGTGACGTCAGTCATGCTATAAGTTCTTCTAGACCACCAACAACCATATATCGTCCACCTCAACCCAATATTCCTCCTTGGAATATTGTTGGACAATCCAGTGCTCATGTTCCTTTCATTCCACGTGGTGTTTGCTTCCAATGTGGACAATTAGGCCACAATTTTCGAGAATATCCCCAAAATCATGTAGCCACCACACCTAATCCAAAGGAAGCCTTTCGTCGTGGTAAGCCACTACCCAAATCTTTCAATGTCAAGTCTCGTGTTTATGAATATGGTTATGTGAATCACGTATCCATTCTGGATTCCCACAAGTCAACTGATGTTGTACTCGGAACCCTTCCTGTCAATTCCACCCCAGCTTCGGTTCTTTTTGACCCAGGAGCATCTCACTCATTCATATCCCAGGATTTTGCACTGTCACATGACATCTCTTTTTCGATGTTATCCACACCCTTAGTTGTGCAAGCCCCTGGATCCAGATGGCACACCACCATGGTGAGTCATGAAAATGAAGTTGCTATTGAGGGTTTAGTATTCCTTGCTTCACTTATAGCCCTCAAGTCTTCAGACATTGATGTTATCCTAGGAATGGATTGGTTATCAAGACAGAATGTTGTCCTTGATTGTAAAGTCAAGTCAGTTAAACTCACCCATCCTTCAGGCCAGACAATCACGTACACCTCACCAAGCTCTAAAAACCAAGTGCATTCTTTGAATGTGCTTCCTCTTCCAGATGTTGAAGATATTCCGGTGGTTCGTGACTTCCCGGATGTCTTTCCAGAAGAGCTGCCAGGCATACCACCTGACAGATCTGTAGAGTTTGTGGTAGATCTTATCCCAGGAACCGCCCCAATATCCAGACGCCCATATAGAATGGCCCCACATGAGTTAGCTGAGCTCAAAATCCAACTTGAAGCTTCGTTGGAAAAAGGCTTCATCCGTCCTAGCTCATAGCCATGGGGTTGCCCCATTCTGTTGATAACGAAGAAAGATGGAACAGAAAGGATGTGCGTAGACTATCGCCCGCTAAATCTAGTGATGATAAAGAACAAGTACCCACTGCCCAGGATCAATGATCATTATGATCAACTTGGAGGATCCTCTGTCTTCTCCAAGATGGATTTGAGATTAGGCTATCATCAAATCAAAATCAGAAACGAAGACATTCCCAAGACGGCTTTCACTACTCTATGGTCTTTATGAGTACACCGTCATGTCCTTCGGTTTAACCAATGCCCCCGCAACATTCTCGCGCTTGATGAATTCGATCTTCATGGAGTATTTAGATAAATTTGTTGTAGTTTATCTTGATGACGTTCGCATCTACTCGAAGAACGAAGAAGAACATGCTGAGCATCTTAGGCTGGTATTGATGAAACTTAGAGAGCATCGCCTGTATGCCAAATTCTCAAAGTGTGAATTCTCGCTACCAGAAGTGACCTATCTAGGCCACGTGATTTCTGCCAAAGGAATTGCTGTCAATCTCGAGAGAGTTCAGGGCGTCCTTCAGTGGACTCCACCTGAATCGGTTAAGGAAGTTAAGAGTTTTCTTCGCTTAGCAAGCTATTATCGCCGCTTTGTTGAGAACTTCTCCAAAGTTGCAAAGCCTCTGACTGAACTCCTCAAGAAAGATAAGAAATTCCAATGGACCCCCAAGTGCGAGGAAAGCTTTCAAGAGCTAAAAAGAAGATTGACTTCTGCACCCGTACTTGCGCCTCCAGACACCAAAAAGGATTTCGAGATCTTTTGTGACGCCTCACGGCAAGGGTTAGGATGCATACTTATGCAATATAGACATGTGGTAGCTTATGCTTTACGCCAGTTGCGGCCACATGAGGAGAACTATCCTACCCATGATCTTGAACTCGCTGCCGTAGTTCATGGCCTGACAACTTGGCGACATTACCTCCTTGGTAATCGTTGTGAAATCTATTCCGACCACCAAAGCCTCAAATACATATTCACCCAGCCAGATCTTAATCTCAGGCAAAGACGCTGGATTGAGTTGATAAAAGATTACGACGTAGGAATTTCTTACACCCCAGGCAAAGCCAATGTCATGGCTGATGCACTAAGTCGTAAGTCGTATTGTAACAACCTCATGTTGCAACAGTATCAACCACTTCTTCATGAGGAATTTCGAAAGCTCAACCTTGAGATTGTTCCTCGTGGATCTCTTTTCAACTTGGTGGCGAAACCAACCCTTGAGGAAAAAATCATAGTTGCCCAAAGGCTTGCACGAGCTGTTCGCCGGATCAAGGAGAACATTGCTAGAGGAGTTGCTAAATGTTTCTCCACGGATAGCAAAGGAACGGTATTCTTTGAAAATCGTTTGGTAGTACCAAAGAATAGGGATCTAAGGCAACTCATCCTCAAAGAATCCCATGACACACCCCTCTCGATTCATCCCGGTAGCACAAAAATGTACCGAGATCTACGCCAGAGATTTTGGTGGACTAGGATGAAGAGAGACATTCTCAATATGTTGCCGAATGTGATGTTTGTCGTCGCATTAAGGCCGAACACAAAAGACCTGCTGGAACTCTTAGACCTTTGCCTATCCCCGAGTGGAAATGGGATAAAGTCAGTATGGACTTCATCACTGGCTTTCCAAAAACCCAGAAAGGAAATGATGCCATCTTCGTTGTCATTGACCGACTTTCCAAAGTTGCTCACTTCCTTCCAGTTCGCGAGTCCATAACTGCTAGCCAGTTAGTGGACTTGTATGTCTCCCGAATGGTGTCACTTCATGGTGTTCCTTTGGAAATCAATTCAGGCCGTGGTAGTCTTTTCACTTCTCGATTTTGGGAAAGTTTCCAGAATGCTATGGGAACCCATCTCTCCTTTAGCACCGCTTATCACCCACAGTCCAGTGGTCAAGTAGAAAGGTAAATCAAATTCTCGAAGACATGCTCAGAGCTTGTGTTATCTCTTTCGGAAAGAAATGGGAGAATTCTCTTCCTTTTGCCGAATTTGCATATAACAATAGGTTCCGTTTGGGCATGGCTCCTTTTGAATTTCTCTATGGACGGAAATGTCGAACACCCCTAAACTGGTCAGAAACCGGTGAAAGGCAATTCTTTGGACCGGATATGATTCAGGATGCAGAAGATCAGGTTCGCATTGTTCGTGAGAGATTGAAAACAACCCAGTCTCGTCAGAAAAGCTATTATGATCGTCATCATAGGGAAGAAAGCTATAATCTCGATGAGAAGGCTTACCTTCGGGTTACTCCTCTGAAGGGTACCCATCGTTTTGGTATCAAAGGCAAGTTGGCCCCACGTTACATCGGTCCCTTTCTCATTCTCGCTAAACGTGGAGAAGTTTCCTACCAATTGGAACTACCCCCTCACCTCTCCCAGGTTCATGATGTCTTCCACGTCTCTCAACTCAGGCGTTGCTTCAAGGACCCCCATCCGCGAAGTAGACCACGAGACGCTTGATCTCCAAGATAATCTTTCATATCGAGAGTACCCTGTTCATATTCTTGATGAAGCCGAGCGTAGCACCAGACGTCAGAAGATCAGATTCTTCAAAGTGCAGTGGTCACATCATTCGGAGACAGAAACCACCTGGGAACGAGAGGATCGTCTACGAGCTGAGTACCCCACACTCTTCCCGACGAATTCTGAATCTCGGGACGAGATTCTTTTGAGTGGAAGTGAGTTGTCAGAACCCTAAATTAGGTTTGTGTTTAACCTAGCTTGCATTTTTGCATCATGAAAATTTTTGAAAAGAAAAAGAAATGGGGAAAAGAAAAGCCCTAAATGAATTAAATAAAAAGGCCCAAAAAAATCTTTTTCCAAAATTCTATTGGATGTGTTGAAAAGTCTTAAAAATGAGTGGGGTCATTTTAAAAGTGATTTGGGATTAATCCCATGCTCATAGATTTTTCAAAAAATCCAAATAGTGGCTTGGAAATTAAATCAAATGTCTATTTGAATTGGAATTCAAAACATTTTAATTCCAAAAATTCCCAAAACTTGGGGTTGACTACTATAAGGTCACCTAGGTTTTATAAAAATAATTGGGGATTTTTAGAAATGCCCTAGCTATTAATTTTATTAGGGCAAACAAATAAAAAGAAAGGATAAAAAGAAAAGAACAGAGGAGACCTTACCTTTTCGCCTAGGGCGAAGCCCATCAGGCCCAGCCCAATTAGCTCCTTGTCGTCTTCCTCCTCGCCAGAAGGAGGGACAAACGCGCCGTGCGCCGCAGGCATGCGCGCCACCTCCTCGTCTGGCCAGCGCACAACTTCCCCTCCCCCTCTATCTCTTCGCCAGGAGACGCCTGGAAAGCGCCGTGCTCTTTCCGCCCCCCCCCCCCTCGATGTCTTCCCTCTCGCCCCAGTCGCCATTTTTGCGCAGCCGAAACCCTACCAGAGCGCCGACGACGAATAGCGCGGCCACCGAGCCCCCCAGACGCTAAGACCTTGTCTACGAGGTGCCCCGACGACTTCCCCTTTGATCCGCGGCTTCAATTTGGATTGGGGACTAGCAGAAAGACGTTTGCATCAAGAACCCGCCACCGGCCACCTTCGTCTCCTGGGACGAATCGGGATCCGTCCGCTCCTTCCCCGGCTTCCTCGAGCTCCCCACTGCACTCAAAGTGAGCCGGCCCTCGTTTCCCCTCTCTCTGCACCTCACCCCGTCCCCTCTGCTGCCCTGCGCCATGAACAGAGGCCACGGCCGCCGCCGGGCTCGTCGCCGTGGTCGCCTCGGACCTCCCCCGAGACCCCCGTGTGCACCATCAAGTGTGGGAGGCTGCGGGCTACGTGCGGGTGCCTTCCCCGTGCCTCCCCGTGCCCGGGAGCTCGACTCTGGAAGGGAGCCGCCGTGCACAGGTGCACCGGTGTCATGCCGCCGGCCAGCCCTGGCCGTTTAGCCCGTAATCCCCAGCGTAACCACCCCCAAGCGGCTAACAAGTGGGGCCAACCCGCTAATTAATCCCATGGTTAATTTAAATCGAGTTAGTTAACCCCCTGAGCCTATGACAGCCGGGCCCCACTGGTCTGTTGACCAGTCAACCAGCTGACGTCAGTATGACGTAATGCTGATGCAATAATTCCTTTTTCTGTTTCATTTTAATCCAGAAAAGACAGAAAATAGTTCAAACTTTGAATTTGAATAACTTTTAAACCGTAACTCAGATTGAAATGATTTTTATATGAAAAAATGATCAGAAGAAAATTCTCTATCCAAATAAAAAACTTGAAACCATGTTTGAAATGCTTACCATGATGGATCACTAGCATTTTTCTATTTGGTACATTTGGTTTAAATCAAATAAATTGCAAATTCTATTCTCACTTGAACCCATTGCAATACAATACACCTCACATGGACATAAGAAGCACAACACACCCATGATCAACTTCATATCATGCCATATTGTTTGTGCATTACAATATTTTGAATGTGCATTACTTTCAGTGCTTCAGTGATTGCTTCTTCTCGGTAGAGTTGATCTCGGAGACGAGTTCAACCTCTCGTCAGAAGTACATTACCTCGTGATCGTCAGCAAGGCAAGCACCCCCTCTTTGATCATGTCGATAAAATCCCAGTTCCCTCTCATTCTCGCTGATGCATGTTTAGGATGTCACCATGATACGTTCTACCGCTAGTTGAACCCATTCTTTGCATGACCTTGTCACAGTATTAAGCAAACCACAATCCTAGCAGATGTAGGAGTTCGTTGTTATCTTGTGGCCCCTGCTACTGTTACACCTTATTGCATGCTTAGAGGTTACAATGAGGCTACTTTGATGTGAGTCGGGATGGTAATGATCATGTGAATGATGGTGGTAACGTGTTGGTGAATTGACCTAAACAAGGTGAACGATGAGAGGCTGTGTAGGAGTACACAGTGGGTTGTCTCGTTGAACACTGCCTTAAGCCCGAGTTCTTGTGTTGTTATCCAAGATTAAGAGTACGACCAGACATTGGGCTCACTGAGCCCTGTCGGCCTAGTACCTAACCCCGGACCAGTCCAGGAGTCGCAAGTAGTTCGCCCTTTAACGATCTCAAGCAGGTGGAACCAAGGTAAGTGGTTGGCGTAGGTTGTGGGCACGTTGAATCAAGTGATCATGATCGAGTTGAGCTTGATGGCGGTCACACAACATTTGAGTCCGCATCGGAAAAATTGGTCGAATTCCGATTGTGGTCCCAACTCAAATAGGCGACTCCCTAGGACTAGAGATGGTGTCGTGAGTGAAGTGTCGTGGAAGCATCCTCGCCGGAACTCACTTGAAGGGTCCATCCCCAGGCGGTAACTGATGAGGTGTGTGTCTAGCAGTACACCCCTTCAGGGTTAATGAACTATTCGAATAGCCGTCTCCGCGGTTATGGACTACTTGGAGACCTTTACTTGATCATAGACAACTTCAATGGTTACTTTAAAACTTTCCAAGATAAGCGTGAGTGCTATGGCATGCTTCCTCGTGGGGAAGTCGAGGAAGTATCCATAGTGGTGTATTGGTTGGAGACTTGATACTTGGACTCCTGTACGCTCCTTACCTCTTTCTGGTATTCCTAGTACAGGACTAGACAAGTCAAAGCTGGCACTTCTGCAATGAAACCCCACCTCCCTTCGCCTTGATACATGTGCATGAGTAGTTTAGTTCCTATGTAAATCATGTTGAGTACGACTTTGTACTCACGTTTGCTTATTCTATGTTTTAGAGACGAGACCACTGACCCTGATGGTGGCCTCTACCTCGAGCTCGACGTGGACCAGGTCGTATAGTTCCAGACAGTAGCCTGTGCCCTTTGGAGGGTGGTTGTATTTTCTTTGAGGCTTCTTAAGCCATTTGTTAACCTTGTCTTTACAAAGACATAATTTGCTTCCGTTGATGCTTGATGTAATGTTGGATCACATCCATGTGATCTCTGTTTGTAATACAACTACTATGTCTGCTCTGTTTAGCAGAAGTTATAAAGACTGAGTTTGTAGAGTTCATGTTGTGATTACCATCTGTTTATACTAGACATGTGTGCTGCGTGTATGATTATAACATGCATGTCTTAGTATGGGTTTTCGTGACCTTAGTTTTGATCTGGCTGGCGGTCTTTTATAAACCAAGTGACCCTTAGATGTGCGCAGCTTGGGGCATCGTGATGCGATTGCTCGTGACTCTGTCACGTGCACACTTTGTTGGATGATCGAGCCCTCCCTAGACCCCGACTAAGTGATCGGTCTGGAGTAAGTCTATGTAAGGGTTATGATTCAATCGATAACATGGTTGAGGCGACTTGTCTATGAGTATGGGATTCACCACCCATAAGCATTTAGACTTCTGAGCGGACGATGAGGACCCATCTCAGTTGATCATCCAGCCTGGATGGGATGCCTCTCACGTTCGATGCTTACCGAGAGTGATATGTGCTTGGCCTTGTCTGCTTAGACAAGTGGGTAAGGCTCTCGGCTCTCCATGTGATTGCATTGTGACCGGAACAACATATGCTAACCTCGGGTCCCGACACATACACCTTGTTAGGGAAAGCCCCACCGAGGCTATCCGACACTCCATAGCCCATCTTTCAAAGTCAACAGAGAGGTTATCCGCCGGTCTAAATCCTAAGTACGCCGGGCCTTGGACCCCAACCCTAATGTACTCCTACTCGGTGCGTGACTGGCCGGTGAAGTAACAACAAATACAAATCACACTGCTCGAGCAAAGAAGACAATACCACTTCCCGGCAATCATCCCGCGGCACTGCTGCCGTTCGAAGAGTCCTCGAACGGGACTACGAAGTAGGGGATCCCATAACTCCTTGCCCCACGTGTAGGCAGCGCGTATAAGCCAAAAGGCTACTCAAGTAATCCACCGAACCCTTAGTCATTTTATTATCTCGCGGACAACCGTTGTTGTTGACCGACTAATTAACACAACGGACCACCAGTACATCAGTGCTTGCCCTGTCGTCCCGTCAAAGCATGCGGTTACCAACAAGGTGAACCGACTCCTTACCTTATCTCGCGTGTGCTCCTAGAGGAGCTCGAATTTCGTGGTTTGTTAACTCTCGCGGCCAACGATTAGGGTCCAAGCACACATGTACACTGGTCGTACCCTCCCTTTCGTCCTGTCGCAATACCACCCGCGGGCACCGTTGGGTCACCCGACTTCTTAACTTTATGGACAACCGTGGCTCAGGACCCTAGAGCGGCTATACAGAGTCAGCAATGAGTGGAGTACGAGGATTACTCCTCGATAGCTCACACTTGATGTGGCTCGGCAGAGCCGGGGTAGGTGTCGTGGCAAAGTCACGGCAGATGTCCGAAGAGTTGAACTTGACATGGGACCTTTGCTGCAAGATGGATACGAGGAGAGAATCGACATGGACAAGAGACTCGGCGATTTACCTAGGTTTCAGCCCCTCTTTCTCTCGAGGTAAAAGCCTACTCCTTCTTCTTATTATTATGGGTTCTAACTCTCCCAATAGAAGAGTCGATGGATCGATTACACGAGAGCCGGATCGTAACCTTAGTCTCGAGGAGATCTAGGTTACGCCGAAAAGTGTCTAGTCCTATTGTGGATTGAGATTGTTCTTGGCCCTAGATCCCGTGGACCTCGACTTATAAAGGCGTCGTGTCCCGGGATTCCACGAGTCCGACTACGACACGAGGTGGAGTCTGATTCTACTTTACAAATATACTACGGGGAATACAAGGTAAGTCAAATTCCTTCTACAGTTTTGATCTTCATGCTTGGCACAGCCGGCTCGTTCCGGGTCTTCTTTTGTGGGCCTTCCATATGTGAGTCCGCCCATGGGCTTGGTCCATCCCCCCCCCCCCCCGACATTAGCCCCCAGGATTGGTGTGATGCTTTAGTCTTCACAGCAATCTTCTTTCCTTCATATCGGTTGCCGACTCTTTTAATTGCATAGACCGACTCTCATATCCCCTTTGAGGTTTATGAAGAGTTGGTGTCAATCCTTTTGGCCTTTACGTTTCATCTTATGTTCAAAGAATTTCTTGTGACTTTTTAGTCAAAGATCCGTTTATTCCTTTTATGATCTCACTTCCCGAATCGCTACTGTTGAAGGCATTGATATTGTGGTGGGAATCGAGGAGTCTTTCCATAAATGTCATCTACCATGGGTATTTTGCCCACATCATTATGGCATGATTGATCCTCTCTTTGTGGCTATATAAACAGCCCCCCAGGTAGTTTTCCTTCTGAGTGCGCATATCTTCTTCTTCATTCGTCACTTTCCGCCATGGATCCCAAGCTAAGCACTCGTGCTCCTTTGGCAGCCGATGAACCTGGTTCCAGCACCGGCCCTCGCGGTGGTCGAGGCCATGGCCGAGGTCATGGCCGTGGACGGGGCCGTGGCCGTGGCAGGGGAAGAGGGAGAGGTTCGCGTTCTCCTTCTCCTTATGAATCTCCTCTTTCTTCTCCTGAGAGGAGTGAATTCTTAGTGAAGGTCCCAACAATCCGTCGTTGGGTAAAGCTTCCTGAATCTTTTTCTCAACTCGTCATGGATTCCAAGCCTCCTGGTTTGTGGCTTCGCTCTGAGGGGTGTCCTCATGGACCCATCTGGGTAGCCACCGGTTTCTCTGGTCAAGACTCCATGTTCCTGGAAAAAGGTTGGAAAACTTTCCTTCGCTCGAGGAACATTCATAAGGGTGACTCCATTATCTTTAGATATGATGGTGATGAGACCCTGTGGGACAAGATTCTCTACTCGGATGGTGATCGAGCCGACTGCTGTATTGAGAGCTCCAGTAGCAGTGATGAATAATTTTAAAACAATGCAAAAGAGGCCCGAGTTACTTCATCAGATGATGAAGACGACTCCTGAAGACGGCTCTGAAGCTGTAGCTTTTTATCTTAGTAGTATGTTGCCGAGTTTGAGCTTTACTTTTCTGTAATGTAAACCTTCTTCTTTTGATGTAAGACTCGGTCGTTTGATGAATGAAAATTTTAATTTCCCATCCAATTTGTAAGTCGGTTTGATACCTGATACGCGAGAGATGATAATTTCTTCTCGCCCTTCGTTGGTTACCCCAAGTGGAAGGTGAGATGCAACGTAGCGGCAAGTTTCCCTTGGTGAAGATACCAAGGCTGAATGTATCGACATGTAGGACTCCGGAGATGATAAGTAGGTTTCAGCGGCGGAACTGACGTGGACCTGCACACAGACACAAATAACTTTGCTCCCAACGAAGTTCAGAGAGGTTGTCAATCTCTCCGGTCTTGTTGTTTACAAAGGACAAAAACACAAGGGATAATGATAATGATAGCAACTGAAAGTATAGGAGGAAAAGTAAATAAGCGTGTAAATAATGATGAGAATATGGACCGGGGTCCCGTGATGTTCACTAGTGATGTCTCTCTCGCAAAAGATGATAAAATTGCTATGCGAGGTAAATAAATTACAGATGGGCAATTGTTAGGATTATAAACGCACCGCAATGCTAAGTATGCTACAAAGAAAGGAAAATGCTCAAAAGCATGGGCAATACGCCAAAATAAGTAGACCGAAATCCAACCGCATCTACTACTAATCATCCACCTTGAGATATCTATCCAGAACATCTCGCTGGTATTAAGTTGCGAGCCCCACCCAAAGTGTAAACCCAAATCAACAGACAACTGCATTAAAATCACTTTGCGTAAAGTAAACAATCCTTGCAACTGCGGTTACAAGCACTGTTGTTTTCCCCCTTGTGGCAATAACACATCCCCTAGAATCATGTTTCTGTCACTCAAGCGTGTCATCAGGGTGCATGAACCCACAATCGAGTATAACGTTCCCTCTTGGAGTTACTACCTACTACTTGGCCAAAGCAATAAACATCAATGGAGAACATGCAAGAATTACTTAAGAACAAAAATATATTAATCTATCACAATCTGGACATAATCTCTTAATCCATGAGATCCCATCAAACTCAGCATAGCAACAGCAGAAATATTACATATGTGCCTCGATCATGTAGGGCAGCTCACGATGTCTAAACCATGAAGAACAAAGAGGGGAGGAAAACATCACATAGCTACTGATCACTGACCCATGGTACAAAGGAAACTACTCACGGCACATCCGAGAAGCGTCCATGGTGAAGGGGAAGCTCTCGGAGGTCGATCCTCCCTCCGGAAGGGTGCCGGGAAGAGGTCTGCTGGGGCTTCTGATTTTGGAAGCGCGGCGGCGGCGGAACACAGGCGAGCTCGCGAAAAAGGGTTCTGTCTTTGGGGGTTTCGCATCACGGGGAATAAATAGGCGAAGGGGGGCAGCCAGGGGGGCCACCAAGAGTCCAGGCGCCCCCTGGCGCGGCCAGACCCTAGGCCGCGCCAGGTGGCCGCCTGGGTCCCTGGTGGTGGCCCCCCGGCTCTCCTTTGGGGTTCCGGAAGCTTTCATTGCGCTGATTTTTTATCCGATTTTCCTGAATTTTTGGAGCACTTTTAATATGGGGGAAACCTGGAATAAAAAAACAGCAGAAAACAGAAACTGGCACTAGGGTGCATTGAGTTAATAGGTTAGTCCAAATATGATCAAAAGTGTATGAAAGTGTATCTATATCATAGCAATATCACACAAAACATGCATGGAGCAAGCAGAAATTATAGATACGTTTGGGACATGTCAACATCCCCAAGCTTAATTCCTGCTCGTCCTTGAGTAGGTACATGATAACAAGCATAATTTCTGTGGTGATATGCTAGCAACCATATCAGAACTTTGAAAAGTAAAGCAATCAAGGTATGTGATTCAATTCAAGTCATAACATGCAAGAATATATATTAGCATTGAAACAAGTAACAAAAGAACATTAGGTGCAATAGCTCTTGCTGTCCGTAACTCGAATGTTTCCAAATGGTGCTTGCGTGCAAGAATGGTGATAGGGAATACGAGAAAAAAGTATTTTTTTGTTGAGAACTCAATACTAAAGTTTCACACATGGTATAATTTTGAATCTTATCTTGACTCGTCCCAAGAACACTAGCCAGGTATAATTCAATTTGATCCACTGCTTTTCGATATTTGGAGCACTCATGCAATGAATGAGCGTAAGCACGAGAGTTGACACTTAGGATAGCAAAGACAGAAATATGGTGGTTGAGGAAGACAAAAATGTGAGAAAGGCTCACATCAATGAGGACAATCATAGGCGAGAAGGCCAAATGATAGATATGATGTGAGGAGTAGGGATTGCCATGCAACAGATGCACATATGAGCTAAAAATCTCTCCAATGGAACTAGTGGGGGTGCATCCAACTTGCTCGCTCATTAAGACCTAGAGCTCTTTTGAGGAGGCTCATCCTTGGAATATGCAAGCCAAGTTCTATAGTGTGAAGGTCCCCACATAGCTATATGCATGAATGATCATCTCTATGGGGTACAAGGATAAGAGGGAGTACTAGTGTGGATCTTTTTATTTAACTCTAATTTTTCCTCTTTTGGATCTTTTATTTTTTCCACTTTGGTATCTTTTCCTCACTTAAGGGAAACATTCTAATTTACAAGAGGGTATAGAAGATCTTTCACACTTTACAAGGTACTCAAAACATAAAGAAAATGTAGCTCTCATGATGTATGCAATGTATACTTCTGCCAGTGTAGAAGGAACATGTATGACATGAACATCAAGTCATGAAAAGGTGGATGTTGCATGGCAATATATCTCGGAAAGGTCATGGAAATGCCTTGATAGGTAGGTATGGTGGCTGTTTTGAGGAAAGATATAGGTAGGTGTATGATGACAGAGTGTATCATGCCAAGGGTTTGGATGTACCGGCGAATGTGGTGTCAGAACCCCAACTAGGGTAAGTGCTAGGGCTTGCTTGTCCCTTTGCATCATGAATAATTCAAAAAGGAAATTCAAAAAATGGGGAAAAGAAAAGCCCTGAAGAATTTAAATAAATGGCCAGATAAAAATATTTTTCCAAAAATCATTTGAGTGTTTGGAAAATTCCTATAAATGATGTTGATCATTGCAAAAGTGGTTTGGGTTCATTCCCAAGTCCAAGGAATTTTCTAAAATTCAAAATGTGCCCTGGAAATTAAATTTGACCCTTATTTGAATTGAGATTCAAATGTATTGAATTTCAAAAATGCCCAAATCCTAAAAGTGACTAGCTACCGGTCACCTAGGATTTATAAAATTAATTGGGCATTTTAAAAAAAGGCTATGGTATTTTTACCAGAGCAAAACCAATTACAGAATTAAAGAAAAGAAGAAAAGGGGAACAGCCTCTGCCTTTGGCCCAACTGATTCCCCCTCGGCCCACAAGCTCGACCCTGCCCACTCCCCCTCTTGTCTTCTTCCTCCCCTCTCCCCTAAGCTGCTCAGTGGAGAGCCGTGGGCGCGCCGACGCCACCGGGGCCTCTCTGGAGCCCCCTCTTCTCTCCCAAGGCGCCACACAGACGCCATTTTCTTCTCCGCCCTTATCCCTAGCCCCTGGTCCTCTCCTCCTCTCGGCATTGCCATTTTCGCGCGAGATCCGAGCTCGGTCGGAGCGCGCCGCCGTGCCCGACGTGGCCAACGGACGTCCCTCGTCGCACCTTGGTGTCCAGAGGATTCAGCACCGACGACCTCCTCCCCCTGCACCTTCAATCGAGCTCTGGGAACTCAAGAACGGACGTCGTCTTCTCCGAGTTCAGCCGGCCGCCGTGGACCTCATCGCAACATTCGTCGTCCTCGAGCTCTCCTCGGCCCCGTCGACTGCGCCATCACGTTTGGGGTGAGCTTCCGCTCATTTCCCCCCATCTCACGCTCTCTCCCGTGCACCGTAGACCCACCTCCACCTCACCAGTCGTCGACCGCCGCCATGGTTGGAGTAGTCGCCGCCCTGGAGCTCGTCTTTGGCCCCCTCTAATGCCACTCGATGCGGAATCCCGCGAGGAGCAGTTATGTGCCAGCCAAACCCCCTCCCGTGCACTTTTTGGCAACGCGGGCGAGGTTCCGGCGACATTCTGGCGACCCCGCCATTAGAGGCCTAACCCGAGCCCTAACCCCCTCCTAATTAACCCCTAGGGTCACTGACAGATGGGACCCACAGCCCCCTAACCCCTCTATTTAAAATAAATAAAACGGGGTTAACCCCTGAGCCACTGACAGGGCTGGCCCACGTGTCAGAGGCCCCCCCACGTCAGCATGACCTCATGCTGACGCAATAAGTTCTTTTCTATTTAAAAGAAATCCAGAAATTGCAGAAAATATAATAAACTTTGAAAATTCATAGAAAATTCATATGAACTCCAAATTGGACAAATAATATATGAAAAACGATCAGCAGAAAATGCTCTATCCAAATAACCAACTTTCAACCATGTTTGAGTTGATTTTAAAATGGGACCAGTAGTTTATGCTATTTGGCTTAATGGAATTAATTCAAATTTAATTCAAATGCTTTTCCACTTTGAATCAATACAATGTAAACTTGGTCACTTGTACATCAGAGACATATTACACACATGATCACATGGTTTTCAAAGAACAAACAATAGAAATTGCATTTTGGTTAAATTTAAATTCATATGTGGAGTTTGAATTTGCAAATTCTTTGCAATACACTTCAATTAAATAGAATGTGCCACAAACCAGTACCCTATACCTCATGTCACAACATTAACATGTGCTTGAGCATTGTACTTTATTTTTGTCCCCCTTTGTTGGTGATTCTTCCAGTAACAGTGTTTCCGAGACGGAGGTCGCCCCTCGAAGCAGAAGTTCGATAAACCAGTGTATTGTCAGCAAGGCAGATCTTAATCTCAGGCAAAGACGCTGGATTGAGTTGATAAAATATTACGACGTAGGAATTTCTTACACGCAGGCAAAGCCAATGTCATGGCTGATGCACTAAGTCGTAAGTCGTATTGTAACAACCTCATGTTACAACAGTATCAACCACTTCTTCATAAGGAATTTCGAAAGCTCAATCTCGAGATTGTTCCTCGTGGATCTCTTTTCAACTTGGTGGCGAAACCAACTATTGAGGATCAAATCATAGTTGCCCAAAGGCGTGCACAAGGTGTTCGCCGGATCAAGGAGAACATTGCGAGCGGAGTTGCTAAATGTTTCTCCACAGATAGTAGAGGAACGGTATTCTTTGTAAATCGTTTAGTAGTACCTAAGAATAGAGAACTAAGGCAACTCATCCTCAAAGAAGCCCATAATACACCCCTCTCGATTCATCCCGGTAGCACAAAAATGTACCGAGATCTACGCCAGAGATTTTGGTGGACTAGGATGAAGAGAGACATTGCTCGATTTGTTGCCGAATGTGATGTTTGTCGTCGCATTAAGGCAGAACATCAAAGACCTGCTGGTACACTTCAACCTTTGCCTATTCCAGAGTGGAAATGGGACAAAGTCGGTATGGACTTCATCACCGGCTTTCCAAGAACCCAGAAAGGAAACGATGCCATCTTCGTTGTCATAGATAGGCTTTCCAAAGTTGCACACTTCCTTCCAGTTCGCGAGTCTATAACTGCTAGCCAGTTAGCGGACTTGTATGTCTCTAGAATTGTGTCTCTTCACGGTGTTCCTTTGGAAATCAATTCTGATCGTGTTAGCCTTTTCACCTCTAGATTTTGGGGAAGCTTCCAACATGCTATGGGAACTCATCTCTCCTTTAGTACAGCTTTCCATCCTCAGTCTAGCGGTCAAGTAGAAAGGGTTAACCAAATTCTTGAAGACATGCTCAGAGCTTGTGTTATCTCATTCGGAAAGAATTGGGAGAAGTCTCTTCCATTCGCCGAAGTTTCTTATAACAATAGTTTTCAATCTAGTCTCAACATGGCTCCTTTTGAACTCCTTTATGGACGACGATGTCGAACACCCCTTAACTGGTCAGAAACCGGTGAAAGACAATTCTTTGGACCGGATATGATCATGGAAGCAGAAGAGCAAGTTCGCATTGTTCGTGATCAATTGAAATCCGCCCAGTCTCGTCAGAAAAGCTACTATGATCGTCATCATAGGCAAGAAAGCTACAATCTGGATGAGAAGGCTTACCTTCGGGTTACTCCTCTGAAGGGAACCCAAAGATTCGGAATCAAAGGAAAGTTGGCCCCATATTACATTGGACCTTTCCGCATTCTTGCTAAATGTGAAGAAGTTGCCTACCAACTTGAACTACCCCCGCACCTTTCCCGAGTACATGATGTATTCCATGTGTCACAACTCAGGCGTTGCTTCAAGGACCCCATCCGCGAAGTCGACCATGAAACGCTTGATCTACAAGATGACCTTTCTTATGGAGAATACCCTGTTCGTGTTCTTGATTTACCAGAGCGTGTCACTCGCCGAAAGAAGACCAAGTTTCTGAAAGTTCAATGGTCAAACCACTCTGAGAGAGAAGCCACGTGGGAAAGAGAAGACTGTCTCAGTGCCGAGTACCCCTCCGTCCTCCCGCAGACTTCTGAATCTCGGGACGAGATTCTTTTGAGTGAGGGCGAGTTGTCACAACCCCAAGTTAGGTTTGTGCTAGGATTAGCAAGTCACTTTGCATCATGTAATTTTTTTTGAAAAGAAATCAAAATGGGAGAGAGAACACCCCCCAGATGAATTTAATTCAAAAGGCAAGAAATAAATCTACTCCAAAAATTCATGTTTTATTTTTGAAAAGTCTTATAAATGAGTGTGATCACATATCAAGTGATTTGGGACCCACCCCATGCTCATGGATTTTTCAAATATTCAAACAGTGCCTTGGAATTAATCAAATACCCCTATTTGATTTAAGGTTCAAATAATTTGAATTTTAAAAAGTGCCAAAATTTATAAGTGGCTAGTATAATATAATATGAGGCCATATAAAAAGTTTCAGCATTTTTAAAAATCCCTAGCTATTTATTTTAGCATGGCCAACATATTACAGAAAAGAAAACAGAAAAGAAAAGAAACAGAAAACTTACCTGGCGCCTATGCGAGGCCCACTTCTTCTGGCCCAGTCCAGCCCACCTGGACTCCTCCCTTGTCTTCTACCTCCCCCACGCCTCCAAGCTGCTCGGTGGAATGCCACCGAGACAGCCGAGCACGGCGTCGTCTCCCCAACCTCCACCTGCCCGTCCCGAAGCTCCTAGACGAACCACGCAGCTCCTGGACGAACCGCACGTCCATTCCCCCTCTCCCTTCGCCGTTCTGTTCGTCGCCCGAAGACTCGCCGGAGCACAGCCGTGCGGACTCGCGGCCAACGACGTCGACAAGCCAAACCAACGTGTCCGGGGAGTTCACCGCCGTCGTCTTCGTCGAGCCATACAGGGAATCGAACCCGGAAGCCCCGAGCGCGACGCCAGCTTCAAGGTTCCGTCGCCGGCCGCCGTGAGCACCTCGCTGGAATTGGTCGCCTCTAGAGCCCCTACGACCCCGCCGTCCTCTCCGTTCTCTCTGGGGTGAGCCTGCGTGTCGGTTCCCCCTCCCCTTGCTCCTCCCCGTGCCTGCTATCTCCTTTCCCCTCCGCGGCCGAGAGCTCGCCGCCGCGCGATTCGTCGCAGCCATGGCCTCGGGCCTCCCGGGAGTCACCCGCATGCTCCACGTGAAGCGCAAGAGCACGAGGAGCACAACCATGCCCTCGGCTTGGCCAGCCGTGCCCTGCGCCGCCGTTCCCGTGTGCGCCGCCATGGCCAGGCCACCGGAGACAAGCCGCCGGTGGGTTAACCCTTAACCCGTGCTTAACCCCCCCCCCCCCACGAGAGGCTGACAAGTGGGCCCAGGGCTTAATTAACCCCTCTTTAATTTGAACAGAGAGGGAATTAAGTCCTAGGTCACTGACCAGTGGGGCCCTTCTGTCAGTGGCCCCCTGACGTCAGCCTGGTGTCACAGTGATGCAATAAGTCTTTTTCCAAATTAAAATAAATCCAGAAAATTCCAGAAAATAGCTTAAACTTCAATAATTCATAGAAAATTCATTTTAACTCCAAATTGGACAAATAATATGTCTAAAATTATCAGAAAAATACAAGGATTATGAATATGCAACTTTTTTGTATGTTTGACATATTTAAAATGGGTGAACAGTAGCAAACATGCATATGGATCCTTTTCAAATTCAAATTTGGAGTGGTTTTGCAAATGATTTTGCAACACACTTCTATTAGATGGATTCATCCACACATCAGAGACATTACCTCACCTTTACCACATCACTTTATGCTCAACCTTTTCAAATGAACTTCCATGCATTCAAATGCATTTGAAATTCATCGATAAATCAAATGGAGTTTGAATTTGCATTTCAAATGCAATATACTCCTTTTAAATGGAATTCTCAACACATCAGTACCATGAACATCACCATTACAATCTTATTCATGTGATTGTGCATTGTACATTATGTTGATCCTATGATTGTCATGTTGCTGATAGAAGTGGAGCCTAAACCCGAGATCACCCCCTTCGTTGAAGACCCCGTGACTGAACCTCGTCAGCAAGACAAGCAACCCCCCATTGATCATGTCGATAAAATCTCACTTCCCTCTCATGTCTCGCTTATGCATTGTATAGGATGATTACCATGATAACGTTTCTACCGCATAGTTGAACCCATATCCTTTGCATGACCTATGATCTTGTCACAGTGGTAAGCAAACCACAATCCTAGCAGATGTAGGAGTTGGTTGATATCTTATGGCCCCTGCAACTGTTACTGCTTATTGCATGCTTAGAGTTACAATGAGGTTACTGTTTTGTGAGTAGGGATGGTAGTGATCATGTGGTTGATGGTGGAAATGTGTTGGTGAATCTACCCTAATACAAGGTGAAAGATGAGAGGCTGTCTAGGAGTACACAGTGGGTTGTCTCGTTGAACACCGCCTTAAGTCCTAGTTCTTGTGTGGTGATCCAAGAAGAAGAGTACAACAACGCATTGGGCTCACTGACCCCTCTCGACCTAGTACCTCACCCCGTTCGAACCCTAGAAGTCACAGTAGTTCGGAGTTCTGGTAGGGCTGTGGCACGCTCTGCGAAGTGGATGAACGGCTTTTCATACAAGGCATGTGTTGGATCACAGACTTGTGATCTCTGTGTGCACTCTGTAAGAGTTATCAATAAAGTATATCCTTTGTAGACAATTGCAATGATACTTGTTGTTCATACAAGGCATGTGTGCTGCGTGTATGTTTATAACATGCATGTATTAGTATGGGTTTTCGAGACCTTAGTTGTGATTTGGCTGGCGGTCTTTTATACACCAAGTGGCCCTTAGATGTGCGCAGCTTGGGGAATCGCGATGCGATTGCTCGTGACTCCGTCACGTGCACACTTTAATGTATGATCGAGCCCGCCCTAGACCCCGACTAAGTGATCGGGCTGGAGTAAGTCTATGTAAGGGTTATAATACAATCGATAGTATGGTTGAGGTGTCGGGACCCGGGGTTAGCGTATGCAAGTACAGCTAAGACATAGTCATATGGAGAGACGAGAACCATACCCACTTGTCTAAGAAGACAAGGCCAAGCACAGAACATTATCGGAGAGCATCGTACGTGAGGGGCATCCCATCCAGGCCGGATGATCAACTGAGATGGGTCCTCATCGTCCGCACACAAGTCTAATGATATGGGTGATGAGCTCACATATTCAAAGACAAGTCGCCTCAACCATACTATCGATTATCTCATAACTCTTACATAGACTTACTCCAGCCCGATCACTTAGTCGGGGTCTAGGGCGGGCTCGATCATACCAAAAAGTGTGCACGAGACGGAGTCTCGAACAATCGCATCGCGATGCCCCAACCTGCGCACATCTAAGGGCCACTTGGTGTATGAAAGACCGCCAGCCAGATCACAACTAAGGTCTCGAAAATCCATACAAAGACATGCATGTTATAATCATACACGCAGCACACATGCCTTGTATGAACAGTAGGTATCATTGCAATTCTCTACAAAGTATACAATTTTATTGATAACTCTTATAGAGTGCACACAGAGATCACAAACATGTGATCCAACATTACAACACAAGCGGAAGCAAAGTATGTCTGAGTACAGACAAGTTTAACAAATGGCTTAAGAAGCCTTATTTAAACACAAGCCCTCCACGAGGGAACCAGTCGTCTGACTGGGACTAGACTAGTTGATCTTCAGTCATCCAGCTCGATGAAGAAGCCACCCTCGGGGTCAGTGGCATCATCTAAAACATAGATTAAGAAAACGTGAGTACAAAGTCGTAGTCAGCAAGACTTACATAGGAGCTATACTACTCATGCATATGTATCAAGGTAAAGGGAGGTGGGGTTTCACTTGCAGAAATGCCAGCTTTGACTTGGCTAGTCCTGAACTACGAGTACCAGACTTGAGGTAAGAAGCATACACGAGTCCACTACTTTCTCCAACCAATTACACCACTATGGTGCCTTCCTCGACTTCCCCACGAGAAAGCACGCCATAGCACTCACACTTATCTTGGTGTGTTTTAGAAGTATCCAGTTCAAGTTGTCTAATAATCAAGCTAAGATTTCCAAGCAGTCCATAATCGCGGACGCGGCTATTCGAATAGTTTTGTTAACCCTGCAGGGGTGTACCGCTACACACACATGATCATCATTTACCGCCTTTGATCTCGACACCATTCAAGGGGTGCCAGCGAGGATGCTCACCACAACTGTTACCTCATAGCCGATCTAGTCCGAGAAAGCCGCCTACTTGGGTTGGCTACCACTATCGTGAACCCGGCCGGTTTACCTAAGTAGACCCAAGTAATGTGTGCGTGGTGCATAAGCCGGTCTCGGGTGAGCCGTTCTCTCACTTAGCATCCAGGCCACAAGCCTACCAGAACTCCGAACTATTGCGACATCTGGACATCGAAAGGGATGAGTTAGTAAGCTGAGAGGGGTCAGTGAGCCCAATGTGTGGTTGTACTCTTCATCTTGGATCACCACACAAGAACTCGGAATTAGGGCGGTGTTCAACGAGACAACCCACTGTGTACTCCTACACTGCCTCTCATCGTTCACCTTGTATTAGGGTCGATTCACCAACACTTTTCTACCATCATCATCATGATCACTACCATCCCGACTCACATAACAGTATCATCATGGTATCACTCTAAGAATGCAATAAGCAGTAACAATTGCAGGGGCCACATGATATCAATCAACTGCTACATTTTCTAGGATTGTGGTTCTGCCTACTACTGTGACAAATGATAGGTCATGCAAAGGAATGGGTTCATCTATGCGGTAGAAACGCATCATGGTAATCATCCTAAACAATGCATAAGCGAGACATGAGAGGGAAGTGGGATCTTATCGACTTGATCAATGGGGGTTTGCTTGCCTTGCTGACGAGGTTCGGGTTCGGGGTCTTCAACGAAGGGGGCAGCCTCCTGTTCCGGTTCCACCTCTACTCGACAAACAACAAACAAGGTAGCAAAGTAAATACAATGCACAATCACATGATGGAAGGTTGAAACTTGATGTATATGCTTTGATGTGTGAAGCAATACCATTTAAATGGAGTATATTGCAAATTGAATTGCAAATTCAAACTCCAATTTGAATTCAAACTTAGCGAAGTTACATGTGACATTGATTGATCAATTTGAATCATTTTGAAATGTGTATGATATGCCTCTGATGTGTAAGTAAAATGTAGCATGTTGCCATGGTTCAAGTTGCAAAAACTTTTGAATTGAATTTGATTTAATTTCATTTAAATCAAATAGCAAATGCTACTGATCCCAATTTAAATTCAAATCAAACAAAGTCGAAAATTGGATATTTGAATAGATTATTTTCTCCTGATCATTTTTCATATATTATTTGTCCAATTTGGAGTTAATATGAATTTTCTATGAATTTCCAAAGTTTGGGCTATTTTCTGGATTTTCTGGAATTCTTTAAATCATTTAAATTTCTGGAAATTCATTTATGGAGTCAGCATGACTTCATGCTGGCGTCAGGGGGGGGGGGGATGACAGGTGGGCCAGGGTTGTCAGCCTCTCTATTTAAAATCCCGGTTAATTTAAACTAACCAGGGGATTAAGGGGGGGCCAGGGCCCACTGTCAGTGACCCAGGGTCACTTAACCCAGGTGGGGTTAAGCCCGTAATCAGCGTTCCTCGCCGGCGGCTAGCCGCCGGTGGCATCCAGCACGGCGGCGCTCTGCTAACTCCTCCTCCTGGCCTCCATTCTCTGCGCTAGGACCACCAATCGAAAGCCCGTGATGAGCCGCGTCGATAGCACCACCTGCGCGTCTCCGGGGAGGTCATAGACGACGGCAGCTTCGACCGTGGCGGCGAATGGAGCTCGGCTTCGAGCACTTCTTGCAAAACGTCCACCGAAGGATGCATACGTGCGCGCGTTTGGATGCCCGCGTCCCCAAGAGTAGCACGAACATGCTGGGGAGGAAAAGGGCACACAGGAGCGCGTGTATGGTAGTCCATGGCGGCGACGGAGCTCGGCTCCCCTGGCGGAAGTTGCTAGGAGATGCAATCAAACGAGGAAACAGAGGGGTTTGGTGCGCCTGCTCACCAAGATTGCAACGGAAGCGACGGGGAGGTCCGGGATGCTTTAACGGCGATGAAATCGACGACGGAAATTTGCGGTGGCCGGAGCACGGTGGTGAAGATGACATCGCGTCCAGATCCTCGTTGCTCGATTAGCTGCGCATTTCGACGGAGAAGAAGATGGCGGAGCGATTGGGCACTGTCGTGCAACCTCTCGTCTTCGTTGGCCGCGTGTGGGCGTCGTCGCACTCCGGCGAGCTTCACTGTCGTCTTTGAATCCGGCGGTGGAGGGAGGGGAACTTGCTCTGGAGAGGGGGAAAAGTGTGTGGGCTCTCCAGCGCTGCCACGGCGTGCCTATTAGGGGGGAGGGAAGCAGGAGGTGGCCGAGGTGGCCACGGCGTCCCCGGCATGCCGGGGACGCAGCTGCCTGGCTGCCTGAGGAAGAAGACAAGACGTCTCGGAGTGGGCTGGGCCGGCTGGGCTTCGCCTCGGGTGACAGGTAACTCCTCTACTTCCTTTTCTTATTTCCTTTTTCTTTTTTCTTCTGACATTTGTTTTGCTGTGCTAAAATAAATAGCTAGGAATTTTATTAAATTCTGAAAAATTTTATATGGCCTCATAATAAAATAGACTAGCCACTTATAAAGTTTCAACATTTTTAAAATTCAAATAATTTGAATCTTAACTCAAATAGGGTTATTTTGTTAATTCCAAGGCACTGTTTGAATATTTGAAAAATCTATGAGCATGGGATGGGTCCCACATCACTTGATATATGATCACACTCATTTATAAGACTTTTCAAAAATCTAACAAGAATTTTTGGAGAAGATTTTTATCTGGCCTTTTGAAGTAATTCATCTGGGGGGGTTCCTTCTCCCATTTTGCTTTTGAAATTGAAATTTCCTGTGATTTATTTCATGAATGCAAAGTGAAATTGATCCTAGCACATTACCTAACAGAGGGTTCTGACAACTCGCCCCCACTCAACAGAATCTCGTCCCAAGATTCAGAAGTCTGCGGGAGGAAGGAGGGGTACTCGGCACTGAGACGGTCTTCTCTTTCCCACGTAGCTTCTCTCTCAGAGTGGTGTGACCATTGCACTTTCAGAAACCTAATCTTCTGACGACGAGTGACACGCTCTGCGGAATCAAGAATATGAACGGGGTATTCTCGATAAGAAAGGTCATCTTGGAGATCAAGCGTTTCATGGTCGACTTCGCGGATGGGGTCCTTGAAGCAACGCCTGAGTTGGGCCACATGGAATACATCATGTACTCGGGAAAGGTGCGGGGGTAGTTCAAGTTGGTAGGCAACTTCTCCACGTTTAGCAATAATGCGGAAAGGTCCGATGTAACGTGGGGCCAACTTGCCTTTGATACCGAAACGTTGGGTTCCCTTCAGAGGAGTAACCCGAAAGTAAGCCTTCTCATCCAGATTGTAGCTCTCATGCCTATGATGACGATCATAGTAGCTTTTCTGACGAGACTGGGCTGCTTTCAATTGATCACGAACAATGCGAACTTGCTCTTCTGCTTCCTTGATCATGTCCGGTCCAAAGAATTTTCTTTCACCGGTTTCTGACCAGTTTAAAGGTGTTCGACATCGTCGTCCATATAGGAGTTCAAAAGGAGCCATGTTCAGACTAGATTGAAAACTATTGTTATAAGAAAATTCGGCGAATGGAAGAGATATCTCCCAATTCTTTCCGAATGAGATAACACAAGCTCTGAGCATGTCTTCAAGAATTTGGTTAACCCTTTCGACTTGACCGCTAGACTGAGGATGGAAAGCTGTACTAAAGGAGAGATGAGTTCCCATAGCATTCTGAAAGCTTCCCCAAAATCTAGAGGTGAAAAGGCTACCATGATCAGAATTGATTTCCAAAGGAACACCGTGAAGGGATACAATTCGAGAGATGTACAAGTTCGCTAACTGGCTAGCAGTTATAGACTCGCGAACCGGAAGGAAGTGAGAAACTTTGGAAAGCCTATCTATGACAACGAAGATGGCATTGTTTCCTTTCTGGGTTCTTGGAAAGCCGGTGATGAAGTCCATACCGACTTTGTCCCATTTCCACTCGGGAATAGAAAAAGGTTGAAGTGTACCAGCAGGTCTTTGATGTTCTGCCTTAATGCGACGACAAACATCACATTCGGCAACAAATTGAGCAATGTCTCTCTTCATCCTAGTCCACCAAAATCTCTGGCGTAGATCTCGGTACCTTTTTGTGCTACCGGGATGAATCGAGAGGGGTGTGTCATGGGCTTCTTTGAGGATGAGTTGCCTTAATTCCCTATTCTTAGGTATTACCAAACGATTTTCAAAGAATACCGTTCCCTTTCTATCTGTGGAGAAACATTTAGCAACTCCGCTAACAATGTTCTCCTTGATTCGGCGAACACCTCGTGCACGCCTTTGGGCAACTATGATTTGATCCTCAAGAGTTGGTTTCGCCACCAAGGTAGAAAGATAGCCATGAGGAACAATCTCAAGATTGAGCTTGCGAAAGTCCTGATGAAGAAGTGGTTGATACTGTTGTAACATGAGGTTGTTACAATACGACTTACGACTTAGGGCATCAGCCATGACATTGGCTTTGCCTAGGGTGTAAGAAATTCCTACGTCGTAATCTTTTATCAACTCAATCCAGCATCTTTGCCTGAGATTAAGATCTGGCTGGGTGAAGATATATTTGAGGATTTGGTGGTCGGAATAAATCTCACAACGATTACAAAGCAGGTAATGTCGCCAAGTTGTTAGGGCATGAACTACGGCAGCGAGTTCAAGGTCACGGGTAGGATAGTTTTCTTCATGTGGCCGCAACTGGCGTGAAGCATAAGCTACCACATGTCGATCTTGCAGAAGTATGCATCCTAACCCTTGCAGTGATGCGTCACAATAGATCTCGAAATCCTTTTTGGTGTCTAGAGGTGCAAGTACGGGTGCAAAAGTCAACCTTCTTTTTAGCTCTTGAAAGCTTTCCTCGCACTTGGGAGTCCATAGGAATTTCTTATCTTTCTTGAGGAGTTCAGTTAAAGGCTTTGCAACTTTAGAAAAATTCTCGATGAAGCGACGGCAATAGCTGGCTAGGCCAAGAAACTCCTAACTTGCTTCACCGATTCAGGTGGAGTCCAGTCAAGGACGGCCTGAACTCTCTCGGGATTCACAGCAATGCCTTTTTCATAAATCACGTGGCCTAAATTCACACTTGGTAGCCAAAATTCACACTTGGATAATTTAGCATACAGGCGATGCTCTCTAAGTTTCAACAATACCAGCCTAAGGTGTTCGGCATGTTCTTCTTCGTTCTTCGAGTAGATGAGAATGTCATCAAGATAAACTACAACAAATTTATCTAAGTACTCCATGAAGATCGAATTCATCATGCGTGAGAAAGTGGCGGGGGCATTGGTTAAACCAAAGGACATGACGGTGTACTCGTAAAGACCATAACGAGTAGTAAAAGCCGTTTTGGGAATCACTACTGGAATTCGACTGTTTGCCGTCTGCCCTGGCGGACGGCAAACAGCTGTATGGCCGACGGCAAAGACCTTTGCCGTCTGCCCCCGCACGGCAAAGCACCCGTCAGCTATTTCACCGGCAAAGAGGTGCTTTGCCGTCTGCTGGAAATCGACGGACGGCAAAGGTCTTTGCCGTCGGCTAGACGTGGAAACAGACGGCAGCACAGCTTGACGGCGAAGCTTTGCCAGCTGGCTCCGTAAGGCCGTTAACGGCGGGGTTGCCGTCTACTGAAAGACGGCAAAGAACGGTGACGTCATCGGGTAAGTTAATGACGTCACCCCCCCCCCCCCCGTCATATGTTTGCCGTCCAGCAGCAGACGGCAAAGTCTTATACTTTGTCGTCTGTCTTGCCTGGGGCAGAGGGCATAATGACCATATGGTCACCCAGCTGTTGCCAGATTGCACAGCTGGGTGCCACGTGTCCGCTTTGGCAACTGCAAGCAGATGGCAAAGGCCTTTGCCGACATCTTGCAGACGGCAAATAGGCTGTATAGCCTCTGTTTTTTCTGTTTCCTTTTAAATCCCTGCATTTGACAAAAAGATAGCAATATATATACATATACATCTTCTCCAACAGCAGTTTAAGCACCCACACATGTTGATCAACCAAACCTATATGCATTTATATATATAGTCTCATATAGTCTCAAACACACAAGTGATCAAACACATGTTCTCCAAACACAAAGTATATACATAGTACATAGTGACTAAGCTACAAATGACCAAAACAGATCATAAAACTAAGCTACAAGTCCAAATGCACCATTCCATCATAGCATGACTCCCTTGAAGAAAATCTGCAAAATGAAGCTAAGAAAGTTATAAGAAGAATAAGGAGAAGAAGAAGAAGGAGAAGAGAAGAAAAAGAAGAAGAAGAAGAAAGAGAAGAAGAAGAGAAGAAGAATAAGAACTTCTTATTCTTCTTCTCTTCTTCTTCTCTTTCTTCTTCTTCTTCTTATTGAGGAAATAAAGAAGCAATTGTAATCAAATTGAGATAACTTTAGCATATTTTGAGGAAATGAAGCTAACTTAGCATTTTTTGAGCCAATTAAGCTAACTTTAGCAATTTTGATCAAATGAAACCAAATTTATCATATTTTCAGTAAATGAAGCTCACTTTAGGAATTTTTTAGGTAATTAAGCTAACTTTACCATTTTTGAGCAATTTAAGCTAACTTTAGCAATTTTGATCAAATGAAGCCAACTTTTTCATATTTTCAGTAAATTATGCTCACTTTAGCATTTTTTGAGGTAATTAAGCTAACTTTACCATTTTTTAGCCAATTAAGCTAACTTAGCATTTTTTTAGGGAATCAAACTAACTTTACCATTTTGTGAGAAAATCAAGCTAACTAAGCATTAATAAAGCAAAATAGAAGACAACTTACCGGAGTGGAGACCTCAAGGCTGAGGTGGCTGAGAAGCACTGGGCGGGTTGGCCGAGCTTGACGGGGGAGAAGGGCCGTGGGAAGCAGCACGAGAGTTATGCTGCACGAAAAGATCAATTGCAGTGATGCTTGTTAGCACGGCGACACGTAATGGTATTGATGATCATTGAAAGAAAACTCACCGTCCCCACAGGAGAAACGATCGGCATCGGTGGAGCGGGTTGACCAGTCTTCTCGCACATACTCTGTTACATGCATTTCCACGAGTCAATCATATTAGTTACTAATATAAACAAACATTATTACATGCATTTTTGGGTAAATATGAAAAGGTGACTTACCACGAAGAGCTCGTACAAGGCCCTGTTCGACGCAGCGTGGCGTGGCTCGGCCTCCTCAATAGCCTTCGCCGTCCTCTCCTCGTCCAGCCGCTCTCTCTCTGTTGCCTTCTCCTCCGCCAATCGCTCCTTCTCCTCGAGTAGCCGCTGGGTATTTTGTCGCTCTCTCTCAAGAGCTTCCTGCAACCCCACTCCTGTAGTTAGCACTTTAATATTCGATGAGAGAACAAAAGAATGGAAGAGTCTTTATGGCTAACCTCGATAGCGAGATCGACTGGCCGCGGACGAGGCCTTATAGCAGGAGAATAGCTCGTTTGGCGCGCCTTGATCTCAGGAAGAGTCTTATCGCACCTGATCAACTTATCTCCAATGGCCATGGCGCCATGGCGCCTTCCGCCACCAGAGATCATCACCAGCTCCGGCTCAATAGGCTTCCCAAGCGGGTTATAAGCCTCCCCGTGCTTCTCCTTCGCCACCTCAGTATAAGCCTTGAGCTTACTGTAGGCGGCAATGTTGGTGAAAGTCGAAGGAGTGGCGAGATCAGACTCTGAGAGCGCCTTTTCCTTCTTGTACGACGCTGTATGGGCCATGCCATACATGTCGAACAACTGAGGCACCTCCGTTTTATTATGCTCCGCCTAGAAGACAAAGCAAAGCACGATATTAGTAAGTTGTGGGTGCCAAAAACACAAAGAAAAGTAGAATTTGCATGAAAATTGAAGCAAAGCACATACCCATTTATTCCCGTAACCAGCTAAGTTGCGGCTTCCTTGATGGTGTGGCACACCAACCATTCGAGCTCGCCGCTCCTTGGCATTGTTGTGGACGGCCAACCAGGCATCTGAGCACCAGTGGTCCACAATGGCCTCCCAACAATCCATCTTGTCCGCACACCATCTCGGTGGCGCCTAAGTTAGTAAACAAGGAAACTAATAAGTAGCCTAGATAGGAATCAAATCAAGCAAACTATTCAAGACTTAAGAAGGTTTACCGTCATGTACTGGGCCCTGGTCAGAAACTTCTTGCGGCAGTCCTTCTTGCTACGCTTGCGCCCTTGCTTGGCGTAGTAGTCACAGACCGCCTGCACTCGCATCTCGTGCCTTGTGTTCTGCAAGAGGCGCGTGGCCTCTGCAACTAACACGTCCTCCGCCTCCTGCTCCTTGGACTCATCGACCTTGTAGTAGACCTGCAATAGCACGAGACAACACTGATGAGTGCACCAACTAGCTATTGTCAAGATTTTATTGTGTGAAACAGAAATTACCCAAAAGTCGTTGATCACCATGTCGGCTCTGGTGTGGCATTCGACCCCGTTGACAGTCGTATCCGGCGGGGCCGGGGCAGCACAATAGTGCTCCCATGTGAGTCCAGGCTGCGGAACCTCATCAGGTCCGGGCAATTGAACCAGCCCCGGGAAGTTCTCCCTGACGAGCACACCAAGGATGGAGTTGGGATTGCGGACACCATTGCCGTATATCCAACCCCTGCAGTATAAAAAGACAAAGCCATCAGATAGACATAAGTATAGAAGGTACCGGAAGAGAGTATAAGTGCACTTACGTCTCTCCATCAGGCGTAATCAACCACTTATGGGCGGGATTCACCGGCACGGACGGGAGCCGTGTACCCCCACGCTGGTACACGGTGGTACCCTCAGCTACCTCCTCCTCATCCGTAGTGTCCAGCTCGGCACCAGCCTCCCCCTCAGGCGTGTGCTGCTCCGGCTGGTCCGGCCAGGGACTCCAGGTCATGCGGGTGGACGTAGCCTCCTCCTCCACCTCAGGCTGGTCCACCGTGCAGTGCTCTGGTGAATCAGCCGGAGGTGGCGGCGAGGAAGCAGCAGCAGGTGTTCGTCTCCCTTTCCCGCGACCACCACCTGCTTTGCCTCTCCCGGTCTTCTTCCGACCTCCTCTCCCCATGGGCGGCTCATCAGTAGAAGGAGGAGGCGAGGAAATATTCTCGAGCAAAGACCTCCGTAGAGCCAGAGGTGGGAGCGCATGACCCCAACCCCTCCCTCGCGAGCCTGAGGTCTCGCTCTTCATATCTGTCACGAACCTGCCAAGAATTAAAATAAAATAATTAGTACAATGAGAAAAAGAATTAATAATACAACATTAATTACTGCAATAATGAGAATATATATATGTAATTAAAGTTGAGATGCATACAACTAACAATAGTCGGGATCATCGGTCTCTTCTCCGCGATCAATTGAAGGATCGTCATCGCTATCACGCGTGTCGTCGATAATGATGGCCTCATCAGGTTCAACAACACCAACATTTGGAAGGCCTTTATGTAAACGGTCAAGCATTGAAAGGTCATCTGGAGCAGTAACCTCTTCTTCTTCAGGCTCTTCAACATCGTCATTAGCAGGTTCACTCTCATCATCGTTATCGGGTTCACTCTCATTGTCTTCTTCCATGTTCTGGGGTTGCGTAGAGCGGTTTCGGAAACGTTTTTTTATCACGCGTGTTTCTTGGAAGAATTCTCCTTCATATGTCTCTGGGTCAATGTGGGGTACATAATCCTCTTCATTGGGGGGAGGTGGTCTAATATGTGGTGGCACATCATAAACGACATCCCAACCTTTCAGGTTTTCAACCGTTTGGCAGGGGTAGGATAGATAGAAAACCTGGGTGGCCTGTTGAGCCGTAATATAGACATCGGGGACATTTAAATGGGTGTCTTGTCGAATTTCAACTAGACCTACATGTTCATGAGTCCGTCTAGTCCTCGACGGGAGAAACCAATGACATTTGAAGACAACGACGTTGGGAGGATTCTCACCATAGAATAGAAGTTCGTATATTGCTTGAACTCTTCCATAATACTCAATACTTCCGTCGCCGACAGTAGAGACACCCGAATTTGTACTTTTTCGATCGGCCATTTTTTGCTCTTTATCAACGGTACGAAAGCGATACCCGTTGATGTCGTATTTCTCAAATACACGGACCTTATTGTCAAAACCATTAGCGACTTGTCTCAATTCGGCGTCCATAGGCTCCTCATTTGCCTATAAGTTTAATAGGAAAGGATTGGTATATTAGTGAAAAATAGGCCGAACCAACAAATGAAACCCTATATATGAATGATAGTTACCATTCGTTTGAACCAAGAGATTAAACCAGGATTGCCGTCTCCTTGCTTGGCAAGAAGCTCATACTCTGCGATGGAATCACTTTCAATAACCACTCCATTCGAGAATTTGGCGACGTATCGACTGTATGAATTCATGGGAATTAATAAGAAACAAGAATTATTAGAAGTTGCGAAACAATGTACGTACGAGCACTTACTCGATATACGGTCGCACTTCTGTTAGGTTGGTGAGGATATATAGTGTAAGAGTCTGCCATTCGTCGATATCCAAAATCTTATTTCTCGAAGCACCAACAGGTCTGAGCTTCCCTTTGAATAGGCTGAGGTTGGATTGACGCCGTTGGGGGTCGCCAGTATTGTACCGAGGCTTTGGATTATGCAAATGGCAATTTTTGGCTTCATAATGTGCTGTCACGAAGTTTGCCGCCTCCTAGGTAATGAAAGCCTCGGCCATCGATGCTTCAATTCTACGTTTATTTTTACATTTTGCTCGAAGCGTCTTCTGCATTCTCTCCGTTGAATAGCACCAACGATTTTGCACAGGGCCCCCTAATCTTGCCTCGGTTGGGAGATGCAATATCAAATGCTGCATCGGATTAAAAAAACCCGGTGGAAAGATCTTCTCTAACTTGCAGAGCAACTCCGGCGCCATATCTTCCATGTCTTCTAGCACGCCATCAGATAGTTCTTTAGCACAAAGAACACGAAAGAAATAGCTCAGTTCTGCCAGTACTAGCCACTCTTCCTCGGGGATATAGCCGCGCAACATCACCGGCATTACCCGCTCAAGCCATATGTGCCAATCATGACTCTTCAGCCCAAATATTTTATGTTTTTCAGGACTCGCTCCCTTCCTCAGATTCGCTGCATACCCATCGGGGAACATCAAACTGTTTTGCACCCACAAGAGAATTTCCCTGATATGCCCCCTTTCAAGATTGAACCAGGCCCTTGGCTTGGACCAATTCTTCTTTCCTTTCGGCTGTCGCATGTTCTGTGAGGGTCTATCACATAGAGTCTCCTGGTCGACTCTAGCTTTAGGATTATCCTTTGACTTCCCATCTATGCCGAAAAATGTACCAAACAGGGCCTCGCCTATATTTTTTTCAGTGTGCATCACGTCAATATTGTGTGCAAGTTCGAGGTCTTGGAAGTAGGGGAGATCCCAGAAGCATGTCTTGTGAGTCCAGGCGTGTTCCGAATTATATCCCTTAAAATACCCGGGACGTTCTGGATCAGGCTCGAGAGAGTTCAACTGTGCCAAGACATGTTCGCCCGTCATCGTAGGTGCTGCCAGGTTTTTGACAACTATGCCTTTGATGAAGTTCTTCTTGTCTTTTCTAAAAGGATGCTTAGGAGGCAGAAACTGTCTATGCAAGTCGAAGTAGGAATACTTGCCACCCGCCTTCAGCCAATGAAACTGAAGAGCAGCCTTGCATTTTGGGCACCCGAACTTTCCATGAACACAGAAGCCAGCGAAAAGCGCATACGCCGGCAAGTCATGCATCGAGTACTGGTACCAAACATGCATTTTGAAGGTCTTTTTGCTAGCTTCCTCGTATGTCTTGAACCCTTCGTCCCAAGCTTGTTGCAATTCCTCCTTAAGCGTTTGCATGTACACATCCATATTCTTCCCCGGATATTTGGGCCCTGGTATTATCAACGTCAGGAAAATGTTCTTCCTTTTCATAATCTCTGAGGGGGGGGGAGATTGAGTGGCATGACAAATACAGGCCAACAACTGTATGGGGCTGCCATCAGACCGAAAGGATTGAACCCATCTGTGCCGACGGAGATTCGGCAATGCCTTGGCTCCTTAGCTTTTTCCGAATGTTTTTCATCAAAGTGCTTCCATGCTGAACCATCCGATGGGTGAGTCAACATCGGCTTCCCATCTGCATCAAATTATGTTCTCTTCCCATGTTTGTGCCATGTCATCTGTCTGGCTGTCTCTTCCATCATGTAAAGGCGTTGAATTCTTGGTATCACTGGAAGATACCTTAGAACATTTACGGGTATTTTGGTCTGCGTCTTCTCACCTTGACCATTGTCTACCACAACATACCTGGATGACTTGCATTTGGGACAATAGTCTTCGTCCGCATACTCTTTCCAAAATAAAGCACATCCATTTTCACAAGCATGTATCTGCTCATAGGGCATCTTAAGTACCTTGAGGATTTTATCCGATTGGTACAGGTTTGCAGGCATAACATGATCTTTTGGTAGAAACCGCCCAATTAGGGTCGTGATCGCATTGTAACAATCAGTGCCCAAGTTGAATTGTTCCTTCAAAGCCATCAACTGTGCGATGGCATCGAGCTGACAAAGCTTAGTGTGAGCGTGCAGCGGACGTTTCGAAGACTCCAACATATCATAGAAGGCCTTCGCAGATTCCTCCATCTCATCGTCCTCATCCCGCGCATCGTCAAAGTCCTGCACCATGTCTACGATCCCGGTTCCGTACTCATCTGTGCGCTGACGGACCACCTCCTCTCTCCGTCGTCCGCCAGACTCGCCATGGAAGGTCCACACCGTATAACCAGGCTTATAACCCCACTTCTGCAAGTGTTTACCCATATCCACCTCTGTCGCCTGTTTATAATTGTCGCACCTAACGCAGGGGCACCAGGTTTTTCTCTGCCCATTTGCAAACGCCGCTCTCAGAAACTCCTTGGTTTTCATTGCCCATTCATTGGTGATCTCTTTTTGATTAGGGCGACCAGTGTACATCCACGCACGATCATCGCTCATCTTCTTGCTACAGCTAGCTACTAAACAACAAATATACCATTTTATTACGTCCACTTTTTATTGCTTTTATCATACATAGCTACGGCATATGCAATTAACCTACACACTAATACGTAAAGATAAGTCCTAATCCCACACGAGTATGTGTAGATTGGGTCGGTTTCCCATGCTTTGGTCCCGATCCGACGCGGTATTTCGGCAGCACCTCCCCGCTGTTCTCCTAATACACGTCTCGACAACAAGCCGAGAGGTTATGTATCTGGAGAACAACAGAGAAGGGGAAACAATTGCACATTTAATATCAGAAAATCAACACAAACACTACTACCGGTAATTGAGCTAAGTAACAATAATTAATATCTAATTACTAACTTTATCTACTTTCTTATTATTCTTTTTCTTTTTCTTTTTCTTATTTTTCTTATTTTTCTTCTTATTTTTCTTATTTTTATTTTTCTTCTTCCTCTATTTCTTATTCTACTTGTTTTTCTTCTGGTTTTCCTTCTTTTTTCCTTTTCTTCTACTTCTGTTTATATCCTTTTATTCTTCTTTTCTTTTCTTATTTTCTTTTTCTAAAAACTACAATCCTAACACTAACATCCTAACTAATTCTAACACAACCTAAACAAACTAAAACAAAGAAATCTAACTAACTAAAACATTTTATTATACTTTTCTTTTCTTATATTATTTTTTAAAAAACTACAATCCTAACACTAACATCCTAACTAACTAACTAACTAACAAAAACCTAAAACTGACTAACTAACTAAAAAACTACAATCCTAACACTAACATCCTAACACTAACATCCTAACTAACTAACTAACTAAAACCTAAAACAAACTAAAACAAAGAAATCTAACTAACTAAAATCTAAAACTGACCAAAAACGGAGAAATATAACTAAAATAAACTAACTAATTAATAGGAAAAACAAAAAATAAAGAACAAGGAGGGGGAGGAGGGGTGCTCACCGGAGTGGGGCGGAGGAGGGCGGCCGGGAGGCGGAGGGCGAGGCGGCGGAGGGTGGGGAGGGGCGGGGCGGAGGAGGGCGTCCGAGGGCGGGGCGGAGACAGCCAGGGCAGAGGAGGACGGGGGCGGTTGCGGGGCGGGTCCATGGAGGGCGGGCGGGATCCGGCGGAGGGCGGACGGGATCCGGCGGAGGGCGGGGGCGGGGCGGCGTAGGGCGCGGTGCCGGCGATGGGTAGGGTGCGGCGGCGACGTGGGTGTAGTGGGAGAGAGAGGTTGCTGTGAGGAGTGGAGTGCGAGAGGGGCACGGCGCCAGGTTAACGGCCAGGCGTTATGCCGTCTGCTGGCAGATGGCAACGTTACTTTGTCGTCTGCTGGCAGACGGCATAACGCCTGGCCGTTAACCCTCACTTCTCGACCGTGCTAGGCGGGCCCACCTCTAGGTTTGCCGTCTGTCACAGCACGGCAAATCCACCTTTGCCGTCTGCTTGTGCGTGGACAGACGGCAAACCATGAATTTTCCATGAGTGTACGTTTTTCCGTCTGTATAACGTGGGACTGACGGCAAACAAACTCTTTGCCGTCCGCCCCGATGAAAAACAGACGGCAAAGAGGTTCCCACATGGCAAACTGGTGAATTCCAGTAGTGAATGTCCTCGTTTCGGATCTTGATTTGATGATAACCTAATCTCAAATCCATCGTGGAGAAGACAGAGGATCCTGCAAGTTGATCATAAAGATCATTGATCTTGGGAAACGGGTACTTGTTCTTTATCGTCGCTAGATTTAGTGGGCGATAGTCTACGCACATCCTTTCTGTTCCATCTTTCTTCTTTACGAACAGAACGGGGCAACCCCATGGCGATGAGCTAGGGCGGATGAAGCCTTTTGCCAACGAAGCATCAAGTTGGATTTTAAGCTCAGCTAACTCACGTGGGGCCATTTTATATGGGCGTCTAGAAATTGGTGCGGTTCCTGGTACAAGATCCACTATAAACTCTACACATCTGTCGGGTGGCATGCCCGGCAGCTCTTCAGGAAAGACATCCGGGAAGTCACGAACCACCGGAATATCTTCAAGTTCGGGAAGGGGAAGTACATTCAAAGAATGTATTGGGTTCTTGTTCTGGGTGAGGTATAGTTGACGGTTTTGCCTGAAGGGTGGGTGAGTTTCACGGATTTTCCTTTGCAATCCAGGTAGGCATTCTGTCTTGATAGCCAATCCATGCCAAGGATGACATCAATGCCTGAAGACTTGAGGGCTATGAGTGAAGCAAGGAATACTAAACCCTCAATTGCAATTTGATTACCATGGCTTACTCTATTAGTTTGCCATCTTGACCCTGGAGTTTGAATAATCATGGGGGTGGAAAATTCAACAAAGGATAACTCATGACGAAGTGCATAACTTTTCAACATGAATGAATGAGATGCTCCTGGGTCGAAAAGAACGGAAGTAGGAACATAATTGACTGGGAGCATACCAAGAATGACGTCAGTAGTGTCGTCAGTCTCTTTGGAGGCAATCTGGTTCACACGTCCACGAGTGGCGGGAGGAGCGGGTTTGGCGGTGTAGACCTTCTGGGGGGGCTTGCCACGACCATTGTTGTTGCCTCCGGCACGGGGTGGAGCATTCTGATTCTGGAGCTGGTTCTGGGGACAATCACGAGAGTAGTGGCCTGCCTGACCACACTTGTAACAGGCTCCAAAAACAGTGCGGGGAGCTGGGTTGTTTGGTGGAGCTGGGTGGAACTGAGTTGGTGGACGAGGCGCCACATAGGATGGCCTCGGTGGGTTGTTCTGGCGGAACATACTATTGGGGATCCAGATCTTGCGCTTTTGGGAGCCTGAACTGGATGATCCATCGTCTCTAGGGTGTTTGCGAAAGTCGTTGGGGGTGTTCATGTCCTCTGCCTTGATGGCCTTGTTGACAAGGACCTGGAAGGTGGCAAAGTCATGCAGGTTGAGCTCACGACGAAGTCCAGAGTTGAGGCCACGACGGAACATCTCTTGTTTCTTGGACTCGATGGAGACTTCTTCGGTAGCATAACGAGCCAGTCGGTTGAACTCACGACTAAACTCGTCAACGGTCCTAATGCCTTGGGTGAGGTTACAGAACTCCTCACGCTTGCGGTCCATAAGACCCTTGGGAATGTGGTGCTCACGGAAGGAAGTGCAGAATTCATCCCAAGATGCAGGCGGTCCAACGGAACACATATTCAGAAAGTACTCCCACCAAGAGCTAGCTGCACCTTCAAGGTGATAGGTGGCATAGTTGACCTTGTCGCCATCTGCAACATGGCCTGCTTGGAGCTTCCTCTCGATGCTGCGAAGCCAGTCATCGGCGTCAAGGGGCTCGGTGGAGTAACTGAAAACCGGGGGATGAAGTCGGATGAAGTCGTTCAGGGACACCAACTCGTTGCGTTGCTGAGTGGTGTTGCGTGCAATGACTTCTAACAGGTGGTGAGAGTCTCGGCGGTTCCTCTCAACCTCCATTAGAACCTGAGCCATTGTGGGTGGGGGTGGAAGGTTGCCTTCCTCCTGGTCATTCCCACGACCCTGGTTATGACCAAGCTGGCCACGGGTTCCTTGAGACATCCTGAAGTGAAAACCAAAGTCAAACAGAGTTGATTGGGATAGTCTAATCAAGGTATTGAAGTATTGGAAGGATTACAGAGCAAAGGAAGTAATCATCTTGACAACATGGTGATAAAGCATACAAGCCATATATTCACAAGCTGTCATACAAACCATACATCGTTTTAGTACAAGAACCAAGCTAATACAAACGTGATGAAGATGATACATCCTTCAGAGGCACTCTGACTTCCTATACATTATTTATCTAAGCCTCTGGAACTTAGACCCTTGCGTACAATACACTAAGATACTACTACATCCTCACTAAGTAAGACCACAGGCGGTCTCACTCATCTCCATCCCCATAGTAGTCCTCGTAAAAGTTACCCGCGTATCCCGGTAGCTGAAGGGACCATCGGAAAACACGGAGGCCTGTGGACCCTGATATCCATTTGGGCAAGGATGGGGCCTAGGTCCGGCGTAGGGTGGAAGCAAAGGACCACGGGGTGGAAAAATGCCTCCAATCTCGAGCCAAGCAACTCGAGAAGGCATCTGAGTCCTCACTGGATAGATAGCATCATGCTCAACTGATCCAACGCTCACAAAGGGTGCCAAGAGTGTCAGTGCTCGATACAGACGAACACGGGTGGCGTGGAGCTCGAAACGGAGAGCGCGTGCATCACGATCTCGATCACTAGCAAACCTAGCAGTCACCTGAAGTGCTGGATCCTCTGCAGAGTGATCTGAGTAGAGTCCGGTGTAATATCCCTCTTCTCCTGGAAGTGCAGCAGGGATATAGCGGAATGAGGTCTCTCTCAGCATAGTGTGCTCCTCTCTCAACAGGGTAATACATGAGTATGCAGCATCCTGCACAGCCATGTTCTCGGTAATGCCAATGCCATGTCCAAAGTTGATAGGCTGAGTGACTCCAACGTGGTGCGGGTAGATCCAGACAATGCAGTGGAACTGGGTCTGGTTGAAGTCAAGGAACTACTCCTCAACGGTGTACTTAGGATACCATCGATATCCCACATAGGACATCATCTCGATCAACGTGGCGGGCTGGCCACGCACACCGAGGCACCTGGTCAAACGAACAATCTGCCGAGGGGGAAGATCTGCCATCTGAAACAGAAAGAAGGAGTTTGCAAATGCATCAGATTATGAGATAAACCTGGAATGACTCGGACAGCATAACGGCTGTAATTGCAAGAAAAAGACAATTTCTTACAACATGGAAACAGCACTTACATACGATCTAAGAAATCAGGAAGCATAACCATTCTAACAAACCGATCACAACTTTCCTACGGCTACAAGAAGCAAACAACGAGATGTTCTAATCAGACAGAGGAGAGCCTAGTCCTATCTTCCCGTAGAATAAGATGAGGGTGACTCAGAACTCAGAACGAAGGGGGTAAGGAGAAAAAAGAAGCCTTACGTTGTTCCCTTATATACCCAGAGTAACTATATAACTATAGCAAGCTAGAATCGACTTCGGCCAAGGCTACTAGTCCTACAGTCAGTCCTGCTCTGATACCAAGTCTGTCGGGACCCGGGGTTAGCGTATGCAAGTACAGCTAAGACATAGTCATATGGAGAGCCGAGAACCGTACCCACTTGTCTAAGCAGACAAGGCCAAGCACAGAACATTCTCGGAGAGCATCGTACGTGAGGGGCATCCCATCCAGGCCGGATGATCAACTGAGATGGGTCCTCATCGTCCGCACACAAGTCTAATGATATGGGTGATGAGCTCCCATATTCAAAGACAAGTCGCCTCAACCATACTATCGACTATCTCATAACTCTTACATAGACTTACTCCAGCCCGATCACTTAGTCGGGGTCTAGGGTGGGCTCGATCATACCACAAAGTGTGCACGAGACGGAGTCTCGAACAATCGCATCGCGATGCCCCAAGCTGCGCACATCTAAGGGCCACTTGGTGTATGAAAGACCGCCAGCCAGATCACAACTAAGGTCTCGAAAACCCATAGAAAGACATGCATCTTATAAACATACACGCAGCACACATGCCTTGTATGAACAGTAGGTATCATTGCAATTCTCTACAAAGTATACAAGTTTATTTATAACTCTTACAGAGTGCACACAGAGATCACAAACATGTGATCCAACATTACAACACAAGCGGAAGCAAAGTATGTCTGAGTACAGACAAGTTTAATAAATGGCTTAAGAAGCCTTATTTAAAACAACCCTCCACGAGGGAACCAGTCGTCTGACTGGGACTAGACTAGTTGATCTTCAGTCATCCAGCTCGATGAAGAAGCCACCTTCGGGGTCAGTGGCATCATCTAAAACATAGATTAAGCAAACGTGAGTACAAAGTCGTACTCAGCAAGACTTACATAGGAGCTATACTACTCATGCATATGTATCAAGGTAAAGGGAGGTGGGGTTTCACTTGCAGAAATGCCAGCTTTGACTTGGCTAGTCCTGAACTACGAGTACCAGACTTGAGGTAAGAAGCGTACACGAGTCCACTACTTTCTCCAATCAATTACACCACTATGGTGCCTTCCTCGACTTCCCCACGAGAAAGCACGCCATAGCACTAACACTTATGTTGGTGTGTTTTAGAAGTATCCAGTTCAAGTTGTCTAATAATCAAGCTAAGCTTTCCAAGCAGTCCATAACCGCGGACGCGGCTATTCGAATAGTTTTGTTAACCCTGCAGGGGTGTACCGCTACACACACATGATCATCATTTACCGCCTTTGATCTCGACACCATTCAAGGGGTGCCAGCGAGGATGCTCACCACAACTGTTACCTCATAGCCGATCTAGTCGGAGAAAGCCGCCTACTTGGGTTGGCTACCACTATCGTGAACCCGGCCGGTTTACCGAAGTGGACCCAAGTGATGTGTGCGTGGTGCATAAGCCGGTCTCGGGTGAGCCATTCTCTCACTTAGCATCCAGGCCACAAGCCTACCAGAACTCTGAACTATTGCGACATCTGGACATCGAAAGGGATGAGTTAGTAAGCTCAGAGGGGTCAGTGAGCCCAATGTGTGGTTGTACTCTTCATCTTGGATCACCACACAAGAACTCGTACTTAGGGCGGTGTTCAACGAGACAACCCACCGTGTACTCCTACACAGCCTCTCATCGTTCACCTTGTATTAGGGTCGATTCACCATCACTTTTCTACCATCATCATCATGATCACTACCATCCCGACTCACATAACAGTATCATCATGGTATCACTCTAAGCATGCAATAAGCAGTAACAATTGCAGGGGCCACATGATATCAATCAACTCCTACATTTGCTAGGATTGTGGTTTTGCCTACTACTGTGACAAATGATAGGTCATGCAAAGGAATGGGTTCATCTATGCAGTAGAAATGCATCATTGGAATCATCCTAAACAATGCATAAGCAAGACATGAGAGGGAAGTGGGATTTTATCGACATGATCAATGGGGGTTTGCTTGCCTTGCTGACGAGGTTCGGGTTCGGGGTCTTCAACGAAGGGGGCAGCCTCCTGTTCCGGTTCCACCTCTACTCGACAAACAACAAACAAGGTAGCAAAGTAAATACAATGCACAATCACATGATGGAAGGTTGAAACTTGATGTATATGCTTTGATGTGTGAAGCAATTCCATTTAAATGGAGTATATTGCAAATTGAATTGCAAATTCAAACTCCAATTTGAATTCAAACTTAGCCAAGTTACATGTGACATTTATTGATCAATTTGAATCATTTTGAAATGTGTATGATATGCCTCTGATGTGTAACTAAAATGTAGCATGTTGCCATGGTTCAAGTTGCAAAAACTTTTGAATTGAATTTGATTTAATTTCATTTAAATCAAATAGCAAATGCTACTGATCCCAATTTAAATTCAACTCAAACAAAGTTGAAAATTGGATATTTGGATAGGTTATTTTCTCCTGATCATTTTTCATATATTATTAGTCCAATTTGGAGTTAATATGAATTTTCTGTGAATTTCCAAAGTTTGGGCTATTTTCTGGATTTTCTGGAATTCTTTAAATCATTTCAATTTCTGGAAATTCATTTATGGCGTCAGCATGACTTCATGCTGGCGTCAGGGGGGGGGCTGACAGGTGGGCCAGGGTTGTCAGCCTCTCTGTTTAAAATCCCGGTTAGTTTAAACTAACCAGGGGATTAAGGGGGGGACAGGGCCCACTGTCAGTGACCCAGGGTCACTTAACCCAGGTGGGGTTAAGCCCCTAATCAGCGTTCCTCGCCGGTGGCTAGCCGCCGGTGGCATCCAGCACGGCGGCGCTCTGCTAACTCCTCCTCCTGGCCTCCATTCTCTGCGCTAGGACCACCAATCGAAAGCCCGTGATGAGCCGCGTCGATAGCACCACCTGCGCGTCTCCGGGGAGGTCACAGATGACGGCAGCTTCGACCGCGGCGGTGACCGGAGCTCGGCTTTGAGAACTTCTTGCAAAACGTCCACCGAAGGATACATACGTGCGCGCGTTTGGATACCCGCGTCCCCAGGAGTAGCACGGACATGCTGGGGAGGAAAAGGGCACACAGGAGCGCGCGTATGGTAGTCCACGGCGGCGACGGAGCTCGGATCCCATGGAGGAAGTTGCTTGGAGATGCAATCAAACGAGGAAACAGAGGTGTTTGGTGCGCCTGCTCACCAAGATTGCAACGGAAGCGACGGGGAGGTCGGGGATGCTTTAACGGCGATGAAATCGACAACGGAAATTTTCGGTGGCCGGAGCACGGTGGTGAAGATGACGTCGCGTCCAGATCCTCGTTGCTCGATTAGCTGCGCATTTCGACGGAGAAGAAGATGGCGGAGCGATTGGGCACTGTCGTGCAGCCTCTCGTCTTCGTTGGCCGCGTGTGGGCGTCGTCGTACTCCAGCGAGCTTCACTGTCGTCTTTGAATCCGGCGGTGGAGGGAGGGGAACTTGCTCTAGAGAGGGGGAAAAGTGTGCGCGCTCTCCAGCGCTGCCACGGCGTGCCTGTGAGGGGGGAGGGAAGCAGGAGGTGGCCGAGGTGGCCACGGCGTCCACGGCATGCCGGGCACACAGCTGCCTGGCTGCCTGAGGAAGAATACAAGACGACTCGGAGTGGGCTGGGCCGGCTGGGCTTCGCCTGGGGCGACAGGTAACTCCTCTGCTTCCTTTTCTTATTTCCTTTTTCTGTTTTCTTCTGACATTTGTTTTGCTGTGCTAAAATAAATAGCTAGGCATTTTATTAAATGCTGAAAATTTTTATATGGCCTCATAATAAAATAGACTAGCCACTTATAAAGTTTCAACATTTTTAAAATTCAAATAATTTGAACCTTAACTCAAATAGGGTTATTTTATTAATTCCAAGGCACTGTTTGAATATTTGAAAATCTATGAGCATGGGATGGGTCCCACATCACTTGATATGTGATCACACTCATTTATAAGACTTTTCAAAAATCTAACAAGAATTTTTGGAGAATTTTTGGAGAAGATTTTTATCTGGCCTTTTGAATTAATTCATCTGGGGGGGTTCCTTCTCCCATTTTTCTTTTGAAATTGAAATTTCCTTTGATTTCTTTCATGAATGCAAAGTGAAATTGATCCTAGCACATTACCTAACAGAGGGTTCTGACATGAGGTGACTTGTCTATGAGTATGGGAATTCACCACCCATATCTTTGAGACTTGTGTGCGGACGATGAGGACTCATCTCAGTTGATCATCCGGCCTGAATGGGATGCCCCTCTCGTTCGATACTTTCTGAGAACGTTCTGTGCTTGGCCTTGTCTACTTAGACAAGTGGGTACGGTTCTCGGCTCTCCATATGATTGTGTTGTAGCGAGGCTTGCATACGCTAACCCCGGGTCCCGACATGCTCCGTGAAGGCAAGATTGAGTGTGCTAGTGTGGGGGTCTCTAGACATTTTGTGTCGCAAGCTAATAACTTCTAATAGGGTGCAACTATCAAAATCAATATCACTACTATAAGATGTGGTAGTAGTGTCATCTAGGCTCACTTTTTTCAAACCCTCTATGTTCATAGGAGTTTGTTCTTCTACGGTTGAGGTACTAGCATCACCATTAATAGGTCCAATGGGACCAGGAGTGCATTGGGTGCTAATAGTTTGTGTGTCCTCACCAATTTGGATAGTGGCAAATGTGTGTTGTGTAGGAAGGCTCTTAATTCTATCCTCTTCATCTTTTTCTCTAGCCCATCTTTCTTTAAGTTTAGCCATCATCCTAATCTTTTCATTAATTTTTAATTGGATGGCATTAATAGGGGTGGCCTTCCTCTCCTCAAGGGGAGAGGTTCTAATTTTTAGCATCTCAACATCAAGGGCTAACCTATCTACCTTCAAGGAGAGATTATCTATCTTAGCTAATTTCTCTTCTACGTCCTTGTTGAAGGCTTTTTGGGTAGTGATAAAGTTTCTAAGCATATTTTCCAGTTCAGAATTGGGGTTCTTGTTGCCAGGATAAGTGTCGGTGTTCCCATAGTTGGATGGAAACGGTCTAGGATTTCTAGCAAAATTTCCCCTATAAGAATTATTGTTGAAGTTGTTTCTAGCAATAAAGTTCACATCTACTTGTTCCTAAGCAACCAAAGAATTTAAAGGGACATAATGAGGATCAATAGAGGGTTGCTTGGTATGTAGAGACATAATTAAGTCAACTTTTTCATTTAGGGAGGTAATCTCCTTGACAGAGTTTACCTTCCTACCTGTTGGAGCGCGTTCGGTGTGCCATTGGGAATAATTTGTCATCATCTCATCGAGAAGCTTTGTAGCAGCACCGAGTGTAGTTGACATAAAGGTTCCTCCCGCAGCCGAATCTAACAGGTTCCGCGAGGTAAAGTTCAAGCCTGCATAGAAAGTCTGGACAACCATCCAGGTAGTCAAACCATGTGTAGGGCATTTCTTAACAAGAGATTTCATACGTTCCCAAGCTTGGGCAACGTGTTCATTATCGAATTTCTTAAAATTCATAATGTTACTCCTCAATTGGATAATTTTAGTAGGTGGGTAATACTTCCCAATAAAAGCATCTTTGCACTTATTCCGAGAATCAATGCCATTCCTAGGAAAAGATTGAAACCAGATTTTAGCTCCTTCCCTCAAAGAGAAAGGAAAAAGCTTGAGCTTATCAACATCACCTTCTACTTCTTTATACTTTTGCATATCACATAACTCAACAAAATTATTTAAGTGTAATGCAGCATCATCTCCAGCACCAGAGAATTGATCTCTCATAACAAAGTTTAGCAAAGCAGGTTTTATTTCATAAGAGGTAGCTGAAATGGCAGGTGTGGCTAGTGAAGTCACACAACTTGGTGTTTTCAGTGGAACCCATAGTAGCAGCAAGTGTGGCAGATTTTTTTGTAATTTTTGATATAAGACACAAAGAAAAAAACTGAAAGGTAAACTAACAAGACTAAAAAGTAAATGTAAAAGGTAGTGGGAAACTCCCCTATCTTAGCACTCGGAGTCCCCTGCAACAACGCTAGAAATTAGCTTGATACGCGAGAGATGATAATTGCTTCTCGCCCTTCGTTGGTTACCCCAAGTGGAAGGTGATGCAGCGTAGCGGCAAGTTTACCTTGGTGAAGATACCAAGGTTGAGAGTATCGACCAGTAGGACTCCGGAGATGATAAGTAGGTGTCAGCGGAACAACTGACGTGGACCTGCACACATACACAATTAACTTTGCTCCCAACAAAGTTCAGAGAGGTTGTCAATCTCTCTAGTCTTGTTGTTTAAAAATGATCAAAACACAAGGGATAATGATAATGATAACAACTGAAAGTAAAGGCGGAAAAGTAAATAAGAGTGTAAACAATGATGATAATATGGACCGGGGTCCCGTGATGTTCACTAGTGATGTCTCTCTCCGAAAAGATGATAAAACTTCTATGCGACGTAAACAAATTACAGATGGACAATTGAAAGGATTATAAACACACCGCAATGCTAACTATGATAAAAATAAATGAAGAGGCTCAAAAGCATGGGCAGTACGCCAAAATAAGTACACCGAAATCCAACTGCATCTACTACTAATCATCCACCTTAAGATATCTATCCCTAACATCTCGCTGGTATTAAGTTGCGAGCCCCACCCAAAGTGTAAACCCAAAGTAACAGACAACTGCATTAAAAAGCACTTTGTGTAAAGTAAACAATCCTTGCAACCGAGGTTACAAGCACCGTTGTTTTCCCCCTTGTGGCAACAACACATCCCCTAGACTCATGTTTCTGTCACTCAAGCGTGTCATCACGGGGAATGAACCCACAATCAAGCATAACGTTCCCTCTTGGGGTTACTACCTACTAATTGGCCAAAGCAATAAACAACAAAAGAGAACATGCAAGAATTACTTAGGAACAAAAATAGAAAAGATAAGAACCAATTATATTACTCTATCACAATCTGAACATAATCTCACAATCCATCAGATCCCATCAAACTCAGCATAGCAACAGCAGAAAGATTACACATGTGCCTCGATCATGTAGGGAAGCTCACGAGGTCTAACCCATGAAGAACAAAGAGGGAAGGAGAACATCACATAGCTACTGATCACAGACCCATGGTCCAAAGGAAACTACTCACGGCACATCCAGGAAGCGTCCATGGTGAAGGGGAAGCTCCCGGAGGTCGATCCTCCCTCCGACAGGGTGCCGGGAAGAGGTTGTCTGGCGCTCCTGATCTTGGAAGCCCGGCGGTGGCGGAACAGAGGCGAGATCGCGAAAAAGGATTCTGTCTTCGGGGGTTTCGAGTCACGGGGAATAAATAGGCGAAGGGGGGCAGCCAGGGGGGCCACCAGGAGTCCAGGCGCCACCTTGGCGCGGCCAGACCCTAGGCCGCGCCATGTGGCCGCCTAGGTCCCTGGTGGTGGCCCCCAAGCCCTCCTTCGGGGTTCCGGAAGCTTCCGTTTTGCGGATTTTTTATCCGATTTTTCCAGAATTTTTGGAGCAATTTTAATATGGGGGAAACGTGGAATAAAAGTGTATGAGTTAATAGGTTAGTCCAAATATGACCAAAAGTGTATGAAAGTGTATCTAGATCATAGCAATATCAAACAAAACAAGCATGGAGCAAGCAGAAATTATAGATACGTTTGGGACGTATCAATACCAGACTTTGAATATTGTATGAAAGACATGTTGTATCTATAGCCCCTTGAGTCGATTAAAAGTACTTGCCCCTTGTGTCGACTCATAGGTGAGATCGACTTGTAGCCCCCATGATTGGTGTGGTTACCTTGTGTGCCAGACCAAATCATTCAAGGGATTTTTTTTTAAATGATACTCCCCAAGAGTCGGCACATATATTATTGCGTTTTGTCGAGTCTTTAAGAAGAAATTTTGAACTGATACTCCCCAAGAGTCGGTGTATGCATTCGAGTGCTGTATCGAGTCTTTGTTTGAGAAGAAACTTTGAAGTGTAGTCCCCATGAGCCGGTGTATGCACCTGGGCGCTGTGCCGAGTCACATAGGTCTAACTTTTATTTGAAAGATAAAATTATTATGCTTAATTGAGCATGATGTTTGGATGCAAAAAATGAAATGCAAAGGCTACTATGAGTTGACTTAGACCTCATCATCTCGCGTTGAGAGAGATTATTGGTTCAGGAGTCGAAACTTCTCTGTAAAACCGGCTTATATGACTAGCGTGCCCGACTCATAGGTCTAAATTCGATAGGTGTTTTATGTAAGCCCCCAAAGTTTAGAACAACCAGGTTCCATTAGACATATGAGCTTGAGTAATACAGGCCAGACGGCGTGGGTGGCCAATTCATGTATATGCCGGCTTCTTTGTCAAGAGCCGATGAGTATCATCGAGTCCCCGATTCGCCTGACTAAGTCGTACACATGTAGAGTTTTACATATATATATGTCGGCTTCTCTTTCAAGAGCCGATGAGTATCATTGGATCCCCGATTCGCCTGACTAAGAAATGTACATGCTCAGAGCCGATAGAGGGTTGATCGAGCCCCCAGGTCCCTGAGAAAAGGTGAAAAAATATGTAATTGATGCAATATGATGCAGTATGTATGATGTAATGTATTTAAGAAATATGCAATATGAAAGTTGACTTTATGCATAAGTATGGTGAGAGCCGGTGCGACGAGAGTCGACTTTAGATGTGGCGGAAGCCTAGTGCGATGAAGATCGACTTTATGTATGGCGAAACCCTAGTGCGATGAAGATCGACTTTATGTTAAATATGTTGATAACCTATTTGTGACAAAAGTTGACTTTATATGTTAAATATGATGATAGCCTACTGTGATGAAAATCGACTTTTTAGTATGGCGAAAGCCCCCAATGCGATGAAAATCGATTTATTTATTATGCGGTGAAAGTCGGTGAATGTCGACTTATATAGATGTACAATTGTGTTCCTGTTCTACTCAAGTATAATATGGACGGAGTTGTGCGATGTTCCACGGCCTGGGAGTTTCCTCCATGGATGTGCGTGACTTTTCCTTCTCGCGTATATCAACCAGGTAGTAGGATCCATTGTACAGGTTCTTGCTGACCACAAACGGTCCTTCCCATGGAGAGGATAACTTGTGCATTCCGTCCTTTTTCTGTATGAGGCGGAGCACCAAGTCACCTTCCTGGAAAGTCCGATTTCTAATACGACGGCTATGATATCGTCGCAGATCTTGTTGGTAGATAGCCGACTGAGCTGCTGCTAGTTCTCGTTTTTCATTGAGAACATCTAAGGCGTCCTGCCTCGCTTTCTCATTGTTGGCTTCCACATAAGTTGTGACTCTTGGTGAGTCGTGACGGATGTCACTTGGGAGAACGGCTTCTGCTCCATAGACCAGGAAGAAGGGTGTGTAGCCCGTCGAACTGTTAGGAGTCGTCTTGATACTCCACAATACTGAGGGTAATTCTTCCTCTCAACAACCCGATGTCCTTTCCAAAGGGACTAAGAGTCGGGGTTTGATGCCTCGGAGAAACTCTTGGTTGGCTCTCTCAGCTTGTCCATTGGTCTGTGGGTGAGCAATTCACGCAAGGTCCAGTCGGATGTGCTCGTTCTAGCTGAATCGTTGCATAACCCCCTCTGATAGGTTATACCCATTATCAGTGATGATGCTGTCGGGGTAGAAAAATTTGTATATTATGTATTTCAAGAATTTTAGTGTTGTTGCCGCATCACATTTGCTGAACGGCTCTGCCTCAGCCCACTTGGTGAATTTATCCATTTCCACTAACAAGTGTGTATTTTTGTTGGCTGACCTTTTGAAAGGTCCCATCATATCAAGACCCCACACCGCCAAGGGCCAAGTGATAGGGATCATCCTGAGTTCTTGAGCCCGCACATGTGCTTGCTTTGCGTAGCGCTGCCATCCATCGCACTTCTTGACTATATCCTCGGCATCCGCATGTGCTGTGAGCTAGTAGAATCCGTGTCTATAGGCTTTAGCCACCAGCGAATGAGAGCCGGCATGATTCCCATAGTCTCTAGTGTGTATTTCATTGAGGATTTCTCTGCCTTCTTCTGGCGACACACATCTCTGGAAAACATCTGCTGGGCTCTGCCGATGTAGCTCACCGTTGATGAGAACAAAGGATTTTCTCCTCCTGATAGTTTTTCTAGCCCGTACCTCATCTGTAGGTAGGATTCCCCGGGTCTGGTAGTCCAAATGTGGCACAACCCATGAGGGGGTAGCATGTATTGCGGCCACCAAAGCCGGTTCTGGATCCGGCTCTGCTATGTGTTGCTCTGTTGGTATATGTACAGACGGTTTTGGCAGGACATCCAGGAACACATTTGGCGGAACCGGCTTTCGCTGAGAGCCGAGCCGGGATAGAGCATCTGCGACTTCATTTAGCTTGTGTTCCACACAGTCCAACAAAGAAATCGGATTTTCTGTCTAACTCACGCTGATAGGCTGCCATGGTAGCATCTTTGGAGTTCCATCTTCCTGACACCTGCTGAGAAACAAGGTCGGAATCGACGTAGCATCGGATCCAGCTTATGTTCATCTCAAGAGCCAACCGCAATACATGGAGTAGAGCCTCATATTCTGCTGTGTTGTTAGTGCAAGTGAGTTGTAGCTGCAAGACATAGAAAAATTGTTCTCCTTTGGGGGAGGTGAGGACCACGCCGGCTCCTGACCCTTGGAGCTATTGACTTCCATCGAAATGCATTTTCCAGTATTTGGTGATCGGCCTTTTTGGAGGCGCCTGGATTTCAGTCCAATCATTAATGAAGTCGACTAGCGCTTGGGACTTGATGGCCGTGCGTGGTTCAGACTTGATATGATAAGCCCCCAACTCTATAGCCCACTTTGCAATCGTTCCCATGGCTTCACGGTTCTGGATGATGTCTGCAAGTGGTGCTAAGCTGACTACAGTTATGGGGTGCTCCTGGAAGTAATGCTTGAGCTTCCTACTCGCCATGAACACGCCAAGAACCAGTTTCTGCCAGTGAGGGTAGCGTTGCTGTAACATCCGAAAATTCTTCGGATTTTGGAATGTTAATAAAATTAAATAGATAATGATTGTTTGCTTGATGTGTTTGATTTTCTCTGGAATTTAAAACTTTCTGGAGTTTATTGACTATTAAAATGAGAGGGAATAAAAGGACTTTCCCTAATATTCATAATTGATGTTTTTGAAATTTACTATTTAAAACAAAACCAACACAACAAAATGAGAGAAGGTAATATGACTCCTTCAACATATGAAAACTTTGGAAAAGGTTTTAAATCTTTATTGGAATTCTTTTGATTATTCAAAATATTTTTTCAACTAAAGGAAAATTCATTTGAGAGGATATAAAAGGACTTATCCCCATTTTACTTTGTTGAAAAATATTAAAAATATTTTTGGGAGACTTTTGAATTTTACTTTTGGAGTTATAAATATTTTCTAAAAATATTTTTGGAATTTATTTATGCTTCGGTAAAGTTTTTAAATCAATTATCGGAGTTTTTGGTATTTTCAAAATGCCAGAAAAGTATTTAAAAATATTAAAAATAAGTTGCAAAGTTTTTATTTTTATTTATTATTTTGGCCAAGCCAAAAATTCAATTTTATTATTTTAAAAATATTGGCAAAGACGGAATTTTAAAATAAATTTCCGTGATTTTTCTAATATTGTTTTGGGCCTGTTCTGTTTTTTTTTCCGCAGACCGATTTTGTATTGATCTCGGATTTAAAAAAAGGATTAGGGGCTGGCTATAAATTGCCCCGATTAGGACTAAATTATTTTCGCTTAGCGTTTTAGGGTTAGCTCTAATTTAATCCGCGGGACCCGCCGCCGCCGACGTCATCGACGGAGTTCGCCGGAATCTCGCCGGAGTTTCGTCGGAGCATCGTCGGAGTTGCGTTTTTTTGCGTTTTTTCGGGGTATTTTTCGCCGTGTAGCCGCCGACCTCGCCGTCCTAGCCGCACCGCCGCCGCCGCCAGCCGCAGTCGGCCGCCACCCGCGCGCCATGGCCGCCACCCTTGGGGTGTGCGCGCTGCCGCTCGCCCCTGGCCGTGCCCGCCCCCGCCGTTCCGCCTTTCCTGCCCGCGCCCGCCCCGTCGCCCCTGCCGGCCGGAGCCAAGCCAGTCCGAGGCCTCCTGCCAGCCATGGCCATGGCCCTTTGCGTCCCGTGCCCGCGTGGAGAAGAAAGACTTTGGAAAAAAAAGTCAAACGCGTTTTAAAAAAATAAAATTTTCCCAGATCTGGGTCCAAACCGCCCGGGGACCCGATCGCGTTTTTCAGAATTTTTTTATTTACGTATGGGTCCTTTTTATAGTAGAGCACCCCGGTACCCCCCCGGTGTCACCTCGATACCGTTTTCGCGATTACTTATTAACCGTAACTCGGAATTGGGCACTTCCAGTTGCGTTGCAACCGTGTACAAATTTTCTAGCCAGTAGACCCGGTGTTACAGAAGTTTGAAGTTTTCAAATTTGAATCCCAAGCTAAACAAAATTTGAACTTCCGGCAGCCGTAACTTTTTACCGGTGCGCCCGTTTGCGCCGTTTCTTTTTGCGTTGGATCACTCGTTCCATGTACTTTCTGTCTATATCTTGTGTACACAAAAATTCACAAGTTTATTGATCTGTTTAAATTCAAATTCAATTCATTTTTGCACTCGCTATGACCTGTGTTGTAGTATTCCGTTTCACATGATTCTTTTTGCATATGGGATCATATGAGACATCTTATCAGCAATATCCACATACCATTCATATTGCCATGATCTTTACCTTGATTTCATAATGCCTTGATCATACTCTTGTATCGACAACTCTTTATCCGTTGACTCTCTCGAGTGCACGTTTCACCGATCACCTTCGAGCACATCCACACCTTTGCACTTCAAAGCTTTTGTTTTATTACTAAAACCTTTGTGATCGTTTTGTTGATCTTATGTTTTGTCCTTGTGGTGTGATTGCTTATTGAGTTCTTTCGTTGACGATAGATTGCTCGGAGTGTGACGAATAGAGTTGACTAGAACGTGAGAGCGCAGATCTTCATCGAATGTATAAGGCAAGTGATGCTTTGACCATACTCATACCTATATTTTCTATATGCATTATGTTAAGAAATATCACTCTATTGCATGATAGGTAGTTTACTTTACTGTTGCTGCAAACCAGTTAGGATAGCCACATGTTTTGACTTGTCTACCGTAGATCAACCTAGCCGTGTTGTTACTTTAATGCTATGCTTTGTAGACGTGGTTGGGTTGTGAAAATTCATGGAGTGCATGTGAGCTATTTTAATAAACTGTGTAGCAACTTTATAATAAATAGAAATCACTTCTGGATGGGCGGGTTGCATCCCGGTAGTTGTGCCTTGTCTAAGGACAGTGCCGGGGTTAAATGCACCCAATGGTTGTTTTGGTGGTGAACCGGGTGCGTCATGGCGAGTACCCTCTAACGCAGTGGGCGCCGTCCAGGCTCAAAAAGATTAGACATGCAATATTACTAGTAGCTTCCGTGTACAACCACTGGATATATGGGCTCTGGCTTAGCACGAGTACGTTGTGGGGAACCTGGCCCTGGTAGCTAGCTGATGTAGATGTGTGTTAGGTGTACCGGCTACCAAAGGGTGGAGGCAACCTCTTCAGAAAGTCTTTGTCTCAATCTTCGGGTTGAGTCCAGTGGGGAACGTGTACAACCTCTGGAGAGTGTATAAACTGATCATGATTAGCCGTGTCCACGGTTACGGACGAACTTTGAGCAACTAGTCAGTACTGTTGATGAATGATCTTGACAGATGAACACTTAATAATAATTTGGTTGGAACACGAGTAGCATGGGTTGCTTTGTGTTTCAGGTAGAATTCAACTTAAAACTTTGACTAGTTTAGTTCAGGAGAAAATTGGCTTTCAGCAAAACTAAAACCATAAGCCTTTCCTTTGACTTACCTTGCATGTAGTTGTAGGTCCTTTATATAAACTTTTCCGTGTCACTTGCCGTACAAATCAGATGTACTGACCCGTTGTCGGGCTGTAACCTTCGGTGTTGCAGGTTTTTCAGACGATCAGTAAGGTGCGTTAGGGGTTGCGAGTCTACACTCAGCATGTTCGCAGGTGGCTGTTGATGGACTCCAAGTTATTTGCTTTTGCTTCCGCTATATTTATGTTGAATAAGCTAGCCTTGAGCTATGCAACTTGTTATTTATTTACTCTGGATCATACGTTGTAATAATGATGCACTTGTACTTTGATATACATCTATAATACTGTGTGTGCCAGCGAGTTCGATCCAGGGACTGACACTTGAGAACAGAGACTTCAATTCTATGTGAATTGGGTCGTTATAATTGCTTTGATGAAGTCAGGTCCTCACTAACATAATAGACCGGCCTTTGCAAAGGGTGCTCTTTACTGGCTTCCATACGATCGACCACAACCACATCGCTGACTGCTCGATTGTTGGAAGAAATATAGAGTAGCATCCGCTCTTTTTTCTTAGGATCCACCAGGATTAGAGCCTGGGACAATTGTTTCTGTAGGAGATATGCCCTAGAGGCAATAATAAATGTTATTATTTATCCCCATGTTCCTAATTATGTTTATATTCCATGCTATAACTGCTATGGTTCTCGAGTCTGCAATAACCACGAGGCTCGGAGGAAGACTCATATGCACGTGTGGAATAATAAACGGATAAAAAAAATATATATTCCTAGTCTCGCCTCTAAGACTAGCTCAAGTGTTGCATGATGGTTCTGTTTTCCTGATCATGGGCATGACTATGCCGGCAATTTTGAGGGCACAATGTTAGAAGAACATTTGTGTTGAATCGACCCAGATTGATGTTATGCTATGAGATACATTCGTCACCAGTTAATGGATTATAACACAGAGAAAGTTGAGCGTTTGCATAATTCCTTAGACCATGAGAGTATCGAGTTCCTTCGTACTTGCTTCGTGAACTTTGGGGTTTGTTAAACGTCATCTGTAAAAGGGTGGCTATTACGGCGGCTTACGGGTTCACGGAAAAGTATGACAAGGAACTAGGTAGCTCAAGATTGGGATTTGCTCCTCCGTCGATGGAGAGATATTCTTCGGGCCCTCTCGGTGTTACGGTATCCACCATCGTCTGGCCAGACACAGTGTGATTTGATCACAGGGATGCCGGAACGCGGGAACGAGAAAAGAGAACAATACTAGTAACGAGGTAACTGGCATAGTGGACAAGTGTTGATCCACGGGGATGCCGATAAGTCTCACCTCGGGTATTTGTAACATATCACGAAGCAACAGGAATAGCACACGGCAACTGGAGGTTCACTCGAATATTTATTCGTGTGGGTATAGGGGTCAATATGGGTGTCCACGGCTCCGATGTTGATCATTGATCGGAAAGTGTTCCGGGTCATGTCTATACTTCACCGAACCTATAGGGTCACACGCTTAAGGGTCATCTATCTGCTGAATACTAGACAGGGAGTCTGAGAGAAAGTCACCGGAAAGGTTTCGGAGAAAACGGAAAAGTTCCGGAAAGAGAACACCGGAATAATTTCGGTAAAACCAAAAAGTTGTTTCGGAATATATCATTAAGTCAAAATGGTTTCGGCACACGCCTGGAAATTCTTGGAGGGTGCCAGAATTGTTCTGGGAACTTCTGGGATTTTTCCAGAGAGAAAAAACCGGAAATGTTCCGGAGCTGCCGGAACCGCTTTGGTTGCTTTTCGCAGATGAAAATCACTAATCCGGAATTGTTTCGGAACGCGTCCAAAATCCTTTTAGTGGGTACTGGAATTTTTCTAAGACCTACAGAAAAGTTTCGGATTTTACGGTCGCAGATAAATGTCTTCATGAATAGTGGATACACTATTCATGATGATGCAGGCGATGATGCAGCTTGCATGATGATGCAGGCGATGATGCAGCTTGCATGATGATGCAGGCGATGATGCAGCTTGCATGATGATGCAGGCGATGATGCAGCTTGCATGATGATGCAGGCAATGATGCAGTTTGGAGGGCATTTTGGGTTTTTCCCCATAGCCTCTCACCCTATAAATAGGGGTGGAGAGGGGTCACTCAAATCTGATCCAAGTTCTCACTTGAACTCTCAACAAGTGCCATTGCATGATCTGGCTTTCTTCTCTCCCTCCCACGAAATAGTTTCGTAGAGCCGAAAGGCTGTCTGGGTTCCGGTAGGAACTAGTTCTGGACGGCGAAGCCCTGCCGGATAGATGACACCGTATGTGTGCAACCCCGTAGAGAGGTCGTAGTTTCGATCTTTTGCCCGAGGGGCTGTTCGAGGGTCCTCCCGAAGGGCTGTCCAAATTATCGTTCGAGTTTCAAGGGTCCTCCCGAAGGGCTGTCCGAGTTACCGATCGAGTTTCGAGGGGCCTCCCGAAGGGCTGTCCGTGACATCGTCCGAGGGACTGTCCGACCGCCTCTCGGAGCGCTGTCCGAGGAGCAGACGAGGGAGGACATCCTCGCGGTTGGGAGGTTGTAAATCCTAGCCGCGGGGGTCTGCACCAACGATCTACATCGACTCTACTTCCGCTGCGCTACGAGTCGGTAACGATCAGATCAAAACCTTGTATGCAGTCTCCATAGTGGTCCTGGGCTGTTCGTAGTGCGGAATTTTTTTGTTTTCTGCCGCGTTCCCCTACAGTGGCATCAAGAGCCGTGCTATGCGTAGATGCATGTTGCGATCTAGAATACATAGAGATGTATGAGTATTGCATAATATAATTTTGGAGTAGATCAGATCTATTGCTGAAAATTATTTATGCGGGTGGCAGATGAAATCTGTTACCCGATGTTCTTGTTGCTTCCCTGGAATTTGTGTATTTCTGATCTCAATAACAGTATGGTGGAGTTTCAAAGTTCTGGCAATCTGCGATCCTGATTGATCAAAGAAGTGCTAACAGTTCGTTGAATTCCACCGTAGTTAGAGAAAGAAGAAATTCTGCAGACTAAAGGGCAATGCAGATATGATCTGCACGGGGATCACGCGTATGACGAAGTTCAGTATGGGGCTCGAGATTTTATTATCTCGTGTTTCATACACCCCGCAAAGTTAATCTAGCGACTTGAATAATCATGCTTGATGATAAACGTTGGTAGCTGCGGTTTAAGTCAAAACCTTAGAAGCCACGTAAAATAAATTTTTGCATAAACCGATTAGAGGCGTCTAACTTGGTTTTGCAGGATGTGCATGTGATGTGGTATAGCAAAGCTCATATTAATTTGATTATGTATGAGATGACTATATAATGTAAATTTATTAACATGACCTGCGTGTCATGATTTGGCATGATGGCTGGAGCCATATGATTGTCACTTTAATGACCTGCGAGTCAACCTTATGTAATGCACTTATTTTATTAGCTATAGAGATAGCAATATTATTTGGTGCATCGACAAGGTGGTGGCAAACTTCGCGAAGGTGAACTCCGACGCAAATGCCAAAGACGAAGAAATACTTGACTTCTCCGTCAGAAGGGGCTATACCATATCATGCAATTATGAATTACCTGAGATGTTTATCCCTTAAGTTGCACCCTTCTTGATTGCGCGGTAGTCGCTTTTTATTAGGGTGATCTCTCACTTAAAATATCAAGTAGTTAGTGTTCTCCCAAATGTAGCACCGTCACAGCATCTATCCTTTCGGGGTGCGCCATGGATGCATGGGTACGAACGACTGGAGAAATGTAAGGCGGGTGAGGTCAGACCTCGCAGCAAGATCACTTGGTTGTCTTGACGTTCATGGCAGGATCGTCCTGAGCTCGGAACACACGCATCGAAAGATGAACAAGAGTCACATAGAGATGTGATCGGCAAGTTGGCCTACCAAATCAAAATCCTCGTCATGAGATGATGATTCTATGGCGTTGTATTGATATTTGGATCTTGAATCACTCATAATCAATTTTGAGAGATATTGATTTGAGTGGGAGCGCATTTTAGAATTAACTTGTTTAATTCTGAGTGCAAATTAATTATGAACACTGTCTAAGTATAATTTGCTAATAGTTGTAGAATAATGGCTCGCGTTTCCACCTTCCCTATTAAAATTGAATAAGCTGTTAAATATCTGGTTAAAACTTTACGGTTGGTAACGTAATGCGAGGATTGTCCTCAAGAGTGCCGAGAAGGATTTTGTCCTATCGCATGCTTTCGGTGTCCTCCCGCTAATGCTATGGATGATGTGACTCTCGTCCTTCGATCCAAAAGCTAGAATTCCATTGTGGTCAAGTGCAATACGTTTGCTTCCATAAGACCCGAACTTCACAAGTTTGGGATAGTTATGTAATATTCATGGAACTGAAAATTGTTTTCAGATACAGACAAAGGCTAAAAGATATGAGATATCCAAAGCAATATCTGTTTGCAAAGTATTAGTACAGTGTTTACTGGGCATTTGACTGATAAGAGAGGGATCCAGAAGAACGCCTGTCATATGATGAAGGTGAATAAAACAAACAACTTAAAGAGAAAGGAAATGTCCAAAGGGTGTTAGTATGACTCACACGCCTAGGAAGTCCGGGGCTAACGCCACTCTTAAAGTTGGGTGCTTCTTCTGAGAGTAGGAGAAATATATTGAAAGTTAAACTGTTAAAAGTATAAGGGCAAAAAGAAAGAAGACTGGAATGTCCAACTCATGTATAAAAGTCATGAAAGTTATTGATGTATGGAAAGCTGGTCAAAAATAAATAGTTCTTGGGAATTGTGATTAAACAGTTAGTCCATAATTCTTGGGTATTATGATTAAAAGTTGATCACAGGAATACCCGCTCGATTGCATTCTGTTGCAACTCGATGCAAGAACCACTACGGCCTAAAAGACTTGCCAGTAATGAGGTTTAGATACGCGCTGGGAACATAGTAAAAGTTACTATACCTTCCATCGGTGTATCACCATCTGTATTTATTTTCATAATTCGTTTTAGAGTTTTATACACTCTAGCCCATTGCATAAAGTATGTTGCAAGAAGGTTGTTCATAAAAGAACAATTGTTGTTCAGTATTATGAATAACATAAAGGGCCATGCTTCCATCGGGGATGGGATGTATGTTATGAATATTGATGATAATATGATACATCCATAACACTGACGCTAAATGTCGAAAGACTAAAAGAATACCACATATGTGTGGCACTGCATTTGGTCACATTGGAGAAACCTGCATGGAGAAACTCATAATGATGGATTTTGAAGACATTTGATTATGAATCATCTGACACTTGCAACCTTCGTCCGAAAGGTGAAGTGACTGAAATACCGTTCACAGGCCATGAGGAACGAACAACAAACTTATTGGTGATCATACATTTGATGTGTGTAGTCCGATAAATGTTGTTACTAGTAGTGGATTTATCTATCTTCAGAAATGACTCAAGTAGATATATGGATATTTACTTGATGAGACGTAAGTCTGGATCTTTTGAAATCATTCAAAAGGTTTTCAAAAATGAAGTGGAAGTTATTGTAACAAGAAAATTATGTTTCTACAATTCGATTGCAGAAAGGAATATTTTGAGTTACAAGTTTAGCGAATGTCCGATGAGTTGTGAAAAGAGTTTCATAACATACACCTCCCGGAACACCACTGTGAGTGGAATGTCCGTGAAGATGTAATCAAACCATTTATGACATGGTAAGATCAAAGATGACATAAATCAATTTGCCATTATCCCTTTTAATGTAATGCTTTAGAGACTGCGGCTTTTACACTGAAAAGAGCTCCATCGGGTGTGTTGAAATGACGCCATGGTACGGTATGCCCAACCATGTTATATCTTTTCTTAAACATTTGGAATATGGGGCTTGTGTAAAAGGTTACAAACCTATTCCAAATCATACAAGTGCTACTTTGTAGGTTATCCCAAATTATTGGGAATTCCTCCACCACTATACCGAGGCAAAAGGTTTTGCCACAAAGAACGGTATGCTTTTAAAGAGAATGGTTCTTGAAAAAAGGTGAGTGGGAGGACAGTGCAACTCGATGAGATAACAGTATCTTCGTCATCAGATCAAAGGAAAGGAACCTTGGAAGTGATTCCAGAGTTTCCTACTACGACTGATACGGAAGCTCCTACATGAGATGTATGGACTTCGGTCGAACTTGCAGCTGAACCACGTAGGCAAAACTCATGCAAACCTCTCAGGTGCGCAAACGAGATATTGTTGTTAGACAACAATATACCTACGATAATTAAGGAAGCAATGATGGGCCCTGACTCCGGAATTGGCTAAATGCCAATACAATTCGAGATAGTTTCCATATAAATAAATCAAGATTGTATCTTGATGGACCATTCGGAAGACTTTGAGTCTAACGAATATTAATGGAACTATAAACTGATACGGATAAAAATGTTTTATCCATAAAGCTCGACTTGTTTCTTATAACAATTTCAAGGAATTAACTACGGCGAGATTGTCTCTCCGTAGCGATGCTTAAAGTCGGTTCGGGTTAAACTTGCAATTAATACATATTTCATTCATGAGATATGAAACATGGATGCCAAAAGGATTTCCATAAGATGGAAATACTGCCTTGGACTTGTATATGATACAGTCCAAGGTATTTTATCAGTCCAGAGGATGCTAGTGAGTATGCAAACTTCAGAGTTCCTGCGATGGACAAAAGAGAGCATAATGGAGTTGGAATATTCGTTTTTGATGAAATAATCAAAAGAGGTTGATTTCATCGATGGATAACGAAGATGCTTGTGGCTACAAGAAAGTAGGTGGGAGCATAATAATATTTCTAAAAACCTTGTGTGCCTCACACATTGTTAATTGGAAATAATATAAATTTCTTGACACAAATTAAGACTTCATTGAAAATAGTTTTTCGACGAAGTGCTTGGGCTAAGTAGTCTTGATATTAGGCATAATTATCTATGAGATATAATTGCCTAATAGGGCTAAGCCAAAATACATATTGACACGATGCTAAAACAGTTTAGCGTTAAAAACGCCAAGGAGTGATTCTTGACGAAGTCACATGGAAAGAGTTTTTGCAAGACTCGGTGTCCTAAAACACTGATGAGCAAAATACATGATGGATATTCCATACACCTTTGTGTTTGGATTAATCATGTATTCCATGGTATATAAAACAACCAGATATGTCCAGTACTCCCAAGTTGTTGCGAGTATAGATACCAAAGTGATCAAAGTACTGATCATGGGACAAAAGTGAAAAATGTCATTGAGTACTAAAGTAGAACTGATGACATGTTTTCTCGCAAGAAGAGATTATGAAGTGCTTGTTGTAAGTAATTACATCAATATAGTCTTCATCAATGCTCCATGCGATTTTCGATCTAAGTTAAGGGTTTTTGTGTGATACACGATATGGTGGCACAGTAATTTGGAATTGTTCCAAACAGGTTACTGTGGCAAATTCTATAACAAAGGCTGAGTATGATGACGCTTTAGAAGCAACAAAGAAAATGTTGAATCATATAGTTCATTCATGAACTTAGTATGGTTCCAATATGGCTTTGGTCAATGGAACACTATTGAAGATAGTTGCTCCATAGCTCAGTCTGAGGAATCAAGGTTCGACCAGTGATTCGCATATATACAAAGCCAAGTCCACACAAAATATGAATTTTGTGAAAGCGTGAAAACGCGAGGATATGCAAAGATACACACGGAGTTGAAGTTGTCAGATCCGTTGGACATCAGGCTATACCACATGTGAAGCATATTTTACACCAGTATGCCGTAGGTGTAAAGTGCATTAGCATTGACTAGATTATTGACTCTAGTGCAAGTGGGAGTCTGTAGGAGATATGCCCTAGAGGCAATAATAAATGTTATTATTTATCCCCATGTTCCTAATTATGTTTATATTCCATGCTATAACTGCTATGGTTCTCGAGTCTGCAATAACCACGAGGCTCGGAGGAAGACTCATATGCACGTGTGGAATAATAAACGGATAAAAAAAATATATATTCCTAGTCTCGCCTCTAAGACTAGCTCAAGTGTTGCATGATGGTTCTGTTTTCCTGATCATGGGCATGACTATGCCGGCAATTTTGAGGGCACAATGTTAGAAGAACATTTGTGTTGAATCGACCCAGATTGATGTTATGCTATGAGATACATTCGTCACCAGTTAATGGATTATAACACAGAGAAAGTTGAGCGTTTGCATAATTCCTTAGACCATGAGAGTATCGAGTTCCTTCGTACTTGCTTCGTGAACTTTGGGGTTTGTTAAACGTCATCTGTAAAAGGGTGGCTATTACGGCGGCTTACGGGTTCACGGAAAAGTATGACAAGGAACTAGGTAGCTCAAGATTGGGATTTGCTCCTCCGTCGATGGAGAGATATTCTTCGGGCCCTCTCGGTGTTACGGTATCCACCATCGTCTGGCCAGACACAGTGTGATTTGATCACAGGGATGCCGGAACGCGGGAACGAGAAAAGAGAACAATACTAGTAACGAGGTAACTGGCATAGTGGACAAGTGTTGATCCACGGGGATGCCGATAAGTCTCACCTCGGGTATTTGTAACATATCACGAAGCAACAGGAATAGCACACGGCAACTGGAGGTTCACTCGAATATTTATTCGTGTGGGTATAGGGGTCAATATGGGTGTCCACGGCTCCGATGTTGATCATTGATCGGAAAGTGTTCCGGGTCATGTCTATACTTCACCGAACCTATAGGGTCACACGCTTAAGGGTCATCTATCTGCTGAATACTAGACAGGGAGTCTGAGAGAAAGTCACCGGAAAGGTTTCGGAGAAAACGGAAAAGTTCCGGAAAGAGAACACCGGAATAATTTCGGTAAAACCAAAAAGTTGTTTCGGAATATATCATTAAGTCAAAATGGTTTCGGCACACGCCTGGAAATTCTTGGAGGGTGCCAGAATTGTTCTGGGAACTTCTGGGATTTTTCCAGAGAGAAAAAACCGGAAATGTTCCGGAGCTGCCGGAACCGCTTTGGTTGCTTTTCGCAGATGAAAATCACTAATCCGGAATTGTTTCGGAACGCGTCCAAAATCCTTTTAGTGGGTACTGGAATTTTTCTAAGACCTACAGAAAAGTTTCGGATTTTACGGTCGCAGATAAATGTCTTCATGAATAGTGGATACACTATTCATGATGATGCAGGCGATGATGCAGCTTGCATGATGATGCAGGCGATGATGCAGCTTGCATGATGATGCAGGCGATGATGCAGCTTGCATGATGATGCAGGCGATGATGCAGCTTGCATGATGATGCAGGCAATGATGCAGTTTGGAGGGCATTTTGGGTTTTTCCCCATAGCCTCTCACCCTATAAATAGGGGTGGAGAGGGGTCACTCAAATCTGATCCAAGTTCTCACTTGAACTCTCAACAAGTGCCATTGCATGATCTGGCTTTCTTCTCTCCCTCCCACGAAATAGTTTCGTAGAGCCGAAAGGCTGTCTGGGTTCCGGTAGGAACTAGTTCTGGACGGCGAAGCCCTGCCGGATAGATGACACCGTATGTGTGCAACCCCGTAGAGAGGTCGTAGTTTCGATCTTTTGCCCGAGGGGCTGTTCGAGGGTCCTCCCGAAGGGCTGTCCAAATTATCGTTCGAGTTTCAAGGGTCCTCCCGAAGGGCTGTCCGAGTTACCGATCGAGTTTCGAGGGGCCTCCCGAAGGGCTGTCCGTGACATCGTCCGAGGGACTGTCCGACCGCCTCTCGGAGCGCTGTCCGAGGAGCAGACGAGGGAGGACATCCTCGCGGTTGGGAGGTTGTAAATCCTAGCCGCGGGGGTCTGCACCAACGATCTACATCGACTCTACTTCCGCTGCGCTACGAGTCGGTAACGATCAGATCAAAACCTTGTATGCAGTCTCCATAGTGGTCCTGGGCTGTTCGTAGTGCGGAATTTTTTTGTTTTCTGCCGCGTTCCCCTACAGTTTCTTCAACGCTTCCAGAGCTTGATCAGCTTCATCGTTCCATACGAATTTCTCTGACTTTCGTAAGAGACAGTATAGTGGGATCGCTTTTTCTCCAAGTCAGCTTATAAACCGACTCAAGGCAGCTATGCACCCTGTGAGCCGTTGGACTCCTTTCACCAAGGTCGTCTTCTGGAGAGCCATAATAGCGTTGATTTTCTTTGGGTTTGCCTCGATTCCTCTCTCTGACATTATGTATCCGAGGATCTTTCCTACAGGGACCCCAAATGTGCACTTGGCCAGGTTTAGCTTCATCTGGTACTTGCGCAGAAGGTTTCCTGGAGGTCACTGATGAGTGAGTCGGCCAGCTAGGATTTGATCACAATGTCGTCCACATACGCGTGTACGTTGCGCCCAATTTTCTCTTTAAAAGGGAATTCTGCACCGTTCGCTGATATGTGGAACATGCATTCTTCAAGCCGAAAGGCATAGAAGTGTAGCAATATATCCCAAAAGGAGTGATGAAAGATTTTTGCTCCTGGTCTTCAAGAGCCATCTTCATTTGGTGGTAGCTGGAGTAGGCGTCGAGAAACACAGGAGCTCGCACCCTGCAGTAGAGTAGATGATCTGATCAATGCGAGGGAGTGCGAAGGGATCCTTTGGGCAAGCCTTGTTTAAGTCGATGTAGTCAATGCACATACGCCAAGTCCCGTTATTTTTCAAGATGAGGACCGGGTTTGCGAGCCACTCCGGATAGGAAACTTCTTTGATGAACCCGGCGGCAAGGAGCTGGGCTATCTCTTCCCCAATGGCGTTCCTCCTTTCGTCATTGAAACGACAAAGGAATTGTTTGACCGCCTTCAATTTTGGATCAATATTTATGTGGTGCTCAGCGAGTTCCCTCCGTACACCTGGCATGTCAGAAGGTTTTCATGCGAAGATGTCCCGATTCTCACGGAGGAACTGGATGAGCGCACTTTTCTTTTTGTCAGATAACCATGTCCCAATGATGAACTGTTGGGAAGCGTTACAAGGGACAAAGTCGACTTTTGTTGTGTCTTGAGCTGGTTGGAACTTGGGGTTGTTGTCGGGAGTCGGTTTCTTCAGGATGGTGGTGTCTGCCTGGTCTACCTTCTCCTGGTATGCTGACAGGTCCTCTTGGGCGCAGGCCGACTCAGCAAACTTGACGTGTTGCTCGTCGCACTCCGTAGCCATGGACCGGCTCCCATCTACCATGATTGGGCCATAGGGACCCGACATCTTCAGCTTTTGGTAGACATAGCATGGCCAAGCCATGAACCTGGCATAAGCAGGTCTTCCTAAGATGGCGTGATATGTGCTCTCGAGTTTCACCACCTCATAGGGTATTGTCTCGGAGCGAAAGTTTTCAGCAGTTCCAAAGCCTGTCTCCAGGTAGATCTTTCCTATCGGGCGTGCTGACTTGCCTGGGACTATTCCATGGAACACGGTGTTGGAGGTTTGCAGCTGTTTGTGGGTCAATGATACGTCCAAAATGTATCTATAATTTCTTCTTGCTCCATGCATGTTTTGTGTGATATTGCTATGATCTAGATACACTTTCATACACTTTTGATTATATTTGGACTAACCTATTAACTCAGTGCACCACAGTGCCAGTTCCTGTTTTCTGCTGTTTTTCTATTTCAGAACCTGGGTGGGCCAGAGGGCCACCACCAGGGGCCCAGGCGCCCTGGTAGCGCGCCCTAGGGCTTGGCCGCGCCAGGGGGCCGCCTGGACCACTGGTGGCCCCCCTGGCTGCCCCCTTCGCCTATATATTCTCCGTCACGAGAAACCTCCAAGACGAGAACCCTTTTTCGTGATCTCTCCTCTGTTCCGCCGCCGCCGGGCTTCCGAGATCCGGAGCACTAGAAGACCTCTTCCCGGCACCCTGCCGGAGGGAGGGCCGACCTACAGGAGTCTCCTCTCCACCATGGATGCTTCCCGGATGTCTCGTGAGTAGTTTTCCTTGGACCATGGGTCCGTGATCATTAGCTATGTGATGTTCTCCTCCCCTCTTTGTTCTTCATGGTTTAGACCACGTGAGCTGCCCTACATGATCGAGGCACTTTTGTAATCTTTCTCTGTTGCTATGCTGAGTTTGATGGGATCTGATGTATTATGAGATTATGATCAGATTGTGATTGAGTAATATATTTGGTTCTTATCTCTTATATTTTTGTTCCTAAGTAATTCTTGCATGTTCTCCGTTGCTGTTTATTGCTTTGGCCAAGTAGTAGGTAGTAACCCCAAGAGGGAACGTTATGCTCGATTGTGTGTTCATGCCCCCGATGACACGCTTGAGTGACAGAAACATGAGTCTACGGGATGTGCTGTTGCCACAAGGGGGAAAACAACGGTGCTTGTAACCGCGGTTACAAGGATTGTTTACTTTACGCAAAGTGCTTTTTTAATGCAGTTGTCTGTTGCTTTGGGTTTACACTTTGGTTGGGGCTCGCAACTTAATACCAGCGAGATGTTCTGGATAGATATCTCAAGGTGGATGATTAGTAGTAGATGCAGTTGGATTTCAGTCTACTTATTTTGGCTTACTACCCGTGCTTTTGAGCCTCTTCCTTTCTTTTGTAGCATAGTTAGCATTGCGGTGCGTTCATAATCCTTTCAATTGCCCTTCTGTAATTTGTTCACCTCGCATAGCAGTTTTATCGTCTTTTGGGAGAGAGACATCACTAGTGAACATCACGTATCCCGGTCATATCCTCATTACTGTTTCCACGCTCATTTAATTTTCTTCTTTACTTTCAGTTACTATCATTATCCCTTGTGTTTGATCCTTTGTAAACAACAAGACCGGAGAGATTGACAACCTCTCTGAACTTTATTGGGAACAAAATTATTTGTGTCTGTGTGTAGGTCCAGGTCAAGGAAGCAACTTTTTTCTAAAACGGTGCCATTGTTTCCTTGCCACCTACTTATCATCTCTGGAGTCCTACTGGAGACAAACCTTGGTATCTTTACTGAGGAAAATTTGCTGCTGTGCTACATCACGCCTTCCACTTGGGGCTCACAACCGAAGGGCGAGAAATCACTATGATCACCTCGCACATCATGCCAAATTTCTGGCGCCGTTGTCGGGGACTCCGAGTGCTAAGATAGGGGAGTTGCACACTACCCTTTACCTTTGTTTTTTTAGTCTTGTTAGTTTACCTTTCAGTTTTTATCCTTGTGTCTTATATCAAAAATCACCAAAAAATCTGCCACACTTGCTGCTACTATGGGTTCCACTGAAAAAACACCAAGTTGTGTGACTTCACTAGTCACAACAACCAAGACTTTATCTGGACCCCCATTGTCACACCTGCCACTTCAGCTACCTCTTATGAAATTAAACCTGCCTTGCTAAACCTTGTTATGAGAGATCAATTCTCTGGTGTTGGAGATGATGCTGCTTTACACTTGAACAATTTTGTTGAATTATGTGATATGCAAAAGTATAAAGAAGTAGAAGGTGATATTATTAAGCTCAAGCTCTTTCCTTTCTGTCTAAGGGGAGAAGCTAAAATCTGGTTTCAATCTTTGCCTAGGAATAACATAGATTCTTGGGATAAGTGCAAAGATGCTTTTATAGGGAAGTACTACCCACCTGCTAAAATTATCCAATTAAGGAGTAACATTATGAATTTTAAGCAATTGGATAATGAACACGTTGCCCAAGCTTGGAAACGAATGAAATCTCTTGTTAAGAAATTCCCTACACATGGTTTGACTACCTGGATGGTTATCCAGACTTTTTATGCAGGCTTGAACTTTACCTCTAAGGCATGCATGTTATAATCATACACGCAGCACACATGTCTAGTATGAACAACAGGTATCATTGCAATTATCTACAAAGTTTACAACTTTATTGATAACTCTTACAGAGTGCACACAGAGATCACAAGTCTGTGATCCAACATTACATCAAACATGCACAAGGAAAGTAGGTCTGAGTACAGACAAGTTTAAAAAATGGCTTAGAGAAGCCTTATCTATAAACAAGCCCTTCCACGAGGGACCAATCGTCTGACTGGGACTACACTAGCTTGATCAGTCGTCGAGCTCCAAGAAGAATCCACCTTCGGGGTCAGTGGGTTCATCTAAAACATAGAATAAGCAAACGTGAGTACAAAGTCGTACTCAGCAAGACTTATGTAGGAACTATACTACTCATGCACATGTATCAAGGTAAAGGGAGGTGGGGTTCAAAAGCAGAAGTGCCAGCTTTGACTTAGCTAGTCCTGAACTAGGAGTACCAGACTTGAGGTAAGAAGCGTACACGAGTCCACTACATGTCTCCAACCAATTACACCACTATGGTGCCTTCCTCGACTTCCCCACGAGAAAGCACGCCGTAGCACTCACGCTTATCTTGGCAAGTTTTATAAGTATCCAGTTCAAGTTGCCTAATAATCAAGCAAAGCTTTCCAAGCAGTCCCTTAGCGCGGACGCGGCTATTCGAATAGATTTGTTAACCCTTCAGGGATGTACCGGTACACACACATGATCATTAGTTACCGCCTTTGTACTCGACACCGTTCAAGAAGTGTCGGCGAGGATGCTCACCACAACTGTTACCTCATAGCCGATCTTGTCCAAGAAAGCCGCCTACCTGGGTTGGCTACCACTATCGTGAACCCGGCCGGTTTACCGAAGTGGACCCAGATGATGTGTGTGTGGTGCATAAGACGGTCTCGGCTGAGCCGTTATCTCACTTAGCAGCCAGGCCACAAACCTACCAGAACTCCGAACTACTGCGACATCTGGACATCGAAAGGGATGTGTTAGTAGGATGAGAGGGGTCAGTGAGCCCAATGTGTGGTTGTACTCTTCATCTTGGATCAGCACACAAGAACTCGGAGTTAGGGTGGTGTTCAACGAGACAACCCACTGTGTACTCCTACACAGCCTCTCATCGTTCACCTGGTATTAGGGTAGATTCACCAACACATTTCCACCATCATCAACATGATTTCTACCATCCCGACTCACATAACAGTATTGATGAGGACATCCCTACTACCAACACATCTCCAGTTCGTCATGAAGAACAAGTTGATTCAACAAAGAAGAAGGATGATGAAATCAGAATTGGACCTATTACAAGAGCTCGTGCAAAGCTGATAGAACAACAGGTGAACTCGCTCTTAATAGATTCTGATATGTTATGTAATGTCAGATCCCTCTGTTAGGTATGTGCTAGGGTTAGCTAGTGCCTTTGCATCATGTCAAAATTTCAAAAAGAAATCTTGGAAATCAAATTCAAAATCAAAATGGGAGAAGGAACACCCCCCAGATGAATTAATTCAACAGGCCAGATAAAAATCTTTTCCAAAAATTCATGTTAGAGTTTTGAAAAGTCTTATAAATGAGTATGATCACATATCAAGTGATGTGGGACCCCCCCCCCATGCTCATAGATTTTTCAAATATTCAAACAGTACCTTGGAATTAAAGAAATCCCCCTATTTGATTTAAAATTCAAATCATTTGAATTTTAAAAATGTTGAAAGTTTATGAGTGGCTTGTCCATTTTATTATGAGGCCATGTAAAAGTTTTCAGCATTTAATAAAATGGTTTGGTATTCTTATCAGAGCCAAAACAAATTACAGAAAAAGAAAGGAAAGATTAAACAGAGAGAAAAGGAAAAAGGAACTTACCTGGTTTCAGCCCAGCTAACTCCCCGCAGCCCACCTGGCCGGCCCAGCCCACCTGGAGGGGGTTACATGCGTCTTCTTCCCTCCAGGCAGGCAGGCACCTCGCCGGCGACCGCCGTGGGCACGACAGGCAGCTGCCTGCCTGTCCCGCGCCTTATCCCTTCGCTGGAGACGCCGCGCAGCCGTCCTGATCCATTCCCCCCCTCCTCTTCATCTTCCTCCTCCTCCTGCGCCCGATTCGTCGCCGCCCGAAGACCGCCGTGGAGCACGCTGTCGAGCCCACGTAGCCACAGTCGTCCCCGAGCCGTGCCGCCGTGTCCAGAAGAACCGCAGCAAGCTTCTTCATCGTTCCCCTCAAGCAATCGATCCCGAGCGCCTCAGCAGATGACGCCATCTTCACCGAGAAGTCGCCGGACCCGTGAGTCGCCGTCGTCAAATTCCTCGGCTACACAGCATCCCCGGCCTCACCGTCTTCTCCATTAGCTTCAGGGTGAGCTTCTTCACCTTTCCCCTAAGTTCATAGCGTCTCGTTTACCCCACAACCGAATCCGCCATGGATCCCGAGCAAGCTCGCCGCCATGGTCGAACTGGAGCTCGCGTCAGTGCCTCTGGTGATGCACCTGTGCGTGCGTTTGGCACCTAGCCTTCCCAGCTTTCGAACGCACCCAAGATCACCTCAAACCGTGCTCCCTAGCCTAGGCTACGACCTCGCCGTTTCTCTGTTTCCGCCGGAGTCGTCGCCGTCGTCTCTCCCGACCACCTCGTGAACCCCCGTTGCCTCCAGATGATGCGGAAGACGATGCTGAGTTGAATGGTGTCCTCCCCGTGCTCTCCCGTGGCCGTTTGGTCACTCCGGCGACCACGCCGCCGTGCCCGTGCCACCGGCGGCTAACCGCCGGGCATTTAAGCACTAACCCACCCCTAATCACACCCCTAACCCCACTGACCCTGGGCCCCAGTGCCCCTAATCTAATCCAGGGGGTTAACTTAAACCGGGTTTAACCCTACAGAGGCTGACCAGTGGGGCCCCTTGTCAGTTTGACTCGGGTCAAACCCCCCCGACGCCAGCATGAAACCACAGTGATGCAATAAAGGAATTTCCAAAGATTTAATAAATTACAGAAATTCCAGAAAATACCCCAAACTTTGGAAATTCATAGAAAATTCATATTAACTCCAAATTGGACAAATAATATATGAAAAATGATCAGGAGAAAATTATCTTTCAAAATATGCAACTTTCAACTCTGTTTGAGTTGAATTTAAAAAGTGATCAGTAGCATTTGCTATTTGATTTAAATGGAATTAAATCAAATTCAATTCAAATATTTTTGCAACTTGAACCATGGCAACATGCTACATTTCACTTACACATCAGAGGCATATCATACACATTTGAAGATGATTCAAAATGATCAAACTATATCACATATAACTTGGTTAATGTTGAATTCAAATGTGGAGTTTGAATTTGCATTTTAAATGCAATATATTCCACTTAAATGGAATTGCCTCACACATCAAAATTATACTTCAAGCTTTAACATTCCATCATGTGCTTGAGCATTGCATTCATATTGATTGCTACTTCGTGCTTTGTTTGCCGAGTAGAGGTGGAACCAGAGCAAGAGGTCACCCCCTTCGCTCAAAATCCAGAACCCGAACCTCGTCAGCAAGGCAAGCAAAACCCCATTGATCATGTCGATAAAATCCCACTTCCCTCTCATGTCTCGCTTATGCATTGTTTAGGATGATCACCATGCTTCGTTTCTACCGCATAGATGAACCCATTCCTTTGCATGACTTATCATTTTGTCACAGTAGTAAGCAAACCACAATCCTAGCAACTGTAGGAGTTGTTTGATATCATGTGGCCCCTGCAAATGTTATCGCTTATTGCATGCTTAGTATGATACCATGTTGTTACTGTGATTTGAGTCGGGATGGTAATGATCATGTGGATGATGGTAGAAAAGTGTTGGTGAATCGACCCTAATACAAGGTGAACGATGAGAGGCTGTGTAGGAGTACACGGTGGGTTGTCTTGTTGAACACCGCCCTAAGTCCGAGTTCTTGTGTGGTGATCCAAGATGAAGAGTACAACCACACATTGGGCTCACTGACCCCTCTCAACTTATTAACTCATCCCTTTCGATGTCCAGATGTCGCAGTAGTTCGGAGTTCTGGTAGACTTGTGGCCTGGATGCTAAGTGAGAGAACGGCTCAACCGAGACCGGCTTATGCACCACGCACACATCGCTTGGGTCCACTTCGGTAAACCGGCCGGGTTCACGATTGTGGTAGCCAACCCAAGTAGGCGGCTTTCTTGGACTAGATAGGCTATGAGGTAACAGTTGTGGTGAGCATCCTCCCTGGCACCCCTTGAATGGTGTCGAGATCAAAGGCGGTAAATGATGGTCATGTGTGTGTAGCGGTACACCCTTGCAAGGTTATCAAAACTATTCGAATAGCCGCGTCCGCGGTTATGGACTACTTGGAAAGCTTAGCTTGATTATTAGATAACTTGAACCAGATACTTCTAAAATACACCAAGATAAGTGTGAGTGCTATGGCGTGCTTTCTCGTGGGGAAGTCGAGGAAGGCACCATAGTGGTGTATTGGTTGGAGAAAGTAGTGGACTCCTGTACGCTTCTTACCTCAAGTCTGGTACTCGTAGTTCAGGATTAGCCAAGTCAAAGCTGGCATTTCTGCAAGTGAACCCCACCTCCTTTTACCTTGACACATGTGCATGAGTAGTATAGCTCCTATGTAAGTCTTGCTGAGTACGCCTTTGTACTCACGTTTTCTTAATCTATGTTTTAGATGACGCCACTGACCCCGAAGGTGGCTTCTTCATCGAGCTGGACGACTGAAGTTAAGCTAGTCTAGTCCCAGTCAGCAGACTGGTTCCCTCGTGGAGGGCTTTATGTTTGAATAAGGCTTCTAAAGCCAATTTGTTAAACTTGTCTGTACTCAGACATAATTTGCTTCCGCTTTATGTTGTAATGTTGGATCACATGTTTGTGATCTCTGTGTGCACTCTGTAAGAGTTACTAATAAAGATATTTACTTTGTAGAGAATTGCAATGATACCTGCTGTTCATACAAGGTATGTGTGATGCGTGTATGTTTATAACATGCATGTCTTTGTATGGGTTTTCGAGACCTTAGTTGTGATCTGGCTGGCGGTCTTTTATACACCAAGTGGCCCTTAGATGTGCGCAGCTTGGGGCCTCGCGATGCGATTGTTCGAGACTCTGTCTCGTGCACACTTTGATGTATGATCGAGCCCGCCCTAGACCCCGACTAAGTGATCGGGCTGGAGTAAGTCTATGTAAGGGTTATAATACAATCGATAGTATGGTTGAGGCGACTTGTCTATGAGTATGGGAATTCACCACCCATATCAGTTAGACTTGTGTGCGGACGATGAGGACCCATCTCAGTGGATCATCCGGCCTGAATGGGATGCCCCTCATGTTCGATGCTTTCCGAGAACGTTCTGTGCTTGGCCTTGTCTGTTTAGACAAGTGGGTACGAATCTCGGCTCTCCATATGATTGTGTTGTAGCGAGGCTTATATACGCTAATTCCGGGTCCCGACAGACTTGGTATCAGAGCAGAACTGACTGTAGGACTAGTAGCCTTGGCCGAAGTTGAGTCTAGCTTGCTATAGTTATATAGTTACTCTGGGTATATAAGGGAACAACGTAAGGCTTCTTTTTTTCTCCTTACCCCCTTCGTTCTGAGTTCTGAGTCACCCTCATCTTGTTCTACGGGAAGATAGGACTAGGCTCTCCTCTGTCCGTTTAGCACATCTCGTTGATTGCTTCCTTATAGCCGTAGCAAAGTTGTGTCAGGTTTTCCTAGCATTGTTATAATGCTGATTTCTTACATCGTATTATGTAAGTGCTGTTTTCATGATTGAAAGAAATTGTCATTTCTTACAATTACAGCCGTTATGCTGTCCGAGTCATTCCAGGTTTATCTCATAATCTGATGCATTTGCAAACTCCTTTCTGTTTCAGATGGCAGATCTTCCCCCTCGGCAGATTATTCGTTTGACCAGGTGCCTCGGTGTGCGTGGCCATCCCGCCACGTTGATCGAGATGATGTCCTATGTGGGATATCGATGGTACCCTGAGTACACCATCGAGGAGCAGTTCCACGACTTCAACCAGACGCAGTTCCACTGCATTGTCCGGATCTACCCGCACCACGTTGGAGTCACCCAGCCTATCCACTTTGGACATGGCATCGGCGTTACTGAGAACATGGCTGTGCAGGATGCTGCATATTCATGTATTACACTGCTGAGAGAGGAGCACACCATGCTGAGAGAGACTTCTTTCCGCTATATCACTGCTGCACTTCCAGGAGAAGAGGGATATTACACCAGACTCTACTCAGATCACTCTGCAGAGGATCCAGCACTCCAGGTGACTGCTAGGTTTGCTAGTGACAGAGATCGTGATGCACGCGCTCTCCGTTTTGAGCTCCACGCTACTCGTGTTCGTCTGTATCGAGCACTGACGCTCTTGGCACCCTTTGTGAGCGTGGGATCTGTGGAGTACGATGCGATCTATCCAGTGAGGACCCAGATGCCTTCTCGAGTTGCTTGGCCTGAGATTGGAGGAATTTTTCCAACCCGTGGTCCTTTGCTTCCACCCTACACTGGACCTAGGCCCCATCCTTGCCCAAATGGATATCAGGGTCCACAAGCCTCCGTGTTTTCCGATGGTCACCTCCAGCTACCGGGATAAGCGGGTAACTTTTATGAGGATTACTATGGAGATGGAGATGAGTGAGACCGCCTGTGGTCTTACTTAGTGAGGATGTAGTAGTATCTTAGTGTATTGTAAGCAAGGTGTCTAAGTTCCAGAGGCTTAGATAAATAATGTATGAGGAGTCAGAGTGCCTCTGAAGGATGTATCATCTTCCTCACGTTTGTATTAGCTTAGTGCTTGTACTAAAACGATGTATGGTTTGTATGACAGCTTGTGAATATATGGCTTGTATGCTTTTATCACCATGTTTTCAAGATGATTACTTCCTTTGCTCTGTAATCCTTCCAGTACTTCAATAACTTGATTAGACTCTTGAAATCAACTCTGTTTGACTTTGGAATTTTCACCTTCAGGATGTCTCAAGGTACACGTGGCCAGATTGGTCGTAACCAAGGTCGTGGGAACGACCAGGAGGAAGGCAACCTTCCACCCCCACCCACGATGGCCCAAGTTCTGATGGAGGTCGAGAGGAACCGCCGTGACTCTCACCACCTGCTGGAAGTCATTGCACGCAACACCACTCAACAGCGCAATGAGCTAGTGTCTCTGAATGACTTCATCCGGCTTCATCCCCCGGTTTTCAGTTACTCCACCGAGCCCCTTGACGCCGATGACTGGCTCCGCAGCATCGAGAGGAAGCTCCAAGCCGGCCATGTTGCAGATGGCGACAAGGTTAACTACGCCACCTATCACCTTGAAGGTGCAGCAAGCTCTTGGTGGGAGAATTTTCTGAATATGCGTCCCGTTGGACCACCAGCATCTTGGGAGGAATTCTGTACGTCCTTCCGCGAGCACCACATCCCCAAGGGTCTTATGGACCGCAAACGTGAGGAATTCTGCAACCTCACTCAAGGCAGAAGAACCGTGGACGAGTTTAGTCGTGAGTTCAACCGACTTGCTCGTTATGCTACTGAAGAAGTCTCCACCGACTCCAAGAAACAAGAGAGGTTCCGTCGTGGCCTCAACTCCGGACTCCGTCGCGAGCTCAACCTTCATGGCTTTGCCACATTCCAGGTCCTTGTCAATAAGGCCATCAAGGCAGAGGACATGAACACCCCCAACGACTTTCGCAAACACCCCAGAGATGATAGTTCATCCAGTTCTGGCTCCCAGAAGCGCAAGATTTGGATCCCCAATAGCATGTTCCGCCAGAACAACCCCCCGAGGCCATCCTATGTGGCGCCTCGTCCACCCACCCAGTTCCACCCAGCTCCACCAAACCACCCAGCTCCACGCACTGTTTTCGGAGCTTGCTACAAGTGTGGTCAGGCAGGCCACTACTCTCGCGAGTGCCCCCAGAACTAGGTCCAGAACCAAAATGCTCCACCACGTGCCGGAGGCAACAACAATAACAATGGTCGTGGCAAGCCACCCCAGAAGGTCTACACCGCCAAACCCGCTCCTCCCGCCACTCGTGGACGTCTGAACCAGATTGCCGCCGAAGAGACTGACGACACCACTGACTTCATTCTTGGTACGCTCCCAGTCAATTATGTTCCTACTTCCGTTCTTTTCGACCCAGGAGCATCTCATTCATTCATGTCGGAAAGTTATGCACTTCGTCATGAGTTACCCTTTGTTGAATTGTCCACCCCGATGGTTATTCAAACTCCAGGGTCAAGATGGCAAACTAATAGAGTGAGCCATGGTAATCAAATTGCAATTGAGGGTTTAGTATTCCTTGCTTCACTCATAGCCCTCAAGTCTTCAGACATTGATGTCATCCTTGGCATGGATTGGCCGTCAAGACAAAATTCCTATCTGGATTGCAAAGGCAAATCCGTGAAACTCACCCACCCTTCGGGCAAAACCATCAACTATACCTCACCCAGAACAAGAACCCAAGTGCATTCTTTGAATGTACTCCCCCTTCCCGAACTTGAAGATATTCCGGTGGTTCGTGACTTCCCGGATGTCTTTCCTGAAGAGCTGCCGGGCATGCCACCCGACAGATGTGTAGAATTTATAGTGGATCTTATTCCAGGAACCGCTCCAATTTCCAAACGCCCTTATAAAATGGCCCCACATGAGTTAGCTGAGCTAAAAACCCAACTTGATGCTTCGTTGGCAAAAGGCTTCATCCGCGCTAGCTCATCGCCATGGGGTTGCCCCGTTCTGTTCGTAAAGAAGAAAGATGCAACAGAAAGGATGTGCGTAGATTATCGCCCGCTAAATTTAGCGACGATAAAGAACAAATACCCACTGCCCAGGATCAATGATCTTTATGATCAACTTGCAGGATCTTCCGTCTTCTCCAAGATGGATTTAAGATTAGGTTATCATCAGATCAGAATCCGAAACGAGGACATTCCCCAAACAACTTTTACTACTCGTTATGGTCTTTACGAGTACACCGTCATGTCCTTTGGTTTAACCAATGCCCCCGCCACATTCTCACGCTTGATGAATTCGATCTTCATGGAGTACCTAGATAAATTTGTTGTGGTTTATCTTGATGATATTCTCATCTACTCGAAGAACGAAGACGATCATGCCGAACACTTAAGGCTGGTATTGATGAAGCTTAGAGAGCATCGCCTGTACGCTAAATTCTCCAAGTGTGAATTCTGGCTACCAGAAGTGACCTACTTAGGCCACGTGATTTCTGCAAAAGGCATTGCTGTGAATCCCGAGAGAGTTCAGGCCGTCCTTGACTGGACTCCACCTGAATCGGTTAAGCAAGTTAGGAGTTTTCTTGGCCTAGCCAGCTATTGTCGTCGCTTCGTCGAGAACTTTTCTAAAGTTGCAAAGCCTCTAACTGAACTCCTCAAGAAAGATAAGAAATTCCAATGGACTCCCAAGTGCGAGGAAAGCTTTCAAGAGCTAAAAAGAAGATTGACTTCCGCACCCGTACTTTCACCTCCAGACACAAAAAGGGATTTCGAGATCTATTGTGACGCATCACGGCAAGGGTTAGTATGCATACTTCTGCAAGATCGACATGTGGTAGCTTATGCTTCACGCCAGTTGTGGCCACATGAAGAGAACTACCCTACCCATGACCTTGAACTCGCTGCCGTAGTTCATGCCCTAAGAACTTGGCGACATTACCTCCTTGGTAATCGTTGTGAGATTTATTCCGACCACCAAAGCCTCAAATATATTTTCACCCAGCCAGATCTTAATCTCAGGTAAAGACGCTGGATTGAGTTGATAAAAGATTACGACGTAGGAATTTCTTACACCCCAGGCAAAGCCAATGTCATGGCTGATGCACTAAGTCGTAAGTCGGACTCTAACAACCTCATGTTGCAGCAGTATCAACCACTTCTTCATGAGGACTTTCGCAAGCTCAATCTTGAAATTGTTCCGCATGGCTATCTTTCTACCTTGGTGGCGAAACCAACTCTTGAGGATCAAATCATAGTTGCCCAAAGGCGTGCACGAGGTGTTCGACGGATTAAGGAGAACATTGCTGGCGGAGTTGCTAAATGTTTTTCCACAGATAGCAAAGGAACGGTATTCTTTGAAAATCGTTTAGTAGTACCTAAGAATAGGGAACTAAGGCAACTCATCCTCAAGGAAGCCCATGACACACCCCTCTCAATTCATCCCGGTAGCACGAAAGTGTACCGAGATCTACGCCAGAGATTTTGGTGGACTAGGATGAAGAGAGACATTGCACAATTTGTTGCCGAATGTGATGTTTGTCGTCGCATTAAGGCAGAACATCAAAGACCTGCTGGTACACTTCAACCCTTGTCCATTCCTGAGTGGAAATGGGACAAAGTCGGTATGGACTTCATCACCGGCTTTCCAAGAACCCAGAAAGGAAACAATGCCATCTTCGTTGTCATAGATAGGCTTTCCAAAGTTGCTCACTTCCTTCCGGTTCGCGAGTCTATAACTGCTAGCCAGTTAGCAGACTTGTACATCTCCTGAATTGTATCCCTTCATGGTGTTCCTTTGGAAATCAATTCTGATCGCGGTAGCCTTTTCACCTCTAGATTTTGGGGAAGCTTCCAACGTGCTATGGGAACTCATCTCTCCTTTAGTACGGCTTTCCATCCTCAGTCTAGCGGTCAAGTCGAAAGGGTTAACCAGATTCTTGAAGACATGCTCAGAGCTTGTGTTATCTCATTCGGGAAGAATTGGGAGAATTCTCTTCCATTTGCCGAATTTGCTAATAACAATAGTTTTCAATCTAGTCTGAACATGGCTCCTTTTGAAATCCTTTGTGGACGACGATGTCGAACACCACTAAACTGGTCTGAAACCGGTGAAAGACAATTCTTTGGACCGGACATGATCAAGGAAGCAGAAGAGCAAGTTCGCATTGTTCGTGATCAATTGAAAGCAGCCCAGTCTCGTCAGAAAAGCTACTATGATCGTCATCATAGGCAAGAAAGCTACAATCTGGATGAGAAGGCTTACCTTCGGGTTACTCCTCTGAAGGGAACCCAACGTTTCGGTATCAAAGGAAAATTGGCCCCACGTTACATCGGACCTTTCCGCAATATTGCTAAACGTGGAGAAGTTGCCTACCAACTTGAACTACCCCCGCACCTTTCCCGAGTACACGATGTATTCCATGTGTCCCAACTCAGGCGTTGCTTCAAGGACCCCATCCGCGAATTCGACCATGAAACGCTTGATCTCCAAGATGACCTTTCTTATCGAGAATACCCCGTTCGTATTCTTGATTCCGCAGAGCGTGTCACTCGTCGTCAGAAGATTAGGTTTCTGAAAGTGCAATGGTCACACCACTCTGAAAGAGAATCCACGTGGGAAAGAGAAGACCGTCTCCTTACCGAGTACCCCTCCTTCCTCCCGCAGACTTCTGAATCTCGGGACGAGATTCTTTTGAGTGGGGGCGAGTTGTCAGATCCCTCTGTTAGTTATGTGCTAGGTTTAGCTAGTGCTTTTGCATCATGTCAAAATTTCAAAAAGAAATCTTGGAAATCAAATTCAAAATCAAAATGGGAGAAGGAACACACCCCAGATGAATTAATTCAAAAGGCCAGATAAAAATCTTTTCCAAAAATTCATGTTAGAGTTTTGAAAAGTCTTATAAATGAGTATGATCACATATCAAGTGATGTGGGACCCCCCCCCCATGCTCATAGATTTTTCAAATATTCAAACAGTACCTTGGAATTAAAGAAATCCCCCTATTTGATTTAAAATTCAAATCATTTGAATTTTAAAAATGTTGAAAGTTTATGAGTGGCTTGTCCATTTTATTATGAGGCCATGTAAAAGTTTTCAGCATTTAATAAAATGGTTTGGTATTTTTATCAGAGCCAAAACAAATTACAGAAAAAGAAAGGAAAGATTAAACAGAGAGAAAAGGAAAAAGGAACTTACCTGGTTTCAGCCCAGCTAACTCCCCGCAGCCCACCTGGCCGGCCCAGCCCACCTGGAGGGGGTTACATGCGTCTTCTTCCCTCCAGGCAGGCAGGCACCTCGCCGGCGACCGCCGTGGGCACGACAGGCAGCTGCCTGCCTGTCCCGCGCCTCATCCCTTCGCTGGAGACGCCGCGCAGCCGTCCTGATCCATTCCCCCCCTCCTCTTCGTCTTCCTCCTCCTCCTGCGCCCGATTCGTCGCCGCCCGAAGACCGCCGTGGAGCACGCCGTCGAACCCACGTAGCCACAAACGTCCCCGAGCCGTGCCGCCGTGTCTAGAAGAACCGCAGCAAGCTTCTTCATCGTTCCCCTCAAGCAATCGAGCCCGAGCGCCTCAGCAGACGACGCCAGCTTCACCGAGAAGTCGCCGGACCCGTGATTCGCCGTTGTCAAATTCCTCGGCTACACAGCATCCCCGGCCTCACCGTCTTCTCCATTAGCTTCAGGGTGAGCTTCTTCACCTTTCCCCTAAGTTCACAGCGTCTCGTTTACCCCACAACCGAATCCTCCATGGATCCCGAGCAAGCTCGCTGCCATGGTCGAACTGGAGCTCGCTTCAGTGCCTCTGGTGATGCACCCGTGCGTGCGTTTGGCACCTAGCCTTCCCAGCTTTCGAACGCACCCAAGATCACCTCAAACCTTGCTCCCTAGCCTAGGCTACGACCTCGCCGTTTCTCTATTTCCGCCGGAGTCGTCGCCGTCGTCTCTCCCGACCACCTCGTGAACCCCCGTTGCCTCCAGATGATGCGGAAGACGATGCTGAGTTGAATGGTGTCCTCCCCGTGCTCTCCCGTGGCCGTTTGGTCACTCCGGCGACCACGCCGCCGTGCCCGTGCCACCGGCGGCTAACCGCCGGGCATTTAAGCACTAACCCACCCCTAATCACACCCCTAACCCCACTGACCCCTAGGCCCCAGTGCCCCTAATCTAATCCAGGGGGTTAACTTAAACCGGGTTTAACCCTACAGAGGCTGACCAGTGGGGCCCCTTGTCAGTTTGACTCGGGTAAAACCCCCCTGACGCCAGCATGACACCACAGTGACGCAATAAAGGAATTTCCAGAGATTTAATAAATTACAGAAATTCCAGAAAATACCCCAAACTTTGGAAATTCATAGAAAATTCATATTAACTCCAAATTGGACAAATAATATATGAAAAATGATCAGGAGAAAATTATCTTTCGAAATATGCAACTTTCAACTCTGTTTGAGTTGAATTTAAAAAGTGATCAGTAGCATTTGCTATTTGATTTAAATGGAATTAAATCAAATTCAATTCAAATTTTTTTGCAACTTGAACCATGGCAACATGCTACATTTCACTTACACATCAGAGGCATATCATACACATTTGAAGATGATTCAAAATGATCAAACTATATCACATATAACTTGGTTAATGTTGAATTCAAATGTGGAGTTTGAATTTGCATTTTAAATGCAATATATTCCACTTAAATGGAATTGCCTCACTCATCAAAATTATACTTCAAGCTTTAACATTCCATCATTTGCTTGAGCATTGCATTCATATTGATTGCTACTTCGTGCTTTGTTTGCCGAGTAGAGGTGGAACCGGAGCAAGAGGTCACCCCCTTCGCTGAAGATCCAGAACCCGAACCTCGTCAGCAAGGCAAGCAAAACCCCATTGATCATGTCGATAAAATCCCACTTCCCTCTCATGTCTCGCTTATGCATTGTTTAGGATGATCACCATGCTTCGTTTCTACCGCATAGATGAACCCATTCCTTTGCATGACCTATCATTTTGTCATAGTAGTAAGCAAACCACAATCCTAGCAACTGTAGGAGTTGTTTGATATCATCTGGCCCCTGCAAATGTTATCGCTTATTGCATGCTTAGTATGATACCATGTTGTTACTGTGATTTGAGTCGGGATGGTAATGATCATGTGGATGATGGTAGAAAAGTGTTGGTGAATCGACCCTAATACAAGGTGAACGATGAGAGGCTGTGTAGGAGTACACGGTGGGTTGTCTCGTTGAACACCGCCCTAAGTCCGAGTTCTTGTGTGGTGATCCAAGATGAAGAGTACAACCACACATTGGGCTCACTGACCCCTCTCAACTTATTAACTCATCCCTTTCGATGTCCAGATGTCGCAGTAGTTCGGAGTTCTGGTAGGCTTGTGGCCTGGATGCTAAGTGAGAGAACGGCTCAACCGAGACCGGCTTATGCACCACGCACACATCGCTTGGGTCCACTTCGGTAAACCGGCCGGGTTCACGATTGTGGTAGCCAACCCAAGTAGGCGGCTTTCTTGGACTAGATAGGCTATGAGGTAACAGTTGTGGTGAGCATCCTCGCTGGCACCCCTTGAATGCTGTCGAGATCAAAGGCGGTAAATGATGGTCATGTGTGTGTAGCGGTACACCCTTGCAAGGTTATCAAAACTATTCGAATAGCCGCGTCCGCGGTTATGGACTACTTGGAAAGCTTAGCTTGATTATTAGATAACTTGAACCGGATACTTCTAAAATACACCAAGATAAGTGTGAGTGCTATGGCGTGCTTTCTCGTGGGGAAGTCGAGGAAGGCACCATAGTGGTGTATTGGTTGGAGAAAGTAGTGGACTCGTGTACGCTTCTTACCTCGTAGTTCAGGATTAGCCAAGTCAAAGCTGGCATTTCTGCAAGTGAACCCCACCTCCTTTTACCTTGACACATGTGCATGAGTATTATAGCTCCTATGTAAGTCTTGCTGAGTACGCCTTTGTACTCACGTTTGCTTAATCTATGTTTTAGATGACGCCACTGACCCCGAAGGTGGCTTCTTCATCGAGCTGGACGACTGAAGTTAAGCTAGTCTAGTCCCAGTCAGCAGACTGGTTCCCTCGTGGAGGGCTTTATGTTTGAATAAGGCTTCTTAAGCCAATTTGTTAAACTTGTCTGTACTCAGAGATAATTTGCTTCCGCTTTATGTTTTAATGTTGGATCACATGTTTGTGATCTCTGTGTGCACTCTGTAAGAGTTACTAATAAAGATATTTACTTTGTAGAGAATTGCAATGATACCTTCTGTTCATACAAGGTATGTGTGCTGCGTGTATGTTTATAACATCCATGTCTTTGTATGGGTTTTCGAGACCTTAGTTGTGATCTGGCTGGCGGTATTTTATACACCAAGTGGCCCTTAGATGTGCGCAGCTTGGGGCATCGCGATGCGATTGTTCGAGACTCTGTCTCGTGCACACTTTGATGTATGATCGAGCCCGCCCTAGACCCCGACTCAGTGATCGGGCTGGAGTAAGTCTATGTAAGGGTTATAATACAATCGATAGTATGGTTGAGGCGACTTGTCTATGAGTATGGGAATTCACCACCCATATCAGTTAGACTTGTGTGCGGACGATGAGGACCCATCTCAGTGGATCATCCGGCCTGAATGGGATGCCCGTCATGTTCGATGCTTTCCGAGAACATTCTGTGCTTGGCCTTGTCTGCTTAGACAAGTGGGTACGGTTCTCGGCTCTCCATATGATTGTGTTGTAGCGAGGCTTATATACGCTAATTCCGGGTCCCGACATGTAATGAGAACTTTATACTGCCTAAATCTTTGTATGTTTGCATAATCAGGTATCATGACGAAGAAGAGGATCCAGAAGGAGGAGAAGATGAAGGAATCTCCAACTTTCGGACGTCCGACATGGAACGGACGTCTGACACGGAGATCTTCACGACGGCTCCCGAGTACAGTACCGATCCGAAAGTCCGACACGTTTCAGACGTCCGACGCATCGGACGTCCGAAACCCATCGGACGTCCGAAACTGCCTGCGCGCAGATCTGACGGGCTGCGGCCTTGTATCCGAGTTTGACACCCCCTAGCTTATAAATACCGGACCCCATGCGAGTTTTAGGGTTAGACCACGTTTAGATAAACCCTAGTTCTTGAGAATAGCTCCAAGCTTTCATCTTGAATCATATACTTCAATTCGTATCAATCTGAAGTGTTGCTACTGCAAGTTTTGTGTGATCTTTTGTTCCACTGGGAATTAGTAGATTGCAAATTACCGTCTCGTGGTTGACGGCTACGTGCGCAAGTGTGTGAAGTTGTGAATATCCAAAGGGTAGAGAGTTGTCGCATTGGCAACAGGGATCTAGCAAGGAGAGTTCATCGGCTACATACAAGTTATCTATCATCGCCCTCATATTCACCGTCCGCTTACTGAGAAGATCGGGCGACCCCATATCATCTTGGTATCAGATTTCCAGTGTTTCCTCGGTAAGCATCCACCAAATCCATCTATTAGATCGTTTTTGTTTTCGTCCTATCCAGGAAAAGCCATACAAAAATATTAGGCTTTCTAGTTTTGCCATAACTTAGATTGCATCAGAGTCATTGTTTTAGTTTGCTGTTTCGTGTGTTCTTCCCTAAAATTCCTGTAGCAGTACTGTAGCAATTTTCGTCAAGTTTGGAATAGTGTCAGAAAAATCAAAAAAAGAGAGAAAAAGAGAAAAGATTCAAAAAAAAAAGAGAAAGCAGTGTGATCAAAAAGAGTTATCAAAGAGTGCAAAAGAGATATACAAGTGCTAGAAAGGACATATCATAGTGGTGATCTTTGGAGAGTCTTGTCTTTCGTTTGTCTCCACTGTGTGAGTTTTTCCTTGGGTTTGTATCACACGATCAACACTAGGACTTGACTTCGGTGTAGTTAGGGTGCCATACCTATAAGATCCACCATATATATCCTGCTTTGTCGTGTGTTCACTCTTTTACTCGGGTATTCACTTCATCACATCCGTGCACTAGTCCTCCATCCGAACGGGTACGCATTACTATTCACTTTGGAACGGTACGATTCACCTTTTCTTGTCAGTTTTGAGTGAGTTGTGAGTGTCCACCAAAAGATTTTGATATAGTGCACTAACCTACTAATCATGTCTCAAAGTGGTTTTGATGTGATGCAGAAACAGGACAAGGATGCGCCAGTTACATGGGAGGCATATGAAGGTCTCCGTGATCACTTGACTGGGATGTTTACTAAATCCGCTGATGCGATTGATACAAATGTTCAAGGGGTCCAACGAAAAGTCGACGCGACTGAAGCTGCAGTCACCACTATGCAACAACAACTTGCTGCTATACAGCAGAGTCTACAAAAAATGACAACATCTGTCATGGGCATACAAGCAGCTATTGTACAACGCCAACCTGACGCTCAGGAAGATGATGGTAGTGTCCATGGCGACAATGCTGATTTGAGGGGAAATCAAGGCCGTGGGCGTGCTCAAGGGCTGGGTCGCCAACCTCCACTTGGTTTTGGTGCGCGCCGTCTACCCATTCAGGAAGAAGATGTCTTGAGCAAACCCAAGTTTAACATCCCCAAATTTGAAGGTTCCACAGATGTGGAAGAGTACCTCACATGGGAGCTTAAGATGGAAAAATTATGGCGTTTGCATGATTATTCGTAGGACAAGAAGATCAAGATTGCTTCTTCCGAGTTTGACGGTTATGCCTTGCGTTGGTGGGAGAGTGTGTTGACCAAGATACAAGAAACCGATGGGCAGCCTATCCTACATGGCGTGACATGAAGGCGACCATGAAAGCTCGGTTTGTTCCCACTAATTACTTACGGACAATTTTTGATAAATTGCAACAATTGAAGCAAGGTACTATGTCCGTTGATGCATACTATATGGAGATGGAGATGTTGCTGCAACGTGCATGAGTTCGTGAAGGAGTTGAGATGACTATGCAACGTTTTCTCCATGGGCTGAAATTTAACATCAAGAGTATTGTGCGGCATCACCAATACTATAATATGAATGATTTATTGCATCTTGCAAGGGAGGCTGAATCCCAGCTTGCAGAAGAGGCACAACTGAAGTTAAGATACTCCACATCTAGCAGATTTTCTCCAAGGACACCGTCTGCCGCACCTATGGAGAATTATGCTGCCAATACTCGAGCTTCTTCTTCAGTTTCCAAACCAGCCTCCAATGGTTCTATGGCCAAGAAGCCAGCTGCTCCTGCCACTAGTGAAGGCTCCAACATGTCTACAGCTCGCACTCGCGAGATCACTTGTCATGCTTGCGGTAATCCGGGTCACTTCAAGACAGATTGCCCGAACAGAAAGGTCATGTTTGTGAATGAAGAAACTGGCGAGTATGAAACTGGTGATGATGAAGATCCCTCCGCATTCGATGATGAGGGATACCATAGTGAAGAAGGCTTGGATGATTTTCCGTCGCATGATCCTACCATTGTTGTGTCACAACGTTCTGTTACAGTGCAGCCACATGCTGATTCTCAGCGTTGCAATTTGTTCCAAACCAAAGCATTAGTTGGCCCCAACAAAGCTTGTAAAGTTATCATTGATGGAGCTAGCTGCCGCAACCTCGCAAGGAAGGAGTTATGTGCCAAGCTAAATCTGAAATATTTACCTCACCCGAATCCTTATTATGTCCAATGGTTGAGTGACAGTGGTGAGATGAAGGTGAATCACATGGTGCGCGTAAATTTTGAGATAGGCCCATACAAGGATTCCATTGATTTTGATGTGGTGCCTATGACAGTTTGCCATCTCTTATTGGGTCCGCCGTGGTTATATGATCGCCATGTGCAACACAATGGCCGAGCAACAATAAAGTTAATCTCCATCCTATTTCCCCACAGCAAATTGTGAATGAGGGTCGTCAGAAGATAGAGGTGAATGTCGAACCAACACGAGAGAACAATGTAATAGCTGTGAGTGATAATATAACGAAAAGTGCGAGACAAACTAGTTTTCTTACATTAGCCACCAAAGAAGACATGAGAGAATTTAGTGAGGATCCTGCAGCCATGCTACTTGTGCTTATGTACAAAGGCGAGGTGTTGTTTTGTAATGAGAATCATCCTCTTTCTTCTAGTGTGTCTACTGTTTTGCTGGATTATGATGATGTGTTTCCGGCGGAGGTTCCAGCAGGATTACCACCCTTGCGTGGTATTGAGCACCAAATTGATCTTATACCAGGTGCAACTCTTCCTAACCGGGCACCATACAGGACAAACCCCCAAGAGACGAAGGAAATTCAGCAACAAATACAAGCGCTTCTGGATAAAGGGTATATTCGTGTCAGCCTTAGCCCTTGTGCTGTTCCTGTTATTTTGGTTCCTAAGAAAGATGGTACATGGCGTATGTGTGTAGATTGTAGAGCTATAAATAATATCACTATTAGATATCGCCATCCTATTCTACGTTTATAGGATATGCTTGATGAATTGAGTGGTGCTGCTACTTTCTCTAAAATTGATTTGCGTAGTGGATACCATCAAATTAGGATGAAAGAAGGGGATGAATGGAAAACTTCTTTCGAAACTAAGTTCAGGTTATATGAGTGGTTAGTTATGCCTTTTGGTCTTACTAATGCTCCTAGTACTTTCATGAGATTAATGAACCATGTTTTGAGAGAGTTTATTGGACATTTTGTGGTTGCGTATTTTGATGATATACTTATTTACATCCGTAATGAATTTGAACATGCTGATCATATTAGACAAGTTTTGCAAGTGTTGCGTGATGCTAAATTATATGCTAATCTTGAGAAGTGCACATTTGCAAAAGATAAGGTCATATTTTTGGGATATGTTGTATCTAAGCATGGGGTAGAAGTAGATTCTTCCAAAATTGAAGCAATTCAAAATTGGCCTACTCCCATGAATGTTAGTCAAGTACGAACTTTTCACGGTCTTGCTGGTTTTTATCGACGTTTTGTGCAAGACTTTAGTACTATTGCTGCACCGTTGAATGAATTGACTAAGAAAGGTGTGCCTTTTGTTTGGGGCGTTTCCCAAGACCTTACCTTTGATAAGTTGAAACGATTTCTTACTTCTGCACCATTACTTGCATTACCAGATTTTACTTAGCAATTTGAAGTTGAATGTGATGCTAGTGGTATAGGCATTGGTGGTGTTTTGATGCAAGAAGGTAGACCTATAGCTTATTTCAGTGAGAAGCTTTCTGGTGCTAGATTGAATTATCCTGTTTATGATAAAGAATTGGATGCACTTGTTAGAGTTCTTGAGGTTTGGCAACATTATTTGTGGCCAAAAGAATTTATCATACATTCTGATCATGAAGCTTCGAAATATCTGAAAGCTCAATCTAATTTGCATAGACGCCTAGCTAAGTGGGTTGAGTTCATTGAGTCTTTTCCCTACATCATCAAATATAAGAAAGGGAAAGATAATGTTGTTGCTGATGCTCTCTCTAGGAAGAATATGTTATTGACACATCTTGATGTTAAAATTCCTGGATTAGAGAGTTTGTGTGATTTATATGCAACTGATCCTGATTTTGCTGAACCATATCGTTTGTGTTTGCTTCGAAATGCATGGGACAAGTTCCACATCCATGATAGATTTTTGTTTCGAGCTAACAAACTTTGTATTCCAGAATCTTCTGTGCGTTTGCAATTGTTGCAGGAATCACATGTAGGAGGATTGATGGGTCACTTTGGGCGTGAGAAGATACTACTCATGCTTGCTGATAATTTTTATTGGCCCAGGATGAGGCGTGATGTGGACAGGTTTGTTCGACGCTTTATTGTCTGCAATACATCCAAGTCCAAGCTGAAGCCTCACGGTTTGTATACTCCACTATCGGCTCCTACCACACCTTGGGATGATATTAGTATGGACTTTGTGTTAGGATTTCCACGCACTAAATTTGGTAATGATAGTATATTTGTGGTAGTGGATAGATTTTCTAAGATGGCACATTTTATTGCATGCCATAAGAGCGACGATGCGTCGCATGTTGCTAATCTATTTTTCAGGGAGATTGTACGCTTGCATGGAGTGCCCAAGACAATTTTTTCTGATAGGGATGTGAAGTTTGTGAGCTACTTCTGGAAGACACTTTGGGGAAAGTTGGGGACAAAGTTAATGTTCAGCACTACATGTCATCCCCAAACTGCCTGCGCGCAGATCTGACGGGCTGCGGCCTTGTATCCGAGTTTGACACCCCCTAGCTTATAAATACCGGACCCCCTGCGAGTTTTAGGGTTAGACCACGTTTAGATAAACCCTAGTTCTTGAGAATAGCTCCAAGCTTTCATCTTGAATCATATACTTCAATTCATATCGATCTGAAGTGTTGCTACTGCAAGTTTTGTGTGATCTGTTGTTCCACTGGGAATTAGTAGATTGCAAATTACCGTCTCGTGGTCGACGGCTACGTGCGCAAGTGTGTGAAGTTGTGAATATCCAAAGGATAGAGAGCTGTCGCATTGGCAACCGGGATCTAGCGAGGAGAGTTCATCGTCTACATACAAGTTATCTATCATCGCCCTCATATTCACCGTCCGCTTACTGAGAAGATAGGGCCACCCCATATCAAGTATCAACCTTGTATCACTCTAAGCATTCAATAAGCAGTAACAATTGCAGGGGCCACATGATATCAATCAACTCCTACATTTGCTAGGATTGTGGTTTGCTAACTACTGTGACAAATGATAGGTCATGCAAAGGAATGGGTTCATCTATGCGGTAGAAACATAGCATGGTAATCATCCTAAACAATGCATAAGCGAGACTGAGAGGGAAGTGGGATTTTATCGACATGATCAATGGGGGTTTGCTTGCCTTGCTGACGAGGTTCGGTATCGGGGTCTTCAACGAAGGGGGTAGCCTTCTGTTCCGGTTCCACTTCTACTCGACAAACAACAAACAAGGAAGCAATATAAATACAATGCACAAGCACATGGTTGAAGGTTGAAACTTGATGTATATGCTTCTGATGTGTGAGGGAATTCCATTTAAAAGGAGTGTACTGCAAATTATTTGCAAATTCAAACTCCATTTTGAATTTAAAAGGAATTCATATGCATTGTTCTCTCTGTTCCCCTATTTTAAAATGGTCAATTTTACATATATTATATGTTTAATTTGGAGTTAAAATGAATTAGTTATGAATTTCCAAAGTTTAAATCATTTTCTGGATTTTCTGGAATTGTTTTAAATCAAATAAGCATTTCTGCGTCACTGTGATGTCATGCTGCTGTCAGGGGGGTTCTGACCAGGGGGTCCCACCTGTAAGTGTCTCCTGTGTTAATTAAAACGTTTAGTTTAGTTTTAAATTAACCCAAAGGTTAATTAGGGCCTAGGGCCCACATGTAATTGGCCTAGGGGGTAGTTTAGCAGGGTGATTAGCGCTAAACAGACGCGGGCCATGTCACCTCGCCAGCGGCTAGTCGCCGGCGACATCCAGACGCGTCGGCGTCCACGGGGACGGCGGCTCAGTTGTCCTTTTGAAGCGCCAAGACCACCAGGAGGAAGCTCTTGTCGTCGCGCATCGAAATGGACCAAAAACAAGGGCTGGGGTGCTCTGTAGGCTCACCGGCGTCGAGCTTTGCGGCGGCGGAGCCACGGCTGCGAGGTGGATTCAGCTACGGGGCACTAAAAGGAGCGGCGTTAGGCGGGATCGAACCAGAGGAGCACGGCGGTGACAAAGGACAAGGTGGCGAGGACGATTGCTTAGCGCAGGCTCGTCGACAACGAGCACGGCGGCTCTGTACTGCGGCGACCATGGCAGATCGAGCTAGAGGAGGGGAAGGGTGCCGTGGCTTGAGGGGAAACGCTCACCAGACGTTGGTGAACACGATGGAGCAGGCGTCGGAGTCGGGGAGGGAGCGTAGACGGAGTATTGAACGGCGACGAGCGGCGGATCCAGCGAGCTCTCGGTGACGAATCCGACGACTAGGAGGGCTCCGGGATCTTGATTTCTTGCACAGAGATGAAGTCGAGTACGACGAAGAGGATGGACACGCTCCGGGGGCCTAGCTCGGGCTCGGGCTGCGAGTTTCCTTTGCGGGTGCTCTCGGAGTTCTTCGCGGGAGAGCTGGAGAGGGGAGGATAGGCACTGGGAGGAGGGGGAATGGATCGAGGAGGCTTCTGTCAGAACCCTAATTAGGTTTGTGCTTTTCTAAACTTGCATTTTTGCATCTTGAAAAAAATTGCAAAAGAAAAGGAATTGGGGAAAAGAAAAGCCCTAAATGAATTAAATAAAAAGGCCAGAAATAAATCTTTTTCCAAAATTCTTTTGGATGCGTTGAAAAATCTTAAAAATGAGTGGGATCATTTTAAAAGTGATTTGGGATTAACCCCATGCTAATAGATTTTTCAATAATCCAAATAGTGGATTGGAAATTAAATCATTTATCTATTTGAATTGAAATTCAAATAAATTGAATTTCAAAAATTCCCAAAACTTGGGATTGACTTCTATAGAGTCACCTAGGTTTTATACAAATGATTGGGGATTTTTATAAATGCCTAGCTATTTATTTTATAGGGCAAAACAAATAACAGAAAGAAATAAAAAGAAAACAAAAGAAAAAGGGCAGAGCCCACCTTACCTGGCCCTTCCAGCCTAGCCGGCCCAACCCACCAGGGGGCCTCCCGTGTCGTCTTCCTCCCCTGGCCCCGATGCTGCTCGGTGGCGAGCATGCGCCGGCCGCCTCGCCACCTCCTGCTCTTCCCCCCTCTTCTCCTTCGCGCTGGACGACGCCCTGGAGACTCCAGGCCCTTCTTCCCCTCTCCCAGTTCGTCTCCCTCTCTCTCTCGTTTGTTTCGCGCGCACAACCGAGACCTAGCCAGAGCGCCGCCGTGCTCCGACGCGGCCATCGGCCTTCCCCTTCCCCGCCACCTTGTCCAGAAGGTCCAGCGCCCTCGACTCCTTCGAGCTGCAAGTCGAATCGAACCCGAGGAGCTCCCCAGGCGTCGCCCGTGTCTTCGAGTTGCCGCCGGCCGCCGACGACCTCCAAGCCAAATTCGCCGCCGTACTGCTTCCCCCGCCCCCTTCGTCCTCTCCATCGTCTCTGGTGAGCTCCCAGCTCCATTTCCCCCCCACCTGCGCTTCTTCCCGTGGCCCCTGTCACAGGTTGCCATGACCAGGGTCTCCGGCCGCCGCTTCCCGTCGTCGTAGCCGTGGCCCCGAGCGCCTCCTTGAATCCCTATTAGCAGCAGCCGACGCGCGACGTCGCCGGCATCACGCCCGTGCCCCTAGCTCCCTCCCCGGTGGCCTAAATCGCCACTCCGGCAGAGCGCCGCCATGGCCCAAGCCACCGGCGTTTAGCCGCCGGCCCGTTAGGTCTAAGCCCCCCCCCTAATCTCTCTCTCTCACTTACACTGGGCCCAGGGCCCCTAATTAATCCGTGTTTTATTTAAACAGAGAGCTAACTAACCCAGTGAGGCTGACAGGTGGGGCCGCCCTGTCAGTTGACTGGTCAAACCCCCTGACTTCAGCATGATGCAATGCTGATGCAGTAAAAGAAATCAATTAATTTATTCAGTAAATTCCAGAAAATAGCCTAAACTTTGAAATTGAATAACTTTTAAACTATAACTCCAAATTCAAAGTGTAATATATGAAAAATGATCAGGAGAAAATCCTCTATCCAAATTTCCAACTTTCAGCTATGTTGGAGTTGATCTTAAAAAGGGATCAGTAGCTTTTGCTATTTGATTTAATTGGAATTATTTCAAATTCAATTCAAAAACTATTCCAACTTCAACCATTGAAATGCACCACACTTCACTTGTACTTCAGAAGCATTTCACACATATGATCACTTGGTTTACAAAGTACCAACATTAGCAAATGCAAGTTGAACTAAATTGAATAACATTTGAAGTTTGAATTTGAATTTACTTTTCAAATCAATTTCAATTAACATGTTGCAAATTAAACCTAAGTCACATCAGCACCTTGCCATGCTTTGTTTTACATATTGATTGTGCATTGTACTATCTTGATTGTGCTTTACTTCCAGTGCTTCGGTGATTGCTTCTTCTCGGTAGAGTTGATATCGGAGACGAGTTCAACCTCACGTCAGAAGAGTATTACATCGTGATCGTCAGCAAGACAAGCACCCCCTCTTTGATCATGTCTCTAAAATCCCAGTTCCCTCTCATTCTCGCAAATGCATGTTTAGGATGTCACCATGATACATTCTACCGCTAGTTGACCCTATTCCTTTGCATGACCTATCATTTTGTCACAGTAGTAAGCAAACCACAATCCTAGCAGATGTAGGAGTTTGTTGTTATCATGTGGCCCCTGCAAATGTTACAGCTTATTGCATGCTTAGAGTTGTTACCTGAGGATACTTTGATGTGAGTCGGGATGGTAGTGATCATGTGAATGATGGTGGTAACGTGTTGGTGAATCTACCCTAAACAAAGGTGAACGATGAGAGGATGTGTAGGAGTACACAGTGGGTTGTCTCGTTGAACACTACCTTAGGCCCGAGTTCTTGTGTTGTTATCCAAGACTAAGAGTACGACCACACATTGGGCTCACTGACCCCTCTCGGCCTAGTACCTCACCCCGGACCAGTCCAGGAGTCGCAAGTAGTTCGCCCTTTAACGGTCTCAAGCAGGTGAAACCAAGGTAAGTGGTTGGCGTAGGTTGTGGGCACGTTGAATCAAGTGATCATGATCGAGTTGAGCTTGATGGCGGTCACACAACGTTTGAGTCCACATCGGAACAATCGGCCGGATTCCGATTGTGGTCTCAACTCAAATAGGCGACTCCCTAGGACTAGAGATGGTGCCGTGAGTGAAGTGCCGTGGCAGCATCCTCGCCGGTACTCACTTGAAGGGTCCATCCCCAGGCGGTAACTGATGAGGCGTGTGTGTAGCAGTACACCCCTGCAGGGTTAATGAACTATTCGAATAGCCGTGTCCGAGGTTATGGACTACTTGGAGACCTTTACTTGATCATAGATAACTTGAACTGGATACTTCTAAAACACACCAAGATAAGTGTGAGTGCTATGGTGTGCTTCCTCGTGGGGAATTCGAGGAAGGCACCATAGTAGAGTATTGGTTGGAGGCTGTTACTTGGACTCGTGTACGTTCTTACCTCTCTCTGGTACTCGTAGTTCAGGATTAGCCAAGTCAAAGATGGCACTTCTGCAAGTGAATCCCCACCTCCCTTTGCCTTGATACATGTGCATGAGTAGTATAGTTCCTATGTAAGTCTTGCTGAGTACGAATTTGTACTCACGTTTGCTTATTCTATGTTTTAGAGACGAGACCACTGACCCTGATGGTGGCCTCTACCTCGAGCTCGACGTGGACCAATGTCGTATAGTTCCAGGCAGCAGCCTGTGCCCTCTGGAGGGTCGTTGTACTTTTCTTTCAGGCTTCTTAAGCCATTTGTTAAACTTGTCTTTATTAAGACATAATTTGCTTCCGTTGATGTTTGATGTAATGTTGGATCACATCCATGTGATCTCTGCTTGTAATACAACTACTATGTCTGCTCTGTTTAGCAGAAGTTATAAAGACTATGAGTTTGTAGAGTTCATGTTGTGATTACCTGCTGTTTACACTAGACATGTATGTTGCGTGTATGATTATAACATGCACGTCTTAGTGTGGGGTTCGATAGCTTAGTTGTGTTCTTGCCGGCAGTCTTTTATACACCAAGTGGCCCTTAGATGTGCGCAGCTTGGGGCATCGCGATGCGATTGCTCGTGACTCTGTCACGTGGCACACTTTGTTGTATGATTGAGCCCGCCTGAGATCCCGACTAAGTGATCGGGCCGGAGTAAGTCTATGTAAGGGTTATGATTCAATCGATAACATGGTTGAGGCGACTTGTCTATGAGTATGGGATTCACCACCCATAAGCATTTATACTTTTGAGCGGACGATGAGGACCCATCTCAGTTGATCATCCGGCCTGGATGGGATGCCCCTCACGTTCGATGCTTACCGAGAGTGATCTGTGCTTGGCCTTGTCTGCTTAGACAAGTGGGTACGGCTCTCGGCTCTCCATGTGATTGCATTATGACCGGAATTACATACGCTAACCCGGGTCCCGACAGACTTGGTATCAGAGCAGGACTGCCTGTAGGATTATCAAACCATTGGCCGTTGTCGAGTCTAGCATTCTATAGTTATATAGTTACTTTGGGTATAAGGGAACAACGTAAGACTTATTTTTTCTCCTTATCCTCATCGATCTGAGTTCTGAGTCAACCTCATATTATTCTACGGGATGATAGGACTAGGCTCATCTATGTCTTTACTAGGACATCTCGTTAATTGCCTCTTTATAGCTGTAGGAGTGTTGTGGTCTTTTCTGAGCCATCATTCCATAGTGTTTCTGTGGAAGTGATGTCCGTTATCCTGTAGGTTGTCTCAATTTCCATCCCGGTACAGCCGTTATGGTGTCCGTTTGTGACTTTGATGCTATTGCATTTTAGTCTTCTATCTTAGCATAGAATTGTGTCCTAAATCCTATTCTGATTGTTGATTCTTATCACACAGAATGTCAGGTGCAAATAAAGGTGTTGATCCCAGTTCTGGTTACATAGACGGTGAAGAACCTCCACCACCACCCTCAACGGCAGAAATCATGATGGAGGCTGAACAGAATCGTCGTGATCAGACACGTCTTCTCGAGCGTATTGAGCAGAACACTTCTTGTCAGCATCATAGTGTTGTTACCATCCAGGACTTCATTCTCCTCAACCCGCCAGTTTTCCGATGTCCTTCCGATCCCCTTGATGCCAATGATTGGCTTCGTTCTCTCGAGCGTAAGCTTGAGACAGCCCATGTTGATCCAGGTGATCGTGTGCTATTTGCGGCAGATTTTCTGGAAGGTGCTGCTCTTCGGTGGTGGGAGAACTTTGTAGCAATGCAACCAGTGGGTCACATGGTGACTTGGCAAGAGTTCTGTGCTGACTTCCGTGGATATCATATTCCGGATCAGCTGATGGAGCGCAAGAGAGAAGAATTTCGCAATCTAACCCAAGGAAAGATGACTGTTCATGAGTATAGGACCGAGATCACTCGTCTAGCACGTTATGCCCAAGAAGAAGTATCCACCGACGCCAAGAAACAAGAAAGGTTCCGCAAGGGACATAGCCCCGTTCTTCGTCATGACCTGAACCTTCACGAGTTCGTCAACTTCAGGGACTTGGTCGACAAATCCTTCAAGGCCGAGTATGGAAATGAGTTGTATGAAGAGTCTCGCAAGCGTGATCGTGAGTTTGCCCAATCTTCTGGCCCAGTTTCTCGAAAACGATGTGTATGGATTCCCTTCAATGACGTCAGTCGTGCTGTAAGTGCTTCCAGACCACCCACCACCATATATCGTCCACCTCAACCGAATCTTCCTCCTTGGAATTTTATTAGACAATCAAGTACTCAAGTTCCTTTCATTCCACGTGGTGTTTGTTTCCAATGTGGACAATCAGGTCACAATGTTCTAGAGTGTCCCCAAAATCATGTAGCCACCACACCTAATCCAAAGCAAGCTTTTCGTCGTGGTAAGCCACCACCCAAGACTTCCAATGTCAAGCCTCCTGTTTATGAACATGGTTATGTGAATCATGTATCCATTCTAGATGCCCACAAGTCAACCGATGTTGTACTTGGAACCCTTCCTGTCAATTCCACCCAAGCTTCGGTTCTGTTTGACCCAGGAGCATCTCACTCATTCATATCCCAGGAATTTGCACGGTCACATGACATCTCTTTTTCGATGTTATCCACCCCCTTAGTTGTGCAAGCCCCTGGATCCAGATGGCACACCACCATGGTGAGTCATGAGAATGAAATTGCAATTGAGGGTTTAGTATTCCTTGCCTCACTTATAGCCCTCAAGTCTTCAGACATTGATGTGATCTTAGGTATGGATTGGTTATCAAGACAGAATGCTATCCTTGATTGTAAAGCCAAGTCAGTGAAACTAACCCATCCATCAGGCCAGACAATCAAGTACACCTCACCAAGCTCTAAAACCCAGGTGCATTCTTTAAATGTGCTTCCTCTTCTAGACCTTGAAGATATTCCGGTGGTTCGTGACTTCCCGGATGTCTTTCCAGAAGAGCTTCCAGGAATACCACCTGACAGATCTGTAGAGTTTGTGGTAGATCTTATCCCAGGAACCGCCCCAATATCCAGACGCCCATATAGAATGGCCCCACGTGAGTTAGCTGAGCTCAAACTCCAACTTGAAGCTTCGTTGGCAAAAGGCTTCATCCGCCCTAGCTCATCGCCATGGGGTTGCCCCGTTCTGTTCGTAACAAAGAAAGATGGAACAGAAAGGATGTGCGTAGACTATCGCCCGCTAAATCTAGCGACGATAAAGAACAAGTACCCACTGCCCAGGATCAATGATCTTTATGATCAACTTGCTGGATCCTCTGTCTTCTCCAAGATGGATTTGAGATTAGGTTATCATCAAATCAAAATCCGAAACGAGGACATCCCAAAAATGACTTTTACTACTCGTTATGGTCTTTATGAGTACACCGTTATGTCCTTCGGTTTAACCAATGCCCCCGCCACCTTCTCGCGCTTGATGAATTCGATCTTCATGGAGTACCTCGATAAATTTGTTGTAGTTTATCTTGATGACATTCTCATCTACTCGAAGAACGAAGAAGAGCACGCAGAACATCTTAGGTTGGTATTGATGAAACTTAGAGAGCATCGCCTTTATGCCAAATTCTCAAAGTGTGAATTCTGGCTACCAGAAGTGACCTACTTAGGCCACGTGATTTCTGCAAAAGGCATTGCTGTCAATCCCGGGAGAGTTCAGGCCGTCCTTGACTGGACTCCACCTGAATCGGTTAAGCAAGTTAGGAGTTTTCTTGGCCTAGCCAGCTATTGCCGTCGCTTCGTCGAGAACTTTTCTAAAAGTTGCAAAGCCTCTAACTGAACTCCTCAAGAAAGAGAAGAAATTCGAATGGACTCCCAACGAGGAAAGCTTTCAAGAGCTAAAAAGAAGATTGACTTCTGCACCCGTACTTGCGCCTCCAGACACCAAAAAGAATTTCAAGATCTTTTGTGATGCCTCACGGCAAGGGTTAGGATGCGTACTTATGCAAGATCGACATGTGGTAGCTTATGCTTCACGCCAGTTGCGGCCACATGAAGAGAACTATCCTACCCATGATCTTGAACTCGCTGCTGTAGTTCATTCCCTAACAACTTGGCGACATTACCTCCTTGGTAATCGTTGTGAGATCTATTCCGACCACCAAAGCCTCAAATATATATTTACCCAGCCAGATCTTAATCTCAGGCAAAGACGCTGGATTGAGTTGATAAAAGATTATGACTTAGGAATTTCTTACACCCCAGGCAAAGCCAACGTCATGGCTGATGCACTAAGTCGTAATTCGTATTGTAACAACCTCATGTTACAACAGTATCAACCACTTCTTCATGAGGAATTTCGCAAGCTCAATCTTGAGATTGTTCCTCGTGGATCTCTTTTAAACTTGGTGGCGAAACCAACCAAGGCGTGCACGAGATGTTCGCCGGATCAAGGAGAACATTGCTAGCGGAGTTGCTAAATGTTTCTCCACAGATAGCAAAGGAACGGTATTCTTTGAAAATCGTTTGGTAGTACCTAAGAATAGGGAACTAAGGCAACTCATCCTCAAATAAGCCCATGACACACCCCTCTCGATTCATCCCGGTAGCACAAAAATGTACCGAGATCACGCCAGAGATTTTGGTGGACTAGGATGAAGAGAGAAATTGCTCAGTTCATTGCTGAATGTGATGTTTGTCGTCGCATTAAGGCAGAACATCAAAGACCTTCTGGTACTCTTAGACCTTTGCCTATCCCCGAGTGGAAATGGGATAAAGTCAGTATGGACTTCATCACTGGCTTTCCAAAAACCCAGAAAGGAAATGATGCCATCTTCGTTGTCATAGATAGACTTTCCAAAGTTGCTCACTTCCTTCCAGTTCGAGAGTCTATAACTGCTAGACAGTTAGCGGACTTGTATGTCTCCCGAATCGTGTCACTTCGTGGTGTTCCTTTGGAAATCAATTCAGACCGTGGTAGTCTTTTCACTTCTCGATTTTGGGAAAGTTTCCAGAATGCTATGGGAACCCACCTCTCCTTTAGCACCGCTTATCACCCGCAGTCAAGTGGTCAAGTAGAAAGGGTCAATCAAATTCTCGAAGACATGCTCAGAGCTTGTGTTTTCTCTTTCGGAAAGAAATGGGAGAATTCTCTTCCTTTTGCCGAATTTTCGTATAACAATAGTTTCCAATCTAGTTTGGGCATGGCTCCTTTTGAATTTCTCTATGGACGGAAATGTCGAACACCCCTAAACTTGTCGGAAACCGGTGAAAGACAATTCTTTGGACTGGATTTGATTCAGGATGCAGAAGAGCAAGTTCGCATTGTTCGTGAGAAGTTGAAAAGAGCCCAGTCTCGTCAGAAAAGCTATTATGATCGTCATCATAGGGAAGAAAGCTATAATCTGGATGAGAAGGCTTACCTTCGGGTTACTCCTCTGAAGGGTACCCATCGCTTCCGTATCAAAGGCAAGTTGGCCCCACATTATATCGGTCCCTTTCGCATTCTCGCTAAACGTGGAGAATTTGCCTACCAATTGGAACTACCCCGTCACCTCTCCCAGGTTCATGATGTCTTCCACGTCTCTCAACTCATGCGTTGCTTCAAGGACCCCATCCGTGAAGTAGACCAAGAAACGCTTGATCTGCAAGATAACCTTTCATATCGAGAGTACCCTGTTCGTATTCTTGATGAAGCCGAGCGTAGCACCAGACGTCAGAAGATAAGATTCTTCAAAGTGCAGTGGTCGCATCATTCAAAGAAAGAAGCCACCTGGGAACGAGAGGATCGTCTACGAGCTGATTACCCCACCCTCTTCCCGACGACTTCTGAATCTCGGGACGAGATTCTTTTGAGTGGGGGCGAGTTGTCAGAACCCTAATTAGGTTTGTGCTTTTCTAAACTTCCATTTTTGCATCTTGAAAAAACTTGTAACAGAAAAGGAATTGGGGAAAAGAAAAGCCCTAAATGAATTAAATAAAAAGGCCAGAAATAAATCTTTTTCCAAAATTCTTTTGGATGTGTTGAAAAATCCTAAAAATGAGTGGGATCATTTTAAAAGTGATTTGGGATTAACCCCATGCTCATAGATTTTTCAATAATCCAAATAGTGGCTTGGAAATTAAATCATTTGCCTATTTGAATTGAAATTCAAATAAATTGATTTCAAAAATTCCCAAAACTTGGGATTGACTTCTATAGAGTCACCTAGGTTTTATAAAAATGATTGGGGATTTTTATAAATGCCCTAGCTATTTATTTTAAAGGGCAAAACAAATAACAGAAAGAAATAAAAAGAAAACAAAAGAAAAAGGGAAGAGCCCACCTTACCTGGCCCTTCCAGCCTAGCCGGCCCAACCCACCAGGGGGCCTCCCCTGGCCCCGATGCTGCTCGGTGGCGAGCATGCGCCGGCCGCCTCGCCACCTCCTGCTCTTCCCCCCTCTTCTCTTTCACGCTGGACGACGCCCTGGACACTCCAGGCCCTTCTTCCCCTCTCCCAGTTCGTCTCCCTCTCTCTCTCGTTTGTTTCGCGCGCACAACTGAGACCTAGCCAGAGCGCCGCCGTGCTCCGACGCGGCCACCGGCCTTCCCCTTCCCCGCCACCTTGTCCAGAAGGTCCAGCGCCCTCGACTCCTTCGAGCTGCAAGTCGAATTGAACCCGAGGAGTTCCCAGGCGTCGCCCGTGTCTTCGAGTTGCCGCCGGTCGCCGACGACCTCCAAGCCAAATTCGTCGCCGTACTGCTTCCCCCACCCCCTTCGTCCTCTCCATCGTCTCTAGTGAGCTCCCAGCTCCATTTCCCCCCCCATCTGCGCTTCTTACCGTGGCCCCTGTCACCGGTTGCCATGACCAGGGTCTCCGGCCGCCGCTTCCCGTCGTCGTAGCTGTGGCCCCGAGCGCCTCCTTGAATCCCCAGTAGCCGCAGCCGACGCGCGACGTCGCGGGCATCACGCCCGTGCCCCCAGCTCCCTCCCCCGTGGCCTAAATCACCACTCCGGCAGAGCGCCGTCGTGGCCCAAGCCACCGGCGTTTAGCCGCTGTCCTGTTAGGCCTAAGCCCCCCCCCTAATCTCTCTCTCTCTCACTGACACTAGGCCCAGGGCCCCTAATTAATCTGTGTTTTATTTAAACAGAGAGCTAACTAACCTAGTGAGGCTGACAGGTGGGGCCGCCCTGTCAGTTGACTGGTCAAACCGCCTGACGTCAGCAGGATGCAATGCTGATGCAGTAAAAGAAATCAATTAGTTTATTCAGTAAATTCCAGAAAATAGCCTAAACTTTGAAATTGAATAACTTTTAAACTATAACTCCAAATTCAAAGTGTAATATATGAAAAATGATCAGGAGAAAATCCTCTATCCAAATTTCCAACTTTCAGCTATGTTGGAGTTAATCTTAAAAAGGGATCAATAGCTTTTGCTATTTGATTTAATTGGAATTATTTCAAATTCAATTCAAAAACTATTCCAACTTCAACCATTGAAATGCACCACACTTCACTTGTACTTCAGAAGCATTTCACACATATGATCACTTGGTTTACAAAGTACCAACATTAGCAAATGCAAGTTGAACTAAATTGAATAACATTTGAAGTTTGAATTTGAATTTACTTTTCAAATCAACTTCAATTAACATGTTGCAAATTAAACCTAAGTCACATCAGCACCTTGCCATGCTTTATTTTACATATTGATGTGCATTGTACTATCTTGATTGTGCTTTACTTCCAGTGCTTCGGTGATTGCTTCTTCTCGGTAGAGTTGATCTCGGAGACGAGTTCAACCTCACGTCAGAAGAGTGTTACATCATGATCGTCAGCAAGGAAAGCACCCCCTCTTGGATCATGTCTATAAAATCCCAGTTCCCTCTCATTCTCGCAAATGCATGTTTAGGATGTCACCATGATACGTTCTACCGCTAGTTGAACCTATTCCTTTGCATGACCTATCATTTTTTCACAGTAGTAAGCAAACCACAATCCTAGCAGATGTAGGAGTTGGTTTTTATCATGTGGCCCCTGCAACTGTTACAGCTTATTGCATGCTTAGAGTTGTTACCTGAGGATACTTTGATGTGAGTCGGGATGGTAGTGATCATGTGAATGATGGTGGTAACGTGTTGGTGAATCTACCCTAAACAAAGGTGAACGATGAGAGGATGTGTAGGAGTACACAGTGGGTTGTCTCGTTGAACACTGCCTTAGGCCCGAGTTCTTGTGTTGTTATCCAAGACTAAGAGTACGACCACACATTGGGCTCACAGACCCCTCTCGGCCTAGTACCTCACTCCGGACCAGTCCAGGAGTCGCAAGTTGTTCTCCCTTTAACGATATCAAGCAGGTGGAACCAAGGTAAGTGGTTGGCGTAGGTTGGGGGCACGTTGAATCAAGTGATCATGATCGAGTTGAGCTTTATGGCGGTCACACAACGTTTGATTCCTAATCGGAACAATCGGCCGGATTCCGATTGTGGTCCCAACTCAAATAGGCGACTCCCTAGGACTAGAGATGGTGCCGTGAGTGAAGTGTCGTGGCAGCATCCTCGCCGGTAGTCACTTGAAGGGTCGATCCCCAGGCGGTAACTGATGAGGCTTGTGTGTAGCAGTACACCCCTGCAGGATTAATTAACTATTCGAATAGCCGTGTCCGCGGTTATAGACTACTTGGAGACCTTTACTTGATCATAGATAACTTGAACTGGATACTTCTAAAACACACCAAGATAAGTGTGAGTGCTATAGCGTGCTTCCTCGTGGGGAAGTCGAAGAAGGCACCATAGTGGAGTATTGCTTGGAGACTGTTACTTGGACTCGTGTACGTTCTTACCTCTCTCTGGTACTCGTAGGTCAGGATTAGCCAAGTCAAAGCTGGCACTTCTGCAAGTGAAACCCCACCTCCCTTTGCCTTGATACATGTGCATGAGTAGTATAGTTCCTATGTAAGTCTTGTTGAGTACGACTTTGTACTCACGTTTGATTATTCTATGTTTTAGAGACGAGACCACTGACCCTGATGGTGGCCTCTACCTCGAGCTCGACGTGGACCAATGTCGTATAGTTCCAGGCAGCAGCCTGTGTCCTCTGGAGGGTCGTTGTACTTTTCTTTCAGGCTTCTTAAGCCATTTGTTAAACTTGTCTTTACTAAGAAATAATTTTCTTCCGTTGATGTTTGATGTAATGTTGGATCACATCCATGTGATCTCTGCTTGTAATACAACTACTATGTCTGCTCTGTTTAGCAGAAGTTATAAAGACTATGAGTTTGTAGAGTTCATGTTGTGATTAACTGCTGTTTACACTGGACATGTATGCTGCGTGTATGATTATAACATGCATGTCTAAATGTGGGGTTCGATAGCTTAGTTGTGTTCTTGCCGGTAGTCTTTTATACACCAAGTGGCCCTTAGATGTGCGCAGCTTGGGGCATCGCAATGCGATTGCTCGTGACTCTGTCACGTGGCACACTTTGTTGTATGATTGAGCCCGCCCGAGATCCCGACTAAGTGATTGGGCTGGAGTAAGTCTATGTAAGGGTTATGATTCAATCGATAACATGGTTGAGGCGACTTGTCTATGAGTATGGGATTCACCACCCATAAGCATTTAGACTTGTGAGCGGACGATGAGGACCCATCTCAGTTGATCATCCGGCCTGGATGGGATGCCCCTCACGTTCGATGCTTACCAAGAGTGATCTGTGCTTGGCCTTGTCTGCTTAGACAAGTGGGTACGGCTCTCGGCTCTCCATGTGATTGCATTATGACCGGAATTACATACGCTAACCCGGGTGCCGACAGCTTCGGGGCGTCTCCAGGACACGTAGAAGGCGGCGGGGAAGCAGCTGCGTGGCCGGGGACGTCGCGGTGGCATCGGCGGCCTCGGCATGGCCGGCACATAGTAGCGTGCTCGCTTGCCTGGGGAAGAAGACAAGCTTGGGAGGTGGGCTGGGCCGGGGTGCGATGAGTTGGGCCACTTTGCAGGTAAGCCCTCTCCTTTTTTTTCTTTTCTTTTTTTCTTCTGCTATTTGTTTTGGTACTGCTAAATAAAATAGCAAACCATTTAATAAAATTCTGAAACTTTTTAGATGGCCACACAATATAATAGGATAGCCACTTGTAAAGTTTGAACATTTTTAAAATTAAAATTATTTGATCTTTAAATCAAATAGGGGTTTTTGATTAATTCCAAGGTCCTGTTTGAATATTTGAAAAATCCATGAGCATGGGGTTGGTCCCACATCACTTGATATGTGATCACACTCATTTATGAGACTTTTCAAAAATGAAGAAGGAATTTTTGGAGAAACTTTTATTTTGACCATTTGAATTAAATTCATCTGGTGGGTGTTCCTTCTCCCGATTGAGTTTGAATTTGAATTCCATTTGATTTTCTTTGATGAATGCAAGGTGACTTTGATCCTAGCACATTACCTAACACAGGGTTCTCACAACCTCACCCCGTCCGAACCCCAGAAGTCGCATTAGTTCGCAAGTTCTGGTAGGGCTTAGGCACGGTCTGCGAAGTGGATGAACGGCTACTCAGACCGGCTTGGGACCCTTCTCACATCGTTTGAGGTTGTACTGGAACCTCGGACGGACTTCCATACAGATCCCCCTCAGATAGGCGACTCTCTGGACTAGATCGGAGCTGTGGGCGAAGTGTTGTGGTGAACATCCTCGCCGACACCCCTTGAATGGTGTCGAGGCCAACAACGGTAATTGATGGTCATGTGTGTAGCGGTACACCCCTGCAGGGTTAACATAACTATTCGAATAGCCGTGTCCGAAGTTATGGACTGCTTGGAAAGCTTAGCTTGATTATTAGACAACTTGAACTCAATACTTATAAAACTTGCCAAGATAAGCGTGAGTGCTATGGCATGCTTTCTCGTGGGGAAGTCGAGGAAGGCTCCATAGTGGTGTAATTAGTTGGAGACATGTAGTGGAGTCGTGTACGCTTCTTACCTCAAGTCTGGTACTCGTAGTTCAGGACTAGCCAAGTCAAAGCTGTCACTTCTGCTTATGAACCCCACCTCCCTTTACCTTGATACATGTGCATGAGTAGTATAGCTCCTACGTAAGTCTTGCTGAGTACGACTTTGTACTCACATTTGCTTATTCTATGTTTTAGATGAACCCACTGACCCCGAAGGTGGATTCTTCCTCGAGCTCGACGACTGAAGACCAAGCTAGTGTAGTCCCAGTCAAAAGACTGGTCCCTCATGGAAGGGCTTGTTTATAGATATGGCTTCTCTAAGCCATTTGTTAAACTTGTCTGTACTCAGACCTACTTTGCTTCCGCATTCTTGTTGTAATGTTGGATCACGGTCTCGTGATATATGTGTGCACTCTGTAAGAGTTATCAATAAAATTGTAAACTTTGTAGAGAATTGCAATGATACCTGCTTTTCATACTAGACATGTGTGATGCGTGTATGATTATATCATGCATGTCTTAGTATGGGTTTTTGAGACCTTAGTTGTGATCTAGCTGGCGGTCTTTTATACACCAAGTGGCCCTTAGATGTGCGCAGCTTGGGGCATCCCGATGTGATTGCTCGTGACTCATCTCATATCATTTAGACCTTTGATGTATGATCCAGCCCTCCCTAGACCCCGACTAAGTGATCGGGCTGGAGTAAGTCTATGTAAGGGTTATAATACAATCGAGAGTATGGTCGAGGCGACTTGTCTATGAATATGGGAGTTCACCACCCATATCATTTAGACTTCTGTGCGGACGATGAGGACCCATCTCAGTTGATCATCCGGCCTGGATGGGATGCCCCTCTCGTTCGATGCTTTCCGAGAGCGTTCTGTGCTTGGCCTTGTCTGCTTAGACAAGTGGGTACGGCTGTCGGCTCTCCATATGATTGTGTCGTAACGGAACTTGCATACGCTAACCCCGGGTCCCGAAAGGTTACCCACGGACCTGCTGACAAACTCGGTATTTTGATCTTGCGAAGGAAGCTGGGCCACCAGCTCTACATGTTGGTTGGTGTTGGGAGCCGGTAGGTCCATAATTCTTAGTTCCCCTGAGGGCTCAGAGGTACTCTTTGATGGCGCTGGCTGCCCGAGGCTTCCGGAGCCGGCGACTCTGCTTGCCGGCTCACACTTCGGTATGGAGTTCCATGTATGTATGGGACCCCTTGTGAGTATTGGCCTTGCTGTGTGATCGCGGTTTTGAGGAAGTCGACGGCCTCGCGGGCGGCACGATCTGTTGGGGTGTCCGCATGAATTGGCACGTTGGTGAGGTAACGGGTCGCCTCCATGACATTGGCCATGGGGTTATCGAAGTGGTGAAGAGGTGTATGGAAGCGATCTTGGCGTGGCGAAGGAGCCGGCTGTCTGGGAGGCGTGAATCGTGAGGGAGTCAACTGGTCAGGGCTGTGGAAAAGCGTTCGTCCTTGGTAGCCAAGGGGGAACCGACTCGTGTATCCCTATGGACGCGTATGGGCGAGGCTCAATCACTGAGCGTCTATCAGATCCGACTCTCCCCGGAGGCGTGCGGCTTCCTGGACGAGCCGGGCTTCTCTCTCAACCATCTGCTCTTTTTCAATGTTGACTTCAGTCCGCAAGCTTGCTACCCGTACCTTGAGTTTGTTGACCCTCGTCTTCCAGGATTCCTGTTCTCCGTTGTTACTATCATGGCCAAGGCCTCATCAAGGGAGTTTAAGGCGTCTATGAGGGCTTCCACTCTAGTGGGGATTTGTGCTGGAGCGCGGGCTGTCGGGTCCCTATTTGCATTAGGAGCCGCAGCGGCCGCCGACTATGTGCCTTGATTTTGGGTTGCCTAACTCTCCAGTCCTTTAATGTCGGCCATGAACAACGTGGCGCAATATGGAGGTTCAAAGTGAGGGTACTCCAGGTTATATTCTGAAACACCGGAGCCAAGTCTGTTTTTCCCCATGGATCAGATGGACCCCTCATATGAGAAGATTCCTTCACTTGGATATGAGTCGGCACCCGTTAATTCTTCCGAGGCGTCTCACATCGGAGACACGACAGAGCGCTCCGGCTCTAGAGACTCATCAATGAATCCGACGAAGGCGTACTAGGAGCCGGCATGCCGCCGACTCGAAGTTTCGACAGGTACTCCAGGATCTGACTTTGGCTCAGATCCATCTGTCCTGCCAATGAAGATGTGGATAGACCCGATCGGGACCTCATGTCCTGATTCGACAGAATCGGCTTCAGGGCCCCAAGTTGATTCGTCGATGCAGAGCCTTCCACACCGGCTTCTGGTGATTCGTCCGGCAACGAATCCCTCCATGCCTTGCAAAGCCATCTCCAGATCTCTCCACTTGCGTGCGCAGGCCCCACGGTAGGCGCCAACTCTCGTCAGAAAGTCACGGCAGATGTCCGAAGAGTCGAACTTGACATGGGACCTTTTCTGCGAGATGGATACGAGGATAGAATCGACATGGAAAAGAAAGTCGACGATTTACCCAGGTTTCAACCCCTCTTTGTCTCGAGGTAAAAGCCTACTACTTCTTCTTATTATTATGGGTTCCGACTCTCTAAATAGAAGAGTCGGTGGATCGATTACACTAGAGCCAGATCGTAACCTTAGTCTCGAGGAAATCTAGGTTACTCCGAAAATTGTCTAGTCCTATTGTGGATTGAGATTGTTCTTGGCCCTAGATCCCGTGGACCTCGACTTATAAAGGCATCAAGTCCCGGGATACCGCGAGTCCGACTACGACACGAGGTGGAGTCCTATTCTACTTTAGAAATATACTGCGAGCTATACAAGGTAAGTCCAATTCCTTCTACAGCTTTGATCTTCACGCTTCGCACAGCCGGCTCGGGCCGGGTCTTCTTTTTTGGGCCTTCCATATGTGAGTCGGCCCATGGATCCTAATGCCGGGTCATAGGCTTGGTCCATCCCCCCGATAGTAGGGGACTTAGGCGGTGTCTGAATTGTACCGTACCTGTGTAGTTATAATAATTGTATCCATGTTCACTCCCAGAGTGTTCACGGCCCGCTATCTAATCCTAGTTGACTAACAATGCGCAGGGATCACTGCTGAATACGATATATATATCTATAGGCAGCATAGGATAAAGGAAAGTATAGAAAGGGGCGACAAAAACAGGATATGCAATAGAATAGGATTGTAACATAGCAGCAGCAGTAACAATGCCTAGTGCAAGAAATGTACGGAAAAGATAGGTGATATCCGGGGAAGGAAAATGGATCTTCTTGCCTGGAAGCTTGACGGTAGGTGTACGGTCGTCGATGACGTAGTTGTACTCAGCAGCGGTGTAGTCATCGGCAACAGCGAGGTTTATCGGAGAATACACGGGGGGGGGGGGGGAAGAAACAGTAAATACAAAGCAAACATATGCAAACAAATACATGACATGACAGGTGCATTTTTATCGGTGTTCTAACGCAGTGCAAAGAGTTATGCTCGGAGCGGGAATTCATCCGGGGATGAAATACTGGCTCCAGGAGATTATCGACACACGGCCCGGAGGGGGAAAGTCATGTGTTCGTTGCGTTAGAGGGGTGTGGTTGGTATACGAATATCGTATTCGTATTCCTTATATTTTTCTGATCAATTTTCATGTATAAAATATTTTCATCTGACTTACGGTTTAAAAGATATTCAATTTCAAAGTTCTAAATCAATTTAAAAGAATTTCTAAATTTCTTTAATCATTTAATATAACATTATCCATAACAGTGGGTTGATTGGTCAAACTGACATGTGGGTCCCATATGTCAGCCTCACAGTATTAATAAAACATTTAATTAAATTTAAATAATCATTAGACCCACTTGGCATCCACTGTATATTACTCAATGCATTTTAATAAATTAAACTGACAGTGGGGCCCAGGTGTCATAGACACATTGTTAATTAATCAATTTAATTATCCAGTGGATTAATTAAAATGGTTGGGCCCACATGTGATAGGTTATAAGGTTTATCTCTGTTTTAATTCAACTAGAGGCAGTTAACAGGGGATGGACCCACCTGTAAGTGACCCATGGGCTAGGGGATTAGTTCTAATGGCGCAACTGACACACGAGTCCCACATGGCAGTGTCACCAGAGTCTCGCCGGCGGTTGAACTCCGGCGAGGTCGACGGCGTGGGCGGTATAAGCTACGGTAGTGTGCGGCCAGGGTTAATCGAAAGAGGAGACACACGCGAGGAGTTTGGTGGCGGTGGCGTCGGCTGGGGAGGTCGGAATCGTCGAGGGCGACGAGCGCGGCGGCGGGGCAGAACACGAGCGTGACAAGGACGTCGTTCTAGTGGGAGGAGCTGAGTGTGCGCTACATGGTTGCGCTCCTGGGAACATTGCGAACAAGGTGCCGCGAAACGCGCGTCAAACAGCTGAGCTAGACCGCGGGGAGGAGCACGACAGCGGCGACGAAACTACAGCTTTCATGGCAGATCGAGCTACAGCGCACGGGGAGGTAGAGGAGCTCACCGTGAGCACGCAGGAGGTGACTTCTTTCTCCGGGAGGCTACGACGGCGACGTAATCGAGCTGCAACTGTGCGGCGGCCGGTTTGGGGGAAGAAGGGCATGCGCTCACGTGAGAGGCTCTGGGCTAAATACCGTCCATGGGCTGGCGTAGTCGACGATGGCGATCATCCAGGAAACGATAACTTGGCGACGCGAGATCAGTGGCCGCGTGATCTCACGGCCATGGCGACGACGGCGGGGCTCGGGATTTCCCCCGACGAGGACGAGGCGAGGAAGAGGGGAAAATGGTTCGGGCTCGATCCAGAAAATACGGGGCTCGATTTAATCATGTCTAAGACGTCGAGGTGGCGGGGGAGCAGGTGAGGAGGAGGGGCCGGCCCACAGTGGCGTCGGCGGAATGGGCACGACATGGCGCCAATGCAGAGGAAGGACGAGAGAGGGAGGTTGGGCCGGGGTGGGCTATTGCACTGGACGTAGTTTAGGTATTTTTCATTTTCTTTATTTCTTTCTCTTCTATCTTTTCTATTTGCTGTTGTTTTTCTCACATTTTATTTTTGTAAAATGTGGAACTGGTGCTAATAATATTGTTACACATTACTAGAGTGCCACAAAAGTTTGGGGGCATTTATAAATTCATTTGATAATTCTTTTGAATATGCAACCAACAAATGGTGTTGTTTTTCCATTGGTTTGAATTGTTTGAATTTTCCAGTGGCTTAATAAATACTCTAAGTTGGTTTACAATGGTCCACTGATTATTTGTGATTTAACAAAAGTGGTTGCAAAAATTTTGGACAAAGTTTTATTTGTCACATATTTTTAATATTCATCAAAAGGCATTTTGAGTTTGTTTGGATTCAAACATGAACAAGGCATGATTTGCAACAGTGATTGGCAACTATAATAGTCAATAGTCAAAGTGATTGTTGTTACAGATACTGAGGGTGTTACAAATCTCCCCCACTACAAGAATTCTCGTCCCAATAATTTAAGAGGTAGAGGGTAAAAGATTGGGGTATTCTTCACGAAGGCGATCTTCACGTTCCCAAATGTCCTCATCCTCAGAATGATTCGACCACTTGAATTTGAGGAACTTGATTGTCTTGTTGCGGGTTTTGCGCTCAGACTGACTGAGAATGCGTCTCGTATGTTCTTGATAAGTCAAGTCCTGTTGTAGCTCAATCAGATCATGTTCCATTTCACGAATAGGGTCCTTGAAGCAGCGACGGAGTTGCGACACGTGGAAGACATCGTGGAGTTGGGAGATGTTCGGAGGCAATTCCAATTGGTATGCTACCGGTCCACTCTTGGAAAGGATACGGAACGGGCCAATGTAGCGAGGAGCTAACTTGCCTTTGATCCCGAAACGAAGAGTGCCCCGCATGGGAGTGACACGGAGGTAAGCCCGCTCACCGTGTTGATATACCATTTCTCTGTGTTTGCGTTCATAGTTGCTCTTCTGGCGGGACTGGGCGGCCTTAAAATGTTCACGAATGACGTGAACTTCATCTTCAGCTTGCTGAACAATATCCGGTCCAATGAGTGTACGTGCCCAGTTTTTGACCAATTCAGAGGGGTTCGACAATTACGCCCATAGAGTACTTCGTAGGTTGCCATCTGCAGACTAGCTTCATAGCTATTGTTATACAAGAACTCGGACAATGGGAGAGTTTCCTCCCATTTCTTATTGAAGAAAATGACACAAGCTCGAAGCTTGTCTTCCAGCACTTGATTGACTCGTTCAACTTGGCCTTGTGACTGGGGATGATAAGCGGTGCTCAGATGTAGAATAGTTCCCAAAGCTTCTTGGAAACTTTTCAAATATCTTGAGGTGAAAAGGCTGCCACGGTCTGAACTGATCTCCAACGGAATACCGTGGAGTGACACAATTTGGGAGATATACAATTCTGCCAACTGAGTAGCAGTGATCTTCTCCTTGACTGGCAGAAAGTGAGCAACCTTGGAGAACCGGTCGATGACGACAAAGATAGCATCGTTTCCCTTTTGTGATATGGGAAAATCGTTGAATAAGTCCATCTGGACTATGTCCCACTTCCATTCAGGAATTTCAAGTGGATGTAGAGGTCCAGCGGGTTTTTGATGTTCGCTTTTGAGGCGACGGCAAACATAACATTCCGAAACATATCAGGCAATGTCATACTTCATACCAGGCCACCAGAATCGCTGACGAATGTCTTGGTACATCTTGGTACTACCAGGGTGAATCGACAAGGGAGAATCATGAGCTTTTTTGATGATGTGTGAGGTCACGTCCCCGTAGTCCTTGCTTACTTGAACCACTAGGGGATCCTTGAAGAACACGACACCTTCATCGTCAACAGTGAAGAATGAGGGTCTTCTCTCAGCGATATCGTGCGTAACTTTGTGTATAAGATCATCATAAGGCTGCATTAGCTTGACGCAGTACTCGAGGTCTGAATTAAGATTCAGGGAATTCCGGGAACCTTGAGGAACAATCTCGAGGTTCATCTTGTGAAGTTCTTCATACAGACGTGGCTGCTGTACTTGAACCTCAAGTGCACTACAGTAGGCTTTGCGGCTCAGGGAAACAACCATTACATTAGCTTTTCCAGGGGTGTAAGAAATTCCCATGTCATAATCGACTACTGTCTAGAGCCATATTTGCTGGAGAAGATTCAGTTCGGGCTGAGTAAACAAGTACTTCAGGCTTTGGTGGTCGGTGTATATCTCGCAACGATTACCGACGAGGTAATGTCGCCACAGCTTCAATGCATACCTTACCGCTGCCAATTTGAGATTATGTGTTGGATACTTATCTTCATGAGAACGCAATTGACGAGATCCATAAGAAATCACTTTGCGCTCTTGCATTAGGACACAGCCTAATCCTTGACGAGACGCGTCGCAATATATCACAAAGTCCTTCTGAGTATCAGGAGGAGCAAGCACTGGGGGAGAAGTGAGCTTGTCCTTGAGGGCTTGAAAACGTTCTTGACATTTATCAGTCCACTCAAACTTGACGCCTTTGTGAAGCAGATTAGTCATAGGCTTGGTAATCTTAGAGAAGTTCTTGACGAAACAGCGGCAATAGCTGCCGATTCCGACGAAACTTCTGACTTTCTTGACAGTCTTGGGGGGAGTCCACTCCAGGATAGCCTAAATACGTTCTGGGGTGACGGCACTGCCATCCTTGGAAATCTTGTGACCAAGGTAGGTTACTTTGGGAAGCCATAACTTACACTTAGAATACTTAGCGTAGAGTCTGTGTTATCGAAGCTTTTCCAGTATAAGACGAAGATGTTCCGCATGCTCTTCTTCATTCTTGGAGTATATTAAGATATCATCCAGATAAACCACGACAAACTTTTCGAGGTATTCCATGAATATATAGTTCATCAATCGAGAGAAAGTGTCCAGTGCATTGGTCCGACCGAAGGACATGATGGTGTATCGTATGAACCATAGAGAGTAATGAAGGCGGTCTTCGGAATGTCCTCTTGTTCGTATGAACCATATCGTATGAACCATGTCAAGTTTTGAGAACACCGTAGATCCAACAAGTTGATCATATAGATCATTGATGCAAGGGAGAGGATACTTGTTCTGTATTGTTGCCTGGTTGATAGGTCGGTAATCTTGGACTGAACGGTTCGTGACATCACTCTTCTTGACAAAGAGAGAAGGTGCTCCCCAAGCATAGGAACTTGGACGGATGAAGCCTTTGTGGAGTGCCGTGTCGATCTCCTTCTTAAGTTCAAGGAGGTGGTGAGGTGGCATCTTATAGGAATGCTTAGCAATAGGGACGGTGCTGGGCTTTAAGTCGATGACGAATTCAACTTCTCTGATTGGGGGTATTCCCCGGCAGTTCTTCTGGGAAGACGTCGGGAAAATCGCGAACGACCAGAACGTTCTCAATTCCTTCTAGAGGTGAGATATTCAAAGCATTCATCATAAAGATCTATGTTTCAGCATCACGGGTAATTTGGGTCGTGTGGTTAACAATATCGACGGAGGGGTGAAAAAGTTGGACAAACTTGGTGCCACAATACATTGCGGCATCGTGAACTTTCAACCAATCCATTCCCAGAATGAGGTCTATGGTGCAAGACTTCAGAATGATGGGGGAAGCAAGGATTCAATTCCTTCAATTTCAAGGGTGGTTTCAGGCACTATCTTGGAGGTGTGGCAATGTCCTATCGGGGTCCGGACAACCATCGGTGGGTTCATCTTTTCTAACGTGAAGTTATGCGACAATGCCAATGCTTCCAACATAAATGAATGCGATGCTCCTGAATCAAATAAAACAGTAGCTGGTACTGGATTAACGAGAAGGTTACCCATCACGGTAGCGGGTTGTTCCTGAGATTCTTCAACATGAATGTTGTAAGCATGTCCACGAGCATGAGCAGCAGACCCAGTATTATAATTAGGGGTCCTGTTGTTGCCACGACCATTTCCGCGACCAGCAGGGTGAACTACCAGTTGATTTCGTTTCTGGGGGCACTCTCTGGACAAATGTCCAGGTTGGCCGCACGTGAAGCATAATCCATCCTGAGGACGAAGGGGTGCAACATTGGGTGGTGGTGATAACCCACAACTGCAGGGGATAGAGATAGTCTTCGCGGGTAAGAATAACCTAATTTATAGATTCGACTCAAGGGGAGCCAAAGAATACCCACAAGCTTTGACAGTGGAGTTGTAAATTCAACCGCACCTGAGATACACTTACTTGCAACAAGATATTAATAGTAACTGCGATATGGAAGTGATGGTGGCAACGGAAATAGTGGCGGTGAAACAGCGAAAGTAAAACAGCAAAAGCAAACAACTAGTAACCAGCAGAATTAAAAACACCGTAGGCTAGGGAGATGGATGGTTGGGTGCTGCATGGATGAGATACATCATGTATTTAACTTGGGGCAAGGCACACAGAAAAGCAATGATCATCTAGGGATATATCAAACATTAGGCATGTACCCCACAGGTAGTTGTACGTGCTTGCAATAAGAACTTGCACAACATCTTTTGTCCTACCATCCCGCTATGAACGGGGCCAAAAGGAACTTATGGAGATTAAGGTGCTCCTGTCAAAGAGCACCGGAACAAAGCATTAAAAATCAATGGATACAAGGAATCCTCAAACTATAGTCCATCCCCTTTGGTGTCCCAAGTTGTCACCTTTGGGATCGCCAGTTCCGGACTATAACAGGTGCATACAACTCGTAGATAGGATCAATAACACAAATATATTCATGCAAACACACAGGGTTCAGATCTGAAAACATGGCACTCGGGCCCAAAGTGACAAGAATTAAGAGCAACAAGTTGAAGCAAAGATGATAAACACCAATCTAGATGATAGGCAACATGCCCCCAACAATCTGATAAACTATTACATGATCTAGCTCATCCAATCCCTACCATCCCCTTTACCTACATCAGGGAATTACTCACACATGTAAGGAGAAGTCATGGAGGGATAATGGAGTGGTGATGACGATGACGATGGCGATGATCTCCCCTCACTGGAGGCCAAAACAGTCTCCAGATTAGCCCTCCCGGAGAAGAACAGAGAGTGGCGGCGTCTCCGCGACGAGAATTGGGAAAATGACTTCTGTTCTAGTGTTTTCTCGCCACGGGAATAAATAGGAGGCAAAGTAGGGCACCAGAAGGGGGAGGGCCCTCCCAGGAGGCCTCCTGGCGCGGCCAGGGGTGGGGCCGCGCCAGCAGGGCGCCTGGGGCCCCCCTGGCTGCCCTCTGGCCCCACTTCTGGCATGTTGGTCCTTCGGGTGCGTGGATTTTTTGTGTTTTTTCTTGGAATTTTCTGAGACACCTAAAAATCCATTTTCCTGCACACAATAAAACCATACAGACAGCTCTGCTGAAAACATCGTTAGTCCGGGTTAGTTTCGTCTAAATCATGCAAGAATGAGGGAAAAACAATAGAAAAATTGTTTGGAAAAGTAGATACGTTTGAGACGTATCAACTCCCCCAAGCTTAGCATATTGCTTGTCCTCAAGCAATTCAATTCAACGAACTGAACGCGACAAAGAAAACTTTGACAAACTCTTTTGCTTCATTAGATGTATATAAGCATGTACTATGAAAAGAGTCTAGAAGGTATTGAAACAATGCTATAAGGACAATGCACGAAGCAATCCTTCTTTCATGTGAACAATCACAAACAACTAAATGTAAATAATATGCTACTGAAAATCAAGAAAAGATTACAATGCATATAGCTTGAACATATTAGAGTGGTATCTCGCTAGCCTCCATGAGTGAAGCAAAACATAAATGCAAAAACTCCTCCGAAGTTTTTAAGGAGACTAGAACTAAGAACTTCAGAATAAGTAATACCACAATCATGCAGAAGACAATGTAGTACTTTGGGACAATGCACATTACACTCAGAATGACAATTATGCTCTCATAGTTGGTGCTTTGAAGAAAGAAGGTGGAGACTCTAGAACCGTGGATTTTGATGGCAAGGCTGAAAACCCGTGGCTGGAACCAAAGACTAAACATGTACCAGAGCTCTTGGTTTTGAAAAAAGAGATAAAAAGTTTTTGGGAGGTGCATGGTTCGTCAACGAATGCTAGTAGACAACCCAATCACTTCTTATTCTAGACATGTTTCGAGGAATGGCTCCCAAGATGGGGACGATCACATCCCCTTAATCTCCTTTACTTATCGCTACCAAAGTTTTCTGATTTCTCATAAACAAAGCGTGAAGCAGGGTTTGTTGGTTGTGATTATCTTTTTTGAGCTAGGCGCACTCATTCCAGTCCCTCCTCGTATTAGGGGTTTGAAGATTAGACATGCAATCCCGGGATAAAACATGTCTAACATAAGAGGATCATGAACTACCTACTACTTCCTCATGAGCTAAAGCAGAGGCACAACACATGACTGTATTTGAATAATTTCGAGATGGTACAAGAAAGTCTTTGTTAGGATGGCCGGTAAATACCACATATGAAGGTATGGTGGACTCATATGGAATAACTGGTTTCAAGGATTTTGGATGCACAAGAAGAATTCCGCTTAGTGCGAGCGAAGGCTAGCAAAAGACTGGGAAGCGACCAAGTAGAGAGCAATAATGGTCATAATCATGCAGAGAGACAAAGCAACATTGAATTGGGCATGAAAGTGATATAACTATTCTGAAATTCAAAGATCATCAAGGCATAGTAGACTTTTTAGTCTTAAACATGTGTAAGCATGTGCCAAGTCAATCCAAGAATTCTCCAAAGGGAAATACCACTTTAGTATGCCAAACCATGAACAATGCAATGCATGTAAATCATTTCAACAACACATTATGTACCCTAGCTATTTGAAATTAGCCACAAAGAAAGCATGAACCATTGGGAAAGCATTGTAAACATAGCACTATGTCGCTACAAGGTGGTCTCTAAATCATAAGTACAAGCACATGTACAAAAGTAGAAACAAAAAGAGTTCATACCGGTTTTCCTTGTTGCGGCCCTTTCATCGATCTTCGTCATTACTGCCTTGTCACTTGCACGATTGAACGTAGGAAAATATAATCAAGTGCAAATGCCATCACGGAGTCGAGCTAAAATCTGCAACAAAGCACACTAAAGAGAGAAAAGAAATATTTTGGTTTTTTTCAAAGGTTAAATGAACGAAAAAGAAAGAGATTTTCTTTTTTTTGTTTTTGCAAAGAAAGAATCAAAGAAGAACAGGAAAAAACATCGAAAATATCAAAACAAACAATCATAAACCGGATAATACAATGGAAAAAGAGAGAAGGACACGTATGATGTGCGAGTTAATGATAGTGATTTCTCGCCCTTCGTTGGTAACCCCAAGTGGAAGGCGTGATGTAGCACAGCAGCAAATTTCCCTCAGTAAAGATACCAAGGTTTGTCTCCAGTAGGACTTCGGAGATGATAAGTAGGTGGCAAGGAAACAATGGCACCGTTTTAGACAAAAGTTGCTTCCTTGACCTGGACCTGCACACAGACACAAATAACTTTGTTCTCAACAAAGTTCAGAGAGGTTGTCAATCTCTCCGGTCTTGTTGTTCACCAAGGATCAAACACAAGGGATAATGATAGCAACTGAAAGTAAAAGCAGAAAAGTAAATGAGCGTGGAAACAGTAATGAGGATATGGACCGGGATACGTGATGTTCACTAGTGATATCTATCTCCCAAAAGACGATAAACTGCTATGCGAGGTGAACAAATTACAGAAGGGCAATTGACAGGATTATGAACGCATCGCAATGCTAACTATGCTACAAAAGAAAAGAAGAGGCTCAAAAGCATGGGCAGTACGCAAAACTAAGTAGACCGAAATCCAACTGCATCTACTACTAATCATCCCCCTTGAGATATCTATCTAGAACATCTCGCTAGTATTAAGTTGTGAGCCCCACCCAAGGTGTAAACCCAAAGCAACAGACAACTGCATTAAAAATCACTTTGCGTAAAGTAAACAATCCTTGCAACCGCGGTTACAAGAACCATTGTTTTCCCCCTTGTGACAACAGCACATTCCCTAGACTCATGTTTCTGTCACTCAAGCGTGTCATCGGGGGGCATGAACCCACAATCGAGCAAAACGTTCCCTCTTGAGGTTACTACCTACTACTTGGCCAAAGCAATAAACATCAACGGAGAATATGCAAGAATTACTTAGGAACAAAAATATAAGGGATAAGAACCAAATATATTACTCAATCACAATCTGAACATAATCTCATAATCCATCAGATCCCATCAAACTCAGCATAGCAACAGCAGAAAGATTACAAAAGTGCCTCGATCATGTAGGGCAGCTCACGAGGTCTAAACCATGAAGAACAAAGAGGGGAGGAGAACATCACATAGCTACTGATCACGGACCCATGGTCCAAAGAAAACTACTCATGAGACATCCGGGAAGCATCCATGGTGGAGAGGAGACTCTCGGAGGTCGGCCCTCCCTCCGGCAGGGTGTCGGGAAGAGGTCTTCTGGTGCTCCCGATCTCGAAAGCGCGGCGGTGGCGGAACAGAGGCGAGATCGCGAAAAAGGGTTCTGTCCTCGAGGGTTTTCCGAGACGGAGAATATATAGGCGAAGGGGGGCAGCCAGGGGGGCCACCAGGGATCCAGGCGGCCCCCTGGCGCGGCCAGCCCCTTGAGCGCGTCACCAGGGCGCCTGGGCCCCTGGTGGTGGCCCTCTGTCCCCACCCAGGTTCTTCCGGAAGGTTTCTTCACGCTGATTTTTATCTCATTTCTTCTGAATTTTTGGAGCACTTTTTATATGGGGGAAAACTGAAATAGAAAACCAGCAGAAAACAGGAACTGGCACTGTGGTGCACTGAGTTAACAGGTTAGTCCAAATATGATCAAAAGTGTATGAAAGTGTATCTAGATCATAGCAATATCACACAAAACATTCATGGAGCAAGCATAAATTATAGATACGTTTTGGACGTATCAACGTACTTCCCCAAGCTTAGGCTTTTGGCCTAAGTTGGTGTCTGCTACTGTGGTCCCCAGGAGCCTCAAGCTCCAGGGTAGTACTGGTGTGTCCATGGGTCGTACGGGGCTTCAGGTGCATAGACCGAAGTCCTGGGATCCTCCCACGAAGAAGGCTTCGCGCTCCAAGCGGAAGAAGACCCTTCACCCTACTGGGTAACGGGCTCCTCCTCCTCATCATGCACAACCCCCTCCATGGGGTTATGGAACTGCTGCTGGGCCACGAACTCATCGAACTGGATGACGTTGAAGGACCATCCGCTCCTGCGAGTAGAATCAACCAAAAAAGGAGCAGGTAGACGGATCTTCCGAATATTGATTAGTCCAAACCTCAGAATATAAATAAGGTTACCAAACTCGGAAGTCCTGGTAAGAAACTCATGCCTCTTCATAGAAGCAAGGTCAAAGCTTATAAAAGGAAAAGGCTCATCATCAGGATGTGGGGTGCGCTCAAGAGACTCAAGAATAAGTGTGGCGTAGACGCCACCAAAGATATCTCCCTTGTTGCCATTAAGGGCAAGTCGGCGAGCAATCAAGGCGCCCACATTATACGTAGTTTCCCCTGAGAGGGCGTTTGCCAGGATAGCAATATCCGGCGCATAACTGTTGCTCGTGTTGTCACGAGCTAATACCCCTCTAGCAATATAATATGCGAAATACCTGAGATGGGGAAACAAGATGCTGGAAATTTTTGAACGTCGGATATCCCTTGTATCCTAGCTGCAAAGAGAGTTGAAGTGCGTTCTCAGCTCGGTGGGCTGAGTGTTCACCTTTGCCGTCCGTCCAACGTTCGGCACACCTATTATTTCAAAAAATCTTTCCAAAGACATGGTCAAAAGGTCATTGTAAATTTTAAACTCAATAAAACCAGCATCATAGTTATATCTAAAACTTTTAATAAAACAGGAGGTGAGTTTACGCTATTGAGTAACACGGCATGTTGCAAGCCGTGTCAAACCTGCATTACCACCAAGGTTATCAAACTCCTCCTTAATAACTGCCGCTTCAAGAAAATCGTTGCACGGAAACATCTTCATTGTAGCTCACCCTAGTAGCTTAGGATGAAGCTGCATCTCTAGTTACTCTATCAGTATTCTCGGGCTTCTTCTTCCCAAGCCATCCTTTTTCTTTTCCTAAGAAACTCATTTCTGAATTTTTTTGACAATTCACAAAAACAAGGATTTAAGAAAAATTAGTTGGGGCAAACTACTCTACTCACTTCTCTAAGTCATAAACTTGCATCAAAACTTGGAAAATAAATTTCTACACATGCTTGAAAGCTCATATGAATAGCACCAAGAGCTACTAAATACTCACTAATGAAGCCACCAATCAAATATCTAATTGGAGGGGTGGAGGAGTCACATACCAGGGAGTACTTGCTCAAAATCTCAGCTCGAATGATAGGCTGTAGAGAGAGATCGAAAATCGCCTCCAAGAACAGCAAGAACGCTAGGGGAAGTGCAGAACTTGTGTTTTTGGAGAGAAAGAGAGAGAGAGAGGAAGAAGACTCACCTAGAGATGGGGCCTGTGGGCCCAGGCGCCCTGTGGGCGCGGACAGGGGGCAGGCCGCGCCAGCTGGCCGCCTGGGCCACTAGTGGCCCCCCTGGTTAGCCCCAGGTGCCTCTGGGTCACTCCCGGCATGGAAAGTTTTATTTTTCTAACAACTTCACTATTGAAAAAATTTCGAGGTTCAAAAGCTGCAAAACTTTCAGAGAACTTGAAATAGTGGTTACCTACATGAAGCTTAAAAAATATATAACTTGGGACCATCAAGAAAGATAAAGGCTAAAATAAATGCAAACATAACAACCTCTACTTTTTACTTATATAAAACTTACATAGAGCAAAAAGTTTCACTTACTATGAAGCATTCATGGTACCTTCACTTTGAAGGATATTGTCCCCACCATAATGGTTTTATATTTTTGGTGCACATGTAGAGGACAATCCCAATCACCAATCTTCACGGTCTCGATATTCTCTATAGAGTTGAGGCCATGCCTTTTGTCAGTCTTCTTCGAACAATACACCGTGTGTTCTTTATCATTCACATTAAAAGTAACCTTTCCTTTATTGCAATCAATAATAGCACCTGCAGTGTTAAGAAAAGGTCTACCAAGAATAATAGGCATGCTCCCATCCTCGGGCATGTCAAGCACAACAAAATCAGTAAGGATCAAAAAATTAGCAACTTCAACGGGAACATCCTCACAAATACCAATGGGAACGGCTGTTGAGTTGTCAACCATCGGAAGAGAGATATCTGTAGGGATTAGTTTCTCTAAACAAAGCCTCTTGTAAAGAGAGAAAGGCATAACACTCACTCCTGCTCCAAGATCACATAAAGCGGTCTTGACATAATTATTCTCTATGGAGCAAGGAATGGTGGGTATACCTGGATCACCAAGCTTCTCAGGAATCTGGCCACTAAAAGAGTAGTTAGCAAGCATAGTAGATATTGCTTCATTAGGAAGTTTTCTTTTATTAGTAACAATATCTTTCATGTATCTCGAATAGGGAGGTAACTTAATAGCATCAGTCAAAAGGATTTGAAGAAAAAGAGGTTTCATCCACTCACAAAACTTATTGTAATGCTCTTCTTCTTTAGTTTTGAGAGACTTACCTAGAAATGGCATGGGTTTCTGTACCCATGGTTCTCTTTCCTTCCCATGTCTTCTTGCGATGAAGTCTTCTCTAGTGTATTTCTTGCGTTTGTCGGGTGCGTCTTCTTCTCGAACGTTTGGTGGATCGTTCTTTTCACCATCCTTTTCAGGCCCAGCACCGTCTTCAGTCTCAGCATCGGAGGTAGATATACTATTTGGATCAATAACAAGCTCTTCACTTGCAACTGGATCATTGGAATTGTGAGCTTCTTTGTGCTTCTTCTTCTTCTTCTTCGGCCAACTAAGAATTTCTTCTTCCTGCATTTGAGAATCTTGCACGATCCTCTTCGGATGCCTCTCTCGATAGAGAGGGTCTTGAGTGCTAGTTCCACTTCGAGTTTTAATCCCAAACGCCTGTATATCCTGTTTGGCATTGTTAACAAGAAAATCTTTTTGCACATTAGAAATTTGTTCAAGCTAAGTTTGAACCATATGAAAATGCTTCACAAGACATTTAACATCATTAACTGTTCTACCTAGAACATCAAGCAAACTTTTGATAGCAAGGGAATTATCATGCAACTGACTTTGTATGCTCTCATTAAAGTGACTTTGCTTCATAATAAAATTATCAAGCTCATCTAAACATTGATGAGGAGGCTTACCATGAGGGATGTCACTTGCATTGAAATCTAAAAGAGAGTGTACCTCTACCATAGAAGGGTGAGTGGTAGGCTCACACAACTTCTCAATAGGGGGTAGATTCTTCACGTCTTATGTTTTAATACCCTTCTCTTTAATAGACTTCTTTGCTTCTTGCATATCTTCGGGGCTTAGGATGAGCATGCCCCTCTTTTTTGGTGGTGGAGGTGGTTCAGGGACGGACCAATCTTCGTGGTTCTTGGCAATCTTGCCCATTAATTCTTCTGCATCGTTCGGTGTTCTTCTCCTGAAAACACAACCAGCACAACTGTCCAAATAGGATCTGGATTCATCATTTAGACCAGCATAGAATATATCAATTAATTCATTCTTAGGGACTCCATGTCCTGGTCTAGCCTGGATCAGACTGCAATACCTCCCCCAAGCTTTAGGGAGGTGCTCATCCTGCAACTGTTTAAAGTTATAAATTCTTTGTAAAGTAGCATGTTGCATATGGGAAGGAAAGTACTTATCAAAAAAAAAGTGAGCTAAGTCTTGAGGACTCTTAATGGAACCACATGGTAGTCCATCATACCATGCTTTAGCACCTTCCTTCAAAGAGAAAGGAAGAAGCTTAGTCACAAAAAAGTTTCGTATCTTTTCATCCGTAGTAAACAGGCCACCCAACTCAGTGAGTTTGGTCAAGTGTGCAATAGCATCTTCATTTTGTCTGCCATAAAAGGGGTCAGCTTCAACCATGGATATCAGTGAAAGATCAACAGAGAAATTATAATCAGGATCATTGATGCATATAGGAGATGTAGCAAATTCAGGATCAGGAACGCTCTTATTTTTCAGGGAGTGTTTTTCGAGAAGTTTCTTAATAGCACTGGGGTCAGAGTCGACAAACTCTGTTAGCTCCCTGCATAAATCATCATCAAGCATAATATAATCATCCTCAAGGAGTCTCTCCTTGAGTTTACTCAAATCAGGATAATCGTAAGTTCCACCAATAGGGTAGCGAGTAACAGGAATTTCAATTCCAGATTTTTTTTGTAGCAGCGATCTGTTTCTCAAGAGCGTAACCAAGTGAACCAATATCATCAAGAGTAGTAGAAACATCATCAAAAGTATCGGACATAGTAACGGATTCAGTAGAAGCATCATGTGGTGGAGGTGAAGCAAACTTACTCATAACTGAAGGTGAATCAAGTGTAGCACTAGTGTTCAGAACAATACTTTTTCTTGTACGGGATGGTAAGATCGGAACCTTAGGGTCTTCTTTCTTACCCATAGCGGATAAATTGCAGAAGGTAAAATACTTTAGGTAGACTTGTGAATAAAGCTATGCTCCCCGGCAACGGCGCCGAAAAACAGCCTTGATACCCACAACCGAAGGGGATCGAGATAGTCTTCGCGGGTAAGAATAACCCAATTTATAGATTCGACTCAAGGGGAGCCAAAGAATACCCACAAGCTTTGACAGTGGATTTGTCAATTCAACCGCACCTGAGATACACTTACTTGCAACAAGATATTAATAGTAACTGCGATATGGAAGTGATGGTGGCAACGGAAATAGTGGCGGTGAAACAGTGAAAGTAAAACAGCAAAAGCAAACAACTAGTAACCTGAAGAATTAAAAACACCGTAGGCTAGGGAGATGGATGGTTGTGTGCTGCATGGATGAGATACATCATGTATTTAACTTGGGGCAAGGCACACAGAAAAGCAATGATCATCTAGGCATATATCAAACATTAGGCATGTACCCCACAGGTAGTTGTACGTGCTTGCAATAAGAACTTGCACAACATCTTTTGTCCTACCATCCCGCTATGAACGGGGCCAAAAGGAACTTATGGAGATTAAGGTGCTCCTGTCAAAGAGCACCGGAACAAAGCATTAACAATCACTGTATACAAGGAATCCTCAAACTATAGTCCATCCCCTTTGGTGTCCCAAGCTGTCACCTTTGGGATCGCCGGTTCTGGACTATAACAGGTGCATACAACTCGTAGATAGGATCAAGAACACAAATAAATTCATGCAAACACATAGGGTTCAGATCTGAAAACATGGCACTCGGGCCCAAAGTGACAAGAATTAAGAGCAACAATTTGAAGCAAAGATGATAAACACCAATCTAGATGATAGACAACATGCCCCCAATAATCTGATAAACTATTACATGATCTAGCTCATCCAATCCCTACCATCCCCTTTGCCTACAGGAGGGAATTACGCACACATGGAAGGAGAAGTCATGGAGGGAGGATGGAGTGGTGATGATGGTGACGATGGCGGTGATCTCCCCTCACCGGAGGCCAAAACAACCTCCAGATTAGCCCTCCCGGAAAAGAACAGAGGGTGACGGCGGCTCCGCGACGAGAATTGGGAAAACGACTTCTGTTCTGGGGTTTTCTCGCCATGGGAATAAATAGGAGGCAAAGTAGGGCACCAGAGGGGGGAGGCCCCTCCCAGGCGGCCTCCTGGCGCGGCCAGGGGTGGGACCGCGCCAGCAGGGATCCTGGGCCCCCCTGGCTACCCCCTGGCTACCCTTCGGGTGCAAGGATTTTCTGCGATTTTTCCTGTAATTTTCTGAGACACCTAGAAATCCATTTTCCTCTACACAATAAAACCATACAGACAGCTCTGCTGAAAACAACATTAGTCCGGGTTAGTTTCGTCCAAATCATGCAAGAATGAGGGAAAAAATAGAAAAAGTTTTTGAAAAAGTAGATACGTTTGAGATGTATCAGGTGGAGGTAGAGCTCTCGGCATCGGCGGTGGCGGAGGCCGACGGGGTGCAGCATAAGAAGGCCTTCGAGCAGGGGCATGTGACGTGGTCACACTGTTTGGGAGCCAGATGCGACGCTTCTGTGTTGCGCCCGAACATGAGCCAACGTCACGATAGCGTTTCTACGAGTCCTTGTGCTCCATCTGGGCAGCCTCGACGGTGATAGCCTGGTTCACCATTGTGGCGAAGTTGGCAAAGTCATGAACGGCAAGAGCGAGCCTGATGTCTGAATTGAGGCCACGACGGAACTTCTGCTGCTTGCAGATATCAGTGGTGATCTCTTCTTCTGCATAGCGAGAGAGGTTGAGGAACTCACACTGATAAGCTTCAACAGTCATATTTCCCTGAGTGAGGTTGCAAAATTCTTCCCGCTTGCGATCCATGATCCCTGAGGAATGTAGCGGGCGTGGAAGGCAGACTGAAATTCATCCCATGTGATGACATCTCCAACTGGCAGTGAACACGTGTGGGTGCTCCACCACTGAGCAGCGGCGCCTTTCAGGTGATAGGACGAAAAGTTCACATAGTCGGCTAGATCGACATTAGCAGACTCCAACTCATGAGTGATGTCGAGAAGCCATTCATCAGCATCCAACGGCTGAACAGTGTTGCGGAATATAGTGGGGTTGAGGCGGGTGAAGTCGTGTAGAGTCACTGCATCATGCTGATGGTTGTGCCCATTCTGGTGCTGTTGTGGGAACTGAGCCATGCCATTCTGCATGACGGTTCAGCTCGAACTGCTGCATCATCGCGACCATGTAATCCAGCGGCGGAGGTGGGTCATTGGCAGCACGACCACAACAACGACCACCACGACCAACCATCCTTCTAGAATTTATCAGGGGTATTTCAGCGATGAATATTTAATGAGATACTGGAAACAACCATGAGGTAAAGCGAAAACAAAGAGGAGGCGCGGATATATAGAAGTAGTCATATAAGACATTCACATCCACACAAGGAGTCAATAAAAAATCGGGCAGCATAACATCGTAGAAATTAAGGAAAAAGGCCACACTAGGCGGTGCGCAGACCACGGTAAGGAATACACAACGCGACATAGCTTCCGCTATGTCAATCACGCCGCAAAAAAATTGTTGGCCACAGGAGTTTGTGCCAGACAACGCGTGGCCTACCCTGAATGAGAAAGGGGATCCGCGGTCCGGGACTGTCAGATCCCTCTGTTAGGTATGTGCTAGGGTTAGCTAGTGCCTTTGCATCATGTAAAAATTTCAAAAAGAAATCTTGGAAATCAAATTCAAAATCCAAATGGGAGCAGGAACACCCCCAGATGAATTAATTCAAAAGGCCAGATAAAAATCTTTTCCAAAAATTCATGTTAGAGTTTTGAAAAGTCTTATAAATGAGTGTGATCACATATCAAGTGATGTGGGACCCACCCCATGCTCATAGATTTTTCAAATATTCAAACAGTACCTTGGAATTAAAGAAATCCCCCTATTTGATTTAAAATTCAAATCATTTGAATTTTAAAAATGTTGAAAGTTTATGAGTGGCTTGTCCATATTATTATGAGGCCACATAAAAGTTTTCAGCATTTAATAAAATGGTTTGGTATTTTTATCAGAGCCAAAACAAATTACAGAAAAAGAAAGGAAAGATTAAACAGGGGAAAAAGGAAAAAAGGCTTACCTCTCACCTGGGGCGAGGCCCACCTCTCCAGCCGGCCCAGCCCACCCGAACCGTTCTGTCGTCTTCCTCCCGCGCGTCCAAGCAGCTCCGTGGCAGAGCGCCGACGCCGTGGACGCCACCGCGACGTCTTCGACCTTCCAGGCCGCCCCGTGCCATCTTCTCGTGTCCTGGAGAACCGCCGTGAAGCCGTGAAGCATTTCCCCCTCCTCTCTCGTGCTCTCCCTTCCTCTCCTCGTTTTCCCCTTCTTCTCCGAGAGCAGCCGCTGCTCGCCGTCGCAAGAACTCGCGGCCACCGTGCCCTAGAGCTTGAACCAAGGTGTCCCAGCGCTTCGTCGTCGTCGTCTTCGTCGAACTGCAGAAGGAATCGAGCCCGGAGCCCGCATAGACGTCGTAATCTTCCTCGAGCTCCCGCCGGCCGCCATGGAGGACTTCGTCGTTTTCGCCGCCGTTGAGCCACCCCAGCCCTCGCCGCCACCTCTGCTAAGCTTCTGGTGAGCTTGGGGTCAAAACCCCTCACTTTCCCCCTTCAATTACTCGCTATAGCCGGATCCGCCATGGTAGCCGAAACTTCTCGCCGCCGGGATCGTTGGAGCCGTTCAACTGCTAAGCAATCGTACTCGCCGTCTTGTCCTTCACCTCCGCCTTGGTCTTCTGCTTCGAACGCGCCCTACGGTGGCTTCAATGGTGCTCTACTGCGAGTTTCACCCCAAGCCCGTGCCACGGCCGCCGCGGAAGGACGTCGCCGTCGTCGTTTTGGTCACCCCCGAGGTCGCCCGCGTGCACCAGACGACGCGCGAGAGCACGGGCTACGCTCCCGTGGTCTCAGCGGATTGAATGATGCACGGGAACGTGTTTCCGAGCAGCGCCGCCGCGCTCCAGTCGCCGGCGTCAAGCCGCCGGCAAGTCAGTGCTAACCCCCCCTGTTTCACCTAATTAGTGACCCCTAGGTCACTGACCAGTGGGCCCAGTGGCTTAATTAAGCCACTGGATTAACTTAACCCACGGGTTAAGTGAACCCAGTCACCGACAGGTGGGACCCCCTTGTCAGCCCCCCCTGACGCCAGCTTGACGTCAGCCTGACGCAGTAAATCGATTAAATGAATTTCCAGAAAAGAAAAATGGTTTAATAATTCCAGGAATTCCAGAAAATACCCCAAACTTTGGAAATTCATAGAAAATTCATATTAACTCCAAATTGGACAAATAATATATGAAAAATGATCAGGAGAAAATTATCTTTCCAAATATGCAATTTTCAACTGTGTTTGAGTTGAATTTAAAAAGTGATCAGTAGCATTTGCTATTTGATTTAAATGGAATTAAATCAAATTCAATTCAAATATTTTTGCAACTTGAACAATGGCAACATGCTACATTTCACTTACACATCAGAGGAATATCATCCACTTTTGAAGATGATTCAAAATGATCAAACTATATCACATATAACTTGGTTAATGTTGAATTCAAATGTGGAGTTTGAATTTGCATTTTAAATGCAATATATTCCACTTAAATGGAATTGCCTCACACATCAAAATTATACTTCAAGCTTTAACATTCCATCATGTGCTTGAGCATTGCATTCATATTGATTGCTACTTCGTGCTTTGTTTGCCGAGTAGAGGTGGAACCGGAGCAAGAGGTCACCCCCTTCGCTGAAGATCCAGAACCCGAACCTCGTCAGCAAGGCAAGCAAAACCCCATTGATCATATCGATAAAATCCCACTTCCCTCTCATATCTCGCTTATGCATTGTTTAGGATGATCACCATGCTTCGTTTTGTTGGGAAACGTAGTAGAAAACAAAAATTTTCGGCCTACGAATCAAGAACCCAAGATCATCCAAGAAGATTGCATACAAGGTTTTAGGTCATGGCTCACCAACCGATGTAGCGGAAGTAGAGTTGGTGAAGCTCGTGGACGTAGTGGAAGTAGATCTCGCAAGTTCTCCCACGAACAGTCCCTCGATCAATCCCACGAACAAGACCCGCGATCTAGTCCCACGGACAAGTCCCATGAACAAGCTCCTCGAAGAAGGGTCGAAGGTACGACCCCTCCATTAGTATCCACACATCCCGTAGCAGCAATCCAGCAGCGCTCCGCCGTCCAGAGATGAACGCCACCGAGAAAACTAGAGGGAGAAAACCCTAACGGATTCCGATCTAGAACAGCGTCTAAACCGGGGTCTAATTGTGGAGCAACGGGGTTTAAAGGAGGGAGGGTGGCGCATAGGCCTTGGGGACAAGTTGTGCTGCGCCCCCCACCCCTCCCCCACATTATATAGGTGGCCAAGAGGCCCTTGGGGCGCAATAAGGGGGGTGGGGAGTCCAACTTGGACTCCCAAACCTCCCAAACCTTCCCACCGGAAACCTGCCATATTGGAGAGTTGGACTTTCCACCTGGAGGGGGATTCCTTCCCCTTGGTGCGCCCCCCACCCCTTGGCCGGCCAGGACAGCCTAGGTGGCTTGCCCCCCAAGGCTAGGGGCGCAGGGGAGTGGGTGGTACTGCCCGGAACCTTCTGGAACCTTCCATGACCTTCTAGAAGCTTCCAGGACCTTCCGGGACATACCGGGACCGTTTCGGGACATTCCGGACACTTCTGGAGCACTTCCAGGACCTTCCGAGACCGTTCTCGGACGTTCCGGAGCCATCCGGATAGTTTCCAAGACCATCCGAGTTACAGTTTAAGCCACCGGATGACCGCGATGGTTGTCGGGACGCCCAGCGATTATCCAGAAACTATTCCGGTTGATCCAGGACTTCCCCAGTACCATTCTCATATGTTCCGGAACCACCTGGGACTACTCCAGAGTGATCTAGACATAACCTTAAATACCCAGAACTACTTCTGGTGCCCTTATGAACAATTCCATAAATCTCCGGAACTACTTCCGGTACCCGTATGAACTATTCTGCTTTGCTTCCACTAAACCTTCTACCATACTAGTATTCTAACAGACTACTGCTCGTTAAGTGTGTGACCCAATAGGTTCGGTATAATGCGGACATGACTCAGAACATCTTCCGGACATAGGTCAACAGCCTTTTGTCAATAACCAATAATCAACAGCGGAGCCATGGACACCCATGTTGACTCCCGCACATACACGAAGAAACTTCGAGTGAACCATTATGTTTAGTCATGTACCATTCCCTTTGCTTCGCGATATATGACAAAGTTAGAGGAGAGAAGTTTGGCACCCATGTGTAACAACTTCTTGAACACAAGCCACTCGTTATCCTCTTTGCTAGTTCGTCCATTTTCTCGTTATCGTATTCCGGTATCCCCGTGACTGAATCACAATGCGTCTGGCCATACTATAATGGATACCGTCATACCGAGTGGGACCGAAGTGAATATCTTCTTCATCGTGAAGGAGCAAATCCCATTCTTGAACAATCACAGTCACTAGCCACACCATCTGACATACCCAGAACTTATTTTACTACTTCCCATTTACGGGAGGATTCATCTAAGAACCAAAGCATGTCTTCCTGTGTGAAGCAACTGGATACTCTCATGGTCTAAGGAATTACGTATATGATAACATTTCATGATATGACTTATAACGTAGTTACAATGTGATCTCTAAGTATATCATTCAATACTGGGGTCGGTTCAACATCATTGTTCTGCTAACAATATGTTCCCATTACTACTGACATCCTTGTTACAAGAACAATGTCCATGATTAAGAAAACGTAATCATCAGTTAGCACATGAGCTGGTCTTAGAGGCTAAACCAGGAACTCTTGGTGTTTACATTTCCACAGATGCAAATGAGTTTTCTTCTGAATCTCATAGTCAGGGTCATTGCAATTATAGCACAGAAATATAAACATTAATTACGAACATGGAAATATATATATAATAACATTTTATTATTGCCTCTAGGGAATATTTCCAACACGTTTCTACCGCATAGATGAACCCATTCCTTTGCATGACCTATCATTTTGTCACAGCAGTAAGCAAACCACAATCCTAGCAACTGTAGGAGTTGTTTGATATCATGTGGCCCCTGCAAATGTTATCGCTTATTGCATGCTTAGTATGATACCATGTTGTTACTGTGATGTGAGTCGGGATGGTAGTGATCATGTTGATGATGGTAGAAAAGTGTTGGTGAATCGACCCTAATACAAGGTGAACGATGAGAGGCTGTGTAGGAGTACACGGTGGGTTGTCTCGTTGAACACCGCCCTAAGTCTGAGTTCTTGTGTGGTGATCCAAGATGAAGAGTACAACCACACATTGGGCTCACTGACCCCTCTCAACTTATTAACTCATCCCTTTCGATGTCCAGATGTCGCAGTAGTTCGGAGTTCTGGTAGGCTTGTGGCCTGGATGCTAAGTGAGAAAACGGCTCAACCGAGACCGGCTTATGCACCACGCACACATCGCTTGGGTCCACTTCGATAAACCGGCCGGGTTCACGATTGTGGTAGCCAACCCAAGTAGGCGGCTTTCTTGGACTAGATAGGCTATGAGGTAACAGTTGTGGTGAGCATCCTCGCTGGCACCCCTTGAATGGTGTCGAGATCAAAGGGGGTAAATGATGGTCATGTGTGTGTAGCGGTACACCCTTGCAAGGTTATCAAAACTATTCGAATAGTCGCGTCCGCGGTTATGGACTACTTGGAAAGCTTAGCTTGTTTATTAGATAACTTGAACCGGATACTTCTAAAATACACCAAGATAAGTGTGAGTGTTATGGCGTGCTTTCTCGTGGGGAAGTCGAGGAAGGCACATAGTGGTGTATTGGTTGGTGAAAGTAGTGGACTCGTGTATGCTTCTTACCTCAAAGTCTGTTACTCGTAGTTCAGGATTAGCCAAGTCAAAGCTGGCATTTTTGCAAGTGAACCCCACCTCCTTTTACCTTGACACATGTGCATGAGTAGTATAGCTCCTATGTAAGTCTTGCTGAGTACGCCTTTGTACTCACGTTTGCTTAATCTATGTTTTAGATGACGCCACTGACCCCAAAGGTGGCTTCTTCATCGAGCTGGACGACTGAAGTTAAGCTAGTCTAGTCCCAGTCAGCAGACTGGTTCCCTCGTGGAGGGCTTTATGTTTGAATAAGGCTTCTTAAGCCAATTTGTTAAACTTGTCTGTACTCAGACATAATTTGCTTCCGCTTTATGTTGTAATGTTGGATCACATGTTTGTGATCTCTGTGTGTACTCTATAAGAGTTATAAATAAAATGTACACTTTGTAGAGAATTGCAATGGTACCTGCTGTTCATACAAGGCATGTGTGCTGCGTGTATGTTTATAACATGCATGTCTTTGTATGGGTTTTCGAGACCTTAGTTGTGTTCTGGCTGGCGGTCTTTCATACACCAAGTGGCCCTTAGATGTGCGCAGCTTGGGGCATCGCGATGCGATTGTCCGAGACTCCGTCTCGTGCACATTTTGTGGTATGATCGAGCCCGCCCTAGACCCCGACTAAGTGATCGGGCTGGAGTAAGTCTATGTAAGAGTTTTGAGATAGTCGATAGTATGGTTGAGGCGACTTGTCTTTGAATATGGGAGTTCACCACCCATATCATTAGACTTGTGTGCGGACGATGAGGACCCATCACAGTTGATCATCCGGCCTGGATGGGATGCCCCTCACGTACGATGCTTTCCGAGAATGTTCAGTGCTTGGCCTTGTCTGCTTAGACAAGTGGGTGTGGTTCTCGACTCTCCATATGACTATGTCTTAACTGTACTTGCATACGCTAACCCCGGGTCCCGACAGACTTGGTATCAGAGCAGGACTGACTGTAGGACTAGTAGCCTTGGCCGAAGTTAAGTCTAGCTTGCTATAGTTATATAGTTACTCTGGGTATATAAGGGAACAACGTAAGGCTTCTTTTTCTCCTTACCCCCTTCGTTCTGAGTTCTGAGTCACCCTCATCTTACTCTACGGGAAGATAGGACTAGGCTCTCCTCTGTCTGATTAGCACATCTCGTTGTTTGCTTCCTTATAGCCGTAGGAAAGTTGTGTCAGGTTTTCCTAGCATTGTTATAATGCTGATTTCTTACATCGTATTATGTAAGTACTGTTTTCATGATTGAAAGAAATTGTCATTTCTTACAATTACAGCCGTTATGCTGTCCGAGTCATTCCAGGTTTATCTCATAATCTGATGCATTTGCAAACTCCTTTCTGTTTCAGATGGCAGATCTTCCCCCTCGGCAGATTGTTCGTTTGACCAGGTGCCTCGGTGTTCGTGGCCATCCCGCCACGTTGATCGAGATGATGTCCTATGTGGGATATCGATGGTACCCTGAGTATACCATCGAGGAGCAGTTCCACGACTTCAACCAGACGCAGTTCCATTGCATTGTCCGGATCTACCCGCACCACGTTGGAGTCACCCAGCCTATCCACTTTGGACATGGAATCGGCGTTACCGAGAACATGGCTGTGCAGGATGCTGCATATTCATGTGTTATACTGCTGAGAGAGACTTCTTTCCGCTATATCCCTGCTGCACTTCCAGGAGAAGAGGGATATTACACCGGACTCTACTCAGATCACTCCGCAGAGGATCCAGCACTCCAGGTGACTGCTAGGTTTTCTAGTGACAGAGATCGTGATGCACGCGCTCTCCGTTTTGAGCTCCACGCTACTCGTGTTCGTCTGTATCGAGCACTGACGCTCTTGGCACCCTTTGTGAGCGTGGGATCAGTGGAGTACGATGCGATCTATCCAGTGAGGACCCAGATGCCTTCTCGAGTTGCTTGGCCCGAGATTGGAGGAATTTTTCCACCCCATGGTCCTTTGCTTCCACCCTACACTGGACCTAGGCCCCATCCTTTCCCAAATGGATATCAGGGTCCACAAGCCTCCGTGTTTTCCGATGGTCACCTCCAGCTACCGGAATACGCGGGTAACTTTTATGAGGATTACTATGGAGATGGAGATGAGTGAGACCGCCTGTGGTCTTACTTAGTGAGGATGTAGTAGTATCTTAGTGTATTGTAAGCAAGGTGTCTAAGTTCCAGAGGCTTAGATAAATAATGTATAGGGAGTCAGAGTGCCTCTGAAGGATGTATCATCTTCATCACGTTTGTATTAGCTTAGTGCTTGTACTAAAACAATGTATGGTTTGTATGACAGCTTGTGAATATATGGCTTGTATGCTTTTATCACCATGTTGTCAAGATGATTACTTCCTTTGCTCTGTAATCCTTCCAGTACTTCAATACCTTGATTAGACTCTTGAATTCAACTCTGTTTGACTTTGGATTTTTCACCTTCAGGATGTCTCAAGGAACCCGTGGCCAGGTTGGTCGTAACCAAGGTCGTGGGAACAACCAGGAGGAAGACAACCTTCCACCCCCACCCACGATGGCCCAAGTTCTGATGGAGGTCGAGAGGAACCGCCGTGACTCTCACCACGTGCTGGAAGTCATCGCACGCAACACCACTCAGCAGCGCAATGAGCTGGTGTCTCTGAATGACTTCATCCGGCTTCATCCCCCGGTTTTCAGTTACTCCACCGAGCCCCTTGACGCCGATGACTGGCTCCGCAGCATCGAGAGGAAGCTCCAAGCAGGCCATGTTGCAGATGGCGACAAGGTCAATTATGCCACCTATCACCTTGAAGGTGCAGCAAGCTCTTGGTGGGAGAATTTTCTGAATATGCGTCCCGTTGGGCCACCAGCATCTTGGGAGGAATTCTGTACGTCCTTCCGCGAGCACCACATCCCCAAAGGTCTTATGGACCGCAAACGTGAGGAATTCTGTAACCTCACTCAAGGCAGAAGAACCGTGGACGAGTTTAGTCGTGAGTTCAACCGACTTGCTCGTTATGCAACTGAATAAGTCTCCACCGACTCCAAGAAACAAGAGAGGTTCCGTCGTGGCCTCAACTCCGGACTCCATCGCGAGCTCAACCTTCATGACTTTGCCACATTCCAGGTCCTTGTCAACAAGGCCATCAAGGCAGAGGACATGAACACCCCCAACGACTTTCGCAAACACCCCAGAGATGATAGTTCATCCAGTTCTGGCTCCCAGAAGCGCAAGATTTGGATCCCCAATAGCATGTTCCGCCATAAAAACCCCCCGAGGCCATCCTATGTGGCGCCTCGTCCACCCACCCAGTTCCACCCAGCTCCACCAAACCACCCAGCTCCACGCATTGTTTTCGGAGCTTGCTACAAGTGTGGTCAGGCAGGCCACTACTCTCGCGAGTGCCCCCAGAACCAGGTCCAGAACCAAAATGCTCCACCACGTGCCGGAGGCAGCAACAACAATAACAATGGTCGTGGCAAGCCACCCCAGAAGGTCTACACCGCCAAACCTGCTCCTCCCGCCACTCGTGGACGTCTGAACCAGATTGCCGCCGAAGAGACTGACGACACCACTGACGTCATTCTTGGTACGCTCCCAGTCAATTATGTTCCTACTTCCGTTCTTTTCGACCCAGGAGCATCTCATTCATTCATGTCGGAAAGTTATGCACTTCGTCATGAGTTACCCTTTGTTGAATTGTCCACCCCAATGATTATTCAAACTTCAGGGTCAAGATGGCAAACTAATAGAGTAAGCCATGGTAATAAAATTGCAATTGAGGGTTTAGTATTCCTTGCTTCACTCATAGCCCTCAAGTCTTCAGACATTGATGTCATCCTTGGCATGGATTGGCTATCAAGACAAAATGCCTATCTGGATTGCAAAGGCAAATCCGTGAAACTCACCCACCCTTCGGGCAAAACCATCAACTATACCTCACCCAGAACAAGAACCCAAGTGCATTCTTTGAATGTACTCCCCCTTCCCAAACTTGAAGATATTCCGGTGGTTCGTGACTTCCCGGATGTCTTTCCTGAAGAGCTGCCGGGCATGCCACCCGACAGATGTGTAGAATTTATAGTGGATCTTGTTCCAGGAACCGCACCAATTTCCAAACGCCCTTATAAAATGGCCCCACATGAGTTAGCTGAGCTAAAAACCCAACTTGATGCTTCGTTGGCAAAAGGCTTCATCCGCCCTAGCTCATCGCCATGGGGTTGCCCCGTTCTGTTCGTAAAGAAGAAAGATGGGACAGAAAGGATGTGCGTAGACTATCGTCCGCTAAATTTAGCGACGATAAAGAACAAATACCCACTGCCCAGGATCAATGATCTTTATGATCAACTTGCAGGATCCTCCGTCTTCTCCAAGATGGATTTGAGATTAGGTTATCATCAGATCAGAATCCGAAACGAGGACATTCCTAAAACGGCTTTTACTACTCGTTATGGTCTTTACGAGTATACCGTCATGTCCTTTGGTTTAACCAATGCCCCCTCCACATTCTCACGCTTGATGAATTCGATCTTCATGGAGTACCTATATAAATTTGTTGTAGTTTATCTTGATGATATTCTCATCTACTCGAAGAACGAAGGAGATCATGCCGAACACTTAAGGCTGGTATTGATGAAGCTTAGAGAGCATCGCCTGTACGCAAAATTCTCCAAGTGTGAATTCTGGCTACCAGAAATGACCTACTTAGGCCACGTGATTTCTGCAAAAGGCATTGCTGTGAATCCCGAGAGAGTTCAGGCCGTCCTTGACTGGACTCCACCTGAATCGGTTAAGCAAGTTAGGAGTTTTCTTGGCCTAGCCAGCTATTGCCGTCGCTTCGTCGAGAACTTTTCTAAAGTTGCAAAGCCTCTAACTGAACTCCTCAAGAAAGATAAGAAATTCCAATGGACTCCCAAGTGCGAGGAAAGCTTTCAAGAGCTAAAAATAAGATTGACTTCCGCACCCATACTTGCACCTCCAGACACAAAAAGGGATTTCGAGATCTATTGTGACGCATCACGGCAAGGGTTAGGATGCATACTTCTGCAAGATCGACATGTGGTAGCTTATGCTTCACGCCAATTGCGGCCACATGAAGAGAACTATCCTACCCATGACCTTGAACTCGCTGCCGTAGTTCATGCTCTAACAACTTGGCGACATTACCTCCTTGGTAATCGTTGTGAGATTTATTCCGACCACCAAAGCCTCAAATATATTTTCACCCAGCCAGATCTTAATCTCAGGCAAAGACGCTGGATTGAGTTGATAAAAGATTACGACGTAGGAATTTCTTACACCCCAGGCAAAGCCAATGTCATGGCTGATGCACTAAGTCGTAAGTCGTACTGTAACAACCTCATGTTACAGCAGTATCAACCACTTCTTCATGAGGACTTTCGCAAACTCAATCTTGAGATTGTTCCTCATGGCTATCTTTCTACCTTGGTGGCGAAACCAACTTTTGAGGATCAAATTATAGTTGCCCAAAGGCGTGCACGAGGTGTTCGCCGGATCAAGGAGAAAATTGCTAGCGGAGTTGCTAAATGTTTCTCCACAGATAGCAAAGGAACGGTATTCTTTGAAAATCGTTTGGTAGTAACTAAGAATAAGGAACTAAGGCACCTCATCCTCAAAGAAGCCCATGACACACCCTTCTCAATTCATCCCGGTAGCACAAAAATGTACCGAGATCTACGCCAGAGATTTTGGTGGACTAGGATGAAGAGCGACATTGCTCAATTTGTTGCCGAATGTGATATTTGTCGTCGCATTAAGGAAGAACATCAAAGACCTGCTGGTACACTTCAACCTTTGTCTATTCCCGAGTGGAAATGGGACAAAGTCGGTATGGACTTCATCACAGGCTTTCCAAGAACCCAGAAAGGAAACAATGCCATCTTCGTTGTCATAGATAAGCTTTCCAAAGTTACTCACTTCCTTTCGGTTCGCGAGTCTATAACTGCTAGTCAGTTAGTGGACTTGTACATCTCCAGAATTGTATCCCTTCATGGTGTTCCTTTGGAAATCAATTCTGATCGCGGTAGCCTTTTCACCTCTAGATTTTGGGGAAGCTTCCAACGTGCTATGGGAACTCATCTCTCCTTTAGTACGGCTTTCCATCCTCAGTCTAGCGGTCAAGTCGAAAGGGTTAACCAGATTCTTGAAGACATGCTCAGAGCTTGTGTTATCTCATTCGGGAAGAATTGGGAGAATTCTCTTCCATTTGCCGAATTTGCTTATAACAATAGTTTTCAATCTAGTCTGAACATGGCTCCTTTTGAACTCCTTTATGGACGACGATGTCGAACACCACTAAACTGGTCTGAAACCGGTGAAAGACAATTCTTTGGACCGGACATGATCAAGGAAGCAGAAGAGCAAGTTCGCATTGTTCGTGATCAATTGAAAGCAGCCCAGTCTCGTCAGAAAAGCTACTATGATCGTCATCATAGGCAAGAAAGCTACAATCAGAATGAGAAGGCTTACCTTCGGGTTACTCCTCTGAAGGGAACCCAATGTTTCGGTATCAAAGGCAAATTGGCCCCACGTTACATCGGACCTTTCCGCATTATTGCTAAACGTGGAGAAGTCTCCTACCAACTTGAACTACCTCCACACCTTTCCCGAGTACACGATGTATTCCATGTATCCCAACTCAGGCGTTGCTTCAAGGACCCCATCCGCGAAGTCGACCATGAAACGCTTGATCTCCAAGATGACCTTTCTTATCGAGAATACCCCGTTCGTATTCTTGATTCCGCAGAGCGTGTCACTCGTCGTCAGAAGATTAGGTTTCTGAAAGTGCAATGGTCACACCACTCTGAAAGAGAAGCCACGTGGGAAAGAGAAGACCGTCTCCTTACCGAGTACCCCTCCTTCCTCCCGCAGACTTCTCAATCTCGGGACGAGATTCTTTTGAGTGGGGGCGAGTTGTCAGATCCCTCTGTTAGGTATGTGCTAGGGTTAGCTAGTGCCTTTGCATCATGTAAAAATTTCAAAAAGAAATCTTCGAAATCAAATTCAAAATCCAAATGGGAGCAGGAACACCCCCCAGATGAATTAATTCAAAAGGCCATATAAAAATCTTTTCCAAAAATTCATGTTAGAGTTTTGAAAAGTCTTATAAATGAGTGTGATCACATATCAAGTGATGTGGGACACACCCCATGCTCATAGATTTTTCAAATATTCAAACAGTACATTGGAATTAAAGAAATCCCCCTATTTGATTTAAAATTCAAATCATTTGAATTTTAAAAATGTTGAAAGTTTATGAGTGGCTTGTCCATATTATTATGAGGCCACATAAAAGTTTTCAGCATTTAATAAAATGGTTTGGTATTTTTATCAGAGCCAAAACAAATTACAGAAAAAGAAAGGAAAGATTAAACAGGGGAAAAAGGAAAAAAGGCTTACCTCTCGCCTGGGGCGAGGCCCACCTCTCCAGCCGGCCCAGCCCACCCGAACCGTTCTCTCGTCTTACTCCCGCGCATCCAAGCAGCTCCGTGGCAGAGCGCCGACGCCGTGGACGCCACCGCGACGTCTTCGACCTTCCAGGCCGCCCCGTGCCATCTTCTCGTGTCCTGGAGAACCGCCGTGAAGCCGTGAATCATTTCCCCCTCCTCTCTCGTGCTCTCCCTTCCTCTCCTCGTTTTCCCCTTCTTCTCCGAGAGCAGCCGCTGCTCGCCATCGCAAGAACTCGCGGCCACCGTGCCCTAGAGCTTGAACCAAGGTGTCCCAGTGCTTCGTCGTCGTCGTCTTTGTCGAACTGCAGAAGGAATCGAGCCCGGAGCTCGCATAGACGCCGTAATCTTCCTCGAGCTCCCGCCGGCCCCCGTGGAGGACTTCGTCGTTTTCGCCGCCGTTGAGCCACCCCAGCCCTCGCCGCCACCTCTGCTAAGCTCCTGGTGAGCTTGGGGTCAAAACCCCTCACTTTCCCCCTTCAATTAGTCGCTATAGTCGGATCCGCCATGGTAGCTGAAACTTCTCGCCGCCGGGATCGTTGGAGCCGTTCAACTGCTAAGCAATCGTACTCGCCGTCTTGTCCTTCACCTCCGCCTTGGTCTTCTGCTTCGAACGCGCCCTACAGTGGCTTCAATGGTGATCTACTGTGAGTTTCACCCCAAGCCCGTGCCACGGCCGCCGCGGAAGGACGTCGCCGTCGTCGTTTTGGTCACCCCCGAGGTCGCCCGCGTGCACCAGATGACGCGCGAGAGCACGGGCTATGCTCCCGTGGTCTCAGCGCATCGAATGATGCACAGGAACGTGTTTCCGAGCAGCGCCGCCGCGCTCCAGTCGCCGGCGTCAAGCCGCCGGCGAGTCAGTGCTAACCCCCCCCCCCCTGTTTCACCTAATTAGTGACCCCTGGGTCACTGACTAGTGGGCCCAGTGGCTTAATTAAGCCACTGGATTAACTTAACCCACGGGTTAAGTGAACCCAGTCACTGACAGGTGGGACCCCCTTGTCAGCCCCCCCCTGACGCCAGCTTGACGTCAGCCTGACGCAGTAAATCGATTAAATGAATTTCCAGAAAAGAAAAATGGTTTAATAATTCCAGGAATTCCAGAAAATACCCCAAATTTTGGAAATTCATAGAAAATTCATATTAACTCCAAATTGGACAAATAATATATGACAAATGATCAGGAGAAAATTATCTTTCCAAATATGCAATTTTCAACTCTGTTTGAGTTGAATTTAAAAAGTGATCAGTAGCATTTGCTATTTGATTTAAATGGAATTAAATCAAATTCAATTCAAATATTTTTGCAACTTGAACCATGGCAACATGCTACATTTTACTTACACATCAGAGGCATATCATCCACTTTTGAAGATGATTCAAAATGATCGAACTATATCACATATAACTTGGTTAATGTTGAATTCAAATGTGGAGTTTGAATTTGCATTTTAAATGCAATATATTCCACTTAAATGGAATTGCCTCACACATCAAAATTATACTTCAAGCTTTAACATTCCATCATGTGCTTGAGCATTGCATTCATATTGATTGCTACTTCGTGCTTTGTTTGCCTAGTAGAGGTGGAACCGGAGCAAGAGGTCACCCCCTTCGCTGAAGATCCAGAACCCGAACCTCGTCAGCAAGGCAAGCAAAACCCCATTGATCATGTCGATAAAATCCCACTTCCCTCTCATATCTCGCTTATGCATTGTTTAGGATGATCACCAAGCTTCGTTTCTACCGCATAGATGAACCCATTCCTTTGCATCACCTATCATTTTGTCACAGTAGTAAGCAAACCACAATCCTAGCAACTGTAGGAGTTATTTGATATCATGTGGCCCCTGCAAATGTTATCGCTTATTGCATGGTTAGTATGATACCATGTTGTTACTGTCATGTGAGTCGGGATGGTAGTGATCATGTTGATGATGGTAGAAAAGTGTTGGTGAATCGACCCTAATACAAGGTGAACTATGAGAGGCTGTGTAGGAGTACACGGTGGGTTGTCTCGTTGAACACCGCTCTAAGTCCGAGTTCTTGTGTGGTGATCCAAGATGAAGAGTACAACCACACATTGGGCTCACTGACCCCTCTCAACTTATTAACTCATCCCTTTCGATGTCCAGATGTCGCAGTAGTTCGGAGTTCTGGTAGGCTTGTGGCCTGGATGCTAAGTGAGAGAACGGCTCAACCGAGACCGTCTTATGCACCACGCACACATCGCTTGGGTCCACTTCGGTAAACCGGCCGGGTTCACGATTGTGGTAGCCAAGCCAAGTAGGCGGCTTTCTTGGACTAGATATTCTATGAGGTAACAGTTGTGGTGAGCATCCTCGCTGGCACCCCTTGAATGGTGTCGAGATCAAAGGCGGTAAATGATGGTCATGTGTGTGTAGCGGTATGTAGGAGATATGCCCTAGAGGCAATAATAAATGTTATTATTTATCCCCATGTTCCTAATTATGTTTATATTCCATGCTATAACTGCTATGGTTCCCGAGTCTGCAATAACCACGAGGCTCGGAGGAAGACTCATATGCACGTGTGGAATAATAAACGGATAAAAAATATATATTCCTAGTCTCGCCTCTAAGACTAGCTCAAGTGTTGCATGATGGTTCTGTTTTCCTGATCATGGGCATGACTATGCCGGCAATTTTGAGGGCACAATGTTAGAAGAACATTTGTGTTGAATCGACCCAGATTGATGTTATGCTATGAGATACATTCGTCACCAGTTAATGGATTATAACACAGAGAAAGTTGAGCGTTTGCATAATTCCTTAGACCATGAGAGTATCGAGTTCCTTCGTACTTGCTTCGTGAACTTTGGGGTTTGTTAAACGTCATCTGTAAAAGGGTGGCTATTACGGCGGCTTACGGGTTCACGGAAAAGTATGACAAGGAACTAGGTAGCTCAAGATTGGGATTTGCTCCTCCGTCGATGGAGAGATATTCTTCGGGCCCTCTCGGTGTTACGGTATCCACCATCGTCTGGCCAGACACAGTGTGATTTGATCACAGGGATGCCGGAACGCGGGAACGAGAAAAGAGAACAATACTAGTAACGAGGTAACTGGCATAGTGGACAAGTGTTGATCCACGGGGATGCCGATAAGTCTCACCTCGGGTATTTGTAACATATCACGAAGCAACAGGAATAGCACACGGCAACTGGAGGTTCACTCGAATATTTATTCGTGTGGGTATAGGGGTCAATATGGGTGTCCACGGCTCCGATGTTGATCATTGATCGGAAAGTGTTCCGGGTCATGTCTATACTTCACCGAACCTATAGGGTCACACGCTTAAGGGTCATCTATCTGCTGAATACTAGACAGGGAGTCTGAGAGAAAGTCACCGGAAAGGTTTCGGAGAAAACGGAAAAGTTCCGGAAAGAGAACACCGGAATAATTTCGGTAAAACCGAAAAGTTGTTTCGGAATATATCATTAAGTCAAAATGGTTTCGGCACACGCCTGGAAATTCTTGGAGGGTGCCAGAATTGTTCTGGGAACTTCTGGGATTTTTCCAGAGAGAAAAAACCGGAAATGTTCCGGAGCTGCCGGAACCGCTTTGGTTGCTTTTCGCAGATGAAAATCACTAATCCGGAATTGTTTCGGAACGCGTCCAAAATCCTTTTAGTGGGTACTGGAATTTTTCTAAGACCTACAGAAAAGTTTCGGATTTTACGGTCGCAGATAAATGTCTTCATGAATAGTGGATACACTATTCATGATGATGCAGGCAATGATGCAGCTTGCATGATGATGCAGGCGATGATGCAGCTTGCATGATGATGCAGGCGATGATGCAGCTTGCATGATGATGCAGGCGATGATGCAGCTTGCATGATGATGCAGGCAATGATGCAGTTTGGAGGGCATTTTGGGTTTTTCCCCATAGCCTCTCACCCTATAAATAGGGGTGGAGAGGGGTCTCTCAAATCTGATCCAAGTTCTCACTTGAACTCTCAACAAGTGCCATTGCATGATCTGGCTTTCTTCTCTCCCTCCCACGAAATAGTTTCGTAGAGCCGAAAGGCTGTCTGGGTTCCGGTAGGAACTAGTTCTGGACGGCGAAGCCCTGCCGGATAGATGACACCGTATGTGTGCAACCCCGTAGAGAGGTCGTAGTTTCGATCTTTTGCCCGAGGGGCTGTTCGAGGGTCCTCCCGAAGGGCTGTCCAAATTATCGTTCGAGTTTCAAGGGTCCTCCCGAAGGGCTGTCCGAGTTACCGATCGAGTTTCGAGGGGCCTCCCGAAGGGCTGTCCGTGACATCGTCCGAGGGACTGTCCGACCGCCTCTCGGAGCGCTGTCCGAGGAGCAGACGAGGGAGGACATCCTCGCGGTTGGGAGGTTGTAAATCCTAGCTGCGGGGGTCTGCACCAACGATCTACATCGACTCTACTTCCGCTGCGCTACGAGTCGGTAACGATCAGATCAAAACCTTGTATGCAGTCTCCATAGTGGTCCTGGGCTGTTCGTAGTGCGGAAATTTTTTGTTTTCTGCCGCGTTCCCCTACAGTGGCATCAGAGCCGTGCTATGCGTAGATGCATGTTGCGATCTAGAATACATAGAGATGTATGGGTATTGCATAATATAATTTTAGAGTAGATCAGATCTATTGCTGAAAATTATTTATGCGGGTGGCAGATGAAATCTGTTACCCGATGTTCTTGTTGCTTCCCTGGAATTTGTGTATTTCTGATCTCAATAACAGTATGGTGGAGTTTCAAAGTTCTGGCAATCTGCGATCCTGATTGATCAAAGAAGTGCTAACAGTTCGTTGAATTCCACCATAGTTAGAGAAAGAAGAAATTCTGCAGACTAAAGGGCAATGCAGATATGATCTGCACGGGGATCACGCGTATGACGAAGTTCAGTATGGGGCTCGAGATTTTATTATCTCGTGTTTCATACACCCCGCAAAGTTAATCTAGCGACTTGAATAATCATGCTTGATGATAAACGTTGGTAGCTGCGGTTTAAGTCAAAACCTTAGAAGCCACGTAAAATAAAATTTTGCATAAACCGATTAGAGGCATCTAACTTGGTTTTGCAGGATGTGCATGTGATGTGGTATAGCAAAGCTCATATTAATTTGATTATGTATGAGATGACTATATAATGTAAATTTATTAACATGACCTGCGTGTCATGATTTGGCATGATGGCTGGAGCCATATGATTGTCACTTTAATGACCTGCGAGTCAACCTTATGTAATGCACTTATTTTATTAGCTATAGAGATAGCAATATTATTTGGTGCATCGACAAGGTGGTGGCAAACTTCGCGAAGGTGAACTCCGACGCAAATGCCAAAGACGAAGAAATACTTGACTTCTCCGTCAGAAGGGGCTATACCATATCATGCAATTATAAATTACCTGAGATGTTTATCCCTTAAGTTGCACCCTTCTTGATTGCGCGGTAGTCGCTTTTTATTAGGGTGATCTCTCACTTAAAATATCAAGTAGTTAGTGTTCTCCCAAATGTAGCACCGTCACAGCATCTATCCTTTCGGGGTGCGCCATGGATGCATGGGTACGAACGATTGGAGAAATGTAAGGCGGGTGAGGTCAGACCTCGCAGCAAGATCACTTGGTTGTCTTGACGTTCATGGCAGGATCGTCCTGAGCTCGGAACACATGCATCGAAAGATGAACAAGAGTCACATAGAGATGTGATCGGCAAGTTGGCCTACCAAATCAAAATCCTCGTCATGAGATGATGATTCTATGGCGTTGTATTGATATTTGGATCTTGAATCACTCATAATCAATTTTGAGAGATATTGATTTGAGTGGGAGCGCATTTTAGAATTAACTTGTTTAATTCTGAGTGCAATTAATTATGAACACTGTCTAAGTATAATTTGCTAATAGTTGTAGAATAATGGCTCGCGTTTCCACCTTCCCTATTAAAATTGAATAAGCTGTTAAATATCTGGTTAAAACTTTACGGTTGGTAACGTAATGCGAGGATTGTCCTCAAGAGTGCCGAGAAGGATTTTGTCCTATCGCATGCTTTCGGTGTCCTCCCGCTAATGCTATGGATGATGTGACTCTCGTCCTTCGATCCAAAAGCTAGAATTCCATTGTGGTCAAGTGCAATACGTTTGCTTCCATAAGACCCGAACTTCACAAGTTTGGGATAGTTATGTAATATTCATGGAACTGAAAATTGTTTTCAGATACAGACAAAGGCTAAAAGATATGAGATATCCAAAGCAATATCTGTTTGCAAAGTATTAGTACAGTGTTTACTGGGCATTTGACTGATAAGAGAGGGATCCAGAAGAACGCCTGTCATATGATGAAGGTGAATAAAACAAACAACTTAAAGAGAAAGGAAATGTCCAAAGGGTGTTAGTATGACTCACACGCCTAGGAAGTCCGGGGCTAACGCCACTCTTAAAGTTGGGTGCTTCTTCTGAGAGTAGGAGAAATATATTGAAAGTTAAACTGTTAAAAGTATAAGGGCAAAAAGAAAGAAGACTGGAATGTCCAGCTCATGTATAAAAGTCATGAAAGTTATTGATGTATGGAAGGCTGGTCAAAAATAAATAGTTCTTGGGATTGTGATTAAACAGTTAGTCCATAATTCTTGGGTATTATGATTAAAAGTTGATCACAGGAATACCCGCTCGATTGCATTCTGTTGCAACTCGATGCAAGAACCACTACGGCCTAAAAGACTTGCCAGTAATGAGTTTTAGATACGCGCTGGGAACATAGTAAAAGTTACTATACCTTCCATCGGTGTATCACCATCTGTATTTATTTTCATAATTCGTTTTAGAGTTTTATACACTCTAGCCCATTGCATAAAGTATGTTGCAAGAAGGTTGTTCATAAAAGAACAATTGTTGTTCAGTATTATGAATAACATAAAGGGCCATGCTTCCATCGGGGATGGGATGTATGTTACGAATATTGATGGTAATATGATACATCCATAACAATGACGCTAAATGTCGAAAGACTAAAAGAATACCACATATGTGTGGCACTGCATTTGGTCACATTGGAGAAACCCGCATGGAGAAATTCCATAATGATGGATTTTGAAGTCATTTGATTATGAATCATCTCACACTTGCAACTTTCGTCCGAAAAGTTAAGTGACTGAAATACCGTTCACAGGCCATGAGGAACGAACAACAAACTTATTGGTGATCATACATTTGATGTGTGTAGTCCGATAAATGTTGTTAGTAGTGGATTTATCTATCTTCAGAAAAGACTCAAGTAGATATATGGATATTTACTTGATGAGACGTAAGTCTGGATCTTTTGAAATCATTCGAAAGGTTTTCAAAAATGAAGTGAAAGTTATTGTGACAAGAAAATTATGTTTCTACAATTTGATTGCAGAAAGGAATTTTTGAGTTACAAGTTTAGCCAATGTCTGATGAGTTGTGAAAAGAGTTTTCATAACTTGCACCTCCCGGAACACCACTGCAAGTGGAATGTCCTTGAAGATGTAATCAAACCATTTATGACATGGTAAGATCAAAGATGACATAAATCAATTTGCCATTATCCCTTTTAATGTAATGCTTTAGAGACTACGGCTTTTACACTTAAAGGAGCGCCATCAGGTCTGTTGAAATGATGCCATGGTATGGTACGCCCAACCATGTTTTATCTTTTCTTAACATTTGGAATATGGGGATTGTGTAAACTGTTTACAAACCTATTCCAAATCAGACAAGTGCTACTTTGTAGGTTATCCCAAATTATTGGGAATTCCTCCACCACTATACCGAGGCAAAAGGTTTTGCCACAAAGAACGGTATGCTTTTAAAGAGAATGGTTCTTGAAAAAAGGTGAGTGGGAGGACAGTGCAACTCGACGAGATAACAGTATCTTCGTCATCAGATCAAAGGAAAGGAACCTTGGAAGTGATTCCAGAGTTTCCTACTGCAACTGATACGGAAGCCTCTACATGAGATGTATGGACTTCGGTCAAACTTGCAACTGAGCCACGTAGGCAAAACTCGTGCAAACCTCTCAGGTGCGCAAACGAGATATTGTTGTTAGACAACAGCATACCTACGATAATCAAGGAAGCGATGATGGGCCCTGACTCCGGAATTGGCTAAATGCCAATACAAATCCGAGATAGTTTCCATATACGTAATTCAAGATTGTATCTTGATGGACCATTCGGAAGACTTAGAGTCTAACGAATATTAATGGAACTATAAACTGATACGGATAAAAATGTTTTATCCATAAAGCTCGACTTGTTGCTTATAACAATTTCAAGGAATTAACTACGGCGAGATTGTCTCTCCGTAGCGATGCTTAAAGTCGGTTCGGGTTAAACTAGCAATTAATACGTATTTCATTCATGAGATATGAAACATGGATGCCAAAAGGATTTCCATGAGATGGAAATACTGCCTTGGAGATACAGTCCAAGGTATTTTGTCAGTCCAGAGGATGCGAGTAAGTATGCAAACTTCAGAGTTCCTGCGATGGACAAAAGAGAGCATAATGGAGTTGGAATCTTCGTTTTTGATGAAATAATCAAAAGAGTTTGATTTCATCGATGGATAACGAAGATGCGTGTGGCTACAAGAAAGTAAGTGGGAGCATAATAATATTTCTAAAAACCTTGTGTGCCTAACACATTGTTAATTGGAAATAATATAAATTTCTTGACACAAATTAAGACTTCATTGAAAATAGTTTTTCAACGAAGTGCTTGGGCTAAGTTGTCTTGATATTAGGCATAATTATCTACGAGATATAATTGCCTAATAGGGCTAAGCCAAAATACATATTGACAAGGTGCTAAAACAGTTTAGCGTTAAAAACGACAAGGAGTGATTCTTGCCAAAGTCACATGGAAAGAGTTTTTGCAAGACTCAGTGTCCCAAAACACTGATGAGCAAATTACATAATGGAGATTCCACACACCTTCGTGTTGGGATTAATCATGTATTCCATGGTATGTAAAACAACCAGATATGTCCAATACTCCAAAGTTGTTGCGAGTATAGATACCAAAGTGATCAAAGAACTGATCGTGGGACAACAGTGAAAAATGTCATTGAGTACTAAAGTAGCACTGATGACATGTTTTCTCGCAAGAAGAGATTATGAAGAACTTGTTGTAAGTAATTACATCGATACGGTTTTCATCAATGCTCCATGCGATTTTCGATTTGAGTTAAAGTTTTTGTGTGTGTAATACACAATATGGTGGCACAGTAAGTTGGAATTGTTCATAACAGGTTACTGTGGCGAAATTCTATAACAAATGGCTATGTATGTTGCTGCTTTAGAAGCAACAAAGAAAATGTTGAATCATATAGTTCATTCATGAACTTAGTATGGTTCCAATATGGCTTTGGTCAATGGAACACTATTGAAGATAGTTGCTCCATAGCTCAGTCTGAGGAATCAAGGTTCGACCAGTGATTCGCATATATACAAAGCCAAGTCCACACAAAATATGAATTTTGTGAAAGCGTGAAAACGCGAGGATATGCAAAGATACACACGGAGTTGAAGTTGTCAGATCCGTTGGACATCAGGCTATACCACATGTGAAGCATATTTTACACCAGTATGCCGTAGGTGTAAAGTGCATTAGCATTGACTAGATTATTGACTCTAGTGCAAGTGGGAGTCTGTAGGAGATATGCCCTAGAGGCAATAATAAATGTTATTATTTATCCCCATGTTCCTAATTATGTTTATATTCCATGCTATAACTGCTATGGTTCCCGAGTCTGCAATAACCACGAGGCTCGGAGGAAGACTCATATGCACGTGTGGAATAATAAACGGATAAAAAATATATATTCCTAGTCTCGCCTCTAAGACTAGCTCAAGTGTTGCATGATGGTTCTGTTTTCCTGATCATGGGCATGACTATGCCGGCAATTTTGAGGGCACAATGTTAGAAGAACATTTGTGTTGAATCGACCCAGATTGATGTTATGCTATGAGATACATTCGTCACCAGTTAATGGATTATAACACAGAGAAAGTTGAGCGTTTGCATAATTCCTTAGACCATGAGAGTATCGAGTTCCTTCGTACTTGCTTCGTGAACTTTGGGGTTTGTTAAACGTCATCTGTAAAAGGGTGGCTATTACGGCGGCTTACGGGTTCACGGAAAAGTATGACAAGGAACTAGGTAGCTCAAGATTGGGATTTGCTCCTCCGTCGATGGAGAGATATTCTTCGGGCCCTCTCGGTGTTACGGTATCCACCATCGTCTGGCCAGACACAGTGTGATTTGATCACAGGGATGCCGGAACGCGGGAACGAGAAAAGAGAACAATACTAGTAACGAGGTAACTGGCATAGTGGACAAGTGTTGATCCACGGGGATGCCGATAAGTCTCACCTCGGGTATTTGTAACATATCACGAAGCAACAGGAATAGCACACGGCAACTGGAGGTTCACTCGAATATTTATTCGTGTGGGTATAGGGGTCAATATGGGTGTCCACGGCTCCGATGTTGATCATTGATCGGAAAGTGTTCCGGGTCATGTCTATACTTCACCGAACCTATAGGGTCACACGCTTAAGGGTCATCTATCTGCTGAATACTAGACAGGGAGTCTGAGAGAAAGTCACCGGAAAGGTTTCGGAGAAAACGGAAAAGTTCCGGAAAGAGAACACCGGAATAATTTCGGTAAAACCGAAAAGTTGTTTCGGAATATATCATTAAGTCAAAATGGTTTCGGCACACGCCTGGAAATTCTTGGAGGGTGCCAGAATTGTTCTGGGAACTTCTGGGATTTTTCCAGAGAGAAAAAACCGGAAATGTTCCGGAGCTGCCGGAACCGCTTTGGTTGCTTTTCGCAGATGAAAATCACTAATCCGGAATTGTTTCGGAACGCGTCCAAAATCCTTTTAGTGGGTACTGGAATTTTTCTAAGACCTACAGAAAAGTTTCGGATTTTACGGTCGCAGATAAATGTCTTCATGAATAGTGGATACACTATTCATGATGATGCAGGCAATGATGCAGCTTGCATGATGATGCAGGCGATGATGCAGCTTGCATGATGATGCAGGCGATGATGCAGCTTGCATGATGATGCAGGCGATGATGCAGCTTGCATGATGATGCAGGCAATGATGCAGTTTGGAGGGCATTTTGGGTTTTTCCCCATAGCCTCTCACCCTATAAATAGGGGTGGAGAGGGGTCTCTCAAATCTGATCCAAGTTCTCACTTGAACTCTCAACAAGTGCCATTGCATGATCTGGCTTTCTTCTCTCCCTCCCACGAAATAGTTTCGTAGAGCCGAAAGGCTGTCTGGGTTCCGGTAGGAACTAGTTCTGGACGGCGAAGCCCTGCCGGATAGATGACACCGTATGTGTGCAACCCCGTAGAGAGGTCGTAGTTTCGATCTTTTGCCCGAGGGGCTGTTCGAGGGTCCTCCCGAAGGGCTGTCCAAATTATCGTTCGAGTTTCAAGGGTCCTCCCGAAGGGCTGTCCGAGTTACCGATCGAGTTTCGAGGGGCCTCCCGAAGGGCTGTCCGTGACATCGTCCGAGGGACTGTCCGACCGCCTCTCGGAGCGCTGTCCGAGGAGCAGACGAGGGAGGACATCCTCGCGGTTGGGAGGTTGTAAATCCTAGCTGCGGGGGTCTGCACCAACGATCTACATCGACTCTACTTCCGCTGCGCTACGAGTCGGTAACGATCAGATCAAAACCTTGTATGCAGTCTCCATAGTGGTCCTGGGCTGTTCGTAGTGCGGAAATTTTTTGTTTTCTGCCGCGTTCCCCTACACGGTACACCCTTGCAAGGTTATCAAAACTATTCGAATAGCCGCGTCCGCGGTTATGGACTACTTGGAAAGCTTAGCTTGATTATTAGAAAACTTGAACCGGATACTTCTAAAATACACCAAGATAAGTGTGAGTGTTATGGCGTGCTTTCTCGTGGGGAAGTCGAGGAAGGCACCATAGTGGTGTATTGGTTGGTGAAAGTAGTGGACTCGTGTACGCTTCTTACCTCAAAGTCTGGTACTCGTAGTTCAGGATTAGCCAAGTCAAAGCTGGCATTTCTGCAAGAGAACCCCACCTCCTTTTACCTTGACACATGTGCATGAGTAGTATAGCTCCTATGTAAGTCTTGCTGAGTACGCCTTTGTACTCACGTTTGCTTAATCTATGTTTTAGATGACGCCACTGACCCCGAAGGTGGCTTCTTCATCGAGCTGGACGACTGAAGTTAAGCTAGTCTAGTCCCAGTCAGCAGACTGGTTCCCTCGTGGAGGGCTTTATGTTTGAATAAGGCTTCTTAAGCCAATTTGTTAAACTTGTCTGTACTCAGACATAATTTTCTTCCGCTTTATGTTGTAATGTTGGATCACATGTTTGTGATCTCTGTGTGTACTCTATAAGAGTTATAAATAAAATGTACACTTTGTAGAGAATTGCAATGGTACCTGCTGTTCATACAAGGCATGTGTGCTGCGTGTATGTTTATAACATGCATGTCTTTGTATGGGTTTTCGAGACCTTAGTTGTGTTCTGGCTGGCGGTCTTTTATACACCAAGTGGCCCTTAGATGTGCGCAGCTTGGGGCATCGCGATGCGATTGTCCGAGACTCCGTCTCGTGCACACTTTGTGGTATGATCGAGCCCGCCCTAGACCCCGACTAAGTGATCGGGCTGGAGTAAGTCTATGTAAGAGTTTTGAGATAGTCGATAGTATGGCTGAGGCGACTTGTCTTTGAGTATGGGAGTTCACCACCCATATCATTAGACTTGTGTGCGGACGATGAGGACCCATCACAGTTGATCATCCGGCCTGGATGGGATGCCCCTCACGTACGATGCTTTCCGAGAATGTTCAGTGCTTGGCCTTGTCTGCTTAGACAAGTGGGTGCGGTTCTCGACTCTCCATATGACTATGTCTTAACTGTACTTGCATACGCTAACCCCGGGTCCCGACAGGGACCTGGGTCAAAACTCCTGCGGCACGACTCAATAGAGGGGTAAGAATCAGAACGCCGGGTTGAATCAACAAGCTCGTGATCCTAATGTCAGAGTTAGTAAAACTTACTAGCAAGGATAAGACAGCAGAGTCCCAGAGCATAGGTACGGAGAAAAAGGATCCTAATACCATTGATATCACGACGGGGTGATATCGATGTGGGCCCGTAAGCCAAACATTAAGTTAGCAAAATAGTTATTAAAAGACTAGACTCAACTTCGACCAAGTAGTGGGTGGGTGGCTTCCTATAGGAAGTCGGCTCTGATACCAAATTTTGACTCCCCTAAAATAAAGTCGTGTACAGTAATCATACACGCGAGGTACACGACCGAAATCAGGGTGCCACGGTGAGAATAGCACATCACAACACTAGACACAAATAAGATAAATCTGATATTAAAATCCAAAGATCACGAGGATCCGAATACATAAGTTATACAAGCCATAATATCTGAGTACAAACATAGTTAGTAAAGTTTTGCCTTAAGAAGGCTAGCACAAATAACATCAGAGGTACAGATCGAAAAGGCAAGGCCTCCTGCCTGGGATCCACCGATCTACTCCTAGTCGACGGGGAACTCGACGTTGTAGTAGGCTCCTCCTGGGTACTCCTGCTCCTGGGCTCCGACGTCTGATGGAAGCATCCGGTCGGGTATATAAAACAAAGGGGGAAATAAAAAAAAGTGAGTATCTAGCATACCCGCGAGTCTTACGCCCGCTACTAAGCATTTACGTATTGGTATCAAATGGAAAGGGGAGGCTGTATATAGTGGACTGAAAGTCAGAAAACTAGAATAAGGAAGATAAGCTAGTCCTATCGAAGACTAGCATCTTCCGACGAGTCTTGCATCATGAGAAGAGAATAGCCAAAAGTTTATATAAAGCATAGAGTAAGAATGCAGCAGAAGTTGCTGCAGCAGTGTATAATAGTAAGTTTTGTAATAATTAGCAATGCCTCCGAGATCCCTTCCTCGACTTCCCAGCGAGGAAGAAAACCTGGAACCAAACAGTTTAGAAGTAGTAGTAGGATCTTTCTTCAGCATAAAGCGTCCTGTTACCGTGGACACGGCTATTCGAATTGTTTAATCTTCCCTGCAGGGGTGCACTTCTGATACACTACAATGCACGGATCTCCAGGGTGGAGTACACCTTGTTAGGGAATGCCCCACTGAGGCTATCCGACACTCCGTAGCCCATCTTTCAAACTCAACAGAGAGGTCATCCGCCGGTCTAAATCCTAAGTACGCCGGGCCTTGGACCCCAACCCTGACGTACTCCTACACGGTGCGTGACTGGCCGGTGAAGCAACAACAAATTCAAATCACATTGTTCGAGCCAAGAAGACAACACCACTTCCTGGCATTCCTCCGCGGCACTGCTGACGTCTGAAGTGTCCTCGAACGAGACTACGAAGCAGGGGAGCCCATAACTCCTTGCCCCACGTGTAGTAAGCGCGTATAAGCCAAAAGGCTACTCAAGTCATTCACCGAACCCTTAGTCATTTTATTATTTCGCGGACAACTGTTGTCGTTTCCCGACTAATTAACACAACAGACAACGAACAATAGCCAGGACCACCAGTACATCCGTGCCTGCCCTGTCGTCCCGTCAAAGCACGCGGTTACCAACAAGGTGAACCGACTCCTTACCTTATTTCGCGTGTGCTCATGGACGAGCTCGACTTTCATGGTTTGGTAACTCTCGCGGCCAACGATCAAGGTCCAAGCACATCTGTACACTGGTCGTACCCTCCCTCTCGTCCCGTCGCAATAGCACTCACGGGCACCATTGGGTCACCCGACATCTTAACTTTAAGGACAACTGTGGCTCAGGACCCTAGAGCGGCTATACAGAGTCCGCAACGGGTGGAGTACGAGGATTACTCCTCGATAGCTCACACTTGATGTGGCTCGGCAGAGCCGGGGTAGGGGCCTTAGGCGGTGTCTGCATTGTCCCGAACCTATGCAGTTATAATTATTGTATCCGCTTTCACTCCCAGAGTGTTCATGACCCGCTATCTAATCCTAGTTGACTAACAATGCGTAGGGCTCACTACTGAATAAGATATATATATATATATATATTTATAGGAAGCATAGGATAAATGAAGGTACATCAAGGGGCGACAAAACCAGGCTACGCAATAGAATAGGATTTTAACATAGCAGTGGCAGTAACAATGCCTAGTGCAAGAAATGTACGGAAAAGATAGTTGATATCTGGGGAAGGAAAATGGCTCTGCTTGCCTGGAAGCTCGATGGGAGGGGTACGATCGTCGACGACGTAGTTGTACTCAGCAGCGGTGTAGTCGGCGGCAGCAGCGGGGTCTATCGGAGAATGAAGGGGGGGGGAGAAACAGTAAATACAAACAAAACATATGCAAATAGATAGATGACATTACAGATGCATTGTTATCGGTGTTCTAACGCAGTGCAAAGGGTTATGCTCGGAACGGGAATGGGAATTCATCCGGGGATGAAATACCGGCTTCGAGTGATTATCGACACACGGCCCGGAGGTGGAAAGTCACGTGTTCATTGTTTTAGAGGGGTTTGGTTGGTATATGGATAGCGTATTCGTATTCTTTTTATTTTTCTGATCAATTTTCATGTATTAAATATTTTCATCTTACTTATGGTTTAAAAGATATTCAATTTCAAAGTTTTCAATCAATTTAAAAGAATTCCTGAATTTCTTTAATCATTTAAATTTAAATAATCATTAGGCCCACTTGTCATCCACTATATATTACTCAATTCATTTTAATAAATTAAACTGAAAGTGGGGCCCATGTGTCATAGGCTATAAGGTTTATCTCTGTATTAATTAAACTAGAGGCAATTAACAGGGGATGTTCCCACCAGTAAGTGACCCATGGGCTAGGGGATTAGTGCTAATGGCGCAGCTGACAGACGGGTCCCACATGGCAGTATCACCGGAGTCTCGCCGGCGGCTAAACTCCGGCGAGGTCGACAGCGCGGGCTCTACAGGCTACTGTAGGGTGCGCGGCCAGGGTTAATCGAAAGAGGAGTTTGGTGGCGGTGGCGTCGGCTGGGGAGGTTGAAATCGTCGACATTGACGAGCGCGGCGGCGGGGCAGAACACGAGCGTGACGAAGACGTCGTTCTAGCGGGAGGACATGAGTGTGCGCTACATGGTTGTGCTCCTGGGAACATTGCGATCAAGGTGACGCGAAACGAGCATCAAACACGTGAGCTAGATCGCGGGGAGGAGCATGGCGGCATCGACGAAGCTACGACTTTCATCGCGGATCGAGCTACAGCGCACTGGGAGCTCAACGGGGAATTAGGGAAGGTAGAGGAGCTCACCGTGAGCATGCAGCAAGTGGAAGCTTTATCGAGGAGGCTATGACGACGACGTAATAGAGCTGCAACTATGCGGCGGCCGTTTTTGGGGAAGAAGGGCGTGCGCTGGCGTGAGAGGCTCCGGGCTCGATTCCGTCCGTGGGATGGCGAGTAGACGACGGCGATCATCCAGGACACGATGGCTTGGCGACGCGATCTCACTGGCCGCGTGAGCTCACGGCCATGGCGACAACGGCGGGGCTCCGGATTTCCCCCGACGAGTATGAGGCGAGGAGGAGGGTAAAATGGTGCGGGCTCGATCCAGAAAATGCGGGGCTTGATCTTATCGTGTCCAAGACGTCGAGGTGGCGGCGGAGCAGGTGAGGAGGAGGCGCCGACCGACAGTAGCGACACCGGCATGAGGACGGCATGGCGCCAGTGTAGAGGAAGGAGTAGAGAGGGAGCTTGGGCCGGGTTGGGATGTTGCACTGGGTGTAGTTTAGGTCTTTTTCATTTTCTTTATTTCTTTTCTCTTCTATCTTTTCTGCTTTCTGTTGTTTTTCTCAAAATTTATTTTTGTAAATTGTGGAAGTAGTCCTAATAATATTGTTACACATTACTAGAGTGCCACAAAAGTTTGGGGGCATTTATAAATTCATTTGATAATTCTTTTCAATATGCAACCAAGAAATGGTGTTGTTTTGCCATTGGTTTGAATTGTTTGAATTTTCCAGTGGCTTAATAAATACTCTAAGTTGGTTTACAAGGGTCCACTAATTATTTGTGATTTAACAAAAGTGGATGCACAATTTCTGGACAAAGTTTTATTTGTCATATATTTTTAATATTCTTCAAAAGGCATTTTGAGTTTGTTTGGATTCAAAGATGAACAAGGCATGATTTGCAACAGTGATTAGCAACCGTAATAGTCAACAGTCAAAGTGATTGTTGTTACGGATACTGAGGGTGGTATTGGCGGCCCAAAATAAGGATATGAGTATGCTGTATTGAAATTATCACTTTGCCAATACCAGCCAGATTTGCGCCTACGGGGTGATCTTGATGCTTTTGAATTACTTGGCCGATGAGCAATTTTCTCCTCACTTATCTTCTGATATTTTTCCAATAGTTGCGCGAAAGTGACCTTTAATTTCTTACCCTTGCGCTTATCTCGGCCTTTGCTCTCTTTGGTTTTCCTTGCATCGATCTTAGGATTTGCTTGCTTCCCCCAAGTGCTTAGCGTCTTCATCGTATCTTTGATAGAACCTTCGCCCTCAAGAATGTCATCATTGTGCTCATGAATAATTTGTTGTGTGCTTGAAAGTTTTATCCCATAACTTGTAGTCGTTACCTTCTGATCTTCAAATGAATCGGCTTGAAGCAGCCGATGCAAAAACTTCTTGCCATCAGGACCAATAGGAATAGCATGATGATCCCTTGGTGTTTTAACAAGTTTCAATCGTCCGCTATCAATGACCGATTTAACTATTTGACGAAATATATCACAGTCCTCAAAATTATACTTGAACGAATCATGTAGCTTAAATGCATTCGTCCTTGGATTGATGGCTTGACATGGTGATCAAGAATTCTAATATAATCATTCTTCAGGAACAAATCAAAGATCTGATCACACATTTTCGAATCGAAGGTAATATTTTTATTTTCAAGCAGATCTTGGTGTGAGAACGGCTCTAGAAGTAAGCACACGAACGGTTCAGATTTGGGATCATCCCATTCGGCTATGCATTGTATTTTGCACTCTATCTCCGATGACTTTATTATTCTCAAAAGATTCAAATCGGTTTTCTCAAAAGATTCAAATCTTGACTTTATTTTTCTGAAAACAAAACTGTTATAACATATATCTCACTTAAGACCAAATTTGAGACAAGTATGAAACTAGCAAAGATATTAGTGTTTATATAAACTCTAAATAAAACAATGGGAAACAATTTTTCTGCAATCATAAGTCACTATAGGTCTCTCTAAATGGCACAATGCATTGACCGATATCCTTTGTTATAATTGTATTGCTAACAAGTAAATAACCCTTCTTCATTGTTCTCTCAAGATTTGTTATAAGAATTTTACTAATAGATGAATCAAAAAAAAGTTACGACCAAATCTGAAAATAGATAAATTACTTGCTACACATACCTTGACATAGACGTTGAAAAATGTAACACCCTCACTGTCAGTGAAAAGTAATCACTGTTACTGTTCATCTGTACTGTTCAAAACTTTTGATTGATCAACTGGTTCAGTTCAAATTCAAATTCTCCTTGTATATTGTTGCAAGCAAATATGAAGCATGGACCTTGATCATCATTGGCCAACTAAAGTCCAAGCCATTTGAAATAGAATTCAAAAAAACACAAAAATGCCTTTTGAGGAATATTAAAAATAAGTGGAAATAAAACTTTGTTCAAAAATTGTGAAAGCAATTTTGTAAATTGCTTAAAAATCAGTGGATCACATCCATATGGTTTTGGGGATTTACTAAGCAATAAAATAAATCCAACAATTCAAACAGTAGCCAAACCAGTGGGATTTAATACCTTTTTAATAAAACAAAAATACAATTGATTTTATTTTGGCACCAAACTTTTTGTGGCATCTCAATATGGGGTTATACTAATTATGCAACAAGCAACTTAATTTACAAAAATCATTTGCTTGTTTGATTAAACCTAACAGTACAGCAGCACAAATTGTAAATACTGGAAATTGCGAAAAGCTCATTTTTCGCCCAGTGCGAATACCCTCCCGGCCCATCCTTCCCCCCACCCGCTAGGCCCAGCCCACCTCCTCTCCTTCTCCCTCCTCCACTGCTCACCCATGGCGTGGTGGCCATCCGAGCTGGCCACGCCGCGTCCGTCGCCGTGGCAACCTTCTGCCGGCTGCCGACGGGTTGAAGAGCCCCGAGACCCCCGCAGCCCTAACCCTAGCACCCTCCCAGTTCCCCTCGCACTCTCCCCTCCGTTCTCCTCCACGACCAGGAGCTCGCCCGAGCTCGCCGTCGCCGGGAGGTCCTCGTCGACGCGGCCAACGGCCTCCCCGTGCCACGGGAGGTTGTCCAGGAGGTCGACCGCGCTCGACTCCTTCCTCTCGTGCTCGCAATCGACACCGGGACACGCCGAGCATCGCGAATTGTGAGCTTCTTCCTCCTCCAGCCGCCAGTGCCATTGCTGCAGGGGAGCTCCACCCCGACCGTCGTCGTCCTCCCCGAGCACCCCTCCGCGCCCCTCAGTGAGCTCCCTCCCCATTCCCCATCTCCCCTCCCTCGATTTTCCACCATAGAACCCCCCTCCGTCGAGCTCCGGCCACTTCTGCCGCCATGGCCGCAAGCGCGCGCTCGCCATGCCCCCTCGCCACGCCCACCGCACCAAGGGCACACTCCTCGCACCCCCGCACGCCCGCGCCCTCTCCGCGCTGGGCAACCCGCCCTAACCGTCGTGGCTCCTCCACCGGCGGCCTCACAGCCATGCCGTGGCCACGGCTCCCCGCCGGTGAGCCCGTGCGTGGCTAACCGGGGGCTAACCCCTCTGACCAAAGGGCCCCACCACCCCCTAACCCCCTAGTTAACAGATAACCCCCCCCCCCCTTGAGTGACTGACAGTGGGCCCAAGGCCATTTAAATTAGAGCTAATAAAAAAATGTTAGAGATTAACCCCTCTGTGAGTATGACATGTGGGCCCTTGGCCCTTTAATCTAATTAAAATGGTTAATTAACCACTGTGTCAATGACACATGGGTCCCACCTGTAAGTTAATTAATTAACTGATTTAATTTAACCCTGTTAGACTTACATGTGGGACCCCACTGATATTTGAATTTAATTAAATGTTTTATTAGCATGTGAGGCTGACCAGTGGGTCCCACTGGTCAGGTTTGACCAGTCAACCCTGTTATGGATAATGTTCTGTTTAATAAATAAAAGAAATGCAAAAATGATTATAAATTGATTTAAAAGTGATTTAAACTTTGAAAATTCATATAAAATAATCCGTATATCGGATCGAAAAACATTATACATGAAAATTGACCAGAAAAATATAACGAATACGAATACGCTATTTGTATGTCTATCCCACCCCCCTAACACACCGATCACCGACATTCCCGGTACTGATAAAAGGTACCCGGATGAATTAATTTCGAACACGAAAGTTGTTCGGAATAGTTCAACTAACCCGGATACACCCCCCTTATGTTTTTCGGATGTCGACGACACCTCCGGCATGAACCCTTCCCCCTCCGGACACCCTGTCCGGTAATCACCCGGAGCTGGCAGTTCATCCCCGGATGAATTCCCGCTGCGAGCAACGTGCATTGCACTGCGTTAGAACACCGTTAATATTGCATCTGTCATGCTATCCATCTGTTGGTTTATGCTTGCTGTGTATTTACTGTTTCCTCCCCCCTTAATCTTCGGTAGACCCCGCTGCTACCACCGACTAAACTGCTGCCGGGTACGACTACTTGGTCGACGACCCTGCCCTTACCGTCGAGCTTCCAGGCAAGCAGAGCCATTCTCTTCCCCAAATATCGCCTACCTTTTCCGTACTTTCTTGCACTAGGCATTGTTACTGCTGCTGCTACGGTTAAAACCCTATTCAATTGCATAGCCTGCTTTTGTCGCCCCTTGATGTACCTCTTTTATCCTATGCTTCCTATTATTATTATGCATTATTCAGCAGTGAGCCCTGCGCATTGTTAGCTAGGACTAGATAGCGGGACGTGATCACTCAGGGGAGTGAACACGGATACAATATATACCACTGCACAGGTACGGTACAAAGCAGACACCGCCAAAGGCCCCTATCTGGGTTATGCCTAGTCACCTCAAGTGTGAGCTATCCAGGAGTAATCCTTGTACTCCACTCGAGGCTGACTTTGTCTTGCCGCCATAGGGTCCTGGACAGCGGTTGTCCTTAAAGGTAAGAAAGTCGGGCGACCCAACGGTGCCCGCGAGCGGTATTGCGTCGGGAACGACAGGGAGGGTACGACCGACGTTACTGGCATGCTTGGCCCCTGCTCGTATCTTGCGAGAGTTACCAAACCACGAAAGTCGAGCTTTACCAAGAGCAAACGCGAGACAAGGTAAGGAGACGGTTCACCTTGTTGGTAACCGCAGTGACTTGGTGGAACGACAGGGCAGGCACCGATGTACTGGTGGTCCTGACTGCTGTCGTTGACCGCGGGTCGGTTAAGTCGAGGCAACGATAACGGTTGTCACGCAGGTTAATTAAAATGCTAAATGGTTCGGCGGATGTCTTGAGTAGTCTTTTGGCTTGTACGCACTACCTACACGTGGGATAACGAGTGTAGTCTCGTTCGAGGGTCTTCAGACGTCAGCAGTACCGCGGGCTGATTGCCGGGAAGTGGTGTTGTCTTCTCTTGCTCGAGCGGTGTATTTGTATTTGCTTTGATTTTGCTTCACCGGCCAGTCACGCACCGTGCAGGAGTACATTCGGGTTAGGGTCCAAAGCCCGGCGTACATAGGATATAGTCCGACGGATGACCTCTCTGTTGATTGCCGAAGGATGGGCTACTTTGTGTCGGATAGCTTTGGTGGAGCGTTCCCTAACAAGGTTCCCGCCACCCTGGAGATCCGAGCGTCGTAGAGTCACGCCAGTGCACCCATGCAGGGAAGATTAATCTATTCGAATAGCCGTGTCCACGGTAACAGGACGCTTTATGCTGAAGCTGGATCTTACCACTAGAAACTATTACTGTTAAACTGTATGGTTCCGGGTCTTCTTCCTCGCAGGGACTCGAGGAAGGGAACTCGGAGGCATTATTATTATTGTTAATCATTACAACTTATATTATACAATGTTGCAGCAACTTCTGCTTCGTTGTTACTTTATGCTTTATATGAACTGTTGGCTGATTCTTAACTCATGCTGCAAGACATCGTCGGAAGATGCTAGTCTTCGATAGGCCTAGCTTCTTACCCTTATTCTGATTTCTATCTTGCAGTCCACTATATATACAGCCTCCCTTTTCCGTTGATACAAATGCATAATGCTTAGTAGAGGACGTAAGACTCGCGGGTATACTAGATACTCACCTGCTTTATTTCCTTTACTGTTTTGCCTGATCGGCCGCTGCAGCCGACGTTGGAGCCCAGGAGCAGGAGTACCCCGGAGGCGGATACTACTACGTCGAGACCCCCGCTGACCAGGACCAGGAGTAGTTTCGAGGCTCCCAGGCAGGAGGCCTTGCCTTTTCGATCTGTATCTCTGATGTTATTTGTGCTAGCCTTCTTAAGGAAAAACTTGACTAACTATGTCTGTACTCAGATATTATGGCTTGTATAACTTATGTATTCGGGTTCGCGTGACCCCCCTTTATTGTAACATATTGGTTTATCCTTTTGTGTTTAGTGTTGTGCTGTGATATTCTCACCGTGGCACCCTAATCTCAGTCGTGTACCCTGCGTTTATGATTACTGTACACGGATTGATTTTGGGGGCGTCACAAGTTGGTATCAGAGCCGACTGCCTGTAGGAAGCCACCCCACCACTACATGGTCGAAGTTGAGTCTAGACTTTGAAAAACTATTTTGCTAACTTAATATTTGGCTTACAGGCCCACATCGATGTCACTACGTGTGATATCTATTGTATTAGGATCCTTTTCTCCTTACCTATGCTCTGGGACTCTGCTCTCTTATCCTTGCTGGTAAGTTTTACAAAATCTGACATTAGGATCACGTTCTCTTGATTCCACCCGGCGTTTTTGGTGCTACCCCCATTGATTGAGTCGTGTCGCAGGAGTCGTACCCCAGATCCCGGACCACGGATCCCATTCTCATTCTGGGCAGGCCGCGCGTTCTCTGGCATCAACTCCTGTGGCCAACAGTTTTCTTGCGGCGTGATTGACATAGCGGAATCTATGTCGCGTCGTGTAATCCATACCGCGGTCTGCGCGCCACCTAGTGTGTCCTTTTTCCTTAATTTCTACGACGTTACGCTGCCCGATTTTCGATTGATTCTATGTGTGGATGTGTATGTCTTATATGACTACTCCGATATATCCGCGCCTCCTCTTTGTTGTCGCTTTACCTATTACTCGTTTCTGGCATCTCGTTAAAATGTTCATCGCTGAAATACCCCTGTTAAATTCTAGCAGGATGGCTGGTCGTGGTGGTCGTGGTCGTGGTCATGGTGCCAATGATCCACCTCCGCCGCCGGACTACATGGCCGCGATGATGCAGCAGTTCCAGATGAACCAAGTGTTTATGCAAGGAGTCATAGATCAGCTCCAGAATCAGAACCAGAACCAGAACCAGCACCAGCATCAGCCGCCTGTGGTTACTCTGCGGGATTTCATGCGTCTCAATCCCCCTCTCTTCCACCAGCCTAAACAGCCGCTGGATGCTCATGATTGGCTTCGTGACATCACTCGACAGCTGGAGTTCGCTAATGTGAGCGCTGCTGATTACGTCAACTTTGCGTTCTATTTCCTGCGTGGCCCCGCTGCTCAGTGGTGGGACACTTACAAGGGCTCGCTAGTTGAAGGGACTGTCGTCACCTGGAATGACTTCAAGGCTACCTTCCGTGCTCGTTATGTCCCCCAGGCGATTATGAACCGTATGAAGGCCGAGTTCCGCAACCTCGTTCAGGGCAAAAAAACTGTCGAGGCATATCAGAGGGAATTCCTCCGCCTCTCCTGCTATGCTGCAAGTGACCTCCCCAATGATGCAAGTAGACAAGAGAAGTTTCGTGATGGACTCAACGCAGATCTCCAGCTTGCACTGGCTTTGCACGTCTTCCCCGACTTCGCCACCATGGTGAATCAGACTATCACCCTTGAGACCGCTCAGCTTAAGTTCGGTGGTTCGGCGAAGCGCCCCCGTGATGCTGGCTCATCTTCGGGCACAGCGCAGAAGCAACGCGTTTGGCTTCCACACAGTGTGTATCGTCCAAATGCCCCTGTACCAAGGCTGTCGTATGTTGCACCTCGTCTGCCTCCACCCCCGCCGAGACAGCCGAAGACTGAGACTGCACTCCTCCGTCCTCAGGATGGCCTGTGCATCAAGTGCCATCAGCCAGGTCACTTTTCCAGAGACTGCCCCCAGCGACAGAATCAACTGGTAGTTCACCCTGCTGGCCGTGGAAACAACAGGACCCCCAACTATAACACTGGGTCTTCTTCTCACACTCGCGGACATGCTTACAACATTAACGTCGAAGAAGCTCGGGAGCAACCTGCTACCGTGATGGGTACCCTTCTTGTTAATTCAGTACCTTCTACTGTTTTATTTGATACAGGAGCATCGCATTCATTCATGTCGGAAGCATTTGCATTGTCGCATAACTTCATGGTAGAAAAGATGGATCCACCGATGGTTGTCCCCACTCCGATAGGTCATTTCCACACCTCCAAGGTAGTGCCCAAAACCATCGTCGAAATTGAAGGAATTGAGTCCCTTGCTTCCCCCATCCTCCTGAATTCTTCCACTATAGACCTCATTCTGGGCATGGATTGGTTGAAAGTCCACGATGCCGCACTTTATTGTGGCACCAGTTCTGTCCAACTTTTTCACCGCTCCGGCGAGATTGTTAACCACACCACCCGGATTATCCGTGATGCTGAAACACATATCTATATGATGAATGCTCTGAATGTCTCACCTCTCGATGGGATTGAGAATGTTCTAGTCGTTCGTGATTTTCCCGACGTCTTCCCAGAAGAACTCCCGGGAATACCCCCGATCCGAGAGGTTGAATTTGTCATCGACTTGAAACCTGGCACCGTCCCTATTGCCAAGCGTCCCTATAAGATGCCACCTCACCACCTCCTTGAACTGAAGAAGGAGATTGACGAAGCACTTCACAAAGGATTCATTCGCCCAAGTTCCTCTTCTTGGGGAGCACCTTCGCTCTTTTTCAAGAAGAACGATGGAACAAATCGTTTGGTCCAAGATTACCGACCCATCAACCAAGCCACCATCCAGAACAAATATCCGCTTTCCCGGATCAACGATCTGTATCATCAACTTGCTGGATCCACGGTGTTTTCGAAACTCGACTTGAGGTTGGGTTACCATCAGATCCGAGTCCGTGAAGAGGACATTCCGAAGACCGCTTTCATTACTCGCTATGGTTCATACGAGTACACTGTCATGTCCTTTGGCTTGACGAATGCTCCAGCCACCTTCTCCCGATTGATGAACTATATATTCATGGAATACCTTGACAAGTTTGTCGTGGTTTATCTGGATGATATCTTAATATACTCCAAGAATAAAGAGGAGCATGCTGAACATCTTCGCCTTATACTGGAAAAGCTTCGAGAACACAAACTCTACGCTAAGTACTCTAAGTGCGATTTCTGGCTTCCTGAAGTGACCTACCTTGGTCACGTGATTTCCAAGGATGGCATTGCCGTCAACCCAGAACTTATCCAGGCTATTCTTGACTGGACTCCTCCCAAGACTGTCAAGCAAGTCAGGAGTTTCCTCGGACTCGCCAGCTATTGCCGCCGTTTCGTCGAGAACTTCTCCAAGATTGCCAGGCCTTTGACTAACCTGCTTCACAAAGGCGTCAAGTTTGAGTGGACAGATAAATGTCAGGAAAGTTTCCAAGCCCTCAAGGACAAGCTCACTTCTCCCCCAGTGCTAGCTCCCCCTGATACTCAGAAGGACTTCGTGATATATTGCGATGAATATCGTCAAGGATTAGGCTGTGTCCTAATGCAAGAGCGCAAAGTGATTGCTTATGGCTCTCGTCAATTGCGTGCTCACGAAGATAAGTATCCAACACATGATCTTGAATTGGCAGCGGTAATTTATGCATTGAAGCTGTGGCGGCATTACCTCGTCGGTAATCGTTGCGAGATCTACACCGACCACCAAAGCCTGAAGTACTTGTTTACTCAGCCCGACCTGAATCTCCGCCAGCAGAGATGGCTCGAGACAATAGCCGACTACAACATGGGAATTTCTTACACCCCTGGCAAAGCTAATGTGGTGGCCGATGCTTTAAGCCGCAAAGCCTATTGTAGTGAACTTGAAGTTCAAGTACAACAACCACTTCTGTATGAAGATTTTCAAAAGTTAAACCTCGAGATTGTCCCTCAAGGTTATGCAAATAACCTGGTTATCGAACCGGATCTCGTCAAATCCGTCAAGGGTATACAGTTTTATGATGATTTCGTACACAAGATTAAGCGCAATATCGCCAATGGGAGACCCTCACCCTTCACCGTTGATAGCAAAGGTGCGGCGTTCTACCAGAACCGTTTAGTGGTTACTCACAGCAAGGGAAGGCATGAGAACCTGGATATGACCCCGAAGGTCATGAGAGCGGCTCACGATACCCCGTTGTCCATTCATCCTGGAAGCACCAAGATGTACCAAGACATTCGTCAGCAATTCTGGTGGCCTAACATGAAGCAAGACATTGCCCGATATGTTTCTGAATGTGATGTTTGCCGTCGCGTCAAGGCAGAACACAAAGACCTGCTGGAACTCTACAACCACTCTCTATTCCTGAATGGAAGTGGGACAAGATCGAGATGGACTTCGTCACTGGTTTTCCCAGATCGCAGAAAGGCCACGATGCTATCTTTGTCGTCATCGACCGCTTCTCCAAGGTTGCCCACTTTCTTCCAGTCAAGGAGACGATCTCTGCTAGTCAGTTAGCAGACTTGTATGTTTCCAGAATCGTGTCGCTCCACGGTATTTCGTTGGAGATTAGTTCCGACCGAGGCAGCATTTTCAGCTCAAGATTTTGGGATAGTTTCCAAGAAGCTATGGGCACTCATCTGAATTTCAGCACCGCTTATCACCCCCAGTCGCAAGGACAAGTCGAACGAGTTACTCAAGTGCTTAAAGATATGCTTCGAGCTTGTGTCATCTCATTCGGTAAGAAATGGGAGGAATCTCTTCCATTTGCTGAATTCTCGTACAACAATAGCTATCAAGCTAGTCTGCAGATGGCTCCCTTCGAAGTTCTCTATGGACGTAAGTGCCGAACCCCTCTGAATTGGTCAGAGACCGGAGAACGAACTCTCATTGGTCCGGACATTATCCAGCATGCCGAAGATCAGGTTCGCGTTATTCGGGAACACTTGAAAGCTGCCCAGTCCCGCCAGAAGAGCAACTATGATCGCAAACACAAGGAAATAGTTTACCAACCTGGCGAATACGCGTACCTCCGTGTCACTCCCATGAGAGGCACTCACCGCTTCGGAATCAAAGGCAAGTTAGCTCCTCGCTACATTGGCCCGTTCCGTATCCTTTCCCGGAGTGGACCCGTGGCATACCGATTGGAATTGCCGTCGAACCTCTCTCAAGTTCACGATGTTTTTCACGTGTCGCAACTCCGACGCTGCTTCAAGGACCCTATTCGCGAAGTGGAACATGATATGATCGAGCTGCAACAGGAATTGACTTATCAAGAACATCCGAGCCGCATTCTCGATTAGTCTGAACGCAAGACCCGCAACAAGACGACGAAGTTTCTCAAAGTTCAGTGGTCGAATCATTCTGAAGATGAAGCCACTTGGGAACGCGAAGATCGTCTTCGTGAAGAATACCCCGATCTTTTCCCCTCTACCACCTAAATTCTCGGGACGAGAATTCTTGTAGTGGGGGAGATTTGTAACACCCTCACTGTCAGTGAAAAGTAATCACTGTTACTGTTCATCTGTACTGTTCAAAACTTTTGATTGATCAACTGGTTCAGTTCAAATTCAAATTCTCCTTGGATATTGTTGCAAGCAAATATGAAGCATGGACCTTGATCATCATTGGCCAACTAAAGTCCAAGCCATTTGAAATAGAATTCAAACAAACACAAAAATGCCTTTTGAGGAATATTAAAAATAAGTGGAAATAAAACTTTGTTCAAAAATTGTGAAAGCAATTTTGTAAATTGCTTAAAAATCAGTGGATCACATCCATATGGTTTTGGGGATTTATTAAGAAATAAAATAAATCCAACAATTCAAACAGTAGCCACACCAGTGGGATTTAATACCTTTTTAATAAAACAAAAATACAATTGATTTTATTTTGGCACCAAACTTTTTGTGGCATCTCAATATGGGGTTATACTAATTATGCAACAAGCAACTTAATTTACAAAACTCATTTGCTTGTTTGATTAAACCTAACAGTACAGCAGCACAAATTGTAAATACTGGAATTGCGAAAAGCTCATTTTTCGCCCAGTGCGAATACCCTCCCGGCCCATCCTTCCCCCCACCCACTAGGCCCAGCCCACCTCCTCTCCTTCTCCCTCCTCCACTGCTCACCCATGGCGTGGAGGCCATCCGAGCTGGCCACGCCGCGTCCGTCGCCGTGGCAACCATCTGCCGGCTGCCGACGGGTAGAAGAGCCCCGAGACCCTCGCAGCCCTAAGCCTAGCACCCTCCCAGTTCCCCTCGCACTCTCCCCTCCGTTCTCCTCCACGACCAGGAGCTCGCCCGAGCTCGCCGTCGCCGGGAGGTCCTCGTCGACGCGGCCAACGGCCTCCCCGTGCCACGGGAGGTTGTCCAGGAGGTCGACCGCGCTCGACTCCTTCCTCTCGTGCTCGCAATCGACACCGGGAAGCGCCGAGCATCGCGAATCGCGAGCTTCTTCCTCCTCCAGCCGCCAGCGCCATTGCTGCAGGGGAGCTCCACCCCGACCGTCGTCGTCCTCCCCGAGCACCCCTCCGCGCCCCTCAGTGACCGCCCTCCCCATTCCCCATCTCCCCTGCCTCGATTTGCCACCATAGAACCCCCCTCCGGCGAGCTCCGGCCATTGCTGCCGCCATGGCCGCAAGCGCGCGCTCGCCATGCCCCCTCGCCACGCCCACCGCGCCACGGGCACACTCCCCGCACCCCCGCACGCTCGCGCCCTCTCCGCGCTGGGCAACCCGCCCTAACCGCCGTGGCTCCTCCACCGGCGGCCTCGCAGCCATGCCGTGGCCACGGCTCCCCGCCGGTGAGCCCGTGCGTGGCTAACCGGGGGCTAACCCCTCTGACCAGAGGGCCCAACGACCCCCAAACCCCCTAGTTAACAGATAACCCCCCCCCTTGAGTGACTGACAGTGGGCCCAAGGCCATTTAAATTAGAGCTAATAAAAAATGTTAGAGATTAACCCCTCTGTGAGTATGACATGTGGGCCCTTCGCCCTTTAATCTAATTAAAATGTTTAATTAACCACTGTGTCAATGACACATGGGTCCCACCTGTAAGTTAATTAATTAACTGATTTAATTTAACCTGTTAGACTTACATGTGGGACCCCACTGATATTTGAATTTAATTAAATGTTTTATTAGCATGTGAGGCTGACCAGTGGGTCCCACTGGTCAGGTTTGACCAGTCAACCCTGTTATGGATAATGTTCTGTTTAATAAATAAAAGAAATGCAAAAATGATTATAAATTGATTTAAAAGTGATTTAAACTTTGAAAATTCATATAAAATAATCCGTATATCGGATCGAAAAACATTATACATGAAAATTGATCAGAAAAATATAACGAATACGAATACGCTATCTGTATGTCTATCCCACCCCCCTAACACACCGATCACCGACATTCCCGGTACCGATAAAAGGTACCCGGATGAATTAATTTCGAACACGAAAGTTGTTCGGAATAGTTCAACTAACCCAGATACACCCCCCTTATGTTTTTCGGATGTCCACGACACCTCCGGCATGAACCCTTCCCCCTCCGGACACCCTGTCCGGTAATCACCCGGAGCTGGCAGTTCATCCCCGGATGAATTCCCGCTGCGAGCAACGTGCATTGCACTGTGTTAGAACACCGTTAATATTGCATCTGCCATGCTATTCATCTGTTGGTTTATGCTTGCTGTGTATTTACTGTTTCCTCCCCCCTTAATCTTCGGTAGACCCCGCTGCTACCGCCGACTACACTGCTGTCGGGTACGACTACTTCGTCGACGACCCTGCCCCTACCGTCGAGCTTCCAGGCAAGCAGAGCCATTCTCTTCCCCAAATATCGCCTACCTTTTCCGTACTTTCTTGCACTAGGCATTGTTACTGCTGCTACTACGGTTACAACCCTATTCAATTGCATAGCCTGCTTTTGTCGCCCCTTGATGTACCTCTTTTATCCTATGCTGCCTATTATTATTATGCATTATTCAGCAATGAGCCGTGCGCATTGTTAGCTAGGACTAGATAGCGGGACGTGATCACTCAGGGGAGTGAACACGGATACAATATATACAACTGCACAGGTACGGTACAAAGCAGACACCGCCAAAGGCCCCTATCTGGGTTATGCCTAGTCACCTCAAGTGTGAGCTATCCAGGAGTAATCCTTGTACTCCACTCGAGGCTGACTTTGTCTTGCCGCCATAGGGTCCTGGACAGAGGTTGTCCTTAAAGGTAAGAAAGCCGGGCGACCCAACGGTGCCCGCGAGCGGTATTGCGTCGGGAACGACAGGGAGGGTACGACCGACGTTACTGGCGTGCTTGGCCCCTGCTCGTATCTCGCGAGAGTTATCAAACCACGAAAGTCGAGCTCTACCAAGAGCAAACGCGAGACAAGGTAAGGAGACGGTTCACCTTGTTGGTAACCGCAGTGACTTGGTGGGACGACAGGGCAGGCACCGATGTACTGGTGGTCCTGACTGCTGTCGTTGACCGTGGGTCGGTTAAGTCAAGTCAACGATAACGGTTGTCACGCAGGTTAATTAAAATGCTAAATGGTTTGGCGGATGTCTTGAGTAGCCTTTTGGCTTGTACGCACTACCTACACGTGGGATAAGGAGTGTGGGCTCCCCTGCATCGTAGTCTCGTTCGAGGGTCTTCAGACGTCAGCATGACCGCGGGCTGATTGCCGGGAAGTGGTGTTGTCTTCTCTTGCTCGAGCGGTGTATTTGTATTTGCTTTGATTTTGCTTCACCGGCCAGTCACGCACCGTGCAGGAGTACATTCGGGTTAGGGTCCAAAGCCCGGCGTACATAGGATATAGTCTGACGGATGACCTCTCTGTTGATTGCCGAAGGATGGGCTACTTTGTGTCGGATAGCTTTGGTGGAGCGTTCCCTAACAAGGTTCCCGCCACCCTGGAGATCTGAGCGTCGTAGAGTCACACCAGTGCACCCCTGCAGGGAAGATTAATCTATTCGAATAGCCGTGTCCACGGTAACAGGAAGCTTTATGCTGAAGCTGGATCTTACCACTAGAAACTATTACTATTAAACTGTATGGTTCCGGGTCTTCTTCCTCGCAGGGACTCGAGGAAGGGAACTCGGAGGCATTATTATTATTGTTAATCATTACAACTTATATTATACAATGTTGCAGCATCTGCTGCTTCGTTGTTACTTTATGCTTTATATGAACTGTTGGCTGATTCTTAACTCATGCTGCAAGACATCGTCGGAAGATGCTAGTCTTCGATAGGCCTAGCTTCTTACCCTTATTCTGATTTCTATCTTGCAGTCCACTATATATACAACCTCCCTTTTCCGTTGATACAAATGCATAATGCTTAGTAGCGGACGTAAGACTCGCGGGTATACTAGATACTCACCTGCTTTATTTCCTTTACTGTTTTGCCTGATCGGCCGCTGCAGCCGACGTTGGAGCCCAGGAGTAGGAGTACCCCGGAGGCGGATACTACTACGTCGAGACCCCCGCTGACCAGGACCAGGAGTAGTTTTTGAGGCTCCTAGGCAGGAGGCCTTGCCTTTTCGATCTGTATCTCTGATGTTATTTGTGCTAGCCTTCTTAAGGAAAAACTTGACTAACTATGTCTGTACTCAGATATTATGGCTTGTATAACTTATGTATTCGGGTCCGCGTGACCCCCCTTTATTGTAACATATTGGTTTATCCTTTTGTGTTTAGTGTTGTGCTGTGATATTCTCACCGTGGCACCCTAATCTCAGTCGTGTACCCTGCGTGTATGTTTACTGTACACGGATTGATTTTGGGGGCGTCACACAAAAGAGCATGATGGTTGTGTGAATTGCACAATAGTTTGCTCTAGTTTTGGATGACTCTCCGACGTCTTGTCCTCATCTTTTTCTTTGTTCCGTGCTTCATCACTCGAATGCTCATCAATTTTTGTGGCACAGAACTCATAGGGCAGGAAAAAGGTTCCCTTAGCTTCAGAAAAATCAAGCACGATTGTTCTGTGCTCTCCATACCCTTTCTCAATGGTGCTTGCCTCTTTGGATTTGATGGATTCGGAACACACACTAGTTGATTCAGCTTTTCCAGCGAAGAACTTTCAATCTTTGAATCATCATTTTTTTCATCAATTGGAAAGGCTTCTTTTCTATGCGCCAATTCTTTTTCCAAACGGAGAGCATCCGATTTAGCTTTAAGCTCTTCTCAAGCTCAACCCACCTTGGACAAGATTGTCTGCCATTTCTTTTATCTTTAAGCCTTTTCTCCATCTTAGCCCACGTTGGATAAGATTGCCCCCCACTGCTTTCAGACTCTTTCGGCATTGAAACTTGAATGTTTCCGAAACTTTGCAATTGCATAGGGGGTATATAGCATGCTGGAGCAATAGGAGAAGACATATGCATTGGTGTAGAACTATATTTTTCCTGGCATAACCTATCAATTGGAAATGATTCATCTTCTTGCAAAAGTCTAGCTTTTATTGCATTATAATGAGGAGACAAACCCTTAAGATGTAGTTCCATACAAATATCACTAATCCTATTATTTTGGGCTATCTTCCATTCTAACGCAGCCACCTCAGTTACAACTTTAGCTGAAGGCATGTATGCTTCTGTAAATTGGTCACTTATTTGGCTATGTCCATGAAGGTGTGAAGCCAAATTATGAGTATCAACAGTTGCATACGGTATTGATAGATTAGTAGCATGAGGTGTAGAATAAGATGGTTGATGGTAATTTGCTAAATAACTAGTGCCAGATGGCCAATCCCCCTATCCATCGGAATATTTGAATTAACATATAGCAAGATAGGTGCCGATGAATAAAAAGGTGAAACACTTTGTTGCGTGTTATTGAAAGTTCCTACATGGGGTGTTTCAACTCTATCAACTGAGCTCATCATGTTGTTCATCGTCATATGGGATTTTGGGGTTGCTGATACGTCCAAAATGCATCACTATTTTATATCGTAATTCACCCCTATTCATTGATATATTTCGTGCTATGATGCTATTCTTATGTTTTTTTGGCTTGTTTTACATAGTTTGCAACTTTTTGATGCCGAAGCAGCAGACGCAAGATTCATTAGTAAAAATTGGATGCAGAGTTGTTGAATCATAAGAGCTCCAAATTACTTGAAAATCAACGGAGGTTGTTTTCCAGAAGAATGACGGGGACACGCAAAACAGGAACAAGAGGGGGGCCACCAGGTGCCCAGGAGCCCCCCTGGCACGGCCCCCACCAAGGGCGCACCGGGTAGACGCCTAGACTCCTGGGGCCACCCCAGGCTCCCCCCTCTGGCATATTTATTCATCATCATCCGAAAACCCTAAAAAGGGAGGAGTTTCGCGAGTTCCTCCGCCTCTCCGTGGCGGAGACCTACAGAGAAGAAAAGACATCTCCGGCGGGCAGATTCCGCCGGGGAGAACACCTCCCGGAAGGGTAAATCATCGCCATCATCATCACCATCATCACGGGCATCATCGATATCATCATCAACATCAACCCCAACATCAGCACCATCTCCGCCACTATCCTATCTCATCTCACAAGTGCAACTTGTGTTGTAATCCGTACAATCTATCCTCTCTACTCTACCGGTGTTGATTACTCCTTTGTGGTGAATGCTATTGAGTTTTGTTGGAGAAATATTGTTATGTCAAGATTGTTTATCACATATTTATCCCCACTGATCATGATCCCTTTTATGTCATGTGAGTAATTACTTTAGTTTTTGCGGACATGGGAGAAGTCTAGTTGTTAGTAGTCATATGATGTTGAATATGTGTTGTTTGATATTTAAGTTGTGTTGTTATTTTACTAGTATTGTTGTGTGAGTCGAACACTCAACACTTCGCCTTTCCATATACCTAGGGGAATACATTGAGTATAAAGAATGCTTACGGTGGGTTGCCGGAGTGACAGAAACCTGAACCCCAGTTTGCACGCTTTTGCACAAGGGAATAATGGATCCTTGATCGTATTGTTGTGGTTAGGCCTATGCCTTAATTTCTACCTGTTCTTTGCGGATGCTTGCAACGTGTTTAATCATAAGAGTGCACTTATCTTAGTCTAGAAGGTGTACTAGCATAGATCCACCCACTCAACACTTATCAACACAAAACATAGTACCAATACGAAATATGGCGAAAGCACGTGACTATCTCTCCCGTGTGTCCTCAAGAACGCTTTAGCCTTTATAAGTTCAGTTGCCAGGCTTATCCTTTGCTCAAAAGGATTGGGCCACTTGTTACTCCTCAGTATCTTTTACTTTGCTTGCTTTTATCTCCTCGTTGCTTATACCGAAAAACCCCTAAAAAGTTATCTTTCAGGTCCTGCAGCTATTTCTTTACCAAAGTCACGTACCAATACCTTCTGCTCCTCGTTGGGTTCGACACTCTAATTTATCGAAAACGCTACAATCGATCCCCTTCAGTTGAGGGTCATCATGTACTATCTTCTGGCGCCGTTGCCGAGGAGCGTAGCACTATTAGTAAGTGAAGCTGGTAAGGAAGCTTCTATATTTCAGTTTTTATTTTGCTGTTGCTACTTTTTGTCCTTATGGACACCTCTACTCTTGGTTCATTGATTTTGGGGGAGACGCCCCGCTACTGCGGTGGTCACTTCCACCTCTACTGAAATTGTGCCTTATAAAATATCGACTGGTATTATGGATTATGTCTTCGCTAATCGTTATGCAGGAGACAGACATCCAGGTGAATACCTGCTATATCTATCACAACTATGTTCATTATTCAAACTTGCAGGTGTGTCAATGGAGTTCGTCATGAAGAAATTATTCTCCGTATCACTTATAGATAAAGCTTTAGATTGGTATAAGCTCCTCGATAACTCACATTTACTTAATTGGCAAGAGCTTATGACTCTCTTCTATACAAAGTTTTATCCTCTTCATGAATTCATCGAGACAGGAACCACGTCTATAACTTTTGGTCTTGTGACGGAGTGATCATCGCTCAAGCTTAGGGAGACTAAAGTCCCTAATGTTCAAATGTACTATTCATGAACTCCCCAAAGATATTATACTTAAATGTTTTTATGCCATGATTTCTCGTCAGGATAAGGAGATGTTGGATGCCTCCACTAGTGGGGTATTTCAAACAAGAAGCGTTGAAGAAAGATGGGATCTCATTGAGAGGATCAAGAAGAACATTGAATACTGGGAAATCGATAAAGGTATTGAACCCGCTATAAATTATGAGCATGATTATATTGAGAGCTATGTGAAAAATGATTACTTTAATACCTTTTGCTCTAAGATTGGTCTTGATTCCCATCTTATGATTGATTTTTGTAAGAACTTTGCCTCTCACATTGACTCTTCTAAGGAGGAGAAGGATCAGTGTCATAAACTCATTAAAGAATTACCTGTTACTATTAATTTTTCTGACCCTATTCTGCATGCAGTTATATATGAAAAGCCCCCTTTTCCAGCAAGGATAATGGAGCACTCTTTTGTGACAGGCATAGTAAATAAAAGTGAGAGAATAACTGACGAGCTTGAGGACCAGATAAAGGTTGATCCTCAAGTTGCGGTAGTTAAATATTTAGTTACTAATGATGTTTTAGATTCCAATATAATTTTTTTTGTCGTTTCAACTAACATTGTCACAGCCAAGAATAAAAGCCCAATTTCAGGTACACCAGTTGTATCTATTAAAATCGGATATCACAATTATTACGGGCTATGCGATATGGGGTCAAGTGCTAGCACTATTCCTTATACACTATATTAGGAGATCATGGGTGAGATTTCACCCTGTAAACTTGAAGAGGTTGATGTTACTATTTATCTAGCAAACAAAGAAACTATCTCTCCCATTGGAATTGTGAGAGATGGTGAAGTCCTATGTGGAAAGGTGAAGTATCCTACCGAATTTCTAGTACTTGGTTCAGTGCAAGATAACTTTTTCCGTATTATCTTTGGTAGGCCTTTCCTCAAAACTTGTGGAGCTATAATAGATTGCAGGAAAGGTAAAGTATGTGTTGAATTCAATGGTGAGCCATATGAATTTAACTTTTCTATGTTTTCTAAGCAACCTCGTGGTACTGATTTACCTAGTAATGATAAAACTATTAAACATATTGCTTCCATTGCTATTCCTCCTAATGATCCTTTGCAACAACATATTGTAGACCACAAGAATTATATGCATATGCAAGAGAGAAATGAGTTAGATGAAATTTTCACAAGACAAAATGCTATCCTGAAGCACAACCTCCTGGTCGAACCTTTAGGAATCCTAGCACAACCGAAAGAAGACCCGGTGTTTGACCTCAAACCACTTCCCGATACGCTCAAGTATGCTTATTTAGATGAAAAGAAAATATATCATGTTATTATCAACGCTAATCTTTCAGGATTTGAAGAAGAGTAACTATTGGAGACACTTCGCAGACACTGTGGTGCCCTTGGATATACCCTTGATGACCTTAAGGGGATTAGCCCATCGATTAGCCAACATACTATCAATCTCGAGCCCGATGCTAAACCAGTTGTTGATCATCAACGACGGTTGAACCCAAGGATGAAGGATGTGGTAAGGACTGAAATTATCAAGCTTCTAGCCACAAGTATCATCTATCCTATAGCTGATAGTAGGTGGGTACGTCCAGTTCATTGTGTTCCTAAGAAAGGAGGTATGAATTTTGTTCCTAATGATAAAAATGAACTAATACCTCAAAGAGTTGTTATTGGATATAGAATGTGTATTGATTATAGGAAGTTGAACAAGGCAACCAGGAAGGACCATTACCCACTTCCCTTCATCAATCAGATGCTAGAGAGGTTGTCCGAAAACACTCACTTTTGCTATCTTGACGGGTACTCTGGCTTCTCTCAAATTCATGTTAATACTTCCGATCAAGAGAAGACCACTTTCACGTGTCCTTAAAGTACTTATGCTTATAGGCGTATGCCTTTTGGTTTATGAAATGTACCTGCTACTTTTCAGAGATGCATGTCTGCTATTTTTCATGGTTTTTGTAAGGAGATTATGGAAGTGCTCATGGACGATTTCTCCATCTATGGGACTTCCTTTGACCACTGTCTCCACAATCTTAATAAAGTTTTGCAGAGATGTGAGGATACCAATTTAGTTCTAAACTGGGAAAAGTGCCACTTCATGGTTAGCGAATGGATCATTCTTGGTCACAAGATTTCCGAGAGGGTAATTGAAGTGGACAAGCCGAATATTGAAGCTATTGAAAGGATGCCCTATCCAAGGGACATCAATGGTATTCGTAGTTTTCTCGGTCATGCTGGTTTTTATAGAAGATTTATCAAAGACTTTTCTAAGACTTTGACACCCCTCACTAATCTTCTCCAGAATGATGTTCCTTTTGTATTTGATGAACATTGTAAGGAAGCCTTCGAAGTTTTAAAGAAAGCTTTAATAACTGCTCCTATAGTACGACCCCCTGATTGGAATTTGCCCTTTGAAATTATGTGTGATGCTAGTGATTTTGCTGTTGGATCTGTTTTAGGACAAAGGGTTGATAAGAAATTGAATGTTATACACTATTCTAGCAAAATCCTTGATAGTGCTCAAAAGAATTATGCTACTACTGAGAAGGAATCTTAGCAGTACTATTTTCTTGTGACAAATTTAGACCTTATATTGTTGATTCTAAAGTTATTATTCATACTAACCATGCTGCCCTTATGTACCTTATGGCAAATAAGGATGCCAAACCAAGACTCATCCGGTGGGTACTCCTTCAAGAATTTGATTTACAGATTGTTGATAGGAAAGGAGCAGACAATCCGGTGGCGGACAATCTTTCAAGGATGGAAGATATACCGCATGATCCCATTCCAGTTAACGACAACTTTGCAGACGAACAACTAGCCGTTGTAAAAGTACAATCTCTTTCCGATCCTTGGTTTGAAGATTATGCGAATTTTATCATTGCAAAGTATTTGCCTCTAGGTTTAACATTTCAACAAAGGAAAAAGTTATTCCATGATTTGAGGCATTACTTTTGGAATGACCCTCATCTTTTCAAAGAAGGTCCGGATGGGATCGTGAGAAGATGCATACCGGAACACGAGTAGAAGGACATTCTCATACAATGTCATGATAGTCCCCATCATGCCGGTGAGAGGACCACACAGGTTTTTATTGGCCTACTCTCTTTAAAGATTCTAGAAATTATGGTTTATCTTGTGATAAGTGTCAGAGAGTTGGTAATATTAGTAGGAGGAATGAGATGCCTATGAATTACTCTCTAGTGATTGAGCCTTTTGATTGCTGGGGTTTTGATTTTATGGGTCCTTTTCCTCCCTTTTTTCACACAAGTACACTCACATTTTAGTAGTTGTTGATTATGTAACCAAGTGGGTTGAAGCAATCCCCATTGAAAGTGCTGATCACAATACATATTTCAAAATGCTTAAAGATGTAATTTTTCCTAGGTTTGGTGTACCGAGGTATCTCATGACTGATGGAGGGTCACACTTCACGCATGGAGCTTTTAGAAAAGCTTTAGCCAAGTACGATGTCAATCATAGAATTGCTTCACCATACCATCCTCAAACTAGTGGGCAAGTTGAGCTCACCAATAGAGAGGTCAAGTTGATCTTGCAAAAGAAAACTAACAGTTCTAGGAAGGACTGGTCAAAGAAGTTAGGGGATGCCTTGTGGGCGTACAGAAATGCATACAAGAACCCCATGGGCATGTCTCCCTATAAAATGGTCTATGGCAAGGCTTGCCATTTTCCATTAGAATTAGAACACAAAGCTTTCTGGGTTGTTAGAGAGCTTAATGCCAACCCAAAGTTGGCTGGTGAAAAACGTCTCATGAACTTGACTTCTGTAGATGAGTGGAGAAGTGAAGCTTACGAGAGTGCTAAAATGTTTAAGGAAAAGGTAAAGAAGTGGCATGATAGAAGGATTTTGAAACCAGAATTTAATGTTGGTAATAATTTTTTGTTGTTTAGATCTCGTTTCAGTTTTTCTCCAAGTAAATTACTTTCCCGATGGGAAGGGACATTTCATATTAAAGAAGTTTACCGATCCGGTGCAATCAAGATTAACAATTTTGATGGCACCAAACCTCATGTTGTGAATGGGAAAAGACTCAAGCATTACATGGCGGGAGACCCCGTCAATGTTGATGTAAATTTAATACACACAACAACTCATGAAGAATATGTTGCAGCCCTGTTTCAAACACCTGCAGGAATGGAATAAGAAAAGGTATGTACAACGGGAAGGAAACATCGCAAACTACCATAAAAGTTCCATATTACGAGTTTTTGCATAATTAGGAAAATTTGAGGCCTATGTGGAGCCGGAGAGGAGCTCCAAGGGGCCTAGGCGCGGGCTACCTCCTGGCCGCGCCGGGTGGCCACACTACTAGGAAAAGGCCTAATGGTGGAGTCCTTTTTTTGCCTTAGTGGCGCATTTCAAATGCGCCACTAAGGACAAGCCACTAATAAGGCCTTAATAGTGGAACATTTGAAATGTGCCACCCCTAAGCCCTTATGGCTGGCGCATTCTAAAAATGCGCCACTATTAAAAAAATTAAAATTTGAATTTTGAATCTGGATAACGATATTTTTTTTAATCTCAGGTTAGTATGCTTAATGCCTGGTCACTGTGCTTAATCTCAGGTCAAACTGACCTCCGTGGTCAAACTTCCCGGAGGGTCACCCATCACGCTTAACTTCTCGGTTCTATTCAACTCCCAATCCAGCTCACTTAGCAGGCACTTGTTGATATATCTATCATATAAATCCTATTAAACCATGTTGATGTTTAGGACCTTGTTGACGTTCATGTGTGTATAAAAATTTTCAACATTTTTTTTTAACTTTCTCGATGGGTCCTCTAGCATATTTTGAACTTTTTTAAAAAATTGATTTTTTTTTTCAATGTTACTAGTTAAAATTTTTAATTTTTTTTGTTATTAGTGGCCCATTTCATACAAAATGCGCCACTACTAAGTTCAATTTTATTTTTCATTTTTTTGTCTCCAGATCTTCAAATGCCCTTAACTTTTTTTTGTTAGGTTTTTGAGGATTCTAAAAATGTTCACCGGGTTTCCCCTTGTTGAATTTGGATATAACTTTTCGAGTAGATGATTTTTCATATAAAAAACTTTTTCATTGGAGTCCGTATGCAAAAGTTAAACCCATTTTACGGATTCTCGAGAGATTTTGCAAAAAAAGTCGAAATTTATGTTTATAAATTTTCCTTAAAACTAGAGCACATATTACATGGGAATCTTATTTGAAATTTTTTTGACATTTCTATCATTTTATTTTATTTTTTTTCAAACTAAAAAGGCGGTCCACGAGGGGGGGGGGTGTATTTGTGTATTGGGAATTTTCCCGCCACATTTTTAGGTTAGTAGTGGCGCATATGCAAGATGCGCCACCCCTAAGCCCTTATGGGTGGCGCATTCTGAATGCACCACTAATAATTCCTTAGGGGTGGCGCATTTCCAGAATGCGCCACCCATAAGCTCTTAGGGGTGGCACATTTCTGAAATGCGCCACCTATAAGGTTCTTACGGGTGCCACATTTCTCCAAATGCGCTACGTATAAGAGGATCCAGGGCTAGCCCACTATTAGGGGTGGCACATTTTTAAAAATGCGCCACCTATAAGAGCTTATAGGTGGCGCTTTTTTTACCAGTGCGCCACCCCTTAAAACATAGTGGCGCATTACATATAAAATGCGCCACTAATAAGGTTTCCATGTATAGCTATTTCTCTAGTAGTGCCGCCTGGGCACCCCGGAGTCTGTCTCCAACCCCTCTTTGTCCTGTTGCTTTCCTTTTGTTGCAGAATTTTTTTCTATATATTTGCCCGGATAGTTCCGGCACCGTATCTCGCGATTTCGTGTGTTTTCTTCTCGAGTTGTTTTCTTCCAGGACAAAAGGCTATGTTTAGATATGTCTTCTTTTGGCTCGAGCGGAGAAGACTTCTCGGGTCGACGTCTGTGCCAAGTCTAGCAGGATCTCAACCAAGGGAAGCACATTGATTGGTCTACAGAAGAAGAAATCGCTACAAGACAAGTGGAGATGGAGCGCTCCGTGAGAGAAGAAGTCAAGATTATCACCGCTCAGCAACTAGGGGGTCCATCAACACAAGGAGGAAGATCAAGCAACCCCATCATGGTGGGGAGCTTCCAACCTCATTATGATCTTTCTCTTAATCTTTCAGGAACGGACCCTTCACTTGAAGATCAACGCATGACTTCCACCATCTCCGAGGCTTACCACATCACCAATCAACTCTGTGAAGATTTCCGTGTACTGAAAGTACAAGTGGAATTCTTGGAGTCTGAAAACCGAACCCTTCGCCGCGTCATCAGGGATCTGAAGAATCAACAACAACAAGAATGAGGAGTGAAATCTCCTCGGGTAATGGCATCCCCTTAGCTTGTTCCAAGCTTGGGGGAGTTCCCAATATCTTTTTCTTTATCTTAGTCTTTTAGAGTAAAGTAGAGTGGTATCATGTCTAGGGAAGTTATTATATGAAATAGGGGTTTGCATTGAGGTCTATCCCTCCTTTGTGAAGAGTCTTGTATCCGTGAGTGTGGAGTCGTCTATGATGGAATATTAATGAGAAGTCTATTGGTTCTTTATATGATGATTTGTCATATAAAATTTGTAGCCACACAATGGACCTTATATGATGATTCTTAAGGGGAGTACTAACCTTATATCAGGTATGGCTTTGAAAACTTTATTTAAATTTTGGCAAACATAGCTCTAGTCATGAAAACATGCATGTTTTCTCAAGTAGCGACATAGCCAAAACCTTTGTGTTATTATGCTTGAAGTGTTATGTTGACAAGGAAGACAACTTGATGTGTTATTCTTGCCTTAATGTTTATGATTTATATTCTTTGCATCTAAGTCATCATCAATTGTCTGTTCTCTCAAAGCCTTTGCTAGCCAAACTCTTTGCCGAGTGATTTCTGCTTGTGCATCCATACCCTGAAACCAATAGCTTCCATGTGAGTCCACCATATCTTCCTATTCGTGGTATCTCACTACCACTCCTAAAAGTATATAATTTATGTGTTATCCTTAAATGTTCAAAATTTACTGTTTTGTGCCTCATGTTTAGCTCATGAGGAAGTAGTTGGTAATTCATGATCTTCTTAAGTTGGACAAGTTTTACCCCAAGATTCCATGTCTAATCTGCAAACCCCTAATACGAGGAGGAACTGGCATGAGTGCGCCAAGCTCGTAAGATAATATAACAAACAAACCCTCCTTCACGCTTGGCCTATGAGAAATCATAAACTTTGGCAGTGATAAACAAAGGAGATTAAGGGGATGTGATCGACCCCACTTGGGAGCCGATCCTTGAAACTTGGCCAACTTGAGAAGTAATTGAGCTATCTATTAGCATTTGTTGACAAACTATGCACCTCCAAAAATTTATTTTCATTCTGTTTGATTGAAGGGTAGCACATGATTTTTCCCTACTTGCCTATAACAAGGCATTTCCCTTAATTTTATGTTGAGTCAGTTTTTCCCACTTCCTTCTATTCTTAATGAGAACAGACACTTGATGTTGACGAGGATTCATTCATATAATGTTGCATTAAGTTTTGTCATGCCACATCCTTGTTGACATTATCATTTGATAAGTAAGTTTTTTGCGAAACCTTACGCCAAGCAAGAATCTTTCTTTGTGTTAGAATTTTCACTTCATGACTGATAACTTGTTCTTTCAAAATCTTCAAATTGCTTCATTATAAAGTGAAAGAGCAAAAGTAAAAGTTATTAGTTTTCCTCTGACCAAGGACATGTTTGCCATGATTTGATGTGTTTCCTTAGCCCTACTTTTTATTATAATCATTATTACTTTCTCATAAGGGCCTTATGAGTTGAGGTTGCTGTTGAGGATGCTTGAGTTTGGTGAAGAAATCATGATGCTTCTTGTCCGTATTCTATTTATCAAAACTTCACTCTCTAAACTTGTGGACAGGTTTACCGAGCTTAGTATTCTCTTATGGACAAGCGAGGTCTAATCTGGGGGGAATGATACGTCCAAAATGCATCACTATTTTATGTTGTAATTCACCCCTATTCATTGATATATTTCATGCTATGATGCTATTCTTATGTTGTTTTGGATTGTTTTACACAGTTTGCAACTTTCCGATGCCGAAGCAGCAGACGCACGATTCGGCGGTAAAAAGTGGACGTAGAGTTGCTGAATCAGAAGACCTCCAAAATAGCTGAAAAATCAACGGAGGTTGTTTTCCAGAAGAATGACGAGGACACGCAAAACCGGAACCAGAGGGGGGCCACCCTAGGCTCCCCCCTCTGGCCTATTTATTCATAGTCTTCCGAAAACACTGAAAAGGGAGGAGTTTCGCGAGTTCCGCCGCCGTTCCTTGGTGGAAACCTACGGAGAAGAAAAGACATCTCCGGCGGGCAGATTCTGCTGGGGAGAACACCTCCCGGAAGGGGAGGTCATCGCCATCGTCATCACCATCGTCACGAGCATCATTGAGATCATCATCAACATCATCCCCAACATTAGCACCATCTCCACCACTATCCTATCTCATCTCACAAGTGCAACTTGTGTTGTAATCCATACTATCTATCTTCTCTACTCTACCGGTGTTGATTACTCCTTTGTGGTGAATGCTATTGAGTTTTATTGGAGAAATATTATTATGTCCATATTTTTTATCACATATTTATCCCCACTGATCATGATCTCTTCTATGTCTTGTGAGTAGTTACTTTAGTTCTTGAGGACATGGGAGAAGTCTAGTTGTTAGTAGTCATATGATGTTGAAGTAATATTTGTTGTTTGATATTTAAGTTGTGTTGTTATTTTCCTAGTGGTGTTGAGTGAGACGAACACTCAACACTTCGCCTTTCAATGGACCTAGGGGAATACACTTTGTATAAAGAATGCTTACGGTGGGTTGCCGGAGTGACAGAAACTTGAACCCCAATTTGCACGGTTTTGCACAACGGAATAATGGATACTTGATCGTATTGCTGTGGTTAGGCCTATGCCTTAATTTCTACCTTGTATTTGCGGATGCTTGCAAGGTGTTTAATCAGAAGAGTGCACTTATCTTAGTCTAGAAGGTGTACTAGCATAGGTCCACCCACTCAACACTTATCAACACAAAACGTAGTACCAATACGGAATATGGCGAAAGCACGTGACTATCTCTCCCGTGTGTCCTCAAGAACGCTTTAGCCTTTATAAGTTCATTTGCCAGGATTATCCTTTGCTCAAAAGGATTGGACCACTTGTTACTCCTTAGTATCTTTTACTTTGCTTGATTTTTTCTCCTCGTTGCTTATACCGAAAAACAACTAGAAAGTTATCTTTCAGTTCCTGCAGTCACTTACCAATACCTTCTGCTCCTTGTTGGGTTCGACACTCTTATTTATCGAAAATGCTACAATCGAGCCCCTATAGTTGAGGGTCATCTGTTTCCGATGCATGAGAATTGGAATACATATGGTGCATGTTACTAGTATCATAAGAAGTCGAAGCATGTAAATTACTTTCAATCGTCCCTTGCATATAATTAGATGTATAATTGACCAAACTAGGGTTAGTCGATATAGTATATTCATTGAACGATCTAGTAGCACCACATGTGTTATTTGCATCTACATGAGGGGATTCAGTATTCATATTACCTTCGTAGATAGAAAATCCTTGATGACGATATTTTCGTAGCAAGAACGGGCCGGAGACCGTTAAAAGCTTTGTCCCCATGGAGTCGCCAAAAAGTGTGTTGACAGACGAACATGTCACGTGTACCCTCGATGGCGGGGGTGATGCATCGCAGCTCACGCCGAATGAGACCCGACCGGAAGCGCGATACAAAAGCAATCCGGCGGGTGCTTTTATAGACCCTAAACCCCAAACTCCCGGGAGGGACACCGTCAGGGAGCACGGTGACTATGGGCTGCCCTAGGTCGATCTGATCGCCCCTAGGACCTCATGGATCGTTGCCCTGCAAGAACAAGAACGAACGAAGAGTGAGAAGAAAGATATAAAGGGAGAGTGATAAAATTAATGTTTGGAAGTGTAGATATGTTTGTTCGATTGTGTGTTGTTTCAATCGGCTGTCACTTCATCAATATATGAGGAGGATGGACTTTACGTACAAGAAAAGGACTACAAATCCCGTCCAAATCCTTCCAAACTTAACCGAACTCGGATTACAAGTGAGCTTGGGACAGCAGTTCGGTTTTCGGGAGTTTTGGGGCTGTAAACGACCTCGGATGAAACAACTCAAAATATTAAAGTTGTAGCCCTCAAAATTTACAAGAACTTTCATGTTGAATGTTTTTTCATTCGGAGCCATCTTGAAAGGGTTTTGAGTCGATTTCTAACTCAGGTCGGAGAAAGACGCGAATTTGGGAAGTTTTTCCGAATCCCGTCGCCAAAATCGGATGTCCGTCGTCATTCAGACGTCTGACCCGTTGGACGTCCGATTCCCGTCGGACTTCTGGTCAAAATCGGAGGTCTACTGACTTTTCCGTCAGATTTCCGTTTTCCGTCGGACGTCCGACTTTCACTGAGAGGTTCTCTGAATTTTTCTACAGAAGCACACGGTTTCAGTCGTAAATTTTTCATACGAACTTGGATTTGGATGTTTCAAATATCAAAATCGACCGGTTCGACGAGCCGAAGAAGTTTCATGTAGAACATCTTTCCATTTAATGATGTCTTGAAGGCCTAATTGGCAGAATAGTACTTCGAATGTTAGGATCTTATCGCTTTCAACATAGTTTCGGCCTCCAAGATGGAATCGGATGACGATGGATCAAACTACAAAAATGTTCATATTGATGATAGCAAACTTTTTCATGTATAACACTTTTTCATGTGAAGCCATCTTCTATAGGTATATTGTCGTGCTAAAAACTCGTGTCAACACGGTCCCGAGCGATCTCGCCTCGACCGCCACTATAATCGCCTCCATCATAATAAAAAGAGCAGGAAGTAGGGGTTTCACCGATCAAGGGCTCTAAACCTGGGTAAATCCCTGTATCCTATTAGCCGAAGAGTATTGCCAACCTGCACCTTCTCTCTACGATCTAACCCAGGGTTCCTAACCATGGGATTTGCCGAGGTCAATCCTTGTCAATTGGCGCCGACTGTGGGGAAAACGCAGGTTGGAACAACGATCTCGGCGGTCCCTTCGCCAGAAATCGACAACTCGTCGACTACATCAGCACTCGACGTCTCTTCGACTCGAGCAGAATCCGATCTGTTCGTGTCCCTCGGTTTCGTCGCGCATCTTCCAGTCTTGCGGTCAGCTTTCACTGATCTTCGCAGGCGCAAACCTAACTCTCGTGAGACACAAGATCTAAATCAACCACTTGGGAACCCTTTGCCTCACAGATAACGCTCAGGACCTGCAACAACAACAACAACATCCAAGGCGGTGACAACCAAAGATGCATCTCCCGGTTACTCGACGACTCTTCGAATCCTTCGCGCAACCCACCTCAGCACGATCCATCACACCACTCGCTACTGTGCGAGTGCGGCACCCATGTGGAAAAGGCAGAAGGGAAAAGAGACAAAGCTAGCAACCGGGTCGCCGTTCTAGGTGTTCATGGTAGACACCCGCGCACCAACTTCAGATGACAGGGACAAAGAGGATGACCCCGACAGCCACAGGGGAGGAGGCGCAAACAACAGAAGCAGCGATCCCGATAACACCGGACAACTAACAGTCACCCTTGGCGAGCCAGGAACCATACCAAGAAAAGCTTTCAGAAGGCAGGAGAACAGCAACCATAAAGATGATCCACCTGAAAGCAGCAGCCACCACACCTCAGAAGCTTCAAGACAAGCCCAACCCACAGAAAAAATCATTCTGTCCAAAGAAGCGATCACCAGAGTAAAAGATGCAGTAAAACGCGGAAAGCTCCTCCTAGAAGACGCAACTCGCGACGAGCTCAGAGCATACAATAATATGGCAAGTGGTGTCACCAAGAAAACAAGGTGGTTGCGTCTCGAATTGGAGAAACAAAGAAGAGCCGAGAACGACTCGAGGGCTGACCGTAAAGCGCCACTTCAACACTCGAGCGACTCCTCTGATCACGGCTATCCTCCCCAGCGCAAGTCCAGATTCAAAAATCTAAGACGCACAAATAAGAAGAAAGCCGCCCGCAAACTGGACGATGATTTCAAACTCGAAGACGAAGACGAAGAAGAAAAATAGCTCACACTAGTAGAAGCCCTCATCACCACCCAAGCATATCTGCATAGCGCTCAAAATGGCAAAAAAGGAAATGCAAATCGCAACAATGCGTGGGCACTCAAAGTAATGAGCCATGCTATCGCCGCATCAGTACCCAAAAAAGCAAGTACTAGATGGGCGACCCGCGAGCATACACCAGATATGGACCCAAGTTCACCCGACGACGATGATGATAGCAACGACGACCGTCGCAAGCACCCTAACAAAAGCAGAGACCGCGACAGGGGCGAATGAGGCAACAGACATAGCAACGATCCAAGGGGCGATACACGGGACGACATCACACAGAGTAAAATCAACGGAGGACGACGCATGCGCGCAACCCGCGAAGAACACTCGGACGAGCAAGTGTCTGACGATGATCTTGAACCATGCGGAGCACTATGCTTCGCGCGAGCCATACGCCAAACACAAATGCCGAAAGGTATCAAACTAAACTCAATGACGCACAAGTACGACAGATTGGAAGAACCAGAAGCATGGCTCGACGACTATATAATAGCCGTCAATTTCCAGCGAGGAGCCAACACTATAGCCATGCAGTACGTACAACTTATGCTCGAGGGGTTGGCACGACACTGGTTGAAGATCCTACAGCGAGGCAACATCAGCTCTTGGAATCAGTTCCGCAGCGCCTTCATCGAGAACTTCAAGTCAACTTACAAGCGACCAGCATCACTCGAAGAGCTAAGATCCTGCAGGAAAGGAACCCTAGAGTCCCTAAAGGCATGCATCCAATGGTGGACTATACTCAAAAATTCAGCCGAAGACATATCAGATGAAAGCGCTATCGACGCATTCCGAAGAGGCCTAGAACGCATAGAACTCAAAGAACAGCTCAAAGTCCGAACACACGCGCAATTGCTGGAAAACACCAACAATTGGGATGACGGAGAAGTCTCTGTACGCAACGAATCAAACGCCCGACGGCTCACGTAGAACGCGACTACGACTACTACGCCGGAGAAACGTGTTTTGACCGAAGAAGAAACCGACCCAGGAGCAACTTCTACGACGACAGAGCACCCGACATGATCATGGCCGATTTCCTAGGAGACAGAGATGGCAGACATCAAGATGACAGCAGAACGCAACGGAGGGACAACCCAGAAGACCCGCCACACACCCAAAAATGAGATTGCAGATCGCGCCAGACGCGAGATGACACCCTAGCATCTCGCTCGGCCAAAGAGCAATTGGACGGGCCATGCACAATACATGGGTTCAAGAATGACCGCGGAGAAATCAGGTCGGGGCACTCCCTAAGAGATTGCAGGCGCTTTACCAAGCTCTCAGAAGAAAAGAGCCGGTCCACAGCGCCAACCACGCAACCACTAGCAAGTGTAGCAGTCGGGCTAATCGCTCATAATGCAACACCTGCCCCCGCCCCGCCAACAAGACATGTAGTAGCCATCCAGGAACGGCGCGCGGCACCCAAACAGGAAGAAGAATACCTAGAGGCAGCCGGTCAAATCTACATGATACAAGAAGGAAGACCATCAAACACGCAGCATAAGCAAGTTTCCAGACAAGTTTTTCTCGCAGTCTCCTCGCACCCAGCCATCCCAGAGTACCTTCGCGGGTCCAAGACCGACATCACCTTTTCTCGGGAGGACCATCCAATAGCTATCCCACGGCCAGGGCATGCCGCACTGGTGCTCGAAGCAAGAATTGTAAACTACGACATGTCGCGGGTATTCATGGACGGTGGGAGCAGAATCAACAACATATTGACCAAGACTCTGGAAGAGATGTTCATCCAAAACTCAACACTCAAAACCTGAGGCAAGACCTTCCATGGAGTCATGCCAGGAAAATCAGTCTACCTCCTCGGCAAAATAAGTCTGGAAGTGGTCTTTGGCAACGCAAGAAACTTCAGGAAGGAGACACTAGAGTTCTAAGTGATCGACTGGAAATCACACTATCATGCCATCCTTGCCCGACCATCATTCGCACTCTTCATGGAAGTACCGCACTATGCGTATCTCAAACTGAAAATGCCAGGACCAAGGGGGGTCATTACCGTCAACGGAAGCTTCGTCAGATCCGATCACTGCGACAGAGAATTCCACAAGATATCAGAAACCCTCGGAGCGCACCAAGGTACCGTATTGTCGTACAAGCAGAAGCACTCACATAGCACCAATGAAGCATTAGAAGAATCGTCAAACCATGACAAAAAGGGAGAAACCTGCGCTTCACGCAAAGATCCAAGTTATCTTAGAAGCAAATTTTGATTCCGAGGGCTATCAATCCATCGATCCAAATAAAGGGTTGTTTTTACCAGCCCCTTCGTGTAAGAACATCAGGGAAGATTCTGAACAAGAAAGTATTTTCCCAAAATATCTTACGCGACCAAAACTTGGAACTTGGGGGATCGCTCGCAGCAGCCACCCTCCGAGGCGTCATTCTCTTACGCGACCTAAATCTCGGCACTCGGAGGCTCGCTGATACGTCCCAAACGTATCTATAATTTCTTCTTGCTCCATGCATGTTTTGGGTGTTATTGCTATGTGTTTGCTACACTTTCATATCTTTTTATAACTTGTTTTGGAACTAACCTATTAATGTTTGCAAGAGTGCACAAGTTCTTGTTTTTGTACTTTATGTGTAGGAATTACTTGGATAAAGGAAAAAATCATAAAAAAGAGCCTTGTAAGAGTTGGACTCTAACTATCCCGAAATCAGTCCTCACCAGATAGGTTTTAAAGATTGCGTCGGAAATGTCAGAAGACGACCTGAAACGAAAAACTTCAAACTTCAAAGTTGTAGACAATTTTTCTGATGGATCAAGAAAAAAATCCGTCTCAATCGGAGTACGGACGCTCCCTCTGGCCCCAAAATACAGAAGACGTAATCTGGATGACAAAAATCCGAGAGTTTATATAAAGAGAGAAGAAACCTAGGTCAAAGGGCACCACGAACATTCCTCCCCCAAGGCAGCCGTCTTGACGGGGAGATCAATCTCTACAGCAGCACCATCTCCAAGGAAGAAGAAGGGGCCAAGGGCCGCTGTCCCCAAGGGTCGTGGCCGCCACCGTGGCCGTGGTCGTGGCCATCGCCGCCGTCGTTGCCTTCGCCGCCTCCGTCTCCTTCACCTCCTCCGGGCTGCACCTCTCCATTAACAACTCTCTCTCGCTCACCATGTCCATGTGTGAGTAGTTCACCCTCAGGGCTAAGGCTTGTATCTTGATCTATAGGGTTATCTCTCTCTCCCATGATGTGATCTTTGTTGTGATCATTGGCTATGTTAATCTAGAGTGATCCCATGATGTTTCCCCTTCTTAAATGTATTAAATGTGATGTACTCACTTGTCTATATCTAGTATAATCTCCGAGACCAAGGTGACAACGGTCTATTTGACATAGATTAGAAGAATATTATCATGTGTGATTTCCTCTTTTGTGTGTGGATTGAAGATTGAGAGTCTCTTGGTGCTTGTCTTTGACTATCCTTGAGATATGTTGTGGTGATTGTGGTACTCTCTTTAGATGGCCGCGGTGACATTGGGAAATCCGTAGATGAGAACTACGAACTCTAAGGTGTGCTTTTGTAGCCCTACACAATTCTCGTCCTCTCTTGACCACAAAGGAATGACCTCCGAGTACGTCTCCATTGCAAGTTTTAGTAGAAATATCATGTGATTAGACTATGTTAATGTTGTTGGGAGTTTCCACTAGTGAAAGTATGAAGCCTAGGCCTTGTTTACACCTTGGCAATACCGTTTGTTACTTGTTTGCTTGCTGTAATTTTTATTACAGATTTATATTACTTCGTTTTGCCACACCTATCACCCATATTTTACCATCTCTTCGCCGAACTAATGCACCTATACAACTCCTAGTTGTATTAGGTGTGTTGGGGACACAAGAGACTTCTTGTATCTTAATTGCAGGGTTGACTGAGGGAGACCATCTTCAACATCTACTTCCCTTAGTTCGATAAACCTTACGTCATCCACTTGAGGAAAATTGCTGATGTCCTACAAACCTCTGCGCTTGGAGGCCCATCATAGTCTACAAGAATAGAAGCGTGCATAGACATCAAGCTATTTCTGGCGCCGTTGCCGGGGAGGTAAGGTTTGAAGGTATATCCTTAGATCTTTCAATTAAATATTTTTGTTTCTTATTTTTATTTTCACTAGTTAGGCTTATGGAAAACAACAACAAAATTATGAGAGAGCTTTATGAGCCCTATCTTGAGTTAGGACATGAAGTGTTTGAAGAGAAAATCAAAAAGCCTATGGAGGTTTATTATTTGCATAACACTCGTGATAGTAGTAATATTATTAGCATGTCTTTATTGAATACTTTTGATGCTAATGATATGCAAAGCTATAAGCTTGGGGATGCTACGTTTGATGAAGATGATATTTTTACCCCCCCCCCAAGTTTTGATGATGAAATTTATTTTGATGATACTTTGCCTCCTAACTATGATGATTATTCTGATGACACTTATGGTATAAATAATTTTCAAGTGGATCATGATAAGAATGATTCATGTGATATCTAATTTGTTGAGTTTGTTCCCACTATTACTAATGACAAGGATTTTGCTTATGTGGGGAGTAATACATTTTCTATGTTTGTGGATCATGAGAAGAATTTTTATGTGATACTAATATTGTTGAGTTTATTCATGATCCGGCTAAAAATTATTATGAGAGTGGAACATATGCTTATATATATTTCAAGAATATCAAGTTCCCTCTCTTTAGGTTGAAGGTTTTGAAGTTGCACTTGTTTTTCCTTCCTATGATTATTGCTTTGTGCTTCAATGAATTATTCTATTGCAATATTCCTGTGCATAGGAAGCATGTTAGACTTAAATGTGTTTTGTGTTTGCTTCTTGATTCTCTATTTTGTTCTTCAACTCTTATTCCTACCAGAGCATCATTAAAATCTTAAGCCTATCTTTATGGCTATAAAGAAAGAGCTCTAGGGAGACAACCCTTGTTATCTTTACTTTGAGTTTTTACTTTCAGTTTTTAGTGGTCTTGATGTGTGTTACTACATTAGAACCATCATTGTATCTTTATTTTCAAGCTTTGTGCCAAGTTTTAGCCTCCGAGTGCAAGAAAGTTCAAAAGTTGTGACATGTTGTCCAGAAATAGATTTTGTCCCCTTAACGTAAAAATTGGCAATAAATCACCAGATCATCTTTTTGATCTGAATGTTTTTGACAGTATGCTCCATATAATTGGATTTCGTGCTTCTGTTCTGAGTTTTTTGATTTGAGTTGCAGAAGTACCCCAAAAAAATTATTTACTACTTGATGGTCTTTTTTTCACAAATTCTACCGCGTTTTTCATTTCCATCATTTTGCAAACCTTAAGCTTGCTTTTTCTTTGCAAAAACTTTTTGGAAATCTTGAAAAACAGTAGCTCTTCAAGAATATATTTATTTCCAGTGGAGAAAAAATATTTTATCATGGGTACTAACCACTCTAATCAGCTTATGATGAGTTTCGTATGAAGGAAGTTTTCAAGTATGTGAAGGGAGATGATGAAAGAAGATTCGGGAGTTTCAAGAACTCAAGCTTGGGGATTCCCCATGCACCCCCAAGAAATATCCAAGGAGATTCATGCATCTAAGCTTGGGGATGCCCCTGTGCATCCCCTTCTCCATCAACAATTCGTCATTCTCCATGCTATATTTTTATCACTTCATATGTTATGTGCTAAACTTGGAGCGTCTCGGTCTTTACTTTTTAGTTTGTTTTAGTTTTGCTTGCTATTAATAACAAGTTGGATCCTAGCCTTCATTTTTTGGGAGAGAAACACGCTCCACTCCACCCTAGAACACAACATAGGTTTTCATGCTTATATTTTTGTTTGTTCTTCATCTTTTCATAGTTGCTGTCATGCTTAACTCTTAGTTTTCATGCTGATATTTTTGAGAGCTTTTATTTAGGTTGTTCTAGGAACTCTCTTAGTTTTCATGTTTATCTTGTTTAGAGAGTGGTCTTGTTGCACTGAGTTGTGTGTCTTGCATGAGTAGGTAATTAAGGTTGCTATTACAAGTGGTGGTAACATGCAATAGCTTTGAGTTATTGATTTGAGTAATGTTCTTTTGTTGCCAAGAGCTTTAGCATATTAGTGATAGGTGTCTTATTTTGGGAAATCCGTGCTTATTTTCAAAAACTAAAAAAATTAGTAGAGAACTCTAGATACTAGATGGATCGCTAACCTTTGGAGGGGTTGGAATATATAGAGTACCCTCATGTACCATGGGTCGAGGATGCGCAAGGATAACCAAACCCCATAAACTCCTCCTCGGGGTACTCGTCTCTTTGTGAACCTCCCGATTAGATAGAGATTTACCGATAATAAGTTCCCAAGTTCTTGGGAGTAATGCGAGTATTCGATTGTTGGCACTTCCACCTTCCCATATTTTTCTAGCCTCTTCGGTACCGTGCATTTCCCTTTGTCACCTTGAGAGTTGGCGCATACTTCGCCGATGCATCCAAACCCTTGGCACGATTCACTCTATCATCAAAAAACGTCCTTATATCTTCCTCAAAACAACCACCATACCTACCTATCCAGGCATTTCCATAGCCTTTCCGAGATACATTGTCATGCAACATCCACCATCTCATGACTTGATCTTCTTGCCATACATGCTTGATCGAGGAGCCGCATGCTAGTTGGCCTTTTCCCTTATTATTGCTACATGACGCGCTAGCATCATTGCACATCCTGCTATACTGGCAGAGGCATACATTTGCCTACATCATGATAGTTTTCATCTTTCTTTATGTTGAGTACTTTTTATAAAGTGTGAACATCTTCTATACTATTGTAAAATATAAAGTGTTGCACTTAAGTGAGGAAAAGATCCCAAAGATGACAATTTAAAAGATCCCAAAGAGGAAGAATGAGAGATAAATAGAAAGAGCCAAAGAGGCCACAAAAGTACAAAAAATAGAAAAAAGAGAAAAAGAAATAAAAAGAGAGAAGGGGGCAACACTACTATTCCTTTTTGAAAGATCCAAACTCGTACTCCATTGTCATATATGTACTCCATAGAGATTATCATTCATGCATAACTATGTGGGGACCCTTTCACTATAGAACTTGGCATGCATATTCCAAGGATGAGCCTCCTCAAATGAGCTCTAGGTCTTCATGAGCAAGCAAGTTGGATGCACCCCACAAGTTCCATTCGAGAGCTTATCTTAGCTCATATGTGCATTAGTTGCATGGCAATCTCTACTCCTCACATCGTATCTATCATTTGGCTTTCTCTCTCTTATGTTTTTCCTCATTGATGTGAACCTTTCACACCCTTTTTGTCTTCCTTCCACATCATTTATCTCTTTTCCATCCTAAGTGCCAACGTATCTTGCTCGCGCTCATCCATTGCATGAGTGCTCAAAGTCGAAAGGGAGATGATCAGTTTGACTTGTACCTGGCTAGTTGTCTGGGGATGAGTCAAAATACGATTCCGAAGGAGACTAAGTGTGAAACTTTAGTAGATTGAGTTCTCAATTAAACTATATATTAATTTTATTCTCTAATTCCATCTTCCATGTCTTGCATGAAAACACCATTTGGAGACATTCGAGTCACGGACAGCGAGAGCTCTTGCACCTTTATGTTCATACTTTGCTAGTTTCAATACTAGATATAGACTATTATTTGTTATTATCTTGACTTGAATTGCACATCTTACTTTCTTACTATAAAGTTCTTATATGTTGGTAGCATGTCTCCACAGAAATTATGATTGTTATCATTTACCTACTCGAGGACGAGCAGGAATTAAGCCTGGGGATGTTGATACGTCCCAAACGTATCTAAATTTTTTTCTTGCTACATGCTTGTTTTGGGTGTTTTTGCTATGTGTTTTCTACACTTTCATATCATTTTATAACATATTTTGGAACTAACCTATTAATGGATGCAAGAGTGCACAAGTCTTTGTTTTTGTACTTTATGTGTAGGAATTACTTGGATGAAGGAAAAATCATAAAAAGGAGCCTTGTAGGAGTTGGACTCTAACTCTCTCGAAATCATTCCCCACCAGACAGGTTTTAAAGAATGCGTCGGAAACGTTAGAAGACGACCCCCAAACGGAAAAATTTCAAACTACAAAGTTGTCGACAATTTTTTTCCGATATGCCTGGAGAAAAAAATGATTTCAATATCGAAGATGTAATCTGGATGACAGAAATCCGAGATTCTATATAAAGAGAGAAGAAACCTAGGTCAAAGGAAACCACGAAAATTACTCCCCCAAGGCAGCTGTCTTGAGGGGGAGATCAATCTCTACAGCATCACCATCTCCAGGGAAGAAGAAAGGGCCAAGGGCCATGGACGCCGCCGCGGCTGTTGTCGTGGCCGTTGCCGCCGTCGTGGCTGCTGCCGTCTCCGTCTCCTTCACCTACTCTGGGATGCACCTCTTCATAAACAACTCTCTCTCTCTCACCATGTCCATGTGGGAGTAGTTCCCCCTTGGGGCTAAAGCTTGTATCTTGATCTATGTGGTTATCTCTCTCCCATGATGTGATCTTTGTTGTGATCCTTGGCTATGTTAATCTAGTGTGATCCCATGATGTTTCCCCTTTTTCTATGTATTGGATTTGATGTACTCACTTGTTTATATCTAGTATAATCTCTGAGACCAAGGTGACAGCGGTATATTGGACATAGATTGGAAGAATATTTTCATGAGTGATTTCCTCTTTTGTGAATTGATTGAAGATTGAGTCTCTCTTGGTGCTTGTCTTTGAGTATCCTTGAAATATATTGTGGTGATTGTGGTGCTCTCTTTGGATGGCCTGTGACGCCCCCAAAATCAATCCGTGTACAGTAATCATACACGCAGTGTAGACAGCTGAGATCAGGGTGCCATGGTGAGAATATCACAGCACAACACTAAACACAAAAGGATAAACAAATATGTTACAATACCAGGGATCACGAGGATCCGAATACATAAGTTTTGCCTTAAGAAGGCTAGCACAAATGACAACAGAGATACAGATCGAAAAGGCGAGGCCTCCTGCCTGGGATCCACCGAACTACTCCTGGTCAACGGGGAACTCGATGTCGTAGTAGTCGCCTCGGGGTACTCCTGCTCTAGGGCTCCAACGTCGACTGCAGCGGCTGATCAGGCAAAGAGAAAAGGGGGAAATAAAGCAAAGGTGAGTATCTAGCATACCCGTGAGTCTTACGTCCTCTACTAAGAATTTATGCATTTGTATCAAATGGAAAGTGGAGGCTGTATATAGTGGACTGCAAGGTAGAAATCAGAATAAGGAAGAGAACCTAGGCCTATCGAAGACTAGCATCTTTCGACGAGTCTTACAACATGAGGTAAGAATCATCCAACAGTTCAATAACATGAATGTAATAACAATGCAGCAGAAGTTGCTGCAGCATTGTATTATAGTAAGTTATAATATTTAATAATAATAATGCCTCTGAGTTCCCTTCCTCGACATCCCCGCGAGGAAGAAAAACCCGGAACCAACAGTTCAATAGTAGTAGTTTGTAGTGGTAGGATCTAGCTTCAGCATAAATCGTCCTGTTACCGTGGACACGGCTATTCGAATAGATTAATCTTCCCTGCAGGGGTGCACTACTGGGTAGCCTACACGCTCGGATCTCCAGGGTGGCGTACACCTCGTTAGGGAATGCCCCACCGAGGCTATCCGACACAATGTAGTACATCCTACGGCTCATCAGAGAGGTCCCCGCCGGTCTACAACCCTAAGTGCAAGGGGGTAATGGGCCTATCACCCCTCGCTCTCCGGGTCGTTGTGAGGACGGTGGATACCATGCAACTCTATCATGGATGCGAATCCGACTGCGCCACAATGCTGAACTGGACGTCTTTCAGAGCTTTCGAATGAGGCTACGTCACGGAGGAGCCCATAACTCGTAATTCTCACGTATAGGTAGTGCGTACAAGCCAAAAGGCTACTCAAGTCATCCGATGAACCCGTTAAGCATTTTATTAATTTTCTGTCGAGACAACCATTATCGTTGCCCCTTATTGAATGAGTCGCGGACAACGACAGCAGTCAGGACCACCAGTAACATCGGTGCCTGCCCTGACGTCCCACCAACTCGTGCAGTTACCAACAAGGTGAACCGTCTCCTTACCTTGTCTCGCGTTTTCTCCGAAGAGCTCGACTTTCGTACAACAGGATATCTGTCAGCCACGAACAGTACCAGGCCCGCCGCACACCGGTGGAATACACCTGACCTGTCGTTCCGCTAAGATACCCTGCGCGGGCACTGTGGGGTCACCCGACTCCTTACCTGTAAGGACAACCGTGGTTCAGTACCCTAAGACGGCTATACAGAGTCAGCAACGAGTGGAGTACAAGGATTACTCCTCGATAGCTCACACTTGATGTGGCTCGGCAGAGCCGGGGTAGGGGCCTGAAGCGGTGTTTGCTCTGAACCGTACCTGTAGCAGTTTATAAAGTATCGTTTCCACGACCACTCCCAGAGTAATCATAGCCCGCTATCTAATCCTATTGACTAACAAGGCGCAGGGCTAACTGCTCATTATAAGACATATTTATATAGGGAAGCATAGGATAGTGGAAAGGTAATCAAGGGGCGACAATGATAAGCTATGAAGTTGAATAGGAAATTAACGTAGCAGTAGCAGCAATGCCTAGTTCAAGAAATGTACGGAAAGATAGGCGATATCTGGGGAAGAGAATGGCTCTGCTTGCCTGGAAGCTCGACGGTAGAGGTACGGTCGTCGTCGAAGTAGTCGTACTCAGCAGCGGTGTAGTCGACGGCAGCAGTGGGGTCTATCGGAGATTAAGGGGGGGGACAGTGAATACAAAGATAGCATATACAAAAAATTAATGACATTACGTAAGCAATGTTAACGGTGTTCTAACGCAGTGCAATGTATTATGCTCAGGGCGGGAATTCATTCGGGGATGAACTGCCAGCTCCGGGTGATTATCGGACAGGATATCCGGAGGGGGAAGGTACCATGCCGGAGGTGTTGTGGACATCCGACAAACATGTGAAATGTGTATCCGTGTTATTTGATCCATTCTGAACAACTTTCGTGTTCAGAATAAATTCATCCGGATAGTTTATCGGTATCGGGCAATCATCGGACAGTCGGTCCAAAGGGGGACGGTTCGATGCTCGTTGTGTTAGAGGGGTGTGGTAGACATACGGATAGCATATTCGTATTCATTATATTTTTCTGATCAATTTTGATGCATAAATTTTTTGAATCTGAATTACGGTTTAAAAGATATTGAATTACTAAGTTTAAATCATTTTTAAATCATTTATTGATTTTCTTTTATTATTAAATCCAAACATTATCCACAATTCTATCCAGAACAGTGCTGACATGTGGGACCCATATGTCAGCCTCTGTTTATTAATAATTCAATTTACTAAATTTAAATATCCCCTGGACCCACATGTCATAGAGAGTCTGTAGGCACGGCTACGACGACGAACGGCGGCGGTCGGAGCATGTGGAAGAGGGATCACGCCTACGGTCCTAACGGGCTCCAACGGGTACTTGGAGACGGTGAGGTTACTCACCGGGGACGTGCTGAGGGGGGAAGTGGGCTCGATGGAGGGTTGTGGCGGCGGGAATTCCTGTGCGATCTCGTCGGCGACAAGGAAGAAGACGGCGATGTGGCGCACCGTGCGGTGGCTCTCCTCCTACGTGTAGACGATGTCGGCGACGGCGAGGCTGATGGGCAAGTTTTCTGCGGCTGCGGTGGCCGTTGGCCGCGCGGGTGCGCGACGGCAGCGACGACGGGCTCGGGCCGGTTTTACCCCGGTGAGAGCAGCGCGAGGAGGAGGGGAAATGGGGACAGGTGAGATCCAGAGTGTGCGGGGGGGGGGGGGCTCCCTTATCGTGTCCACCACGCACAGGAGCAAGGGGAGCAGGTGAGGGAGGGTCCGACATGGCCATGGCGTCGCCGTCTCCACGGGTACAGGGAGAAGGTGAGGTGGGGGGGGGGGGGTAAGAAGACAAAGGGAAGGGGTGGGATGGGCTAGCTGGGCCTTTGCCTTGGGCGGAAAATAACGTTTTATGTATTTTTGTATTTTATTTTCCCTTTTGTTTTCTATCTTTTCTGTTTTGTATTTGTTTTTAATGTTTTACATTTTTACAAATCATGTTAGGGGTTTCTAAATTATAGTTGTATCCCATGTAGGTGATATAACAAGTTTGGTGCATTTTAAAATTCATTGGATATTTCAAATAGAATATAAATGATTAAAATGGACTTTATCAGCTACTGTTTTAATTTTTTTTAATTTTCCATTGGTCAACAAATACCCAAAGTTAGTCCAACATGGTTCTGTTGATTTTAGGAAATTAAAAAAATTGATTTCATAAATTTTGGACAAGGTTTAATTTGCCACATTGTTTTTATTTTCATTTAAAAAGGTTTAGGGTTTGGGTTTGATTCCAAGTGATCAAGGCACATGGGGCCTTGGTTTTGATCACCACACATCATGGATTAGAATACGATCAGAACAAACTTTGATTAAGGACAGGGAACAACAGTGATTAGCAACAGTGATGATCCACAGTGATAGTGATTGCTGTTACAGATACTGAGGGTGTTACAAATCTCCCCCACTACAAGAATTCTCATCCCGAGAATTTAAGTGGTAGCAAGGAAAAGATCGGGGTATTCATCGAGAAGGAGATCTTCGCGTTCCCAGGTGGCTTTATCTTCAGAATGATTCGACCACTGAACCTTGAGGAACTTGACGGTCTTGTTGCGGGTTCGACGTTCAGCAACGGAGTAGGGTCCTTGAAGCAGTGACGGAGTTGCGACACGTGGAAGACATCGTGGACTTGGGAGAGGTTCGGTGGCAATTCCTATCGGTATGCCACTGGTCCACTCCTGGAAAGGATACGGAACGGGCCAACATAGCGAGGAGCCAACTTGCCCTTGATACCGAAGCGATGAGTGCCCCTCATGGGAGTGACACGGAGGTAGGCGTATTCACCAGGTTGATACTCCATTTCCCGGTGTTTGCGGTCATAGTTGCTCTTCTGGCGGGACTGAGCGGCCTTCAAATGTTCACGAATCACGTGAACTTGATCTTCAGCTTGCTGAATAATATCCGGGCCAATGAGTGCACGTTCCCCAGTTTCTGACCAACTCAGAGGGGTTCGACACTTACACCCATAGAGAACTTCATAGGGTGCCATCTTCAGACTAGCGTGGTAGCTATTGGTATACGAGAACTCGACCAACGGAAGAGATTCCTCCCATTTCTTACCGAAGGAAATAACGCAAGCTCGAAGCATGTCCTCAAGCACTTGATTAACTCGGTCAACTTGGCCTTGTGACTGGGGGTGATAAGCGGTGCTAAGATGCAGAATAGTCCCCAAAGCTTCTTGGAAACTCCGCCAATATCTTGAGGTGAATAGGCTGCCACGATCTGAACGGATCTCCAACGGAATACCGTGGAGCGACACGATTTCGGTGATATACAATTCCGCTAACTGAGCAGCCGTAATCTTCTCCTTGACTAGTATAAAGTGAGCAACCTTGGAGAACCGGTCGATGACGACAAAGATAGCATCGTTACCTTTCTGTGATCGGGGAAAACCGGTGACGAAGTCCATCTAAAGTTTGTCCCACTTCCATACAGGAATTTCAGGAGGTTGTAGAGTTCCAGTGGGTTTTTGATGTTCACCCTTGACGCGACGGCAAACGTCACATTCAGAAACAGATCGGGCAATGTCTTGCTTCATGTTAGGCCACCAAAATTGCTGACGAATGTCTTGGTACATCTTGGTGCTTCCAGGATGAATGTACAACGGGGTATCGTAAGCCACTTTCATGACCTTCGGGGTCATATCCAGGTTCTCATGCCTGCCCTTGCTGTGAGTAACCACTAAACGGTTATCGTGGAACACCACACCTTTGCTATCAATGGTGAAGGGTGAGGGTCTTCCATTGTCAATATCGCTCTTAATCTTGTGTACGAAATCATCATAAAACTGTATACCCTTGACGGATTTGAAGAGATCCGGTTCGATAACCAGGTTATTTACATAACCTTGAGGAACAATCTCGAGGTTTAGCTTTTTAAACTCTTCATACTGAGGTGGTTGTTCTAGTTGAACCTCAAGTTCACTACAGTAAACTTTACGGCTCAAAGCATTGTCTCGAGCCATCTTTGTTGGCGGAGATTCAGGTCTGGCTGAGTAAAAAAGTACTTCAGGCTTTGGTGATCGGTGTAGATCTCGCAACGATTACCAACGAGGTAATGTCGCCACAGCTTCAACGCATAAATAACTGCTGCCAATTCGATATCATGCGTTGGATAATTATCTTCGTGAGATCGCAACTGACGAGAGACATAAGCAATCATGCGGCGCTCTTGCATTAGGACACAGCCTAATCCTTGACGAGACGCGTCACAATATATCATGAAATCCTTCTGAGTATCCGGCGGAGCAAGCACTGGTGGAGAAGTGAGCTTGTCCTTGAGAGCTTGAAAACTTTCCTGACATTTATCTGTCCACTCAAACTTTACGCCTTTGTGAAGCAGATTAGTCAAAGGCCTGGAAATCTTGGAAAAATTCTCGATGAAACGGCGGCAATAACTAGCGAGGCCGAGAAAACTTCTGACTTGCTTGACGGTCTTGGGAGGATTCCAGTCAAGAATAGCCTGGATACGTTCGGGGGTGACGGCAATGCCTTCCTTGGAAATCACATGACCAAGGTAGGTTTCTTCGGGAAGCCAGAACTCACACTTGGAATACTTAGCATAGAGTTTGTGTTGTCGAAGATTTTCCAGTATAAGATGAAGATGTTCAACATGTTCTTCTTCATTCTTGGAGTATATTAAGATATCATCCATATAAACCATGACGAACTTGCCGAGGTATTCCATGAATATATAGTGCATCAATCTGGAGAATGTGGCTAGAGCATTGGTTAAACCAAAAGACATGACAGTGTACTCATATTAGCCATAGCGAGTAATGAAAGCGGTCTTCGGGATGTCCTCTTCGCGGAACCGGATCTGATGGTAACCCAATCTCAAGTCGAGTTTTGAAAACACCGTAGATCCAGCAAGTTGATCATACAGATCGTTGATCCGAGGAAGTGGATACTTGTTCTGTATTGTGGCCTGGTTGATAGGTCGGTAATCTTGGACCAAACGGTTCGTCCCATCGCTCTTCTTGACAAAGAGCGAAGGTGCTCCCCAAGCAGAGGAACTTGGATGAATGAAGGCTTTGAGGAGTGCCATGTCAATCTCCTTCTTCAGTTCAAGGAGGTGGTGAGCCGGCATCTTATAAGGGCGCTTAGCAATAGGGACGGTGCCAGGCTTCAAGTCGATGAAGAATTCGACTTCTCTGATCGGGGGTATTCCCAGCAATTCTTCTGGAAAGACGTCTGTAAAATCGCGAACAACTGGAACGTTCTCGATCCCTTCAAGAGGTGAGGTATTCAAAGCATTCAGAGCATATATATGTCCTTCGGCATGCTGAGCTGTTCGGGCCGAGTACAGAATCTTCTTGCCAGAAGGGTGTGTGAGCTGAACTGTCTATTGGCACAGTGGATATGGGCATCATGTGCCCCCAACCAATCCATACCGAGGATGACATCAATGTTGGACGACTTGAGGATAATAAGAGGAGCCGAGAACAACAGACCCACAATTGCAATGGTGGTATCGGGGCTCATCATGGTGGCACGACTCTGAGATCCAATGACATTTACTGCTAAAGGAGTGGCCAAGGGTTCCATAGCTAACCCATGCAGTTGAGCAAGCGGCTGGGACATAAATGAATGCGACGCGCCGGAATCAAAGAGAACAGAAGCTGGCACTGAATTGACGAGAAGGGTACCCACTACCACTGTTGGGGACTCACGTGCTTCTTCCATCTTGACAAGGGTGACGTGAGCACAACTAAAAGCAGACATCTTGTCCTTACAGTCCCTGAAACGACGATTTCGACCGCTCTTCTTATGACTACCAGGGGGACATGGTGCATTCTGAGGCTGAACCGGGCAACAGTTGACAACACGGTGACCTGGTTGACCACACTTGTGGCATAAGCCATCATTCTGGGGAGGAGCCATAATATTGGGTTGTTCCGTTGGAATCGTTAGCTGGCTTGGAGGCGGAGGCAGACGAGGTGCAATATAAGACGGCCTTGGCGTTGGGTCAGGTCGGTGGTGGACATTGTGTGGGATATAGACTCGAAGTTTCTGAGTAGGCCGTCCAGAGGATGGGCCAACATCTCGAGTACTCTTGAGGGATTCCTGGTGATCAGCCAGAGCAGTTTCAACTTGGAATGCCTTGCTGACGAGTGTCGCAAAGTCTGCGAAATCCTTGACAGCTAGTGTGAGCTTCAAATTGGGATGCAATCCTTCACGGATTTCTGTTGCTTGCATGCGTCAGTGTCGACGTCGTCCTCAGCATAACGAGACAGTTCAAGGAATCTCCTATGATATTCAACAGTTGTCGTGCCTTGTCTAAGTTTGAAAAAATCCTCCTTCTTCTGGTCCATTAGACCTCGAGGAATGTGCCATGCATTGAAGGCTAACTGGAATTCTTGCCAAGTGGTGACAGTCACAGCAGGCAGCACACGCATGTGGCTTTCCCACCATTAAGAGGCTGAAACCTTTAGATGAAATGCCGCGAACGTAATATAACTGGTCGGGGCAACATTAGCTGACTCCATCTCGAACAAGATGTCACGAAGCCAATCATCAGCATCCATCGGATTGGTGGAGTTACGAAAAACAGACGGGTTGAGGCGCACGAACTCTTGCAGTGTGATTGGGGCATTCTGGTTTGAAGACGGGCCATTACTCCGGCCATGAACTGACGGTTCAGATCAAACTGATCACGGTTCAGTTCAAACTGTTGTATCATTGCGGCCAAATAAGGCAGAGGTGGGGGATCGTCTGCCATCCTGCCTAAACAGCAGGGGTTAGTTCAGAAAAAGAATATGCAAGGATAAGGAGTCATACTCGATGCAGTACGAGCAATGAACGAGAAGTACGGTAGATACACAATAGTAGTCATAAAGACATACAGATCATTGCTCATAGTCGGTCAAAATCGGACAGCGTAACAGTGTAGAAATTGAGGAAAAATGACTCAGTAGGCGGCGCGCAGACCGCGGTAAGGATTACACGACGCGACATAGCTTCCGATATGTCAATCACGCCGCAAGAAAACTATTGGCCTCAGTATCTGTAATAATAATCACTATCACTTTGGATCATCACTGTTGCTAATCACTGTTGTTCCCTGTCCTTAATCAAACTTTGTTCTGATCGTATTCTAATCCATGATGTGTGGTGATCAAAACCAAGGCCCCATGTGCCTTGATCACTTGCACTACTAGGGAAATAGCTATACATGGAAAGCTTATTAGTGGCGCATATAGAAGGCCAGGCGCCACCACCTGTTAGGGGTGGCGCACTGGAAAATAATGCGCCACCCATAAGATCTTATGGGTGGCGCATTATTTTCCAGTGCGCCACCCCTAAGAGTGGGCCAGCCCGGATGATCTTACACGTGGCGCATCTAGCAATATGCGCCACCCCTAAGGACCTTCTGGGTGGCGCATTTACAGAATGCGCCACCCCTAGGAGCTTAAGGGTGGCGCATTCTGTAAATGCGCCACCCATAAGGTCCTTAGGGGTGGCGCATTTCTCTAATGCGCCACCCATAAGAGCTTAGGGGTGGCGCATTTCACCAATGCGCCACCACGGACTTTCTATATGCGCCACTAAATGCCTAGAGCTGCCCTTATCTACTCCACCCCATCTACCACCTCTCATTCACTCCACACAATTCTCAAACTAGATCCACTCTTCTCCCTCATTTCTTCCATTTATCCATCGATACTTGGCATTACATCTATTTTGTTTCATATTGAAGTAAGTGGACCTCCTCCCAAACTCTTTTGTTCCATTTATGACCCATATACTTGCCTTTATTAGCTTGGGGTTTGTTGTATATGTGAAGCCTGGGTTTGATGTAAATGTAAAGCTTGTGGTGGTTTGATGTATATGTGAAGCTTATGGTGGTTTGATGTATATGTGTATCTTGAGTAGCCAATGTTTGGCCGAAATGTCGATTCATTTCCGTTTCGGCAAATTTCTGGAGCATTCTCCGCATGCTCCCATGCATTATTAGGGAAGGTCATGCCGAATTTTTCCGGCGACGACTATGATATATAATTGTGTTGCTCTCTCCGTGCACGCAGGTGATCGACCATGGTCCGCGAGATGCTGAGCGATATCACCGTGGCTAGGTGGATGCAATGTGCGACAAATGACATGCTAAGGAATAATAGGTCGGATATAAGATGTCCGTGTCGACGATGCAAACTGCAGTGCGTGACCGAGCCTGATTCCGGAATATTGCAAAGACACCTGAAGCGTAATGGTTTGATGGATGGCTACACACGGTGGATAAGTGATGAAGCTGGTGAGGAGGAGGACGTCAATGGTGGGGCGCCAGTAAATGAGGAAGGGCAACCAGAAAATAGCGGCGTGCGAGAAGACGAAGAGAATCCCGTACATGATCATGAAGAAGATGCCGAAGCGAATCATGTAGATCAAGATGCCGGACCTGAAGATCAAGATGTTGTACATGATGAGGATTCAAGCTGGGTGCGGGACCCTCATGTTCAAGAGCTGCTTTTCAAAGAGGCGTTGAACGCAAGAGGTGCAGCTAGAGAGAAAGCCAAGATGGCGCAACTCGAGAAAGACGCGATTACGAAGTTGTACGAAGGATGCAACGGCGGGGATACCTGCTTGAATGTAACACTTGGGGCTATGGAGATGAAGGCAAAGCACAAATGGACCGACGAAATCTTCGATGATAACAAGGCATTCTGGCACGATCGTCTTCCGAAGGGCAACACGTGCCCAACTAGTATCGCTGAGGCCAAGAAAGTCCTTTGCCCTCTCGATCTTTCGCACGTTAAATACCACGTCTGCATAAATGATTGCATGATCTATCGGGGTGAGGACGAAGATAAAACCACATGTTCGGTGTGCGGTTTTAGTCGATACAAGAGAGGGAAGAAAGTTCCTAGAAAAGTGGTATGGTACTTTCGATCACTCCTCGTCTACAGAGGTATTTCGTAGATCCCGAGGAAGCAAAGCTCATGACCTGGCATGTGGATAGAAATAAGCTAAAAGAGGATGACCCGAACCCGGATCCGGAAAAGGAGGACATGCCGAGGCACCCTTCAGATGGTAGCCAATGGAATGCGTTGGACCTCGAATACCCAGATTTTGGGAAAGAACCAAGGAACCTCAGGATTGGTGTGAGCGCCGATGGAGTCAATCCGTTTGGCGGCCAGAGCAGCACATAGAGTACCTGGCCCGTGTTTGTATGCATATACAACCTTCCCCCTGAAAGTGCATGAAGAAAAATACATAACAATGTGTATGCTAGTTCAAGGGCCGAAACAACCAGGTACGGACCTCAATCTATATCTGCAGCTGTTGAAAGAGGAGCTAGAAACGTTATGGAAAGACGGAGTCAATACGTGGGACGCTGCGGCAAAAGAATATTTCCCAATGAAAGCCGCGGTGATCACGACGGTGCACGACTATCTCGGATACGGATATTTCTCAAGGCAGGTGGTCCAAGAATTCTGTGCATGTGTTAGGTGCATGGATAATACAACGTACCGCCAGCTACCAAAAGATCCCGGATCTTCAAAAACTGTGTTCCAGGGGTCTCGGAGGTGGCTGAACAAGAAACACGTGTGGAGAAAACAGGGACATCTGTTCGATGGAAGCGAGGAGCTCCGAGCACCCCCAGCTCGAAGGAGCGGCAAAGAAATCGACAACTTGTTGAAAACTTGGAAATAGGTCTGTTTTCTGGGATTTGGAATACTGGAGTCTACTCCGCAGTCCTCATAGCCTTGATTTAATGCATATCACAAAGAACATGTGCGAGAGCTTGTTTGGAACGCTGCTCAACATGCCGGAGAAGACCAAGGACGTGCCAAAAGCAAGGAATGAATTGAAATTTATGGGCATCAGGAGGGAAATTCACCCCCCTAGTGACGACGATGATGAGCCGGAGGAGGAAGAGGATACGGAAACACAAAACTCTCGCAAACGAAAAAGGACGACCAAGAAGAAGACCGATATTGATCACTGCCCCCCGGCATGCTTCACTCTGTGCGAGGAGGAGATCAAGCGGTTTATCCACTGCCTCATAGGAGTAAAGTTTCCGAACGGCTACGCAGGGAAGATAAGAAAATACCTAGACGAGGCGAAGCAGCGTTTCAGCGGGATGAAATCTCACGACTGTGCCGTGCTGATGACGCAGATTCTCCCGGTTGCGATGCGAGGGATAATGGACGAGCACGTCCGTAAAACGTTGTTTGGCCTTTGCAACTTTTTTGACGTCATCTCCCGGAAGTCGATTTGCGCTACGCAACTCAAAAGGCTATAGGAGGAGATCGTGCTCATACTATGCGAGCTTGAGATCTATTTCCCGCCCGCGTTCTTCGACATTACGGTGCATCTGCTGATCCACGTCGTGGAGGATATCGTCCTACTCGGGCCTGCGTTTCTGCGCAGCATGATGCCGTTCGAAAGGATGAATGGACACATAAAAAAATACGTTCGTAACAGGTCCCGTCCAGATGCAAGCATAGCGAAGAGCTTTCTAACCGAATAGTGCATCTCTTTTTGAACGAATTATCTCAACACTGAGAACCCTGTTGGTTTGGCCGTCAACAAGCACTTTGGCTGGACCGATGGGTGTGGTCACCACGAGGGAAGCCGCGCAATGCATGTCAACTTTGACGGTCGAGACATCGACTTTGAAAGAGCAAGCCTAGTCGCGCTACAACACATCCAGCTGGTCAATCCTTGGATAGTAAGGCACAAGGATTTAATCAGGAAGAAGTACAGTGACCAGGGCCTGCAGATAACGGACCGCGATCCACGGCTAATCAAAGACCACAACTCCGGTTTCATGACTTGGTTCAGGGACGAGCTTCGTGCTAATCCCCCGTGAAGGAACGCTTCCGAGGACGAAAAGATGATATTCACCTTGTCACAGGGTGCCGCACGCAACCTGATGACCTATCAAGCGTATGATATCAACGGCTACACATTTTACACGGAGTAAAAGGACAATAACTGCGATTACCAGAACTGAGGGGTAACGGGGATATTCTACACCGATGACGTCAAGGAAAGATTCTATGGAAGGATCGAGGACATATGGGAGCTCGACTACTGTGGAGAGAAGGTGCCGATGTTCCGTGTGAGATGGGCCAAGAGCGTCGTAAAATAAGACCGGTACTTCACCACCATGGTTATACCCGAAGCCAAATCCAAGTCTGCGGGCTCAAACGTCACCGCGAAAAATGAGCCATGGGTACTGGCTAGCCAAGTGGACCAATGATTTTTCATTACCATCCCATCAAAGCCGAGCCGCGTTGTAGTGAGGAGAGGCAAAAGAAACATCATCGGAATGGATGGAGTCGCCAACGAGCAAGACTTTGACAAGTACGGCGACCCGAAGATGGAGGATGACTACGCCGCTCAGGATACATACACCACAACCCTACCGAAGAAAGGTCTCCTCCCGTTCAAGAGGAAAAGTGAAGGCGTCCCGGGCCTAAATTATTCAACCACGACAAAGAAGGGCAAGAAGAAGATTGTGAGGAAACGATAGCTAGATAGCTAGCTCCAAATTAAAAAAAATTATTTTGTAATTCATGATCACTTTGTGTATGCATGGATTTAATATGCACTTTGTAATTGATGATCACAATCTTATGTTTCCAAATGCCGCTACACCTTGTGTTTGTGGAATTGGTTCGGCGACGACACGGTTAAGGCATGGTACGTGGATCGATATGATCACAATCGAAGTACTCCCTCCATTTCTTTTTACTCCGCATATAAGATTTGGTCAAAGTCAATCTTAATAAAGTTTGACCACTTTTATACACAATTGAAGCATCATGCCTAACTCCTTAAAAATATTTAGTAGCGATAAAAAACTAGCAGCGATAAAAAACAAGATAGATAGCTAGTCCAATTAATAAAAAAATTAAAAAACTCTTAGGGGTGGCGCATCTTTTATAAATGCGCCACTAAATGTGCTTAGGGTGGCACATTTTGCCAGAATGCGCCACCAAGAGGTTCCTTATGCGTGGCGCATTTCGGCGGAATGCGCCACGCATAAGGAACCTGTTGGTGGCGCATTCTGGAAAAATGCGCCACCCCTAAGACTTAACCTCCACGGCCCCCTCCCCCTTGCTCGTCACAGTACCCATTCGAGCACGATCCCCTATCGAGCCCTAGCCGCCGACGCCGGAGCCGCCCCTCAACGCCACCGGAGCCGCCCCTCGACGCCACCGCGGAGGAGCCGCTCCTCTACGCCACCGCGGAGGGTCCGCTCGACGCCACAGGAGCCGATCGCCGCCACTGGAGCCCCTCGACGCCACCGGAGCCCCTCTACGCCATCGGAGCCGCCACCCCGACGCCCCCGAGGTGATCCCCCTCGACGCCTCCATCTCCATCCCTGCCCCCTTCTTAATTCCCCTGTTATTCCAAGAAAACAGAGAGGGGATTTGAGATTCTTGGTCCATATATGATGATGCATATGTTTTCTTCCATGTGTTTGTTAGAAATTGTTAAGGAATACTGCACATGTGTTTGTTTTCTTACTAGAAATTGTTAAGAAATTGCTAGAAACTTACTCCATATATGATGATGCATATGTTTTCTTCCATGACTAAGCAACAATCCTTGAATCAGTGCATATAGTTGATGTTAGCTTACTGTTATCTTACATTAATTAATAACACCATAATATTTTTTAACAAGAATCCAATGAACTTTGCTATTTTTATTATCGATAATGGTTGGTTGTGTTATATTGTTTATTTTATTCTTGATACTGGTTTGTTTGAGTTATATTGTTTATTTTATTATCGATACAAAGCAGTTTTCAAATGCTAAAGTAGCTAGTGTGAAACTATTTTGCTATGTTTCTTTCAGAGCAAGTTTACTCCATGCAAAATCATGCATGACCATGTGAATATCATGCTTATTAAATATTTTTGTTGCTTGCTGTTTTTTGTGTCCTGTGTGTGTCATGTGTGTGTGTGTCTTGTGTGTGTGTGATGTGTAGAATCTGTGTGTGTGATGTGTGTGTGTCATGTGTGTGTGTGTGATGGCATCACAAAATAGTGTAGAATAAAATGTGTGTGGTGCTTGTGTTCTTCATATATGCTGGTTGTGCCTACATACTAGGCATTTTTGTGTGCAGGGACTCACATTATCCCCTTTCTCCCGAAATGTTGATTAACTTCCATTTCGGTTGAGAATGGGGCACTCTCATGTTAAGGAAAATAGCAAAGGTCATGCCGAATTTTTCTGTGAATTCGTGCATGACCTTTGCTATTTTTCTTAACATGAGAGTATAAGCATTTATTTATTGTGCTAATTAATTAAGTAGTTGCATTTCTTAATATTGTACTAGTGCAAACAGGGCGACCTAACCCCTTCCAGCAATACAAAGATGATCCGCAGACCGAATTCTTTATGAGGGCCCGGAGCTATAAGGACAAAGCAACCTTGAAAATAATTATCGATCCTAAGATTCAGGAGTTTACGACTGCCGTGGTAAGTAGTTTACCACGCGACCTTGTCGATTGAATTCTCGAGTGAAGTTCACAATTTCTTAATGTTTCACATTCTTTTTGCAGCAAGCGGTAATGAAAATCGCGTCATCGCAGGAGTCGTCGGTTAAGCCGGCCGGCCCGTGGGACAATGCCTTTAACAGGGCGTTGAACAAGGTCAAAAAGGTTGACGACATGACGGAGAAGCCATCGTCAGCCGGCCGTGTGGTCGGCTTTGGTGTGGACCTAAATTGGTCCGAATATTATGGAAAATTGGCGGAGCAGTCCGGTTCGAGGGGGCGCAAGGCGAGAAGGACCGAAGAAGATGCCGCTTATGGTCGTGGACTGGAGGAGAAGGTGAACATGCTTCCGCAGCTTGTCCAGGAGGAAGTGGCGAAGACGATTAACGCTCTCCTTCCAGATATGATGCAGTCGCTCGCGAATTGGCAAGCGTGTGGTGGACAAGGGCCCATACCAGTCCCCAGCATGGTCGGCAGCAACTCGGGCACCGCGGCGCCTGCAGTCCCGACTCCCGCCGTAGTGGTGGCTCCCGCACCGACTCTCGGCGTATTGGCGACTCCGGCCGGCAACACCGCGGCGGCGGCGCCGGACGTGATGGTAACTCCTCCAGCCACGATCGAGCAACCGGGGCATAACAATAATGCACCCGGCGGCAGTGCAAATAGGGCGACCGACGCCACGGGAGGCAGCGCGCCCTCCGTCTCTTGCATGCCCGCCGTCATCGGCGGGGTCTATTCACTAGCCGACCTCGAAGCCCTCAAGGTAACTATAAGTGTCTGCAACTTAAACGAGGACTTCATCTCCTTTACTTTTTTAGTGGAATCTCTTTGATGCCGTACATGCATATATATATATCTCTTTCGCAGGAGGACACTCCATGCATTCTATTACAACTCGTGGACGGCGAGTTGAAGGATGTTGCCAAAGGTAAAATTATTCAACCACAAAATCGAATCATGCACATTATGCCGATGGCATCAAAGATGCATAGGGTTCAAATCTCTCTCGTGATTTCGGGCTACGAGAGAGTTGAACCTCCCATTCAATGTCGGGACCCGGGGTTAGCGTATGCAAGTCCCGCTACGACATAGTCATATGAAGAGCCGAGAACCGTACCCACTTGTCTAAGCAGACAATGCCAAGCATAGAACATTCTCGGAAAGCATCGTACGCGAGGGGCATCCCATCCAGGCCGGATGATCAACTGGGATGGTTCCTCATCGTCCGCACACGAGTCTAATGATATGGGTGATGAACTCCCATATTCACAGACAAGTCGCCTCAACCATACTATCGACTATCTCATAACTCTTACATAGACTTACTCCAGCCCAATCACTTAGTCGGGGTCTAGGGCGGGCTCAATCATACCACAAAGTGTGCACGAGACGGAGTCTCGAGCAATCGCATCGCGATGCCCCAAGGTGCGCACATCTAAGGGCCACTTGGTGTATGAAAGACCGCCAGCCAGATCACAACTAAGGTCTCGAAAACCCATACAAAGACATGCATGTTATATCCATGCACGCAGCACACATGCCTTGTATGAACAGCAGGTATCATTGCAATTCTCTACAAAGTATACATTTTATTGATAACTCTAACAGAGTGCTCACAGAGATCACAACATGTGATCCAACATTACAACAACAAGAGGAAGCAAAGTATGTCTGAGTACAGACAAGTTTAACAAATGGCTTAAGAAGCCTTATTTAAACACAAGCCTTCCACGAGGGAACCAGTCGTCTGATTGGGACTAGACTAGCTTGATCTTCAGTCGTCGAGCTCGATGAACAAGCCACCTTCGGGGTCAGTGGTTTCATCTAAAACATAGATTAAGCAAACGTGAGTACAAAGTCGTACTCAGCAAGATTTACATAGAAACTATACTACTCATGCACATGTATCAAGGTAAAGGGAGGTGGGGTTTTACTTGCAGTAGTGCCACCTTTGACTTGGCTAGTCCTGAACTACGAGTACCACACTAGACTTGAGGTAAGAAGCGTACACGAGTCCACTACTTTCTCCAACCAATTACACCACTATGGTGCCTTCCTCGACTTCCCCACGAGAAAGCACGCCATAGCACTCACACTTATCTTGGTGTGTTTTAGAAGTATCCAGTTCAAGTTATCTAATAATCAAGATAAGCTTTCCAAGCAGTCCTTAACCGCGGACGCGGCTATTCGAATAGTTTTGTTAACCCTGCAGGGGTGTACCGCTATACACACATGAGCATCATTTACCACCTTTGATCTCGACACCATTCAAGGGGTGCCAGCGAGGATGCTGACCACAAATGTTACCTCATAGCCTATCTAGTCCAAGAAAGCCGCCTACATGGGTTGGCTACCACTATCGTGAACCCGGCCAGTTTACCGAAGTGGACCCAAGTGATGTGTGCGTGGTGCATAAGCCGGTCTCGGGTGAGCCTTTCTCTCACTTAGCAGCCAGGCCACAGACCTACCAGAACTCCGAACTATTGCGACATCTGGAAATCGAAAGGGATGAGTTAGTAAGCTGAGAGGAGTCAGTGAGCCCAATGTGTGGTTGTACTCTTCATCTTGGATCACCACACAAGAACTCGGACTTAGGGCGGTGTTCAACGAGACAACCCACCGTGTACTCCTACACAGCCTCTCATCGTTCACCTTGTAATAGGGTAGATTCACCAACATCACCGTGATCACTACCATCCCGACTCACATAACAATAACATCATTGTATCACTCTAAGCATGCATTAAGAAGTAACAATTGCAGGGGCCACATGATATCAATCATCTCCTACATTTGCTAGGATTGTGGTTCCCTTACTACTGTGACAAAATGATAGGCCACGCAATGGAATGGGTTCATCTATGCGGTAGAAACGCATCATGGTAATCATCCTAAATAATGCATAAGTGAGACATGAGAGGGAAGTGGGATTTTATCGACATGATCAATGGGGGTTTGCTTGCCTTGCTGACGAGGTTCGGTTTCGGGGTCTTCAACGAAGGGGTCAGCCTCCTGTTCCGGTTCCACCTCTACCCGACAAACAACAAACAAGGTAGCAAAGTAAATACAATGCACAATCACATGGTTGAAGGTTGAAACTTGATGTATATGCTTCTGATGTGTTTGGGCAATTCCATTTAAATGGAGTATATAGCAAATGAATTGCAAATTCAAACTCCAATTTGAATTTATTTTAGCCAAGTTATAATTGATATTTTTGATCAAGTTGAACCATTTTGAAATGTGTATGATATGCCTCTGAAGTTCACGTATAATGTGATATGTTGACATGGTTCAAAATGCAAAAGCATTTGAAAAGAATTTGAATTAATTCCATTTAAATCAATTAGCAAATGCTACTGATCACATTTTATATTCAACCCAAACATGGTTGAAAGTTTGATATTTGGATAGCTTATTTTCTCCTGATCATTTTTCATATATTATTTGTCCAATTTGGAGTTAATATGAATTTTCTATGAATTTCCAAAGTTTCAGCCTTTTTCTGGATTTTCCGTAATTTATAAAATCATTTATTCGAATTACTGCGTCAGGCTTGCGCAAAGGTGACGTCAGGGGGAGCTGACGTGTGGGGTCCAGTGGTCAGCCATAGTGGGGTTAATCCCTCTCTGTTTAAAAATAATAGAGGGGTTAAGGGCTGGGGGCCCCACCTGTAAGTGACCCAGGGGTAGATTAGTGCGGGGTTAAAGGTTAACCCACCGGCGGCTTGACGCCGGTGGCCTGGCCACGGAGGCGCCCTTGCCGGAATCGTCTAGGGGACACGGGAGAGGAAGAGGAGACCACCAACATGTGCAGCGTCGTCGTCCGCATCGATTGGACCTGGCCAGAGCTTCAGGGGGTCACCGGAGCAACGCCGACGTCGAGGTTCGCGGCGACCGTGGCTAGGGCTGTGTCGGGTTCGCGCTCCAGGGCGTCATTTTGACCATGGCGTGTTGCAAACGAGAGCTGAGAGCAATGGGATGCTGCTGCGCGCGCTAGTTGAGCTGAAAGGGCACGACGGCGACCTCGACTTCAACTGTGGCGGAGGCAAGCTTCGGCGTTCATGGCGGCCGTGGATAGAGAACGAGAGGGAGGGCGCTAGGTTAGGGGAAATGGTGAGAAGCTCACCACGAACGCGACGGGATGGCTAGCGGGCTCGGGGAAGCTCGGAGTTGGCCGGAATTCGTGGACGACTCGCGGCGGCCGGAGTTGGGGAAGATGAAGCTAGCGTCACGTCCCGGGGCCTTTCTTCTCGATTGGCAGCACTCCTCGACGTAGAGGACGACGACAAAGCAGATGGACGAGGTGGCGCGGCTTGTCGACGGCGTTTTCCACGCGTTCTCCTCATCGGTGCTCCGGCGGGGTCTTGGGCGGTGACGAAATCGAGCAGGAGAGGAAAGGGAAGAGCTCTGGAGGGGGGAATGGAGGAGGCGTGCTCCAGGGCGTCTCCAGGCGCGAGAAGGAGGCACGGGGAGGCCTGGAAGGCCCTCGACGGCGACGTGTCATCCACGGCTGGCTCGGTGGCATTCCACCGAGCAGCGTGGAGGCGCGGGGCGGGGAAGAAGACCCTGCTGCCCCTGGTGGGCCGGCTGGGCTGGGTGGGCTGCTCTCTCTTGGGCGCCAGGTAAGCTTTTCCTGTTTCTTTTCCGTTTTTCTGTTCTGTCATTTGTTTTGGCTAGCAAAAATAAATACATAGCCATTTTTTTAAATGCTGAAACTTTTCATATGGCCTCATAATAATATAGACTAGCCATTCATAAAGTTTGGCACTTTTTAAAATTCAAATAATTTGAATCTTAACTCAAATAGGGGTTTTTGATTAAATCCAAGGCAGTGTTTGAATATTTGAAAAATCCATGAGCATGGGGTGGGTCCCACATCACTTGATATGTGATCACACTCATTTATAAGACTTTTCAAAAATCTAACATGAATTTTTGGAGAAGATATTTATCTGGCCTTTTGAATTAATTCATCTGGGGGGGGTTCCTTCTCCCATTTTGCGTTTGATTTGATTTCAAAGACTTCTTTTGAAATTTTTAACATGATGGAAGTGACTTGCTAACCCTAGCACATTACCTAATAGAGGGTTCTGACATTCAACCCCCCGGATACGATGAGGACGCGCCGGCAGTCCTGAGTGACTGTTTCAACCAAATATGCCTATGGGAAGAGCCAAATGCGTTGAATGACGGGGGAAAGGGGCACCACACCTAGGACAACACCGCTAGTCATCGTGTCGGCGCCACATGATCCCATCGGCGCACAGCAAGAAGACGATGATCTTGATGATGATATCAGCGCCGACCGGTTCATCAATACTTTGTATGATGCTGATGACTTATTCATGCCTCCTGCTCAAGGAGCCTATCAGCATGACGAGGAAGCTCGCGGTCCAGCTGATCCTGCGGCGAAGCCTGCTTGCTCCACGCGTCTCTTCGCTGCTTCTCAGGACATGTCTCCAGCAGCTTGCACCTTCACCGAGCCTTAAGCAGATGCCACAAGGAGATCTATTCTCAGCCCGTCCACACTCCATAAGGCAGCCACTAAGCAGATAAAGGCCGGTGACTGCTCAAAATCAGACAAGAAGAAGGGACGGAAAAGAAAGAAGAGCATCACTTCGAGTAGCCAACCTTCGATGCCGATCCGGGCTCAGGACGGGCCACCAAGACCCAAGGATCTCTCGTTTGAAATCCATGTGGCTGGTAGGGCGATGCTACCTAAGGACATGTTGGACCTTGCAACTTCGGATATGCAGTGTGTGCATCATAGTATTATGGCATTAGAGAAGATTCTTCTTCGAGAAGAGAATCCCTCGTACCCGGTTTTCATGGCCAAGGTGCCACTCAACATGGGCTTCATCAACACTATCCCCACGGATATGATAATCCTGCGATTTTCGGAGATCTTCAATTGTACCATCTCAAGCGGCTAGACGATAGCCTTATCCGTCTGTTCTCGCTCAGCCTTTCTATGAGTATCAGGAGAGATAAGACCCCGAGCGTCGCGATATTGGACCCCTTCTACATGTGTGAAAGCATATTGATGGACGACGGGGACGCGGCTCTCGCGGCGGGGTAAATCACAGACTTCATACTAAAGAACGCCGACAAGGATTCATTTCTTATGACCTACTCTCCCAAGTAAGTCATTCGCTCGCCTCCGTAGCATATATGCTTTCTTAGCTTTCCATTGTCCTCTTCCAACATTCCTTTTGGATTTTTTTAATTATGCAGTGAGGATCAAGACTGCGTGCTCATCTGCTTTTCACCGCAACACTCGCACGCCGTGTATATAGACTCGGAGAGTGTGAAGAAGAAAGATTACAATTATATCATGAGAGTTTTGGATGATGCTCTCGTCGGCTACATAAAAGGCGGAGGCAAGATCATGAAGCACTAGTTCTGGAAAAATCAGCCTGGCGTGAACGTGTTCAACCACGTAACGCAGTTCCCGTGCGTCAAGCAGCCGGCTGGCAGTGTGAGGGATGCGTACTACGCCCTTCATCACATGAGGGCGATTGTACAGGAACAACACAACCTTACGCTGCCAAGTCATCTCAGATGCAAATCTGAAGGAGGAGTTCTTTCACATCCAAGCGCAGATGGTGACTATCATCCGTCATGAAGTACAAATGAGCGGGTCGATCTTCCACTCGAACATTGCACCATCCAATGGGGAGATAGAAGTCCGCCTAAAGGCCCTGCGTGACACAAGGCCTTTCATGAAAAAAGAAGGATGCCGCCCATTCCCCGAGCCGAGGCAGAACAATTGAACAATTTATGTTATATATGCCCTACATGTAATTTGGATGTAATCTTTGTGTAGTAGATGGTAGTGTCAAATACTCTTGGTGCTCTTTGTGTATAAAGGTCACTGCATATGCATTTTTATGCATATGTGCATGCTTCTCGCCATTGATCGACTTGCTTTAAGTTGTTGATAAGAATAGATGCTAGATTGCTTTGTTCTCCTTTGGTTTGATTCATATGGATGTGACCTCTAAAGCTTTGTTTTGTGCAGGTTGAAGAGCAAACAAGATATGATGACGAAAGTAGCTTTCGGTTTTCAATAATTGTTGGACTCATTGTAATTTTGTGATGGATGTAATCTTGTGAATCTTTTTGGCATCTAAACCTTTGTAAATCTTTGTAATAAGAATTATAATTCAATTATTTTGTATCAATAATTGTTGGCCTCATTTTTATATTGTATTTTGCATTTCTGTAATATAATAAAAATATCTATAATGCTTTTATTCTTTTCTGTAATTCTTTTTTTTTGTTTTCTGTAATTATTTAGTGGCGCATTTTGTCTGGATTTAGTGGCGCACTGTGAATGCGCCACCCCTAGGGAACCTTAGGCGTGGCGCATATCAGAATGCGCCACCCCTAAGAGCTTAGAGGTGGCGCATTCTGAGATGCGCCACGCCTAAGGGCCTTAGGGGTGGCGCATCCAGAATGCGCCACCTCTAAGCCCTTATTAGTGGCTTGTAGTTAGTGGCGCATCCCTAATGCGCCACTAAACACAAAAAAAGGGCGCCACTAAGAGGGCATTCCCTAGTAGTGTTGGAATCAAACCCAAACCCTAAACCTTTTTAAATGAAAATAAAAACAATGTGGCAAATTAAACCTTGTCCAAAATTTATGAAAACAGCTTTGTTAATTTCCTAAAATCAACAGAACCATGTTGGACTAACTTTGGGTATTTGTTGACCCATGGAAAATTACAAACAATTAAAACGGTAGCTCATAAAGTCCATTTTAATCATTTATATTCTATTTGAAATATCCAATGAATTTTAAAATGCACCAAACTCGTTGTATCACCTACATGCGATACAATTATAATTTAGAAACCCCTAACATGATTTGTAAAAATGTAAAACATTAAAAACAAATACAAAACAGAAAGGCCAAGGCAACGGCCCAGCTAAACCAGCCCACCCCTTCCCTTTGTCTTCTCCCCCCACCTCACCTACTCCCTGTACCCGTGGAGACGGCGACGCCATGGCCATGCCGGCCCCTCCCTCACCTGCTCCCCTCGCTCCTGTGCGTCGTGGACACGATAAGGGAGCCCCCCCCCCCCCGCACACTCTGGATCTTACCTCCCCCCATTTCCCCTCGTCCTCGCGCTGCTCTCGCGGGGGAAAACCGACCCGAGCCCGTCGTCGCTGTCGTCGCGCACGCGCGCGGCCAACGGCCCCCGCAGCCGCAAACAACTTGTCCATCAGCCTCCCGGTCGCCGACATCGTCTACATGCAGGAGGGATCGAGCCTGGAGCCACCGCACGGTGCACCACATTGCCGTCTTCTTCCTCGTCGCCAGTGAGATCGCAGAGGAATTCCCTCCGCCATAACCCTCCATCGAGCCCGCTGCCCCCCTCAACACGTCCCCGGTGAGCAACCTCACCATCTCCAGGTGCCCGTTGGAGCCCGTTAGGACCGTAGGCGTGATCCCTCTTCCAAATGCTCCGGCCGCCGCCGTTCGTCGTCGTAGCCGTGCCTACAGACCGTCCCAGCCCATGATTTTGGCATGCGCGAGTTGCTGCGGGTATGCACGATCCGTTTGGCGCATTATATAGCTCGTTTTCTTCGTGTAGCTAGACTCACCATGGACGCCGGAGCTCGGCCTCCCGCCATTGTTGACCCCGTACTCGATTGCGTCCACCATGACCCCCTCCCCCACCATGGCCCGAAGCGGCGCGTCTCCCCGAACCCATAGCAACAATCGACGCTGAGTTTGGCCTCCGGAATCGAGCGCTAGCTCGAGTTCGCCGGAGCCCTGCCGGCGGTGAGCTCGCCGGAGTCAGTGCCGTGCGGGCCCCTCTGGTCAGAAGTTTAGTTAGCCCTTAATCACAGCCCGGTGGGCTACTTACATGTGGGGCCACCTCCCTAAATAACCCCCTGGATTTAGTTAATTAAACTGTTTTATAATAACTGTCTCACTGACTGCTGGGCCCCATCTGTCAGTTTAATAATTAAAATCATTTTAGTTTAATTACTCTCTTTGACAGGTGGGTCCAGGGGATATTTAAATTTAGTAAATTGACATATGGGTCCCACATGTCAGCACTATTCTGGATAGAATTGTGGATAATGTTAGGATTTAATAATAAAATAAAATCAGTAAATGATTTAAAAATGATTTCAACTTAGTAATTCAATATCTTTTAAACCGTAATTCAGATTCAAAAACTTTATACATCAAAATTGATCCTAAAACTATAACAAATACGGATACGCTATCCGTATGTCTACAACACCCCTCTAACACAACGAACATCAAACCATCCCCTTTCGAACCGATTGTCCGATGATTGCCCGATACCGATAAACTATCCGGATGAATTTATTCTGAACATGAAAGTTGTTCAGAATTGATCAACTAACACGGATACACATTTCACATGTTTTTCGGATGTCCACGACACCTCCGGGATGGTACCTTCCCCCTCCGGATACCCTGTCCGGTAATCACCCGAAGCTGGCAGTTCATCCCCGGATGAATTCCCGCCCCGAGCATAATACATTGCACTGCGTTAAAGCACCGTTCACATTTCTTACGTCATGTCATGCATTTGTTTCTATATGCTTGCTTTGTATTCACTGTTCCCCCCCCCTTAATCTCCGATAGACCCCGCTGCTGCCGTCGACTACACCGCTGCTGAGTACGACTACTTCGACGACGATCGTACCTCTACCGTCGAGCTTCCAGGCAAGCAGAGCCATTCTCTTCCCCAGATATCGCCTATCTTTCCATAAATTTCTTGCACTAGGCATTGCTGCTACTGCTACGTTACAATCCTATTCAACTGCATAGCTTATCATTGTCGCCCCTTGGTTACCTTTCCGCTATCCTATGCTGTCCTATATAAATATGTCTTATAATCAACAGTTAGCCCTGCGCCTTGTTAGTCAATAGGATTAGATAGCGGGCCATGATTACTCTGGGAGTGATCGTGGAAACGATACATTATAAACTGCTACAGGTACGGTTCAGAGCAGACACCTCTTCAGGCCCCTACCCCGGCTCTGCCGAGCCACATCAAGTGTGAGCTATCGAGGAGTAATCCTTGTACTCCACTCGTTGCTGACTCTGTATAGCCGTCTTAGGGTACTGAACCACGGTTGTCCTTACAGGTAAGGAGTCGGGGTGACCCCACGGTTCCCGCGCAGGGTATCTTAGCGGAACGACAGGTTAGGTGTATTCCACCGGTGTGCGGCGGGCCTGGTACTGTTCGTGGCCGATATATATCCTGTTGTAAGAAATTCGAGCTCTTCGGAGCAAACACGAGACAAGGTAAGGAGACGGTTCACCTTGTTGGTAACTGCACGAGTTGGTGGGACATCAGGGCAGGCACCGATGTTACTGGTGGTCCTGACTGCTGTCGTTGTCCGTGACTCATTCAATAAGGGGCAACCATAAAGGTTGTCTCGACAGAAAATTAATAAAATGCTTAACGGGTTCGGCGGATTACTTGAGTAGCCTTTTGGCTTGTACGCACTACCTATACGTGAGAATTACGAGTTATGGGATCCTCTGTGATGTAGCCTCATTCGAAAGCTCTGAAAGACGTGCAGTTCAGCATTATGGCGCGGTCGGATCTGCATCCATGTTAGAGTTGCGTGGTATCCACCGTCCTCACAACGACCCGGAGAGCGAGGGGTGATAGGCCCATGACCCCCTTGAATTTAGGGTTGTAGACCGGCGGGGACCTCTCTGATGAGCCGTAGGATGGACTGCGTTGTGTTGGATAGCCTCGGTGGGGCATTCTCTAACAAGGTGTACGCCACCTTGGAGATCTGAGCGTGTAGGCTACCCAGTAGTGCACCCCTGCAGGGAAGATTAATCTATTCGAATAGCCGTGTCCACGGTAACAGGACGCTTTATGCTGAAGCCAGATCCTACCACTACTAACTACTACTATTAAACTGTTGGTTCCGGGTTTTTTTTCCTAGCGGGGATGTCGAGGAAGGGAAATCAGAGGCATTATTATTATTAAATATTACAACTTACTATTATACAATTGTGAAGCAACTTCTGCTGCATTGTTATTACATTCATGCTATTGAACTGTTGGCTGATTCTTACCTAATGCTGCAAGACTCGTCGGAAGATGCTAGTCTTCAATAGGCCTAGCTTCTCTTCCTTATTCTAATTTCTACCTTGCAGTCCACTATATACAGCCACCCCTTTCCATTTGATAAAAATGCATAAATGCTTAGTAGCGGACGTAAAACTCGTGGGTATGCTAGATACTCACCTTTGCTTTATTTCCCCCTTTTCGCTTTGCCTGATTGGCCGCTGCAGCCGACGTTGGAGCTCAGGAGCAGGAGTACCCCGAAGGCGACTACTACGACATCGAGTTCCCCGTTGACTAGGAGTAGTTCGGTGGATCCCAGGAAGGAGGCCTCGCCTTTTCGATCTGTATCAATGTTGTCATTTGTGCTAGCCTTCTTAAGGCAAAACTTGACAAACTATGTCTGTACTCAGATATTATGGCTTGTATGACATATGTATTCGGATCCTCGTGATCCCTGGTATTGTAACATATTTTTTTATCCTCTTGTGTTTAGTGTTGTGCTGTGATATTCTCACCATGGCACCCTGATCTCAGCCGTGTACCCTGCGTGTATGATTACTGTACACGTATTGACTTTGGGGGCGTCACATGGCCGAGGTGACATTGGGAAATCCATAGATGCGAACTATGAACTCTGAGGTGTGCTTTTGTACCCCTACATAATTCTCATTCTCTCTTGATAACAAAGGAATGACCTCCGAGTACGTCCCCATTGCATGTTTTAGTTGAAATATCATGTGATTAGACTATGTTAATGTTGTTGGGAGTTGCCACTAGTGAAAGTATGAAGCCTAGGCCTTGTTTCCACCTTTGCAATACCATTTGTACTCACATTTACTACTTGTGTTCTTGTTGTAGTTTTTATTACAGATTTATATTACTTCGTTTTACCACACCTATCACCCATTATTTACCATCTCTTCGCCGAACTAGTGCACCTATACAACTCCTAGTTGTATTAGGTGTGTTGGGCACACAAGAGATTTCTTGTATCTCAATCACAGGGTTGCCTAAGAGAGACCATCTTCAATCTGTACTTCACTGAGTTCAATAAACCTTAGGTCATCCACTTGAGGGAAATTGCCGCTGTCCTACAAACCTCTGCGCTTGGAGGCCCAACATAGTCTACAAGAATAGCAGCATGCATAGACATCACTCGCTCGCAGCAGCCACCCTCCGAGGCGTCATTCTCTTACGTGACCTGAAACTCGGCACTCGGGGCCTCGCTCACAGCAGCCAGCCTCTGGGGCTTTATTCGCTCACGCGACCTGAAACATGGCACTCAGGGGCTCGCTCGCAGTAGCCACCCTCTGGGGCGTTATTCTCTTACGAGACCTGAAACTTGGCACTCGGGGGCTTGCTCGCAGCAGTCACCCTCCGAGGCGTTATTCGCTTACGCGACCTGAAGCATGTCAATCGGGGGCTCGCTCGAAGTAGTCATCCTCTGAGGCGTTATTCTCTTACGCGAAATAAAACTTGGCACTCGGGGGCTCGCTCACAGCAGGCACCGTCCGAGACGTTATTTTCTCACGTGCCTTAAATTTGGCACTCGGTGGCTTCGCCCGCAAAAGCCACCCCACGAAGCAAATCAACAATGCAAGCACTTGGAGGCTGACACACAACGGCTCCCACCGAGACCTCAACCGACTCATAGCGACTCAATAACAACATAGGTCACACAAGGAATAATCCTACAAAGACTCCATCTAACAAGGAAGAATTTAAAAGGGACAAACAACTCTATACACCAGGCTATGACTTCACTTTACAAAGTGCACCGAGCAAACAGTCATTCCCCTCGCAAATTTTTTTCACAACCAACTCCGAGGGCGCGTCTGCCGCGTTAGAGTGCTCCTCCATCGGCTCGTCTCGACCACGAGGAGGTCCGTGGGCCGCCAGCATAAGATCTACCCTGGGCTAATGGTTGCGCACAAAAGCAAAAGTGCATCGAGCCCGCGCATGAATCTGATGATTCACAACACGACGAAGCTCCATAGGCTGAGAGAACACCTGACAAAGCCTCTCAAGAGAAGATGCCACCAAGTACTCTGCAGCAGTACTCAAGAGCTCCTGGCACCCTACTAACCCGCAGTCGAATAATAGAAAATACCCATGCACGTTTCCTGTCCATCCAAAAGGGATTTTCAGCTTGCACGGCCGAATCATCCAAGCGTGAAAACTACGACTGCACAGCCTCCTCCTCCTCGCGAGATCGACCAGCCAGGAATTTGTAGGAAAAGTAGGCACAGAACAAGGATCAGCTGAGGCACAAGAGAAAGCATTCGAACAACCAAGGAGTCAAGACAGGAAGACTCACCCTTCAGAAGATCGGACAATTTCAACATCCAAGCAACTATGTTATCCAAGACAGCCTCAACACGTTCACGCTTCGAGCAATGAATCGCAACAACACCCTTGAGCTGGCTAATCTCACGCTCCGCGTCTCTAAGCCTAAAACATAGGGACTCGTAAGCACCCTCGTGAGCATCCTCCCTCAACAAATTCCAAGCTCGAGAGACGCTCGGGGCGGCCTACCACAAAAGAAAAAGAAAAAAGAGTCAAACGAAGAGGAAAAGCATAACAAACAAGGACAAAGCAGTCTCACCAATAAAAGTTTCAACATCTCCCACTCCAAAGGATACTTTTTACAAAACTAAAGGAGTCATTCAATCATAAGGAAAAGTTCCCTTTCACCTACTCCGCACCCAGGGACTTGCGGACATCAGCATCTACCCAACTGTAGTTGATGGGCAAGATGAGTGGCCCGTCTGCTCTGCTCATCCGTATAATCAGGCACGTTGTCCACCATCGCATCCTCAATAGGAACACCGCACCCCAATAGAACAACAAAATACGTTGCAAGCCCACTCACCGCAGTTTTGCGGACCAAGCCTTCCAAGAGCTCATCATCCGGACCAAAAGTAGCAAACTGCAGATCTAGAACCTCGAGCCGATCCTCCTTGTCCGGATACATGTGCTCATGTAAAAGCTTCAGGAGGGTCGAAGCCCGACCATAGACATACTTAACGGCAACAGCAGCACTCGACACCGCATCCACAACACAACAGAGAGTGCTCGAGTCCGCAAAAGCAGCCGTCGCAATCTCCACGCTTATAGAGTCTGCATCACCAGGAAAAAACAATGATAAGAAATTCACGCCAAGGACCACCACAAAAATAAGAAGCATTAGAGAAAATCTTTTACCTATCAAATCACTCGCCAAGGCACACATGCGATCACCCTCAACCGCCTCGACTCGCCGGAACTGGTCCTCCGCCTGCCGAAGCCGACCAACCTCGCCAAGATGCGCAGGAAGTACTTTCTCTTTCACCTCCAAGGTGTCCCGAAGCAAAGCAAGTTCTTTCTCCATAGCAGAAGACCGTTTTTCAGCCCATTTCTTGCGATCTGCAGCAAAAACATCATAAGCCATGCAGAAGAACAACAGCAGCACGAAAGACAACACAACAAGCATACGATTCATAAGGGTTAGTTTCCCCCTGGACAGCATCATGGGCAGGCCGCCACCGATCACCATCAGTTAGCATGCGCTCGCACATCCGGAACAGCGGCTGGAACAACATGGAAGCAGGTTATAAGGTCATTACAAGTAAAACAAGTTCAAGACTGCAACCTGTGGAAATTGGTGATAGGCTGAATATTGTGTGTATTGCAATGTATTGATTTGACCCTTACATGGGGTATATATATAAGTACAATAGAGGATAGAGACTTGGAGTACAAGACAAGTAATACATGTTTAACTCTATTCTATCTTTATCTCCTAATCTCTATCCTAACCGTAATATACTTCTAACATCGCCCCTCAGTCGTAGCGGGAGTGAAGAGGATGATTGCGACTGAATTTGAAGTCTCGGCTTCTGTCGTCTTCTGCGCTGTGACATCATCAACTGCGTCTCTAATGGCTGATAGGTCGGCACCTAGGGCGGTGACTGCGTCCCCTTCTGGTGCCTTCCCTGTCTTCTCCTCTATTCCCTCCCGCAGTTATAGCGGGAGTGTCGTGGACACACGTGACCAGGTAGATGCTGTTGACTGGAGTTGTTGCCGATTAGTAGTTGTAGACGTAGCCTAATGTCGATGTCGAGGTAGCCGATCATGTAGTAGTCGTGTTCGATGATGTAGTCGTTGTGGATGATGAACCACACAAAGCCGGAGGCGCAAAAAAATGTGGTAATGATATAGATGACGGAGCTGCAATCGTGGACGATGCACCTTGCGGATGTTAGAGGGTGCCGTCGACGATGAGTCCACTGGTTTTTCCAAGACCGGAGGAAACCCATCGAGCACACAACGGTTTTTCTAAGACCGTGTGGCCGTGAGAAGGTCGTCACTATAATGACGTCGTGTCAATCCAGTCGCGTTGTCAAATATGACGCGGTCGATGCTTTCATCGTGACGCAATCTTGCAAAAATTCTGTCAGAGGGCGCTGAATAATGTCCATCTTGTGGACGAGCCGACGGCGGTGTGTTGACGATGATGCTGATGTAGACCACATTGAAGACGACCTTGGCGATGAAGTGTCGGCGATGATGCTGATGTTAGAAGTATATTCCGGTTAGGATAGAGATTAGGAGATAGAGATAGAATAGAATTAATTCATGTTTAACTCTATTCTATCTCTATCTCCTAATCTTTATCCTAACCGGAATATACTTCAAACACAACCAACCACAACTGATTGCTCGCATCCTCGGGGCTAATCCCATCGGGAGCGCTGCCGCGCCCCCAATAATATGCAGAAATCAAATTAAGACACGCAAGAAAAATAAGTTCAAGACTGCAACCAACCACAAGTGATTGCTCGTAGCCTCGGGGGCTACTCCCATTGGGAGCGTTGTGGCGCCACCAATAAAATTCAATAGCTAGATGGACTCCATACCTGCTCAGACATGCAATCGAAAAATGTGGCCTTGTCCTCAACTGGCAGATTTTTCTTATCCAAGATGTACCCCTCAGGAAACACGAGTTTTGCATCGGGAGGAGAGTCGCCTTCAGTAGCTGCTACAGACCCCCCGAGATGGAGTAGTTGCGGGGGTCGTACGCGCACCTGAAACTGCAGGAGTCGCTGAAGGACATGATCTCCTGGCCTCCGTACCAGAGTCAGTCGACTGAAGATCAACAGTGGCAACACTTGTCGAAGAAGCCGCCAGAACAAGAACAGTGCTGCAATTACACATTATCAGAACAAGAAATCAAAACAGAAGAACAATCAACCAGCAGAAGAAAACAAATACACACCCAACGGGCGCGACACCCGGACGGATAAGCAACCCGAGTTTTCGCTTTTAAGATCAACCGGAGGAGGGCAAGGTGCAGCGACTGGCATGATTGGTGGCTGCACTCCACCACCCGCAGTAGTCCGCTCAATAGCAGTCGAGGAACGACTTCTCTTGAAGCGCAGTGGCTCCAGATCTTTATCGTCGTCAGCAGCTCAGGGACGACAACTGTCACAACCCTAGTATCTGGTATTTTAATAAGTTGCATAATAGAGCATTCATGCATCTTATTTAAATTTTACTTAAATAGAAATTGATGATAATTCAAACCCTCTGTTTTAAAGGGCTTAAACCCGAACACAATTATAATGTACCGAAAGGGCCCTTCTTAAACCTCAAGGTTTTTTTTTTGAGAATCATATTTCAGAGATATGAATACTCACTAAACCCTCAAGGATTTTGAAATGGTTTAAATTTTCAAAATCTTAAATAAAACCGAACTCTAATGAGAGATTTTATTGTATGAAATCTCTTTAAAAATTATAAATATTCTTCCTATAATATTAGGAAGCTAATATAAATATTACAATGAATTTTGGAATTACCTTTACACATTATAATTTAAATCCTTAACTTTAATCAATTGGGTTTATATTTTTAGAAATAAAAATATGATTCCAACAATTATGGAAACTCTTGTTCATGTCTGGGTTCACCAGTAAGCTCACACAAAAAGTTTCATAATTTTCAGCTGAGGTTTGAACCCTCAAACAAACCTTACCTCCCCGGCAACGGCGCCATAAATAGCTTGATGTCTACGCATGCTTATATTCTTTTAGACTATGTTGTGCCTCCAAGCGCAGAGGTTTGTAGGACATCAGCAATTTCCCTCAAGTGGATGACCTAAGGTTTATCGAACTCACGGAAGTAGAGGTTGAAGATGGTCTCTCTCAAGAAACCCTGCAATTAAGATACAAGAAGTCTCTTGTGTCCCCAACACACCTAATACAACTAGGAGTTGTATAGGTGCACTAGTTCGGCGAAGAGATGGTAAAATATGGGTGATAGGTGTGAAAAAACAAAGAAATAAAATCTTTAATAAAAAGCGCAGCAAGGAAACAAGTGATAAACGCGAGCACAAACGGTATTGCAATGGTAGGAACAAGGCATAGGCTTCATACTTTCACAAGTGGCAACTCCCAACAACATTAACATAGTCTAATCACATGATATTTCCCATAAAACATGCAATGGAGACACACTAGGAGGTCATTCCTTTGAGGTCAAGAGAGGACGGGAATTATGTAGGGCTACAAAAGCACACCTCAAAGTCCGTAGTTCTCAATCTATGGATTTCCCAATGTCACCGCGGACATCCAAAGAGAGTACCACAATCACCACAACATATCTCATGGATAGTCAAAGACAAGAACCAAGAGACTCTCAATCTTCAATCAACACATAAAAGAGGAAATCACTCATGAAAATATTCTTGTAAGCCATGTCCAACAGACCGCTGTCACCATCGTCTCGGGGATTATACTAGATAAGATCAAGTGAGTACATCAATCCAATACATAGAGAAAGGGGAAATATCATGGGATCACCCTAGATTAACATAACCTATGATCACAACAAAGATCAAATCATGGGAGAGAGAAATGACCACATAGCTACTGGTAGAAACCTCAGCCCCGAGGAGGGACTACTCCCGCATCATGGAGGGAGGAAGCAACGTCGATGGAGATGAATCCGGGGGGAATTATGGTCCCCTGAAGCTTGTCGGCGATGGCGGTGGAGATCGGAATTTCTTCTGGAGAAAAGGGGTCTCGAATCAGGGTTTTCGCGATGGGAATATAAATAAGATCCAGAGGGGCACCGGGGGGCCACCAGGAGTCCAGGCGGCCTCCCGGCGCGACCCCACCCTTGGCCGCACCACCTGGCCGCCTGGGCACCAGGTGGGACCCCTCTGGCCCTTCTTCGGTGAATCCGGAAGCTTCTGGAATGCTGATTTTTTATCTGATTTTTCACGAATTTTTGGAGCAATTTTAATATGGGGGAAACCTGAAATAGAAAAGCAGCAGAAAACAGGAACTGGAACTTGGGTGCACTCTGTTAATAAGTTAGTCCAAATATGATCAAACATGTATGAAAGTGTATCTAGATCATAGCAATATCACACAAAACATGCATGGAGCAAGAAGAAATTATAGATACGTTTGGGACGTATCAACATCCCCAAGCTTAATTCCTGCTCTTCCTCGAGTAGGTAAATGATAACAAGCATAATTTCTGTGGTGACATGCTAGCAACCATATAAGAACTTTGAAATTAAAGCAATCAAGGTATGTAATTAAATTCAAGTCATAACACGCAAGAGTCTATATTGGCATTGAAACAAGCAACATAAGAACATTAGGTGCAAGAGCTCTTGCTATCCGTGACTCGAATGTCTCCAAATGGTGTTTGTGTGCAAGAAGGGAGATATGGGAATACAAGATAAAAATATATTTGTTGAGAACTCAATCTACTAGAGTTTCACACTTGGTCTTCTTTGGAATCTTATCTTGACTCGTCCCGAGACCACTAGCCAGGTACAAGTCAATTTGATCCACTCCCTTTCGATATTTTGAGCACTCATGCAATGGATGAGCGGAAGTACGAGAGTTGACACTTCGGATGGAAAAGAGAGAAATATGGTGGAGGAGGAAGCCAAAAAGGTGGGAAAGGCTCACATCAATGAGGACAATCATAGGCGAGAAGGCCAAATGATAGGTATGATGTGAGGAGTAGGGATTGCCATGCAACGGATGCACAAATGAGCTAAGAAAAGCTCTCCAATGGAACTAGTGGGGGTGCATCCAACTTTCTCGCTCATGAAGACCTAGAGCTCTTTTGAGGAGGCTCATCCTTGGAATATGCACGCCAAGTTCTATAGTGTGAAGGTCCCCACATAGCTATATGCATGTATGATCATCTCTATGGAGTACAACGATAAGAGGGAGTACTAGTGTGGATCTTTCAAAAGAAATAGTAGTGTTGCCCCTTTCTCTCATTTTATTTCTTTTTCTCTTTTTTTTATTTTTTGGTGGCCTCAATGGCTCTTTCTATTTAACTCTCATTTGTCCTCTTTGGAATCTTTTTATTTTTTCCACTTTGGGATCTTTTCCTCACTTAAGGGCAACACTTTATTTTACAAAAAGGTATAGAAGATCTTTAGACTTTAATAGGTACTCAACATAAATAAGATGTAGCTATCATGATGTATGCAATGTATGCATCTGCCTATGTAGCAGGAACATGTATGACATGAAGATCAAGTCATGAAGAGGTGGATGTTTCATGGAAATATATCTCGGAAAGGCTATAGAAATGCCTTGATAGGTAGGTATGCTGGTTGTTTTGAGGAAAGATATAGGGAGGTTTATGATGACACAGCATATCATGCCAAGGGTTTGGATGCATTAGTGAAGGTGGACGCCAACTCTCGGAGTGAGAAAAGGGCATGGTACCGAAGAGGCTAGCAAATATGAGGAGGTGAAAGTGTCAACTTGCAATACTTACATTAGTCCGAAGAACTCATGCACTTATTATCGGTAACTCTCAATCTAATGAGGAGGTTCACAAAGATACAAGTACCCCGAGGAGGAGTGTATGGGGGTTTGGTTATCCTTGTGCATCCTTGACTTATGGTACGTGAGTGTACTCTAATATCCGATCCCTGAAAAGATTAGTGATCCATCTAGTAGCTAGAGTACTCAACTAGTTTTGTAGGTTTTTGAAAATAAACACGGATTTCCCAAAATTTGCCACCTATCATTAATAGGCTAGAGCTCTTGACACCAAAAGTTCAAACATTACTCACAATAATAACTCAAAACTATTGCAAGTTACTACTAAAATTAAATAGCAACCTCAATTACCTACTTTCAAGACAAGACACAACTCAGTGCCACAACCAACTCTCTTAACAAGATAAAAATGAAAACTAAAGAGAGTTCTAGCAACAACTAAACAAAATCCCAGGCTCTTGCAAAAGAAAAACTAAAACTAAAACTAAACATGGCAGTAGCTACGAAAAGATAAAAAACACACAACAGAGAAAGATAAGCTTGAAATGTCCTATGATGTGTTCTAGATTGGAGTGGAGCGTGTTTCTCTCCCACACAAAGTAATTTGGGGTCTAAATTGTTACGAACATCAAGCAAAGCTAAATGTTCAGAAAAAACGAAACCTAAGAGAGAGACGCTCCAAGCATAGCACATAACGCATGAAGTGATAAAAATATAGTGAGACGAAGGACGAACTGATGGTTGTTGATGGAGAAGGGGATGCAAGGGGGCAGGCATCCCCAAGCTTAGACGCTTGAGTCTCCTTGAATATTTATTGGGGATGCTTGGGTGCATCCCCAAGATTGAGCGTTTGACACTCTCGGATGTTCTTTCATCATCTTCCCTCCCACACTTGAAAACTCCCTTCATACATAACTCATCATAAGCTGATTAGAGAGGTTAGTACCCTTAATAAAATATATTTTTCCCCATTGGATATAAATATATTCTTGAAGATCTACTGTTCCTCAAGATTTCCAAAAAGTTTTTTCAAAGAAAAAGCAAGTTTAAGGTTTGAAAAAGTGAAGAGAGGCAAAATGTGGCAGAATCTGTGAAAAACAGAACAACAGGTAGTAGAGAATTTTTTCGGGGCACTTCTGCAACTCAAATCAAAAAACTGAGAACATACAAAAGTTTCACAATTGTATAGATCATGATGTGTAAACATTTCATCTCACAAAGATGAGCTGGTGATTTGTTCCGATTTTTTCCGTCAAGAAGACAGAATCTGTTTTCTGGACAACATGTCACAACTTTTGCTTCCCTTATCATAAGAGGCTATAACTTGGCACAAATCTTCAAAATAAAGATACAATGATGTTGCTATAGTAGTAACAATCATCAAGACCACTAGAAACTGAAAGTAAAAACTCAAACTAAAGATAACAAGGGTTGTCTCCCTAGAGCTCTTTCTTTATAGCCAAAAAGATAGGCTTAAGATTTTAATGATGCTATCATAGGAATAAGGAATAAGAGTTGAAGAACAAAAGAGAGCATCAAGAAGCAACTAACAAACACATTTAAGTCTAGCATGCTTCCTATGCAAAGGGATCTTGTAGATAAATAACTCATTGAAGCATAAATATATTAGCATAGGAAGGAAAAACAAATGCAACTTCAAGACCTTCAACATAAAGAGAGGGAACTTGATATTATTGAAATATCTATAATAATATGTTCCCCTCTAATAATATTTTTAAGTGGGATCATGAATAAACTCAATAATATAAGTATCACATACAAAATTCTTATCATGATCCACAAGCATAGAAAATTTATTACTCTCCACATAAGCAAAATCCTTCTCATTAGTAATAGTGGGAGCAAACTCAACAAAGTAGTTATCACATGAATCATTCTTATCATGATCCACTTGCCAAAATTTATTCTTTGTAGAATAAGTGTCATCAAAATAATAATAATAGATAGGAGGTAAAGTATCATCAAAATAAATTTCCCCATTGAAACTTGGGGGGCTAAAAAGATCATCTTCATAAAACGTAGAATCCCCATGGTTATAACCTTGCGTATCATTACCATCAAAGGTATTCAAAGAAGACAAACTAGTAACATTGCAATCATGAAGAGTATGTAAATAAAGTTCCATATGTTTTTCGATTTTCTCTTCAAACCCTTCATGTCCCAGTTCAAGGTAGAGTTCATAAAGCTCTCTCATATTTTTGTTGTTTTCCATAAGCCTAACTAGTAAAAATAAAAACAAGAAACGAAAAGATTTAATTGCAAGATCTAAAGATATAACTTCAAAACTTACCTCCCCGGCAACGACGCCATAAATAAGAAGCGCATGTTTGTTGAACAAGGCTTCTCTAAAATAAGAACTTTCACGAAAAAATGGATCCCACCCCGCTCCCACCCCCTTAGCCCTAGCCGCCACCTCGTCGCCGGCGATCTCTACGTCCAACCGTGAGATTTGAAATCGGCTCCCACCCTTCTCTTCTCGGCATTGTTTTGCATCGACTGATCTCCATTTCTATGGCGGTCCATGCATCAATCTCCTTGGGACTTGACTTCGCCCCGGGGATCAAGCTGGCTGAACACGTTCATCGGATCTTCAAACGCACGGTACACCCTGACGAATCTGGTCACTTTACTCAGGTTGTTTCTTTTGTGAGGCATTTATTCTGTTTGAATGAGGATAATGTCAGTCTGGCGTTGGAAGCTGCCATTGGAGGGTTTTGTTCCAGGCTCAAGGTTTTCCATTTGCAAGATCGGGTTTATGGTTTTCATGTATCTTGCAAGGATGTGGGTTTTTTCATATACCATCAGAAGACCTTTGTTTGCCCTCAGTTTCATTGCTTGTTTCATCTTTGGGGTAATGTGGGTCCTGATTGGAAGAAGGAATTTCGTTCTTGGCAAGTGGAATGTGACGAAGAATGGACTCTGGTTAGTACCTCTAAACGTCGAGCTAAACTAGGTTTAGCTGCGATGGAGATATCTCCATCCAAGTCGGCGTTCAAGTCCCCGATCCCCAAACACAAAAAGGTTAAGTTTGCGACTTTTATGAACTATGAAGCTTGTAAGGGTTATCGTTTTCTCCCTACTGGTAGGAACACCCAACTTGTTCTTGAGGCTGGTTACTCCTTTTCACGTCTTGAAATTTCACATCTTCATGTCAATACTGCTGTTCATGATCGCCCTCCGTCGCCACCTACGTCTCCGGAGACTTCCGAATGGCCGGTGATTCAGTTTGGTAGTTTTTCCGCCGTCCCTATCGGTTTGGAAGCTGTTGATTCTAGCCCGGATCAGTCGGGATCACCTTCCAAGCAAACTTCGGTAGAATCTCCTTCCAATGCGGAACTGGACGATAGGGTTGTTTCTGCTGAGATTTTTTTGGAGGAGAACGATAGGGTTGGGACTCCTATCTTGTCTAGGTTGGTCGATTATGATTATGATCGCGATTCTCCGGTTAAGATCCCGTCATCTAAAGAGGCAGTTAAGGTATTACAAAGTTTTTACGAGATGATTGAGGAGATGGCTGCTAGTTTCTGGGATTGCCAAAACTGCATCAGCATGGGCCATGCAACAAACTCGTGTACTAACCGGGTGCGTTGTAGACTGTGCTTCCGGTCCGGTCACATAAAAAAAGAATGCCCATGCCTCATTAATGTAGCTCCTATCTGGGTGCCTAAAGTCCCATCTAAAACCTTTGGGAGTCGAGCCTCAGCTTTGTCCTCTCTTGACGATTCGGTTTCACCTCTGATACGCACGAGCTCTCCCGCAAAAAACCCCAATCTTAGCAGCGGCGGATCCCATGCTTCATCCTCATTGCCGCTTTGCTCCCCTGCTCTTCCTCACAGTTCTCCACCGCTTGCATCCCCGCAGAGTTCCTCTACAGCCATGTCTTACTTCGAGCTAGATCCTCGCCGTTTCCTCCCTGCGGGTCATGACATTGTGGATGGCGGCCCAGAAATATTTCCCCGGACTTTCTACTCTGCATCGCAACCTCTGCCTCGGATGCATGAGCACTACATGGTGGCGATTGTTGAGCCACCACCGCCGGCACACTTGGTTGGCTTCTGACGCGAGAAAGTGCTGCACTTCCTCACTCAGGAGCTTCAGGTGATTGTTCCCTCCGCACAGACCTGGTTCCAAGGGGTAGGATTGTTTGAAGTTGAGAGTCCTGTGGTTCGAGCATATTTTGTTGGACATGCACCTTTTGCGATGGGATTTGATGAAGAAGGAGATGAGTTTTTTGTTAGATTCATCCCTCACAATGAAGGAGAAGGGTTCCGGGCTATTCATGGTCATCGCACTGGATGGCTCATGCTTATTGGTGTGCCTCTGGATTATAGGAATACCCGTTATCTTTCTGAGGTTATTGGCACTTTTGGGAAGTTCATCGAGGGGGATCACACTGACAGGCGCATGGTCCGCTCTCTGGTTCATGCCTCTTTCCCTGACAATGCTCTTGTGCCGAGGGATGTGGTCTTCAGGGAATTTTCTCCATGGGGGGGCACAGTAGTTTCTTGGACTGCAGCAATCTATATTCTCACTGCCAATTTTGCGGATGCTGTCCTACCTGCGGATGAGGACTTTATGCCACTGGATGGAAATCCACATCCCATGATAGGTCATATTCCACCCCCTTTCCCTGCCTGGGGTCCCCCACCGTACCCTGCATTGGGTTGGAATGAAGCTGCTTTGCAACATCAACCTCAGCAGGAATAAGGTAACAATGATGCTGCACCTGATGCCGATGCTGGATGGCCTGCTTGGGATGCTGAGGTTGCAGCCGAGAATGAGCCGGTTGATGTTATGCCCCCACACGACCAGATTTCTATAGAGAACAATTCTTCTGCGGGCTCTAGTTCCTCTTCTGACTCTGAGGTGATTGAAGTCCAGGCGCCAATTGTGGAGGACCATGAGCCAGTTTATAATGTGTAGGACTGGGCCATTGTGCCATATCAGCCTCAGGTCATTGTTCTGGATTCAATTGAGGAAATGGTCAATCGTGTACAGTTTGGTCCAGTTCTCCCTCCTGAGATGATCCTGGATCAAACAATGAGGGATTTATTTCCCGCTATCTCTGCTCGGTTCATCCCTAAGAGAATCAATATCCTGCCCTCAACACTTCCTCCTTCTGTAGACTGGTCCTGTTTTCTTCAAGTTGCTGATGAGGACCCAGTGTTGTTTTCTGAACCTTTGAGAATTGAACCTCCCCTTGTGGACAGTTCTTCTGTGCCTGCTGTACTTGCTGCTATGGAACCCACTATTGGTAAGAAGCGTCGCAATCGGCCACCTCTGGTGCGTGATGATGTGGACTTCTCCACACGAAAAATTACCAGAAGCTGCGCTAAGAAGTCTGGTTTCAAGCCTACCTCTGCTGTTCAGATGAAGCCCAGTCCTTTGAGGAAGCCATGTGCAAAAAAGACAAGACTTCAAGCTCCTCCTACTACACATACTGAAGATGAAGTTCATATCCCTCCGCCCACCCCAATCCGTGCAATGTAGGATCTGGGCATCGCCCTGGGCATCGCTCCTGAAGACCTTGCTACGTCCAAGCTTATGGCGGGACCGTCTGCTCCAGCCTCTCCTGATGTTTAATCATGATTAATACAACTTTTATCTCATATAGGAGTGTGGAGTGTAGTAATTGTGGTCTTTTGCTTAGTCTGAACTATGGTTTCTATGCCTTGGTCTTTTGGTACGACTGCACTTGATTTTATCATGTCTGTTATGCAAACATGAGTTCTGTTTTATTCAACTTTGTTCAGTATGAATAGTTCTCATTATCGTAATTGGCGTGTTATGTGCTAGAATGTGTGTGGTCTGAATTCGGCTGAGAGGCAGCGTGATGTGCACGCAAAGATTGATGAAAGTGGTTGTTCCATTCTTTGTCTGCAAGAAACCAAATGTGAAAATTTTGATCTTCGTCTGGTCAGAAAGTTTTGTCCTCGTAGATTTGATAATTTTGCTTTCTCCCCTTCAGTGGGAGCTTCTGGTGGTCTTATTGTGGTCTGGTGTTCATCCATGTTCCATGGAACCCTGGTGGAGTCTAATCATTTTGGTATTACAATCTCCTTCACCTCTGTTCATAATGCTGAAGCTTGGAATTTGGTCTCTGTTTATGGACCTTGCCAGGGTCCAAAGAGGGATGAATTTGTGCAATGGTTATATGATCTTAACATTCCTGATGGTGATAATTGGTTATTGTTAGGTGATTTCAATTTCATCAGATCTCTAGAGAACAGAAACAGGCCTGGTGGTGATCTTAATGACATCCTCCTGTTCAATGAGATAATTGGCCACCTTGGGATTCTTGAGTTGCCACTTAAAGGTAGAGCTTTTACCTGGTCTAACATGCAGGATGAGCCATTGCTGGAACAATTGGATTGGATTTTTACATCTAGTTCTTGGATCTCTGTTTATCCAAACACAATTGTTCTTCCCATGGCCAAGACCTCATCTGATCATGTGCCTTGTATTGTGTCCATAGACACAGATATCCCAAAGAGTAATCGTTTCAGGTTTGAGAACTATTGGGCTGAGTTACCAGGTTTCTTGGATTGTGTGCAGAACTCTTGGAATGCTCCTATTGATGTTGATTCTCCTGCTTCCATTCTGTCTAAGAAATTTAAAAGGCTCAGATATGCTCTCAAGAAGTGGTCTTTCAATATGGCATCTCTTAAGAAAGTCATTCTCAAGTGCTCACAGGTGGTGTTAGCCTTTGATTCTTTGGAGGATTGAAGACCCCTAACTAGACCTGAGTTTAATTTCAGAGAAATTGTGAAATATCACCATGAACATCTTCTCAGATTACAATATTTATATTAGAGACAGAGGTGTACTATCAGGGTTATTAAAGTAGGAGAGGAAAATTCAAAATTCTTTCATGCTATGGCTTCTGAAAGAATGAGGAAGAACTCCATTTCCTCTTTACATGCTCCTGATGGGGCTATTCTCTCTTATCATGAGCAGATGGCAAACTTGTTGTGGAGCTCCTACAGAGAGAAAATGTGGGTTTCCCAAGGTATCCAAATGGAGTTCAATCTCCCTGATTTAATCCACCCAATGGAGGGTTTATAGGATTTGACCACTCCCTTCTCTCAGTCTGAGATTAATGAGGTTCTCAAAGATCTCCCTGTAGAAAGAGCTCCTGGGCCAGATGGTTTCAATGGTTTATTCCTTAAGAAATGTTGGCCCATCATTCAATCTGATTTTATGAATCTGATTTATCAGTTTGATGATGGCTCTCGCAAGTTGGAATGTCTAAATGGTTCTTTAATCACCTTGATTCCAAAAATGCTAGCTCCTATTTGCCCTAATGATTTTAGGCCTATATCACTGACTAACACCTGCCTGAAATTTCTCACAAAGTTGCTTGCTAATAGACTTCAAAAGGTTATTCTACAGTGCATTCACTTGAATCAATATGGCTTTCTTCAGTCTAGATCTATTCAGGATTGCTTAGCATGGGCTTTTGAGTACATCCACCAATGCAAACAGTCTAAAAAGCCCCTTCTTATTCTGAAGTTATACTTTGCAAAAGCTTTTGACACTATTGAGCATGAGGCTGTCCTTCAGGTTCTGGAACACAAGGGGTTTTTTCAGAAATGGATCAGTTGGATTAGAGAGATTTTAGGCTCTGGATCTTCATCCATCTTGTTGAATGGAGTGCCTGGTAAACAGTTCTTTTGCAAGAGAGGGGTTAGACAAGGAGATCCTCTGTCTCCTCTGTTGTTTTTGTTGGCTGCTGATCTGTTACAATCAGTAGTCAATAAAATGCTCCATGATCAAATCCTGACACTGCCAATTGACTCTCATGATCCAAATTACCCCATCATTCAGTATGCTGATGACACTATAATGGTAATCCATGCTAATGAATCTCAGTTGTTGGCTATCAAGGAGATGCTTATCAGGTTCCATGCTTCCACTGGTCTCAAAGTGAATTTCAATAAATCCTCTTTAATCCCCCTGAATGTTGATGAGGCTATGACTGCTCATCTTGCTGAAGTTTTTGAATGCTCCATTGGACAAATGCTCTTCACTTACCTTGGTTTACCACTGGGTACTACCAGTCCTAAAATTCAGGATTTGATGCCTTTGGTAGATAGGGTGGAAAGAAGACTCTCTGCTAGTTCTGCTATGCTGAACCAAGGGGCCAGGCTACAGTTACTCAATTCAGTAGTTTCCTCCATGCCCATTTATCACCTTTGTAGTCTTGATATCCCTCAGGGCATTTTCAAACAGCTAGAGAGAATTCAGAGAAAATGCCTCTGGAGAGGAAACTCTGATACCCCAAGACAATCTCTTGCTGCTTGGGAGCTTGTTTGCAGGCCTAAAAAGAAAGTTGGTCTGGGTATTGTCAACCTGCAAATACAAAACAAAGCTCTACTCCTGAAGCACTTGCATAAGTTTTATAATAAGGAGAATGTTCCTTGGGTTTCCCTCATTTGGAACACTTATTATAATGGCAATGTACCACATGCAACTATGCTTTGTGGATCCTTTTGGTGGAAGGATATCCTCAAACTAAGTGACCTATATAGACCAGTGACCTCTGTCATGATCAATGTTGGGGATTCTGCACTTTTTTGGTCAGATGGGTGGCGCATCAATGGTTCATGTAGACCTCTGCGAGATAGGTTGCCTCATCTTTTCTCTTTTGTGAGAGATGACAAGCTATCTGTTAATGATTTTTTGAGCCTGGAGGATGAAGAGATTTTTTTTCACTTGCCACTCACACAACAAGCTGCTGATGAGTACTTCTGTCTGAAGGATTGGATTCTTGATCTTCAAAGAGATCCTCAAGCTGCTGATTCTTGGCACTGGCCTGGTAAATATGGTTATACTGCCAAAGGGTTCTACAATCTTATGCATTCTCACATGCCATCTGATCAACCTTGTGCCTGGATATGGAGGAGTAAGTGCACCATGAAGATCAAAGTTTTTGGCTGGCTCCAGATGTTTGACAGATTAAACACTAAAGATCTACTTGTTAGGAGACATTGGAGACCACCCACTGAGGATAATTCTTGTGTGATGTGTCACTCTAATGCTCTTGAAGACAGACTGCATATGTTCTTCTCTTGCAACTTTAGTTGCAGAGTTTGGAACTATCTGCAAATTACATGGGGGGCCAATGGATCCTTGCATTCCTGTTTACAACAGGCCAAAGATTCATTTGGTCAGTCATTCTTCATGGAAGTCATGCTTACTGCCTCTTGGTGTATTTGGATAGTCAGAAATGGGAAGACCTTCAGGAATGAGAGACCTTCTTTTCATTCCTGGAGAAGGCACTTTGTGCATGATATCACCTTGCTTTCACATAGATTGCATGGATATCCTAAAAGCAGATTGATTTCTTGGATCAATTCACTGCAATAGTATAGGTAGGATTAGGTTATTTCCTTTACTTTCTTGTTCTGCTTTATTATTTCCTTGTACTATTCTTTGAGAACCTTTGGTTCTCCCATGCAATAAAATACTGTGGAGCTCATGCTTCACAGTCTTAAAATAAATAAATAAATGGCGCCATAAATAGCTTGATGTCTACTCACGCTTCTATTCTTGTATACTATGTTGGGCCTCCAAGCGCAGAGGATTGTAGGAAAGCAGCAATTTCCCTCAAGCGGATGACCTAAGGTTTATCGAACTCAAGGAAGTAGAGGTTGAAGATGGTCTCTCTCAAGCAACCCTGCAATTAAGATACAAGAATTCTCTTGTGTCCCCAACACACCTAATACAACTAGGAGTTGTATAGGTGCACTAGTTCGGCGAAGAGATGGTAAAATATGGGTGATAGGTGTGGAAAAACAAAGTAATATAAATCTGTAATAAAAAGTGCAGCAAGGAAACAAGTGATAAACGTGAGCACAAACGGTATTGCAATTGTGGGAACAAGTCCTAGGCTTCATACTTTCACTAGTGGAAACTCCCAACAACATTAACATAGTCTAATCACATGATATATCCCATAAAACATGCAATGGAGACGCACTCGGAGGTCATTCCTTTGTGGTCCAGAGAGGACGATAATTATGTAGGGCTACAAAAGCACACCTCAAAGTTCGTAGTTCTCAATCTATGATTTCCCAATGTCACAGCGGCCATCCAAAGAGAGTACCACAATCACCACAACATAGTCAAATACAAGCACCAAGATACTCTCAATCTTCAATCAACACACAAAAGAGGAAATCACTCATGAAAATATTCTTCTAATCCATGTCGAATAGACCGCTGTCAGCATGGTCTCGGGGATAATACTAGAAAAATTAAGTGAGTACATAAATCCAATACATAGAGAAAGGGGAAATATCATGGGATCACCGTAGATTAACATAGCCTATGATCACAAAGAAGATCACATCATGGGAGAGAGAATTGACCACATAGCTACTGGTAGAAACCTCAGCCCCGAGGAGGGACTACTCCCACATCATGGAGGGAGGAAGCAACAATGATGGAGATGAATCTGCGGGCACTTCCCCGTCCCTGCTGGGTGCCGGCAAAGGAATTCTTGTTCCTCAAAGATTGTCGGCGATGGAAGTGGAGATCGGAATTGCTTCTGGAGAAAAGGGGTCTGGAATCAGGGTTTTCGCGATGGGAGTATAAATAAGAGCCAAAGGGGGGCACCGGGGGGCACTAGGAGTCCAGGCGGCCTCCTGGCGTGTCCCCACCCTAGGCCGCGCCACCTGGCCTCATGGGCACCAGGTGGGGCCCCTCTGGCCCTTCTTCGGTGAAACTGGAAGATTCCGGAACGCTGATTTTTTATCTGATTTTCCCGAATTTTTGGAGAACTTTTAATATGGGGGAAACCTGAAATAGAAAACATCAGAAAACAGGAACTGGCACTGGGGTGCACTGAGTTAATAAGTTAGTATAAATATGATCAAAAGTGTATGAAAGGGTCTCTAGATCATAGCAATGTCACACAAAACATGCATGGAGAAAGCAGAAATTATAGATACGTTTGGGACGTATCAGCCACCGTGCAGCACCGCGGCCGCCGCCTTTTATCGTCGGGGTAGAGGGTCCAGAAGGACCGCCAACATCCTGTTCGTCATCTCCAGCGAAGAAGCGACCCGAGACACCTCCTAGGTGACGCGATCATCGCCGTCGTCTTCTGTAAGCCACCAGCCGCCGTGGTTGATTCGGCCGCCGCTAGCGCTCCCCGGCCTCGCCGTGCTCAGAATCGTGCTCCGGTGAGACTCTCAGTCATTTACCCCATCCCAGCGCTCCTCCCCGTCCTGCGTTCCCATTGCCTGCCGATCCGATCTCCGTCCTCCGCAGGCTTGGTCGACGTCGTGGCCTCCGGCCTCCTCGTGGACCCCTGCGTGCACCACCAAGTGCGGGACAGCGTGAGCTACTCTCCGGTGGTCTCCTCCACCCCTACCATGCATCCCGACGCGCCGCCGCTATGGCCAGTTCCACCAGCCACTGCCAACGTGGCAAGGCCATTAGGGCCTAATTACCCTACTAACCCCCACCCTGACTCACTGATAGGTTGTCCTAGGGCCCTCTCTAATTAACCATTGATTAATTTAAACGGAGATTAACCCCTTGGTCACTACCAATGAACCCCGCTGGTCAGCCCCCACCCCACGTCAACATGACACAATGATGATGCATTAATCCTTTTCCAGTATAATAATAAATCAGGATAATCCAGAAATTGCAGAAAATAACCCAAACTTTGAATTTGAATAACTTCTATACCGTAACTCGGTTTGATATGATTTTTATATAAAAAATGACAAGGATAAAATGCTCTATCCAAATATCATACTTTCATCAATGTTTGAATTGATTATATTGAGGAACCAGTAGAATTTTTATATATGGATTCTTTGATATAATTCAATTCAAATGCCAACACTAATTCAACTTGATCCATTGCTATGCTATACATATCACACGAACATAAGGAGCACAACACACCCTTGATCATCATCATATAATGCCATATTTCTTGTGTATTTCATTATACTGAATGTGCATTACTTTCAGGGCTTCGGTGTTTGCTTCTTCTCGGTAGGAGGTTATCTCGGAGACGAGTTCAACCTCACGTCAGAAGTGTAGTACCTCATGACCGTCAGCAAGGGAAGCACCCCCTCTTTGGTCATGTTGATAAAATCCCAGTTCCCTCTCATTCTCGCTTATGCATGATTAGGATGATTCCATGATAATTTCAACTAGGTTCTACCGCTAGTTGAACCTATTCCTTTGCATGACCTATCATTTTGTCACAGTAGTAAGCAAACCACAATCCTAGCAGATGTAGGAGTTGGATGTGATCATGTGGCCCCCGCAACTGTTACTTCTTATTGCATGCATAGATTTGTATGTTGTTGCTCTAGCTGTATGTGAGTCGGGATGGTAGTGATCACGTTGATCGTGGTGGTAACGTTTTGGTGAATTTGACCTAAACAAGGTGAACGATGAGAGGCTGTGTAGGAGTACCCAGTGTGTTGTCTCATTGAACACCGCCTTAATCCTGAGTTCTTGTGTTGTTATCCAAGACTAAGAGTACGACCACACAGTGGGCTCACTGACATCTCTCGTCCTAGTACCTCACCCCGGACTAGTGTAAGGCCCGATATGCGGTACTGTTCCAGATCTAGGTGTTTCCACTCAGATCCGGGGACGAAGCACATATCGGTCCCACCGCGACATATGACAAGGCCATATGCCCCGGATTTCCAACATGATATCACAACATTACAGATACAAGAATACAACATCTCATACAAGCGGCATACAACTGCCTTAATACAATACAACAGCGGAAGATACATGTCTGAGTACAGACTACAATCAAATGCCTACTGGCAAAGAGAAAACATCGATCCCATAACCACACGGGTCCAGGCCATCCGTCGGGATCCGCCTAACTAGTCGTCGTCGAGCCTCCACGTGAAACATCGATCACCATACCTGTTGTCGATCAAGAGCCCTGAAATGAGTTTGGGGGTAGTATCATGAGTACAGAGGTACTCAGCATCCAACTGTAGTGGTCATCTGACCCAGCAAGGACTTCATCACTCGTCATTCTAGGACAACTAGTAGTTTACGGTAAGGAAGGGGTAAGTGGTGAGGTTGCCGCCGCACTAGCATTTATGAAGTGGCTAACGATCTAGCGAGTAAGATAAGAAGCCAAGAATTCGATGAGGAATCGCCTCCAACAAGTCTTGCTATCAACTACTTACGCAAACATAACACCTATCCTATCCTTGTCCTCCTCTTCGCATCCCGACGAAGAAGAAGCAATCAAGGCACACACACGTTGATCAAGTTATATTAAGATTATCTCAGTTGTTGTTGTCTATGAACAAGGAGTAGGTCTCAAGTCGTCCATAACCGTGGACACGGCTTCTCGAAAAGATTTAACCCTGCAGGGGTGTACCAACTACCCATTACGAGGCTCCGCACGCACGCTCATCACTCTCAGTTGCTACCCATCACATACAACCATTTTATGATTTAGTTCCAAGAGATCTGAAACGACAAGTCCCTCTAACTAACAACGAACAAATCCGGGTGGCCCCCGATGAGTCGACATCCAGCTCAGGAGCCGGCCGCTCTCTCGATCTGGTCTCTACCGTCTGTCGCAGGTTTGGATAGCCGGTTAATCACACATTGGGAAACCGGGTCCTCAGCCGGACAAAGTGGGCCAGCAAGGGAACTATGTCCTCACTGGTCCGGGTTATTTTAAAGGATGTCTGCCAGGAGCTACCGGACAGGCATATATGCATGTTTTTCAAATGGTAAATCAGCTTGGGCCACCACTAGAAATGTTTGAAGCTAGATAGGTAAGAAAAGGGCACCCCATAAAATCCCACACGCGGTTAGGCACGCTCGGTCTTAAAACCAATACCCGGAACTCGGATCCTAGGTGACTCGAATGGAACAAAGCGTCGGGGCGGGATAGCCTAGACCTTCCATGCTTCGTCGAATATAGTCAACATTATAATTATCATATCATCAACAATAATATAATAATCAGGTGATATCCCAACCCAAAGAGTAACAGGGTAACATCGTAGCATCCTAAGCATGCATTCTAAGCAGGGGCTGAGCAACGAGCAAAAGTAACATAGCAGTACAAGGTTTGCTGGGAGGGGACATGGCTGTATCGGTTTGAAAGAGGCTGTAAACATGTGGTAGGATCAAACATCGAACCTAACCTAGACTAGCATGCAAACCGCTGGTTGAAATAGAATGGATCATAAGTAATGTATAGCCCTTGCCTGTTGATAAGTCGGGTTCCGAAGGTGTAGTTGATCACACGCTCGCATCGTCTCCGAGAGGTACCCGCGGAAGCACACAGGAAGTAAACACTGGAAATCAATCAACGGTGCACCACTATTACTACGGACCAAACACGAGCAAGCATCAACAAGAAGCAACACGAGACATCGCACCTACCGTCGAGAGAGGTTACTAACAATTTAAGTGAAGTACTCGTCACACACGACGAATACCGCACGTTTACGGTGTTTCAAGTTGTTTAGCTACAGGTCACCAAACAACGGTTGTTAACATGGCAAGGCACCCAAGCATGGCATAGCACTCAAACATGGCAAGGGGTGAAGCATAATTAAACTACTTGAGCTAGTCAATTTAAGTGGGGGTGAAATCCTAGACATGCAAACTATTACGGACCCCATGATAAAAATGGAATTCGGTACTGTTTTGCCCTAAAAAATATTTTATTATTTTTATTAGCAAGCAAGAACAGAAAAAACACAACCTACATGCAATTCTAGTCAAGTTACATATAAAGAACATTTTAATCCGAGCAACGGATGAAAAGTTATAGCAGTTACAGTTTACAGTGGAAAGCAGTGTAATTAGCAGGCAAACAACAAGTAAACAAGCTCAAACATGGCAAACAAGCACAAATAATTAAACTAGACACAACTCTAAGCAAGTTTCATATTTTACGCGTCGCGATCGGAGCTACGGTTAAAAAGTTACGGGCATTGCAAAAATCCAAATACAAACAACCTAAATTAAATAAAAAAAACCTAGCAGAGACAAAAAAAAAACCTAAACGGGCCGAATCTACTGGCCCAACATAAAAAAATAAAACAGCAATCAAAAAATAAAAAAAGAGGGCTGGGGCGCCTCACCCATGGGCTGAGGCCCATCTGGAGGAGGCTGCCTGGGCTGCGCGGCTGGGCCCTCCTGGGCGCGCCGGCCCACGCGAGGAGCCACGCACGCGAGCGGCGACCGTTCCTTCCTGGACGAGTAGCAGGCACGGCTGGCAGCGCTGTCTCCGGCCACCTGGTGGGCGCGCACGCCGGAGAGGAGGCCGGCGAGGCGGCTGGTGGTGCGGGCGAGCGGGGTCGGCGGCGTGGATCCAGTGGCGCGGCGGCCCGATCCAGAAGCTGGCGGGGTGGAGGCGCAGGGAGGCCGGACTCCATGGCCGGAATCCATGGCTGCGGCGGCATGAGTCCTGCGCAGAGAAGAGAAGGGGCGAGGTGAGGAAGAGGGGAAGGAAGGAGAGGAGGAGAGGGAGGCGCGGGAGGAAGGAGGGCTCGGCTGCGGCGCGGGCAGCTGCTGCCGGCGGCGGCCTCAGGCAGAGGCGGCGGCCTCGGGCGCCCACGGGAGGAGACGGCGGTTGGTGGAGCTCCAGGGGTGACGTGGCGGCTTCCGGGGCCGTCGGATCTTCGGATCTGACGGTCCAGGATGGATTGGGCGAAAACCAGATCTGAAATTTAGGGTTTGGACGAAAATTGGGGTGTTTTTCCAGATCTGAGGGGGCTAGTGGCTTAGGGAAACCCTAAGTGGGGTGGTGGTCTTTATATTTCCCCGGTGGCTGGCAGTTTGCAAAAACATCCCCGGTTTTTGTCTCGCGCGCACGGTGCTCACGTTTCTGACTGCCGGGGGTCCGCAGTACCTCCGATTCGGGTAAAACTTCGAACTGCGCGATCTATGAGTCGAGCCGGAGACATTCACCTCGCGCTGGGACCGTTCCGAAAACACTTTCCGACGCGCTATAAAAATATCCCGTTTAATTATTAAACGGGGTTTTTCGTTCCGTTGGCTCCGGCTGGTCTAGTGCGGTTTTTTTGATTTTTCTGAAAACACCGCAAACAAATCAGACAATCAAACAACTCACACCGAAAACAAATTTTTTTGATTTTTCTGAAAACTGGGCTGTTACAACCAGGTCCAGGAGTCGCAAGTAGTTTCAACTATTTAACGATCTCAAGTACGTGAATCAAGGTAAGTGTTGGACGTAGGTTGTGGCCTAGTTAAATGAACTGATCATGATCGAGTTGAGCTTGATGGCTGGACACACAACGTTTGAGTCCGCATCGGAAAAATCAGCCAGATTCCGATTGCAGTCTGAACTCAACTAGAGATGGTGATGTGAGTGAAGTGCCGTGGCAACATCCTCCCCGGTACTCGCTTGAAGGGTCCACTCTGATACGTCCAAAACGTATCTATAATTTCTGCTTGCTCCATGCATCTTTTGTGTGATATTTCTATGATATTGATGCACTTCCATACACTTTTGATCATATTTGGACTAACCTATTAACTCAGTGCACCCCGGTGCCAGTTCCTGTTTTCTACTGTTTTTCTATTTCAGGTTTTCCCATTACATAAAGTGCCAGAAAAAATTCGGGAAAAATATAGGAAAAATCAGCGTACAGGAAGCTTCGGGAAGAGCCCAAGTGGGGCCAGAGGGGAGCAAGGGGTGGCCCAGGCGGCCACCTAGCGCGTCCACCCACTAGGCCGCGCCAGGGGGGTGCCTGGGGCACCTGGTCCACCTCTGGCTGCCCCATTCGCCTATATATCCCTCTCGTCCTGAAACCCTCGAGGACAGAACCCTTTTTCGCGATCTCCCCTCTATTCCGACACCGCTGCGCTTCCAAGATCGGGAGAACCAGGAGACCTCTTCCCGGCACCCTGCCGGAGGGCGAAACCACCTCCGGGAGCTTCTCCACCACAATGGATGCTTCCCGGATGAACCGTGAGTAGTCCACCTTGGACCATGCGTCCATGATCAGTAGCTATGTGATGTTCTCCTCCCCTCTTTGTTCTTCATGTTTTAGACTTCGTGAGCTGCTCTACATGATCGAGGCACATATATAATCTTTCTGCTGTTGCTATGCTGAGTTTGCTGGGATCTGATGGATTATAAGACTATGTTCAGATTGTGTTTGAGTAATATATTTGATTCTCCTCTTTTATATTTATGTCCTCGATTAATTCTTGCTTTTTGTCCATTGTTGTTAATTGCTTTGGCCAAGTAGTAGGTAGTGACTCCAAGAGGGAGCTTTATGCATGATTGTGGGTTCATGCCCCCTGATGACTAGCTTGAGTTACAGAAACATGAGTCTAGGGGATGTGTTGTTGCCACAAGGGAGAAAACAACGGTGCTTGTACTTGCGGGTGCAAGGATTGTTTACTTTACGCAAAGTTCTTTAATGCAGTTGTCTGTTGCTTTGAGTTTACACTTTGGGTGGGATTCGCAACATAATACCAGCGAGATGTTCTGGATAGATATCTCAAGGTGGATGATTAGTAGGTAGATGCAGATGGATTTCTGCCTACTTGTCTTGGCGTATCGCCCATGCTTTTGAGCCTCTTCCTTTATTTATAGCATAGTTAGCATTGGTTTGCGCACATAATCCTGTAAATTGCCAAGCTATAATTTGTTTACCTCGCATGGCTATTTTATCGTCTTTTGGGAGGGAGACATCACTAGTGAACATCATGGGACCCCGGTCCATATTTCCATCACTGTTTACACCCGTTATTTATTTTCTGCTTTATTTCCTTTTCTGTTGCTATTGCTATCATTTTTATCCCGTGCGTTTGATCCTTTGTAAACAACAAGGCCGGAGGGATTGACAACCTCTCTGTACTCGTTGGGAGCAAAGTTATCTGTTGTGTGTCTAGGTCCACGTCAACCGCCTAATTGCTAGCGCCGTTGTCACCTTCGTGTTGTTGTCGGAGTCCTACTGGAGACAAACCTTGGTATCTTCACCGAGGGAAATTTTCTACTGTCTACATCTCAACCTTCCACTTTGGGTAACCAACGAGGGGCGAGAAGCCATCAAAGCTAATTTTTGGCGCCGTTGCTCGGGACTCCACTCTTCAAGATAGGGGAGTTGCACACTATATTTTATATTTTCTTTTTAGTCTTGTTAGTTTACCTTTCTGTTTTTTCTTTAGTGTCCCTTATGAAAAATCAAAAAAATAGTTACCTTGCTTTTAGTTATCCTTTCTGTTTAGCCAAGCATGTTAGGATTAGGTGCCTTGAGGGAATCGGAAGTCCTAGATTTCCATCAAAGGGATGGAGAAAATATGAAGAAGGCATGGGACAGAATTATGCCTTGTATACCTATAAAAATTGTGCTTAGAAATTTTTACCATGGTATTTTTAGATGGTGCAAACACTCTCTATATATTATAGTCGAAGGATATTTCTTAGATTGTGGTGAAGCTAGAGCTCTTGAAATTATACATGGTCTATCTAGTTACTTTGTTTATGATCATAGTTTTGATACTGTTATAGATAGACTGGCTACTATTGAAAAGAGAATGGATGCTCTAGACTTGAGAGAAGTAAAGAAACCCAAGCCAAATAAGAAAGATTTTTATGAGTTAGATGGTGGCTGGGAACCCTTTGTTAGAATTGGCATCTCTAATGAAGACTTCCTTACTTTTTGTGACATTGGATCCATGGTTTCTACTATGCCAAAAGTTGTTTATGATTCTTTAAAATTTAACATGGACAAATTGTCATCCTATCATGAACATGCTAATGGAGATATTTCTGAGATCGAGGGGAGGATAAAAGATGTACCGGTTACATTCCTGAAGCCAAAGCAAGAAAACATAGTGCTTGGAAGGGATTTACTCCGAGCCGTAAAGGGCTTCATTGATATAGGTAAGGGACAAATACGCCTACGTGGGAAGGAAAAAGGTATGTACCCCTTTCCTAAAAGAAATAAGGATGAACTTGTTGAGGAACCATTTGAAGTGATTTACAAATCCTATTATTATGATGACTTTTGATTCCTCCTTTTTGCATCAAGCCTAACTAATGGCTTTAAAGAAGCGCTTTCGGGAGGCATCCCGCAACGAATTTAGGTTTTCCTTTTTTTTTTCTGTTTTTAGTGGTCTTGATGATTGTTACTACTGTAGCAACATCATTGTACCTTTACTTTTCAAGCTTTGTGCCATTTATAGCCTCATATGACAAGGGAAGTGAAAGTTGTGACATGTTGTCGAGAAAATAGATTATGTCCTCGTGACGGGAAAAATCATAGAAAAATCCCAGTTCATCTTTTTGAGCTGAATTTCTTACATAGCGTGCTCTATACAATCATGGAACTTTCGTATGTTCTGAGTTTCTTTATTTGAGTTGCAGAAGTATCCCTAAAAAATTCTTCACTACCTGCTGGTCTGTTTTTCACAGATTATGTCCTGTTTTGCCTTTTCTTCGTTTTGCAAACCTTAAGCTTGCTTTTTCTTTGCAAAAACTTTTTAGCGATCTTGAGAAACAGTCTTCAAGAATATCCTTATTTCCAGTAGATTAAAATTATTCTATTATGGTTACTGACCTCGCTAATCAGATTATGATGACTTATGTATGAAGGGAGTTTTCATGTGTGCGAGGGAAGATGATAAAAGAAGATTCAGGAGTGTCAAACGCTCAAGCTTGGGGATGCCCCCATGCATCCCCAATAAATATTCAAGGAGACTCAAGCGTCTAAGCTTGGGGATGCCCCCATGCATCCCCTTCTACATCAACAATTATCAGTTCGTCTTTCGTTCCACTATATTTTTATCACTTCATGCGTAATGTGCTATGCTTGGAGCGTCTTGCTCTTTATTTCCTTTTTAGTTTTATTTAGCTTTTCTTTCTGTTCATAACAAGTTAGAACCCAGCTTTCTTTGTGTGGGAGAGAAACACGCTCCACTTCACCTTAGAACACAACATAGGATTTTCATGCTTATCTTTGCTGTGTGTGTTCTTTATCTTTTTCGTAGTTGTTGTCATGTTTTAGCTCTTAGTTTTCATACTTATCTTTTTAAGAGCTTTTGTTTATTTTTTTGCTGGAACTCTCTTGAGTTTTCATGTTTATCTTGTTTAGATAGTTTGCCTGTTGCACTGAGTTTTGTGTATTGACTTGAAGTAGGTAATTGAGGTTGCTATTCAATGGTAGTAGTAACTTGCATTAGTTTTGAGGTATTTCTATGAGTAATGTTTGAACTTTTGGTGTCAAGAGGTTTAGTCTATTAGTGATAGATGTCGAATTTTTCTCAATCTGTGTTTATTTTCGAAAAACCTACAAAATTAGTTGAGAACTTTAGCTACTAGATGGATCACTAATCTTTGGAGGGATCGAATATTAGAGTACAGTCACGTACCATGAGTCGAGGATGCGCAAGGATAACCAAAACCCCATACACTCCTCCTCGGGGTACTTGTCTCTTTGAGAACCTCCTAATTAGATTGAGAGTTACCAATAATAAGTGCGTGAGTTCTTCGGACTAATATGAGTATTCGAAAGTTGACACTTCCACCTACCCATATTTTTCTAGCCTCTCCTGTGCCGTGCATTGCCTCCTTCTCACTCCGACAGTTGGCGTCCACATTCGCCGGTACATCCAAATACTTGGCACGATACGCTCTGCCATCATAAGCCTCTTTATATCCTTCCTCAAAACATCCACAATACCTACCTATCAAGGCATTTCTATAGCCTTTCCGAGATACATTTCCATGCAACATCGACCTTCTCATGACTTGATCTTCATGTCATACATCCTTTTGCTTGATCGATGAGCCGCATGCTAGTTGGGCCTTGCCCTAATCATTGCTACATGACGCGCTAGTATCATTGCATATCCTGCTACACTGGCAGAGGCATACATTTGCATACTTCATGATAGTTTCATTTTCTTTATGTTGAGTACTTTTGTAAAGTGTCAAAGATCTTCTATTCTTCCTGTAATATATAGAGTGTTGCCCCTAAAGTGAGGAAAAGATCCCACAGAGGAAAAAATCAAAAGATCCCAAAGAGGACAAATGAGAGAAATAGAAAGAGCCATTGAGGCCACCAAAAAATTACAAAAAAATAGAAAAAAGAGAAAGAGAAATAAAAAGAGAGAAGGGGGCACATTACTATTCCTTTTGATAGATCCACACTCGTACTCCATCTTATATCTTGTACTCCATAGAGATTATCATTCATGCATAGAGCTATGTGGAGACCTTCACACTATAGAACTTGGCTTGTATATTCCAATGATGAGCCTCCTCAAATGAGCTCTAGGACTTCTTGAGCGAGCAAGTTGGATGCACCCCCACTAGTTCCATTGGAGAGCTTACCTTAGCTCATATGTGCATCCGTTGCATGGCAATCCCTACTCCTCACAGCATATCTATCATTTGGCTTTCTCTCGCCTATGATTGTCCTCATTGATGTGAGCCTTTCACACCTTTTTTGTTTTCCTCCCCGTCATTTTTCTCTCTTTGCCATCCTAAGTGTCAACTTTCTTTCTTACGCTCATCCATTGCATGAGTACTCAAAATATCGAAAAGGAGTGGATCATTTTTACTTGTACCTGGCTAGTGGTCTGGGGATGAGTCAAGATAAGATTCCAAAGAAGACCAAGTGTGAAACTTTAGTAGATTAAGTTCTCAACAGTAAAAACTATGTTTTACTCTCTCGTATATCCCTATCCCCTTTCTTGCACGCAAACACCATTTGGAGACATTCGAGTCACGGACAGCGAGAGCTCTTGCACCTTTATGTTCTTATGTTGCTTGTTTCAATGCTAATATAGACTCTTTCCTGTTATGACTTGAATTGAATTACATGCCTTGATTTATTTACTTAAAAGTTCTTATATGGTTGGTAGCATGTCACCACAGAAATTATGCTTGTTATCATTTACCTACTTGAGGACGAGAAGGAATTAAGCTTGGGGATGTTGATACGTCCAAAATGTATCTATATTTTCTGCTTGCTCCATGCATCTTTTGTGTGATATTGCTATGATATTGATGCACTTCCATACACTTTTGATCATATTTGGACTAACCTATTAACTAAGTGCACCCCAGTGCCAGTTCCTGTTTTCTGCTGTTTTTGTATTTCAGGTTTTCCCATTACTTAAAGTGCCAGAAAAAATCCAGCGAAAATATAGGAAAAATCAGCGTACAGGAAGGTTCGAGAAGAGCCCAAGTGGGGCCAGAGGGGAGCCAGGGGTGGCCTAGGCGGCCACCTGGCGCGGCCACCCCCTAGGCCGCGCCAGGGGGGCGCCTGTGGCCCCTATTCCACCTCTAGCTGCCCCCCTTCGCCTATATATCCCTCTCGTCCCGAAACCCTCGAGGACAGAACCCTTTTTCGCGATCTCCCCTCTGTTCCGCCCCCGCCGCGCTTCCAACATCAGGAGCACCAGGAGCCCTCTTCCCGGCACCCTACCGGAGGGAGGAACCACCTCCGGGAGCTTCTCCACCACCATGGATTTTTCCCGGATGAACCGTGAGTAGTCCACCTTGGACCATGGGTCCATGATCAGTAGCTATGTGATGTTCTCCTCCGCTCTTTGTTCTTCATGGTTTAGACCTCGTGAGCTTCCCTACATAATTGAGGCACACATGTAATCTTTCTGATGTTTCTATGCTGAGTTTGCTGGGATCTGATGGATTATGAGACTATGTTCAGATTGTGTTTGAGTAATTTATTTGATTCTCCTCTTTTATATTTATGATCTTGAGTAATTCTTGCATGTTCTCCGTTACTGTTTATTGCTTTGGCCAAGTAGTAGGTAGTGACTCCAAAAGGGAGCATTATGCATGATTGTGGGTTCATGCCCCCTGATGACTAGCTTGAGTGACAGAAACACGAGTGTAGGGGATGTGCTACCGCCACAAGGGAGAAAACAACGGTTCTTGTACTTGCGGGTGCAAGGATTGTTTACTTTACGCAAAGTTCTCTAATGCAGTTGTCTGTTGCTTTGAGTTTACACTTTGGGTGGGATTCACAACTTAATACCAGCGAGATGTTCTGGATAGATATCTCAAGGTGGATGATCTCTAGGTAGATGCAGATGGATTTCGGTCTACTTGTCTTGGCGTACCGCCCATGCTTTTGAGCCTCTTCCTTTCTTTATAGCATAGTTAGCATTGGTTTGTGCAAATAATCCTATCAATTGACCAGCTGTAATTTGTTTACCTCGCATGGCTATTTTATCGTGTTTTGGGAGAGAGAAATCACTAGTGAACATCATGGGACCCCGTTCCATATTTCCATCACTGTTTACACCCGTTATTTATTTTTTGATTTATTTCCTTTTCTGTTGCTATTGCTTTCATTATTATCCCGTGCGTTTGATCCTTTGTAAACAACAAGGCCGGAGGGATTGACAACCTCTCTGTACTTGTTGGGAGCAAAGTTATCTGTTGTGTGTGCAGGTCCACGTCAACCGCCTAATTGCTGGCGCCGTTGTCACCTTCCTGTCGTTGTCGGAGTCCTACTGGAGACAAACCTTGGTATCTTCAACGAGGGAAATTTGCTGTTGTCTACATCTCAACCTTCCACTTTGGGTAACCAATGAGGGGCGAGAAGCCATCACAGTATGATACGCCCAAAACGTATCTATAATTTCTGCTAGCTCCATGCATGTTTTGTGTGATATTGCTATGATATAGATACACTTTCATACATTTTTGATCATATTTGGACTAACCTATTAACTCAGTGCACCCCAGTGCCAGTTCCTGTTTTCTCCTGTTTTTCTATTTCAGTTTTCCCCCATATAAAAAGTGCCAGAAAAATCCGGGAAAATTCAGATAAAAAATCAGCGTGACAGAAGCTTTGTGAAGAGCCCGGGAGGGGCCAGAGGGGAGCCAGGGGGGCCCAGGCGGCCACCCGGCGCGACCCCACCCCTGGCCGCGCTAGGGGGGCGCCTGGGGCCCCTGGTCCACCTCTGGCTGCCCCCCTTCGCCTCTTTAATATACATCACGGGAAAACTCCAAAAGAAGAACCCTATTCCGCGAACTCGCCTCTGTTCCACCACCGCCGCGCTTCCAAGATCGGGAGCACCAGAAGACCTATTTCCCGGAACCCTACCGGAGGGAGGATTGACCTCCGGGAGTCTCCTCTCCAGCATGGATGCTCCATGGAATTCTCATGAGTAGTTTTACTTGGACCATGGGTCCGTGATCAGTAGCTATGTGATGTTCTCCTCCCCTCTTTGATCTTCATTGTTTAGACCTCGTGAGCTGCCCTACATGATCGAGGCACCTTTGTAATATTTCTGCTGTTGCTATGCTGAGTTTGGAGGGATCTGATGGATTATGAGATTATGTTCAGATTGTGATAGAGTAATTATTTGGTTTTTATCTCTTATATTTTTGTTCCTAAGTAATTCTTGCATGTTCTCTGTTGCTATTTATTTCTTTGGCCAAGTAGTAGGTAGTGACTCCAAGAGGGAGCGTTGTGCTAGATTGTGGGTTCATGCCCCCCCCCCCCGATGACATGGTTGAGTGACAGAAACATGAGTCTAGGAGGTGTGCTATTGCCACAAGGGGGAAAACAACGGTGCTTGTGACCGCGGTCACAAGGATTGTTTACTTTACGCAAAGTTCTTTTTATTGCAGTTGTCTGTTCCTTTGGGTTTACACTTTGGGTGGGGCTCGCAACTTAATACCAGCGAGATGTTCTGGATAGATATCTCAAGGTGGATGATTAGTAGTAGATGCAGATGGATTTCGGTCTACTTATTTTGGCGTACTGCCCGTGCTTTTCAACCTCTTCCTTTCTTTTGTACCATAGTTAGCATTGCGGTGCGTTCATAATCGTGTCAATTGCCCTTCTGTAATTTGTTTACCTCGCATAGCAGTTTTATCGTCTTTTGGGAGAGAGACATCACTAGTGAACATCACGTATCCCGGTCCATATCCTCATTACTGTTTCCAAGCTATATTTACTTTTCTGCATTTACTTTCAAGTTTCTATCATTATCCCTTGCGTTTTATCATTTGTGAACAACAAGACTGGTGAGATTGACAACCTCTCTGAACTTCGTAGGGAACAAAGTTATCTGTGTCTGTGTGCAGGTCCGCGTCAGTTGCGCCGCTGACACCTACTTATCATCTCTGGAGTCCTACTGGAGACAAACCTTGGTATCTTCACCGAGGGAAAACTGTTGCTGTACTGCGTACGCCTTCCACTTGGGGCTCACCAACGAAGGGCGAGAAGCCAATAAGAAAGAGTATTTATGGCGCCGTTGTCGGGGACTCCGAGTTCTAAGATAGGGGACTTGCACACTACCCTTTACCTTTGTTTTTTAGTCTTTTTAGTTTATCTTTCAGATTTTATCTTTGTGTCTTTTATCAAAATTTATAAAAAAATCTGCCACACTTGCTGCTACTCTGGGTTCCACTGAAAACACCAAGTTGTGTGACTTCACTAGTCACAACAACCAGGACTTTATCTGCACTCCCATTGCCACACCTGCCACTTCAGCTACCTCTTATGAAATTAAACCTGCTTTGCTAAACCTTGTTATGAGAGATCAATTCTCTGGTGCTGGAGATGATGCTGCTTTACACTTGAATAATTTTGTTGAATTATGTGATATGCAAAAGTATAAAGAAGTAGAAGGTGATGTTGTTAAGCTCAAGCTCTTTCCTTTCTCTTTAAGGGGAGATGCTAAAATCTGGTTTCAATCTTTGCCTAGAAATAGCATAGATTCTTGGGATAAGTGCAAAGATGCTTTTATAGGGAAGTACTACTCTCATGCTAAGATTATCCAATTGAGGAGTAATATTATGAATTTTAAGGAATTGGATAATAAACACGTTGCCCAAGCTTGTGAACGAATGAAATCTTTTGTTAAGAAATGCCCTACACATGGTTTGAGTACCTGGATGGTTATCCAGACTTTTTATGCAGGCTTGAACTTTACCTCGTGGAACCTGTTAGATTCGGCCGCGGGAGGAACCTTTATGTCAACTACACTTGGTGCTGCCACGAAGCTTCTCGATGAAATGATGACCAATTAATCCCAATGGCACACCGAACGCGCTCCAACAGGTAGGAAGGTCAATTCTGTCGAGGAAATTACCTCCCTCAATGAAAAAGTTGACTTAATTATGTCTCTACTTACCAAGAAACCCTCTATTGATCCTCATGATGTTCCTTTAAATTCTTTGGTTGATCAAGAACAAGTAGATGTGAACTTTATTGCTAGAAACAACTTCCACAACAATGCTTATAGGGGAAATTTTGCTAGCAATCCTAGACCGTTTCCATCCTATTATGGGAACAACAGCACTTACACTAGCAACAAGAACCCCTCTTCTGAATTAGAAAGCATGCTTAGAGACTTTATCACTACCCAAAAATCCATCAAAAAAAATGTAGAGGAGAAATTAGCTAAAATAGATAATCTTTCTTTGAAGGTAGAAAGCTTAGCCCTTGATATTGAGATGCTTAAAATTAGAACCTCCCCTCTTGAGGAGAATAAGGCCACTCCAATTAATGCTATCCAGTTACAAATCAATGCAAATATTAGGATGATGGCTAAACTTAAAGAAAGATGGGCTAGAGAAAAAGAGGAAGAGGATAGAATTAAGAGCCTTCCTACACACCACACAGTTGCCACTATCCAAATTGTTGAGGATACCCATACTATTAGCACCCAATGCACTCCTAGTCCCGCTGGACCTATTAATGGTGATGCTAATACCTCAATCGTAGAAAAAGAAACTCCTATGAACATAGAGGGTTTCAAATAAGTGAGCCTAGATGACACTACTACCACCTTTGATAGTAGTGATATTGATTTTGATAGTTGCACCCTCTCAGAAGTTATTAGCTTGTTACACAAAATGTCTAGAGACCCCCACACTAGCACACTTAATCTTTCCTTCACGGAGCATATCACAAATGCTCTTATCAAAGCTAGGGAGGAGAAGCATAGAGTAGAAGCCTCCATACCTAGGAAGCTAGATGATGGTTGGGACCCTATGATCAAAATTAAATTAAATAACTTCTCTTGCTATGCTTTATGTGATGTTGGAGCTAGTACCTCTGTTATGCCCAAAAGAATATTTGATATGTTTGACCTGAAGCCTTTTGAGCCTTGTTCTTTTGGTGTTCGTCTTGTTGAATCTTCAATAAAGAGACCTTTGGGGAAGATCGACGATGTTCTTATCATTTTCAATGACAACTATGTTCCCGTTGATTTTTTTGTTATGGATATAGAGTATGAACCTTTGTGTCCAATTATTTTGGGACGTCCTTTTCTTCGCACCGTTGGTGCGGTTATTGACATGAAAGAGGGGAATATAAAATTCCAATTCCCATTCAAAAAGGGGATGGAACACTTCCCTAGAAAGAAAATCAAGTTACCTTTTGAGTCCGTTACTCGGGCTAGTTATTCTCTTTCTCTTGATAAAACTTGATTCTTCTTTTGCATCATGCCTAGCTAATGGCTTTAAAGAAGCACTTTCGGGAGGCAGCCCACAACGAATTTAGGTTTTTCTTTTTTTCTTTTGTTGTGTCTTGATAGTTATTACTTCTGTAGCAACATCATTGTATCTTTATTTTTCAGCTTTGTGCCAAGTTATAGCCTCTTACGGCAAGAGAAGTAAAAGTTGTGACATGCTGTCCAGAAAACAGATTCTGTCCTCGTGACCAGAAAAATCCCAGTTCATCTTTTTGAGCTGAATTTTTTAAACAGTATGCTCTATGCATTTACGAAACTTCCGTATGTTCTGAGTTTTTTTTATTTGAGTTGCAGAAGTGCCCCTAAAAAATTCTTTACTATCTGTTGTTCTGTTTTTCACAGATTCTGCCACATTTTGTCTCTCCTTACTTTTGCAACCTTAAGCTTGCTTTTTATTTGCAAAAACTTTTTGGCACTCTTGAGAAACAGTAGCTCTTCAAGAATATCTATATACCCAGTGGGTAAAAAAATTATTTATTAAGGGTACTAACCTCTCTAATCAGCTTATGATGAGTTATGTATGAAGGGAGTTTTCAAGTGTGCGATAGAAGATGATGAAAGAAGATCCAGGAGTGTCAAGCGCTCAAGCTTGGGGATGCCCCCATGCATCCCCAAAAAATATTCAAGGAGACTCAAGCGTCTAAGCTTGGGGAGGCCCCTATGGATCCGCCCCTTCTCCATCAACAAATCATCAGTTCGTCCTTCGTCTCACTATATTTTTAACACTTCATGTGTTATGTGCTATGCTTGGAGCGTCTCGCTCTTAGGTTTTGTTTTTAGTTTTCTTTAGCTTTGCTTGCTGTTCATAACAAGTTAGATCTCGTCTTACTTTTTGTGGGAGAGAAACACGCTCCACTTTCAAAATCTAGAACACATCATAGGATTCTTCATGCCTATCTTTTTGCTGTTGTGTGTTCTTTATCTTTTCGTAGCTGCTGCCATGTTTAGTTTTAGTCTTAGTTTGTCTTTAGCAAGAGCCTTGGATTTTTTTTAGTTTGTTGCTGGAACTCTTTTTAGTTTTCATGTTTATCTTGATAAAGAGAGTTGGTTGTTGCACTGAGTTGTGTCTTGTCTTGAAAGTAGGTAATTGAGGTTGCTATTTAATTTTAGTAGTAGCTTGCAATAGTTTTGAGGTATTGTTGTGAGTAATGTTTGGACTTTTGGTGTCAAGAGCTCTTGCCTATTAGTGATAGGTGTCGTATTTTGGGCAATGCTTGTTTATTTTCAAAACCTACAAAACTAGTTGAGAACTCTAGCTACTAGATAGATCACTACTTTTCTAAGGAGTCGAATATTAGAGTACACTCACATACCATGAGTCGAGGATGCGCAAGGATAACCAAAACACCATACACTCCTCCTCGGGGTACTTGTCTCTTTGTGAACCTCCTTATTAGATTGAGAGTTACCGATAATAAGTGCATGAGTTCTTCGGACTAATGTAAGTATTGAGAGTTGACACTTCCACCTTCCCATATTTTGCTAGCCTTTCCCGTGCCGTGCATTGCCTTCTTCTCACTCCAAGAGTTGGTGTCCACCTTCGCCGGTACATCCAAACCCCTGGCATGATACGCTCTGTCATCATAAGCCTCCCTTTATCTTTCCTCAAAACAGCCACCATACCTACCTATCAAGGCATTTCCATAGCCTTTCCGAGTTACATTGCCATGCAACCTCCACCTCTTCATTACTTGATCTTCATGTCATACATGTTCTTGCTACACTGGCAGCGACATACCTTGCATAAATCATGATAGTTACATCTTCTTTATGTTTTGAGTACCTTGTAAAGTGTGAAAGATCTCCTTTACCTTCTTGTAAAATAGAGTGTTGCCCTTAAGTGAGGAAAAGATCCCAAAGTGGACACAATAAAAGATCCCAAAGATGACAAATGAGAGTTAAGTAGAAAGAGCCATTGAGGCCACCAAAAAATACAAAAAAATAGAAAAAAGAGAAAAAGAAATAAAAAGAGAGAAAGGGGCAACACTACTATCCTTTTGAGAGATCCACACTAGTACTCCCTTTATATCCTTGTACTCCATAGAGATGATCATTATGCATATAGCTATGTGGGGACCTTCACACTATACAACTTGGCTTGCATATTCCAAGGATGAGCCTCCTCAAACGAGCTCTAGGTCTTCATGAATGAGAAAGTTAGATGCACCCCCACTAGTTCCATTGGAGAGCTTCTTAGCTTATATGTGCATCCGTTGCATGGAAATCCCTACTCCTCACATCATATCTATCATTTGGCATCTGTTGCCTATGATTGTCCACATTGATGTGAGCCTTTCTTATCCTTTTTGTCTTCCTCTTCAACCATATTTCTCTCTTTTCCATCCTAAGTGTCAACTCTCGTGCTTACGCTCATCCATTGCATGAGTGTTCGAAATATCGAAAAGGAGTGGATAAAATTGACTTGTACCTGGCTAGTGGTCTGGGGACGAGTCAAGATAAGATTCCAGAAAAAGACCAAGTGTGAAACTTTAGTATCTTGAGTTCTCAACAAAAATACTTTTTTCTCTCGTATCCCCTATCCCCTTTCTTGCACGCAAACACCATTTGGATACATTCGAGTCACGGACAGCGAGAGCTCTTGCACCTTTTTTTCTTTTGTTACTTGTTTCAATGCTAATATAGACTCTTGCATGTTTTGACTTGAATTGAATCTCTAACCTTGATTGCTTTACTTTTCAAAGTTCTTTTATGGTTTCTAGCATGTCACCATAGAAATTTTGCTTGTTATCATTTACCTACTCGAGGACGAGCAGGAATAAAGCTTGGGGATGTTGATACATCCAAAACGTATCTATAATTTCTGCTTGCTCCATGCATGTTTTGTGTGATATTGCTATGATCTAGATACACTTTCATACATTTTTGATAATATTTGGACTAACCTATTAACTCAGTGCACCCCAGTGTCAGTTCCTGTTTTCTGCTGTTTTCTATTTCAGTTTTCCACCATATAAAAAGTGCCAGAAAATTCGGGAAAATTCAGATAAAAAATCAGCGTGACGGAAGCTTCGAAAAGAGCCCGGGAGGGGCCAGAGGGGAGCCAGAGGGGCCCAGGCGGCCACCCGGCGCGGCCCCACCCCTGGCCGCGCCAGGGGGGCGCCTGGGGCCCCTGGTCCACCTCTGGCTGCCCCCCTTCGCCTATTTAATCTACGTCATGGGAAAACTCCAAAAGAAGAACCCTATTCCGCGAACTCGCCTCTGTTCTGCCGCCGCCACGCTTCCAAGATCGGGAGCACCAAAAGACCTCTTCCCGGCACCCTGCCGGAGGGAGGATTGACCTCCGGGAGTCTCCTCTCCACCATGGATGCTCCCCGGAAGTCTCGAGAGTAGTTTTCCTTGGACCATGGGTCCGTGATCAGTAGCTATGTGATTTTCTCCTCCCCTCTTTGATCTTCATTGTTTAGACCTCGTGAGCTGCCCTACATGATCGAGTTACCTTTGTAATATTTCTGCTGTTGCTATGCTGAGTTTGGAGGGATCTAATGGATTATGAGATTATGTTCAGATTGTGATAGAGTAATATATTTGGTTTTTATCTCTTATATTTTTGTTCCTAAGTAATTCTTGCATGTTCTCTATTGCTGTTTATTGCTTTGGCCAAGTAGTAGGTAGTGACTCCAAGAGGGAGCGTTGTGCTAGATTGTGAGTTCATGCCCCCCGATGACATGCTTGAGTGATAGAAACATGAGTCTAGGGGGTGTGCTATTGCCACAAGGGGGAAAACAACGGTGCTTGTGACCGCGGTCACAAGGATTGTTTACTTTACACAAAGTTCTTTTTATTGCAGTTATCTGTTGCTTTGGGTTTACACTTTGGGTGGGGCTCGCAACTTAATACCAGCGAGATGTTCTGGATAGATATCTCAAGGTGGATGATTAGTAGTAGATGCAGATGGATTTCTGTCTACTTATTTTGGCGTACTGCCCGTGCTTTTGAACCTCTTCCTTTCTTTTGTAGCATAGTTAGCATTGCGGCGCGTTCATAATCCTGTCAATTGCCCTTCTGTAATTTGTTTACATCGCATAGCAGTTTTATCGTCTTTTGGGAGAGAGACATCACTAGTGAACATCATGTATCCCGGTCCATATCCTCATTACTGTTTCCAAGCTATATTTACTTTTTTGCATTTACTTTCAAGTTTCTATCATTATCCCTTGCGTTTTATCATTTGTGAACAACAAGACCGGAGAGATTGACAACCTCTCTGAACTTCCTTGGGAACAAAGTTATCTTTGTTTGTGTGCAGGTCCGCGTCAGTTGCGCCGCTGACACCTACTTATCATATCTGGAGTCCTACTGGAGACAAACCTTGGTATCTTAACCGAGGGAAAACTGCTGCTGTACTGCATAACGCCTTCCACTTGGGGCTCACCAACAAAGGGCGAGAAGCCAATAAGCACACTCCCAGGCGGTAACTGATCCGTGCGTGTGTGTAGCAGTACACCCCTGCAGGGTGAATGAACTATTCGAATAGCCGTGTCCACGGTTATGGACTACTTGGAGACCTATACTTGATCATTAGACAACTTCAATGGTTACTCTAAAACTTGCCAAGATAAGTGTGAGTGTTATGGCTTGGTTTGTATTCGGAAGTCGAGGAAGGATCCATAGTGGTGTATTGATTGGGAGACCTGGATAGATAGACTCGAGTACACTCCTTACCTCATACTTGTAATCGTATTACAGGTTAGCCAAGTCAAAGCTGGCATTTCTACATTACAAACCCCACCTCCCTTTACCTTGATACAAGAGCATGCGTCGTATAGATCTGATGTAAGTCTTGCTGAGTACGTCTTTGTACTCACGTTTGCTTATTTTATGTTTTAGAGACGAGACCACTGATCCTGATGGTGGCCTCTACCTCGAGCTCGACGTGGACTAAGTCGTATAGTTCCAAACAGCAGACTGGTTCCTTTGCAGGGTCGTTGTATTTTCTTTCAGGCTTCTTAAGACATTTGTTAACCTTGTCTATACTAAGACATAATTTTCTTCCGTTCTTGTTTGATGTAATGTTGGATCAAAGTCATGTGATCTCTGCCTGTAATACAACTACTATGTTTTCTCAGTTTATGTCAGAACCCTCTGTTAGGTAATGTGCTAGGATCAAAGTCATCTTGCATCATGTTAAAAATTTCAAAAGAAATCATTTGAAATCAAAATCAAACTCAAATGGGAGAAGGAACCCCCCCCCCCAGATGAATTAATTCAAATGGCCAGATAAAAATCTTCTCCAAAAATTCATGTTTGATTTTTGAAAAGTCTTATAAATGAGTGTGATCACATATCAAGTGATGTGGGACCCACCCCATGCTCATGGATTTTTCAAATATTCAAAGAGGACCTTGAATTAATTCAAAAACCCCTATTTCATTTAAGATTCAAATAATTTGAATTTTAAAAAGTGCCAAACTGTATAAGTGGCTAGTACAATATATTATGAGGCCATATAAAAAGTTTTAGCATTTAATAAAATGGTTTGCTATTTTTTTTAGCTAGCCATAACAAATGACAGAATAAAACAGAAAAGAAAAAAAGAAAAAAAGAAAACTAAAACCCTTACTTGTCGCCTAGGCAAGGGCAGCCCAGCCAGCCCACCCGTCCAAAAGGGGCAAGGGGGTCTTCTTCCCCCTCCCCGCGCCTCCAAGATGCTCGGTGGAATGCCCAACGAGACATCCGAGCACGGCGTCGTCCCTCCAGTCGCCACCTGCCCCTCCGGAGACGTCTAGCCGCGCCACGCAACTCCTGGTCGAGCCACGCACCCATTCCTCCCCTCTGGAGACGCCCGCATCCTCTCTCTCGCCAAGCTCGACGGAGACCCGAGCGCCGCCGTCTCCATGCCGTGAAGAACTCGTGGCCACCGTCGTCCCCAAGCCGCGCCGTGTTGTCCATCATCTTCGCCGTCCCCGACTTCGTCGCCACGCAAAGATTCGCGCCTCAATTCGAGCTCGAGCCCACGGAATCGTCGCCAGGAGCTCGCCGGACCCGCAAGCTTTCTCCGTCAATTATGCCGCCACCAGAGCCTCCCCGAGCCTGCTCACCCCACCGTCGAGTTTGTGGTGAGCTTCTGCTCTTTTCCTCTAACCTAGCGCCCTCCCTCTTGTTCCCTATCCACGACCGCCATGGACGCAGAGCTCCGCCGCCGCCGTGGTCAAGCCAGAGGTCGCTCCAGTGCCTGTCTTGCTGCTCCAGTGCGCGCGTATGGTTCCTGCCCTCCCCAGCTTTCAAACGCGCACAAGTTTAGCCCAAGCCGTGCATGCTAGCTTCCCCCCCAACCTCGCGTTCGTTCTGCTTCCGCCGGGAACGTCGCCGCCGTCGCTCCCGACCTCCCCGTGACCCCCTGATGCCTCCATTCGACGCGCGGCAGCACCAGCAACCCGATGATTCCCTCCCCGTCGCCTCCCATCCCTTTTAACGCGAACCCGAGCAACTCCGGCCACCTACAGTGCTCGCCGGCGACGACCCCTCCATTAGAGCTTAACCACAGAGCTTAGTTAAGCTTAATCCCCCCCCACAGTGACTGCCATGTGGGCACAAGGCCACACTTAACCCCTGGTTAAGTTTAAATCGAAATAAACAGTTTTAATTAAAAAATAGAGGTTGACCAGTGGGTCCCCCTTGTCAGCGGCCCCCCTGACGCCATGCTGATGCCACAGTGACGCAGTAAAAGGAATTTCTAATTTAGAATAAATCCAGAAATTCCAGAAAATAAGTGAAACTTTGAAAATTCATAGAAAATTCATATTAACTCCAAATTCAACATATAATATATGAAAAATGATCAGGAGAAAATTATCTATCCAAATATACCATTTTCAACTATGTTTGAGTTGAAAATAAAAGGGTACCAGTAGCTTTTGCTATTTGGTTTAAATGGAATTAAATCAAATTCATTTCAAATGCTTTTGCAATTTGAACCATAGCGACATACCACATTATACTTGAAGTTCAGAGGCATATCATACACATTTCAAAATGGTTTAACTTGATCAAACAATGTCATATGCAACTTGGCTCAATTGGAAATCATATGTGGAGTTTAAATTTGCAAATTCAATTGCAAATACCCCATTTAAGTGGAATTGCTTCACACATCAAAGCATATACATCAAGTTTCAACCTTCAACCATGTGATTGTGCATTGTATTTACCAATGTTCAAGATATCGCTTATCGTTAACTTATCGGTCGAGCCCCGACAAGGGATAAATCGGCTTATCGGCCAACTTATCGGTTATATCGGTCAATCATTTATCGGCAAGTTTTTTTAAAAAAACTCATGTTTTCCTAAGAGAAATAATATAAAATATGCTATATTAACTATTACACACATGACAAATAAGTGCTCTCAGCATTCAAAATATGCTATATCAGTGTACAAGCGCGAGCAATCTGAAGAAGACATCTACATAAATAAAAGGAAACAACCATATCAGCCATCTACATAGTTTACCAATGATTAACTAATATAATTACAATCTGCCTAATACAATCTTCCATCTAATGCATAAATTTGAGATGATAAAATAATGCATCACCCGTTGCACTGCCTAATATCATCTCAAAATTTGCTCACTATATAAATAAAATTAGGGGAGAAGAGAAATCCTACCGTGGTGTTGCTCTTATGTAAAAATCGGAAAAATCGGTAAAAATCGGTCTGAAAGCCGATATATCGTTCAGAGCGATAAATCATGAAGATAAGTGTTTATCCTATCGGTAGGACCCCGATAAGCGATATATCAGAATATCGGCCGATATTTGAAACATTGGTATTTACTTTACTACCTTGTTTGTTGTTTGTCGAGTAGAGGTGGAACCGGAATAGGAGGCAGCCCCCTTCGTTGAAGATCCCGAGACTGAACCTCGTCAGCAAGGCAAGCAAACCCCCATTGATCATGCCGATAAAATCCCACTTCCCTCTCATGTCTCGCTTATGAATTGTATAGGATGATTACCATGCTACGTTTCTACCGCATAGCTGAACCCATTCCTTTGCATGACCTATCATTTGTCACAGTAGTAAGCAAACCACAATCCTAGCAAATGTAGAAGTTGATTGATATCATGTGGCCCCTGCAATTGTTACTGCTTCTTGCATGCTTAGAATGTTACAATGATGTTACTGTTATGTGAGTCGGGATGGTAGTGATCATGTTGATGATGGTGGAAATGTGTTGGTGAATCTACCCTAATACAAGGTGAACGATAAGAGGCTGTGTAGGAGTACATAGTGGGTTGTCTCGTTGAACACCGCCCTAAGTCCGAGTTCTTGTGTGGTGATCCAAGATGAAGAGTACAACCACACATTGGGCTCACTGACCCCTCTCAACCTATTAACTCATCCCTTTCGATGTCCAGATGTCGCAATAGTTCGGAGTTCTGGTAGGTTTGTGGCCTGGCTGCTAAGTGAGAGAACGCCTCAACCGAGACCAGCTTACGCACTGTAAGGCCCGATATGCGGTACTGTTCCAGATCTAGGTGTTTCCACCCAGATCCGGGGACGAAGCACATATCGGTCCCACCGCGACATATGACAAAGCCATATGCCCCGGATTTCCAACATGATATCACAACATTACAGATACAAGGATACAACATCTCATACAATCGGCATACAACTGCCTTAAATACAATATAACAGCGGAAGATACATGTCTGAGTACAGACTACAATCAAATGCCTACTGGCAAAGAGAAAAACATCGATCCCATAACCACACGTGTCCAGGCCCTCCGCCGGGATCCTCCTAACTAGTCGTCGTCGAGTCTCCACGTGAAACGCCGATCACCATACCTGTTGTCGATCAAAACCCTGAAAAGAGTTTGGGGGTAGTATCATGAGTACAGAGGTACTCAGCATCCAACTGTAGTGGTCATCTGACCCACCAAGGACTTCACCACTCGTCATTCTAGGACAACTAGTAGTTTACGGTAAGGAAGGGGTAAGTGGTGAGGTTGCTGCCGCACTAGCATTTATGAAGTGGCTAACGATCTAGAGAGTAAGATAAGAAGCCAAGCATTCGATGAGGAATCGCCTCCAACAAGTCTTGCTATCAGCTACTTACGCAAGCATAACACCTATCCTATCCTTGTCCTCCTCTTCGCATCCCGACGAAGAAGAAGCAGTCAAGGCACACACACACATTGATCAAGTTATATTAAGATTATCTCAGTTGTTGTTGTCTATGAACAAGGAGTAGGCCTCAAGTCGTCCATAACCGCGGACACGGCTTCTCGAAAAGGTTTAACCCTGCAGGGGTGTACCAACTGCCCATTACGAGGCTCCGCACGCTCGCCCATCTCTCTCAGTTGCTACCCATCACAGGCAACCATTTTATGATTTAGGTCCAAGAGATCTGAAACGACAAGTCCCTCTAGCTAACAACGAACAAATCCGGGTGGCCCCCGGGGAGTCGACAACCAATCCAAAAGCTGGCCACGCTCTCGGATCGGACTCTTCCGTCTCAACAGGGTTTGGGTTACCGAGACGCCTCACGTGAGGCCTCGGGCCCTCGCTGGTCAAAGGTGGACCAACAGGGAAACCATGTCCCTATTGGTCCGGGTTGGTTGGAAAACTACTGGCGTACGACCAGCACACACACGGTTTCAAAAGGTAAAAATCAGCTTGGGCCACCACTAGAAATGCTTGAAGCTAGGTAGGTAAGAAAAGGGGACCCATAAAATCCCACACGCGGTTAGGCACGCTCAGTCTTAAAACCAATACCCGGAACTCGGATCCTAGGTGACTCGAATGGAACAAAGCGTTGGGGCAGGATAGCCTAGACCTTCCATCCTTCGTCGAATATAGTCAACATTATAATATTCATATCATCAACAACAATATAATAAGGTGATATCCCAAACCCAGGAGTAACAGGGTAACATCGTAGCATCCTAAGCATGCATACTAAGCAGGGGCTGAGCAACGAGCAATAGTAACATAGCAGTACAAGGTTTGCTGGGAGGGGACATGGCTGTATCGGTTTGAAAGAGGCTGTAAACATGTGGTAGGATCAAACATCGAACCTATCCTAGACTAGCATGAAAACCGCTGGTTGAAATAGAATGGATCATATGTAATGTATAGTCCTTGCCTGTTGATAAGTCGGGTTCCGAAGCTGTAGCCGATCACAAGCTCGCATCGTCTCCGAGAGGTATCCGCGGAAGCACACAAGAAGGAAACACCGGAAAGCAATCAACGGTGCACCACTATTACTACGGAGCAATACAAGATCAAAGAGGCAACACAAGGCACGACAACGCGATACGGATCTATCTTCGAGAACGGTTACTAACAATTTAAGTGGGGTATCGGTCACACACGACGAATACCGCACGTTTACGGTGGTTCAAGTTGCTTAGCTACAGGTGATCAATCAACGGTTATTAACATGGCAACTCAAGAAAGCATGGCATAACACACAAACATTTCAAAAGGTTGAGCATAAAATAAACTATCTATGCTAGACAATTTAAGTGAGGCACAATCCTAAACATGGCATACACTAAGTGTCGCACGATGATTAAAACATTTGGTACTGTTCTGTCCTAAACCATATTTTAGGTTGGTTAACAACAGCAAACAATAGCATAAACACAAAGAACACGAAAAAATAATCAAGTTACAAATAAAGAACACCCCAAACGGAGTTACGGTTAAAAAATACAAGCAAAACAAGTTACGGGCACAAACTGACAACATCACGAAGCACACTTTAGAGCAATGCATAAATAGGACAATCAATGCAAACATGGTCACAAATGATATGGAACTAAAGTAGACATGACAGGGAAGGCATGGCAAAAAGAATCATGCAAAAAGGCATCATAGATCAAAATATATTAAGCAAAAAACATGGCATCGCAAAGTAACAGACTTAACGGCCCGATAAAAGCAAAGTAACAGACAACAGCATAGCAACTTTAGAGCAGAAAACGTATATGACCAGGAAGCATATCATGGCAATGCAATACTTGTACTGAAAGTAGACATGATGCTTAACAATATGCAATTGGAATCACTCAATTCCGATAAAAGCATTTAACGGCCCGATGCCCTGTTCGGCAGACAATTACACAATCAAGATGACCTCAAATGAAAATGCTCACAAAAGATGAATTAAAGTACACGCAATTTTGAGCAACTTTCGTTTTTGGCGCATCGCGATCCGAGCTATGGTTCAACGGGATAATACAACGAAAAATTGAATACAGCACACAATTTTCCAGAAATAAAAATAAAAACAAGGGGCTACCATGGGCTGGCCCAACAGGCCAGAGGCGGCTCGGGCTGGTGGTGCAGACTGGGCCGCATGGGGTGTCTGGGCCGAGGAGGCCAGGTGGCCCACTGGGATGCGCCGGGCCCAGCAACAGGAGGCGTTGGCGGCTGGCTTGCATGGCCTCCCGGTCGAGCCGTCCAGGGGGCGGCGGCGCCGCCGTCGGGGCTGCGGCCTCCGGCGAGCCAGGACGCGGCGAAGGGGGCTAGGAGGGGCGCAGGCGGCGCATGGGGCGGTCCAGAGGTCGGCGGCCTCGAGCTCTTCATGGCGGCAGCCATGGCCTGCGGGAGAAGACAGGGAGGAGAGGTGAGGGAAGGAGATGGGAGAGAGAGGAAAAGGAAAGAGGGAGGAGGAGGCGCGAGGAAGGAGATGGGAGGCCGCGGCGGCGTCCCGGCTGGGCTGCTCCGGCGGCTCCTTGGCCGGAGTTGGGGGCGGCGGCTGCGGCCGTGGAGGGCTCGGGTGCACGCGGGGTGGAGCGAGGTAGGTGAGAGGAGACGTGGACGATCCCAGGCCGTTGGATCCGAGGATCTGACGGTCCAGGATCATTTGGGCGAATCTTAGATCTGGAATTTAGGTTTTGCTGCGAAAATGGGGGATATTTCAAGATCTGGGGGGCTAGTGGCTGCTTAGGTGCTTAGGGAAAACCCTAAGTGGGGTGGTGGTCTAAATATAGCCCCGGTGGCTGGCAGTTTGCAAGGACATCATCGGTTTCTCTCTCGCGCGCGCGGTGCTCGCGTTTCTGACCGCCGGGGGTCCGCAGTACCTCCGATTTGGGTAAAACTTCAAACTGCGCGATAAGCGCGTCGAGCCGGCGGCGTTCACCTGGCGCTGGAACCGTTCCGAAAACACTTTCCGGCGTGCTATAAAAATAACTCGTTTAATTATTAAACGGGGTTTTTCGTTCCGTTGGCTGCGACTGGTCTCGTGTGGTTTTGGCGACGGTGATCGTGTAAAACCCGGTGTCACAAAGGTCGAGTGTCAGGGTGGCAAGGGTCGGTCTCCGTCCGATACGAGATAAGAGGGGGAAAATAATCGCCAATTGATAAATCGGGGATGCAAACACCGCAAACAAATAAGACAATCAAACAATTCACGCCGAAAATAAATTTTTTATAAATTTTGCTAAAACTGGGCTGTTACATGCACCACGCACACATCATCTGGGTCCACTTCGGTAAACCGGCCGGGTTCACGATAGTGGTAGCCAACCCAGGTAGGCGGCTTTCTTGGACTAGATCGGCTATGAGGTAACAGTTGTGGTGAGCATCCTCGCTGACACCCCTTGAATGGTGTCGAGATCAAAGGCGGTAACTGATGATCATGTGTGTGTAGCGGTACACCCCTGCAGGGTTAACAAAACTATTCGAATAGCCGCGTCCGCGGTTAAGGACTGCTTGGAAAACTTAGCTTGATTATTAGACAACTTGAACTGGATACTTATAAAACTTACCAAGATAAGCGTGAGTGCTATGTCGTGCTTTCTCGTGGGGAAGTCGAGGAAGGCACCATAGTAGTGTAATTGGTTGGAGAATGTAGTGGACTCGTGTACGCTTCTTACCTCAAGTCTGGTACTCGTAGTTCAGGACTAGCCAAGTCAAAGCTGGCACTTCTGCAATTGAACCCCACCTCCCTTTAGCTTGATACCTGTGCATGAGTAGTATAGCTCATGTGTAAGTCTTGTTGAGTACGACTTTGTACTCACGTTTGCTTATTCTATGTCTTAGATGAACCCACTGACCCCGAAGGTGGCTTCTTCATCGAGCTCGACGACTGAAGACCAAGCTAGTATAGTCCTAGTCAGACGACTGGTTCCCTCCCTTTAGCTTGATACATGTGCATGAGTAGTATAGCTCATGTGTAAGTCTTGTTGAGTACGACTTTGTACTCACGTTTGCTTATTCTATGTCTTAGATGAACCCACTGACCCCGAAGGTGGCTTCTTCATCGAGCTTGACGACTGAAGACCAAGCTAATATAGTCCTAGTCAGACGACTGGTTCCCTCGTGGAGGGCTTGTGTTTAAATAAGGCTTCTTAAGCCATTTGTTAAACTTGTCTGTACTCAGACCTACTTTGCTTCTGCTTGTTTGTTGTAATGTTGGATCACATGCTTGTGATCTCTGTGTGCACTCTGTGAGAGTTATCAATAAAATGTATATCTTGTAGATAATTGCAATGATACCTGCTGTTGATACGAGGCATGTGTGCTGCGTGTATGTTTATAACATGCATGTCGTTGTATGGGTTTTCGAGACCTTAGTTGTGATCTAGCTGGCGGTCTTTCATACACCAAGTGGCCCTTAGATGTTCGCAGCTTGGGGCATCGCGATGCGATTGCTCGAGACTCCGTCTCGTGCACACTTTGTGGTATGATCGAGCCCGCCCTAGACCCCGACTAAGTGATCGGGCTGGAGTAAGTCTATGTAAGAGTTATGAGATAGTCGATAGTATGGTTGAGGCGACTTGTCTTTGAATATGGGAGTTCATCACCCATATCATTTAGACTTGTGTGCGGACGATGAGGACCCATCTCAGTTGATCATCCGGCCTGGATGGGATGCCCCTCACGTACGATGCTTTCCGAGAACGTTCGGTGCTTGGCCTTGTCTGCTTAGACAAGTGGGTACGATTCTCGGCTCTCCATATGACTATGTCGTAGAGGGACTTGCATACGCTGACCCCGGGTCCCGAAAGTTTAGAACATGCAATAAAGCTATGAGTTTGTAGAGTTCATGTCGTGTTACCTGTTGTTATACTCTTGGCATGCATGTTACGTGTATGTTTATATCGTGCATGTCTTAGTGTTGGCTTCGATAGCTTGGTTGTGCTCTCGCTCGCAGTCTTTCTTACAACCAGGTGGCTCTGAGTTGTGCGTAGCTTGGAGCATCACGATGCGATTGCACGTAACTCCGTTACGTGGCACACTTCATTGTACGATCGAGCCCGCCCGAGACACCGACTAAGTGAAATGGGTCGGAGTTGTCTAAGTAAATGTTATGATTTAATTGATAATATGGTTGAGTCAACTTTTCTATGAGTATGGTATTTCACCACCCATAAGAATTTAGACTTGTGAGCGTACGATGAGGACCCATCTCAGTTGATCATCCGGGCATGGATGGGATGCCCCTCACGTTCGAGCTTTCTGAGAGTGTCTTGTACTTGGCCTATTATGCGTAGACAAGTGGGTATGACTCTCGGCTCTCCAGATGATTGAGTTGTGACTAGAATTACATATGCATATTCCGGGTCCCGACAACCACCAAGACCCGCACCCGCGGACTCGCCAGCATCAGCACGTGCAGATGGACAAGCACCGCTGTCACCCGCAGGTGCGGGATCCACCATGATCACATCAGGATCCTCCCACATCTCCGCGTCCTCAAGCTGCAGCGGATTGCTAAGCAGCGGAACATGGCCCTACATACAAAGTATCATCAGCAAGCAACAAGATATCGTATAATTTCACAAATGGACAAGACTCAAGTAAGTACCTCAGGCAAAGGCACGTCTGCATCATATGGAAATATAGAGCTCTCAAAACTAGTGCTCATGCACTTGGTGACTTGTTGGATCCGAAACAGGAGGTCACTACCTGAAATTTCTATGGGCGAGCACCTAGTCGGGTCCTCAAGTCCAGCATACTTCCACATAGGATGCACCCGGTGCTGCAGCGGCTGGATGCACATCCTCATAAACATAGCAATGAGCCGCTCGTTATCCCTTTCTTCAGATCAGCAAGTTTTCGTACTAAGGTCTCAACAACAGCTACTTCATCAGCAGCCAGGACATGCACCCAAGACAACTGCTTAGTCACTCGCGCAACAAGGTTAAAGGGAGCAAGACCAAAGTGCTGGTCGTCAACATGCTGATCCTTCAAATAGAACTAGCTTTTCTGCCAAGTATAGACAGAATCTAATTTTTCCAGATCAAAATAGGCATTTTTATCCTTAATGGAAACGACGACGCCCCCAATTGCGTATTCAGAAGTTTTTCTCTTCACATTGAAGAGGCGCTTCCAGAGCCCCCAATTAGGATAGATTCCCAAGGAAACCTCACATAGCGTGATGAAGCACGCTATATGCAGTATTCCATTGGGGGTCATGTCATGCAACTGAAGTTGGTACGTGAAGAGTAATCCCTGGAAATACATAGGAACGGGAAGAGAAAATCCATGAGGGAAAAAGCTTTGAAAGCATACTGACGGGGATCAACCCCGGAAAATCCCATGGTCAGGGACCCTGGGTTAATCATGAGAGGCACAGGTTGGATGATAGCTCGTCGGCTAACAGGAGGAGACGTTCCTGCTCGATATTATTGCTTGGAGATGCGGTTACAGGGAAGGCCAAGGCTAGTGCGCACAAGGCTAGGGTTACAGATTGTGTATTGGAGGATCTCGAAGTCTCCCCTCCTAGCCCTTATATACTAGGCTAGGTCTTGAGGAGCCCGTCTTGGATTACAGATGAAGTTTCCTAACCCTAAGCTTGTATCGCACGATAGTTTTGCACTTTCCTTACTAGTCGCGGACTCCCATGTCGGTGCCACTAGTGGGCCAAGCCTGGGCCCAGGCGGCATCTTTGTGGGCCTTCTGTGTTCGGGTACACTGGGTAGGCCCATCCATAGGAGTCGTGGGGTTACCACCTCGTCAGTAGCCCCCGAGTGCCTGGGGGACTCAAAGAGTCGCGCAGGGACTCAAGTCCATTCTTGCGTCGTTTCGATGTATGCACAGTTGAACCGCGGGTCACTGGCAGTCTAGGGCCATGACAAAACCTATTTCGAGGGAATGCTAAGCTGAAAGGGCCCAAGGAGTCGACTGGTCGAGCCTTGGTGAATTGCGCTAGTGGAAAATACCGCAGTAGCCCAATCAAACTCACGTCCCTCGACATGAGTTTGGAACACTGGTGTCGAGCAAAAGTCATGCCGCTGCAGGTCTTATAGTGATCAATTGCCTCCAGTAAAGTTCGTAGCCTAGGCGCGTCCGTCCGGCTTTTTATGTCATGCAAGCGCATGGAAAAGATTGGGAGTGAAATCGCTCTGCAGCAAGTCCAAGCCCGGCCGATCTACGCAGCGGGGTTTTACCTACTCGGTAAGCTTGCGTGTCATCTGGGCACAGTGTATCATGTTCCAGGAATATGTATTTTTTATCGAGGCACGGAGCCTAGTTAGTAATGCACCCACTTGGAATAAACAATCAAGTGAGTTGTTTTAGCGGTCACTCGTGGAGCTTTGTAGAGCGCTCGGGCGAGGAATAATGTAGAGGAGTACTTGCTCGGGAGGTCTTCGAGTGCTCGGGTACTCAGAGTTCTGCGAGTAATCACTCGGGTATCGCCATCGCCCTCGGAGTGAAGGAGCACCCGATACTCTGGGACCGTACGATCTGGCGGGTGCAGGTCTGCTTATCTTCTGTCATGGTGAGGGAGCACCCGAAACTCCCATCGGTGCGAGTAATTACTCGAGCACATATTTTGCCTTTCGGGTGATAGAGTACCCGAGCGCGTCTTTTTTCTTTCGAGTGAGGGAGCACTCGGGACTCTGTGAGTGCGAGTGATGACTCGAGCACATATTTATTCTTTAGGTGAGGGAGCACCCGAAACTCTAGTGGAGATGCTCCCAATGGGAGTAAAATGTTTTGCCCATCGGAAAAAGATTTAAAAGGTGGAAACTCTGAGGCTGGGAAACATACTCGATATGCCCTTTGGGATGTGACGCCTTTTGGGTAAGTTTTAGGTTTTACCCAGCCATTGCCTTCCTCCTCTTGCTTCTATTTTTTCCCTGTTCTTGAGCCTTCACCTTCCTCCTTTTGCTGCTTGCTGCAAAATCTATGACTAAGCGCTTCCGTGCTGCTCCGGAGTCGGCCAAGATGTCTGGAAAGTGGGAGCGCTCGACCTTTGGGGTTGCGGATCTTGGCTCGCTGATGGCTGATGGCTTGGTGGCGGGAGATGCCGTGCGGATTCCGGGGGATGAGCCGGTTCCCGCTCCGACGGCAGATGAGTGGGTGTGCTTTCAGGCATTCTTCCCTCGCGGGTCTTCCCTTCCGGTTCACCCTTTTGTTCGTGGTTTGCTGTACTCCTATCGGCTTCAGCTGCATAATTTGACTCCCAATGGGATTTTCCACATTGCTTGCTTTATTACCCTTTGTGAGGCCTTCTTGGGGATCTATCCCCATTGGGGGCTCTGGAAGCGCCTCTTTTGTATAAAGAGGACGAACTCCGAGTATGCTATGGGGCAGGTGGGTATATCCATTAGGGATAAACATTCGTACTTTGATTTAGAGATGCTAGACTCCGTCAGTGCTTGGCAGAAAATTTGGTTCTATCTGAAGGATCAGCATGTTGCTGGGAAGCAATTTGGTCTCGCTCCCTTTAATCCCGAGGCGCGAGTGGTCAAGCAGGCTTCGTGGTCCCATTCTTTGTCTGCGAGAGAGTCGTCAGCAGTGGCTCCATTCTTGGAGAGGGTCGCTGTATTGAAGGACAACTTGACCGGTGGGCAGCTCAGCTCTGTTTTTATGGGGAGGCGTGTCCAGCCATTGCAGTATTGAGCCCGTCCCATGTGGCAGTATGAGGGACTCGAGGACTCAACGAGATGCTCCTCCGAGGATCTTAATGCCGATGGCCTCTTGGCCCGGATCCAGCATGTGACCAAGTGCTCGAGCATTTTTGAGATGGCTTTCGTCCGTCCTTATTCTTCTAATCACGCGCTGCCGCAGGTTCACATTTTTGAGTTTCTCGTCTGATTTAGATGTTTGCTTGACTACTTGCTGATGATGCTATTTGATTTGTAGGGCCACGTTACTGTGTTGTGCAACCCTCCGCAGCCGGAGGATGCTGATATTCACGAAGAGCCAGATTCTTCCGCTGCTGATGATTCTGCTCCCTGTGTTGATGCCAGCGTGCTCGTGGGTGCCACTGGTGCTGACGAGTCCACGGGGGCCGAGCTGCCGGAGACCGGAGATAGTGAGGACTCGGACCGCTTTCGTGTCAAGCGGTCGCGGCCTTCGGGAGCCGAAGATCTTGACGCGACGAGTGGTGCTGTTCCGCCGTCTGCACCGTCCGCTGAGACGTCTCCTCCTGTTGCTGCCTGCAAAAGGCCCAGTCTTGGGAGGTTGGTGCGTACTCGCTATGCGCGTGGCGGGTAAGAATCTGCTCAACTTTGTCGGGGTTGTTTTCCTCTATTCTTTTGTCTGATGATGTTTATCTTGTAGCGCTGTGAATGCTCCGGCTGCTTCCTCCACCAGTGCGGCTACTGTCGACCTGAAGTCGACTTACTCTGAAGTAGCCGCCAAGCATACTGAGGATTCTTCGGCTGCTGTTGGTCAGCCCGTACCGTCGGTGACTCCTACTGTCTTGGTTGCGGGTGTGATTCATGCTGCTGCTCTGCCAGTGGCGTGTGGTGTTGTTTCTCCTGATTTCAAGCCTGCTACTCCAGGTCATCCTTACTTGGGCCGTCTTGATCTTTACGTTGAAGATAAAGTCCGCTTTTTTGACCGCATAGCTGGGCTGGGGAGTTTGTTTCCTGCTTGCTTGTGTAGTCTTTGTCATCGGGGGCACGGTAATGCTCCCGATGGTAGTAGCTCCCGAGGCTGCAAGAAAGTGCTTGCGGTTGATTGTAGTCTTGCCTTGGCTCTGTCTTTGCATTGTACCGTTTTTTCAGTGGGAGCACGGCCAGTGCTCTCGATGGGAGTAGCCCCCGAGGCTGCAAGCGAGCGCTTGCGGTTGGTTGTAGTCTTTCTTTGGTTCTGTCTTAATATTTGATTTCTTCGAATAGTCGGTGTTCCAACACTGTGAGCGCCTGGTGGTCGAAGCTGAGCATTGCTAAAAGGCCCACGATTCTGCCCAGGATGCTTTATCTGCCATGAGTAGTAACCATTTCTTCCTGTACTACTGTGCTTGAACTGCTGGGTCCTCTGTTCTGAGTATGTCTTGTTTCTCAAACCGTCGTCAAACTGCCGAGAAGCAAGTCGAGAAGGCGGAAAGAATGATTTCCAACCTCAAGGATGCTTTGGCTTCCAAGGAGAAAGAGCTGCACGATCAGCACGAGGAGTTGGTACGCCTGTGTCAGGCCGAGGATGCGCTTGTGCAGGCGGAGGCGGTCGAGTGCGAGCGTCTTCGGGTCTTGGCAGACTCGCTTGTGTGTAAGTCGTCGTTTCCGTTGCTGGGAGCTTTGTCTCTCTGTCTTCCCGGAGTAATTTTGGTTGCCTGGTGCAGCCTCTACGGGTGCAAGTGCGACGGAAGTGGTTGCATCGGGGCTGGAGTTCTTCGTGGGGTCGTGGATGCCATGTCGGCTGTTGTTGATGTTGCCAAGGGTGTCTGCGCCCGGGCTTCCACTCTTGTGGGTCTTGCTCATGAGCACCTCATGTCGGAGGACCAGAAGTTGCCAACTGGTCTAGACGCCCGCGTTGCTGCATTTGGCGATGGCGGGGATCTCTTGGAGGAGAAAATTGGCGAGAACGTGGTGAGTGGTCTTTCCACGTCCCTTGTTGTTCTTATGGGGCACGGAATTGTCATTGAGGACTCTCTGGTTGAGACTATCCCTGATTACACCGACGAGCAGAGTGAGTGAGCCACTGTTCTGGCTCGTCGTATGCGAAAAGTTGTGGATGCTCAGAATCCCTCCTCTACGGGCAAGGGGGAGGCGTAGCCATGTCGTGTCGTCTGAAACTTTCAGTTGTAATATGTGTCCTTTGTGGTGGTGAATCTGTGCTACTTTTATTGGGGTAACTGCTTGCCATTCCTGCTGTTGTGCTTGATTTTCCTTTCTTTTTGTTCGTTTTGCGGTAGGCCACCCCGGGCGTTCTTCGGGCTTGGAGTTCATTGGAGGAGGACGCTCGCGAGGGTGCGGACGAGTCATTGTGCTTGAGGCTGAGAAACGCTGAGCAGGAAGTTGTTCACCTCAAGGGGGCTGCAGCAGTCCATCGTTCCAAACACAAGCGCGCTGAGGCCGTGCTGGATAGCCTTGCTTCGTGGGTGGTGAAGTTGTCTGACCTCCTGCGGGGTGAGTTTGGCTCCTGCTCGATTGCTCGACTGTATTTAGTAGCTTTTCTGTCTTTGTCTTGATTTTGATCCTGTTTTTAGAAGTGCTGGAGGGGTGGTCGCGGGATGAAGAGAGGGTCGTTCAATCAGAACTGTCGCGGCTGGATGACCTTCATGTGCAGGCGAACAATCCTTTCTGGGCAAATGGGGCTCGTGCTCGAGCATTTTCTTTGCTTCGTCTTCGAGTTGAGTGGGTGCCGAATGCTCTGCGGTACTGTCAACGGGTGCTGGGTGGGATCCACTCTGAGTTTTATCCGCTGCAGGTGGTGCCATCGTCCTTTGAGACACTCTGCCGCGTATTTTCTCAGCCTGCAGAGCTGCGTCGCATGATGGATCGGCAGATTCATGCTGGAGCTCGGGCTGCCTTGGGCTTGGTCCATAGTCATTGGTCGGGAGCTAATATTGCTCAAGTGGTGGAGGGTCCTCCATGTGGTAGGGATCACCGGATGGATGGGCACTACGTGGCGGTCGATGAGCCTGCGCGCCAAGTTGTGAAGCGGGTTTGTGAAGAGAATGACCGTTATCTAGGTTCCCTTATTAAGGCGAAGATGGAGCCTGGGGGTTAGGTGCTTCCTCTCTTTGTATGTGCTTCCTCTTGGTGTACTGTACCCCTTTGTAGTCTTGGTATTTCTGTAAGGGGTTTTGCTGCTGCGGCGAGCCCTCGAGTGCTAATTTCATTTGTGTCGCGATTGCGAAGAACGCCTCGGGGGGTGGCTTCTGCGGCGATCCCCCGAGTGCCAGTTTTGTTCATGTCGCGATTGCGAAGGACGCCTCGGGGGGTGGCTGCTGCGGCGAGCCCTCGAGTGCCAGTTTTTTTTATGTCGCGAATGCGAAGGATGCCTCGGGGGGTGGCTGCTGCGGCGAGCCCTCGAGTCCCAGTTTTGTTTATGTTGCGATAGCGAAGGACGCCTCGGGGGGTGGCTGCTGTGGCGAGCCCCCGAGTGTCAATTTTTTTATGTCGCGATTGCGAAGAACGCCTCGGGGGGTGGCTGTTGCGGCGTGCCCCCGAGTTCCAATGAATCAATTTTTTGGAAAATATTTTTCAATAGTCTTCCTGTTGTTTCTTACATTTAGTAAGAATGGGCGGTTCTGATGAAGACAGTCCCCTTTATTTAAAACGACGGCGTGGTAGCCTTAAGGGCTAGGTAGCTTCTTCTCTGAGTGCTCGGGTCCTTCGGGTGGTGTCTTCTTCTATGGGAGCGCTTCTCTTGCAAGTCCAGTGGTTCTGCTAGCTTGGTGAGCTCCAAAGGCCTCTGATATCTTGTGGAATTCCTTGTCGCAGCGGTCGGACCTGACGAAACTGCCGCTGACTGTGATGACCCCATGTGGGCCTGGCATTTTAAGCTTAAGGTAGGCATAGTGTGGCACTGCCATGAAGCGGGCGAAGGCTGGTCGCCCGAGGATTGCGTGGTACTGCGACTTCCAGTCGACCACTTCAAAGTCTAGGATCTCCTTGCGAAAGTTGGTTGCATTGCCAAAAACCACCTCCAAGCTTATTTTTCCCAGAGGGTAGACTGCTTTTCTGTAACAGCCCAGATTTCACAAAAATTAAAATTTTTGTTTTCGGTGTGAATTGTTTGATTGTCTGATTTGTTTGCGGTGTTTGCATCCCCGATATATCGATCGGAGATTATTTTTCCCCCTCTTATCTCTTAGCGGACGGAGACCGGCCCTTGCCACCCTGACACTCGACCTTTGCGACACCGGGTTTCACCCGATCACGTCGTGAAAACTGCACGAGACCAGTCGCAGCCAACGGAACGAAAAACCCCGTTTAATAAGTAAACGACATATTTTTATAGCGCACCGGGAAGTGTTCTCGGAACGGTTCCAACGCTAGGTGAACGCCGCCGGCTCGACGCTCTAGTCACGCAGTTCGAAGTTTTACCCGAATCGGAGGTACTGCGGACCCCCGGCGGTCAGAAACGTGAGCACCGCGCGCGTGAGAGAAAAACCGAGGATGTTTTTGCAAACTGCCAGCCACCTGGGCTATATAAAGACCACCACACTCCCACACCTTTCTAGGATTTCCCTAGCACAAAATTGCAGCCACACCCCCAGACTTGCTCCAATTTTCGCCCAAAAGTCCCTCCAAACCCGAAACCCTAGCCCTCATCAAATCTGGACCATCAGATCTCAGATCGGATGGCCCAGATGAGGCCACGTTGGCACCTGGAGGCAGCCAGCCTCCCACCAGCCGCCGCGGCCCGCTCCGGCCCGTCCAGGCCACGCTGCCGCCCGAGAGCCGCCGTGCTCCTCCGTTCGTCGCCGTCGGCTGGCTGCAGCACGTCGAGCCACCGTCGGATGCCTCCTCCCTCGCGCCCTTCCTTCTCCTTCCCTCTTCTCCCTCTCCTGCCCTCGCCTCACCTCCCATCTCTTCCCGCTGGTCGCCCCGCCGTGCCACCATGGGAAGCCGCCGCCCGAGCCGGAGCCCCTGCGCCGCCTTGGACCTCGCCGGGTCCTACCGCCCCCGGCCAGGCGCGCCCTTCCTCCGCCTCGCCGCGCCCGTACCCTCCTCCTCGCCGCCCGGTTCTTGGCCGGAGGCCTGCCAGCACAAGCCCCCGCCTTCGCCAGTTCCCGCTCGGGAACGACGAGCAGGCAGGCCGGCCCAGCTCCAGCAGGCCCAGCTGCCCACCAGTGCCACGGCCTCCGCGGCCCAGCGCACCCACCGCCGCCATGGGCCAAGCCCATCATGGGTGAGGCCTGTTCTGTTTTTTTTCCAGATCTAGTTTTCTTTTTCTTTTATTTATTTTTGCTAAGTCCTTTTATTTTGTTGATGTACCTGGTTTGCACCGTAATTTCCCGTTGACTCGTAGCTCCGAATGAAGTGATTCTTTTATTTTTGGTTGTGCTTTGTGTGATCTAGAGTTCATCTTTAGGACTTTATTTATTTTGAGGTCATCTTGAATATGAAATTGTGTGTTGAATAGGGCACCAGATCATTAAGTGCAAACTGTTGTTAACTGCTGCTGAAAACTGTTGCTTGATTGAAACTTCGGGTGACGGTTGATTCGCAACCGTTCATCGGAATGGAGTGGTTCCTTTTGCGCCCTTTTAAGAATTGTATATACTTCAATTACATGCCTTCACATGTCATAATTGAGTGTTGAATCATGATTGTCTCTTCACCCAAAGTAGCAACCCTGCTGTTAATGTGCCGCTGTTTATATTTTGTTGCAACTTCGGTCGACGAGTGTGTCGCGACCGTTTATCGGAATTGAGTGATTCCAATTGCATATTGCTAAACATCATGTCTGCTTCCATTATATGTATTTCATTGTCAAGGTCTAGGCTATCCCGCCCCGACGCTTTGTTCCATTCGAGTGACCTAGGATCCGAGTTCCGGGTATTGGTTTTAAGACTGAGCGTGCCTAACCGCGTGTGGGATTTTATGGGGTCCCATTTTCTTACCTACCTAGCTTCAAACATTTCTAGTGGTGGCTCAGGCTGATTTACCATTTGAAACCGTGTGTGTGCTGGTCAGATGCCAGTAGTTTTTAAACCAACCCGGACCAGTGAGGACATTGTTCCCTTGCTGGCCCATCATGACCGGCTGAGGACCCGGTTTCCCATGTGTGATTAACCGGCAATCCAAACCTAGAGTCATACGGTAGAGACCAGATCGAGAGCGCGGCCAGCTCCTGAGCTGGATGTCGACTCACCGGGGGCCACCCGGATTTGTTCATTGTTAGCTAGAGGGACCTGTTGTTTCGGATCTCTTGGAACTAAATCATAAAATGGTTGCCTGTTATGGGTAGCAACTGAGAGAGATGGGCGTGCGTGCGAAGCCTTGTAATGGGCAGTTGGTACACCCATGCAGGGTTAAATCTTTTCGAGAAGCCGTGTCCACGGTTATGGACGACTTGAGACCTACTCCTTGTTCATAGACAACAACAACAACTGAGATAATCTTAATATAACTTGATCAACATGTGTGTGCCTTGACTGCTTCTTCTTCGTCGGGATGCGAAGAGGAGGACAAGGATAGGATAGTTGTTATGTTTGCGTAAGTAGTTGATAGCAAGAATTGTTGGAGGTGATTCCTCATCGAATGCTTGGCTTCTTATCTTACTCTCTAGATCGTTAGCCACTTCATAAATGCTAGTGCGGCAGCAACCTCACCACTTACCCCTTCCTTACCGTAAACTACTTGTTGTCCTAGAATTACGAGTGAGGAAGTCTTTGCTGGGTCAGTTGACCACTACAGTTGGATGCTGAGTACTTACGTACTCATGATACTACCCCCAAACTCTTTTCAGGGTTCTTGATCGACAACAGGTATGGTGACTGATGTTTCACGTGGAGACTCAATGACGACTAGTTAGGCGGATCCCGGCGGAGGGCCTGGACCCGTGTGGTTATGGGGATCGATGTTTTTCTATTTTCCAGTATGCATTTGATTGTAGTCTGTACTCAGACATGTATCTTCCGCTGTTGTATTGTATTAAGGCAGTTGTATGCCGATTGTATGAGATGTTGTATCCTTGTATCTGTAATGTTGTGATATCAGGTTGGAAATCCGGGGCATATTACTTTGTCATATGTCGCGGTGGGACCGATATGTGCTTCGTCCCCAGATCTAGATGGAAACATCTAGATCTGGTATAGTACCGCATATCGGGCCTTACATTTTCCTGGCACAATCCCATGGAAGGTTGTACCTGAGGATTTGAGAGTGGAGCTCTGGATTAGCATTTCTTTGAGTGTCCTGGTGAAGATGATGTTGATCCCGCTGCCGCCGTCCATGAACACTCGTGACATGTTGTTATTTCCAATTATGTCCTCGACCACTAGCGCGGCGTGTCCTGGTCGGGGGATGGGTGGCGGGTGGTCCTCCCGAGAGACATTATTTTCTGTCTCGGACCCGCGCAAGTACTCCGGGACAGCGGGGTGCGAGGAGGCTGCGAGAAAAACTTGTCTTGTGACCTTCTTCTGCTGCCTATTTGAAGGCCTGCCTTCTTGAATCATGTAGATCCTACCGTGGGCTTCTGGATACTGCTCCGCTTCTTCTGGTGTCATGCGCCGTTCCGGGATTGCGGCCACTTGCCTTGTTGGCAGAGGAGGGGCTGGTGGTCCGTTGTGGGCGATAGGCCCGACTGCTATGCTCACGAGTGGCTGGGCCGCTGTTGTCGCAGATCGACTTTTTCCCTCAGCCAACTCGTTGAAGCTTCTGCAGTTCCTGAGGGTGTGCCCTGATTTAAGCTCCCCTCGGTCGTTTCTGAATCCGTGTATCGAGCATGGTCCGTCGAGTTGTTCTTTGGCCGAGCGGTATGTTCTAGTGTTGTCGCGCGGCTGCCTCGTCCTCCAGTCTCGTTTCTGAGCTTGGGGCGCGTCTTCAGGGTTATCTCTTCGCTGTGTTCTGCTGTCGTCGCGATGCCTGTCGTCTTTGTCGTCTGGGAAGCCGGCGGAGACCATGTCGGGTCCTCTGTTGTCGTAGAAACTGTGCTTGGATCGCTTCCTTTGTCGGTCGAGTCCTCTTTCTCCATTGTGGTAGTCGTAGTCGTGTTCTGAGCGTGGGATGTGGATTTATGTTTCGTTGCGAACGGAATCCTCGCCGTCCGCCCAGCTGTTGGCTTGCTCTAGCAGCCGTGCGAGTGTTCGGACCTGCATCTGCCCGAGCTGTTCCTTGAATTCAATGTGCTGCAGGCCTCGCCTGAACGCGTCGATTGCGCTTTTGTCTGATATGTTTTCTTCTGAATTCTTGAGTATGGTCCACCGCTGGATGTAGGCTCGCAAGGTTTCCCTGGTTCCTTGCTTGCATGCCCGCACCTCCTCGAGCGATGCTGGTCGCTTGTATGTAGATTTAAATTTTTCTATGAAGGCTCCACGGAACTGCCTCCATGAGCTGATGGATCCTCGCGGGAGATTCTTCAACCAGTGTCGTGCCGAGCTCTCGAGCATGAGCTGAACGTACTACATTTCCATGACGTTGGTCCCTCGCTGAAACTTGACTGCTGTTAAGTAGTCGTCGAGCCATGCCTCCGGCTCCTCAAGTACATTGTATTTTAGCGTTGTGGAGTTCAATTTGAACCCACTCGGCATTCGTGTCTCGCGTATAGAACGCGTGAAGCATAATGCTCCGCATGGCTCAATTTCTTCGTCGGAAGCTTCTTCGTCCGAGTACTCTTCACGTGCTGCGCGTCTTCGTCTGCTGCAGTTGACTTTGTTCTGTGTGATGTCTTCGCGCGCGTCTCGTCGACTACTGCGGCGCCTGTTGTCGTTGTCGTCGCTGTCGTGCTTCTTGTTTTTTCCGGAGCGTTTGCGCCAGTCATCGTTGCTGTCGTCGTCGTCGGGTGAGCTAGGGTCCCTGTCTGGTCTCCTCTCGCGGGTCGGTCGCTTTGCACTTGACTTTTTGGGTGCTGAGGCGGCGATGGCGTCTTTAATTATCTGCAAGGCTATTGATGTGTTGCGGCCTGGTTTGTTCTTCCTACTTTTCTGGGCGCGAGATAGGTAGTCTCCGGCGCTTATAAGGGCTTTTGCTGGTGTGAGGGGTTCCTCTTCATTGTCCTCCTCACCAATCTCTCCCTGTCTGTTCGTCGCAGGTTGGTGAGTTTTGATTTAGTGCGGAGAGGGGAGCCGTGATCGGGAGAGTCGCCTCTCGGAGGTGGCTTGCGATTGTTTTTCTGCTTGGCGGTCGCCCTTTCTAGATTCTCCATCTCTAGGCGTCGTTGTCTCGTTTGCTGGGTTAGCTCGCTTGCCATTTTCTTGTATGCCCTGAGCTCGTCCCTTGTTGCGTTTGCCGGTAGTAGCTTGCCGTGTTTGACCGCGTCCCTTACTCTGGCCATTGATTCTTTGGACAGGAATATTCGCTCTTTGGGTGGGTCATCTACCACCACACCCGGAGATTGTTGCTTGCAGCTTGATGGCTCGTTGCTCTTGTGGTTGCTCTGTTCTTGTCCCTGTGGTACTTTCATTGGTATGCTTCCCGCTGCTCCCAGCTTCACGACGGTCTTACTGGTGGTTCCGGGCTCTTTTGTGTTGCCGTTGGTTTGGTTATCTTGGCGAGTATTCGAGTCGTCCTCTTGGACCTTGCCGTTTGCTGCTCGTGCGTCGACTTCTACCATGAACACGTGCGATTGTGCCCTGACTGCCTTCTTTCTCACGCATGTCATGTTGTTCTTCCAGGCCGAGGGTCCACTCGAGTGGTCGCGGGTGACGTGAAGTCTTGGGTTGGGTGGGTAGTCGCGGCTGGCTCGAAGGGTGGCCGCGCGGGTGGCGACCGCGTCGATTGTTGCTGTAGATGTCGTCGCAGGTGCTCGAGCGTCGTCCGTGAGGCGGACGGCGCCCCAATGGTTAATTTAGATATGTTATGCTCCGAAGATCAGGTTGATGCCGGAGCGTAGATCAGCGAAGACTGGTCGGAGAGTCGATAGATGAGCCGTGAAACTGAGGGATCCAAACAGATCGGATTCCGCCTAGGTCATCGGATCGAAGGTGTCACAACCCCAAGTTAGGTAAGTGCTAGGGTTGCTTGTGTCCTTTGCATCATGAAGAAATTCAAATGGAATTCAAAATTGGGGAAAACAAAAGCCCTAAAGAATTTAATTAAATGCCCAGATAAAAATCTTTTGCCAAAAATCATTTGAACATTTGGAAAATTCCTATAAATGATGCTGATCATTACAAAAGTGGTTTGGGTTCATTCCCATGCCTATGGAATTTTCTAAAATTCAAAAGGTGCTCTGGAAATTAATTTTGATCCCTATTTGATTTGAAATTCAAATTGTTTGAATTTCAAAAATTCCCAAAAGTTATAAGTGGCTTGCTAATGGCCACCTAAGACTTATAAAAATATTTGGGCATTTAATAAAAATGTTTGTATAATTTATTTGGCAGAGAAAACAAAATAACAGAAAAAGAAATAGAAGTAAATAGGAAAAGAAAACCCAGCCCAACCTAGTGGCCTCTGGCCCAACTAGTAGAATCGGCCCAGCCCACCTGGCCCTCCCCTTGTCGTCTTCTTCCCGGCGCCAGAGCAGGCAGCTCGCCGCCGTGGCGAGCATGCCCGCGGCCGCCGAGCCTTCTAGGCCACCCCCTGCTCCCTCCTCGCGCCACGTAGCTCACAACAGACGCCCGCACCTTTCCCCTCTCCTCGCGGTCGCCTTCCTCCTCACTGTTCTTCGATCTCGAGCTGCCCCGAGAGATCACCGGAGTTCACCCCACTGCGCCGTCGCAGCCAACGGCCTTCAAACGCCGCACCCCTTTGTCCCGAAGCTCCACCGTCGACGGCTTCGTCGATCTGCAACCCAAATCGAGTCTCTCCGGCCCCGACGACGTCGCTTGTCTCACCAACCTGCCGCCGACCACAGCAAGATCCCTGCGATGATTCCCTCGCCACAACGCCTCTCAACTCGCGCCGATGACCCCGCAAGACTCACGGTGAGCACGCGCATCGTTTTCCCCATTATGTGCCTCTTCTCATGCCTCCTTTCGTCTTGCCGCCGTAGACCGATCTCCGGCCGCCGCCTTTGTCGTCATAGCCATGTCCACGGGCCTCGCCTTGAACCCCGACTAGCCCCACTCGACGCGGCAGCTCACGGCGCGCCCGCCCATACCCTCCACTCCCTCTCCCGAGCCCTCTAACGAATTCCGGCCAGAAGTCCGGCGAGCTACAGAGGACGCCGGCGACGTCCGGCATTAGTGCACCTAATGACCCTCTTAACCCCCCCCCCTCCTAAGAGTGGCTGGCAGTGGGCCCCAGCCTTAATCTAACCCCCAACTTAATTAAACAGAAAGGGGTTAAGCCCCCTCCCACTGACAGGAGGGCCCCACTGTCTAGAAGCCCCCCCCCACTTCATGCTGAGGACAGCATGACGCAGTAAAGGGATTTTCTTTTTAAAATAAATACAAAATAATTACAAAAAATGTATTAACTTTGAAAATTCATAGAAAAATAAATACAACTCCAAATTAAACATAAAATATATGAAAAATTATCAGAAAAATGCAAGGATTAAGAATATGCACTTTGCTTTTACGGTTGGCCATTTTAAAATGTGTGAAAAGTGACAAACATGCATATGGCTTAATTTGAATTTGAATTTGGAGTTTGAATTTGCATTTCAAATGCAATATACTTCAATTAAGATGAATATGAAACAAAACAATACCATTCACATCATGAACAACCTCACCATGTGCTTTTTCATTTACATTCGATGTTGTTCCCCCCCCCCTTTGTTGATGATTGTTTCCGGTACCAGCCTTTCCGAGACGGTGATCACCCCCGACGAAGAAGAAGATCGGTAAACCCCGTGTATCGTCAGCAAGGCAAGCAAACCCCATTGATCATGTCTATAAAATCCTACTTCCCTCTCAGTCTCGCTTATGCATGTTTAGGAGATCACTGAGACACGTTCTTTCGCATAGTTGAACCCATTCCGATGCATGACCTATCATTTTGTCACCGTATTAAGAAAACCACAATCCAAGCAGATATAGGAGGTGAATAATGAGCATGTGGCCCCTGCAATTGTTACTGCTTATTGCTGCTTAGTGTTACAATGAGGTTACTTTGATTGTGAGTCGGGATGGTTGAATATATTGTTGCTGATGTTAATGTGTTGGTGAATCCACCCTAAACAAAGGTGAACGATGAGAGGCTGTGTAGGAGTACACATTGGGTTGTCTTGTTGAACACTGCCCTAGGCCCCGTGTTCCTTTTTTTTGATATAAGACAAAGAGTATGACCACATGTAGGGTTTATGGGAGCCCCGTTTGGCCTCTTTACTTACCCGATCCAGTCCAGGAGTCACAATAGATTCGGGATTTCCATTTGGCATGTGCATAGAAAAAGAATGAAGAAAAGATTGCATCATATAGATATGTGGGTGGACCTGTGAGGCAGTGAAACCATCTGGCAGAGGTGGCGTCTCGGTCCCTTGCATTATCTGAGTCCGTTTCGTTGAACCGGCCGGACTCTCGAGCGGTGCCAAACTCAAGTAGTCGACTCCTGGATTAGAGAAGGTGATGTGAGGTTAGTGCCTTGGTTTTATCCACGTCCGACACCCGATTGAAGGGTGACAAGAACGAGGCGATAAGTGATGACACGCGTGTGAAGATGTACACCCCTGCAGGGTTAATAAACTATTCGAATAGCCGTGTCCGCGGTTATGGACTACTTGGAGACCTCTACTTGATCATTAGAGAACTTGAATGGATACTCTAAAACTCGCAAGATAAGTGTGAGTGCTATGGTGTGCTTTCTCGTGGGGATGTCGAGGAAGTATCCATAGTGGTGTATTGGTTGGAGACTTGGTAGTGGACTCGTGTACGCTTCTTACCTCAAGTCTGGTACTCGTAGTTCAGGACTAGCCAAGTCAAAGCTGGCACTTCTGCATGTTGAACCCCACCTCCCTTTACCTTGAAACTTGAGCATGAGTAGTGTAGTTCTGATGTAAGTCTTGCTGAGTACGACTTTGTACTCACGTTTGCTTATTCTATGTTTTAGATGAGAACCCGGACCCTGATGGAGTCACCTTCATGAAGCTCGACTTTGTCCTGGGTAGTATAGTTCCAGACAGCTGTCTGGTCCCTCGTGGAAGGGCATGTATGTTGAACAAGGCTTCTCTAAGCCATTTGTTAAACTTGTCTGTACTCAGACTGTCGGGACCCGGGGTTTGCGTATGTAATTCCAGTCAAAATTCAATCATATGGAGAGCCGAGAGCCATACCCACTTGTCTAAGCAGACAAGGCCAAGTACAAGACACTCTCGGAAAGCTCGAACGTGAGGGGCATCCCATCCAGGATGGATGATCACTGAGATGGGTCCTCATCGCCCGCTCACAAGTCTAAATGATTATGGGTGGTGAAATCCCATACTCATAGACAAGTCGCCTCAACCATATTATTGATTGAATCCTAACCCTTACATAAACAGACTCCAGCCCGATCACCTAGTCGGGATCTCGGGCGTGCTCCATCATACAACAAAGTGTGCCACGTGACAGAGTCACGCGCAATCGCATTGTGATGCCCCAAGCTGCGCACTTCTAAGGGCCACTTAGTGTATAAAAGACCGCCGGCAAGAACTCAACTAAGCTATCGAATCCCACACTAAGACATGCACGTTATAATCATACACGCAGCATACATGTATAGTGTAAACAGCAGGTAACACAACATGAACTCTACAAACTCATAGTTTTATTGCATCTGCTAAACAGAGCAGATATAGTAGTGTTACAAGCAGAGATCACATAACTGTGACCCAACATTACATCATACAACAACGGAAGCAAATTATGTCTTAGTAAAGACAAGTTTAACAAATGGCTTAAGAAGCCTTTAAGAAAACACAACGACCCTCCAGAGGGACCAGGCTGTTGTCTGGGACTACATTACTTCGTCGACGTCGAGCTTGAGGGGAGGCCACCATCAGGGTCAGTGGTCTCGTCTCTAAAACATAGAATAAGAAAACGTGAGTACAAAGTCGTACTCAGGAAGACTTACGTCAGAACTATACTACTCATGCTCAGATATCAAGGTAAAGGCAAGTGGGGTTGTAATGCAGAAAGCTTTGACTGGGCTATCCTGTACTACGACTACATAGAGTTGAGATGAGAGGCGCACACGAGTCCATCTAATCTTGATCACCACATCAATACACAACCATGGATCCTTCCTCGACTTCTCCACGAGGAAGCAACCCAAAGTACTCACACTTATCTTGCGATTTTTAGAGTATCCATTTGAGTTGTCTAATAATCAAGTAAAGATCTCCAAGTAGTCCATAACCGCGGACACGGCTATTCGAATAGTTCATTAACCCTGCAGGGGTGTACTTCTTCACATATGTAGCTACCACTTATCGCCTAGAACTCGTCACCTTCAAGCGGTGTCGGTGAGGATAGTACCACGACACTTACCTCACGGCTCCAACTCTAGTCCAGGGAATCGCCTATCTGAGTATGTACCCCAATCGGGAATCCGGCCGGGGTTTCCGTTCAGGACCCAGACGATGTATGGACGGTCCGACAAGCCCACCTCGACGGATGGTGCTGCGCTTGCCTAAAACAGTGCTACATTATGAAAGCAAATAGAAGAAAATTAACCCATGTGAATCCTGGACCCTAGTCGGGGTGAGTTAATAGGTCGAGAGGGGTCAATGAGCCCAACATGTGGTAGTAATCTGTGTCTTGGATCACAACACAAGAACTCGGGGCCTAGGGCAGTGTAAATGAGACAACCCACTGTGTACTCCTACACAGCCTCTCATTGTTCACTTATATTAGGGTGACTTCATCAACACGTTACCACCTTGTTGCATGTGCTCACTACCATCCCGATACATCACCCAGATGGATCAAATTCATTGCAAACAACTCTAGCATGGCCTAGCATAACATGGATGAAGGGCCACATGATGAACACAAACAAATCTTGTATCTGCTAGGTTGAGGTTTGCTTAATACTATGGTAGCAATGATAGGTCATGCAAAGGATGGGTTCAACTAGCGATAGAACGGTAACATGTGAATCACCTAATCATGCATAAGAGAAAAAGAGGGAAACTGGGTTTTTATAGATATGATCAAAGGGGGTTTGCTTGCCGTATTGTCGAGACTCAGGGGTGCCACTCTTCGGAGAAAACAGGGACTACGTCCAGCGATGGATCTATCGAGAAGATGCAAACACCGAGACAACAACAATGTAAACATCAAATTGCAATGCACATTCAAGAATGAATCATGGCATGGTACTGATGTGATCTAGGTTCAATTTGCAACAACTTAATTGAAGTTGATTTGAATAAGAAATTCAAATTCAAACTCCAAATGTTGGTCAAATTATCCCAAGTTGCATTTGCTAATGTTTGGATATGGTAAACCATGTTGTCATGTGTATGCTATGCCTCTGATGTTCATGTGATAAGGTTGGCATTGCAAAGATTCAATTTGAAATGATTTAAACATTTATTTTGAAATATTCCAAATAACCCAAATAGCTAAATTATACTGGTCCATCATCATAGGTGTGTTTTTCATCCATGAAAATATGATATTTGGAATCCTTGCATTTTTCTGATGATTTTTCATATATTACACTTTTGATTTGGAGTTATGGTTTAAAAGTTATTGAATTTCAAAGATTTAATAGTATTTTGGAATTCTGTTAAATAGATAAAAGAATTACTGCGTCAGCATGACATCAGGATGACGTCATGGGGGCGTTGACCAGTCAACCTGACGCCTGGGCCCTACCTGTCATCCCCTCTGGGTTAAAACCCGGTTAGTTTTAAACTAACAGGGTGATTAGGGGCCAGGGGCCCACTGTCAGTGAGGGATTAGAGGGGGGTTTAGGGGGCTTTAGGATTAACCTAACCCAAGCCTGGCCGGCGAATCGCCGCCGACGACTGGAACCTCGCCGGAGTCGCTCTGGATGGCGTTCTAGTGCGCTAAAATGAACGGGAGAAGCACCAGGGGGATCTCCTTGCACTCGCGCATCGCCTGGAGTGGAAGGGAAGGCCATAGGCGGGACGGGAGCACGGTGGCTAGCAGCGGTGCGCGGCGGCCGGTGCTGAGCTCGTCGGGGATGGCGATTCGAGCCGCGGGAGCAAGCGCTGGAAGGAGGGGAGGACGAAGGAGCTCACCAGGAGCAGGTCTGGGTGGTCGGGGAGCTCGGGGAGGCGCCGAAGGCGGCGAATTTAACAGGGGGAACCACGACGGCCGGAGATCCTCGGGGAGGCTGGAGTCGTCTTCACTGCCCTCCTGGCTCGATTGGGGGTGTGGCTAGACGAAGTCGAGGCTGGGCTTCATCCTGGACATCATGGCGAGGGCAGAGGAGCTCGGTGGCCGCGTCTTCTCGCAGGGGATGGTCGGCGGTGAACTTCGGGTGGGCAAGAACACGGCGAGGGAGGAGATAGAGAGAACAACGGATGGGGGGAAAAGGATGGGGTTGAACACGGGACCTCCACGGCGCTGGATAGGGGCAGGGGCAAGCAGCTCCATGGCCAGGGGAGGTGGCGGCCATGCGAGGTGCACGGCTCGGCCGTCCCTCCTCCTGGCAGAGGAGGAAGACGGTCCTGCCCCCCTGGGCTGGGCCTCTTTCTGCCAGTTGGGCCAGATAGAAGGGCTTGCCCTATTCTCTTTTATTTTTCTTTTATTGCTTCTGTTTTATTTGTTTTGCTTTTAAAAAAAAATACAAAAGCATTTTTAAAAATCCCCAAATATTTATCTTGGACATATGTGACATATAGCTAGTCACTCCCAAGTTTTGGAGATTTTTGGAATTCAAATTATTTGAATCCAATTCAAATAGCATTTAAATTTAATTTCCAAGCCTCTGTTTGAATATTTGAAAAATCCATGAGCATGGGTTTGACTCCAAATCAATTTTAAAATGATCATACTCATTTATAGGACTTTTCAAAATTGTTTGGAGGAATTTTGGAAAAACTTTTTTTCTGGCCTTTTATTTAAATTCTTTTTGAGGATTTTTCCAAATCCCCAATTCTTAAACCATAGAATTTAAACATGATGCAATTATTTCTAGTAATAAAAGCACATACCAAAACTAGGATTGTGAGAACTCGCCCCCACTCAAAAGAATCTCGTTCCGAGATTCAGAAATAGTCGGGAAGAGGGTGGGGTATTCAACTCGAAGATGATCTTCTCGTTCCTAGGTGGCTTCCTTCTCAGAATGGTTGGACCACTGCACTTTGAGGAACTTGATCTTCTGACATCGGGTGGTACCCTCAGCTTCATCGAGGATACCGACAGGATACTCTCGATAAGACAGATTTTCTTAGAGATCAAGCGTTTCGTGGTCTACTTCGCGGATGGGGTCCTTGAAGCGACGCCTGAGTTGAGATACGTGGAAGACATCGTGAACCTGAGAAAGATGCGGGGGTAGTTCAAGTTGGTAGACAACTTCTCCACGTTTAGATAGAATGCGAAAGGGGCCTATGTAACGTGGGGCCAATTTGCCTTTGATACCGAAGCGATGGGTTCCCTTCAGAGGAGTAACCCGGAGGTAAGCTTTCTCGTCCAGCTCGTAGCTCTCTGGCCTATGATGACGATCATAATAGCTTTTCTGACGAGACTGGGCTGTTTTCAATTGCTCACGAACAATGCGAAAATTCTCTTCTACTTCCTGGATCATATCTGGTCCAAAGAATTGTCTTTCACCGGTTTCTGACCAGTTCAATGGTGTTCGACATTTTCGTCCATAGAGAACTTCAAAGGGTGCCATGCCCAAGCTAGATTGGAAGCTGTTGTTATAAGAAAACTCGGTGAATGGAAGAGATTTCTCCCAACTCTTTCCGAATGAGATAACACAGGCTCTGAGCATGTCTTCGAGAACATGATTGACTCTTTCTACTTGACCACTTGACTGGGGATGAAAGGCGGTGCTAAAGGAGAGATGGGTTCCCATATTATTTTGAAAACTTTCCCAAAATCGAGAGGTGAAAAGACTTCTACGGTCTGAATTGATTGCCAAAGGAACACCATGGAGAGAAACGATCCGGGAGACATATAAATCCGCTAACTGGCTAGCAGTTATACTCTCGCGAACAGGAAGGAAATGAGCAACTTTGGAAAGACGGTCAATGACCACGAAGATGGCATTGTTTCCCTTCTGAGACTTTGGAAAGCCAGTGATGAAATCCATACTGACTTTATCCCATTTCCACTCAGGAATGGCTAAAGGTTGAAGAGTACAAGCAGGTCTTTGATGCTCTGCTTTCACACAACGACAAACATCGCACTCAGCAACAAATTGAGCGATTTATCGCTTCATCCTAGTCCACCAAAATCTCTAGCGTAAATCTTGATACATCTTAGTACTACCAGGATGAATCGAGAGAGGGGTGTCATGAGCTTCCTTAAGGATCTGTTTCCTTAGATTCCTATTCTTCGGAACTACCATCCTATTCTCGAAGTACACAGTACCTTCATTGTCTAGGGTAAAACATCTTGCCTTACCGCTAGCAATGTTCTGTTTGCTATATCGGATACCTCGAGCATGTTGTTGAACAGCTTTGATTTGATCCTCAAGGGTTGGTTTCACTACCAAGGTGGAAAGGAATCCATGAGTAACAATCTCGAGATTCATCTTTCGAAATTCCTCATAGAGAAATGGTTGATACTGTTGTAACATGAGGTTGTTACAATACGACTTACGACTTAGTGCATCAGCCATGACATTGGCTTTGCCTGGGGTGTAAGAGATAGTTAAGTCATAATATTTTATCAACTCTATCCAGCGTCTTTGCCTGAGATTAAGATCTGGCTGGGTGAATATGTATTTGAGTCTTTGGTGATCGGTATAGATTTCACAACGATTACCAAGGAGGTAATGTCGCCAAGTCTTCAGGGCATGAACTACGACAGCGAGTTCAAGATCATGGGTAGGATAGTTCTCTTCATGTGGCCGCAACTAGCGTGAAGCATAGGCTACCACATGTCTATCTTGCATAAGTATGCATCCTAACCCTTGCCATGAAGCATCACAATAGATTTCGAAATCCTTTTTGGTGTCTGGAGGCGCAAGTACGGGTGCAGAAGCCAATCTTCTTTTTAGCTCTTGAAAGCTTTCCTCGCACTTGGGGGTCCATAGGAATTTCTTATCTTTCTTGAGGAGTTCAGTAAGAGGCTTTGCAACTTTGGAGAAGTTCTCACGAAGCGGCGACAATAGCTTGCTAGGCCAAGAAAACTGCTAACTTGCTTAACCAATTCAGGTGGAGTCCAGTTAAGGACGGCCTGAACTCTCTCGGGATTGACTGCAACACATTTCGCAGAAATCACGTGGCCTAAGTAGGTCACTTCTGGTAGCCAAAATTCACACTTGGAGAACTTGGCATTAAGGTGATGCTCTCTAAGTTTCATAGTTACCAGCCTAAGATGTTCTGCGTGCTCTTCTTCGTTCTTCGAATAGATGAGAATGTCATGAAGATAAACCACAAGAAATTTATCTAAGTACTCCATGAAGATCGAATTCATCAAGCGCGAAAAAGTGGCTGGGGCATTGGTTAAACCGAAGGACATGACGGTGTACTCATACAGACCATAACGAGTAGTGAAAGCCGTCTTGGGAATGTCCTCGTTTCTGATTTTGATTTGATGATAACCTAATCTCAAATCCATCTTGGAGAAGACAGAGGATCCATCAAGTTGATCATAAAGATCATTGATCCTGGGAAGTGGGTACTTGTTCTTTATCGTCGCTAAATTTAGCGGGCGATAGTCTACGCACATCCTTTCTGTTCCATCTTTCTTCGTTACGAACAGAACGGGGCAACCCCATGGCGATGAGCTAGGGCGGATGAAGCCTTTTGCCAACGAAGCTTCCAGTTGGATTTTAAGCTCAGCTAACTCATGTGGGGCCATTCTATATGGGCGTCTCGAAATTGGGGCTGTGCCTGGTATAAGATCCACTATGAATTCTACACACCTGTCGAGTGGCATTCCCGGCAGCTCTTCTGGTAAGACATCCGGAAAATCACAAACTATCGGAATATCTTCAAGGTTAGGAAGGGGATGTTCATTCAACGAATACAGCTGGGTTCCTGAACCTTGAGATGTGAAATGGACTATCTTGCCGGAAGGATGAGTGAGTTGGACTGATTTGGTGGCACAATCAATCTTGGCACAGTGTTTGGACAACCAAGCCATACCTAAAATGATATCGATATCTGAAGATTTGAGGGCTATGAGAGAAGCAAGGAATACAACATCCTCAAAAGCAATTTAATTGTCATGACTTAACCTAGTGGTACGCCATGTGGTACGCCATGTGGCAACTCCTCAAATGAAATGTCATGCAGGAGTGCGAACTTTTCAGACAAAAAGGAATGAGAGGCTCCAGAATCTAATAGAATAGAAGCAGGCTTGGAGTTGACAGGAAGTGTACCGAGTACAACCTTAGTATCCTCTTGGGCTTCTTTGATGGTGGCATGGTTCACACGTCCGTATTCAACAATAGTGGACTTGGATTTGGAAGGCTTTGGTGGCTTAGCTTTGGCTTTATGTTTTGGACGAGGAGGAACATTCCCATGCAATGAACACTGTTGTGCAATGTGGCCAGGATTACCACACTTGTAGCACAAACGGTTGTTAGGTTGTGGAGTTTGTATGGCAAGCTCTCTACTACCTTTCTGGGTTTTCTTGCTTTGTGGAGATGGTCTTGGAATCAAATGCGAAGGAAGGGCACTAGTTGGGATCCAAACTCGACGTTTCTGAGAACCCGAACTAGAGGAGGAAGCAAGATCACGATCACGCTAGCGAGACTCTTCAAAGACCTCATTTCCATGCTCATCTCTGAATGATCTATTGACCAAATCCTCGAAGTGGACAAATTCAAGGAGATTGAGATCATGACGAAGGACAGGGTTAAGTCCCTTCCGGAACCTTGCTTGCTTCTTGGCATCGGTTGATATCTTCTCAGGGGCATAATGAGAAAGACGATTGAACTCAGTCCTGTACTGATGAACAGTCATATTTCCCTGAGATAGGTTGCAGAACTCTTCCCTCTTTCTTTCCATCAGCTCATCCAGAATGTGGTACCCTTGGAAGGCATCACGGAATTCCTGCCAAGTCACTACGTGACCACCAGGCTGCATTGCAACAAAACTTTCCCACCATTCACCAGCAGCACCTTCCAGAAAGTATGCCGCGAACATCACACGATCATCTGGAGAAACATGCGCCGTCTCAAGCTTACGCTCGATGGAACGGAGCCAATCATCGGCATAAAGGGGCTCAGATGAACATTGAAATACCGGCGGGTTCAAAAGGATAAAATCTTGGATGGATATTACCGCATCTCGCTGGAGAGAAGTATTCTTCTCAATGAGCTCCAAAAGGCGTGTTTGATCACGTCGATTTCGCTTAGCCTCCATCATGATTTCCACTGAAGAAGGCGGTGAAGGAGGATCATCATCACCACTTTGATTACCATGACCAGATTCAACACATCTAGTTCTACCTGACATTCTGTGTGATAAAAATCAAGAATCAGAATAGGATTTATGATGGAATCAAAGCAAAGATGAAATAATTTAAGAGCGGACAAGATTGTAATGCAAAAGCATTGGAATCACTGGAAACACGGTACAAATCGGACAGCATAACGGCTGTACTGGGGAGGAAAAATTAATCAATCTACAAGAATGATCAGAACCTTCTCAAAAGGCTTGATGGAATGGTCACTCTAGACAACCAAAACATTCCTACAGCTAATGAGAAGCAAACAACGAGATGTTCTAGTATAGACATAGAAGAGCCTAGTCCTATCTTCCCGTAGAAAAGATGAGGGTGACTCAGAACTCAGATCGATGAGGGTAAGGAGAAAAATGAAGCCTAACGTTGTTCCCTTATACCCAAAGTAACTATATAACTATTGAATGCTAGACTCAACTTCGGCCAAGGTTTACTAATCCTACAGGCAGTCCTGCTCTGATACCAAGTCTGTCGGGACCCGGGGTTTGCATATTTAATTCCAGCCACAACTCAATCATATGAAGAGCCTAGAGCCGTACCCACTTGTCTAAGAAGACAAGGCAGGGTACAAGACACTCTCGGAAAGCTCGAACGTGAAGGGCAACCCGTCGCAGTTGATCATCCGGGCCTGGATGGGATGCCCTTCACGTTCAAGCTTTCCGAGAGTGTCTTGTACTTGGCCTTGTCTGCTTAGAAAAGTGGGTATGGCTCTCGGCTCTTCATATGATTGAGTTGTGGCTGGAATTACATATGCAAACTCCGGGTCCCGACAAAGACCTAATTTTCTTCTGTTGTATAATGTAATGTTGGTCACAGACATGTGATCTTTGTATGCTCTATGTGTAAGTCAATAAAGAAGTACATTGTCGAGTTATGTGATGATACCTGCTGTTCATACTAGACATGTGTGCTGCGTGTATGATTATAACATGCATGTCTTAGTATGGGTTTTCGAGACCTTAGTTGTGATCTGGCTGGCGGTCTTTTATACACCAAGTGGCCCTTAGATGTGTGCAGCTTGTGGCATCGCGATGCGATTGTTCGTGACTCTGTCACTTGCACACTTTGTTGTATGATCGAGCCCGCCCTAGACCCCGACTAAGTGATCGGGCTGGAGTCTGTTTATGTAAGGGCTCTGATTCAATCGATAACATGGTTGAGGCGACTTGTCTATGAGTATGGGATTTCACCACCCATAATCATTTACACTTGTGAGCGGGCGATGAGGACCCAGCTCAGTTGATCATCTGGCCTGGATGGGATGCCCCTCACGTACGATGCTTTCAGAGAGTGTTCTGTGCTTGGCCTTGTCTGCTTAGACAAGTGGGTACGGCTCTCGGCTCTCCATGTGATTGAGTTGCGACTGGAATTACATACGCATATTCTGGGTCCCGAAAGAAGGGTGCTGGTGGAGTCATCGCATTGGCGGGTGTTGAAAATGCTGGTGAGGCTGCCGAGATCGCGTTCCAAACCTGTGCGGTTCCCACAGACGACGTCAATTGACGGGGATCAACCCTGGCAAATCCCATGGTCAGGGACCCTGGGTTAATCATGAGAGGCACAGGTTGGACAATAGCTCATCGGCTAACAGGAGGAGACTTTCGTGCTCGATATTATTTCTTGGAGATGCGATTACAGGGAAGGCCAAGGCTTGTGCGCACAAGGCTAGGGTTACAGATTGTGTATTGGACGATCTCGACGTCTCCCCTCCTAGCCCTTATATACTAGGCTAGGTCTCGAGGAGCCCGTCTTGGATTACAGATGAAGTTTCCTAACCCTAAGCTTGTACCGGACGGCAGTTTTGTACTTTCCTTACTAGTCGCGGACTCCTAGGTCGGTGCTACTAGTGGGCCAAGGTTGGGCCCAGGCGGCATCTTTGTGGGCCTTCTGTCTTCGGGTACACCGGGTAGGCCCATCCATAGGAGTCATGGGGTTACCCCCTCGTCACATACCCTCTCATCATCACGAGAAGCGGGCCTCCTCATCACGAGGGACCCGAGCAGCGCCCTCTGAGACGAGCCCATCTGACACTAGTGCATGCAGATCCGCAACATCAAAATACGTCTGCTCCCACCGCCCGGTCATCTTCGTCGACGAATCCTCCGCTGCACCCTTGGTACGCTTGGACATGGATCTCATAGAGCAGCCGCGCAAAGCGAGGAAGCAGAATGGAAAGAAGCAGAGGAAGAAGAAGAAGAAGCAGAGGAAGGCAAGAGCTGGGTAAAACCTAAATCTACCCGGGCCTCGGGTATTTAACCAACAGCAACGGGCCATCCACCCACCGACGATCTCAGAACTCAATCAGCGTGGCACAATCCCACGATCCTCATGCGACATGGAAAACCCAACCGGCGCAGTAACCACATCGCCCACTTCGAGCGAAAAACGAGGACCATCATCACACGACGCGAAATTACCGCGACACAATACATCATGTCACATCTTACCACAACGTGCAGTTGTCCCAATTGTCAGGTCATCGTGCAACGTCCCATCTCAGCGGGGCGCGCTGAGCACACACTATCATAAGGGATCTTTTGACCGTGAATCACTTCTCTTCAACAGGCTAGGTGTACAGGTTATTTCAAAACTTTTTTCTACAAGCCAAAATTTTCACTCCCATCGGGAGAGCCCGGTCACCATGGAAACAAGAGTAAATGCATCTACAAAGTTCGGGTGCTCCCTCACCTAGTAGATCACGGCGTAATCAAGTGGTTACTCGCACCACCAAGGACAAATGTGTGTACAGAGTTCAGTTGCTTCCTCACCCGGGCGCTCGAGTGGCTACTAGCACTAATCAGCAAGACTCGAATGACACACAGAAGAACAATCCGCCCGAGCACTCGAGTGCATCACATGTGTCTACGTTATTAGCTTACTCGAAGACTACCCGAGTGGGTGCATCTCTTATCAATGCCTCGCTCGAGCTCGCAAAATGATTCACGAGTGACTGTTGTTAGTCCACTTGATTGTTCTCCAAGTGAGTGCATTTCTACTTAGGCTCTGTGCCTCTATAAAATAATTCCTGGGTTGCGACACACTGCACCCCAGATGCCGCGCAAGATCAAGCGTAGGTAAGACCCCGCTGCGTAGTCGGTCGGGCCGAGACTTCCCACAGGGTGACTTCACTCGCGATGTTATCCATGCACGATGCATGAAGAGAATTGAGTCAGTAACAGATGCGTTAAGACTGTATTTGCTGAGACCGGCGGCATTGATCATGTAAGCCCTACAACGGCATGGACCTTGCTAGACACCAGTTGTATCCAAGTTCGTGTCGACGGACACATGATTGATTGGGATAATGAGGTATTTTCCACTAGCGATATTCACCAAGGCTCGACCAGTCGAGTACCTTGGGCCCTTTCAGCTTAGCATCCCTCAAATAAACTATCTTTTGTGGCTAACAGCCGACGACTCGCAAGAACGCGACACACACAGATGCAGATGATTATGGACTCGAGTCCCAGTGTGACTCTCCGAGTCCCCCAGGCACTCGGGGGCTACCGACGAGGGGATGAACCCACGAATCCTACAAAATGAGGGTACCTAGTGCGCGTCAAGGTTGAAGGCCCAATGGAAGCCTCGAATTTCCCATTACTGGCCCACTTGAGGCACCGACGTACGAGTCCTTGACGATTATGGAAGCTGTGACTTGGCGTCCAAGACTAAAATTAGATTAGGCAATTGTCTCTGTAAACCTAGATGGGCTCCTTGCGACCCAGCCTAGTATATAAAGGCTGGGAGAGGGGATGTATAGGGCATCCAATCTCATAGCAACACAACTGGTCCTAAGCGATCTCGCCTCGACCTCCACTGTAATCACCTCCATCATAATACAAAAGAGCAGGAAATAGGGGTTTCACCAATCTAGGGCCCTGAACCTGGGTAAATCCCTGTCTCCTGTTAGTCGATGAGTATCGCCAACCTACACCTTGTCCATACGATCTAACCCAGGGTTCCTAACCATGGGATTTGCCGAGGTCAATCCACGTCACCTAAAGATAAGAAAAGACCTTTCCGACGGGAAGATTCCGCCAAGGAGGACTCCTCCCGGAGGGAAAGATCGTCCTCATCGTCATCACCAGCGTCACGGGCATCATCAAGATCTTCATCACCATCATCCTCATCATCAGCAGCATCTCCATCACCATCCCATCTCATCTCACCATTGCAATCCGAGTTGTAACTTGCACTATTAAATTTTGATTACTCTTTTGTGGTGAATGATATTAAGTTTTGTTGGAGAATTATTGTTATGACCAGATTGTTCATCTTATATTTATCACCTCTGGTCATGATCTCTTTTACGTGTTGTGAGTATTCCTTTAGTTCTTGAGGACATGGGATAAGTCTAGTTGTTAGTAGTCATATGATGTTGAAATAACATGTGTTGATTGATATTTAAGTTGTGGTGTTATTCTTCTAGTGGTGTTATGTGAACATCCACTACGTAACACTTCGCCTTTTTAAGGACCTAGGGGAATACATTGTGTATAAAGAATGCTTATGGTGGGTTGCCGGAGTGACAGAAACCTGAACCCCAGTTCACATGCTTTTTCACGAGGGAGTGTTGGATCCTAAAGTTTATTGCTATGGTTAGGCTTTCCCTTAATTTATCTCTTGTATTTTTGGATGCTTGCAAGAGGTTTTATCATAAGAGTGTACTTGTCTTAGCCTAGAAGGTGCACTAGCATAGTTCCACTCATGCAACACTTATCAACACAAAACATAGTGCTAGACGGAATATGGCGAAAGCACTGGACTACCTCTCCCATGTGTCCTCAGGAACGCTTTAGTCTTTATAAGTTTAAACCTTCAGCTTATCCTTTGTTCAAAGGGATTGGGACACTTGCTGCACTTTAGCACCATTTACTTTACTTGCTTTTATTTCCTTGTTGCTTATAACAGAAAACCCATAAAATGTTACCTTTCAGTGCCTGCAGTTATTCCTTTCTCAAGATCACTTGTCAGTACCTTCTACTCCTTGTTGTGTTCAACACTCTTACTTATCGAAAAGGCTACCATAGATCCCTTACACTTATGGGTCATCAAACGCCGACGACCTTGGGTGACTTGGGCACCACTTCCGCCGCGTACTTTCATTTCATTCGCTCTTCTCCTTTGAATTCTGAGAATTACCTATACCGAGTTGCAAAACAAGTGTAATATATATGGTATCAATTGTACCTATGAAGGTGAAATAGTGAAATTGTATATTAACTTCGTATAACTTATGTATACCTTTGGTGATCAGACCACTCCTCAGATCTCCCATATACTTCTTGCAATTTCTCTTCCAGTGCCCCTTGTTCTTGAAGTAGACACACTCAGTGTCTTTAGTTGGGCCATTCTTGGACTTTCCTTGAGTTTTGGTCTTACCACCACTCTTGACATTTCTGCCTTTGCCCTTCTTCTTGAAACTGGTAGTGTTCATCACAACCAACACGTGGTTGGGATCCTTCTCCATGGATATTTACGCAGTTTTAATCATAGCGAACAATTCGTCTGTGGTCTTGTCAATCCCATTCATGTTGTAATTCATGATAAAGCCGTTGTATGACGGGGGGAGTGGCGCAAGGAGAATATCAGTGCCGAGCGTCGTAGGGATCAAAAATCCCAGAGCACTCACCCTCTGTCCATAACCAATAAGTTTGATCACGTGCTCACTTATTGATCTACCTTCTTCCATCTTGCATTCCCGCAGCTGCTTCGTTATCTCGTAACGTTCAGTTCTAGCTTGCTTCAGATATAGAGCGTTCAGTTGTGTCAACATGTCAAAAACGGTGAAGTTCTCAAAACGTTTCTGAAGCTCAGTACCCATGCATGTAAGCATCAAGCATTGTACTGCGGTGTGGTCATACACTTTAATTGCATATACGTTCTTATTGTCCTATGATGCATCCTCTTCGGGAGCAGCTGAGAGAGCTTCTTTGAGAACATAGTCCTTCTTAGCAACTTTGAGGAAAAACCCAAGATTACGGAACCAGTCCGCATAGTTTCCCCCATTTGCAGCAAGCTCTTCGTTTTCAAGCATCAGTCCAAAGCTAAAAGCATTGTTGTTGCAGGCCATCTCTCTACAATGATATAAGAAGATTGATTTAGACATGGTTCAAAATTAATTGCATTAATCTTAACAAGTTTAATCTAATTCTCCCACTAAAACCAATATCTCTCTAGAATTGATCTTAGGGTAATCAAGATCCGGATTAATATACCTGCCACCGGTGTAACACTCAGCCATGGAGGAGATCAACCCGGTAGGTCTAAAAAAACTAATCATAACCATTTTATGTCTCTTGTATTAGTATTTCAACACTTGTGATCCGAGCTCATATCTGTTAAGCTAGAACGTCAAGACAACCAAGCGCTATTATTGTGGAGACAACTCAGTCGACCCGTCTCTTTGTTACCTTTCCGTTGGTACACGTATGACACGACGCACCTCGGGTGGAGTTTATTACAGACGGTTGCACGGTTGGGAGAGCTCAAACTTCTTGATATTTTAAGAGAGATCTACCTATTAAAACATGACTACTTGCGCATTCGAACAGGCATTTGATACGTCCAAAATGCATCACTATTTTACATCGTAATTTACCTCTATTCATTGATATATTTCATGTTATGATGATGTTCATATAGTGTTTTGGCTTGTTTTACACAATTTACAACTTTCTGGTGCCGAAACAGTGGACACAGGAATCAGCGTGGAAAAGTGCACATCAAGTGGACATATCAGCACATCTCCAAATGACCTGAAATTCACGGAGTACAATTTTCTGAAGAATTAACGAAGACCAGCCGAAGGACACCCGAAGGGGGGCCACCAGGCTCCCAGGCGCTCAGGTGGCGTGCCCCCCCCTCAGGCCACGCCAGGTGGCCGCCTGGGAGGTGGTCTCCACTCCAGGAGCCCCCCTTTAGCCTATATCATCGTCGTGACATAAAAACCCCGAAACAGGAAAAGTTTTCGGAGTTCCGCCGCCGCTCCATGGCGGAAACCTAAAGAGAAGAAAAGACCTTTATGGTGGGGAGATTCCACCGGGGAGAACTCCTCCCGGAGGTGGAGATTGTCTTCATCGTCATCACCATCATCACGGGCATAATCGAGATCATCATCACCATCATTCTCACCAACAGCACCACCTCCATCTTCATCCCATCTCATCTCACCATTGCAATAGAAGTTGTAACTTGTACTATACATCCCCTCTACTCTACCGGTGTTGATTACTCTTTTGTGGTCAATGTTATTGAGTTTTGTTGGAGAATTATTGTTATGAACAAATTTTTTATCATATATTTATCACCTCTAATCATGATCTCTTTTATGTCTTGTGAGTAGTTCCTTTAGTTCTCGAGGACATGGGAGAAGTCTAGTTGTTAGTTCTCATATGATGTTGAAGTAATATGTGTTGTTTGATATTTAACTTGAGGTGTTATTCTTCTAGTCGTCTTGTGTGAACATCGACTACACAACACTTCTCCTTTTTAAGGACCTAGGGGAATGCGTTGTGTATAAAGTATGCTTATGGTGGGTTGCCGGAGTGACAGAAACGTGAACCTTAGTTCGCACACTTTTGCACGAGGGAGTTGTCGTGGTAAAATCACACCAGATGTCCTCATTGAGAACTTGATTGTGGGACTTAGATACGAGTGCGTCAAGGAGGGAGAGTCAATTCGGTGGAGAGTCGAACCGTAGATCGGGACAAGGGAGACACGGGAATTTTCCTAGGTTCGGCCCCTCGATGAAGTAAAGACCTACTTCCTGCTTTTCTTGTATTATATGTGGGAGATCTCGATTACAAGGGCGCTAGGGTTCGCTGGTGTCTGAAGAACTATGCTAGATTGATTCACCCCTAGGATGTCCCAAGTCCTCGGCTTATATACAGACGTGTCCTAAGGTCTTACAAGGAAACCGACTATCAATAAGGTAGAGTCCTATTCTATCTCTTTCATGACTTGTCTTGTTCTTCAAGGTAGGATGGACTCCTTCCTTCCTGACGTCGATCTTAATCTTTTAGGTCGGTTCGAATCGTCGGTCAAACCTTTCTTCTGGGCCTTCTTCTGGTGAGTCGGCCCACAGTCTGACTCTCTCTTCGTCTTGGTTGCGGAGGCCTTCTTCGATAATTCTTACGGGTCTATGAGTTATTCCCCCAACAGTAGCCCCCAAGATTGGCATAAAGCCGACTTTAGGGCAATCTTCTCTTCAGGAATGAGATGCTTCGTGGAGCCGCAAAAACGAGTCAAAGGAACCCCTAAGGGTACACGTGTTGCTTGAATCCTGATGATTATATATATAAAATCTTGCATGCAATATATTTCCTCACACCAAAACCGAGGCGCCGCCCTTACTCTCCCGTCTCATCGTACGCGAGAATCAAGGGGTCTCCTTTTAATCATAATGGGGTTTTTTCGCACTGTTGGTTGGATCGGGGTCCTCATAAATAGGATCTACCTTTCCTTCGTTCTTCGCATCTTCTTCTCGTATTTCTCCTTCCTCCTCTAGCTGCTTAAGAGATCTGAGGGAAGGCGTCGTTTCTTGCGGATTTCCTTAATTGGGCGACGATTCTCCCTGAGGGTTCTGCGCCAGTCTTCGTGCTTGTAAGTTTTCCTTTTTAGCTGAATTCTTGTTCGCCCATTTTCCCCAATCTCGAACCACTTAATTCGTAATATCTTAGTGGTTTTGTGTATTCTCAGCACATCCTTATTTGTCTGAATTTATATACGGATCCTGCTTTCATCTAAGCGAAATTGGAGTAGAATTTAATCACAAAATCCGTCCATGACTGATTTATGATATTTTTACCCCTCCCTTAGAGTTAAACTGCAGGTTTTTCAATCACATAATCTACTGTTTTATTTTTGACGTTTCTCCAGACGAGTTTTATAATGTTCGGTACTGTTGCCACCAAAAAGATCGAGATGGCCAAAAAGAGGGGAATCGTCGGGTCAGTCGAGCCTCAGGCCAAAGCTACTCCGAACGCCGAATGGGGTGGTCTTCAATAGGCCAAGAACGGTGTTAGGCCCGATATGCGGTACTATTCCAGATCTAGATGTTTCCATCCGGATCCCGGGACGAAGCACATATCGGTGCCACCGCGACATATGACAAGGCCATATGCACCGAATTTCTAAGATGATATCACACCATTACAACTACAAGAATACAACATCTCATACAACCGGCATACAACTGCCTTAATACAATACATCAGTGGAAGATACATGTCTGAGTACAGACTACAATAAAATTCCTAGTGGCAAAGGTAAAACACACAATTCCCACATCCACACGGGTCCAGGACCTCCGCCGGGATCCACCTAACTAGTCGTCGTCGAGCCTTCGCGAAGGCGTCCAGAAGAAGGGTCGTCGAGCTCCTCTGTAGTCCAAGATCGTTTGCATAACGAGCGTAAAAGAGAGAAGAAAGGGGTGAGCTATATCAAGATGTCTTGTAACTAACTTCTCACGGTAAGATGGAGGTAGTGGTGAGGTTGTAGCCGCACTAGCAATATATGAGTGCCTAACGTTCTATTTAGAGTAAGATGAGAAGCCAGGAATTTGATGAGGAATCGCCTCCAACAAGTTTGCTATCAGCTACTTACGCAATCATAACACCTATTCTATCATTGTCCTGCCCTTCATCACTCGATTAAGAAAAAGCAGTCAAGGAACACACACGTTGATAAAGTTATTAAGATTATCTTAGTTTTTCTTGTTGTGTATGAACAAGGAGTAGGTCTCAAGTCGTCCATAGCCATTTACACGGCTTCTCGAAAAGATTTAACCCTGCAGGGTGTACCAACTCCCTATTATAAGCTCCACATGTAGACCGGCTCTCTCAGTCGGGCCTGTTAAAGACACTCATTGAAGTGGTTTTCCGAACTAACAACGAACAAATCTGGGTGGCCCCCGGGGAGTCGACACCCAATCCAAAAGTCGGCCACGCTCTTGGATCAGACTCTTCCGTCTGGACAACGTCGAGGTAACTAATCCCCTCACATGTGGGCAACCCCCTAGCTCACCAGTGTGTAACAGCCCAGATTTCATAAAAATTAAAATTTTTGTTTTCGGTGTGAATTGTTTCATTGTCTGATTTGTTTGCGGTGTTTGCATCCCCGATTTATCGATCCGCGATTATTTCCCCCCCCTCTTATCTCGTACCGGACGGAGACCGACCCTTTCCACCCTGACACTCGACCTTGCGACACCGGGTTTCACCCGATCACTGTCGGGAAAACCGCACAAGACCAGCCGCAGCCAACGGAACGAAAACCCCGTTTAATAATTAAACGGGATATTTTTATAGCTCGCCGCAAAGAGTTCTCGGAACGGTTCCAGCGCGAGGTGAACGCCGCCGGCTCGACACGCTGATCGCGCAGTTCGAAGTTTTACCCGAATTGGAGGTCCAGCGGACCCCCGACGGTCAGAAACGTAAACACCGCGCGCGCGAGAGGAAAACCGGGATGTTTTTGCAAACTGCCAGCCACCTGGGCTATATAGAGACCACCACACTCCCACCTCTTTCTAGGGTTTCCCTAGCCACAAAATTGCAGCCACTCCCCTTTTTTTGCCCCAAAATTACCCCATTTTCGCAACCCTAGACCCCCAGCGGATTTGGACCGTCGGATCGGCTGATCCAACGGCCCAGATCGTGCCCTGGCCTCCACCAACCTCCAGCCTCCCCATATCTATCTCCTCTCCCCTGCTGTGGAGAAGCCGCTGCCGCCGCCTCCTGCCCGTGGAGCCGCCACCCACCGGCGACCAGCAGCCACGCCACGGCCAACCTTCTCCTCCCCTCGCGCCCTTCCATCTCCTCTCCTCCTTCTCACCGTCTCCCCCACGCCTCCGTGCAGGATTCACCGGAGCCGGCCGCCATGGAAGCCGGCCAGGAGCTCGCGCCGCCCCTTGAGCCGCACCGTCCGCGTCCGCACGCCGGCGTCCTCCCCGACCAGAACCGCGCGCCCCCACGCCTCCCTCTCGCCGGCCTGCGCCAAGAATCGCCGGAGCCTCGCTCCCCGCCGGAACTGCCGTGTCTTCGCCGCCGGCAACCGACGGGATCGGGCGGCGTCCCGATCCAACCGCCACCCTGCCGTGGTGGGCCGGCCACGCCCCAGCCGGCCTGTCCCAAGCGCGCGGCCCATCCACCCAGTGGCCCAGTCCAGGCCAGATGGGCCCCTGAGACCCATGGTGAGAAGAGGCCCGAGTCCCTTTTTTTATTTTATTTTTCTTTATTTTTTTCCCCGTCATATTTTCACTAAGTCTGGTAAAATTTTGTCTGCTTTCCTATTTTGCAACGTTAATTCCCGTTGACTCGTAGGTCCCAATGAAGTGATTCTTTTTTTGATTGGTTGTGCTTTGTGTGCTCTAGAGTCATATTTAGGAAGTTATTTATTTTGAGGTAACCTTGAATATGTAACTGTGTGTTGAACAGGGCACCAGATCGTTAAGTTGCTATTCTGCTGTTAACTAGTGCTGCTGTTATTTTGTTCAAACTATGGGTGATGCTTGTGTCAAATCCATGAGGCCTATTGCATTGATTCTTTTTCCTATGTGTTAAGCATCATGTGTACTTCATTCCCATGCTTTAACCTGTCATGTTTGGGTTCTTTAGCTAAATTAAATCTTGCTCCAAAGTGGTGACCCCGATGTTAATGTGCTGCTGTGCTGAAAACTGTTAATTTGTTGCAACTTCGGGTGACGGTTGCGTCGCAACCGTTTATCGGAATTGAGTGATTCCAATTGCATATTGTTAAGCATCATGTATACTTCCATTATATGTATTGCATTGTCATGATATGCTTTCTGGTCATATAGTTATTGAGCTCCAAAGTTACTATCCCGCTGTTTTTGACAGCCATCTCTGTTTTTCTCTAAGTTTGTAACGTTCCGATGCCATGTTGCATGCTTAATATCTTTTGATCTATGATGCCTATGAACTTGATTCTTGTTTGTACCCGATCACCATCATGTGTAGTTCATGCTCATATATTGCTATGTCATGTTGCTGCACTTTTGCATATAGTTTTTCTCCTGTTTATACAGCATAAAAATAACAGTGTCTGCCCTGTTTTCATTATTTTCACGAAGTCCTAAACCAGTAATGTTTTATTGCATTTTGCATGAGCTATAATTAGTTGTTCATGATGCCTTTTGCATGATTCTTTTTGCCATGCCTTCCTTATCATGTCTACTTTAGTTGCATATCATTTGTGTGCATGTTTGCATCCATTATCCTGTTTATGCATTGATCTAAAGTGTACTTCCCGATGTTGGCAGATTGTGCCCGTAACTTGTTTTTCTTGTATCTTTTTAACCGTAACTCGGTTTTGAGTGTTCTTTATATGTAACTTGATTAGTTTTTCGTGTACTTTGTGTTTATGCTAATGTTTGATGTTGTTAACCAACCTAAAATATGGTTTAGGTAAGAACAGTACCAAATACTTAAATTGTCGTGGGCACTTAGTGTATGCCATGTTTAGGGTGTTGCCTCACTTAAAATGACTAGCGTAGATAGTTTATCTTATGCTTCACCTCTTGCCATGTTTTTGTGCTAGGCCATGCTTGAGTGAGATGCCATGTTAACAACCTTTTCTCATGTTGTGTAGCTAAACAACTTTAACCATCGTAAAACGTGTGGTATCGCCGTGTCTGACGAGTACTCCACTTAACATGTTAGTAATCGCTCTTGACGGTAGGTGCGATGTCTCGTTTTTCCTTCTTGTTGATGCTTGATCATGTTTGCCTCGTAGTAATAGAGTGCTTGCTTGTTGATTGCTTTCTAGTGTTTACCGTCTTGTGTGCTTCCGCGGGTACCTCTCGGAGACGTTGCGAGCTTGCGATCAACTACACCTACGGAACCTGACTTATCAACAGGAAAGGACTATACATTACTTGTGATCCATTCTATTTGAACCAGCGGTTTGCATGCTAGTCTAGGTTAGGTTCGATGTTTGATCCAACCACATGTTTATAGCCTCTTTCAAACCGATACAGCCATGTCCGCTCCCAGCAAACCTTGTACGGCAATGTTACTATTGCTCGTTGCTTAGCCCCTGCTTAGTATGCATGCTTAGGATGCTACGATGTTACCGTGTTACTCCTTGGTTTGGGCTATCACATTAATTATATTGTTGTGGATGATATGATTATTATAATGTTGACTATATTCGACGAAAGATGGAAGGTCTAGGCTATCCCGCCCCGACGCTTTGTTCCATTCGAGTCACCTAGGATCCGAGTTCCGGGTATTGGTTTTAAGACTGCGCGTGCCTAACCGCGTGTGGGATTTTATGGGGTCCCCTTTTCTTACCTATCTAGTTTCAAAAATTTCTAGTGGTGGCCGAAGCTGGTTTTACCTTTTGCAAAACGTGTGTGTGCGAGTGTCGACCTCACAGATTTTCAAACAACTCGGGCCAGCGGAGACATGATTTCTTTGTTGGTCCACACCTGGAAGCTTGGGGGCTTCCCACATCTTTTTGGGTAGCTAACCCGACCTCGTCCATATGGTAGAGGCCGATTCGAGAGCGCGGTCGGCTTTTGAGTCGGATGTCGACTCACCGGGGGCCACCCGGATTTGTGCGATGTTAGTTAGAGGGACCTGTCGTTCCGGATCTCTTGGGACTAAATCATAAAATGGTTGCCAATCATGGGTAGCAACTGAGAGAGATGGGCGTGCGTGCGGAGCCTTGTAATGGGCAGTTGGTACACCCCTGCAGGGTTAAATCTTTTCGAGAAGCCGTGTCCACGGTTATGGACGACTTGAGACCTACTACTTGTTCATAGACAACAACAACTGAGATAATCTTAATGAACTTGATCAATGTGTGTGTGCCTTGACTGCTTCTTCTTCGTCGGGATGCGAAGAGGAGGACAAGGATAGGATAGGTGTTATGTTTGCGTAAGTAGGTGGATAGCAGACTTGTTGGAGGCGATTCCTCATCGAATGCTTGGATTCTTACCTTACTCTCTAGATCGTTAGGCACCTCATAAATGCTAGTGCGGCAGCAACCTCACCACTTACCCCATCCTTACCGTAAACTACTAGTTGTCCTAGAATTACGAGTGATGAAGTCCTTGCTGGGTCAGATGACCACTACAGTTGGATGATGAGTACTTTTGTACTCATGATAATACCCCCAAACTCTTTTCAGGTTTCTTGATCGACAACAGGTATGGTGATCGACGTTTCACGTGGAGACTCAAGGACGACTAGTTAGGCGGAGGGCCTGGACCCGTGTGGTTGTGTGGATCGATGATTTTCTCTTTGCCAGTAGGCATTTGATTGTAGTCTGTACTCAGACATATACCTTCCTCTGATGTATTATATTTAAGGCATTTGTATGCCGATTGTATGAGATGTTGTATCCTTGTATCTGTAATATCGTGATATCATGTTGGAAATCCAGGGCATATGGCTATGGCATATGTCGCGGTGGGACCGATATGTGCTTCGTCCCCGGATCGGGACGGAAACATCTAGATCTGGAACAGTACCGCATATCGGGCCTTACACAGTGTGCACCAACAGAGAAAGCATGTCTCCACTGGACCAAGTTGTTTTAAACAATATCTGCTAGGAGCGACCCGACAGACACATATGCATGGTTTTTAAACGGTAAATCAGCTTGGGCCACCACTAGAAATGTTTGAAGGTAGTTTGGTAAGAAGAGTGGACACCAAAGAATCCCACACACAGTTAGGCATGCTCGTCAAGAGACACAATATTCGGAACTCGGGTCCTAGGTGACTCGAATGGAACACAACATCGAGAGGGATAGCCTGGACCTTCTATCTTTCGTTGAATATAGTCAACATTATAATAATCATATCATCCACAATAATATAATAATGTGATAGGCCAATCCAAGGAGTAATAGGATAACAACATAGCATCCTAAGCATGCATAATAAATAGAGGTTAAGCAAGCAAGGTACATGGCCAAACGAGGGTTTGCTAGGATGTGGAGGACATGGCTGTTTGGGTTTATTTGGGAGGCACAAATATGAGGTGGTAGGATCAAGCAGTCATTCTATTCTATACCTAGGCACAAGCGAGCTGAAAGTTATAAGCATGATATATGCTCCCCCTTACCTTATGAGAAAACGAAGCCGAAGGTGTAGTCGATCGCAAGCTCGCATCGTATCTGAGAGTAACTGTGGGAGCTCACAAGAAGGAAACACTGGAAAGGCAATTGGCGAGCAAGCATATATTACTACGAAGCAATCACGAGCAAGAAACAACAAGATGGCAACACGAGGCAACGCACTACGATATCGCATCTATATTCGAGAGCGATTACTAACAGGTTAAGTGAAGTATCGTCCACACATGACGATACCACATATTTAGAATGGTTCAATTTGTTTAGCTACACAACATTAGCAAAGGTTGTTAACATGGCATCTCATACAAACATGTCAAGAGGTGAATCATAAAGTAAACTATCTATGCTAGTCAATTTAAGTGAGTCAACACCCTAAACATGGCATATCACTAAATACCTCATGAAAATTAAAGCATTTGGTACTTTTCTTCCCTAAACCATATTTTTTGTTTCTTAACAACAACAAACAATAGCATAAATATGATCTACACACAATTCTAGTCAAGTTACATCTAAAGAACATTTTAATCAGAGTTACGGTTATTAAGTTATGGCAGATCTATTATATAATTAAAATAAGAGACAAACAAGCCACCACATTCGTCCACATATGTTAATATTATTTACACCGTTAGATTAGAAAAACAATGGCTAAGACGTAACATGCTAACCTGTACTATGTAGCAACCTATTGTACCATCACAATGTCAGGTGTATGCTTTATACATGTATGGAAAGACACAATGATCTAGATGCAATTGCTATGACCACGTATTCGTCAAAAAAAGCTATGGCCACGTATGGGATTTGGGAATTCACGGACTCACAAAGAAAAAAGGTACCTTTTCTCTCACGTCATCTTTTTCTCTTGCTTAATAATGAACGGTTTTGATTTACATATGCAAAGCAATTAAATTGGAAGGAGTTCTTCAAGGTATATACGTTCGCCAGCTAGAACCAATGACTCGATCTATTTTTTGCGTTCTTTGCTGGCCATGAAAATCAATTAGCCTTACGGCTGGATGCCGCGTACACACATATTGGGTCTGGAGCAAGCAGATTGATCATGCTGGCTGCTACGTACGTACATGTGGGAGATTGATCTGAAACGGATCCTTTGAATTTCCGGCCGGTCGTGTGAATCAACTAGCCTTGCGGCTGCTGTTGTGTATGTGCGCATGATCAAGATAGATCATGAGCGGATTAATTAACACCATGAAGGCTAGCTTTGTACCCAAGGTACACACACCAGTGTGTTCAGTGGTCATGCGCAACCAGTAAAACTCATTGTGTGAGGGTGTGCCAACAGTTTCCACAGAGGTGAGTTCGATTTGTACACATAATTTCATATTGTAGATTGGATGTGAGTTTCCTCCATTACAAAAATATATGTTTAATTTTTGTCCTAATAAGTTAGATGGACTCTATCAGGATTGGTACAAGGGGCTTTTACTATCAAAATATTGGAAGGCTTCTTTCTTAATTATGGTTTGCATTGGGTTGTCTCAGTAGTTTACCTCAGAATTAGGGTGTGCTATTCATGTGACTTCGATAACATATGGTCTTGGAGTCTGTTTTGTGTGGTTTTACTTATCAGGGCTAGCTAAGAAAGTTTTAATATTCATGTTAATCAACTTAGCTAGCATCAATTTGGAATATTCCTTTTTTGCTAGAATATTGATTCTGATAACATAAATGAATACATACAAAGCATCAACCCATTATTTTTTTATGATATTAATAAATACATGATGTACTACCAATTTAAATAGATGTTCTAAAAAATCCAAAAAAACCAAAAACACATGTCCACCAATCAAGCCTAGACCCATGTATTAACGGTTAAGATTGACAATGATTCAATGTAGATCAATATTCTCAATCTTTTATTAATTTTGTCTAGCTTTCAATAGTGTGTTTGTGTATAGACTCCGTAGGATACCCCTTGAGATTGACGGCAAACAGTTGTGCCCCCATAAACGGCTTTTGTAAGCGTGATATGGAGATATGCAGTGCAACAGTGCTTTTGTAGGCGTGATATGGAGATGATCGAACACATATCCAAGTAATCCATGTTTGAATTTTGTAGAGATATGATGCCTTGTGTTGTGCTATACTAATTATCTAGCGTGGCAATTGAAATTGATGCCACTACAATTTTGCTTTGTTTGCATCACTTTCTAGCAGATGATGTTTCATGTGTTTGTTCATTAATACTAAGTACCTGCTTAGAATATAATTAATGAACAAAGAAGACTCAGTATATTGTACTCCCTTCGTCCCACAATATTAGATTGTTTTGAAAGCTAACTTAGCTTCCAAAACAATCTTATATTATGGGACAGAGGGAGTATATATAAACATAGCAGGATTGAGCGTACATACTAGGTAGCTTCTTATTTGTTCTTTCTTACTTTTATCGAGAAAGGTTTTTTTAGGAAATAATGATATGGGATCTGCTCGGCCATGTCTATGTACAGTCTACTACGTATGTGGGCTTCACATATCAACCAGCCATGGTCCATTACCACCTAGCTTCATCACGATGGCTGCTGCACATGAGTCCATGATGATTAAAAAATGAAGGTCGCCGACTCGACGAGGAAGATAACAACATCATCGTATAATAGTGTCAATGACTAAAGATTCTTATGTTTAGCAGATATGTACTTTGATCGCAAGTGTATGCTATATTCGCAAAATAAAAAAATGAGATATGATCATGTTAAAAAGAACCGAGTAGAATTGGAATTTCACGTATGTACTTATGGATGGATACAGAAACATATTAAATTTAAATGTGTTGATGCATGATGACATCAGAACTAGAATGCAACGAATGTATTGCACTGGCATCTCTGATGATGTTATGCTTATATCAGGACATATACAGATTCCTTCAAATGGATTCACAAAAATGATAGCAACTGATTATATAAAAAACTATATTTATATAAAATTTTGAACAAGAGATAACTATAAAATTTAGAAAATATAAATAGCTAAGTTGTTAATAAGTGATGCAGACAAATATTATTTGTCAGATAAAGAAAGCTAAAATTATTAAATATAAATATTCTAAAACTTTAGTTCATCCTTTCATCTAACAAAAAAGTTCATCCTTCGTAGATTAAAGGTGTACACGAGTTGAAGACAACTAAAAGTGGTAAATTCATGATATATTGTGGTGAACATACGACTACATACATGTATAAGCATCGTTTACAAAGCATGCATGACATCATGTAATAATAATTTCAGGTTGGTGTTATTGTAATTTGTGTTTATCCAAGTGTATGACATGAAGGAAGCAACACAACATTGTCGAAACTATCTAACAAGTAATTTGAATAGTTTATATTACAACATAGTGCATACCTCCTATGCATGATTATAGAATGATAAACTATGACAATAAGATACATGGAGAATGTAAACAATACATTGTGTACATGTAATCCATTAGTATTTGGATTTAATCATTTAATGAAAGATCTAAAGCATCCTATTAAGGTGTTTTAGTCAAGTTTATTAACTTAATCTATTTATATGAAACACATGCTATGGAATGGAATGCCGAAAAACCGTTCATCATGTTTATAATATCATTTCTTCATCGTATATACTTGCTACTCAGCATATCACAAATTTATGGTAGATTAGGTATTTTTATAAAACATATGTATATTGATGGTACAGAATCTCAATAGAATACCAAAAACCGGTAAAATTGTGTATGGTCTATACAAGGTCAATAAAAATAGGTACTCACCACCAACATATGGAGATCAAGTTATCTGAGTTCCACCAGCCAAGTATTATCAAGTTGTGTAGTGGAGTCTACAAAAATATCAAATAACATTAAGTATCATAATGTAAATCTAGCCGCGCAAATGCGCGGGTCACTCTGCTAGTTACATTTTACAGTGGCATGGCATGTAAATAGCAGTAAAACATCATGTAGACAAGTGCAAACATGGCAAAGTAGCACATTTTATTAATCTACACAAAAAACTAAGCAAGTTTCACGTTGAAAGCATTGCGATCCGAGCTACCGTTAAAAAGATATTAGTCCTGCCATTTCCTATAGTTTTGTAATTTATTAATGGACAGAAAAAGACTAAACAATAACTGGGCCGAATCTAAGCTACACGGGCATAACCAGGGGGCGCTACGAACTAAAATACACTCAAGGGCGCTAAACAACAGCAGAAAACCGACTGGGCCAAGCCCACTACAGCGCACGAAAAAAAGATGGGGGCGCCTCACCTCACGGACCGTGGCCCTACAGCAGCGGGCGAGGGATAGCCGGGGGGCGCTCGGGGCGGAGGAAAATGTCAGCAGTACACGGTGCGGACTGGCCGCATGGGCGTCGCGGGATGGGCCTCTGAAGCGGTTTGAGTGGTCGGCCCAGCCGAGCAGACGCAGCGGCGGCGATGTCCTCGCCGTACTGCAGGCGGCAGCCGGCCTAGGCGCGCACCAACGAGCATGGGGCGGCGGTGCAGGTGCAGATCCGGGTGCGGCCTCCTCGGATCCGGTGATAGGGAGGTCGACATCGAGCTTGGTCGGGCCTCCCATGGCAGCGCGACGTGTTCCATGTTGGCCATGGCCTCGCGGCCTCGCAGAAACAGAGAGAGAGGGCGAGGGAAGGTGAAAGGAGGAGGGAGGAGAAGGGAGGAGGGGTGTGGCAGACCAGAGGGGGCGGCGCGGCGGCGCTCACCGGGCTGGGGCGCAGGCGAGCGGCGGAGCTAGGTGCTCGGGAGGAGGAGGCTCGGGCAGGCGACGTGTTTCCCGGGCCCAGGTCGGGCCCGGTGGCGAGGGGATCGGCCCTGCGGGGCCTGGGGCGCCTTGGTGCTGGCTGGAATAGGGAAGGGGTGACGTGGCTCATCTTGAGCCACCGGATCTAAAGATCCAACAACCAGAACTGGGTCTAGCTAGGGTTTCGGCTGTGGAGGAGCTAATTGGGCAGATCTAGGCAATTTTTGAGGGGCGTATGTAAAATGAAACTAGGGAAACCCTATAATGGGTGGGAGAGAGTGGTGGTCTATTTATAGGTTGGCTTGGCTAGCAGGTTTAGGAAAACGCCTCTGGTTGCTCTCTCGCACGTTCGATGATTACGTTTCTGACCGCCGGGAGTTCATACGAGCTCTGATTCGGACGAAACCTCGAGCCACGAGCTTAGTGCGGCGAGCCGATCAATTCTACCTCACTTCAATACCGTTCTGAGAACATTTTCTAGCTCCCAATAAAATAATCCGTTTATTAAATAAGCGGGGTTTGTCGTTCCGATGGAGATAGCTGGTCTTGTGCCGAAAGTTGCGACGGTGATCGGGTGAAAACCCGTGTCGCAAAGGTCGTCTGCTATGATGGAAAGGGTCGTTCACGCATGCCGGTACGAGAAGGAGGGGGAAATATAATCATCGATTAATAAATCGGCGAAGCAAATACTGCAAACAATTCTAGCAATCAACAAAATAAAGCAACAAACAAAATTTTTAATTAAGGTGGAAATCCTGGGCTGTTACAATACAACACCACCAACAAGGGATCTCGTGCGGAGTTCCTGGACGATCCAGGTGAGAGGAGGGGAGAGAAAAGAGAGTCGACGTTCTTCGACACCACCAACAAGGGATTCTGGTCCATGTCGAACGAAGATCTTCCGTCAATAAACTTTCCGCCGAGAGATGGCCACGTCGGAGAATGAAACCATCAGGTGTCAAGAGGGAGAACAACTACGAGAACCAGATCAAAAGGATATTATTCCCACTCAATATCGTGAAGACAATAGGCAAGGAGTGACCATGATGTACACCAGAGTTGGAGAAACTAAAGTTACTACAGGATTTCCCAAACCTGAGATCGGAATCAAGACAGTACGCTGCAAGCAAGGCATTGTAACTATTCCAAAACTCCACTTACTCGGATCCTAGAGTTTGAAGGGGATAAGGCGAGAATAAAACACTTATGACACTTGTCCTGACCAGAGCAAGGGTAAGGAGCAAAAAGATTCCTACTCTCCGATAACTAACTAATTAACTACAAAACAATTTTTGTCTAGACACGACTTCGACCAGAAAGGGATCTTACAGTCAGTAAGGCTCTAAAACCAAGTTGTAAGGCCCGATATGCGGTACTGTTCCAGATCTAGATGTTTCCATCCAGATCCGGGGAAGAAGCACACATTGGTCCCACCGCGACATATGACAATTCCATATGCCCCGGATTTCCAACATGATATCACAACATTACAGCTACAAGGATACAACGTCTCATACAATTGGCATACAACTGCCTTAATACAATACACCAACGGAAGATACATGTCTGAGTACATACTGCAATCAAATGCCTGGTGGCAAAGGTAAAACACACCGTCCCACGTCCACAAGGGTCCAGGCTCTCCGCCGTGATCCACCGAACTAGTCGTCGTCGAGTCTTCGCGAAGGTATCCAGAAGAAGGGTCGTCGAGCTCCTCTGTAGTGCAAGATTGTTTGCATCACGTGCATAAAAGAGAAAAGAAGAGGTGAGCTATATCAAAAAGTCTTGTAACTAAATTCTCACGGTAAGATGGGGGTAGTGGTGAGGTTGCAGACGCACTAGCAATATATTAGTGGCTAACGGTCTATTCTAGAGTAAGATGAGGACCAAGAATTCGATGAGGAATCGCCTCCAACAAGTCTTACTATCATCTACTTACGCAAACATAACACCTATCCTATCCTTGTCCTCCTCTTCATCACCCGATGAAGAAGAAGCAGTCAAGGCACACTCACATTGATCAACTTATTAAGATTATCTTAGTTGTTGTTGTCTATGAACAAGGAATAGGTCTCAAGTGGTCCATAACCGTGGACACGATTGATGCTAACTCCTCGTTGGTTACCCCAAGTGGAAGGTCTGATGTAGTGTAGCAGCAAGATTTCCCTTGGCAAAGATACCAAGGTTGAGATCGACCAGTAGGACTCCAAGGACGACAAGAAGGTGATGAAGTGAACAATGATGCCGTTCACAATCTAAGACTGCTTACTTCACCTGGACCTGCACACACAACACATAACTTTGCTCCCAACGAGTACGGAGAGGTTCTCAATCTCTCCATCCTTGCCGTTTACAAAGGATCAAAGAAACAAATAATAGGTAGTGATAACTATAACTAGAAAGTAAAAGAAGGAAGTAAATTGAGGGTGTAACAGTGGTGGAAATATGGACCGGGGTCCCATGATGTTCACTATGATTTCTCTCTCCCAAAAGATTATAAACTGCTATGCGAGGTAAACAAATCATAGCTGGGCAATTGACAGGATTACGGGTGCAAACCAATGCTAAATATGCTACAAAGAAAGGAAGAGGCTCAAAAGCATGGGCGGTATTCCAAAATAAGTAGACCAAAATCCATCTGCATCTACTACTAATGATTCACCTTGAGATATCTATCCAGAACATCTCGCTGGTATTAAGTTGAGAGCCCCACCCAAAGTGTAAACCCAAAGCAACAGACAACTCAATTAAAATAACTTTGCGTAAAGTAAACAATCCTTGCAACAACGGTTACAAGCACCGTTGTTTCCCCCCGTGTGGCAACAGCACATCCCCTAGACTCATGTTTCTGTCACTCACTCTAGTCATCAGGGGTCATGAACCCGCAATCAAGAATAACGCTCCCTCTTGGAGTCACTACCTACTACTTTGCCAAAGAAATAAAAAGCAACGGAGAACATGCAAGAAATACTCAAGAACAAAAATATAAAAGATAACAAACAAATACATTACTCAATCACAATATGAACATAATCTCATAATCCATCAGATTCCAGCAAACTCAGCATAGCAACAGCAGAAAATATTAGATATTTTCCTTGATCATGTAGGTCAGCTCACAAGGTCTAATCCATGAAGAACAAAGAGGGTCGGGGAACGTCACATAGCTACTGATCATGGACCCATGGTCCAATGTGGACTACTCACGGATCATCCGGGAAGCGTCCATGGTGGTGGAGAAGCTCTCGGAGGTCGATCCTCCCTCCGACGGGGTGCCGAGAAGAGGTCTTCTGGCGCTCCCGATCTTGGAAGCGCGGCGGCGGCGGAACAGAGGCGAGATCGCGAAAAGGGGTTCTGTCCTCAAGGGTTCCAGAGAACGGAGAATAAGCAGGCGAAGGGGGCTGCCAAGGGTCCGACGGGGCCACCATGGGTCCAGGCGGCGCCCTGGCATGGCCCCCGCCTGGCCACGCCGGGAGGGTTCCTGGGGCCCTGGTGGGTCCCCTCTGGCCCCCCTTCGGGACACTGGAAGCTTCCGAAGTGATGATTTTTTTTGTATTTTCCCGGAACTTTTGGAGCATTCGAGGGAAACCTGAAATAGAAAAATAGCAGAAAACTGAAGCTGGCACTGGGGTGCACTAAGTTAATAGGTTAGTCCAAATATGATCAAAAGTGTATGAAAGTGTATCTAAAACAGAGCAATATCACACAAAACATGCATGGAGCAAGCAGAAATTATAGATAAGTTTGGGACGTATCAACATCCCCAAGCTTAATTCCTGCTCGTCCTCGAGTAGGTAAATGATAACAAGCATAATTTCTGTGATGACATGCTAACAACCATATAAGAACTTTTTAAGTGAAGAAATCAAGTCATAACAAGCAAGAGTCTATATTAGCATTGAAACAAGCAACATAAGAACATAAAGGTGCAAGAGCTCTTGTTGTCCGAACTCGAATGTCTCCAAATGGTGTTTGTGTGCAAGAAGTGGGGGATGGGAATACGAGAAAAACATTTATTTGTTGAGAACTCAATCTACTAAAGTTTCACACTTAGTATTCTTTGGAATCTTATCTTGACTAGTCCACAGACCACTAGCCAGGTATAAGTCAATTTGATCCACTCCCTTTCGATATTTTGAGCACTCATGCAATGGATGAGCGTAAGAACGAGAGTTGAAACTTAGGATGGCACAGAGTGAGATATGGTGGAGGAGAAAGACAAAAAGGGTGTGAAAGGCTCACATCAATGAGGACAATCATAGGCGAGAGAAGGCCAACTGATAGATTATGTGAGGAGTAGGGATTGCCATGCAATGGATGCACATACGAGCTAGAAAAGCTCTCCAATGGAACTAGTGGGGGTGCATCCAACTTGCTCGCTCAAGAAGACCTAGAGATCATTTGAGTAGGCTCATCATTAGAATATACAAGTAAAGTTCTATAGTTCAAAGGTCCCCACATAGCTATATGAATACATGATCATCTCTATGGAGTACAAGATATAGAGGGAGTACAAGTGAGGATCTTTCAGAAGGAATAGTAGTGTTTCCCCCTTCTCTCTTTTTATTTTATTTTTCTCTTTTTTGTATTTTTTTGTATTTTTTGGTGGCCTCAATGGCTCTTTCTATTTAACTCTCATTTTTCCTCTTTGGGATCTTTTCCTCACTTAAGGGCAACACTCTATTTTACAAGAAGTATAGAAGATCTTTCACACTTTACAAGGTACTCAACATAAATATGTAGCTATCATGATGTATGCAAATGTATGCCTGTGCAAGCGTAGCTAGAACATGTATGACACGAAGCTAAAGTGTAAGGCCGGATATGCGGTATTGTACCAGATCTAGATGCCTCCCTCCAGATCTGGGGACGAAGCATATATCGATCCCACCGCGACATATGACACCGCCGTATGCCCCGGATTTCCAACATGATATGACAACATTACAAATACAAGGATACAATGTCTCATACAATCGGCATGCAACTGCCTTAATACAATACATCAGCGGAAGATACATGTTTGAGTACAGACTACATTCAAATGCCTAGTGGAAAAGGTAAAACACACCATTCCCGTAACCACACGGGTCCAGGCTCTCTGCCGAGATCCATCTAACTAGTCGCCGTCGAGTCTTCGCGAAGGCGTCCAGGAGAAGGGTCGTCGAGATCCTTTGTAGTCCAAGATCATTTGAAAAACGTGCGTAAAAGAGAAAATAAGAGGTGAGCTATATCAACAAGTCTTGTAACTAACTTCTCACGGTAAGATGGGGGTAGTGGTGAGGTTGCAGACGCACTACCAATATATGAGTGGCTAACGGTCTATTGTAGAGTAAGATGAGGACCAAGCATTCGATGAGGAATCGCCTCCAACAAGTATTACTATCATCTACTTACGCAAAAATAAAGCCTGTCCTATCCTTGTCCTCTCTTCATCACCCGATGAAGAAGAAGTAGTCAAGGCACACACACGTTGATCAAGTATAGTTATGATTCAATTGATGTTATGTATGAACAATACATAGGTTCCAAGTCATCCATTACCTTGGACAAGGCTTCTCGAAAATATTTAACCCTGCAGGGGTGTACCAACTGCCCATTACAAGGCTCCGCACACACGCCAAGCTCTCTCAGTCAGACCCGTTAAAGACACTCATTGACGAGTTGTTCCGAGAGATCAGGACGTCATAATGCCTCTAACTAACAACGAACAAATCCGGGTGTCCCCCAGTGATTCGACATCCAACTCAAAAGCCGATCGTGCTCTCGAACTGGCCTCTACTGTCTAGATGAGGTCTAGATGGCTAACCCTCGACCGGGAAGGCACCCATAGCTCCCAGAAGTGGACCAACAAGATATACCATCCCATTGGCGCGATTTGTTTTAAATCCACTAGCTGCAGACCAGTTATGCATGCGGGTTTCAAATGGTAAAATCAGCTTGGGCCACCACTAGAATTGCATGAAGCTAGATAGGTAAGAAAAGGGGACCCCATAAAATCCCACACGCGGTTAGGCACGCTCAGTCTTAGAACCAATACCCAGAACTTGGATCCTAGGTGACTCGAATGGAACAAGGCGTCGGGGCGGGATAGCCTAGACCTTCCATCCTTCGTCGAATATAGTCAACATTATAATAATCATATCATCCACAACAATATAATAATGTAATAGCCCAAATCCAAGGAGTAACAGGACAGCAGTTGATAGCATCCTAGCATGCATACTAAGCAGTGGCTGAGCAGCGAGCAATAGTAACATAGCAGTACAAGGTTTGCTGGGATGTGGAGGACATGGTTGGTTGGGTTTATTTGATAGGCATAAATATGAGGTGGTAGGATCAAACAATCGTTCTATCCTACACCTAGGCGCGAGTGAGTTGAAAGTTATAAGCATGATATATGCTCCCCCTTACCTGATGAGAAGGAAAAATCGGAGGTGTACTCGATCCCAAGCTCGCAAGGTCTCCGAGAGGTACCCGCGGAAGCACACAAGAAGAAAACACATGAAAGACAATTCGATGACAAATCATCTATTACTACAAGAAATCACGAGCAAACAACAACAAGGCAACACTAGGAAAAAAACTACGATATCGCATCTATCGTTAGGAGCGGTTACTAGCACGTTAAGTGGAGTACTCGTCACAAACGACGATACCGCACATTTAGAATGGTTCAAGTTGTTTAGCTACACAACATGAGCAAAGGTTTTTAACATGGCATCTCACTCAAGCATGGCATATCACACAATCATGGCAAGGGTTGAAGCAAACGGTAAACTATTTATGCTAGTCAATTTAAGTGAGGCACAACCTAAACATGGCATTCCACTAAGTGCCCCATGATGATTAAAGCATTTGGTACTGTTCTTCCCTAAACCATATTTTAGTTTGGTTAACAACAGCAAACAACATCATAAACACAAAGTACATGAAATTCTAGTCGAGTTACATATAAAGAACACTCCAATCGGAGTTACTTTAGAGCAATGAAACAATTAGCTACTGTATGCAAACACGCATCAAAATGACATGGAATTGCAGTAGGCATGACAAGGAAGGACTGGCAACAAAGTTTCATGTATATGAGCATCAGGAACAAGTAATGGTAACCCATGCAAAAAAGCAAGAAAATACTACTGGTGTAGGGACTTTGTGAAAAACAGGGCATGTGACAGCAAACAGCAGGGTTCACTTTGGGAGCTTGATAACTGTATGAACAACAACCATATCATGGCAAGGAAAAGCATTGCATTAACGTACACATAACAAGGAGCAAATAATTACATTGGAGCTAATGCATATGAAGCATGGATCACTAACTATAAGGCATCAAAGTAGCAAATAAAAATAAATAGCAACACATGTTATCCAGGTCACCACTTTGGAGCAAGAATTAATATAGCTAAAGCAGGAAAACAGGTCAAGGGAAAGCATAGAATTGAAGTGCACATGATTCTTAACACATACAATAAAGAATCAACATCAATGGACTCATGGATGTGACACAATCGTCAACCAAAGTTGCATGAAAATAGCAGCAACAACAATTAACAAAAAGTAGCAGCAGTTAACGATCTGGTGCACACTTCAACAGAGATTAACAACATCTACATGGCATCAAATGGATTAACTCCCAAAAGAAATATTATAGAGAACATCAAGGATAACACTTTTCAATTAGGCAGCAAAGTCATCTGATGCCTAGATCTATCACAAACTATACCGCAAACAGGCAATCAGCAGCAGTAATAAAATACTTAGCAGAAATTATAGGGGCAAGGAAAAAAATGGAGAAGGGGTGCGGGCTGAACCTCGCAATGGTGGGTTGAGGCCCACTCTGGCTCGGTGGCAAGGGATAGGTGGGCGGCGCCCTGTGCGTTGAGGAGGCAATGTGCCGGCTTGGAGGTTGGACCGAGGAGGTGGGCACGCCGGCCCACCACGGCGACGACGGCCCGGGTCGGGGCTCCTCCCGACTTGAACGGCGGCTCCGTCTCCTGCATCGTGCGGTGGCGCGGCGAGGACCGAGGCGAGAGTGGGAGGCCTGAGGAGGGCGGCGCGGCACGGATCGGGCCGGATCTGGCCGGAGGCGGTGCATGGCGACATCGGCTTCGACGTTACGGGAGCGGCAGCGCAAGGTCGGCCAAGGCCGATCCATGGCGCGGCGGCGGCGTCCCTCCTGGCGCCGCGGGCGACCTGCGCAAGGGGGAGGAAGAGGTGAGAAGGGAAAGGGGAAGGAGGAGGCGTGAGGTGGCTCAACGGAGCGCGCGTGGCGCGGCGTCTCCACGGGAACGGCGGCGGCACGATGTGCTCGGGCAGGCCCGCGGAGGCGGTTCTCGGCTCGGCGGGGCCCTATCCGGTCTGGGTGGCTGTGGGAGGCTATGTGGCACAAATCTGGGCCATCAGATCACAGATCTGACGGTCCAGATCTGAGGGAGGGCTAGGGTTTCGAGGTGGAGGGCTTTTGGGGGCATATTTGAGAGGATTTCAGGGGGGTGGATGAAATTTTGTGTTAGGGGAAACCCTAGAAATGGTAGGTAAGGGTGGTGGTCTTTATATAGGCTGGCCTGGATGGCAGGTTTACACAAACATCATTGGGTTTTCTCTCTCGCGCCCGATACTCCACATTTCTGACCGTGTTTGCACCTTGAACCTTTGCTATGCAATGCATTTCACATGAACATAAGAAGTACAGCACAACCGTGATCATCATCATATCATGGCCTCTTGGTTGTGCATTGCAATTATTTGATTGTGATTTACTTCCACTACTTCGGTGATTGCTTCTGCTCGGCAGGAGTTGATCTCGGAGACGAGTTTAACCTCACGTCAGAAGAGTGTTACTTTGTGATCGTCAGCAAGGCAAGCACCCCCTCTTTGAAATCCGAGTTAACTCTCATTCTCGCTTATGCATGTTTAGGATGTCACCATGAAACGTTCTACCGCTAGTTGAACCCATTCCTTTGCATGACCTATCATTTTTTCACAATAGTAAGCAAACCACAATCCTAGCAGATGTATGAGTTGGTTGTTATCATGTGGCCCCTGCAACTGTTACAGCTTCTTGCATGCTTAGAGGTTACAATAAGGTTATTTGATGTGAGTCGTGATGGTAGTGATCATGTGAATGATGGTGGTAACGTGTTGGTGAATTTGACCTAAACAAGGTGAACTATGAGAGGCTGTGTAGGAGTACATAGTGGGTTGTATCGTTGAACACCGCCTTAAGCACGAGTTCTTGTGTTGTTATCCAAGACTAAGAGTACGACCACACATTGGGCTCACCGACCCCTCTCGGCCTAGTACCTCACCCCGGACCAAGTCAAGGAGTCGCAAGTAGTTCAAACTTTAAATGATCTCAAGCAGGTACACCAAGGTAAGTGGTGGACGTAGGTTGTGGTCGAGTTGAATAAAGTGATCATGATCGAGTTGAGCTTGACGGCTTGTCTCGCCACGTTTGAGTCCGCATCAGAAAAATCGGCCGGATTCCGATTGTGGACCCAACTCAAATAGGCGACTCCCTAGGACTAGAGATGGTGCTGTGAGTGAAGTGTCGTGGCAACATCCTCGCCCATACTCGCTTGAAGGGTCCACTCCTAGGCGGTAACTGATGCGTGCGTGTGTGTAGCAGTACACCCCTGCAGGGTTAATGAACTATTTGAATAGCTGTGTCCGCGGTTATGGACTACTTGGAGACCTTTACTTGATCATAGACAACTTCAATGGTTAATCTAAAATTTCCAAGATAAGTGTGAGTGCTATGGTTGGCTTTCTTGTGGGGAAGTCGGGGAAGTATCCATAGTGGTGTATTGGTTGGAGACTTGGTACTTGGACTCGTGTATGCTCCTTACCTCTTTCTGGTATTCGTAGTACAGGACTAGCCAAGTCAAAGATGGCACTTCTCCATTGAACCCCCACCTCCCTTTACCATGAGACTTGAGCATGAGTAGTATAGCTCCTATGTAGGTCTTGCTGAGTACGTTTTCTTTTTCGAAATTTTTTCGGGCTACATAATATTTCGAATTTTTTTCGGGCTATATAATATTTCGAAATTTTTTTTGTATTTCGTTTTTTTTCAGAAACCCTAAATCGTCCGCGCATCGATTTCCATGCCGACGCAGGCGAACCTCGGGATCCGCGCCGCCGCCGAACCTTGGTTTTCGTGCCGGGGGCGAACCTTGGTTTTCGTGCCCGGGGCGAACATCGGTTTCCGTGCCCGGCAAACCTCGATTTCCATGCCCGGCGAACCTCGATTTCCGTGCCTGGTGGACCTCGATTTCCGTGCCATCGCCACGTCAGCGGTACGTCAACAAGTTTGTCCTGTAGTGAAAAGGATCTGTCTGCCACAGAAACTTTTATTTTATTCACGAACAGGCCCTTTTTCACAGTTTGCACCCTACAAACTTCGTAGCCGTATCTTTTAAACCGTGTATCGGAATTAGGTGATTCTTTTTCCTACACGCTCGTAGTGATCTGTACTTTACCATAGAGTAAACTTTTCACACCTTTGCACACTTTTGAATTTGAATTTATTTCAAATTATAATTCAAATCCCGGAGGCCGTATCTTTTACACCATTGGTCCAAATCGAGTGATTCTTTTTGCGTTTTATCACTCGTTCCATGTACTTTCTGTTCATAGCATGTGTACACAAAAATTCACAAGTTTGTTGATCTGTTTAAATTCAAATTCAATTCAATTTTGCACTTGCTATGACATGTGTTGTAGTATTCCGTTTCACGTGATTCTTTTTGTGTATCGGATCACTTGAGACATGTTATCGGTAAGATTCACACACTTTTCATGTGGGGATGATATTCACCTTGAATTCATAAATATCCATGAGCACAATTCCTTACCGATGAATCTTTAACTGTTGACTCTCTCGAGTTCCATTCCACCGATCACCTTCGATTACATCGATAGTTGTACCGTGTCAAGCCTTTTGTTTTGTTGCTAAAACCTTTGTGTTTTTTTTTGATCTTTTGTTTGTGTTGTTGGTGTGATTGCTTATTTGAGTTCCTTCGTTGCGATAGATTCTCGGAGTGTGACGAATAGAGTTGACTGGACCGTGAGAGTGAAGAACTTCACCGAATGGAAAAGGCAAGTTACCCTTTGACCAAACCTCAACCTATATTTTCAGTTATGCATGTAGCAAATTATCACTCTATGCATGTGTAGGATTATATATTAGTTATGATTTAAACCTAGTAGGATAGCCATATGTTCTGACCTTGTATTTCATTGTCGCCCTAGGATCTTGGTTGTTATATACTGCTATTGCTTTGTAGACGGGGATTGGTTGAGTTATCATTTGAGCTATGTGAGGATTAATGACTTGACTAGCAAACTTAAATAGAAATCACTTCTGGACGGGGGGTTGCATCCTGGTGGATGTGCCTTGTCTAAGGACAGTGCCGGGGTTAAATGCACCCAATGGTTGTTTTGGTGGTGAACCGGGTGCGTCATGGCGAGTACCCTCTGACGCAGTGGGCGCCGTCCAGGCTCAAAAAGATCGGACAGACACTGTGACTAGTAGCTTCCATGTACAACCACTGGCTATATGGGCTCTGGCTTAGATGAGTAAGTGGTGGGGAACCTGGCCCTGGTAGCTAGCTGATGTAGATATGATAGGTGTACCGGCTACCAAAGGGTGGAGGCAACCTCTTCTGAAAGACTATGTCTCAATCTTTGGGTTGAGTCCAGTGAGGAAAGTGTACAAACCTCTGCAGAGTGTAAAAACTGATCATGATTAGCCGTGTCCACGGTTACGGACAACTTTGAGCAATTGGGCATTATTGTTGTTGTGTCGGGACCCGGGGTTAGCGTATGCAAGTACAGTTAAGACATAGTCATATGGAGAGCCGAGAACCGCACCCACTTGTCTAAGCAGACAAGGCCAAGCACTGAACAACTGAGATGGGTCCTCATCGTCCGCACACAAGTCAAATGATATGGGTGGTGAATTCCCATATTCAAAGACAAGTCGCCTCAACCATACTACCGACTATCTCAAAACTCTTACATAGACTTACTCCAGCCCGATCACTTAGTCGGGGTCTAGGGCGGGCTCGATCATACCACAAAGTGTGCACGAGACGGAGTCTCGAGCAATCGCATCGCGATGCCCCAAGTTGCGCACATCTAAGGGCCACTTGGTGTATGAAAGACCGCCAGCCAGAACACAACTAAGGTCTCAAAAACCCATACAAAGACATGCATGTTATAAACATACACGCAGCACACATGCCTTGTATGAACAGCAGGTACCATTGCAATTCTCTACAAAGTGTACATTTTATTTATAACTCTTATAGAGTACACACAGAGATCACATACATGTGATCCAACATTACAACACAGGCGGAAGCAAAATATGTCTGAGTACAGACAAGTTTAACAAATGGCTTAAGAAGCCTTATTTAAACACAAAGCCCTCCACGAGGGAACCAGTCGTCTGACTGGGACTAGACTAGTTGGTCTTCCGTCGTCCAGCTCGATGAAGAAGCCATCTTCGGGGTCAGTGGCATCATCTAAAACATAGATTAAGCAAACGTGAGTACAAAGTCGTACTCAGCAAGACTTACATAGGAGCTATACTACTCATGCATATGTATCAAGGTAAAGGGAGGTGGGGTTCACTTGCAGAAGTGCCAGCTTTGACTTGGCTAATCCTGAACTACGAGTACCAGACTTTGAGGTAAGAAGCGTAAACGAGTCCACTACTTTCTCCAACCAATACACCACTATGGTGCCTTCCTCGACTTCCCCACGAGAAAGCACGCCATAGCACTCACACTTATCTTGGTGTGTTTTAGAAGTATCCGGTTCAAGTTATCTAATAATCAAGCTAAGCTTTCCAAGCAGTCCATAACTGCGGACGCGGCTATTCGAATAGTTTTGTTAAACTTGCAAGGGTGTACCGCTACACACACATGATCATCATTTAACGCCTTTGATCTCGACATCATTCAAGGGGTGTCAGCGAGGATGCTCACCACAACTGTTACCTCATAGCCGATCTAGTCCGAGAAAGCCGCCAACTTGGGTTGTTTACCACAATCGTGAACCCGGCCGGTTTACCGAAGTGGACCCAAGTGATGTGTGCGTGGTGCATAAGCCGGTCTCGGATGAGCCGTTCTCTAACTTAGCATCCAAGCCACAGACCTACCAGAACTCCGAACTATTGCGACATCTGGACATCGAAAGGGATGAGTTAGTAAGTTGAGCGGGGTCAGTGAGCCCAATGTGTGGTTGTACTCTTCATCTTGGATCACCACACAAGAACTCGTACTAGGGCGGTGTTCAACGAGACAACCCACCGTGTACTCCTACACAGCCTCTCATCGTTCACCTTGTATTAGGGTCGATTCACCAACACTTTTCTACCATCATCAACATGATCATTCCCATCCCGACTCACATCACAGTAACAACATGGTATCATACTAAGCATGCAATAAGCGATAACATTTGCAGGGGCCACATGATATCAAACAACTTCTACATTTGCTAGGATTGTGGTTTGCTTACTACTGTGACAGAATGATAGGTCATGCAAAGGAATGGGTTCATCTATGCGGTAGAAACGAAGCATGGTGATCATCCTAAACAATGCATAAGCGAGACATGAGAGGGAAGTGGGGTTTTATCGACATGATCAATGGGGGTTTGCTTGCCTTGCTGACGAGGTTCGGGTTCGGGGTCTTCAACGTAGGGGGTGACCTCGGGTTCCGGCTCCACGTCTAGCAGCAACATGACAATCATAGGATCAACATAATGTACAATGCACAATCACATGAATAAGATTGAAAAGGTAATGTTCATGGTACTGATGTGTTGAGCATTCCATTTAAATGGAGTATATTGCAAATTGAATTGCAAATTCAAACTCCACATTTGAATTCAACATTTACCAAGTTACATGTGACATGGTTTGATCATTTTGAATCATCTTCAAATGTGTATGATATGCCTCTGAAGTGTGGTTGAATTGTAGCTTAATTCCATGGTCCAAGTTGCAAGATCAATTGATTTGAATTTTAATTAAATTCAAATAAACCAAATGACATATGCTACTGGTCCCATTTTAAAATAAACTCAAACAGAGTTTAAAGTTGCATATTTGGAAAGATAATTATCTCTTGATCATTTTTCATATATTATTTGTCCAATTTGGAGTTAATATGAATTTTCTATGAATTTCCAAAGTTTGGGTTATTTTTTGGAATTTCTGGAATTCTTTTAATTCATTTTGATTTTCTGGAAATTCATAAAATGATTTATTGCGTCAGCTGACATGTGGGTCCAGGGTGTCAGTGACTGGGTTAAATAATCCGTGGGTTAAATTAATCCAGTGGCTTAATTAAGCCACTGGGCCCACTGGTCAGTGACCCAGGGGTCACTAACTGGGTGCTTAACAGGGGGGGTTAGAGCTGACACGCCGGCGGTTAAACGCCGGCGACTGGGGTCGCGGCGGCGCTGCGCGGGATCACGATTCCGGCAATCATTTGGAGCGCGAAGACCACCAGATTGAAGCCCTCTCCCGTGCGCGTCGAACTGAACCGATTCCTAGAGCTGGGGTGCACGGTACGCTCGCCGGCGTCAACTTCTGCGGTGACCTAGCTACGGCCGTGATCGAGATATCGTTCCAGGGCACGATTTGATGCGGGGCTAGGCTGGTTCGACGAGGAGGAACACGGGGAACAAGATGGACATCATGGCAGGCTCGATGGCGTAACGGTTGAACGTCTCCATTGATCCCGGCGGCGAGGAGGTTCGGCTACCATGGCGGATCCGGCTAGAGTGAGTAATCCAGGGGGAGAAGAGAGGGGTTTCGAACCCGAGCTCACCAGGAACTCAGAAGAGGTGGTGGCGAGGGCTGGGGTGGCTCAACGGCGGCGGAATTGACGAAGTCCTTCGCGGTGGCCGGCGGGAACTCGAGGAAGAATCCGGCGTCTACGTGGGCTCCGGGCTCGATTCCTTCTGCAAGTCGGTGAAGACGACGACGACGAAGCGCTTGGACACAGTCTTGGGGCTTCTAGGCGTCAATGGCCACGCGTGTGCTCGACGGCGCTCCGGCGTGTTCCTCAGGCGGCGATGAATCGGGCGAGAGAGGAAGGGGAGGTGTTCCTGGAGGGGGGGGAATGAAGCAGGGCGGCTCCAGGATGCGTCTGGACGAAGAGATAAACTCGGGGGGGGGGGCCTGGACGCTCGAAGGCGTCGCGGTGGCGTCCACGGCGTCGGCGCCTCGCCACCGAGCTGCTTGGCAGCGCGGGGTGGAAGACGACAAGGGGGTTTCGCGGGCTGGGCTGCGGGAGAGGTGAGTTGGGCCGGGGTGGCCCAGGTAAGCGGGCCACTTTCCTGTTTTCTTTTTCTTTCTGTTTTCTCTTCTGACATTTGTTCTGTTTAGCTAAAATAAATAGCTAAACATTTTATTAAATGCTGAAAACTTTTATGTGGCCTCATAATAATATAGACTATCCACTCATAAACTTTCAACATTTTTAAAATTCAAATGATTTGAATTTTAAATCAAATAGGGGTATTTCTTTAATTCCAAGGCACTGTTTGAATATTTGAAAAATCTATGAGTATGGGGTGGGTCCCACATCACTTGATAGGTGATCACACTCATTTATAAGACTTTTCAAAAATCTAACATGAATTTTTGGAGAAGATTTTTATCTGGCCTTTTGAATTAATTCATCTGGGGGGTGTTCCTTCTCCCATTTGGATTTTGAAGTTGATTTCCTTTGAAAAATTTGACATGATGCAAGGTTCCTTGATCCTAGCACATTACCTAACAGAAGGTTCTGACATGTTGGATGGTCTTGACAGATAATTAATCTTGATAAGAATTTGAGTGGGAACTTTTAATAAAGGGATGGTTGGAATTGGTGTAGCCCGATTCAACCATACTTAGGACTAGCAAGATAAATTAAAATTTGATTAGTTGTAGTATGTGAGGGAAAAATCAGCTTTCTGCAAAATAAAACCATAAGCCTTTCCTTCGAATTATCCTTCATGTAGATGTAGGTCTGTTATATACTTTTTCGTGTGACTTGCCGTACAAATCAGATGTACTGACCCGTTGTCGGGCTGTAACCTTCGGTGTTGCAGGATTGTATACGACAAGTAAGTGATGCGATGTAGGGTTACGATGTCTATACTCAACTTGCCTGTGGAGTTGATGGACGCCACGAAGCTTATATTGTTTTTCCGCTGCATTTATATTTGTAAGCTAGCCTTGAGCTATGCAGGTATGCTTTATTGTAATACTGGATCTTCGATGTAATATTTATGACATGGGGTTTATTCTTGATATTACATCATGTACTGTGTGTGCTAGCTATTGATCAAGGGACTAGCACAGAATGCACAGAGACTTGGATTCTTTAGTGAATTGTAACAGCCCAGTTTTCACAAAAATTAAAAAAATCGTTTTCGGTGTGAACTGTTTGATTGTCTGATTTGTTTGCGGTGTTTGCATCCCCGATTTATCGATCGGCGATTATTTTTCCCCCTCTTATCTCGTACCGGATGGAGACCGACCCTTGCCACCCTGACACTCGACCTTTGCGACACCGGGTTTCACCCGATCACCGTCGCGAAAACCGCACGAGACCAGCCGCAGCCAACGGAACGAAAAACCCCGTTTAATAATTAAACGGGATATTTTTATAGCGCTCCGGAAAATGTTTTCGGAACGGTTCCAGCGCGAGGTGAACGCCTCCGGCTCGACTCTCTGATCGAGCAATTTGAATTTTACCCGAATCGCAGGTACTGCGGACCCCCGGCGGACAGAAACGTGAGCACCGCGTGCGCGAGAGAAAAACCGGAGATGTTTTTGCAAACTGCCAGCCACCGGGGCTATATAAAGACCACCACACTCCCACCCATTTTTAGGGTTTCCCTAGCCACATTTTGCAGCCACCCCCTCACATTAGCCCAATTTTCTCTTTTGCCCTTTTTTTCTAGCAAATTTTGATCCAGATCAACCCTGGACCGTCAGATCTCGCGATCCGACGGCCCAGGGAGCGCCCAGCCTCTCCTCTCTCCTCTCCACCTCCCACCTCCTGCCGTGGGGTAGCCGAGGCCTCGCGCCGCCGCCGCCTCCGGCCACCGGCCCGCAGCCGGCGCGCCACTGTCGGGCCCCTCTCCTTCTTCCCCTGCCACGCCCCCTTCTCCTTCCCCTCCTCTAACCTCCCTCTCCTCTCTTCGCAAGGACGCCCGCCGGCCGCCGCACCATTGGAAGCCGCGAGCCCAAGGTCGGCTGGGACCTCGTCGCCGCCGCCTTGGCCCTGCACGTCGGCGACTCCGACCCGGGGCCACCTCCACCGCACCTCCCGTGCCCCTCCTCGACGCCTCGCGCCGCCCGCCCTCGCCGGCGTGGCTGCCGGAGCCGCCGTCACGGCCGCTGCCCGATCCGATCGGGAGCGAGCTCGGGCGAGCTCAGCCAGCGCCACCGCTGCTAGGGCCGGCCTGCCCAGGGCGGCCCACCAACCCGAGCGCCCCCAAGGCCCAGCAGCAGCCTGACACAGCAGCCAGCCCAGGCCGCCCCCTCCAGTGGGCCGAGCCCAGTGGGTGAGGCCCAATGCCCTTTTTTTCTTTTCTGATTTAGGCCCTGCGAATTTTCACTAAGTCTGGAATGTTTTGCTGCTGTTTCAATTTTGCAATGTTATTTCCCGTTAATCCGTAGCTCCGATGAACGTGCCCCCAAAACGAAAGTTGCTTAGAATTGCGTGTACTTTACTTCATCTTTTGATAGCATTTGCATTTGAGCTCATCTTGATTGTGTAATTGTGTGCTGAACAGGGCATCAGGCCGTTAAACTGCTACAAATTGCTATTATGTGCTGCTGTTATTATTTTGGTGCAACTTTGCATGATGATTGTGACTCATCCATGAGGCCTATTCCATTGATTCTTTCTCCTATGTGTTAAGCATCATGTGTACTTCATTTACATGATTTAACTTGCCATGTTTGGGTGCTTTAGCTGTATTAAATCTTGCTCCAAAGTAGCTATCCTGATGTTTTTGTGATGTTGTTGCTGAAATTGTTATTTTGTTGCAACTTCGGTCGACGAGTGTGTCGCGACCGTTTATCGGAATTGAGTGATTCCAATTGCATATTGTTAAGCATCATGTCTACTTGCATCCCATGTATTGCTATGTCATGTTGCTACACTTTTGCATATAGATTTACCCCTGTCTATACAGAATGTGTGCATAGCTTGTCTTTCTTATATCTTTTTAACCGTAACTCCGTTTGGAGTGTGCCTTATATGTAACTTGATTAGTTTTTCGTGTACTTTGTGTTTATGCTATTGTTTGCTATTGTTAACCAACCTAAAATACGGTTTAGGGCAGAACAGTACCAAATCTTTTAATTGTCGTGGGGCACTAAGTGTTATGCCATGTTTAGGTTGTGCCTCACTTAAATTCACTAGCATAGATAGTTTACTTTGTGCTTCACCTCTTGACCTGTTTGTGTGCTATGCCATGCTTGCTTGAGTTGCCATGTTAACAACTTTGTTGCTCACCAGTAGCTAAGCAACTTGAACCACCGTAAACGTGCGGTATTCGTCGAGTGTGACCGATACCCCACTTAAACTGTTAGTAACCGTTCTCGACGATAGATCCGTATCGCGTTGCCGTGCCTTGTGTTGCCTCTTTGATCTTGTATTGCTCCGTAGTAATAATGGTGCACCGTTGATTGCTTTCCAGTGTTTATCGTCTTGTGTGCTTCCGCGGGTACCTTCGGAGATGATGCGAGCTTGCGATCAACTACACCTTTGGAACCCGACTTATCGACAGGCAAGGACTATACATTACTTATGATCCATTCTATTTCAACCAGTGGTTTGCATGCTAGTCTAGGTTAGGTTCGATGTTTGATCCTACCACATGTTTACAGCCTCTTTTAAACCGATACAGCCATGTCCCCTCCCAGCAAACCTTGTACTGCTATGTTACTATCGCTCGTTGCTCAGCCCCTGCTTAGTATGCATGCTTAGGATGCTACGATGGTACCCTGTTACTTCTGGGGGGCTATCACATTATTATATTGTTGTTGATGATATGATTATTATAAATGTTGATTATATTCGACGAAGGATGGAAGGTCTAGGCTATCCCGCCCCGACGCTTTGTTCCATTCGAGTCACCTAGGATCCGAGTTCCGGGTATTGGTTTTAAGACTGAGCGTCCATAACCGCGTGTGGGATTTTATGGGGTCCCCTCTTCTTACCTATCTAGCTTCAAACATTTCTAGTGGTCGCCCAAGCTGGTTTTACCTTTTGCAAACGTGTGTGTGCGAGTGTCGACCTCGCATATTTTCAAACAACTCGGGCCAGCGGAGACAAAGTTCCTTTGTTGGTCCAAACCTGGAAGCTCGAGGGCTATCCTCAGTGTTGGTTTAGTTACCCCGACCTCGTCCAGACGGTAGAGGCCGACTCGATAGTGCGGCCGTCTTTTGAGTTGGATGTCGACTCACCGGGGGCCACCCGGATTTGTGCGTTGTTAGTTAGAGGGACCTGTCGTTCCGGATCTCTTGGGACTAAATCATAAAATGGTTGCCTATCATGGGTAGCAACTGAGAGATGGGCGTGCGTGCGGAGCCTCGTAATGGGCAATTGGTACACCCCTGCAGGGTTAAATCTTTTCGAGAAGCCGTGTCCACGGTCATGGACGACTTGAGACCTACTCCTTGTTCATAGACAACAACAACTGAGATAATCTTAATATAAACTTGATCAATGTGTGTGTGTGCCTTGATTGCTTCTTCTTCGTCGGGATGCGAAGAGGAGGACAAGGATAGGATAGGTGTTATGATTGCGTAGTAGTTGATAGCAAGACTTGTTGGAGGCGATTCCTCATCGAATGCTTGGCTTCTTATCTTACTCTCTAGATCGTTAGCCACTTCATAAATGCTAGTGCGGCAGCAACCTCACCACTTACCCCTTCCTTACCATAAACTACTAGTTTTCCTAGAATGACGAGTGATGAAGTCCTTGCTGGGTCAGATGACCACTACAGTTGGATGCTGAGTACCTCTGTACTCATGATACTACCCCCAAACTCTTTTTAGGGTTCTGAATCGACAACAGGTATGGTGATCGACGTTTCACGTGGAGACTCGACGACGACTAGTTAGGCGGATCCCGGCGGAGGGCCTGGACCCGTGTTGTTATGGGATCGATGTTTTTCTCTTTGGCACTAGGCATTTGCTTGTAGTCTGTACTCAGACATATACCTTCCGCTGTTGTATTGTATTTGAGGCAGTTGTATGCCGATTGTATGAGATGTTGTATCTTTGTATCTGTAATGTTGTGATATCATATTGGAAATGCGGGGCATATGGCTTTGTCATATGTCGCGGTGGGACCGATATGTGCTTCGTCCCCGGATCTGGATGGAAACATCTAGATCTGGAACAGTACCGCATATCGGGCCTTACATGAATCGGGTCGCTACATATGGTATCAGAGCCCATGTTGACTGTAGGTCGTGACCCTAGAAAATGGATAGAAAAAGCCATAGGAACAAAATTATTTTATCACTCTGTGATTACATACTCTCTTAACTAGTATTTCTCATCTATTATTCATCTTCTAAAACTCCTCATCTTGTTTTACTGTAAATACCCCTTGGAGTTGCTTACCCCTGAAGACAAGAAATTTTAGAAGTACATCATCAACCTCGTGGATCAATTGAAGTTAGGACCATAAGAACCAGAAGGAATACCCTACGAGGATCGATAAGTTTTAACACTAGGAGAGGAATCTTTAAGATCAGCTTAGCTGAGAAGGATGAAGTTTAGAATCAGACGACCAATTTTAGGTGAAGTTAGTTGAACGAATTTCGTGTAGTATGATGAGATCGTATGTCTTGCACATATGACCTTACCCTAGGAGTTGTTTTTGTGTTTTGACTTTTGTGACTGTATTTTTTGTTGTTATGTGTTGCGGTTGAACGTAGGTGTTTTTGCCCTTTCTTGTTTGAGTGCATATGTTTGGTGTTAGCTTTAGTTGTTGTCTTGTCGGTGATATAGTTTTTCCCTAACCGTTGTCGTATGGGTTTAATAGATGGAGTATGGAGTAGGACTCTCCTTTTTTGGGGCGATGTCGAGATTGAAGGTGGATCAATGGATTCGTAGTATGGAGGAGCACATGAAGATAAACAAGGTTGGAAATGAGGACATGGTCCCCTATGCTGTTAAGTACATGGCAGAAGAGGCTGCTACTTGGTGGAGAATGCATCAAGCGATTGAAGAATCACAAAGGAAGATTACTTGGAAGGAATTTACAAAGATTTTGTTGGGATCCCGCCTCGTCACCCCGATGCAAAGGATGGTAACCCTTAAGAGGATCCTTGCCTGTACAATTTGCGGAGAAACAGGGCACTCCTATGAAGGACACCAAGATGGATGTCCCTATTGTGAAGAAATTCACTCGGGTGAAGAATGCCCCACTGCACAAGTCACATGTTTTACGTGTGAAGGAACTGATCATTACCCGGCTCAGTGTCAATTTTTCATCGTGACACAACAAGTGGTTCAACATCAAAAGGAAGGAATGAAGAAAGTTATCCAAGAATTGAAGGAAGCACCTGTGAAGAAGAAAAAGAAGGACATTAGCCACATTCAGTGTTTCCGGTGCAGGAATATGGGAAATTACTCCAACATGTGTCCAAAATTAAAGGAAGCACTCATGAGGAAGAAGATAAAGGACCTTAGCCAAATTGAGTGCTATCGGTGCAGGAACATGGGACACTACAGCAATATGTGTCCAGAAATGAAGAGAAAGAAGAAGATGTGAACATGGGAGCAAAGACGTCGACATATTGAAGAAGCTTATGATTTGCAATTGGAGAACATAATATTCGTAGGTGTGCACTAAGTGTACGTTGTTACCTTTTCATGTTAGTTGGAGTTGTGGATCGATGCATTGTTTTGCTATGGATTGACTAGATGTTTTATGTCATGGTTGTTTGGTTAAGTTTTGCTTGTGGCCTTGACCCTGTTATGTCTTGTTTTGATGTGATGTGTTGTGCTTGGTGGTTCTTCTTCGCGAGTAGAATAAGTTTACGTTACCTTAGACCCCTTATCTAATTAGTATGCTTCGAGACTGAAGAAGACACAACCAAAAGAAGAATAAATTGGCAAGTGACTCAACGATACGAAGATTACTTCAACAACGCGAAACTGAAGCTACCGTCATTGAAGACCTGAAGACTTGAAGACCTGGAAGATTCAAGTTTCTACCGTTAGAACATTTCTGTGAGCTGTCATTTCTTGTTTTACCGACATCTACACATCAAAACTGGTATTTTCAAAACTAGTGTAATGTTTGTATGGGTATCTCTCCCTATATCTCTCTCTACCTCGCGATCTACATTCTATTCCCCCTCATCCTCATCCCTAAACTGAAGAAGCTACTGCAATGGCTGCTAATGTCAAGGCTGGAATAAAGATGGATGCAACCAATGATGAGCTCAAAGTTAACCCCGTGAGCCAGGATCTTACAACAAGCAAGCACAAACTTGACGAAGGTGGAACCCAAGAGGAATTTGGAGTTCGCAAGTGTACGTTTGTCAGTAGTTCTCGTAAACCTGAGAGTGGTGAAGGAACGATAGATGTTTTGGTTGGCTTGCAGAACCATGGATTTATCTGGACCCAGTTCAAGATAAGGAGGACTTCTGCAATTCTTGTGAGGATGACCGAGTGATAGATTGCGAGATTCACTAGACCATGTACAAGGAAATGATTTGGGTGCGTAATGGATTGGCCCCCATGACGACTACTCTTATTATTTGCTCGTGCTATGCGGGATAGTAAATCTTGAGTGATTTACCTATAGCAGAGAGACGACAATGTTAAACCCGAACCATAGAATGGTACGATGTGTGACCCCTGTAGAAGGTTACTGTTTGTGTTATACGGTGAGTTTGGACCAAGACCGTTTGCTGCAGATATCCCGTAGAAGTGTTCTTGATGACCACAATGAGGAAATCGATAGTTTCTTAGTATTGGCGCCTGAGCTGCCAACCAATAAGGTTCGGTATATGGAAGACTCCTCTTCTGCTAAGGATTCAAGACCTAATGGGAGGAGGTCATCGATAGAGTAAGATTTTGAAGACCACGTTGCATTCCTTTTAAGGGTGGTAGCACCCTAGCTCATCAGAGGATCGATGGACTCTCATGAAGACACGAACCCTAGCCTTTCTTTCTAGCCTTCTCGAATCTCGAGGACGAGATTCCTTTTAAGGGTGGTAGTGTGTAACATCCCAAAATTCTTCGAATTTTGGAATGTTAATAAAATTAAATAGATAATGATTTTTTTCTCTGAGATTTAAAACTTTTTGGAGTTTATTGAATATTAAAAAGAGAGGGAATAAAAGGACTTTCCCTAATATTCATAATTGGTGTTTTTGGAATTTAGTATTTAAAAAAAACCAACAAAACAAAATGAGAGAAGGTAATATGACTCTTTCAACATATTAAAAGGTTGGAAAATGTTTTAAATCATTATTGGAATTCTTTTGAATATTCAAAACATTTTTCAACTCGAGGAAATTCATTTGAGAGGATATAAAATGACTTATCCCCTTTTTAATAATGTTGGAAAATATTTAGAATATTAGCTTAAAGTTTTTAAAATTTATTTTGAGTGTTATAAATAACTCTAAATTTAATTTAGGGATTTTATAATGCTAAGAGAGTTTTTATTTCATTAAAATGATTTATTTAATATTTCAAAAGAGTTGAAAAAGTATTCCAATGGGATATCTTTATCTTACCAAATTATTTATTGGTGTGACAATTTTAAAATTTATATTTTATTATTTAGAAATGGTTTGTCAATGCTTTTGACCAAATAAAAATGTTTTTAAATAATTTATTGGATTTTATCTCATTTATGAAAAGTATTTTATATTTAAATAAAGTATTTAGAAAAAAATTTATTTCTTTTTTCTCTTTTTGAAAATTTATTCATTAAATAAATTTCTTTGTATTATTTGATGAATTTAGAAAATGCGTACCGAGCCGGCCCAATAGCCTTTTCTGCCCACGAGCGCAATTTGAGACCGCGACGGATTAAAAAAAATTCGGGCTATATAATATTCTGAATTTTTTTTCTTTTTCGTTTTTTTCAGAAACCCTAAATCGTCTCCACCTCGATTTCCGAGCCGCCACAGGCGAACATCGGGATCCGCGTCGCCGACGAACCTCAGTTTTCGTGCCCGGCGAACCTCGATTTCCATGCCCGACGGACCTCGATTTCCGTGCCCGACGGACCTCGATTTCCGTGCCTGGCGAACCTTGATTTCCGTGCCCGGCGAACCTCGATTTCCGTGCCGGGCGAACCTCGGTTTTCGCGCCATCGCCACGTCAGCGGTACGTCAGCAATTAAACCGTGTATCGGAATTAGGTGATTCTTTTTCCTACACGCTCGTAGTGATCTATACTTTATCATAGAGTAAAATTTTCACACCTTTGCACACTTTTGAATTTGAATTTATTTCAAATTCAAATTCAAATCTCGGAGGCCGTATCCTTTAAACCATTGGTACAAATCGAGTGATTCGTTTTGCGTTGGATCACTCGTTCCATGTACTTTCTGTTCATAGCATGTGTGCACAAAAATTCACAAGTTTGTTGATCTGTTTAAATTCAAATTCAATTCAATTTTGCACTTGCTATGACATGTGTTGTAGTATTTCGTTTCACGTGATTCTTTTTGCATAGCGGATCACTTGAGACATGTTATCGGCAAGATTCACACACTTTTCATGTGGGCATGATATTCACCTTGAATTCATAAATGTCCATGATCACAATTCCTTACCGATGAATCTTTAACTATTGACTCTCTCGAGTTCACTTCCACCGATCACCTTCGAGCACATCGACAGTTGTACCGTGTCAAGCCTTTTGTTTTGTTGCTAAAACCTTTGTGTTTGTTTGTTGATCTTTTGTTTGTGTTGTTGGTGTGATTTCTTATTTGAGTTCCTTCGTTGCGATAGATTCTCGGAGTGTGACGAATAGAGTTGACTGGACCGTGAGAGCGAAGAACTTCACCGAATGGAAAAGGCAAGTTACACTTTGACCATACCTCAACCTATATTTTCAGTTATGCATGTAGAAAATTATCACTCTATGCATGTGTAGGATTATATATTAGTTATCATTTAAACCTAGTAGGATAGACATATGTTCTAACCTTGTATTTGATTGTCGCCCTAGGATCGTGCTATTGCTTTGTAGACGGGGATTGGTTTAGTTATCATTTGAGCTATGTGAGGATTAATGACTTGACTAGCAAACTTAAATAAAAATCACTTCTGGACGGGCGGGTTGCATCCTGGTGGCTGTCCCTTGTCTAAGGACAGTGCCGGGGTTAAATGCACCCAATGGTTGTTTTGGTGGTGAACCGGGTGTGTCATGGCGAGTACCCTCTGACGCAGTGGGCACCGTCCAGGCTCAAAAAGATCGGACAGACAGTGTGACTAGTAGCTTCCATGTACAACCACTGGCTATATGGGCTCTGGCTTAGATGAGTAAGTGGTGGGGAACCTGGCCCTGGTAGCTAGCTGATGTAGATATGATAGGTGTACCGGCTACCAAAGGGTGGAGGCAACCTCTTCTGAAAGACTATGTCTCAATCTTCGAGTTGAGTCCAGTGGGGAAAGTGTACAAACCTCTGCAGAGTGTAAAAACTGATCATGATTAGCCGAGTCCACAGTTACGGACAACTTTGAGCAACTGGGCATTATTGTTGTTGGATGGTCTTGATAGATAATTAATCTTGATAAGAATTTGAGTGGGAACTTTTAATAAAGGGATGGTTGGAATTGGTGTAGCCCGATTCAACCATACTTAGGACTAGCAAGATAAATTAAAATTTGATTAGTTGTAGTATGTGAGGGAAAAATCAGCTTTCTGCAAAATAAAACCATAAGCCTTTCCTTTGACTTATCCTTCATGTAGATGTAGGTCTGTTATATACTTTTTCGTGTGACTTGCCGTACAAATCAAATGTACTGACCCGTTGTCGGGCTGTAACCTTCGGTGTTGCAAGATTCTATACGACGAGTAAGTGATGCGATGTAGGGTTACGATGTCTATACTCAACTTGCCGGTGGAGTTGATGGACGCCACGAAGCTTATATTGTTTTTCCACTGCATTTATATTTGTAAGCTAGCCTTGAGCTATGCAGGTATGCTTTATTGTAATACTGGATCTTCGATGTAATATTTATGACGTGTGGTTTATTCTTGATATTACATCATGTACTGTGTGTGCTAGCTATTGATCCAGGGACTAGCACAGAATGCACAGAGACTTGGATTCTTTAGTGAATCGGGTCGTTACACCTCTCCACCGCCACCACCTTGTGCAGCCCTCCTCACCAACTGCTTACCTCACGCCAGATATGGCCTCCTAGTCTGATCCGTTGGGTCTACATCGAAGGTCCAATATTATGCCACGTCACAAAAGCCCTATTCGTAGTGGAGCTCCTCCCTGGATGCGCCCGTGCCCAAGCTGACCCCGCCTCCTCGCGCCTCCGGCCGTTGTCCAGCGAGCCACCGTTGCGCCCAGCCACCAGCGACCACCTCGCTCTGCAGGTCACTGCCCCGTGCTCCTCCTCTTCCTCCTCTCCTTTTCCCTCACCTCCCGATTTCTCTCTGTCCCGAGAAGGACGCTGACGCCAAGGCGGCCATGGCCTCAACCTCGACCTCACCAAGCCCCGGATCCGGCTAACTCCGCCGTCACGCGCCATCCCCGCTTGCGCGCCCGGCCTCCTCCGCCCAACCTCGTCGGCGCCGTCAACCCCTCGTGGAGAGGACGCCAGGTCGAGCCTCCCTGCTCGTCCCGATCTGGGAGAACACAAGCAGCTCATGGGCCGACGCGCCCCGACCATCCCACCAGCGCGCTCCAGGCCCAGCAGAGTCTCCTCGGCCAGCTGCTCTACTCCTCCCTAGGCGACGCGCTGCTAAGCGCCACCCACGCGATCTAGTACTCAATAAATCTACCACCCTTAAGTGTGTGCCCCCATAGGTTTGGTGGAAGACGAACATGAACCGAAAACTGGCTTTCCTCGGATCAATAACCAATAGCGGAGCCATGAACACTGATAATGGTTCCCACACCTACACGAATATTAATTCAAGTGAACCTCAGGTTGACATGACAATACCTTTTCTTTGCGATACTTTACAAACATGAGGTGAGATTATATATGTATCCTCATGATGAACTCATTAATCATTATAATAATTATCCTCATATCGGTTTTTTTCTTTTTCCCGTTCATGTATTTCGTGTCACATGTGATCCATTCACAAAGTATCCGGCCAGATGTTGGTGGATACGTAATACCGGGAGGGCCCAAATAATATCTCTCCTGAATAGGAGGAGCAAATCTCAACTTGAATCATCAAGTCCCTAGACATACTTTTGAGTGTGAGTGAGCAAAGCCTTTATTGCCACGCCTGCTACGGGTGGTTTTTGGACAGATTCAAAACCCACGCTCCGGTATATAGGTAGTTAACATTCTCATGGTCTATAAGGATACATGCAAATTTCAACTCATCTGATGATTTAACTCATAATACAATAATGATAAAATCTAAAAGAAAATCATACAATTGGGTCGGTTCAGCACCCTTGTTGTTGCGACAATGTGCTCCCACGTATTACTGGCATATTCAAATCCCTATATCAGGAAAACATGACATCCATAATACACAGGTTAGTCCTAGAAGCAGACTAAGAACACTTTGTGTTTATACTCCGCACCTGGATATGGGTTTTCCTTTGAAGGCAGTTAACATGCACTTGACAAACCTCCGCATAGGCCATTGAAGTTATAGCACAGACATATACACATTAATAATGAACCTGGAATTATAATAATACATTTTATTATTGCCTCTAGGAGACAACTCCAACACTCTCCCCCGAGGAGTTTTCTCTTACGCGACTTATTATACTTACACTCTGGGGCTAGAGCGTGGCTTCATCCTCTCCCCCGAGACATTTTCGCTTACGCGACTCCATATACCTACACTCGGGGTCTAGAGCGCGGCTTCACCATCTCCCACAAGGCGTTTTCTATTATGTGGCTCCTTATACTTACACTCAGGGGCTAGAGCACGGCTTCACCCTCTCCCCCGAGGCGTTTTCGCTTACGCGACTCCCTATACAATTACACTCGGGGGCTAGAGCACGGCTTCACTCTCTCCCCGAGGCGTTTTCTCTTACGTGACTCCTTATACTTACACTTTGGGGCTAGAGCACGGCTTCACCCTCTCCCGGAGGCGTTTTCGCTTACGCAACTCCCTATACAATTACACTCACGGGCTGGAGCGCGACTTCACCCTCTCCCCTGAGGTTTTTTTCGCTTACGCGACTTCTTACATACCTAAACTCGGGGTCTAGAGCGCGGTTTCACCCTCTCCCACGAAGTGTTTTTTCGCGGACGCGACTTCTTACATTCTAACGCTCGGGGGCTTGAGACTCTTCTTTTTGACACCCTCTACAACAGCATCACTCGAAGCCCGAGCGCATTCCAAGCACTATACCTGCCAGAAACGACTAAGGCTAACTCGGTCAGAATATTAAGACAAGCATCAATATAGCCTTCGCCCAATCACAAGTGATTGAATGAAGCCTCGGGGGCTACTCCCATTGGGAGCGCTGTCTCGTACCCAATAAATGCAAATTTGGAAAAGAAATAGCACTGGAAAAGCCAAATACTGCATCATCTGCGCTATAGCCAAGGATGGTCTAAAGGGAAACATCACAAATGGCACTCTCTCAACAAAATCCGTGAGCTCGAGTCCAATCAACAAGGAAAAATGGCACGACTCGGTAAACTTCAAACTTTCACCCAATCGACCAGCGATTGAGTAAAGTCTCGGGGGCTACTCCATTGGGAGCGCCGTTGCGCACCCGATTAATTATAGTTCAAGGAGAAGAATAAGTCAAGGACTACCAAACTCAAACACATAAAAAATTTCCTCGTATATTCGCACACAAGTCTACAAGCAGGACATACAACGGGAGTTTTGCATATATCAAAAGGACCACAGAAAGGATTACAAGGATATTTCTTTCCATCAAAAGAAATACAAGGCCAAGCTTTCCAAGGAATTATGACTTCTACATGTGTGCCCATGCAAAGATAATTGGCACTTTGCGCCTTGCGAGGCATCATCTTTCCCTTAAGTCTATGCGGTGAAGCTCGACTTATGGCGAGCTTGTTGGCCTTGTCCTATCGACTTGTCCGCTTGATCGGAGGCTTCACATCAGCGTCCTGCTCAAAACTGGAGTACCTATTTCCACCACCACCAGTTGATGAGTCGGCAGAGAAAGACATGGTAGGCAAGCCACCAGCAGAAGAAGAAATGGAGGCACCACCCGTGCCCACAGAGTCGTCGCTTGAGCTCTTCTAGAAAGGCTCCAACCGATTCCTGCCAGCATCAAAATCCCTAATGGTGAGGGTTTCTTCACCATCAAATAGACAACAAAGGCTATCACCCTCGCGCAGATTAAGTTGACGTGCAAACACCTTCCAACTGGACCACATGAAAACCAAGGATGAGCTCTCAACCTGGAGCTTTACCCACAATGGGCACTGAGAACAGCCTTGAAGTCGTAGTCAAAAGACATCAAGACCAAGTTCAGAAATGACAGAGGCAAAGGACAACCGAAGTGGTATCCGACCAACAATGCGGTTAAGAATGTGAAGAATGAAATCATAGCCACAGACGCCCTCATCCATAGCAGTAGCAGCCGCACTCCCCGAAGAACCACCACGCCTACGGCGACAACGTGTCACACGGGGAGCACGGGTTCCATGGCCTCGATGGCCACGATCGACGATGTCACAGACAAGCACGGCGCCAGCAGCGCCACGAGCATGACGTTTAGCAGCCATGGCAGCGAAACCGAAGAACAGGGGAAAGAAAGAGGATAGACTACCAAAAGCCAAAGCAAACAACCCATATTTATACACCCCATTAAGGATAAATGGGTCCACTCAGTTTCAAGAAATACAAAACGGCGCGGTGTGAATAATTGAAAGGGTGGGGCATGCAATCTTTTAGTTTCCAAGAAACCACGCCCCTCCGTGTCAAGCAACATTTAAAACAGTAGCTAATTGCGCGTTTCCATGCGGCCTTGGAAACCCAACAGACGACAAAAGCGCAGAGCCAATAGCGCGCCAACCAAAGCATCATAGTATCTGCCAACGGGCGTGACGGTTCATAGCAGATCATCATCATTTTCAACACGTCACCGGGAAAACATCATCACACCTTTTCACATCCATGCAACCTAGAAGGGGCGTTTCGATATTCTCGTAGACACTCTGTCAAGGGAAAGATGCTCTTCCTTTTTTCTAAGATTTTCTCCTCTTGCCATGATTTGATTCCATCAAATAAACTCCCATCAGGAGCACTCTGTCACCACTATAATACATGGAAAAAGGTAGCACGATACAAGCTATGAGGGTCGCAAGTGACTACTCCCCTCAACATATTCAAAACAACACATCTATAGGCTTGCGTGCTCACTCGCCTTTACTACAAAGTTCTACAGTGATTACTTGTAAGAAGACGCAAGACGAAAAGAACAAGCGATGAACCCCCCGAGCACTTGGATGCTCCGTGGGTGCTCATGCCATGAGCCCACTTGATCGTCTTCCGAGTGGGTGCACTTTATACTAATTTCCCTCCTTAGCACTCAGACGCTCCGCGGGTGCTCATACTGTAAGTCCACTCGATCGTTTTTCAGAGTGAGTGCATGATGGCAGTAAAGTAGTTCTCCTTGTTGGCTACCCCAAGTGGAAAGTTGAGATGTAGCTAGCAGCAAATTTCCCTCAGCAAAGATACCAAGGTTTGTCTCTAGCGGACTCCGAATTCTACAAGTAGGTGTCAACGGCGCCATATATTAAGTTGCCTAAAGGAGATAAGTTGACGCAGACCTGCACACAGATACAAATAACTTTGCTCCCAACGAGTATAGAGGGGTTGTCAATCCCTTCTGCCTTGTCATTTACAAAGGCTCAAACGCAAGAGATAATGATAGTGATAATTGCAACTGAAAGTAACAACAGTAAATAAAGTGAAGGTGTAACAGTGGTGGAAATATGGACCGGGGTCCCATGATGTTCACTAGTGATGTCTCTCTCCCAAAAGACGATAAACAACTAAGCTGGTTGAACAAATTACAACTGGGAAATTGACAGGATTATGAACGCAGCGCAATGCTAATTATGCTACTTGAAAGTAAGAGGCTAAAAATTATGGTCGGTACGACAAGAGAAGTATTCCGAAATCCATCTACATCTACTACTAATCATCCACCTTGAGATATCTATCCTGAACATCTCGCTGTTATTAAGTTGCGAGCCCCACCCAAAGTGTAAACTCAAAGCAACAGACAATTTCATTAAGAATCTATGCGTAAGGTAAACAATCCTTGCAACCGAGGTTACAAGCACCGTTGTTTTCTCCTTGGTGGAAACAACACACCCCATAGTCTCATATTTCTGTCACGCAGGCTAGACATCGGGGAGCATGAGCCCACAATCATGCATAACGCTCCCTCTTCGAGTTACTATCTACTACTTGGACAAAGAAATAAAAAGTAACGGAGAACCTGCAAGAATTACTCAATAAAAAATATACAAGCTAAACCAAATATACAACTCATCACGATCTAAACATAATCTCATAATCCATTGGATCCCAGCAAACACAACATAGCAACAGCAGGAAAATTACATACGTGCCTTGATCATGAAGGGAAGATCACAAGGTCTAAACATTGAAGAAGAAGGATGGAGAGAAGACATCACATAGCTACTGTTCATGGACCCATGGTCCAAGGGAGACTACTCACGGCACATCCAGGAGACGTCCATGGTGGTGGAGAAGCTCTCGAAGGTCAATCCTCCCTCCGTCAAGGTGCCGGGAAGAGTTCTTCTAGTGCTTTCAATCTTGTAAGTGCGGCGGCGGCGGAACAGGGAGGTCCTCCTCGAGGGTTTCTACAACGAGGGGTAAAAATAGGCCGAAGGGGGCACAAGGGATGGGACCCACCTCCCAAGCGCCCTGGTGGCGCAGCTAGGGAGGGGGCTGCGCCACCTGTCCGCCTAGGTGGGCCTGGCCCCCCTCCGATACTTTTTCAGTTGTTCCGGAAGCTTCCTTGATGCTGATTTTTATTCTAATTTTTCCGGAATTTTTTGAGCATTTTAAATTGGGGAAAAATCAATGCAACTAAAGACATCAACATACAGGAACTGGAACTGGGTGCACTGAGTTAGTAGGTTAGTCCAAATATGTGTAAAATGATATAAAAGTGTAGAAAAACATGTAGCAATGTCACATAAAAGTTCATGGAACAAGCATAAATTATAGATACGTTTGGGACGTATCAAAATCCCCAAGGTTAATTCCTGCTCGTCCTCGAGTAGGTAAATGATAACACAGATAATTTCTGTGGTGACATGCTACACACGCATATAAGAACATCAAAGTAAAGCACGTAAGATATGCAATTCAAGTCAAGGTAATTACAAGAAAGATTTTTAGTATTAATTCTACCTAAGTATAAACATAAAGGTGCAAGAGCTCTCGCTTTCCATGACTCGAATGTCTCCAAATGGTGTTTGCATGCAAGAAATGGGAGATGGGATTAGAGAATAAAAATATATATAGTTTAATTGAGAACTCAATCTACTAAAGTTTCACACTTGGTCTCCTTCGGGATCTTATTTTGACTCATCCCCAGACCACTAGTCAGGTACAAGTCAAACTGATCCTCTCCTTTCAACTTTGAGCACTCATGCAATGAATGAGCGCGAGCAAGATACGTTAGAAGTTAGGATGGCAAAGAGAGAAATGATGGGGAAGGAAGAAAAAAAAAGGTGTGAAGGGCTCACATCAATGAGGACAATCATAGGTGAGAAAAGGCCAAATGATAGATATGATGTGAGGAGTAGGGATTGCCATGCAACGGACGCACATATGAGCTAAGGTAAGCTCTCCCATGGAACTATTGGGGGTGCATCCAACTTGCTTGCTCATGAAGACCTAGTTCTCATTTGAGGAGGCTCATCCTTGGAATATGCAAGCCAAGTTCTATAGTGTAAGGGTCCCCACATAGGTATGGTGGCTGTTTTGAGGAAGATATAGGGAGGTTTATCATGAAAGATCGTATCATGCCAAGGGTCTGGATGCACCGGCGAAGTATGTGCCAACTCTCAAGGTGAGAAAGGGAAATGCACGGTACCAAAGAGGCTAGCAAAATATGGGAAGGTGGAAGTGCCAACAATCGAATACTCGCATTAGTCCGAATAACTCATGCAATTATTATCGGTAACTCTCTATCTAATCGGAAGGTTCACAAAGAGACGAGTAACCCGAGGAGGAGTGTACGGGGGTTTGGTTATACTTGCGCATCCTCGACCCGTGGTACGTGAGGGTACTCTATATATTCTAACCCTTCCAGAGGTTAGCGATGCATCTAGTAGGTAGAGTTCTCAACTAATTTTTTTAGTTTTCGAAAATAAGCATAGATTGCCCAAAATACGACACCTATCACTAATAGGCTCAAGATCTTTGCATCTTGATGTCCAAACATTAATCTAATCAATACCTCAAAACTATTGCATGTTACTACTACACTTGTAATAGCAACCTTAATTATCTACTCATGAAAGACACACAACTCAGTGCAACAAGCTAACTCTCTAAACAAGATAAACATGAAGACTCAAGAGAGTTCCTAGAATAACCTAAAAAAAGCTCTTAAATAGATAAGCATGAAAACTAAGAGCTAAGAATGACAACAGCTACGAAAAGATATAGAACACACACAAAAATAAAGAAAAGCATGCAAGCCTATGTTGTGTTCTACGGTGGAGTGGAGCGTGTTTATTTCCCAAACAATGAGGGCTAGGATCCTAACTTGTTATGAACAGCAAACAAAACTAAAAACAAACTTAAAATTAAAGAGCGAGACGCTCCAAGTCTAGCACATAACATATGAAGCGATAAAAATATAGCATGGAGAAGGATGAACTTATGATTGTTGATGGAGAAGGGCATGCACTGGGGCATCCCCAAGCTTAGATGCTTGAGTCTCCTTGGATATTTCTTGGGGGTGCATGGGGCCATCCTCAAGATTGAGCGCTTGACACTCCCAAATCTTCTTTCATCTTCTTCTTCGCATACTTGAAAACTCCCTTCATAGGAAACTCATCATAAGCTGATTAGAGTAGTTAGTATCCATGATAAAATAAAAAAAATTCCATTGAAAATACAGATCTTCTTGAATAGCTACTGTTTCTCAAGATTTCCAAAAGGTTTTTGCAAAGAAAAAGCAAGATTAAGGTTTGCAAAATGAAGGAAAGGCAAAACGTGGCAGAATCTATGAAAAACAGACCAGCAGGTAGTAAAAAAAATTCGGGGTACTTCTGCAACTCAAATCAAAAAACTCAGAACAAATGCACCAAAGCCAATTGTATGGAAAACGCTGTCAAAACAATTCAGATAAAAAGGTGATGTATTGATTTTAGCCAAATTTTTCCGTCAAGGGGACATAATCTGTTTCTGGACAGCATGTCACAACTTTTGAACTTTTGAAGCTAAAAATTGGCACAAAGCTTGAAAATAAAGATACAATGATGTTGCTACAGTAGTAACAAGCATCAAGACCACTAAAACTGAAAATAAAAACATCTTGGGTTGCCTCGCAACAAGCGCTTTCTTTTATGCCTTTTCGCTATGCATGATTCAAGAAAATCAAGTTTTATCAATATCAAAAGAATAGCTTGCGTGTATAACGAACTCATAAGGTAACTTGATCTTCTTTAGAGGGAAGTGTTCCATTCCCTTTTTGAGGGGGAACTGAAATCTAATGGTCCCATCTTTGATGTTAATGATAGCACCAACGGTCCGAAGAAAATGACGTCCCAAAATAATTGGACATGAGGGATCACACTCAATTACCATGACAAGAAAATCAACGGGAACATAATTATCATTGACAATAATAAGCACATGATCAATCCTTCCTAAAGGTTTATTTACGAAAGAATCAACAAGATGAACACCCAAAGAAATAGTATCAAAAGGTTTCAAATCAAGCATATCATACATTCTTTTGGTCATAACGGAGGCACTAGCTCCAACATCACATAAAGCATAGCAAGAGAGGTTATACAATTTAATTTTGACTATAGGATCCCAACCATCTTCTAGCTTCCTAGGGATGGAAGTCTCAATCTTGAGATTCTTAGTTATATCTTCTTCTTCCTTTTCTCTAGCCCATCTATCTTTAAGTTTGGCTAGCATCTAATATTCTCATCATTCATGGGTGTGGTATTCCTCTCCTCTAGAGAAGAAGTTCTAATCTTAAGAAATTCTACCTCAGGAGCTATGTTGTCAACCTTCGAAGAGAGGCTATCTATTTTTTCTAATTTCTCTTCTACACTCTTGTTGAAAGCTTTTTGAGTAGTGATAAAGTCCTTCAGCATGCTCTCTATTTCAGAAGTGGAGTTTTTGGTGCTAGGACAAGTGTTATTGTTCCCATAGTTGGATGGGAACGTTCTAGGATTGCTACCAAAATTACTCCTATAATCATTATTATTAAAGTTGTTCCTAGAGATAAAATTAACATCAACTGGATCTTGAGAAACGAAAGAATTCAAAGGAACATCATGAGGATCAATAGGAGCTTTCTTAGTAAGTAAAGACATAATCAAGTCAACTTTTTCATTTAGGGAGGAGATCTCCTCAACAGAGTTTACATTCCTACTTGTTGGAGCTCTTTCGGTGTTCCATTGGGAATAGTTTTTCATCATCTCATCTAAGAGTTTTGTGGCAGCACCAAGTGTTGTTGACATAAAGGTTCCTCCCGCGGCCGAGTCTAACAGATTCCACGAGGTAAAGTTCAAGCTTGCATAAAAAGTCTGGATAACCATCCAAGTAGTCAAACCATATGTAGGGCAGTTTATAATAAGAGATTTCATGCGTTCCCAAGCTTGGGCAACTTGTTCATTATCCTATTTCTTAAAATTCATGATATTACTCCTGAATTGGATAATCTTAGCACGTGGGTAGTACTTCCCAATAAAAGCATCCCTGCACTTATCCTAAGAATCTATGCTATTCCTAGGCAAGGATTGAAACCAAATTTTATCTCCTCCTCTCAAGGAGAAAGGAAAAAGCTTAAGCCTAACAATATCAAATTATATTTATTTATAATTTTGGATACCACAAAGTTCAACTAAATTATTCAAGTGTAAAGAAGCATCATCTCCAGCACCAGATCATTGTTCTTTCATAACAAGATTGAGCAAAGAATGTTTAATTTCATAAGAAGATGCTGAAGTGGCAGGTGTAGCAATAGGAGTGCAGATAAAGTCATTGTTGTTGTGACTAGTAAAGTCACACAACTTAGTGTTTTCAGTGGAACCCATAATAGTAGCAGCAAGCAAGAACAAGATAATT